>JAWZYU010000041.1:2782330-4178960 GCA_038380435.1 Ryuthela nishihirai
GGTAAATAGGCAAAACATAAGACCAATGACTCTTGTGTGAAGAGATTGTTTAAACAATAATATTTATTTTTGCGTTTATAAATATAAAGAAAATTTATTTATCAACTCAAGCATCTGGTTGTCACAGAGGCTGTTATGTTATACGCCGTAGTTGAAGGCGTCATCCGGGCATAAAAGCAAACGAAACATCCGGGCGTTAGAAGTGGTTGTTGGAACACCTTGGATCAGCAGCTAAGCACGCTAACTGGGCAACGGATATTGTAATAAGCACATTTTTCTAATCCTTACGTGGTTTTAATGAATATTCTTTATTAGGGGTAGCTTCTGAGGAATGATTGGAAGTAATTTAAGCTTCTGCCTTGTTTAGACATATTCACTCAGGTTAATTCATCTTCAATCACTCTTCAATCAATCTTGTTAGATAATTCACTCACCTTAATCTGTTTAGTAAACAGTAATCACCGGTTTGGTTTTAAAGAAAATAAATATATAAAGAATTCTTAAATGTTTCTTGATTTTTATCTTATTCCTGTTACCTGAAACCATAAAACTACTTCGAAACATAATAGCGCATATTTGTTATAAATGTTAATTCTAGAAATATTTTCTTCAATAGGAATATTTTTTCAGAATTAAATTCAAATGGGGATTTTTAAAAAGGCGCCGTGTGAACCGTGTTACATCAAAATAAATCGTGTAAATAGGGAATTTAATTTTTTTTTTCTGATCTGTGTTATATCAAAAACGTGTAAAAAAATAATATACTTGATTGAGATTCAAATATGTCACTCATTAACCTCAACTGATTGCAATGTTGCCACCGTAAGTAAGCACCTCAGCAGAAAAGCAACACACATCAATGCCTTACCCGAGGTTCGAACCCAGTTCCCTTACATTGTTAGCCACGCGTGCAAACCACTCGGCCACCGAACGCTAGTAACCGTTACGATTGAAATACGCGTTTCCGTGTGGTGGCGAAAAGTAACTTTGTAGTTTACTGTTCTGCTCGAATTCCGCTTGTTCTTGTAGTGGCGAAGAGCAACTTATTAGTATGTTCTTAGGGTTTAAATCAGGACATGGCACCTGAAATTAGCACTTATTAGATTGTAAATGTGGAGGAAGATGTTATGCGAAAAAAAAAGACATTTTAAAAATTCTCTGAAAATACTGCTGGGTGAAAGGAGGATTTAATATGGCATGAAGACGTTGTCGATTAATTTACTTTTCCTTATCGGCTTCCTTTTCATACTGTCACGATAACCATTTAATATTTATTTAGTTTGAACTTCTAGAAGAGTGAGTGGGAACGTTTTTTATATTAACTCAGTGATGTAATGATAAAGTTTCCTCAGGTGTTGTTATAATGCAAGTATACATTTTCGTGTAAATATTTTTTGAGGAAATTATCGTGCTAGACACGATTTTGTGGCGAGTTATATCTGTTTATCGTCTTAATCCAAATTCTGTCCGGCTTTGAAATCGGGTTGGGTTGTTTTACCTCTGAGCGGCACTTTTGTGCACACCATGGGCTAAATGGCCAGGTCACATGGAACCCGGAGGCTCAAAGAAGGTTGGGGGGAGGGGACCCACTGGAACAGATGTTGGTAGACAGATGGTAGCCTCCCGTCAAGGTCATCCAGCGTGTTCTTTAACGTTGGGTTGTTTTACCTCAGAGCGGCACTTTTTTGCACACCGTGGGCTAAATGGCCAGGTCACATGGACCCCGAAGGCTCAGAGAAGGTTGGGGTAGGAGATCCACTGGAACAGCTGTTGGGTGACAGATGGTAGCCTCCCGTCAAGGCCATCCAGCATGTTCTTTAACGTGCACAGGATATTGCTCTCCCGCACACGGCGCCACGGCTTAACGTCCCATCAGACGGACGGCGGCATTTCCAAGCCCATCGGTGTCTCCTACTGACCGTGGGCAGGTCGACGAATTTTGCGGAGATAAATCTCAACACTGACCCAGCTGGGACTCGAACCTGGGAACTACAGATTGCGAGCCTGGCACGCTACCGACTGAGCCACCCCCGCCCCCGTAGTAGTGATACTTCTCGATACTCGCAAAAATGTTGCCTCTGTTTAAGCTTCCTTTCTCACCATCTCTGCTATCTGTGTGACGCTAATTACTAAACATTTTAGAAACGAATATCAACGAACATATTTAGCATCATTTGGGGATCTCCATCAAATAACCAAAAATAGCCGAATGCGACAGAGTAACGCATTCGAAGTACGAAAAACTTCCCTAACTAGACTCGCTAAAATAAAAAAAAATATCCTACCTATAGCATATTTGAGCTACGTATCGCCATAAAAAAGTAACATATATCGGCATAAAAACATCAATAAAATTACGAGTTACAATAACATTTTTATATGTGCGCGCCTCAATAATGAATTGTATAAAACACAGAGATGACGTCAGCAACGCGGTTTCGGCTGCTTCCAGACATAATTCCTATAGTATGCATGTCTCGAAAAAGCATTTCTAATGTGTCATGAACGCCATACAAGAAAAATATATATCGAAAGAAACAATCATATTTCAATATTCATCTCAATATATTTTTTCTCCTGAGGTCAATGACAACACGTAGGTCAATGATAAAAAAAATCGGAAACATTTCCGTAATACCTCAGTAGCAAAATAACAGACCAACCTCAAGAACTTATACAATATCATTTGCATTAGACATCTGTAACACCTACACAAGATATCTCTAATCTCGATTATAAATCTCCTTAAAATTACCCCACCAATCACTCTAAATCGTAATATTTATTGGCATAGTCTACCTTTACCATAAAGATCATTTTTTTCTTTTTAAACACTTGAAACGTTGAGGAAAACGTTTATCATGCCATGCAACATAAGTGTTAATTTTGATTTGTCAGCCACAACAAAAATATTATTTTTGATATTATTATTCGAAAAAAATAAAAGAGTTTTTACCGAAAATGACTTTCCAAATACCGGATTTTTTCAAAGCTTTAACGATGGGTAATCATATGAATGGCTGCTGCCAACTGAAAAGCTTTGCAATATCGTAGTCCATCACTAGAATCTCACCCGAAATATATTTAATAAAAAAAATGATTTTATCCTCTATCCCCCACTTTCCCTATGGATGGTAGTAGTGTAAGACAAATCATCCCGTGGATTTCTCATCACACAGTAAAAATCGCTCGTAATACGAAACTTCCAACTTTTACTACGCTGCTCCGCAATGTTTCGTCTGTATCTCTACGAAGACGTATGTATATATATGTAGAGACGTATATATACATACGTAGAAGACGTATGTATATATTATCTAGAGATACAGACGAATGTATACGTCTGTATCTCTACATAAGCATTTTCAATTCTCTCTAGAAAAATATTTGTTACGTAACAGGTTATTAAACAATTACACCATTAGTTCTACTGACACCCTTAGTTACACCATTAGTTCTACTGAGCCAGCTTTACAACATTCGAGTCGAAATGAAGGTGTCGTTAGTGGTTGACAGCGACAAATAGCGTTTAACTATAAAATTTATATCCTATAATCAGATTAACGTGCTGTATAGTAGCTCTCGGTTGAAATTTCATAACTCTCAGGCCAAAAAGGGGAAAATTAAATTACCTCTACTGTAAATTAATTATTCACTACAAAGTTACTTAACTGAAGGAATTTATAAACGAAGCACAAACACTTTATGATTATTATTTAACTTGATTCACCTTATATTTTTTCGAGCAGCAGAATGGTGGTTTAGAGAAGGACATAAGGAATACAGGCCGTGTGTATTTTTTAATCGCATAGACCTTGCCAATGGTTGCTTATTACACTGAAATCTGTTCGCGGTACGCAAAGCTCTGAAAACCTCAAAAAACCCTCAAATTATATCAATTCTTCGCCATATCCATACGCTAACGCGGCAAACGTAGCAGCAATATAGCCGCTTGATATAAACTCATAAACTGACATTATATTTTTTTTCCTTGCAATAATAGGGTAATGACGTCTGACAGAGTGACGTTGAAGAATGCACTGTTTGCTCACTCATAGGAAGTGACTCTTGCAGTGTTTCGTATTGCGAACAGAGGTGTTTGTTTACTCTTCCGCAGTTGTATTTTCCAATATCTTGTCTACGAAAATTACTATGAATTGTGGAAGAGAAATAAGACGCATTTCTTTAAACATCGGATTCACGGTGAGTATTATTTCTGCAGGACATTTAATAATTATTCCTACAATTAATAATCCTCACTTTACATCAATGAGGTGGGGTAAGAAAAGCTATAACGCTTATTCCTAGTTTCTTCCCAACAAATCGATAAATAATAAATACCCCCTCAAGCAGCTGCTTGTCACAGAGGTCTGACAGGAGCCTGTCAGTTTATATGCCAGAGTAGAAGGTCTGAGAGGATGGCAGGACCTCAGCAGAATAACGACACAAACAGCCATGCCTTACCAGGGGCTCGAACCCAGGTCTCTTAGATCAGTAGCCAAGCGCGCTAACCACTCGGCCATGGGACGGCTACGTACAACAAAATATATGTTGGAAAGGTACTGAATTCCTTTTCGTTACCTTTTACGCTGTCAACGGCAGCAACATGAACAAAAATACACCATTGCTACTAACCTCGTCCTTTCATTTACGTCATGTTTAATTTTTCTTTACCCGGTAAAGCAAGAGTTATTTCCGGTGTTCCACTTTCTCCCTTTCTCCGCTGTTTATAAATCGAACACTTATCCTTTTCAAAGAAAATTGCGTGGAGGGCAAAACTAATTAATAACCGGTGTGAATGCGTAGGTTGCACCTGCGCAGAGTGCAGTATTAATGTACGCAATACAAACTTTAATACCTCAACAATTAACAAGTAAAATAATTACTTCGCTTACAATATTAGAAATTGAATTCTCAATATTAAACTTTCAGAGTCATAGATACTTAACGCAATATTTCAATCCGTTTCAGCTTAGCAACCCTCCCTCTACACTGCATAGCTACGAAGGCCGCCGTCCGTCATACGGCACTTAAACACGTGAGCCCATGTGCGTAACTCGTAGCCTCCTGCCAAGTCCATCCAGTGTGTTATTTAACGTGCACAGGGTATAGCTGTGCAGCACACGTAACCGTGGCTTAACTTTTCACGGTGGACTTTCTAAGCTCACCAGTGAACCCTATAGCACTGCTGGTGGGCAGCTTTTATCTTTAGACTTCCCAGCTGGGACTAGAAACTTCTGGTTGGGTTGTTTTACCTCTGAGCGGCACTTTTTTGCACACCATGGGCTAAATGGGCAGGTCACAAGAACCCCGAAGGCTCAGAGAATGTTGGGGGAGGGGACCCACTGGAACATCTGTTGGGAGACAAATGGTAGCCTCCCGTCAAGGCCATCCAGCGTGTTCTTTAACGTGCACAGGGTATGGCTTAATATCCCATCCGACGGACGGCGGCCTTTCCAAGCCCATCGGTGTCCCCTACTGATCGTGGGCAGGGCGGGGAATTTTGCGGAGATAAATCTCAACGCTGACCCAGCTGGGACTCGAACCTGGGAACTACAGATTACGATCCTGGCGCGCTACCGACTGAGCCCCCCCGCCCCCCTAGAAACTTCAGATTACGAGTCTAGAACGCTGACGATTAGAAAACCTTGCCCCATTTATTCACTTAACTCATGTTGTGTCTAAATTTTGTGTCTAAAGCCCCCAAGAGGGGAAGATCTAGGATGCGGTTTGCAGACAATGTCCAACAGAACCTTGTTAAAATTGGTGTGCAGTGGCTAGATGCAGCAGATGTAGCTCAGGACAGATGCTTGGAGAACTAAATTGCACGGTCTGGTTGGATCTACGTAGCCCGTGGCTGCTTGATGATGATTATGATGAAATAGAGCATTACTGAATGTCAAAATTTAGGATTAAGATTGCAGTACAGATCTAAGAAATAGTTCCCACATTTCTTCAGGTCAAACAATGATAAATATGCTAAGAAAACATATTTTTCTTATAAGACAACTATTGCACTCTCTAAAATAAAATTTATGATTTAGTCTAAGTTTTATCAAATTTTGTATTGCAGCAAAAAATAGTTTAAGGAAAATTTGAAAAGGATGTAATAATAATACTTGAACAATTTTGGATGATACATACTCTTTAACGATTCATGAAAATAATGAAATAACATATTTTGCAAGTATTGCAATATGTGCTAACTAGGTAATTGAGGAAAAAATTTTTGATACATCATTTTAGTAAAAACCCACTCTTCGGAATTTAGTAAAAGACCACAACGGGAAGAAATATTTTCTCCCATTAATTATCTTTTTTTTTATCCTGGATTTGATGTCAGAAATGCTTGAGAACATTTTGTAAGAATTGAATGCTTAATAGGTTTTTTTATTGTTTTAGACTACTAAATTGGTAGAGATATGCAACGTTTGATTGTTCAATAATAATTAATCTGGAAAAAATGAAAAAAAAATTGAATTTTTGAATTAATATAACTAAAGAAATGATAAATATCATATTGCTTTTGGTATATCGATAAATAGCCTTACGATTATAACAGTAGATTCGCTTTAAATATTAAAAGTATAAGGGTGAAAGATGCTAATATACAGCTGTATTCAGTTCTAATCAGTCGATGAATTGTTTGGAAAAATCACATGCAAGAATTAAGTTCAGCACTATTATAAATTTCCAAAAACATTTTACAATTTCCTTGTTTCTTTCCCGAAACCGAGAGCCTCTTTTTACTACGTCACACACTGCCGTTGTCACATGACATATGTCCTTCTCCATATGTCATGTATGTGTAGAGAGGGCTTTGTATGATGACAAAACCGTTTTCAGAAACACCGAAACTGAAAAAAAAAAGAGGGAAAAACTATAAAATACTAGGTAAAAGTGGAAAAAAAATATTAATAGCTACCACTTGTTTTATATAAGGGTGAAATTAAAATAAATATCTTTCGTTCAATCGCGAAAGGTCAATGCGTTGCATTTAAATGATACGTTACGGATGTACTCAATGGTATGTCCAAGATTTTGGAAAAAGAGAATTTTTGCGAAATACACAAATGGTTATCCTTCTGCCTCTATTGAATGTCTCATTACTGAAATGTACAATTGCATCATCACTATAGTTTCCTATAATATTCTCGGACTAATTTAGCCTTTAAAATGCCTATTAATTGGAAGTTTTAACCTCTATACCTATATACGACAAATTCAACCTATATGCATCGAATGATACGTAACGTAACGTAAAAAGAACAATAAAAACTAATTTTCGTATACAGCATTTGTCCAAATTTCGTTTTTGAGCAAACCAATACATATAGTCGAAATAAGTTATTAATATCTTGAACCCACAGCACTCAACTTAGTGTTGCCAACTTTACATTAAGGAAAAGCGGACATTTTGTTTGGGGAAAATTTTCTCTCTCTTTTTTACTTCTTTCTATCAAATGTTTAGGGGAAACGTATATGAATAAATATGCAAAACTGTTTTACAGATTTTATCAGACTAAATACAGACACCCTTCACTCCCAAAATTTGAATCTATCAGCCATTGTTATTAAGCATGGTCATCTCCAGAATTATTCCATCTCACAATCGATTAATGACTTAAAACATGGGTGCTAATACTCTGTCGCGTTCAATATACCAGCTTCTAAACAACAAGGAGAGACTTTTTCCATCTGGGAGTCCCCACAGAGAAGTTAAGGATGTTTAAAAATAAATATATATATATTCTTTCAAAAATAAAACTTTATTTAATAAAAAATAAAAAATAATTTTTTTCGAAAATATTTAAACCTTTCTTCAAACATATTTCTTGAACTTATATTTATTTCCTCCTTAAGGGGATATTAACAGACCTTTCCAGACACTCATACAATTGTTCTGTATTTTCTTTAAGCACTTCGTGTAGTCTGGTAGTTTTTTGTAATTACGCTGATACTTGTAATATCTATGCTGTTTGTCAATTACAGTACTTGACTCAAGTTTATATATAGTGCAATTTTTAACAAATTTAGACCCGTTTAAATAACACAACATAGGTAAGTTCTTATGATTTGAACGCCAACTTCTTAACTCACTTCAACGAATTGGGTCTAATGGTTTCGTTGCCTTCGATGAATAGTTATCACTGCAACGGATTTAAGAAGGAGGACCAAGTACTCTTCATCCTAGGAGCAAGCAGGTTGTATCCCTTTCTATTTCATTAGTACTCTTACCGTAAAAGAAGAGACTGTATCGCATGAAGTTGTTGAAACTATTGAGGTAATAAACAGTGCTATATGCTTATTTGTGGACCATCTTTCTTAGAAGCCTAAGCTTTATCTTATCTTCCATGCATCTCGCCGGTCTAGATGTAATATATCACCATACCCGCCTGCTTCCAAAATGCGCATTATTTAAATCCGAAGATAGAGAAACCAGAAAACGTGTGTCTGGTCGAAGTCATAACCTGGACACCGAACATTTCAGTGGGAAACAGGGCGGTTAGCAACTCTAGTCATCCCTGTTGTATTTTAGTGACCCTGGCTGAATCCCGTTCGTTGTACCACAGAAATTATGCAAGCACGAAGAATGTTTCATAGTAAAATCGACAGTGACACCATATGAATGATTCATTATGGTGGAGAGCGTTTAATGATACATCAGTGACGGTAGGTTAGTGATGTCTAAATGGTGAAGTAATGGGATATGTAAACAAGGGATGCTTTCCGAAAAATTACCGTGCAATGTTGGATGAAAGAATAACACAAGCAGATAATCATTATCTGGTTCTGAGTGGCAGATGCCATAAGTGAATTAACTGTCCCACATGGAATCATATTTCGTTGGAAGGTTGTAGAAGAGAGGTATGCAAGACTAACCGAGATTTCTATCCGCAACAAATCAATGCAGTGAAGATTGGTTTCAACTGGTGTCGTGAACATGGAAACTGGAACTCGGAGAAATGTTCAATCTAATATTTACTGATGAATCCAGATTGAGCCTACGATCTGAATCTCGACGTTTTTAACATGGAGAACGACCAGATACCGCCTCATGGGCACTAGAGAAAAGGAGCAATGTGAGGAAGGTGCATTGATGGTCTGAAGAGAAGTAAGATGCATAAATTGTACGGAACTTTGCTTTCTTCGAGAGAGAAATGTTAATTGCTTTGAGATTTAGGGGCGAAATCCTTGCAATCTGTATTAGACTTTTTATGTATGACGGAACCAGGAATTAATTCTAATGGGCGATATAGAAATTTTAGTGATTATTTAGTGATTAATCTAAATACATAATTTAAAGGAAAAAAAATACCAATTTTCCCTACATGCGCTCTAAAAATTAAAAAATGAAGTAAAGCATAACAATGATGAAATCTCTTACTGAATAAGTATTATCTTCAAGCAAGATAAGATGCCAAAACTGATTGACCTACCGTAAAAAATATTTCAGGAGACCTTATTTTTTACTCTTTTTCATTTCCTAACTCGCTCCAGAAAAGTTGGATCTATAGCAACCCCCTATTCCCGTGTCATACTGATAAAGGGGAAAGAATGAAGTAGGGTCTCTTGAAGGGGAGCTTGATCTTCTAGGTTGAGGGTTAGAAGACATTCTTCGCCCTGTCGGCAAAATTTGACTTTTTTTTTTCAGAACGTAATTTGACGCTATCGACCACAGGGAACAGAACAATGTAAAAGTATTGAGTATTTTTTATATATCCTGGTATTTTCCAATCTTCTTAAGAAATGCAAAGAGCAGATAGGCACTCTCAGTGAGTTGGAGGGGTAGTGCAGAATATTTTGTAGGTTGAATTCTTTGCCAGTTAATTTTCTCAAGTTTTCCTGGAAAATATTCCTTTCTGCTATATAGTTTTGACCTTTTATGACTATGGGTTCTGTGTTCTCTATTTCTTCATATTTCGCACAGTTGGGAGAGTTTTTTTTTTAACGTAAACATATTTTTAGAAGGGTGTGTGGTATGCTATCATTCTGATTACATTTATTTGCTGTTCCTTTTAATTTTCTTAATTCTAAGTCTCTTCTTATGGAATTTCTTCATACTCGGGCTCTGTGGTTTACTCTATGGAGTGTTTGTTGTTGAAAATATGCTTCAAAATTCTTTCATTTTCACTTCTTCGATTTTTTTTTAGCGCAGTGTTTTTATTACGGTACTCAGTGTTGATTATGTTGCAATCAAGGGCATCTTTGGCTAATTGATCGACCACTTCATTTCTGTTATCCCACACAGTGACTGGGTGTCCAATTTAGCGTGATTTCATTGTGGTTAATTATCATAAGGTTATTCATTTCATCTGAAAGTTTCATAACTAATTTTTCTTCATATTTTTTGTAGGCATATTTTGTTAGTGCAGTCGGTGCTGATTTGCTGTCAGTAAATATGCAGATATTTTTATCTTTAAGATTTTTGCAGAACTTCAGAGCTTCAGTGAAGGCAGTGATTTTTGTATCCTTATCATATATATTATTATATTAAGGTTATTTTTTAGTTTGAAGCCCGCTTTCAGGTTGAGAGTGGAACAGAAGTATGCACCAGCGTGGTGTTGTCATCCAGTTTCTTAGAGCCATCTGTGAAAATGCAGAGATCAGTGCTTTTGCTGTTTTGGATAATTTCGTTCATAATATGTTTGTAAATTTCTGCTCCAGGGCTTCATTTTTTTATCATTACCTCTTCTCTTAGAATAATGGAAGGAAATTCCCACGTCCATTTGGCTGGTAGATAATCCGTTGCAATTTTATTGTTATAAAGTGATGAGACTTCTGGATATAATTGGTGGTTTTTGATTTCAGCTATGACTTTAGCTCTTTTTTAACTTTTTCCGATTTTGCCAATAAGGTCATGTGTAACATGTTTTGTAGCAAGTCTTATCTACCGCTGAAATAGTGAATATTTTCTTCTAATGGAGTGCTGCTCAACACTTGCTATAGATAATAATGTGGGAATAGGAACTGTGGGGAGTTGTGAAGTGCATATCCTAATGGCTCTGTTTAGAAATATTTTCTATTATATTCTATTAGAATGAGGTAGCATCATCAATGATGATGCATCCATAATCCAGGAGTGATCTAAGTAGACATTTGTACAGCATGATCCTGCGAAGGCCTCATTTAGGTCCATGCACCATTCTCAGAGGGTTGTTAATACTAGTACTTTTATTTTGCAAATAAGTGATGTATTCGGCTCCATTGAACTTCTCATCTAAAATTACCCCTAGATATTCGTTTGTAGTGACTTGTTTTATTCTTTTATCCTCTGGTTTAATATTAATCTCTGGCCTTTCTTTTTTGTAAATTGGTAACACTACTGATTTCTCAGGTTCAAGTTTTAAACCTCTTTTTTCGCAATATAGAGTAATCTTGTTCAGGGCAATTTGTAGTCGTTCTTGAATGGTGTGGAAATATTGTCCGGATGTCCACATACAGATATCGTCCTCAAATTGTGTATAGTGCACTCTAGGGAGTATTACTTCTTTTAAATCATTCAGATATATGTTGAATAATAAAGGTGAGGTTACGGAGCCCTGCGGCAATCCATGAGTGGCAATGAAAGAATCAGATACAGTGTTTCCAAGTTTAACGATTTTTCTTTTCTTTGGGTTAGTTCATTAGTGAGGAATGCTAAAAGTCGGTTTTTTTATTCCAATTTGTTTTAGTTTGTAGATCATTCCTTCGTTCCAGACAGAGTCAAAGGCACTCTTTAGGTCCAGGAAGATCATGATAAGAGGATGGCCAACTGCAATGCTGGTTTGCGCTGCAATAGTTATATCTAATATGCTATCAGCTCTACTGCGGTTTTTTCTGAAGCCGGTTTCACTGTAGTAATTTACATTTTTCTTAATAATAATTAATAATTTAATAACAATGGGAATAAAATAAAACATATAACAGTGGATCTCAACATTTTATGCTTCACGTACCCTCTGGAAATGTGCATGTAACTAACGTACACCTTGTAAATAACTATAATTATACTATTGTTATACTATAACTTATAGAGTATATTATAGTTATACTATAACAATGTGAATAAAATAAAACATATATAGTAGTTCTTAACCTTTTATGCTTCACGTACCCCCTGCAAATGTGAATGTAACTGGCATCCCCTTGTATAGATGGATAAAACTAGAATCATAGTATAACAAAGGGAATAAAGTAAAACATATATAAATACATTAAATTTTGTATTCACAAATTATATATATCGATAAACACAAAAAATGACGTAAAAAATTTAACAAAACTTATAAAATCAACATTTTAATGAATAATCGACTTTTGAGCTCTCACGGCGTACCCCAAATAATTTTACCGCATACCCCACGTTGAGACCCTTAATCTAGAGAAATTTGGGTTCGATTCCCGCAATGTCAGTAATAATTTTTTAGATGGATAATTGTTATTTCTCATAATTACCCTATTTCAACAAAATTATCACATCCTTCTAATTGGGGGGCGGGGGTGGCTCAGTCGGTAGCGCGCCAGGCTCGTAATCTGAAGTTCCCAGGTTCTAGTCCCAACTGGGTCAGCGTTGAGATTTATCTCCGCAAAATTTCCCCGCCTTGCCCACGGTCAGTAGGGGACACCGATGGTCTTGAAAAGGCCGTGTCCGTCGGATGGGACGTTAAGCCGTGGCCCCGTGTGCGGGAGAGCCATACCCTGTGCACGTTACAGAACACGATGGATGGCCTTGACGGGAGGCTACCATCTGTCTCCCAACAGCTGTTCCAGTGGGTCCCCCTCCCACAACCTTCTCTGAGCCTTCGGGGTCCTTGTGACCTGGCCATTTAGCCCAAGGTGTGCAAAAAAGTGCCGCTCAGAGGTAAAACAACCCAACCCAAATCCTTCTAATTGTCCCATCTAATTTGCAAAATTACATTTGTCAAAAATTACATTTGCAAAATTACATTACCATCTAATTTGCAACATCTAATTTGCACAATTACAATTGTCGTGTCCTTCCGGTTGTCCTATCCACCCAATTGTCGCACTTCCAGTTGTTATCCACCCAGTTGACTTATACCAAATTATTGCGCTCCAGTGTAAAATTCATAGAATACAATATATTTTAAAGGATTCAAATGCAAAACCTTTATCTTAAGAAGGAAATGACGAGTTGTTTTCATTGCAGATGAATTATGTGATGGATGATGCTGATGGATATTTATCCATGGATGATGCTGGATATGTAGCTTGAGAGTCCTCAATTCTTCTCTCATCATCGCTATCATCTTCCGCTTATACAGGGCTAAAGGCGCAAATTAAACTCCAAAGAATACGCTGATGGCTCATCCGCGAGCAATTGTGATTACATCGTATTCAAGAAAAAACTTTAATAACTGCTTCTTTCCTGCTTGTATTTTCCCTCTGCTGATATTCATATTGGTGAACGGCCTTTCGATCTGTTTAGACTCGATTGTGTGACTATGCCAATCGGCCCCAAAGGTTTTTCTTTACTCATGTTCTAATCACCACTAATGTTTCAAACCTGTTAAATACAAAATAGAAATGTTTCGATTAATCGAGAGTGTTTTCCGGTTTCCCAATCGAGGCTGACTGAATCTGCAAATTCGGATTAGCAAGGGAAATACTTGGGAAGGGGGCTGACACAAGCTCAGTTTATTTTAATGTATTGATGTGCAAGGACGAAAACAGTGATTTAACTTCGTATCACTGTTTATTTCGAATTGAAATAAATAGCATTAAGCATACGATAATTGAAAATTATGAGCTCAATAATCATTTCAGTAGGATTTTAAAATTATTTGCAAAATAAAAATCGCAAATGCCTGTAAACAACTAAGTGATGTTCATATTAATAGGAGATATAGTTTAGCATTTCACACAAATCGAAGAGTCAGTAAAAGCAAATGGCAGTATTCAATACGTTACTACCAATCCATCTAAAATCTGCATTTTCCTAATGTTTCTTTAAATATAATTATACGTTATTATTGAAAATCTATTCACTTTATTAACCAACATCTCTCCTTTCCATTTCACTCTGTAGACTTCGTGATTTGCACGACTGAAATTTCACACATTTAATTCAATTTTTTTACGCAACAGCCGAGTAATTTTTTTCAACTGGTTTGCGCTGTCAGCAGAAAGATCATTTTCATAAAATGATTTTTTCTTTTAATTTATGACTTTATCCAATTGCATTTTTTCTCTTTAAAATATCATCACTGAATTTTCAAATTAGCTTTTTCTCATTATCGAAAGTCATTTTCCCCTTAGATCATATATCAATAATGCAGTAATGTTTGAACACGTTTCAAGAGGTTTTATCTACTTTCCGTGGTAATATAAATATTTATTCGAGGCTCAAGTGACCAGCAAGCACCCCCTTTCAGAATACTAGTAAGGGTAAGAGAGTGTCTCAAAATATTTAACATATTTAGCAAATTTTAAAAATCTGTAAAACGGAGGAGGATGTGTTATACCTCGTTAATCCAGTCTTTTGCTCCCCCCCCCTTGCATTTTTCCGGCTAGATGGTGTTTCTTGCCCCCACTCCCTCCCCTTCGATGTTTTGTAGATCCGGACCCTGACATTATTATTGTGACGTCTTATAATGCATCCAGTTGTTACTCTATGTGTAACACGATAAGATATTTTAGATTCAATCCATTATCCATCAGTAATAAATGTCATTTTTAAATGAATGCTTCGATTCTTGACTTCTCCTAAGGATGCGGTCCGGATTGTTGTTATAACTTAAAAAAGATGTGTGGATTAAACGACACATTTCTCATTTGTAAAAAACAAGTTTGAAAGAATAGTGGTAGTTTCTGGAGCAGTAAAGAAAAACCTTCTGTGGACTATTGGCGTAGTCACTTAATGGAGTCTAAACAGACAGAAAGGCTGTTCACCATTACGAATTTGAGCAAGAGGGAAAATACAAGCAGGAAAGCAGCAACTATTGACGTTTTTCCTAAAAACGACGTAATCACAATTGTTCACGGATGAGCCTCGAACGTAACTTTTGGATTTGAACTTGCGCCTTTAATCCTGTATAAGCGGAGGATGATAGCGATGATGAGAGAACAATTGAATAATCTCAAGCTACATATCCAGCATCATCCATCACATAATCATCACTCAACTCCATCTGCAATCAACACAACTCATCATTTCCTTCTTTAGGAAAAGGTTTTTGTATTTGAATACTTTAAAATATATTGTATTCTATGAATTTTACACGGGAGCGCGATAATTGGATGGACGTGAACTGGGTGGATAACAACTGGAAGTGCGACAATTGGGTGGATACATACAATTGGAGAGATAATTGGATGTAACACAATTAGGAGGATATGAAAATTGGGTTGAAATAAGGAAATTATGAGAAATAACAATTATTCATCTGAAAAATTATTACTGACACGGCGGGAATCGCACCCGCAACTCTCTAGATACATGCCAGAGCCCTCTACCATAAAAACCTCGCATCAGACGAAAACACTCTTCCAGGAAAAGACATAAATTTTTCACCGAAATGTGGCGGACTTTGCGCCATCTATTCTTCATAATAGGCAACGTATTTTCCAATTGTTGCCAATGACTTAGATGTTAATGAGAAGGTCACTCACTCTTAAACGTTCTGATAAAAGTAATTCTAAATTACAGGAACTGCAGTATTTGTATCTATTCTCCTTAATCTATTTTTCTATATAGGTTTTGCATGTGCCATCTTTAATCCGACCCCACACTATGTCAAAATATTTAGGATTTGGTTGGTTTACCTCTGAGCGGCACTTTTTTTGCACACCGTGGGTTAAATGGCCAGGTCACAAGGACCACGAAGGCTCAGAGAAGGTTGGGAGAGGGGACCCACTGGAACAGCTGTTGGGAGACAGATGGTAGCCTCCAGTCAAGGCCATCCAGCGTGTTCTTTAACGTGCACAGGGTATGACTCTCCCGCACACGGGGCCACGGCTTAACGTCCCATCCGAAGGACGGCGTCCTTTCCAAGCCTATTGGTGTCCCCTACTGACCGTGGGCAGGGCGGGGAATTTTGCGGAGATAAATCTCAACGCCGACCCAGCTGGGACTCGAACCTGGGAACTACAGATTACGACCCTGGCGCGCTACCGACTGAGCCACACCCGCCCCAAATATTTAGGAAGTATGTTCCTTCTAATCGTAGTAAACGGAAAATGAAAAGAAATTTCCTACTGTAAAACAAAGATTCATTGGATAATCTGTTTTTCTCACTAATACAACCCTCATTAAAACGAAATTTTCAAAAAAAAATTATAAAAGAAACATTTGGAAACAACTGAATGTATCATAGGATATCCAAACAGCGGATATAGAGAATTTTCCGGCTAAAGCGATTTTCATTAAAAGGGATTCTTAAAATTTTTGTTCGATTCTCTTGGTTTTAAGTGAAACAATCTGAAATAAAAGGATCGACTAAAGAACACGACGATGCATAAGACTACCAGTATTCTCTTTAGTCAATAAAATAAATATTTTAAAGATCCTTTACTTCTAATAGAAACAATTGGAATTTTCTGAAATGTATTACAGAAAATCGAAACAGGCGATATTGAGAATTATTCTCGCTTATCCATCCTCGGTTATAACGTATTTTTGTATTCTTTCCTGCATGAACTAAATGAAGCAAAGTGAGTAGTGTTTATAAGGAGTAGATAGTGAAAAATGTCGTCCAAACCATTTTTTTATCAGAGTAAACAAACAAACGCTTATTCTAATGTATTCGTCGATTTCTCAGTGTTCCATTCACAAAGTATGCTTTAAAAATATCGATTGCTTTGATATATCGGATCAGAAAGAATAGATTCAAAGCTTTATTAAAAGTCGAGTAAGGAAAATTAGGTGTTATACAGGATGTTTAAAATTCATTACAAAGGGAAAAAATTATTTTATTGAATGTCGTACTAGTGAGAGTATTTACAGTTCTAGTCTCTTTGGTTGCCTCTGGTGCCATCTTTTGATATCCCTATTTATTTTTTGTTCAGAAAATTGGCTGTGGAAAATAAAATTCGC
This sequence comes from Ryuthela nishihirai, assembly GCA_038380435.1. Lineage (NCBI taxonomy): Eukaryota > Metazoa > Arthropoda > Arachnida > Araneae > Heptathelidae > Ryuthela > Ryuthela nishihirai. The sequence continues at coordinate 2,799,369 of JAWZYU010000041.1, forward strand.
TTCATTGAAATTCAGTTTAAAGAAATTAAAAATTATCGTTCATGTAGTGAAATGCGTAAAATATAGTATCAGAGAGATTCATTCAAACGAGTTTTGAAAATATTCTATATATTGGAATATTAGATTATTGAGAGTAGGTGTGAATGGTTTGTTGAGTAAAAGACCAGGTGGAATAAAAGTTGTTCTTTTCAGTTTCTTTCCTGGGTTCCTTCGATTACAAATAATTAATTAACATATTTTAATCAATGTCGTATTTTAAAGAATAGAGACAAATGCGTTATTACTCATGGATTAGCTAAAATACTTGTAAATGAATGTTGGTTTAGTGTCCCAAATGCATTCGTTTGAAATTCGATTGGTTAGTTCAGAAAGGATTTTTCGTTTTATTCAATGTAGGATTTGTGAGAATGCAAAATTCTTATTCTGATTACGTTCCTGCATCTCCTTTCCTCCTCTCCCCAGCTCATGACTGGTGGAGTCTCCTTTGGACATTTTCAAATTGTGGAGCCTGTCTGTCGCGGGGCTCGGGAGCGGATTTGGGAGTCGGTGCTATGCACTGCTTTGGCCTCTGCTTCAGGTAAACGCGAGGTCCTGTGGTGGACCCCTCAGGATCAATCGACTGATCCTGAGGGGCTCAACTAGGTCCAGCTAGGCTCAACTATACAGTAAAATTAAATTTTCTTAAATATTGGACATATCGTTGGAGATACATCCGTGATATACCTATGGACAGATATTTTGTGATTACTGATTGAACGAATGATACTTTATTGTATTAAACTATTTGATTAATAAACTGGTAGCTATTACCAAATTTCTATTTAATTTCTACCTATTTTCTAACTGCTTTAACCACTTCCTTTGTTGCGTTTCTCAATTTATGCAGGTGTTAAAACGACTGTTCTAGTATCCAATTACAACATTTTTACCATCACAACAAGTTGTGTAAACACACTCTAGAACATTTACCACCCCTTCTTTTTCCCCTCCCAAAAAAGTGGGGAATAGCATAAACGATAGTTTTCTATATCCATGGGATTCTCACCAGTATTGAATGAAAAGTGCTTTGGACACTACTCTAATATATAGGGGAGACTTCTCTAATATATGCGACGTTAGCGAAGATATTCACTGGAAATTGCCTTGCATCAACTTAAATATGGTGCAGGATATTATGAGGCAAGTTTTAAAATGTGCCGTAATAACGGATTGTAAACAATTATGCCACGTATATATCTGTAATACGATGGATCCAACTTCAATTATCGAAAATGTGTATGCATGTCATTACTATATTGCGATTTTTCTTTTTATAAGAGGCTGAATTTCTTTTTACTTAACTGGTAATTGTTGCACAAATTACTTCGAATATTTCGGTAATGCCTGCCATCCTCTCAGATCTCCTACTGTGGCATATAAACTGACAGGCTCCTGTCAGACCTCTGTGGCAAGCAGCTGATTGAGGGGGTATTTATTTATTTATTTTATTTTATAGATATACTGTATATATATATATAGCAAGATTCTGTTATTATTAATATTTATTCCATGCAGGTCGATTAGAGTAAAGCCATTGTACAGGTATTTTAGGTATTAAGTGTTCAAGTGGCTTGTTGCTCCAAATATTAAATCGATCAATTTAATTTTTTTATGGAAAATATTTTTCTCCACATTCATGCATTAGGATTCAAATGTGTCAAAAGCTATAATATTTGCTCAGTAATTGCAGCACAGGTAAAAAATGCAGTAAAATGATTTAAATAAACTTTAAGCTATTAAAATTCGCATTTAAATATTATAACTAAAGACACTCTTGTAATATGCTTTAATAACGTACAGATATTTTCAAGAAAATTTTATTATAATTGTAGTAAAGAGTTGTTTTTCAGAGAGGTAAAGGTCGATAAAGAAAAACTTTTATGGGTAATCATTATTTATGAATTTAAGAAAACTGTTGTAACGGATTCTTTTTATGGTTGAATACTATTAATTCGATGCCTAGTCTACGGACCTGTGTGTTGTTTAGGAGTTGTAGGTGGTGGATATTTGCAGCTTGCGAACTGATACAGTTGCTTGAGTTGAAATGTTTCTAACGGAATTCTGTAAATTTGGGTTCTTTGTTTGAAATGACAAGAGCATTAATTTGTTAAAATTGTTTGTTCCAATAAATCGTTAATAAATTCTGATCATTTAGTTTCAGTTGTTTTCTTAACCGCGGTAAGTGTCTTGTTAAAGAATTTCCATCGTTTGAAGTAGTTCTCTGTGACTGGATTATTCTGTAATGATGTTGTCTCAAGACAGCTCCGTTCACTACTAAAAATGAAATACCGAGACTAATTTAATATTTAGATTTAATTAACGATTTCCTGGAATCAACTATAGCAAAGAATAAATGTTCTTCAAGTCATTACAGACGACCAATCTAAATTTACATTGATCATCTGTAACGAATATCCTTAGCGGTATTACTAACTCAACCAACACTATGTATATCGCCGTCTATTTGCACAGTTGTATCGCGTTCGCTTGCAGTGACATTGCTTCTGCCGATGTCCGAGTCAGAATCCGAGGATGGCACAGTCGTTTGTTCAATCATTTACGTTGCGATTGTCTCTCATTAACAGTTCAGTTCCAGATAAGTACAGTCGCTCAGAAAAGTATCCGAACGCTATGGTTGATTAGATAATTCAGAAAAAATATCTGGCAACGATTTGTTTTTGGAAATTAGTGATCTGGCAACCTTCGTGTACGTACACGAAGGTTGTCAGATCATTAATTTCTAAAAAAAAATCGCTGCCAGATATTTTTCCTGAATTCTGTAATCAACCAGAGTGATCGGATATTTATTTGAGTGACTGTGCACGAAGATTGCCAGATCACTAATTTCTAAAAAATCGCTGCCAGCTATTTTTTCTGAATTCTACAATCAATCAGAGTGTCCGGATATTTATTTGAGCTACTGTACCTTGAATTTCTAAGTTGCACACATTGCTTTCCTGTTCCAAATCATTTACCCTTTCTGATAAATTTTTGATCGTATTTTCCAATCTTCTGATTCTTAGCTAATAAGTTCTTATATTCATGTCTGCAGAGAACCAAGTGCTGAGTCACATTTTCAACACTATCTCGTAATTCATCATATTTTCCTGATGAAAAATCTAATGATTTGGTAAGTTCCACTGTGTTGTTCTTCGGCTCACCCATGCATTCATTCAATGCTTGTTTAACTGAATGGTATATTAAAGATTTTACACATGCCATTTGTTCGGAGCTGAAGCCTTGATCTTTCTCTGGGGTAGTCAGGGAAAGTTAAAGCACTTGAAGCAGCATATTCAATATCGTGCGACTTGGCAAGGTAAGCATCAGAAATCATGCATTTCATACACTTCTTTATATTTGCATTCCGCAGAAAATTTGTGGTAGTTATCTTCTGTATTATTTGCACAATAGTAATGAAATTGGCTTCGACAGGCACCTTTACATCTGATGGAATCTGATCGTTTGTCAGTAGGTTCTAGAATTTCATTCCCACAAATAACACACAAGTCTTCTATAGCTGAGAAATATAGAGTTGACTACAGCGTGGGTGTCCTTGAAGCAGTCCCTTTACTGAATTTCGTTTGCGCATGCGCGTGAAAGGTCTGTACTAGACAAGAGGCATGCCGAGCTGCCCAACGTTAGGCTTAGCTAAATGACCATTTCAAAGTTGCAAAGATTTAATGAGGTAGTTCTCGAAATGGGCAAGAAAGACATCTAAGGAAATAAGCAAATCTTTAAAACATTAAATATAAAGGTTTAAACTCACAGAACGACGAACGATCATGCTATTACGTGATATAAGAGTGATCAGAACCACATCCTTCTCCTATTACATTTGCCACTCGGTTGCGAATTTCTCAGAAATCGTAGCCAATTTTGCATTTTCATTATCGTATTCGTGTTCAGCACCTGGGAATCTTTAAGAAATGGCTAATTTTATCTCAGAGGCATCACTTTTATGAAAATTTGTTGCGCAGTGTTATTTGTTAATGTAGTAACAAGAAACTAATGATCAAACCTTTCCATGGCTTCGATAAATATCACTTTTCGGATCAATGATTATATCGCATTTTTTATTTTCATTCACTCTACTTACCAGCTTGTGAAGTTATGCAGTAGACGTTTAGGACATTCTGTTTTACATTAGACTAATTGTCTGGTTATTAATATTAAATAATTTTAGTTTTCTAATTGAGGTAAACTAGAGCTTATCATAAGAAAGGTTTGGAGATTTGTAGAATTTATACTCAAGTAATATGGCATCAGCCAAACAAAGGCGTAACAAACAGATACCTTTATTATTTGAAATGCGCAATAATTAAACGAATATGAAAAGTGAAAGAGGAAAAGAAACTTTAATTTCAAATATTTCGATCGAAGATTTCGCATTAAATAATTTCCTTTTGCTCTTTAAAGTCTAGAGGTTGAACAAAAGGAGAGATCTGGGATGTCAGAGAGATTTTCGGAAGAATTGGCTTTTCACAAAATATCAGAGGTGGGCGATAAACTGAGTCAGAAGGGTAAGTCTGTCAAATTTCTGGCGAAACATTTGATAGGAGAGAATTTTATTATCTTTATTGAAGTTACGAAATATTGCATGCTTATAAATTTAGGCAAAATAAGATTCAATATGATAACTCTTTACATTTGCTTTCTTGTCATAATTATGCTTCATACTATTTTTTAATGGTAGGAGGTGCTCCCCTATACAAAGAATGGGTTGGGTTGTTTTACCACTGAGCGGCACTTTTTTAAATAAAATGGGCTAAATGGCCAGATCACATGGACCCCAAAAGTTCAGAGAAGGTTGGGGGACGGAACCCACTGGGAACAGCGGTTAGGAGACAGATGTTAGCCTCGCGTCAAGGCCATCCACTGTGTTCTTTAACGTGCACAAAGTATCTCTCTCACACACACCGCCTGTGGCTCTCTCACACAAAAGCCAGGGCTTAACGTCCCATACGATGGACGGCGGCCTTTTCAAGTCCATCGGTGTTCCCTACTGACAGCGGGCAGGGAGTTTTGCAGAGATAAAACTCAACGCTGACCAAGCTGGGACTCGAACCTAGGAACTGCAGATTACGAACATGGCGCGCTACCGACTGAGCCATCCTAGCCCCAATATATACTGGCTTCTAGCGAGTGGTATGCAGAGAAGAGGGCGCCACCCTCGCATACCAGTTTCGTTCAGGCATTGATGAATGGTAGTGACAGATATCGACTGCTCCATCAGTCGGTGTGTTACTGGATATCAGTCGAATATACCGATCATCTCTATCCCTAGTCATTCAAGGATTACCTGTCCTGAACGATAACGTAAAAACTACTTCCTGTTTATACTTTTCTGCCAATAGTAGTGAACTGTTCGCACATCACTTCCCAAATGAACTGCAGTTCGTCGTGTGACCATCCTGCTTCACATAGACGCATGATAGAACTTGTACAAACTCGCTAAGTTGATTAAATTCTGCCATTAGACGTGATGGTTACCAGTTTTTCAGTCGCTAAAAAAAATATCCGTATACTATGGTTGCCGTTGATGAGACTGGTAGTAGAGTAGGTTTGGTTATAAACAGAGAGAAAACTAAAGTGATGAAAATTGGTCAGGCAGGCTGTGATTCAGTTAATCTGAATGGTTGCAGTCTTGAGCAGGTGTCACAGTTTAATTATCTTGGGAGCTATGTAACAGATAATGGTGATGTGCGGCATGAGATTAACAGACGAATAGGGATTGCTGCTGGGACTTTTAAGAATCTATGGAGAGTGTGGAGAAATAGGCGTATACACCTAAAGACTAAAATTAGACTGTATAATAGTTTGGTTCTTTCTAGGGTTAGTTATGGTAGTGAAACTTGGACACTTTGTAAACAAGATAACAGGGAACTAGATGCTTTTGATTCCAGATGCTTACGCAGTATCTTGGGCATTAGGTGGTTCAACTTTGTAACTAATGATGAGATTAGGAAAAGGAGTTTGCAACCTCCTTTAAGCAGCATATTGTGCAGAGAGAGACTCCGTTGGTTTGGCCATGTTGCCCGTATGAATAATTATAGATTGGCGAATAGGGTTATGAACAGTGTGCCTAAAGGCCTCAGAAAGAAGGGGAGACCTAGGATGCGGTGGGCAGACAATGTCAAACAGGACCTTGTTAGAATTGGTGTGCAGTGGCCAGATGCAGTAGATGTAGCTCAGGATAGACTTGCTTGGAGAACTAAATTGCACGGTCTGGTTGGACCTCCGTAGCCCATGGCTGCTTGAGGATGATGATGATGATGGTTGATTACAGAATTCAGAAAAAATATTTGGCAACGATTTTTTTAAGAAATAAACTCAACGCTGACGCATCGGGGACTCGAACCTGGGAACTACAGATTAAGAGCCTGCCACGCTACCGACTGAGCCACCGCCGTAATTGTTAATCTTCTATAGATCGTCACAAGTTATGTATGAAAATAATCACATGTGGCACCGGGTGAGTCAATGATATTTTCTTTAATGATTAATGATCGGATGGGGGGATGTGTCGGTAACGCGCCAGGCTCGTAATCTGCAGTTCCCAGATTCAAGCAATACAACCTTGATACACCAGCCTAAGACTGACGTCAACAAAAGGAGAGTTATTAATTATGCATAAAACTGCAGGTGATTGGAATTCTATGTTCTTCCTCGGATTTCTTATCTAGCCTACTACGAGTGATGGAAATTGTTAAAAATTACATCAATTGCATTTATGTATGAAAACTTAAAGGTACGTATTAAAACGAGTTAAAAATAATTTTTTCATTGCGATTTTATTCAAATATTTGAGAATATTATAAAATAAATTGCAAAAATTTTAAAAATTAATGGCTACTAGCCGCCCAATCAACGAGTGTCTAAGGGAAAAGAGAGCCAGTTTCCATAAACATAATATAAATTTTTCGATTGCAGCGCCCTCTAAATATGGGAATTTCGTGTATTACAGTGAAGCCACCTACCCAGGGAGAGGAGCGAGTTCCCCTTCGTTTTTTTTTTCACTGCCGAGCAAAGTTTTCATTGCTTACACCACGTGACCAATTTTACATACACTTTTCGTTTGGAGAGAAATTAAAAAGCATTAATTAAAATCATTTTGCTTAATAAGATTCTATTTTGTAAAACAGGTAGCAGTTGTGCTCAGCAAGAAAATTTTAATATTTTAAACACTCTGCAATACTTCATCATCATCATCATCATCATCATCATCATCATCATCATCATCATCATCATCATCATCATCATCATCATCAAGCAGCAATGGGCTACGGAGGTCCAACCAGACCGTGCAAATTTAGTTCTCCAAGCAAGTCTATCCTGAGCTACATCTACTGCATCTGGCCACTGCACACCAATTCTAACAAGGTCTTGTTTGACATTGTCTGCCCACCGCATCCTAGATCTCCCCTTCTTTCTGAGTCCTTTAGGCACACTGTTCATAACCCTATTCGCCAATCTATAGTTATTCATATGGGCAACATGGCCAAACCAACGGAGTCTCTCTCTGCACAATATGCTGCTTAAAGGAGGTTGCAAACTCCTTTGCCTAATCTCATCATTAGTTAGAAAGTTGAACCACCTAATGCCCAAGATACTGCGTAAGCATCTGGAATCAAAAGCACCTAGTTTCCTGTTATCTTGTTTACAAAGTGTCCAAGTTTCACTACCATAACTAACCCTAGAAAGAACCAAACTATTATACAGTCTAATTTTAGTCTTTAGGTGTATACGCCTATTTCTCCACACTCTCCATAGGTTCTTAAAAGTCCCGGCAGCAATCCATATTCGTCTGTTAATCTCATGCCGCACATCACCATTATCTGTTACAAAGCTCCCAAGATAATTAAACTGTGACACCTGCTCAAGACTGCAACCATTCAGATTAAGTGAATCACAGCCTGCCTGACCAATTGTCATCACTTTAGTTTTCTCTCTGTTTATAACCAAACCTACTCTACTACCAGTCTCATCAACAGCTCGAATGAAAGAGTTCATCTCATCAACATCATTTGCCAAAAGGGCTAAATCATCAGCATAATCTAAATCAGAAATTGTCGTATCTCCAGCCCATTTAAGGCCAAAATCTTTCCCTTGAAGTGAATTTCGCATAACATAATCAATAACCAAGCTAAAGAGAAAAGGAGACAAAATGCACCCTTGTCGAACACCAGAAGTAATGCTAAACCAATTGCTACAAGCCTTACCAACTCTCACACACGACTCTGTGTTATTATAGAGAGCTTTCATTATGTTAACTAACTTGTCTGGTATACCATATGATTTCACAATCAACCACAAATTATGACGATCAACAGAGTCGAAAGCCTTTTAGAAATCAACAAAGCTAGCAACCAAAGGTTTCTGAAACTCTAAACATTTCTCAAGAATCTGCCTAAGTGAAAATATCTGATCCACATATCCCCTACCACTTCTGAATCCACATTGCTCATCACGCAATTGACTGTTAACCAGATTCTTAATTCTATTAAGCACAATCATGGAAAGAACTTTACCTGGAACAGAGAGTAGGCTGATACCCCTATAGTTATCACAAGAACTGCGATCACCTTTTTTGAAAATAGGGATAACAATAGCTCTGGTAAAATCCTTAGGAACCATGCCTTTATCATAAAAGATATTCAGAATTTCAGTCATCCAAGTGGTAACCGAAACATTCCCAGCTCTAAGCATTTCCGTGGTAATTTCATCTACCCCTGGGGATTTATGAAGTTTAAGTTTAGAAACAGCCAAAATAACTTCAGATTGTGCTATAGGGTCAACATTAAAGCCACCAATGCATCTATCATCATTGCAAACAATGGGAGTAGAACGAACTACATTGTTTAGAACATCACTGAAATGCTCAGCCCACCTAGCCATGACAGAATCCTCCCCTTCTATAACCTTACCTTGTTTATCCTTCAATCCTTGTATGCCTGTTCGTTTTTCCCACACAAAACATTAACTATCTGGTACAGCTCTCTGCTGTTGTGCTGCCTAACTGCTTCCTCGGCTTTGTCAGCCAAACCATCAAGCCAAAGATTCTTATCAGCAGCTAACTGATCCTTTACAAGTTTATTAAGGTCTCTGTAATGCTTTCTATTAGGACTAGTAGGGTATTGATTAAGGGCATTCCTGCAGTTCTTTCTTTCCGAAATAAGCTCAAGTGCCTTATCACTCAGATAATTTTGCCTCTTCTGCTCCTTTTTTCCTAAAAGAGTACTGTTAGTGTCCAAAAAAGCCTGTTTAAAATGATCCCATTCTTCCTCAACTTCAGTAGTAAGCAAACCATGACTGTCATAATGACTAAGTAACCTATCATGGTAAGCTTTGGCTATAACTGGATCTTTCAGAGCTTCAGTATTAAAAGTAAATTTTTTAACCCTACCACAACACTTTTTAAGTTTAAGTTGCAACACACTTTTAACAAGGTAATGGTCAGATCCAATTTCAGCTCCCCTATATGCCCTGGTATTCCTAACAGAACTAGCCCATTTGCTGTTCATTAATATATAATCAATCATATTCTTATGCAGCCCATCAGGTGAAACCCATGTGTACTTATGTATGTCGCGGTGTTTGTAATAAGTGTTAGTTATTCTGAATCCATTGAGTTTACTTACCTGTAGGAGACGTTGCCCATTGCCATTGCAGCTACCAATACCAAAAGGGCCTATTACTCCTCCCCAAAGGGCAGAGTCAGTACCAACTTTGGCATTGAAGTCACCAAGAACAAGGGTAATATCTCCTTTCTTGACAGAATTCAAAATATCCTGAAGTTGTTCATAAAACCTATCCTTCTGATCCTCATCGGCATCCTCAGTGGGAGCATAACAGCAGATAACATTCAAGTCTTTAACGCTTGTCTGAAATTTTGCTGTAAGAAACCTTTCATTAATGCACTCATATCCTAGAAGAGCATCGCTAGCGTGTCTGCTGAGAAGCAGACCCACGCCTTGGTGATGCTTATTGTCGTCCCTCCCTGAAAAGAGAAATTTAAATTTATTTTTAAGAATCTGACCTTTATCTGTCCATCTGGTCTCTTGCAAGCCGAGAATATCTAAATTATAACGGTGGAATTCTTGTGTGAGGACATCAAGAGAAAAAGCTCTGTGCAGAGTCCTCACATTCCAACTACCTATGGAGAAAAAATGGTTAGTGGGATGTTTAAAGAAACTATGTTTATTGAGAGAGGGAATGCCGACAATATCAAACAGCCCCCTAATCGCAGACATGGGGCAAAGACCCGTTCCCCCACTACTAAAGGCTGAAGCCATCTACACTGGAAGACTTCCTCCAATGTAGAATTTGACGATGCCAATAGAAGCAAAGAGTTCAGGTGCCTGCGATGACTTCTGCTCAGGATTATCCACCAACTGATAAACATATCCTGTGAATCTATTCACTTGGGGCTGTCAACCCACAAACAAACAGAAAACACAGCGGAAGATTTTCCCTCCACAGAAGCCCACCAGTGCAGCAAAATCAGGATCCATAATCAAGCTCAGAGCCATATATCTGTCCAGTCCAGTAGGTTTATATGGTCTGCACCAGGACCCTGTGTGGTTGACCACTCCTCAGCAGGGTAGAAAAAAAAGAAAAGTAGCCATAGTTGTCCAGATCAGTAGGCCACACTAATCTGGCAGCCCTCCCCTTCCGTTCACTTCCACAAGAGAGTATCTCTTTTGAAAGTTACTAACTGTCCGCACCACGAGAAGGCGAGGTCGGACATTAGGTGCTAGGCCTGGCCGGTTCTATGCATCATCACAGGGGATTGGTGCATAGCTCTCCTTCCAGTGACTACCTAGCTACCATTTACAGACCCTGCAATACTTAGCATATTATAATTAATTGAGATTTATATATCTCTGTACTATAACGTGTTTTACACAGTTATATGTCATACAATTATAAATATTTACAAAACAAAAGTCCATATCGGGTTTGTTAGTCAACAGATGGCAGCAGGCACTTTTCCTGTCAACCATAAAAAAAGAACTGCACTATTAGAACAAAATCCACATATAATAGTAATGGTCACCTTTCTAAACAAGGAAGCTTGTGGTTTCCATGGTTACGTGTTTTGTTTCGGTATTGGGATATCATTTGTCTGTCTGAAAACAAAATGACTCTAAATTAATGACTTTTTTTTCCCTTTCATTAGACTAAAATCCCGTAAGTAGATAAATAAAAATTCATTACCATCCATGGTCGAATCCAAGGGGTGCAAGAGGGGCCATCCATCCACCATTTCAGAATGCTGTTCAGGTAATTGATAAAAAAAATCATTAATTTTATGAAGTTTTCTTGCAATTTTCAAGAAAAGTTTTAAAGATCTCGGTCAGGATGGTTCTTATTTATTTGAAAGATCTGTTAGACGAATGTCTATAGTGGATCATAATAACACAGTCGTTAACGTACTCAATGAAACCATCAACTCGGTATCTCTCGGTTGAATATCACGTTTAATTAATAACACTTCACATTACCTACATATATATTTGACAAGGGTGCAGCCTTAATCCACTGCCCCACCGAGAATATCCAGTCACACAGTCCCAGAGTGCTGACCCGACTTCATTAAAAAGTCCTTCAAATGTGAAGTCAATGTATGTTGCAGTTTTGTCTCCTCCAGGGAACAAAACTGCAACATATATTGACTTACATGTTCGCAAGATGATTAAATGTATTAACTTAGATTTTTATTACATTATTTATTACATATTTATTTTAAAAATTGTGCAAAAGTACTGAAATAAAACATACATCGATTCTTCAGGATATCGTAAAATGTGCTCCTAAAAGGGATAAAAGGCTCATTGAATAACTTTAGGATCAGCTACCACTGTTATTATTTAACCAAATGGGAAAAATCCAGGGGCTGAGGATTCTCAGGCGATAGAACGCCAGGCTCGTAATTTGCAGTTCCCAGGTTCGAGACCCACCCTAACAACAGTGAGTAGGGGACACCGATGGGCTTGGATAGGCTACTGTTCCTCAGATGGGTCATTAAGATGTGACACTGTGTGCCGGAGAGTCATACCGGTACCTACGTAATGGAATGCCTGCCGATTTTCGCGAATCTCCGTATTAGCAAGCGCGCATGGAAAGCTTCAGAACTTGCCACATGAGGGCAGCACCGTTCCGCGGTAAGCTAACCTACGCTAACGTTAAGTATATAGCGATCTGCGCGACCAATATTTATTCAACGGTAATTATTTGAAGGAAAATTCACCAAAAAATTTATAAATAAAAATTTTTAAATCACTTTACCTTTAGTTAAGGTAAATCCATGATATATTTTTATAATACATATGCAGAATCCTTTAACTGAATAATTTTACTACATAATGCTGTTTCCATAGGCACTGGAACTTTACCAATGACACAAATGAAGTTGATGCTGCAGCAAAGAATTTACTCTTTATCATAACTCTTTTATTTCAGTGTTCCTAAAATTTCAGTTCTTAATTACTTCTGATCTTCAAAACTTACATTAAAGAATATTTATACATGTATTTGTACAATTTAAGGATTCTGTTGATTACTTAAACGTTCTATCAGAAATATAAGAGGAATTGGCACCTGAAATATTTCTAATTTAAGCATTTTTCTTGAGAGGGGTTTAGAATTCAGCTTGAGTTGTGCAACTTCTTCAGTACACTTACTACCATAATTCGTTAAATATGATTTTAAAAATTTCTGTATTATTAATTTACAAAGGTTTTTTATGTGGCTCTCATCATTAAAAGAACAATGAAATAATTTATTTTTGCGTAATCTTGGTAGAAATGTTAACGTTAACAGAGTTAACACTTTTTCTCTTTGAACTCAAAGTGACAGAAATTTTTTACAGCTTTTTCCATAACAGCTAGAGAATGCTGTTCAGGTAATTGATAAAAAAAATCATTAATTTTATGAATTTTTCTTGCAATTTACAAGAAAAGTTTTAAAGATCTCGGTCAGGATGGTTCTTATTTATTTGAGAGATCTGTTAGACGAATATATTTAGTGGATCATAATAACACAGTCGTTAACGTACTCAATGAAACCGTCAACTGACAAATTCAAGCTTTGGATATTTCAATCCCCCACGATCGAGATTTTGAATAATGGCATTTGATGCTGATGGTGACTGAGGGGTATTTAATAGCTCAGAGCAGCTGTGGCATTCTATGTTATCTTGTACTGCTCTAACTAGGTAACTAGCGATCACTGCTAATGTTGCTGTCAAAAGTGACACTCTACAAAAGGAATTTATATTTTCTATCTCAGAAAGTTCTTCTGCTAACAGTATTTCAAAAGATATTTCTGAAGCTTTATTACTAACTGTGAAGGGTTGGGGGATTGTAGAAATAGGACGCATTACATCTAGGGAAGGTTTGTTGCTCACATTGCTTGAAAGTGTTTGAGTAATTATGCCTGTTTGAAGAATTTTTGTAATTGCTGCAGAGGCACTACAAGCATTTTTTTGGTCATTTTTGCCTCCCAGTTGACTAATACAGCCAGAAAACGATTCCACGCCATCACTGGAAAATTTTCTTGTTATTACAAAATGAAATCCTCATTCAGTAGATATTTCACACATTTTATAGTAGATAATATTGCCACAACTATTGCTTCATATGTTTCTGTACTTAAAACTTTCAACTTTGGTTGAGAACAAGAATTTTTCCACTTAAGTAAATAATCTAAGAAATCATTCTCTAACCAATGCAATCTTTCATCAGTAACAGAAAAGAACTGCATACACAATTATTGCTATATATATGATACCTACTATTTTGAATGTTATGCAATGTAAACCATTTATGCATTATTCGTTCTGCATTTAGTTATGAAAGCCAGAGTATTTCACAAAAAATTATCTTGTTTTACAAAAAACTTTCAAAATTTTCTAATATTGAAAAAAATCATTGCAGAAATTTCTAAAATGTATATTTTATTAAATATTGAAAATCTGCTGAGGTTCCGCATATCCCTCTGATCTACTATGGCATATAAACTGAGAAGCTCCATTCAGACCTCTGTGGCAAGCAGCTGCTTGAGGGAATATTTTTTATTATTATTAAATGATTTGAAATAATACCTATTATTTAGATTTAATTTCTGAGATAAATTCTTTTCAAGTATTACTAAGGTGAAACATTTTAGCTTCCATAACTCTTTTTTTAAATGCTGAAAGAATATTGTTGATAATCTAGATTGAAACAAATTTAATTATTAAATTAAAATAATAATTATTACTTTTTCTTCAGCCGTATTTTTTAATTGAAGGCAAATTTTCATCTCATAGAACTTCGAAATCAGATTATCATTTGGAAATTATTATCATGGAAATTAGTATTTTGTTTGGGCAGTGTAATTCAGTTCACTCTGTGTAAAGATATTTATCATTTAAGCTAATAGAAATTACTTTCATTTGCTTACAATACCGATGAATGTAAAATATCACAAATGTTATTTGTCCAAATCTATGAAACATTTTTCAAATTAGTCGTCAACAAACTTATTAAGGTAATTATAAAGACAAAGACTTTGCCGACATATTGCTTTCAGCCACTTGGAAGGGATTTGACAGAAACTGATTTTTGTTTTATAAGTTTCACTTCTGCAAAACGGCACACAACAATACACCATTGTTAAACTATTCTTTAGAAACTAGAGCAAATAGACAGTACAAAGAATAACTCACATATGAACAAATTCTTATCAGAATCCAATTTTAAATCTACCGCTAAGCAACGCAATAACGTATGCTACAAAGGAACAAGTAGCAAGCAAAACGACGGATCGCCAGCGCCACAACCGAAGAAAACGTAACTAGAGTTGCTGTCGCTTCACGTCGTGAAATCGGCAGGCAGTACATTACGTAGGAACCGGTAAAACTATAGTTATAGTATAACAATGGGATTAAAATAAACTTATATATTTTTATGAAATTTTACCTTCATGAATTGCATATATCGAAAAACACAAAAATGACATAAACAATTTAACTAATCTCATAAAATTATAAACATTTCACTGGGTAATCGTCTTTTGAGCTCTCATGGCGTACTGCAAAAAAATTATACCGCCTACCCCAAAGGGGTACGCGTTCCCCACGTTGAGAACCCTTAATCTAGAGAGCTGCGGGTTCGATTCCCGCCATGTCAGTAATATTTTTCAGATGGATAATTGTTATTTCTCATAATTTCCTTATTTCAACCCAATTGTCATATATTTCTAATTGTGTTCCATCGAATTGTCCACCCAATTGTGGTATCCTACCGGTTGTCGTATCCAACCAATTGTCGGACATCCAGTTGTTATCCACCCAGTTGACTTCCACTCAATTATCGTCCTCCCTGTATAATATTCATATAAACAATATATTTTAAAGGATTCAAATGCAAAACCTTCATCTTAAGAAGGAAATGACGAGTTGTTTTCATTGAAGATGGAGTTTGGAGATAATTATATCTGATGGATGATGCTGGATATATAGCTTGAGAATCCTCAATTCTTCTCTCATCATCGCTATCATCCTCCGCTTATACAGGGCTAAAGGCACAAGTTCGACTCCAGAGGTTAGGTTCGAGGCTCATCCGTGAACAATTGTGATTACGTCGTTTTTAAGGAAAAACATCAATAGTCGCTGTTTGCTGCTTGTATTTTCCCTCTTGCTGATATGCATATTGGTGAACGGCCTTTCGATCTGTTTAGACTCAATTAAGTGACTTGGCCAAAAAGGCTTTTCTTTACTCCTGTTCTATTCACCACTATTCTTTCAAACTTCTTAATTAGGAATAAAAAAGTTTCATTCAATCCACAACCCAGCTGCTTTTCATTATTCATATCCAAAACGCATCCATAGGATGTTTTATAAGAAGTCAAGAATCGAAGCAATTACTTGAAAAAGAAGTTTATTACCAGTGGATAATGAATTGAATCTAACATATCCTATCGTCTTACACATAGAGTAATATGGAATGCATTAAAAGATAGATCGTTGCGAGAAAAAAATCTCTCAACGATTTTTTTTAGAAATCAGTGATCTGGAAACCTTCGTGTACGTGCATGAAGCTTCCCAGATCACTGATTTCTAAAAAAAAAATCGTTGTCAGATTTTTTTTCAGAATTCTGTAATCAACTACAGTGCTCGGATATTTTTTTGAGCGACTGTACTCTGTAGGGACTCATCCGTAAATACCGAAGTGATATGAGTATGGGATGTATGTTATAATGTGGTATCACATAGCATGCTATTAACGTTCTTATTAAACAAACCACCGACCCTACGACATTGAAATGCTATATTTATTTTTGCGATTAGTCTTCTTAGCGTTTTCCGATTTTAAGAATTATATTTTTCATGTAATATCCATTGTAATTAAATACTACTACAGTTAATACTCACTTGGTATGTTGACATTCATACAAAAGTAAAGATTCCTACACCAAATATGTTAGTAAAATGAAGAGGCCGTTCTGTATGTACAGCGTGTGGGGTGAAGTGTTAAATCCTTCTGATACGTTATATATATTATAAACTACGTGTTGTAAAATAACAGGTCCTGCACTATTATTCTTCATTTTTAGCGACTTACATTGGAAGTCACTGAACTGGAAATCCATCTTCCTTTCAATGAGTGTGTCATGTGATTAAACGACTACACAAAACTACACTAAATGATACTATAATTTATAGTGGTAGCTGTTTTCGCCCTCCTTTAATTACTTTTATCTAACAAATAGCATACGATAAAAAAAAGATTATTTAAAATTTCGTTGAAATAATATTTTATTTATTACACTGACTGTTTTCAGAATGAAATAAAGATTTCTATCTTTTCTAAACCATTTTAATCTTTATATACGAGATGACCCAAATTAAACTGACAATATTTAAGTAAATTTGTAGAGAGAACCCAATGGATAAAGCAATATTTTAAATTTGCACATTTCAGATCATTACTGAAGCGATACATAAAACATTAGGCGTCATGATATACAAATGGAAGTAGTGTAATTTTCAGTTTCAGAGAAGTTCAAAAATTGTCCTGTAAACATGAAATTCATCGCAATTAGCTCAGCTGTTATATCTAGAAATTGTTTTGTCGACCATCATCTTCAATTATATTTAAGGCAACTTCCAAAGTCTCATTCGCATAATGAAGGTAATATAAAGGTAACAATGGTAATAAAGCCCTCATTAGAAGAGATCTCAGTTGTTGGATGGTAACTGAGCAGCTAGAGTACCTGACACATGTCATCAGGAGATCGTAGGTTTGTGTCCCACCTGGATTAAACAGATTTTTTCTCTATGTTTGGCATTGTTCAACTTGCAGTTTGTTTGTTTGTTAAACGTTACGTTACAATCAGAGGTCCTTCTTCAGGCTTTCTCAATAAAACAATTTAGTTGTAAAATTAAAATTTTTGAAAAAGTTTGGATGCATTCATCCAGGTCATTTTTTTGGCATATATGTAAATATTTTTTTAAGTCCAAATTAATGTTCACCTATATGTGTTTTGAATGTGATTAATTGTGTTGTAATGGTAGTAATTAATATGTGATATGTGACTGTTAGGATGTTGAAAAGGTTTTTGAGGCAGGAATTTTTATCTATATTGTTGCATTTTTTTGAATCTCTGAATATAAATTTGAGTTTTAATGTTTGATTATTTATATTTAATAAAAAACAGATTTTGGTGGTAAATTTTTTTCTCATAATTTTTTCTCTGAATAGAAAATGTTGTTTTTTTTATTTTATTTTTATTTTTTTATATATCTTTTCATATTTATTTTTTTGGTTTTCTTTCTATATATATATATTATTTTAATTTTATTTAATTTAATATTTTTGTTTATTTTATTATTTTTTTTATAATTGACCATATATGGCTTTTAATATTTGGTGCTTACCTGTGTTTGCTTTTTATTAAAGAAATTGGTTTAATTAATATAAAGAAAAATATATATTTAGTTAAAAGTATATATATATATTGTACTGCTCAAAATATTCTTCCAAAATTACATATTTTTTTAAATTTTGTGTATTGTAAATAAAAAGAATATTTTAGGAAGACATTTAGGGTTGACCTTTGATATGGCTTCCTCAATAACCTGTTCCCTGGTATCAAATAAATGATCACTTGTTGACGTTACATTTCATTGAATCCTTAAGTATTTGACTGAAACTAAACCATGACTTACATTTGACATTGAAGAAATACTCAGATCTTATATATAGGATTTTCTAAGTTCTTTGATATACATTTCTCTTAGATACCTTAAGGCTGTAGTCTCAGACATGTGGCCTTTGAAGTCATTTTGGGTATTCCACAACCAATACTTTTCATCATAATCATGGTAACTAATTGTGGCTTGCTAACTTGGATCGACTGAGATGATCTCATGTGAGTATGCAGAATGTGGTCACAATCACCAGAAGATGAAGTCACCCTGAATGGAATTTAAGTTTATGTTTTGGTGTTAAAAGTATGTAACTTTAAAAAACGAAGTAACTATTTTTTTATTATTAAAATAAAAATGTCATATAATGAAAATTTAATGATTCAACCTGCTATGTGATTTGAGCTTGACACTGCTGCCTTTAGCGTCACTGGCACTGTCTATGCGAGATAGATCTGATCTAGCCAATTAAAAGAGAAATACTGATCTAAAGAGATCTAAAGGTAAGTATAAAATACGGGAGCAAAACTGAACTATGAGATGGAAAAATAGTTAAAAGGATGTTTAAAACTTTAAAAATGCCTTAGAAATATTTTAAAAATGCTGAAATTTAGAGTGGTAGTTAGTTATATTCTCCTCGTGTACATTTTCATATAATGTTTTTATAAAAATTACGCATATGTTTAAGAGAAATATCTTCTCAAATGTAGATAACTTTGAAAAGTCTTCACTACTTCTCACTACGTGCATTAAAGATATCATCACATAAAATCATTTCACTATTGCACAATTTAATCCACAGCACATTTATGATTAGCTAAGTATCTAATAATTAATAATATTAATTATATTTAATATATATTTATAATATTATAATTATTATTATAAATATATATATATTATATATATATTTATATATTTATTATATATATTTATTAATTATATTAATTTTATTAATAATATTAATAATATTTAATAATTATTATATATTTATTTATAAAATTGTACTACCTGCTTTGAAATCCAAAATATTTGTCTTTGCATAAATTTATTCTAGCACCATATTTTATGTCCGAATTAAAATACGTTGTAAAATATTATAAAATATCATGGCATATAGAATAACATTTTAACTTTTCGTGTTCGGTGGAATATAATTACTCAAGTCTTACCATTTGAAACTAAATTATTCTCGAAGATCTCCGCCCCCACGAAACAAAATTCTCGGACCACCCTCTACCTGAAAAAAAATCTTGGGATACGTACATACATAAATACATACGTACAGTCGCTCAAAAAAATATCCGAACACTATGGTTGATTACAAACTTCAGAAAAAATATCTGCCAACCAATATTTTTTAGAAATTAGTATTCTGGCAACCTTCGTGTACGTAACACGAAGGTTGCCAGATCACTAATTTCTAAAAAAAACGTTGCCAGATATTTTTTCTGAATTCTGTAATCAATCATAGTGTTCGGATATTTTTAAGCGACTGTACATACCTACAGAAACCTCAAGCAGCCATGGGCTACGGAGCTCCAAACCAGACGGCAATTTAGTTCTCCAGATATTCTGTCCTGAGCTACGGCTATGGATATGGGCTCGATTACGGAAACGTAGTGTCGATGAGTTATCAAAAAGGCAGATTAATTCTAAATTCTCCTAAAACGTTCTTTTTATATACATGACAAGATAAAATGCAAGTAACTTTATTCTGTAAATTTAACTTCGCAATTTCTAAACAGGGTAGAAATTTTTATTTAGTTGAATGAAATGTGATTTTATAATACTCTGTAATCTAAACAGCTTTGCAGTTCCCTTTAAAACATTTCTACAATTATATTGCACCACTTATAAATTTATATTATTATCATTTCTGAATTTCTTTCAAGAATTGAAAGTAAATAACAAATATCATTTGGAACATAATACCGTCTTTAATCATGAATTCAGATATTTTGCTTAAGTCATAAATAAACAAAGTAGTGTCGGATTACGTTAGTTTTTAAACTAATAAGTTCGTCAGATATCCTAGCCATTGGAACTATGGTTGCATTTCGAAACATCTATTATTTGTGCGTCATATATAATACCTATCTGGGATAAAGAAACTTTCATAGTTATGCTTGTAACCTGCAATTGACAGATTCAGATTTCTTGATTTCTTTCTTCAGATTGTCTTCAGGGATGATCGCCTTATAATGATCAAATTCGAATTATTATGCTTTACATATTTGAAACAGTGAAAATTTTAAATATCACATTTATCCACTGAGGAATTTTACATACAAAAGTGAAAATACTCGTATATTGTCAGTTTAAATTCCTTCGCTTCACACCTATAGATTATTTCTTATATCAGTCAGTGGACTAGGGAAGAATTTTTCATATTTTTTGTTTAAATATTAGTGTATTAGATTCTTAAGTCGATTACTTGTAAAACGAACAGTAAATGTTTACTTCTTTCATAATTTTTTACCCACAGAAAAAATTAAGATGAAAGTGAAAATAAATACCACTATAAATACTGATAAATATTAATGAAGTATTAAACTCTCGTTTAATCATTGTTGGCCAAACGACATGTAGAGAATATTCTAGGTCAGTGGTCAACAGTGAAGACCGCTAAAAATCAATAACATACAATTTGTTAAAGACATAGAGGGCAGGGCGTTCATAAACTTAAACAACTGTTATAGAAAAATTTGAACATTCATTTTCACTTACGTCACACAGTGTAACATTGAACGAAACTCCATATACCCTTTTCCTTTTCCTAATGATTTTTCTTTCTCAAAGTAACAGTTAATTATAAGTCATTAAAAAAAGAACCATTTTCTCCTTAGAAAACAGAAAAGCAATTAATAAATGCTTACGGAGTGCTTCATTACGTATTGAAATCAAAGCCTTTATCATCATTTCTATCTTCTCTGGCGGAGCGTAAAGTTCGGTCTGCGAAATCTGTGCATTGTTACTGTGGAGCCTACTAAAGATGGTGAAAGATTTTACATTTTTAGAAGGATATAGGTTCGGGACAACGAGAAAAAAATTCATGCCAATTTATCACAAGTATATAAGGATAATGCCTGTTCACATGGCACTGTTACGAGATGGATGCACAAATTCAGAAAAGGGAGGCAGAGCTTCGAAGAACTCCCTCGTGCACGAAGACAAAGGAGGCCGTGAACGAGAGAACCGTCGCTGATGTTCGTGTCTTAAACAGATTAAGGAAAACCCACACATCACCATTCACATAATGCCAGTTTATCGATTGGCAGTGTGGAAACAACTACTCACCAACATTTAAAGTTCCGAAGCATCTGTGCCAAATGGGTACCCCACAAGCTCAGAGAGCAGAAAAGAGGACTTGAGTCGACTACTGCAAAGAAATGCTGACAATGGTTGAACATATGGCCCCAAATGATTAACAGAAGATTGTCACAGAGATGAGATGTGGTTTTATTACTATACAACTCCCAGAAAGATCGAAACTATGTTTTTGCTTCTGAAGATGAACCGGGTCCACAAATCCTCCGACAAGACTTTCGCTCAAGAAAAAGGATGTTCACAGTTTCTTTCAATTACCGAGGAGTGATAGCCAGGAACACAAAAATGCATTTAAATGGTAATACTTCACCAACACTGGGGGGAAGGTGATGGCTCAGTCGTTAGTGCACCAGGCTCGTAATCTGTAGTTCCCAGGTTCGAGTCCCAGATGGGTCAGCGTTGAGATTTATCTCTACAAAATTCCCTGTCCTGCCCACAGTCAGTAGGAAACACCGATGGGTTTGAAAAGAGAGCCATCCGTCGGACGGGACGTTAAGCCATAGCCCGTGTGCCTGAGACCTATATCCTGTGCATATTAAAGAACACGCTTGATGGCCTTGACGGGAGACTACTATCTGACTCCCAACAGCTGTTCCAGTGGGTTCCCTCCCCCAACCTTCTCTGAGCCTTCGGGGTCCATGTGATTTGGCCATTTAGCCCATGGTGTGCAATAAAATGCCGCTCAGAGGTAAAACATGGTGCTCACAAAACTCGGAAAGCTATGACCTATCTGGAAGAGCAATAAAATCAGAAAGCTACCCCATCTACCATATTTACCCAATTTTGCACCGTATGATTATTGTTTTTTTACCTCTAAAAATTAAAAGGAATTTGCTGAGAAAACGTTTTCAAGGGTGCAAAATATGAATATTAGCAAGAATTAAAATACAAGCTGGAAAGAGACAACTATTGAGTTTTTAATTATTTAAATTTCTCTGCTCTCCTTGGTCCTTCCTCAGTATGAAACCTAATAGATTTCTAGTGAGCTGATTTCCCCACTCAGTCCTTTATAAGAAAGTATTCCTGTATCCTCTTGGCAAGTGTTTGAGAAGTAAATGAAATCGAATGTATTTTGTCTCTCTTCACCTAGAACCATTCCTAAAGATCCCATTAAATGGGCATTGAGTTTTTCAAGGTCACCAGTGTTCATTTTTATACTGAGGGAGGATCACTAGGTTAAAATCGAAACAAAAATTAGTTGGATATAATTTTGAAACACAATTATTTACATCTAAATATTGCCACGTAGCAAGCTTATCAGAGGGTTATAATAACATGTTTGCATTACTTTCAATTTAATGTATAAAAACAGTGGAAAGAAAGAGTGCATAGTGATTAGAAGAGGTTTTTCCCAAATGGCAGCAAGGTTCTGTGCATCACTAGAAATAAAAGGAGTCGTTTAAATAATCTCCACGTGTCATGAATCACCGCGATTATGACGATCAATTTGAGAGATTTTCATGTTTTAAATCACGATTCGAATTCCTAAGTCTCCTATCAGTCTAGAGACAGGAAAAGGATTCCCAAGGAACAATCGAAGGACTTCAACGGAGTTTATGAATGCAATACATTTGTGTCTGATGATGTCATCTACAAAGCATCACAGAACATCATCCAAAGAGTTCCAAAATCATATCCAGCTCAATTTATCCTTCAGTGCTTGACCAATCATGAAATACTTCCAATGTGACACTTGCAATAAACAATTTCCACTGAGGCACTCACAGATGTGTTTATAGGAACTAACCATGTATTTGGATACAAGCTTTCCCGATTGCTTTCTTACTATATTTTATTATTACGATGTAGCGAAACTAACCATAATCTCGTATTACTTTTTTTTATTACAGTAGTCTCCGATTTACGAAAATTATGTACATGGATATCCGAATGTACAAATAAATATCCGAATTATGTACAAATAAATATCCGAACACTGCTGTAATAAAATTTCTCACTTAGGAACACTTACTCACTTACTAATTTCTCACTTACGGAAATTTTATTTCACTACTCAATTTCGTTGCACTGCAAAATTTCTTCAGTAAGGTAAATTTTTCGGAAAAGTTCTTTTAAATTATTTCACATCTAGAAATGGAAGAATTAAACGCCAACGATGTTGTCGTAGACTGGTGTGGTAATTCCCGAACAATTTCTCTTCACCTGAGGTTATAAGTGAAGCCACAGATCTGCTGGATGTTACATTCATTGGACCTGTACTCATTTATGAATGATATTTATCACTTAGAAAAAAGACATTGAATGCGTCTTATAGAAATTATAGAGGTTCGAAGTTAAATTCCCTTTGTTAGAACATGAAAATTCTGTAATATTTTGGGAGAGCAGTTTATTTAGAGTTAAATTTATTCGTTCAATATTGAAAGTCTTGACAATTAGGACTCAAGCATCTGAAACTATCCATTAGCAATTAGGATAACGGAGAGTAGATATATGTTTTTCCTATATTTGAGCGGTAACAGAAGCAATGCCACGCAGATTTATTTCCATACTGGTTTAATAACTGTAATATTATTTGCTGAATATGTAGAAAATTATTCAATATCAGAATTTCCCATATTGAAATGTTTTCCAGGCAGATGCTGCCATCTAGTGCCCAATGCTTAAACTAGGCGGAAGTTTATTTTTTTTACTTACTTTGAGGGCGAATGGAGAGGCAGTGTTATAGAGAAGGCTGTGTTTGATGTAAGAGAAGCCTGGGATGGCTTAAGAGAGCTTCTATCTCCATACTTTGTGTTTTGTAAAATAATATTGAATGAAATATATAGCTCATTTCAATTAGAGACGAGAGTTGGCTTAATTGGCAGCTAGTCAGACTCGTAATCTGCAGTTCCCAGTTTCCAGTCCCAATTATGTCAGCGAAGAAACTTATCCCCGGTGAACCCCATCGTTCTGTTGGTGAGAAAGAAGACATGAATGAGTTTGAAAGGCTGTCGTAGATCGGTTCAGCCATGGGCAGGAGAGCGATACTTTAAAGAATATTCTTAGTAGCTTTAAAGGAAAGCTTCCATCTTCCTCAGAGGAACTGTACAGCGTTTGACCATTCATAGTACGTGTCCTGTTCACAGTATACGCCTATATATGTCTTTTGAATCTTATGATGCATCCTAGGGATGCGTTCCGAATACTTATTACAATCCAAGAATTCAGACGCTAGATTAAACGAAACATTTGTTTTTTCAAATAATCGAGTTTGAAAGAATAGTGGTGGTTAGAACAGGAGGAAAGAAAAACCTTTATGGTCGATTGGCATAATCACTGTATCGAGTCTAAACAGATCGAAAGGCCGTTTACCAATATTAATATCAGCAAGAGGGAAAATACAACCAGGAAAGCAGCAACTATTGATGTTTTTCCTTAAAAGAGACGTAATCACTATTGCACACGGATGAACCTCGAACGTAACCTCTGGAGTCAAACTTTCGCCTTTAGCCCTGTATAAGCGGAGGATGATATAGAAATATATATATTTATAGATGTATGATTGATTACAGCATTCAGAAAAAATATATGGCAGCAATTGTTTTAGAAATTAATTATCTGGCAACCTTCGTCTACGTACAGTCGCTCAAATAAATATCCGAACAATATGGTCGACTACAGATTTCAGAAAAAATATTTGACAATGATTTCTTTAGAAATTAGTGATCTGACAACCTTCGTGTACAGTCATTCAAACAAATATCGGAACAACATGGTTGATTACAGAATTCAGAAAAAATATCTGGCAACGATTTTTTTTTTAGAAATTAGTTATCTGGTATCCTTCGTGTACAGTCATTGAAATAAATATACGAACCCTATGGTTGATTACAGAATTCAGAAAAAATACCTCGTGACTTTTTTTAGAAATTAGTAGTCTGGCAACCTTCGTGTACAGAAGCTCAAAAAAGTATCCGAACACTACGGTTAATTAAAGAATTCAGAAAAAATATCTGGCAACGATTTTTTTCTTAGAAATTAGTGATCTGGTATCCTTCGTGTACAGTCATTGAAATAAATATCCGAACACTATGGTTGATTACAGAATTCAGAAAAAATACCTCGCGACGATTTTTTTAGAAATTAGTGATCTGGCAACCTTCGTGTACGTACAGTCGCTCAAATAAATATCCGAACTCTATGGTTGATTACAGAATTCAGAAAAAATACCTCGTGACAATTTTTTTTAGAAATTAATGATATGGCAATCATCGTGTACAGTCATTCAAATAAATATCCGAACACTATGGTTGATTACAGAATTCAGAAAAAATACCTCGTGACGATTTTTTTTAGAAATTAATGATCTGGCAATCATCGTGTACAGTCATTCAAATAAATATCCGAACACTATGGTTGATTACAGAATTCAGAAAAAATACCTCGTGACAATTTTTTTTAGAAATTAATGATATGGCAATCATCGTGTACAGTCATTCAAATAAATATCCGATCATTATGGTTGATTACAGAATTCAGAAAAAATTTCTCGCGACCATTTTTTTAGAAATTAGTGATCTGGCAACCTTCGTGTACGTACAGTCGCTCAAATAAATATCCGAACTCTATGGTTGATTACAGAATTCAGAAAAAATACCTCGTGACAATTTTTTTTAGAAATTAATGATATGGCAATCATCGTGTACAGTCATTCAAATAAATATCCGATCATTATGGTTGATTACAGAATTCAGAAAAAATTTCTCGCGACCATTTTTTTAGAAATTAGTGATCTGGGAACCTTCGTGTACGTACAGTCGCTCAAATAAATATCCGAACACTATGGTTGATTACAGAATTCAGAAAAAATATTTCGCGACGATTTTTTTAGAAATTAGTGGTCTGGCAACCTTCGTCTACAGTCTCTCAAAAAAGTATACAAACATTATGGCTGATTACAGAATTCAGAAAAAATATCTGGTAACGATTTTTTTAGAAATTAATGATCTGGCATCCTTCGTGTACAGTCGCTCAAAAAATATCCGAACACTATGGTTAATTGCAGAATTCATAAAAAAACTTTTTTTTTTAGAAATTAGTTGTCTGGCAACCTTCCTGTACGTATACGAAGGTTGCCAGATCACTAGTTTCAAAAAAATCGTTGCCAGATTACGTAAATATATTTTGTAATATTTTTGTTCATAATTTCATATACTATTCTGGAATTGCATTATCTTTTCTAATTCGCTGAATACCGACATTTCAGCTAGTGCTTATACAGGAACCATTTAGATCTGTGTCTATATAATTTGGGGAAAACTATAATTGAAGATATATATATATATATTATATATATATATTACTTGTATGTACTGTATTTTAAACATTTTAAGAATATAGGGTAAGGAATTTTGAAATAATTGAAAAATACTTTAATTACTATGATTAAAACTAAAAAAAAATTATTATTCCTTTCTTCAATAAAGCAAGTAAAAGCGGAGTATTTAATAAATTGTTAATAAACGTATTTTTTTCAACTTTAGAACCTTAACAATGGAAACTCCATTTTCGGAATATGCAAAATTCCAACTTTGGAAAATTTTCGAAACTTGGAAAAAATATTCCTCTAAACCTAGGAATGATCATATTACGTAATTGAAGTTTCCGGCGAACAGCCGGGCAGAGGTGTGACGTTATGGTGACAGAAATCAGCAGTTCTCTTCCAGTTCCGCAGCTACCTGATCGATCTTAATTTGATGGCCCTGGTACCACTGAGTTTTAGCCTTGTTGGGATAACAGATTTGGTTTCTGGCTGCCATGGTCGGGAGTGATACCTCGAAAAGTGTCCGAAATTTCTAGCATTGCTGCCGTCGCCTACCTTGTGAATGGGGGGCGGGGGTGGCTCATTTGGCAGCGCACCAGAATTGTATCTGTAGTCCCAGGTTCGACTCCAAGATGGGTCAGCGTTGAGATTTACCTCCGCAAAATTTACCTCCGTCGGATGTGACGTGGTGTACAGTACACGAAAAATATCTGGCAACAATTTTTTTAGAAACTAGTGTTCTGGCAATCTTCGTGTACAGTACACGAAGGTTGCCAGATTACTAATTTCCAAAAACAAATCGTTGCCAGATAATTTTTCTGAATTCTGTAATCAACCATAGCGTTCGGATACTTCTCTGAACGACTGTACCTATCTGGAACTGAACTAGTTAATGAGAGACAATCGCAACGTAAATGATTGAACAAACGACAGTGCCATCCTGGGATTCTGACTCGGACATCGGCAGAAGCAATGTCACTGCAGGCAAACGCGATACAACTGTGCAAAAGAAACGGCGATGTACATAGTGTTGGTTGAATTAGTAATACTGCTAAGTATAGTCGTTACAGATCATCAATGTAAATTTAGAATGGTCATCTGTAATGACTTGAAGAACATTTATTCATTGCTATAGTTTATTCCAGAAAATCGTTAATTAAATCTAAATATTAAATTAGTCTCGGTATTTCATTTTTAGTACTGAACGGAGCTGTCTTGAGACAACATCATTACAGAATAATCCAGTCACAGAGAACTACTTCAAACGATGGAAATTCTTTAACAAGACACTTACCGCGGTTAAGAAAACAACTGAAACTAAATGATCAGTGACTTAAACCTTATTAACGATTTATTCGAACAAACAATTTTTACAAATTAATGCTCTTGTCGTTACACAGAAAGAACACAAATTTACAGAATTCCGTTAGAAACATTACAACTCAAGCAACTGTATCAGTTCGCAAGTTGCAAATATCCATCCGCCTACAATATCCATCCGCCTGAAAATATCCATCCGCCTGCAAATATCCATCCGCCTGAAAATATCCATCCGCCTGCAATATCCATCCGCCTGCAAATATCCATCCGCCTCGAAATTTATCTCGAATTTCATTATTCTTTTTCTGATAAAAAAAACCTAATGATTGTATCATTTGTTCGCAAGCTGCAAATATCCATCCGCCTACAACTCCTAAACAGCACACAGGTCCGTAGATTAGGCATCGAATTAATAGTATTCTACCATAAAAAGAATTCGTTACAACAGTTTTCTTAAATTCATAAATAATGATTACCCATAAAAGTTTTTCTTTATCGACCTTTACCTCTCTGAAAAACAACTCTTTTCTACAATTATAATAAAATCTTCTTCAAAATATCTGTACGTCATTAAAGCATATTACAAGATTGTCTTTAGTTATAATATTTAAATGCGAATTTTAATAGTTAAATGTTCATTTAAATCATTTTACTGCATTTTTTACCTGTGCTGCAA
Source organism: Ryuthela nishihirai (assembly GCA_038380435.1). NCBI lineage: Eukaryota > Metazoa > Arthropoda > Arachnida > Araneae > Heptathelidae > Ryuthela > Ryuthela nishihirai. Next base: position 2,828,190 of record JAWZYU010000041.1, read on the forward strand.
TTACTGAGCAAATATTATAGTTTATTGAGATTGGTAGGGCCAACAATATCAAACAGCCCCCTAATCGCAGGCATGGGGCAAAGACCTGTTCCTCCTCTGCTAAAGGCTGAAGTCACAAATGCTGGTAGGAACTTCAGGCACCACCTTTTCAAGTGGACTTTTTCAAGAGCCACATGGCCTGCCTGAGACACATTACTCCAGTTTAGGCTTGACGATGCCCAACTAGCAAGTAAGGTTCAGGTACCTGTGATGGCCTCTGATTAGGATTATCCACCAGCTGATATAAGGTATCCCATGCCTCTGTTCACTTAGAGCTGGCAACCCAGAAGCAAACAGAAAAACACAGCGGCAGACTCTCCCTCAACAGAGGCCCACCAGTGCAGCAAGTCCAGGATCCATAATCAAGCTCAAATCCATAAACAAATCCAGTCTAGTAGGTATGTCTAAATGGTCAGCACCAGGACCCCGTGAAGTTGACCACTCCTCAGCAGGGTTGAAAAAAAAGAGAAAAGTGGCCATAGATGACCAGATCAGTAGGCCATACTGAACTGGCAGCCCTCCCCTTCCGTTCCCTTCCAAAAGAGAATATCTCTTTTGAAAGGTACTAACGGCCTGCACCACGAGAAGGCGGGGTCGGACATTAGGTGCTAGACCTGGCCGGTTCTGTGCTTCATCACTATGGATTGGTGCACAGCTCTCCTTTCAGTTTACACCTAGCTACCATTTAGGACATTACATAGAGATTATTCTCTTGATGTCCTCATGCAGGAATTCGAGCGCTATAACCTAGATATTCTAGGCTTGCAAGAGACCAGATGGACAGGTAAAGGTGAGATACTAAAAAATAACTTTAAATTTCTCTTTACAGGGAGGGAGGATGGAAAGCATCACCAAGGCGTGGGTCTGCTGCTCAGCAGACGTGCTAGTGATGCTCTTCTAGGATATGAGTGCATTAATGAAAGGTTTCTTACAGCAAAATTTCAGACAAGCATTAAAGACTTGAATGTTATCTGCTGTTATGCCCCCACTGAGGATTCTGGTGAGGATGAGAAGGATAGGTTTTATGAACAACTTCAGGATATTTTGAATTCTGTCAAGAAAGGAGATATTACCCTTGTTCTTGGTGACTTCAATGCCAAAGTTGGTACTGACTCTGACCTTTGGGGAGGGGTGATAGGCCCTTTTGGTATTGGTAGCTGCAATGGCAATGGGCAACGTCTCCTACAGGTAAGTAAACTCAATGGTTTCAGAATAACTAACACATATTACAAACACCGCGACATACATAAATACACATGGGTTTCGCCTGATGTGCTGCATAGGAATATGATTGATTATATATTAATTAATAGCAAATGGGCTAGTTCTGTTAGAAATACCAGGACATATAGGGGAGCTGAAATTGGATCTGACCATTACCTTGTTAAAAGTGAATTGCAACTTAAACTTAAAAAGTGTTGCGCTAGGGTTAAAAAATTTTCCTTTAATACTGAAACTCTGAAAGACCCAGTTATAGCTAAAGCTTACCATGATAGGTTACTTAGTCATTATGACAGTCATGGTTTGCTTAATACTGAAGTTGAGGAAGAATGGGGCCATTTTAAACAGGCTTTTTTCGAAACTAACAGTACTCTTTTAGGAAAAAAGGAGCAGAGGAGGCAGAATTATTTAAGTGATAAGGCACTTGAGCTTATTTCAGAAAGAAGGAACTGCAGGAATGTCCTTAATCAGTACCCTACTAGTCCTAATAGAAAGGATTACAGAGAGCTTAATAAACGTGTAAAGGATCAGTTAGCTACTGATAAGAATCTTTGGCTTGATGGTTTGGCTGAAAAAGCTGAGGAAGCAGTTAGGCAGCACAACAGCAGAGAGCTGTACCAGATAGTTAATGTTTTATGTGGTAGAAAACGGACAGGCATACAAGGATTGAAGGATAAACAAGGTAAGGTTATAGAAGGTGAAGATTCTGTCATGGCTAGGTGGGCTGAGCATTTCAGTGATGTTCTAAACAATGAAGTTAGTTCTACTCCCATTGTTTGTAATGGTGATAGATGCATTGGCAGCTTTAATGTTGGCCCTATAACAAAATCTGAAGTTATTTTGGCTATCTCTAAACTTAAACTTCATAAATCCCCAGGGGTAGATGAAATTACTACCGAAATGCTCAGAGCTGGGAATGTTTCGTTTACCACTTGGATGACTGAAATTTTGAATAACCTTTATGATAAAGGCATGGTTCCTAAAGATTTTACCAGAGCTATTATTATCCCTATTTTCAAAAAAGGTGATCGCAGTTCTTGTGATAACTATAGGGGTATCAGCCTACTCTCTGTTCCAGGTAAAGTTCTTTCCATGATTATGCTTAATAGAATTAAGAACTACCACATTAAGTTTTCCATGATTATGCTTAATAGAATTAAGAACTACCAACATTAAGTTGACAGGCAATTGCGTGATGAGCTATGTGGATTCAGAAGTGGTAGGGGATGTGTAGATCAGATATTTTCACTTAGGCAGATTCTTGAGAAATGTTTAGAGTTTCAGAAACCTTTGGTTGCTAGCTTTGTTGATTTCAAAAAGGCTTTCGACTCTGTTGATCGCCATAATTTGTGGTTGATTGTGAGATCATATAGTATACCAGACAAGTTAGTCCTGTTTGACAAAGCTCTCTATAATAACACTGAGTCATGTGTGAGAGTTGGTAAGTCTTGTAGCAATTGGTTTAGCATTACTTCTGGTGTTCGACAAGGGTGCATTTTGTCTCCTTTTCTCTTTAGTTTGGTTGTTGATTATGTTATGCGAAATTCACTTCAAGGGAAAGATTTTGGCCTTAAATGGGCTGGAGATACGAAAATTTCTGATTTAGATTATGCTGATGATTTAGTCATTTTGGCAAATGATGTCGATGAGATGAACTCTTTCATTCGAGCTGTTGATGAGACTGGTAGTAGAGTAGGTTTGGTGATAAACAGAGAGAAAACTAAAGTGATGAAAATTGGTCAGGCAGGTTGTGATTCAGTTAATCTGAATGGTTGCAGTCTTGAGCAGGTGTCACAGTTTAATTACCTTGGGAGCTATGTAACTGATACTGGTCATGTGCGGCATGAGATTAACAGAAGAATAGGTATTGCTGCCAGGACTTTTAAGAATCTATGGAGATTGTGGAGAAATAGGCGTATACACCTAAAGACTAAAATTAGACTGTATAATAATTTGGTTTTTTCTAGGGTTAGTTATGGTAGTGAAACTTGGACGCTGTGTAAACAAGATAACAGGAAACTAGATGCTTTTGATTCTAGATGCTTACGCAGTAACTTGGGTATTAGGTGGTTTAACTTTGTAACTAATGATGAGGTTAGGCAAAGGAGTCTGCAACCTCCTTTAAGCAGTATATTGTGCAGAGAGAGACTCCGCAGGTTTGGCCATGTTGCCCGTATGAATAATTATAGATTGGCGAATAGGGTTATGAACAGTGTGCCTAGAGGCCTCAGAAGGAGGGGGAGACCTAGGATGCGGTGGGCAGACAATGTCAAAAAGGACCTTGTTAGAATTGGTGTACAGTGGCCGGATGCAGCAGATGTAGCTCAGGACAGATATGCTTGGAGAATTAAACTGCGTGGTCTGGTTGGACCTCTCTAGCCCATGGCTGCTTGAGGATGATGATGATGATGATGATGATTATAGCTTTTGACACGTTTGAATCCTAATGCATGAATATGGAGAAAAATATTTTCCATAACAAAATTAAAATGATCGATTTAATATTTGGAGCAACAAGCCACTTGAACACTTAATACCTAAAATACTTGTACAATGGATTTACTCTATTCGACCTGCATGGAATAAATATTAAAAATAACAGAATCTTACTATATATATATACAGTATATCTAAGCATTACCGAAATATTCGAAGGAATTTGTGCAACAATTACCAGTTAAGTAAAAAGAAATTTAGCCTCTTATAAAATGAAAAATCGCGATATAGTAATGACATGCATACACATTTTCGACAGTTGTAGTTGGATCCATCTTATTACAGATATATACGTGGCATAATTGTTTACAATCAGTTATTATTACTGGGCACATTTTAAAACTTGGTTCATAATATCCTGCACTATATTTAAGTTGATGCAAGGCAATTCCAAGTGAATATCTTCGCTAACTCCTCATATATTAGAGAAGTCTCCCCTATATCTTAGAGTAGTGTCCAAAGCACTTTTCATTCACTACTGGTGAGAATCGCATGGATATATAAAACAATCGTTGTGCTATTCCACACTTTTTGGGAGGGGAAAAAGGAGGGGTGGTAAATGTTCCAGAGTGTGTATAGACAACGTGTTGTGATGGGTCAAAATGTTGTAATTATATACTGGAACAGTCGCTTTAACACCCACATAAATTGAGAAACGCAACAAATGACGTGGGAAAAGCAATTATTTCAAAGTAGGTAGAAATTAATAGAAAATGGCAGTAGCTACCACTATATTAATAAAAGAGTTTAATACAATTAAATATCATTCGTTCAACCAATAGGTAAATGTGGCAACTGGCAGGTATATAACGGATGTATATCAACGATATGTCCAATATTTAAGAAAATTATATTTTACTGCGAAAGGCAAATGATATGCTCATGCAATCTTTGCATGTCTTGATACTGAATATACAATTATATCATCCATATTGCTTCTTAGTCTCCAAAGCAATTTTCATGCATCCGGTCGCGTTAAGTTTAATTTCAGCAGTTTAGCCGTTAAAAACCATAATAATCGAATTTTCAAAGGGCACGATAATAAGTCAAATGACAGCGCTTTTGTGCAATTAAAATCAGAAAGCATTGGTTGGATATGATTTTTCAAAGAAACAAATATGTATATATTTGAAATAAATGTCAAATCTATTACATTTGTTGGTTAACTGATCTGATAATCTTGTAATATGCTTTAATGACGTACAGATATTTTGAAGAGGATATTATTATAATTGTAGAAAAGAGTTGTTTTTCAGAGAGGTAAAGGTCGATAAAGAAAAACTTTTATGGGTAATCATTATTTGATGAGGAGAACTTGGGAGTTAGAATGATACTAGGTATGATGAATCCAAATCGTTTTGGACAGAAAATTTTGATAAACGTTAAGCAAATGTGATTAACTAGTAATCGATTTTGAGTCCACACGTAAAGAATATTTTATGTATCATAATTTGCTACAAAAGAGGAGTGGATTTAAATTGAAGGGTTTGTCATTTCCTTTTTCAAATATTTTTCTGTTGCTATGTAGGATGAAATTTCGATTAACTGAGTTAAAGTTAGAAATACAAATTCGTATAAAACAAGAAAGCATTCTAAGAAGATGTAACGAACAATTGAAAGAATAGCTAATCATCTCTGGTGATAATAATCTGCTTGTTTTAAAAGAAAATGAAGTTTTTTCGGTTTCCAATTTTTCCCCATCTGATACTGGAATTACGAACTAATGGATGATTTATAAAAAAAAAAAATCGCAATAATGTACTGGTGGAAACAAAACACAAAATAGAAATCATTCTCTCATATATCTCTTAAAACGAAAATCTTTTACTTTCCCATCCCTTTGAAGTTAAGGGGAAGAATTGAAAATAAATATTTTGTCATCTCATTCCATCAACTAAATTCTAAATCTCTCTTATGATATATTATTTGAAACATTCGTTTTTAATTGTTATATTTTCCACATTTAAACAACAGAGTCGTGACTTCGATCCTAGATCGTTGCGACTTGTTATTTAAATATTATATAAATTATTAATTAGAAAATTATTTATATAAATTATTTTTCATTTAAATTATGTATTTTTTGGTTTTTTGCTATCGAAAATAATTGTTGAAGTATAATTGCCCAAACGCAATTAAGTATATGTTACAATATGATATAGCATAGTTATGAATTAAAAGAAACTTTTGAAATATTTATGATGATCTCTGTTTTAAACATTATATAACAGTTGTTAAACACATTTTTCAGACTACTGACATTTTAAATTCAACATTTCATAGGTTAGCCCTGTGTTTAAATAAATGTTTTATGTGATTTTGGCATGGAATGCACTAAATGAAGTTCGTCTGTAATCAAATATGATTAAGAAGTAACAGGAAAGCCTTAATTAACTCGCTTATTTGGACGTCTCTGCTCGGAAATTTCCTTACCTCTTCTGCAATACAAACTCTGCATAGTCTTAAAGTGTGGAGACTGTCCAGTCGATTCCATCTTTTCAATCTTGCTATCTGCTAACCACTTCTGAAGAACCTTTTCACACTGACAAAGTGCATTTCATCCACTTAATTAAAACATTATTAAGATCTACGTTCATCCCAAAATAAGATCAAAGACCCTTGGTAATAATTTTGTTTCCAGTATTTTGATGTAGTCCTTAGCTTTCGCTATTCGTTTTACAATATGTAGCTTTCCAACATCCTGACAGAACATGGAACACCATACAATGACTTTCGTTGAATGTTCAAAATAACAGTAACAGACTAAGTGCTGAATGCCTTATGAGATCGTTTTCGTAATGTGGACACTGATATACAGTAAAGAAAAGCCTATTTCCATCACTAAATCTTTCATTTGGACCAAAATATTAACAGTAATAAATATTACAATCCAATTTCAAGGAATTTTCCTCTTACAGTTATTGAGCACACATTACTGCCTGCTGCCAAAATTCATCCTTTCAGTACGTGTGTTGATTTCAACTTCTTACAGTAATACCCAGCTTTACGACGTTTCACTTTATGACGATCCGCTCATAAGACGATTTTCAATTATGACGAGAACGCATTCGCTCATACGAAGGTTTTAGCGACATGACTTGCACTGATCAACCAAAGCTTCTGGAAGTGGACCGGTGCCTACGTAATGGAATGGCTGCCAATTTCACGATGTGAAGCGACAGCAGCGCTAGTTACGTTTTCATCCGTGCGATCATTGTGGCGCTGGCGATCCGCTGCTTTTAGTGGTCCTATATAGGGAGAGGTTGGCAAACGGCGTTCATGGGCGCCATGTCTGTGCTCTGCGAATGCGTCAGTTAGGCTAGTTGACTGATGATCTAGCTTCGTTAGCACACACATGAGGACAGAGCAACTATGCAAAAATACAATTTGTTACTTGAATATTTTAGGATTTTGTTACTTAAAAATCATGGAAGTGCTTTCTGTTCTCAGTATTTTATACTAATATTTATTGATTGTTAAGTTAATCAGAATTACTTAAAATAATAAAAATGAAAGCAATAACTGTTCTTTCATACATTCAGTGCCAGATATTAAATTTTTACTTAAAAAGTAAAAATGCTTAACATTCCTGAAACGATATGGCAATATTTTTAATTTGGGCTCTGGTTTATGCTTTTACAACTTGTACTTGTAGCATAAGCGAGCTTTATAAAAATATTTTTGCATATTCGGAAATTTGTCAAAATTATGCTATACATATATATGCAGAACTAGAACATTCTAAATGATTTTTTCCCTTTATTACACTACAGTAATATAAATAAATACTCCTTAAGCAGCTACTTGTCACAGAGGTCTGACAGGAGCCTGTCAGTTTAATATGCCATATTAGGAGATCAGTGAGGATGGTGGAACCTCAGAAGAAATACAGCATACATCCATGTCTTAACCGGGGCTCGAACCTAGGTCCCTTTGATCAGTAGCCTAGAACGCTAACCACTTGTAATCACTTTACATTGTGCATTTACACGTTTTTTCAATCTAGTAACCTCAGCCTGTAGTTTAGCACAAGATGTACTCTGTTTAGATTTGAGTTGGGATGCTTTACCTCTGAGCGGGGATGCTTTACCTTTGAGGAAGCCATTTCAAACGTCAAACCTAAAAGTCTTCCTAAAAAATTCTTTTTATTTGCAATACACAAAATTAAATATATATATATATAATTTTGGATGAATATTTTGAACAGTACAATTAATATATTTTTAACTAAACATATATTTTTAATTATCTTAATTAAATTAATTTCTTTAATAATAATCTAACACAGGTAAGCACCTCTAAGCTGAACAATGCGAAAAAGAGAAAAAATCGATTTAATCCTGGTGGGACACAAACCTACGATCGCCTGATGACATGGGTCAGGTACTCTAACTGTTGAGCTACCATCTGCCGACTGAAATCTCTTCTATTGAGGGTTTTTTATACCATTATTACCTTTATATTACCTTTATTATACCAATCAGTCATTGGAAGTTACCTTAAATATAATTGAAGGTAATGGTAAACAAAACAATTTCTAGATATAACAGCGGAGTTAATTGCGATGAATTTCATGTTTACAGGACAATTTTTGATCTTCTCTAAAATTGAAAATTACACTATTCCATTTGTATATCATGATGCTTACTGTTTTATGCTTTGCTTCAGTAATGATCTGAAATGTGCAAATTTAAATTATTGCTTATATCCACTGAGTTCCATCTACAAATTTACTTAAATATTGTCAGTTTAATTTAGGTCACCTCGTATATAAAGTTTAAGACACATGGTTTAGAAAAGGTAGAAATCTTTTTTTCAATCTGAAAGCAGTCAGTATAAAAATGAAGATATTATTTCAAAGAAACTTTAAATAATAATTTTATATCGTATGTTATTTGCTAGATAAATATAATTAAAAGATGGCGAAAACAGCTACCACTATAAATTATAATATCATTTAGTGTCGTTTTGTGTGGTCGTTTAATCACACGTATGATATGGATAATGGAAATGGATTCCAGTTCAGTGACTTCCAACGTATGTCGCGAAAAATTAACAATAATTCTGTACGACCTATTATTTTACAACAGGTCGTTTATAATATATATAACGTATCAGAAGGATTTAACACTTCACCCCACCAGCTGTACGCAGCAGGACTGCCTCTTCATTTTACTAAAGTATTTTGTGTAGGAATCTTCACTTTTGTACGAGTACAAAACTGTAGTAGTATTTAATTACAAGAGATATTACATAAAAATACGATTCTTAAATTCATTGAACGCTAAAAAGACTAATCGCAAAAAGAAATGTAGCGTTTTAATGTCGTTTTATATTAGGTCGGTGAGGTCGGTAGTGTACCAAGATGTTTCTTAAATAATAGTTTTATGAAAAAAAAATGCTTCCTAAGTTAAAAAAAAATCAGTCAAATCTATTTAAATCAGAATATTTTTTCCAAACTGAACAAATTTTTAAATATATGCGTTTAGTGTTTAAAGTGATGTGGAAGCTGAAACATTTAGCAAGTTAACTTGTGCTGCAAAACGTCATTTATAATTAGTGGAAATTAACCATTATTTTAAGAACTGTTAAAAAAACTCTTATATGGATTAGTAAAGTTCAGTATAACGGTTTTGCTTTCCTTTTAACTACTTTTTATTAACTTAGTAGAACAATTATTTAAACTGTTATTTTAGCTGTTAAATGTTACAATCTGCGCAACTGTGAAAATAGTAAAAGAATTTTATTGAAAATCGACACTGAAATAGATTTGATTGCGATGATTTTAATGTAATGCTTATTTAATATGTTACTAAGTCATGTATCTGAATTATTACTGAGAAAACATGAAACTGTACCAAATAAAGCATTATGATCATGGCTTGGACCTCCTCGAAGAAGAAGGGTTCCTAGATGATATTAGAATTGAAAACACACCACACAGTAACAGGTGGAGAATGCTGTCAAATTTCATAATCTCCAGATGATGTGACGATTGCCTTATCCAACAATGCTGTGTGTTGACATTACCATTCATCCGGAAGTGTGTCTCCACTCTGTAAGAGTCAATGGCCAGCTCCATGCTATCCAGCCCTAAGCGTTGAAAATACCAATTTGTACCGGAAGTAGAGCAACACATTTCGTAGGACCTTGAAGACAGTCGATCACGCAAGATTCACGAGTGTTACATCGGCCCTGGCTCTAAGAGTAGACTACAGCATTAACCATTTACAATGTGTTCAAAAACCGGTAGACACTCCTCTGCAATGGCATAACCATTAATAACCATTTCTTCAAAATTCTGAGCCCCTTTTTGTAACTCATTTTCCTCAAAGCCGTCGCCATCTCATCGGTAAGCGATATTCGGCTATAGCATTCGTGTCTTTGTTATTATTTTGGAAATAGAACTTAACCAATAATGCACGATCCTTCAGTTCTGGTGTCGTGGCTCTTTTTATCAATTATTCTCGAAAGTTTGAGAAAGTGAAAATGATCATGCTCTCTATTACAAAAGAGTCAGGTCTCATGATGGCATCCTGTTTTTATTTTCTAACCTCTTGATCTTATTTCACTTACTAACACGTGATTGGTAAATAATGTGTATAATTTTTCTGTACAGCGCCACGTTCAACCCGCTGGTAGTTTTTATAATAAATTCATTTTTTGTGTACCGTTCTATTCTGTGTGACCTGATTATTATCCGCTTCAAATTTCAGCTTTGTGCAACTAAGCACTTTTATCCGCAGACCTACAAAGTAACGTAGTTTCATTTATCCACTCAGTATGTATCATCAGATTGAAACATTTCAGTTGAGAACTCGTCATCCTTTTGGGGGCGGGGGTGGCTCAGACGGTAGCGCGCCAGGCTCGTAATCTGCAGTTCCCAGATTCGAGTCCCAGCTGGGTCAGCGTTGAGATTTATCTCCGGAAAATTCTCCGCCCTGCCCACGGTCAGTAGGAGACACCGACGGGCTTTGAAAGGCCGCCGTTAAGCCGAGGCCCCGTGTGCGGGAGAGCAATACCCTGTGCAAGTTAAAGAACACACTGGATGGCCTAGACGGGAGGCTACCATCTGTCTCCCAACAGCTGTTCCAGTGGGTCCCCTCCCCCAACCTTCTCTGAGCCTTCGGGGTCCTTGTGATCTGGTCATTCAGCCGATTATGTGCAAAAAAGTGCTGCTCAGAGGTTAAACAACCCAACCTCGTCCTATTATAAATTTCAAGGTTAAATCCGAAAGTCGATTGAGATAATAAATAACCATTTATTTCTTGAAACATTACTTAAAATGTTATTTAGTTTCATAAAGAAATAGAAGTACAAACGTATATTCTGACCACGGATGTGTGTAACAGCCTTCAAATACACATGAAAACCCTTCATAACATAGATTCAGTGGTGACCCGTAGTCATCTAAACAAGCGAAAGCAATCCGTATCGCAAAACCAATTTGTGAGATTGGAGGAAGGTTTTTTGGTATTTCTCGAGAACATTTTGGTTCGGTAGCCGTCCCATGGCCGAGTGGATAGGACGCTTGGCTACTGATCTAAGGGACCTGGGTTCGAGCCCCGGATTAGGCATGGATGTGTGTGTTGTTTTTCTGCTGAGGTTCTGCTATCCTCACAGACCTTCTACTATGGCATATAAACTGTCAGGCTCCTGTCAGACCTCTGTGGCAAGCAGCTGCTTTAGGGGGTATTATTAGTTTTACCTCTGAGAGGTACAGTCGCTCAAAAAAAATATCCGAACACTATGATTGATTACAGAATACGGAAAAATATATGGCAACGATTTTTTTAGAAATTAGTGATTTGGCAACCACCGGGTGTGTACACGAATGTTGCCATATCACTAATCTCTAAAAAATCGTTGCGAGATATTTTTTTCTGAATTCTGTAATCAACCATAGTGTTCGGATATTTTTTTGAGGGACTGTACCTCTCAGAGGTAAAATTACCGAACCCAAATGCTCTCGACCAATACCAAAAAAACTTTCCTCCAATCTCACAAAGTGGTTTTGCGATACGGATTGCTTTCGCTTGTTAAGATACTTACGGGCCACCACTGAATCTATGTGTGATGGGTTTTCATGTGTATTTGCAGACTGTTACACTCATCCGTGGTCAGAATATACGTTTGTACTTCTATTTCTTTGTGAAACTAAATAACATTTTAGGTAACGTCTAAAAAAATATATGATTATTTATTATCTCAATCGAGGTTCAGATTTAACCTTGAAATTTATAAGAGGAGGAAGTTGGGTTGTGTTACCTCTGAGCGCAACTTTTTTGCACATAATGGGCTAAATGTCTAGGTCACAAGGACTCTGAAGTCTCAGAGAAGGTTGGGGGAGGGGACTCACTGGAACAGCTGTTGGGAGAGAGATGGTAGCCTCCCGTCAAGGCCATCCAGCGTGTTCTTTAACGTGCACAGGGTATGGCTCTCCCGTACACGGACCCACGGCTTAACGTCCCATCCGACGGACGGCGGCCTTTCAAAGCCCATCGGTGTCCCCTACTGACCTTGGGCAGGGCGGGAAATTTTGCGGAGATAAATATCAACGCTGACACAATTGGGACTCGAACCTGGAAACTACAGATTACGAGCATAGCGCGCTACAGGCTGAGCCGCCCCTAAAAGGAGGAGGAGGTCTCAAGTGAAATGTTTAACACTGATGATATATACTAAGTGATTGAATTAAATTACGTTACTTTGTAATTCTGTGGATAAACACAGTTAGTTGCAGAAAGCTGAAATTTGAAGGGGATAATAATCAGGTCATGCAGAATAAAATGGCAGGTAAAAAAGCGAATTCTTATAAAAATGCCAGCTGGTTGAACGTGGCGCTCTACACAAAAACGATGCACATTTTTTACCAATCACGTGTTAAGTAAGAGAATACATCACGTGGTTACAGAATGAAAACAGAAAGCCATCAAGTGACCTGACCCTTTTGTAATAGAGAGCATAATCATTTTCACTTTCCCAAATGGGGTGGCTCAGTCGGTAGCGCGCCAGGCTCGTAATCTGTAGTTCCCAGGTTCGAGTCCCAGCTGGTCAGCGTTGAGATTTCTCTGCGCAAAAAATTCCCCGCCCTGCCACGGTCAGTAGTGGACACCGATGGGCTTGGAAAGGCCTCCGTCCGTCGGATGGGACGTTAAGCCGTGGCCCCGTGGCGGGAGAGCCATACCCTGTGCACGTTGAAGAACACGCTGGATGGCCTTGATGGGAGGCTACCATCTGTCACCCAACAGCTGTTCCAGTGGGTCCCCTCCCCCAACTTTCTTTGAGCCTTCGGGGTCCATGTGACCTGGCCATTTAGCCCATGGTGCGCAAAAAATTGCCGCTCAGAGGTAAAACAACCCAACCCAACTTTCCCAAACTTTCCAGAAGAGTAGAAAAAAAGAGCCACGACACTGAAACTGAAGGATCGTGCATTATTCTTTAAGCTCTATTTCCAAAATAGTAACAAAGACACGAATGCTATAGCCGAATATCGCTTACCGATGAGATGGAGACGCCTTTGAGGAAAATGAGTTACAAAACAGGGCTTAGAATTTTGAAGAAGCGGTTATAAATCGTAATGCCATTGCAGAGGAGGTCTACCGGTTTTTGAACACATTGTAAATGGTTAATGCTGTAGTCTTCTCTTAGAGCCAGGGCCGATGTAACACTCCAGAATCTTGCGTGATCGACTGTCTTCAAGGTCCTACGAAATGTGTTGCGCTACTTCCGGTACAAATTGGTATTTTCAAGGCTTAGGGCTGGATAGGATGGAGCTGGCCATTGACTCTTACAGAGTGAGGAGACACACTTCCGGATGAATGGTAATGTCAACACACAGCATTGTTGGATAAGGCAATCTTCACATCATCTTGGGATGATAAAATTTGACAGCATTCTCCACCTGTTACTCTGTGGTGTGTTTTCAATGCTACTATCATCTAGGAACCCTTCTTCTCCAAGTAGGTCCAAGCCATAATCTCCTAAAACATAACACAAATAAAGCATGTCCAGAGAATAATGCTTTATTTGCTACAGTTTAATGTTATCTCAGTGATAACTCAGATACATAAATTAGTAACTTCTTAAATAAGCTTTACATTAAAATCATCGCTATCAAATCTATTTCAATGTCGATTTTCAACAAAATTCGTTCAATATTTTCACAGTTGCGCAGATTGTAATATTTAACATCTAAAATGACAGTTTAAATAATTATTCTGTCAAGTTAATAAAAACTAGTTAAAAAGAAAGCAAAACCATCATACTGAACAATTAGATATCTGGCAACCTTCGTGTACGTACACGAAAGTTTTCAGATCACTAATTTCTAAAAAATCGCTTTTTGAGCGACTGTACTCTGTAGGGATTCATCTGTAAATACCGAAGCGATATGAGGGTGGGATGGATGTTATAATGAGATATCACAAAACATACTATTAACGTTATTATTAAACAAGCCATGGACTTAGTACACTACGACATTAAAATGCAATATTTATTTTTGCGATTATTCTTTTCAACGTTTTCCGATTTTAAAAATCGTTTTTTAAAATGTAATATCCCTTGCAATTAAATACTAGTTACAATTAATACTCACATGGTACGTTGACACTCGTACAAAAATAAAGATTCCTACAGAAAATACGTTAGTAAAATGAAGAGACGGTCCTGTATATACAGCGGGTGAGGTGAAGTGTTAAATCCTTCTGATATGTTATATATATTATAATCGACCTGTTATAAAATAACTGGTCGTACTCTATTATTGCTACTTTTTAGCGACTTACGTAGGAAGTCACTGAACTGGAATTCATTCCCGCAAATCATGATGTTTGTGATTAAACGACTACACAAAACTACACTAAATGGTACTAAAATTTATAATGGTAGCTGTTTTCACCATTCTTTTATTACTTTTATCTCGCAAATTGCATAAGATAAAAAATGATGATTTAAGGCTAAGCTGAATGAAATTATTACACTGACTGCTTTCAGAATGAAAAAAAGATTTCTATCTTTTATAAACCATGCATCTAAATCTTTATATACAAGGTGACCTAAATTAAACAGAATATTTAAGTAAATTTTTAGAGAGAACTCATCGGATATAAGCAATAATTTAAATTTGCACATTTCAGATCATTACTGAAGCAATACATAAAACACTAGGCATCATGATATACAAATGGAAGTAGTGTAATTCTCAATTTTAGAGAAGATCAAAAAATGTCCTGTAAACATGAAATTCATCGCAATTAGCTCAGCTGTTATATCTAGAAATGATCTTGCATGCAGCTTTTGTTTTAACATGTAACAGGAAGTGTACAAAAGCGTTCAAAGAAGTAGTAACTTATTGACTTCGATGGAACGAGTGAAAATCTACAGACACTTATCAAAAACAGTTTGAACCTCCTCAGTAGGAATGAGTCCCGAGGACTGGCTGGAGTAATTGTGTCAGACTTACGATACTATAGGAGCTGGGTGTTTCACCTTTGAGTGACACTTCTTGTACACAATGGGCTAAATTAATCAAAGACTACAAGGACCGAAAGAAAGGGCCCAGAGAAAGTTGGGGAAATGGAACTCACGGATCAACAGCAGACAGATTGTAGCCTCATATAAAGACCATCGAACCGGTTATTTAACGTCTACCAGGCCTAGGCTTAATTATAATAATCATCTACGAAGTCTCGGCGCGCCATCCTCCGTATTTATCGTCAATGTTTGCGCGCCATCTACCGTATTTATTGTCTACCAAGCCTCGGCTTTCATCTCACGGACGATAGCATTTCCAATCCCATAGGTGTTCTCTCCTCACCGAGGAAATGGTTCGAATTTGCCGTGATATATGAATGTTGGAACAGCTGAGACTCGAACCTGGGAACTACAGATTACGATTCATGCGCGTTGCCGAGTGAACTAATCCTTTCTTCCGATACTGTATGAGAGAAAAGGTAGAGGCCACATGAAAGCGATACGACTTCAACTGTTTATGAAATCACGACTGCTTTCCAAATAAGATTCATATATTCGGACACTTCCACAGGGAACTCCGCTATTTGCAATTCGGCAGTCGGTGTCCTATTCGGAGACTTATAATGTTGGCTAAAATCGGCTATGTTTCAGTGTTGTCGGAAGAGGCATGAGTGAATTGTTAGAAAAATTGGGGAAAAGTGTCATCTAGTCAGATGAAATATAAAATATAATATTTTCTCCAGATGGCAGAGCTAGGGTGTGGTGGTGAACACGTGACACAATGAACTCCTCATGTGTCACATCCACTGTATGATGTTGAAGGGATTCACATGGCACGGATTCGGTATATTGTTAGGTGTCAAGCATTCACAAAATACTGCAGCATATGTAAACAGCATATCTAATTTTTTACTGAGGGAGACGAAACATTTCAAGAGACTACTTTGCGACATCTGTCTGTGATTGGTTTGAGTAACATGAATGAATGAAAAAAAAATGAATTCAAAAATTTGCATTTCAACTTAAAAGTAATCGTAGTATTATTCCCGAGAGTGGCATTCTGCTGATTTATTTTAAATGCAGTAGACATGTCCGCCCCTGAAATTTTAAAAAATTAAAATTTCTCACCCCTTACTCATTTTAGTTCTAACATATTACACATTTTATTTCAAGTCCATTTTTTTACAAGTATTTAAAGACTTTTATTTCAGTTCACTCTAAATAGACTGTTTTTATGGATATAGTATTTTTTTAATATCATTATTTAAAACGTATTTTTGCTTCTTGTGGGAGTTGATTATGATCTTGTTAACTAAAAGGTCTTATGTAGACAGTCTTCGAGTACTTATCACATAACTTATGATGTACGCACTTATCATATAAGCATGGAAATTAAACTACTGGCAAGGAATGTCTACATAAGACCTCTTAGTTCGCTTACAGCAAGGATGTTGTTAGTAATTCACCTATCGTGTTAATAGAAGATCTTAAATTTCTAAAATATTCAAAAATATTAAGTCATTTATCTACTTTATTCCAGTTGTGATGTTTATAGGACTGAAATATTTACTGCACAGTGCGGCAAGAAAGTATTGAGACTGAACTAAAATAAAAACAAGATGGCCACAGTTTATTAACTGTTTCCTTCAAAGCAGTTCCAGAGAGACTGAATACGCTTATTATATTGCTCATCGGAGCGGGGGTGGCTTAGTCGGTAGCGCGCCAGGATCGTCATCTGCAGTTCCCCGGTTCGAGTCCCAGCTGGGTCAGCGTTGAGATTTATCTCCACAAAATTTCCCGCCCTGCCCACTGTCAGTATGGGACACCAATGGGCTTGGAAAGGCCGCCTTCCGTCGGTTGGGACGTTAACCCGTGTGTGGGAGAGTCATACCCTGCGCATGTTAAAGAACACGATGGATGGCTTGAAGGGAGGTTACCACCTGTCTCCCAACAGCTGTTCCAATGGGTCCCCTATCTCAGACTGCGGGTTCTATGTGCCCTAACCATTTAGCCCATGGTCTGCAAAAAAAGTGCCGCTCAGAGGTAAAACAACCCAACCCTATATTGCTCATTTGAACTAAAACTCGTCAGCTGTAATGGTATTCAGTTCCACCTTCATGGTCTTCTGAATGTCATCGACCGTATCAAATTGTTCAACTTTCAATCTTAATTTCATCTTGGTAAACAGAAAAAAATCCGATAGAGTCAGGTTAACCGTCAGCTATTTGCACAAAATCTTTGCAAACATTCAATCTTCAAAGTATTTGTTAATCCCACAAAGAGTACGGCACAAACTAGGCACACCCTGACATTCTCTTACCCAAATTTATTCTTTCCTTTGCTTTCATTTGAGAAATAGAAATGAAATAATTTAAAAATATATTTTCTTCCTTAATCATTAATCAGTGTATTATTTGTAGAGAAAATAGGTTCGCTTCCTTCAGTTTTCGACCTTATAAGCTTGCCATATATCCCACCAAGGTAAGGATCTAAGGAGGGGGGGGGGGGGAGCATGAATGTCAAAGATGGGAGGAGAGGATACTAATAACAGTAATTATTAAACTCAAGGATGTTTCACGTATTTTTCATGAATATTTCTTAAAACCTCTAAAACGAAGTGACAAATATTACAGTGCAATGGAAATTCAGTCTGATGCCTCCCCCCACCTCCTTTACCTTTTTAGGCTCTATTTTGTTATTTGTTTGCGCCCCCCTCCCTCTTTCATTTTCTTTTATATCGGGGCTTTATCCTAGTCACGGCATTTGGATTGCAGTTTAGCTACCTATCATTTGATCATCACTTGTATCTCCCTGAGATGTGAACCATCGTTATGCTTTCACGTTGCAGTTGTCTCAGAGCTTTCGTTGGATTTTTCACATCCAACGATAAACTCCATCTGGTGACGAAATTCTGTACTAGTTTTATCTGAAAAATGAAAAGTTGAAATACGACATTTATCCACTAAGTTGTTTCTAGAAGGTTACTTGGGTATTGTCAGCTTAAATGGGTAACTTCATATGTAAAGATTAAGTGACTAGTTTGGCAAAGATATTAATCTTATTTAATTTAAAAAACATAGTGTATTAATGATGTTTTTAAAATTTTTTCTTAACTTTAAAAGACTTCGATTTTTAAATATATTATTTTAACCCAACATTAAACTTCCTCTCCTTTATATGATCTTAGTTTAAGAAAAGTAATTAACGGGATAATTCAAGAGCAACCGCTATGAATCTCTGTATCTGTTAATGAAGTTTTATTCACTCGTTCAAATAATAGGCATCAATCTACAGCTGATAGTATTCCAGTTCAGTGGCTTACAGTATAAGTTACAGTCGCTACATTTAACTTCAAAAGAACAAAACCTCTTGCAAAGTATCCTATATCTACAGAATAACTAGTTGTCACAGATGTATGACTCAATACCACTAAAAGCTCTATATAAGTAGAGGTTGGCCATCTCAAAATTAGATGCCTTGCTTTATCGTCGCTCGAATTGTTTAGCTTGCAAAGTTGAATGGCATTGCACAAAATACTTATTGATTAGAAAAGGGTACGTTAATATTTGATACAGATTTCAGTGTTCACGATTGAAAGCACTTTGCAAAAGTGATGAAACAGACAAGTAAATTTCAGGGCTTTAAAAAAAAGAGATAATAATTTCTCTCTGTCATCTCTCTTTCTCTAGACATAGAATTTTTTTCTTTATACAGGTAAAAAAAATCTTTTTGTGTTAGATAGGTATTGATGAAAATTGGATTGAATATTAGAATTCGCACTTTCTGAATCTCCCAAAAGGTATAACTACGCCCTCTAACGGTGGAAAAGTTTGAAAATTCAAAATTTCAAATTAATTTTTTAAACGAAGTGTTTATGTCAGAAATTAAATTTTTTTGTGTTGGAATGTGAAGGTCGTGGAGTTACCTTTGGTAGAAATGAGTTGTCCCTTAGACCGGGAGGGGAGGGGAACCTCTTTTTGGTTTTAACAGAAAATTGTGTACTTTTAGAGATAAATAAAAAATGACTCTTGGATTGGGCAGGTATTGATGAAATATTACGAATTTTATTTTTCGAATTTCCCAAAAGCTATAACCACTCCCTCAAACTGTGGAAAAAAATCGAAAAATTCTAAAATTTAATCAAATATTTCAGACTATGTAGTTATTGTAAAAATTTGAAATTTTCACGGTGGAATGTAACAATATCGAAGGATTTACGTCCAAGATAGGTAGAAAATGCAACTATTTTTTGTTTTAAGAGATAATTGGATAACTTCTTTAGATGGCACTAATGATATATTATAATTCGCATTTCCAAAGGTAATTTTAATTTATATCGTTAAACATCACTTAATATGCAAATGACAAAACTTCTAGAGAATTGTTCAAGTGATCTGTTTATGGTAGAAATTTCAAACTTTGTCTGTAGAGTGTCAAGAGATATTCCATTAACAGAATATTCTGACGTTTTTTTTCAGAGAAGTGTGAGAGAATCAACATTTTAAATTTAAGAACTAAAAGTCATACTTTTATGATGTATAATTACTAGTAAAATACTACTGTGTACATTCCCCTCCTCCTCCCATCATCCATTATCTCGAATTAAAACTTTTAAGGATTTTAAAAATCGGTAAATAAAAAGTTTCATTCTCTTTGAAAACAAGATTTCTATATGCGTCACAGGTGATAAGCTTTTTTCAAGTTCTTTTACATATTAAGTGCCCTCTAATAGTGGAAATTCTAACTAATGGTGATTGAGAAAATAAGCTATTAATCTTTTATTAGTACCTGTATAACACTAAAAATGTTTTTCATATATATTTTTAAACAGAAGGCTTGCATTTACCAACAACCCGTTGGTAAAAGGGGACAAATCATTACTATTACTGTAAATCACTCGATCATTACAGTCAAAACCCAAATTTCAAATTTCTGGTATATATACTAGATCGTTTACGATTTCGTTTAAATGTTTGGTACTTTCCGGCTTTTTCCGTCACTAGAAGCTGCTTTTTGAATTTTTGTTTATCACCTTTACAGCTCTCTAACAATGGAAATTTCAACTCCTGAGTGATTCGAAAAATATAAATATTAATATTTTGTTATTACCCGTAAAAAATAATAACTTTTCATTTATTTCTCAAAATAAAAATTTCTTTTTTTCCCACTTCTTGGGTGTAAGAGAGCTAAGCCTTGTTGCCATTGTAAACCTTCTGACCATAATTTTCTACTTCCAAAATTTCAGAATTCCAGTGTTAATATATCGTTTGCAATATTTGTTTGAAATTTTAGAATTTTGCATTTTTTCGCCGCTAGAAGGCGCTATTAAAGCTATTGGAAGATTTCAGAATTTCTAATTGTAATATTCTACCAGTGATTATACAATGCAAAAAGAATTTTTCATTTATCTCTAGAAGTAAAAATGTTGATTTTCTACAGAGGGACACATAAGTAGAGAGACAAACAGACAGATGGACAACAGTTAACAGACAGACAAACAGACAAACGAACCAACATTGCATAAGCAGACAACAAAGTGAAAACTTAAGCACGATTTGAACGCGAACTAAAAATAAATTACTTCTTGGTTTCAGTTAGCTCATTTCACTTTTGCAGCCCATTTCTCTCTTCTGACGGAATTTCTCGGAAAAATCTTCATTAATTGATTCCTGTGAGTAGAATTTTCCCGCCAAATGCAGCGCAGTGAGGCATTGATAAAATATGAAAGCTTTTATAGGCAAAAAAATCGGTAGAAATGTACAAAACTGTAACAACTGAGAAGCTTGAATTAGGTACACACAATAACTCATAGACTCGATTTGCGGTATGACAAAACATGGCGGCCATAAACCACGTGACTCAATCAAATAATGGCAGCCAATCACCGAGATGGCCAACCTCTAACTATAAAGGACCTCTAGTCTGCCAATTTTACACGCAATCACCTCTACCGTACACACAGCAGGTCTGCTGATGGCAGCCAAAATTGTTCTCAAGGAAATCTGCTCGCCTTATGAATCTTCTTTCCGTCAGACCTGACGTCATTTCAAACATCTTTCTTACTATAGATGGAGATCTACTCAATGACCGTTCCCACTTGTGGCACTTGATCTCATGAAGGATGCCCACATCCCAGGAACCTGCACGTCTTCCAAAACCCTACAACATCCCTTTTGGTCGGCTACTGAAATAAAAATTGTCACTCAAAAACATCATTTCCAACTCTCAAGAAATATCAATATTACATTATCCATTATGATTCTGGAAACTTAATACGCTCGAAATGGTCCTCGACCATCAGAATTGGTTCGGATGTTTCCAAATGAAGCCATCGAGTTGTAATCGATATCGTATGCCCTCAAATGAATCAGTCTATAGCACTGAATTGCCACCCTATATATTCTATACTTAGTGCAGAGGCGGAGGTCATTCGAACTGTTCTACAGGAAGTCACTACTGACCCAGAAAATTTACACTCTCTTCACCGACAGTAAATCATCACTCATTGCACTGAGAATCATAACTATTTTTTTTTATATTTTATATTTGTTTACGGGAAAATAATCACTTGGAATAACTTGAAAATGATAATTTTTATCTTTTTTTCAATCAGACTTGAAAGCTAATAACTTAAGTGCAATTCGCAATAGAACAAACGAATGTCAGGTTCTGATATTCGTAGCAGGACCACAGCAGTTGCAGTGCTGCCAAGAACCATCGCGATACCACTGCGCTTTCGAGGCGACAATTACGATCTCCAGTTCAGAGATTTTAATTACACAACGCTAAATCGTCCTTTTCAATAATTTTCATTCATTTTTCGAGGTATTGTAGCTCCTCATACTTTATCGAATAATATCGTCTTTCCATGCTTTTCTCTAAAAATTAACGAAAGTTTAAAATAATTATAAATATTTCTACCAAAACATAAAAACAAATATGTATGTATGTGTATAAATATAACTATTTGCCTCTGTGTGCCATAAAATGTTCGAAATGAAATAAAGTAGACCAATGATTACTGAATTCATATTAACTTCAAAGGAAGATATGGTAGAATCAATTTTTGTATTGGTGGTAAATCAGGTTTTGCTTACTTTCCTTGAAGTTATACGAATTCAGTGAGGTATAATCGGTATGCGTTTACATTCATTTTTGTTTTATAGGGTGCAGAGTGTTAGTTAGTAATTTTTTATTATTTTCGAATATATTTATTTTATTATTTTATTTTACTGGAAGCAGAGAACTTTGCCACTAAAAAATCAATTATTTTTTGCTTTGAGGGAAATTAAAAGCTATATTCCGTTTGGTACTCTCCACGTCCAAAGCTTCCATCTACATACGAATCATAATTTTAAGCCCCATTATATTTCAGCTTTACATTTTTAAAGAGCGTAAAAAGAGGACGAAATTGGAGGTTGCCAATGAAAACAGAATAACTGATTGACACAGATAACGATTGAACTCCACTACTTCAGCGCCACCTTTAGCAGCCGGCCGTAATTCTCATTTTCCAAACAAATTTCAAATGGTGTGGACATCTGGGTTTGAGATTCAGCATCTGATAACAATTCGTTTTCCTTATCGTCTTTCAAAAAATAATGTGAAAGAGAAAAAATTATTTATTAAGATAATATAACTGTAGAATATTCTAAAATTCACTACTGTCATTTTAGAATTATACAACGTTCTCAAATTAAAGCAGTTTAACTTTATCCTTGCAAAGAAACTACTGAAAATCTTTTGAATTCAATCATCGCATTGTAGATATAAATTAGAAAAGAAATTGCGCTGTTAAATATTTTTCATATCATTTAATTATTTTTTTTATATTAAATTTATAGCTTGCTGGTTAATTTCATTATTGAACTAGAAGAAGAATATATCTCCTGTGGAGGTCTCCTTTCCGAGGAGAATGAAATTGTTATTTTCTTCATTTGGCACGTCTATAAGAATAAATGCAAACTAAGGGATGATTAGCAAAATATATAGAGTAATATTCCATTAGTATATATAAAGCACAAAAATATTTTAACTCTTTTAATAAAAAATGCGGTTCCTCGCTCCCCTGGTAGGGAAAACAAAATATTCATTTTAACAAGTTTTTGAATTGGCAAAATCGTTTATTTATTTGATCTAAATTATTTGGTCAAAAATATTGGAAGAAATGAACGAGATTCAGTGGAGTGAGTATTGGCTTTATGAGCCTCGGATAAGATGGGCTAGGTACGTCGCTCAAAAAAGTATCCGAACACTATGGTTGATTATATAATTAAGGAAAAAAATCTGGCAACGATATTTTTAGAAGTTAGTGATCTGGCAACCTTCGTGTCACGTGACTCGAAGGTTGCCAGATCACAAATTTCTAAAAAAAATCGTTGCCAGATATTTTTTCTTAATTATATAATCAACCATTGTGTTCGGATACTTTTTTGAGCGACTGTATAAGGACAAGGAGCATAGATTTTTCTTTTAATTATATCATGACTTCAATTAGATGCCACCGACCTTGAATTCTGACGGTGTTGAATATTGGAGTCGAGATTAAACGGAAAGGCCATTCTTCATTAAACTGTATTTTTATACGCAGCGGTAGTGCTTGTTTAAGCCTCTAGTGAATGATGTTTTTCTATTCCACATCAATAACAAATATAATATCCAAATTTTTACTGTTAAATAAATCTTGGGTTTTTTAATAGTTTTTTTATGCTTAGGAAATTAAAAGCTTTAGAACTCTGAGCGTTCAAGAAGTCATTAAAGATAATATTTCCTCATTATGTTTTAAGGATTTAATACCGATGAATAACTTGGTAAAATCAGAAACTCTGCGTTATTTACCTACATTACGATTCAAATGCAAGCAAAAGAGTATGTTACATATCACGGTCACGTGATCCTTCAGCTATCTTAACCTGTTCAGTGCCACTAACTCAGAATCTGAGTGGGGAAATTTTGTGCCCTTGAATGCCAAGCACTCAGCATCATCGCGTTTTTCTCGATTTAATTTCTCGTGCTATTTTGTTTTCATCCTTCTTGTTTTTTATCCGAAAGTTATAATGCATTTTCAGCTGTCCTTCTGATTTTTTTTTCTAAATTGATATAGTTCATAGTTGTTTTAAAAACTGATTGTTTGTAGAAGGTATCGAATTTCTGTACCAAGAGAACGAAAGCAATCAAAGGCACAAGGATATATACCACGTGACCCATGACCCAGCTTTCTCCCTCGACCCGCTCCCCGTAGCTTTACGGCACGGGGTTCTGAAGGTAATTTAATTTGCAGTCAGTTGTCTAACGTGGGAGTTGGGGGAGGGGGAATCCCCATCCATTTGAAGTAGCCTTTGAACTCGAGATACGTAGCTCTTGTGACCTTTGATCTCCAACTCCTGACCCCAAGCGTTTATAAACGCTTATAAATTTGTCCAGTTTCAGAAGACTCCTTTTTTTTTTCTAAATAACTTTTAAAATTACTTTTTACTTTTTTATGTTTAATAATTAACATAATAATTAAATTTTGAATGCGTATAATCATCGATGTTTTATGAAAGATGACGAAAATTTTGAATATTTGGACGCTTTAGATTCTGATGTTAGTTATCTAACATTCACACTGCGATACCCGCCGTGTCGGCGATGAATTTTTGAGACGTCCCGTGGCAGAGTGGTTAGCGCGCTTGGCTACTGATCTACGGGAACTGGGTTCAAGTCCCAGGTAAGGCATGGATGTTCGTGTTGTTTTCTTGCTTAGGTCCTGCCATCTTCACACACCTTTTACTATGGCAGAAAAACTGACAGGCTCCTGTCAGACCTCTGTGGCAAGCAGCTGCTTGAGGGGGTATTTATTTATTATTATTATATATTGAACACGATTGTGTATTAGAACCCATGTTTAAAGTCATTAATCGATTGTGTGATAGAATAGCTCTGGAAATGACCATGCTTAATAACAATGGTTGATAGATTCAAATTTTGGAAGTGAAGGGTGTTTGTATTTCGTCTGATAAAATCTGTAAAACAGTTTTGCATATTTATTTATATACGTTTCCCCTAAACATTTGATAGAAAGAAGTAAAAAAAAGAGAGATAGAGAAGTCTCTCCCAAACGAAATGTCTGTTTTTCCTGTAATGTAAAGTTGGCAACACTAAGATGAGCGCAGTTGGTTCAAGATATTCATAACTTATTTCGACTATATGTATTGGTTTGCTCAAAAACGAAATTTGGACAAATGCTTTTTACCAAAATTAATTTTTATTTTGTTTAAACGTTACGTATCATTTGACGCATAGAGGTTGAATCTGACGTATATAGTTATACAGATTGAAACTTCCATTTAATACGCATATTAAAGACTAAATTAGTCTGAAAATATTATAAGAAGCTGTAGTGATGATACAATTGCACATTTCAGTATTGAGACATCCAATAGATGCAGAAGGATAACCATTTGTGTATTTCGCAAAAAATTCCCTTTTTCCTAAATCTTGGACATACCATTGAGTACATCCGTAATATATCATTTATAAATTGTAACTATTGTAATACTGATTAAACGAAAGATAAATATTTAAATTTTACTCTTATATAAAGCAAGTGGTAGTTTATACCACTTGCTTTATATAAGAGCATTCGGGTTCTTTGTGACATAGGCATTCAGCCCATGGTGTGCAAAAAGGTGCCGCTCAGACGTATAACAACCCAACTTTCTTTTTTTACAAATTTCAAGGTTAAATCCTACACTCGATTGAAATAATAAATAATCATTTATTTCTTGAAATATTACCTAAAATGTTATTTAGTTTCATAAAGAAATAGAAGTACAAACTTATATTCTGACCACGGATGTGTGTAACAGCCTGCAAATACACATGAAAACCCATCATAACATAGATTCAGTGGTGGCCCGTAAGCATCTAAACAAGCGAAAGCAATCCGTATCGCAAAACCAATTTGCTCGAGAGCATTTGAGTTCGGTAGTTTGACCTCTGACAGGTACAGACGGTCAAAAAAATATCCGAACACTATGGTTGATTACAGAATTCAGAAAATATATCTGACAGTCTTTTTTAGAAATTAGTGATCTGGCAACCTTCGCATACAGTCGGTCAAAAAAATATATCCGAACGCTATGGTTGATTACAGAATTCAGAAAAAAATATCTGGCAACGATTTTTTTTAGAAATTAGTGATCTGGCAACCGTGTACAGTCGCTCAAAAGAATATCCAAACACTATGGTTGATTACAGAATTCAGAAAAAATATCTGGCAACGATTTTTTTTAGAAATTAGTGATCTGGCAACCTTGTGGTGTTGCTCAAAAGAATATCCGAACGCTATGGTTGATTACAGAATTCAGAAAAAATATCTGGCAACATTTTTTTTAGAAATTAGTGTTGTGACAACCGTGTACAGTCGCTCAAAAGAATATCCGAACGCTATGGTTAATTGCAGAATTCAGAAAAAATATCTGGCAACGACTTTCTTTTTAGAAATTAGTGATCTGGGAACCGCGTACAGTCGCTCAAAAGAATATCCGAACGCTATGGTTGATTACAGAATTCAGAAAAAATATCTGGCAACATTTTTTTTAGAAATTAGTGTTGTGCCAACCGTGTACAGTCGCTCAAAAGAATATCCGAACGCTATGGTTAATTGCAGAATTCAGAAAAAATATCTGGCAACGACTTTCTTTTTAGAAATTAGTGATCTGGGAACCGCGTACAGTCGCTCAAAAGAATATCCGAACGCTATGGTTGATTACAGAATTCAGAAAAAATATCTGGAACGACTTTTTTTAGAAATTAGTGATCTGGCAACCGTGTACAGTTGCTCAAAAGAATATCCAAACGCTATGGTTGATTACAGAATTCAGAAAAAATATCTGGCAACGACTTTTTTAGAAATTAGTGATCTGGCAATCGTGTACAGTCGCTCAAAAGAATATCCGAACACTATGGTTGATTACAGAATTCAGAAAAAATATCTGGCAACGAATTTTTTAGAAATTAGTGATCTGGTATCCTTCGTGTATTGTACAAAGGTAGCCAGATCACTGTATGTGATCGTGTATTGTACACGAATCAACCATAGCGTTAGGATACTTTTTTCAGCGATTGTACGCTCTCTAATGGTTGAGAAAGGTAGAAAATAAAGATATTTCAAACGAATATTAAAAAGGATATCTTTATGCTAGAAATTTGATATTTGGGTGGTAGAATGTTATGGTCAATAGGTTTAAATTGGCAGCAAGTATTCGAATCCTTACAGCAGGAGGGTTGCCGAAAACCCAATTCATTTCCATTAAGAAATGAATGAAAAATTCTATTTGTGCTGTAAATGTATTAATAAAATATCACAATTCGCATATTATCAATCATCTATTAGTTCGAATATTAACCATTAGAGGGCAATAAAGGAATATAAAAAAAAATATTCTTTTCGTAGATAAGCAACCTCCGTTTCACAGTTTTTTTTTTTTTTTTTTTTTTTTTTGGGGGGGGGGGGGCGTTGATTTACCTCTGAGCAGCATTTTTTTGCACACCATAAGCTAAATGGCCAGGTCACATGGATCTCGAAGGCTCAGAGAAGGTTGGGGGGAGGGGACCCACTGGAACAGATGTTGGGAGACAGATGGTAGCCTCCCGTCAAGGCCATCCAGCGTGTTCTTTAACGTGCACAGGGTATGGCTATCCCGCACACGGGGCCACGGCTTAACGTCTCATCCGACGGACGGCGGCCTTTCCAAGCCCATAGGTGTCCCCTACTGACCGTGGGCAGGGCGGGGAATTTTGCGGAGATAAATCTCAACGCTGACTCAGCTGGGTCTCGACATGGCAACTACAGATTACGAGCCTGGCGCGCTACCGAATGAGCCACCCCCACCCCTTTAGAGCATGACCTAGGTTATATGTTGTATTTGAATGTTCTATGAGAAACCAGGATGAGACTGATAGAGGTTCTAGTTTATCTCTCTCCTTTGTGAGTAGGGGCGTATCTCCTTCTCTTTTTAAGTTAAGGAAAAAAAATAGTGGATCAATCCAGATTTCGAAAGGGGTCGGGGATGCTCAATTGGTATGGCACCAGTTTCGTAATACTGCATTTATCAGGTTCGAGTTCCAGTTGTGTGATAGTCTGAATTCATCTCCGTTCTGTCCTTTGTGAGAAAGGGGATTGGGTTGGGTTGTTTTACCTCTGAGCGGCACTTTTTTGCACACCATGGGCTAAATGGCCTGGTCACAAGGACCCCGAAGGCTCAGAGAAGGTTGGGGGAGGTGACCCACTGGAACAGCTGTTGGGAAACAGATGGTAGCCTCCCGTCAAGGTCATCCAGCATATTCTTTAACGTTGGATTGTTTTACATCTGAGCGGCACTTTTTTGCACACAATGGGCTAAATAGCCATGTCACAAGTACCACGAACGCTCAAAGAAGGTTGGGGGAGGGGACCCACTGGAAAAGCTTTTGGGAGACAGATGGTAGCCTCCAGTCAAGGCCATGCAGCATGTTCTTTAATGTTGGGTTGTTTTACCCCTGAGCGGCACTTTTTTGCACACAATGGGCTAAATGGCCATGTCACAAGTACCACGAACGCTCAGAGAAGGTTGGGGGAGGGGACCCACTGGAACAGCTGTTGGGAGACAGATGGTAGCCTCCAGTCAAGGCCATGCAGCATGTTCTTTAACGTGCAGAGCGTATGGCTCTCCCGCACACGGGGCCACGACTTAATGTCCCATCCTAAGGACGGCGGCCTTTCCAATCCCATCGGTGTCCCCTACTGACCGTGGGCAGGGCGGGGAATTTTGCGGAGAAAAATCTCAACGCTGACCCAGCTGGGACTCGAACCTGGGAACTACAGATTACTAGCCTGACGTGCTACCGACTGAGACACCCCCGCCCCATGTGAGAAAGGGGACACCGATGCGCTAGGACAAAACCAAAACTTTTTCATTTAGCACCGTCATTTTTTGACGGTTCAAAGCCAAACCCCCTTCCTTTAAATATATAAATAAATAAATACCCCCTCAAGCAGCTGCTTGCCACAGAGGTCTGACAGGACCTTGTCAGTTTATATGCGAGAGTAGAAGGTCTGAGAGGATGGCAGGACCTCAGCAGAAAAACAACTCGAACATCCATGCCTTACCCGGGACACGAACCCGAGTCCCTTAGATCAGTAGCCAGGCGCGCTAACCACTCGGCCATGGGACGGCCTCTTCCTTTAGCACCGTCATATTTTGACGTTCAATTCACTAATTTCTAAAAAAATCGTTGCCAGATATTTTGTCCGAATTCTGTAATCAAATATAGCGTTCGGATACTTTTTTGAGGGACTGTAGGTTAATGATTTGTTTGATGATCCGTAAATTCTTTGGCGGCTTTAGTATTGACTTTAGGGCTTTAGTATTGACCCGTCCTGATTTAAATCATCCTTAAGAATAATGAGCAATTTAAACATATTTCTCACGCTGTGTCCATCTATACGCCAGTTACATACACATTTCCAGGGGGTACGTGAAGCATAAAACGTTGAGAACCACTGACATATGTTTTGTATTATTCCCATTGTTATACTATAACTATAGTTTTTTCTATCTATACAAGGAGTACGCCAGTTACATACACATTTCCAGGTGGTGCGTGAAGCATAAAAAGTTGAGAACAACTGATATATATGTTTTATTTTATTCCCATTATTATACTATAACTATAGTTTTTTCTATCTATACAAGGAGTACGCCAGTTACATACACATTTCCAGGTGGTGCGTGAAGCATAAAAGGTTGAGAACCACTGATATATATGTTTTATTTTATTCCCATTGTTATACTATAACTAGAGTTTTATGTATCTATACAAGTTACATACACATTTCCAGGGGGTACGTGAAGCATAAAAGTTTGAGAACCACTGATATATGTTTTATTTTATTCCCATTGTTATACTATAACTATAGTTTTATCTATCTATACAAGGGGTATGCCAGTCATTTACAGATTTCCAGGGGGTACGTGAAGCATAAAATGTTGAGAACCACTGATATATATGTTTTATTTTATCCCCATTGTTATAGTGTAACTGTAGTTTTTCTATCTAAATAAGGGGTACGCTAGTTACATACACATTTCCAGGTGGTGCGTGAAGCATAAAAGGTTGAAAACCACTGATATATATGTTTTATTTTATTCCCATTGTTATACTATAACTAGAGTTTTATCTATATATACAAGTTACATACACATTTCCAAGGGGGTACGTGAAGCACAAAAGTTTGAGATATACTGATATATGTTTTATTTTATTCCCATTGTTATACTATAACTAAAGTTTTATCTATCTATACAAGGGGTACGCCAGTTACATACATATTTCCAGGGGGTACGTGAAGCATGAAAGGTTGAGAACCACTGATATATGTTTTATCTTATTCCCATTGTTATACTATAACTATAGTTTTATTTATCTATACAAGGAGTACGCCAGTTACATACACATTTCCAGGTGGTGCGTGAAGCATAAAAGGTTGAGAACCACTGATATATGTTTTATTTTATTCCCATTGTTATACTATAACTAGAGTTTTATCTATCTATACAAGGGGTACGCCAGTTACATACACATTTCCAGGGGGTAAGTGAAGCATAAAAGGTTGACAACCACTGATATATGTTTTATCTTTTTCTCATTGTTATACTATAATTATAGTTATATCTATCTATACAAGTGGTACGCCAGTTACATACATATTTCCAGGGGGTACGTGAAGCATAAAAGTTTGAGAACCACTGATATAGGTTTTATTTTATTCCCACTCTTATACTATAAATATCGTTTTATCTATCTATACAAGGGATACGCCAGTTACATACACAGTTCCAGGAGGTACGTGAAGCATAAAATGTTGAGAACCAGTGATATATGTTTTATTTTATTCCCATTGTTATACTATAACTAGAGTTTTATCTATCTATACAAGTTACATACACATTTCCAGGGGGTACGTGAAGCATAAAAGTTTGAGAACCACTGATATATGTTTTATTTTATTCCCATTGTTATACTATAACTATAGTTTTATCTATCTATACAAGGGATACGCCAGTTACATACACATTTCCACGTGGTACGTGAAGCATAAAAGGTTGAGAACCACTGATATATGTTTTATTTTATTCCCAATGTTATACTATAACTATAGTTATATCTATCTATACAAGGGGTACGCCAGTTACATACACATTTCCAGTGGGTACGTGAAGCATAAAAGGTTGAGAACCACTGATATAGGTTTTATTTTGTTCCCACTGTTATACTATAAATATCGTTTTATCTCTCTATACAAGGGATACGCCAGTTACATACTATAACTATAGTTATATCTATCTATACAAGGGGTACGCCAGTTACATACTAATTTGCAGGGGGTACATGAAGCATAAAAGTTTGACAACCACTGATATATGTTTTATCTTATTCCCATTGTTATACTATAACTATAGTTTTATCTATCTATACAAGGAGTACTCCAGTTTCATACACATTTCCAGGTGGTGCGTGAAGCATAAAAGGTTGAGAACCACTAATATATGTTTTATTTTATTCCCATTGTTATACTATAACTAGAGTTTTATCTATCTATACAAGTTACATACACATTTCCAGGGGGTACGTGAAGCATAAAAGTTTGAGAACCACTGATATATGTTTTATTTTATTCCCTTTGTTATACTATAACTATAGTTTTATCTATCTATACAAGGGGTTCGCCAGTTACATACACATTTCCAGGGGGTACGTGAAGCATAAATGGTTGAGAGCCACTGATATATGTTTTATTTTATTGCCATTGTTATACTATAAGTATAGTTTAATCTATCTATACAAGGGGTACGCCAGTTACATACATATTTCCAGGGGGTACGTGAAACATAAAAGTTTGAGAACCACTGATATAGGTTTTATTTTATTCCCATTGTTATACTATAACTATAGTTATATCTATCTATACAAGGGGTACGCCAGTTACATACATATTTCCAGGGGGTACGTGAAGCATAAAAGTTTCAGAACCACTGATATAGGTTTTCTTTTATTCCCACTGTTATACTCTAAATATCGTGTTATCTATCTATACAAGGGATACGCCAGTTACATACACAGTTCCAGGAGGTACGTGAAGCATAAAATGTTGAGAACCAGTGATATATGTTTTATTTTATTCCCATTGTTATACTATAACTATAGTTTTATCTATCTATACAAGGGGTACGCCAGTTACATACACATTTCCAGGTGGTGTGTGAAGCATAAAAGTTTGAGAACCACTGGTATATAGGTTTTATTTTATTCCCATCGTTATAGTATAACTATAATTTTTTCTATCTATTCAAGAGTACGCCAGTTACATACATATTTCCAGGTGGTGCGTGAAGCATAAAAGGTTGAGAACCACTGATATATGTTTTATTTTATTCCCATTGTTTACTATAACTATAGTTTTATATATCTATACAAGTTACATAGGCATTTCCAGGGGGTACGTGAAGCATAAAAGGTTGAGAACCACTGATATATGTTTTATTTTATTCCCAAAGTTATACTATAACTATAGTTATATCTATCTATACAAGGGGTACGCCAATTACATACACATTTCCAGGGTGTACGTGAAGCATAAAAGGTTGAGAACCACTGATATATGTTTTATTTTATTCCCATTGTTATACTATAACTATAGTTTTATCTATCTATACAAGGGGTATGCCAGTCATTTACAGATTTCCAGCGGGAACGTGAAGCATTAAAGGTTGAGATCCTCTGTATTATATAAGGAAACCAAACAACGAAAGCTTCCTTAGATTGTTGTAGTTCATACTACCTTAGCAGTGCGAATAAAAAATTTAGGATCAAGTTTAAGAAATGCAATCAAAAAATAATTAATTAAACAGAAAAATTAATTACTTAACGACAAAACTGATCAATATAGGAAGAACAGCTAATCTTGGGGAGTATAATTATTTTTAACCGAACTTAGCGAATTACCAGTAGAAAAATCCAAAACAAAACTAGATTTCTAAAGAACCACAGGAAAAATTCTCTGCTCTAAAACAATAATAAGCATGAAAAATATTTATATTTTTAAATAATCGAGGAAATGACTTTATGAAAAAACACAAAATATGTTGTTCAGTGTAGATTAATAATTTATTTTATGAGCCGAAAATTCTTTTTCAATGAGCTTTAGTATTGGCCAGTCCTGATTTAAATCATCCTTAAAAATAATGTGCAATTGAAACTTATTTCCCACGCTGTAACACAAAAGAATTTCCATTGAGAATCTAACAATATCTATCTCTTGGGTGATAAAAACGATAAAAGTTCGTCATAGTTAATCAACGGCAGTGTTTCAAACTTATTTTATTTCCATGGAATATATCGTGGATTATTTATTTCAACACATCCTTGCGCAAGTAACATGAATAAGAAAGTGAATTTCTTTCTACAGACCATGCTCTGCTTTTGATGTTTTTCTAAACTGAAAAATGAAGAAAATTTTACTACTTATGTAAAATCTCGATTGACGTGATAAAAATAAATAACATTACTTTAAGGCAAGCAAAAACAAAACAGGAGGGACCTTGTAGGACGGGAGAAATAATGAAATAAAAAGACCAACATATAAAGAGTCAATTCTGTACTGCAACATAAACTTTGCGCGTATTGCATTTAAAAAAATGATTACTTTTAATCTTTAATTTTTTTAGCAAATTTACCATTTCATGCTTAATTTAAAAATTCGAGTATTACTATCAAAATAATCTTGCCAAAATCTATTGCTTATGAATTTCCCTTAACAATAAATAAGCTCTATTGCAATAGTAATTAAAATTATTAACTTAGATGAAGAATTGGTTTGGAAACAATTTAAATTTTATTCTTTAAAGAGTTACCATTAAATAATGTTATTGGGTAAACACTTGAAAATTTCGAATTCTAATGGATAGTAATTTTCAAATGTAACGATAATTTTTAAACATATTTTTCGTTATTCCCGTTGTATCTTTGAGAAAGATTCTAGTTCATTGCATTTGATTAACCATCTGTCTGATTCTTTACCATATGATTTCGAACACATCGCTATATACTTACCATTGGGTTCGAGCCCCGGGTAACGCATGGATGTTCGTGTCGTTTTTCTGTTGAGGTCCTGCCATCCTCTCAGACCTTCTACTCTGGCATATAAACTGACAGACTCCTGTCAGACCTCTGTGGCAAGAAGCTGTTTGAGCGGGGTATTTATATTTATATTATAGCGTAGGTTAGGTGACCGCGGAACGGTGCTGCCCTCATGTGGGAAGTTCTGAAGCTTCCAATGCGCGCTCGCTAACACGGAGATTTGCGGAAATCGGCACGCATTCCCATTATAAAGGCACTGATTATACCATGTAATCAGTCATTGGAAGTTTCCTTAAATATAATTGAAGTTGACGGTCGACAAAACAATTTCTAAATATAACAGCTGAACTAATTGCGATGAATTTCATGTTTACAGGATATTTTTTATCTTCTGTAAAATTTAAAATTACACTTCTTCCATTTGTATATCATGATGCCTACTGTTTTATGTATTGCTTCAGTAATGATCTGAAATGTGGAAATTCAAAATATTGTTTAAATCCACTGAATTCTCTGTACATATATACTTAAATATTTTCAGTTTAATTTGGGTAAACTCTTACATAAAGTTTAAAATGCATGGTTCAGAAAAGGAAGAAAACTTTATTTCGTTCTGAAAGCAGTCAGTGTAAAAAAGGAATATTTTTTTTTCAACGAAACCTTAAATCCTCCTTTTTTTATCGTATGTTATTTGCTAGATAAAAGTAATTAAAGTAGGGCGAAATCAGCTACCACTATAAATTATAATATCATTTAGTGTAGTTTTGTGTAGTCGTTTAATCATATGTTTTCTATCTTTAAAATTTGGATTCCAGTTCAGTGACTTCCAACGTAAGTCACTAAAAATTAACTATAATAGTGTACGACCTGTTATTTTACAACAGTTGGTTTATGATATATATATAACGTATCAGAGGATTTGACACCCCACCCTACCCGCTGTACGTATCACGACTGCCTCTTCATTTTACTAGCGTATTTTGTGTAGGAATCTTCACTTTCGTACGAATGTCAACATACCAAGTGAGTATTAACTGTACTCGTATTTAATCACAAGGGATATTTCATAAAAAAAACACGATTTTTTAAATAGGAAAACGCTAAAAAGACTGATCGCAAAAATAAATACGTCATTTTAATGTCGTAGTGTACTTGGTCGGTGGCTTGTTTAAAACTACTTCTGAAAATGCAATTAATATATATATATATTTTTTTTTTTTTTAGTACCAACTAAAGAAGATATTTCCAATTATCGTTTAAAACCGTTGTTTAATAACTTGCCCCCCCAATAGGGGACCACCTTGTCGTGGTGGGGGGGCCTAGGGCCCAGCAACCCCGCTGAGGCTTTGCCGGTCGGGATGATCCCCAGCTGGAGCAGGCCAAAGGATTTGCCGGCTGTAGTAGGCACCAGCTGGAGCATTCCAAGGTTTTGCCGGTTGGGGTGGTACCCGGCTGGAGCATTGCTGAAGCCAACCGAGGTTGAAGACGCTGCTGGCCGGCTTGATTGCCGGTCGGGTGGTGACGGCGTTGGAGACCTCACCTATCAGGAGACCTGTGTGGTCTGTTCGACGGCTCTGCCGAAAGGCACGAGCTGTCAAAAAAGTCTGGGTCTTACTAAGAGTCTCCACCCCGGGTGCCGATCGAGCTTGGATCTTTATATCCTTGCACATTTGCAAACCGGGGAATAGATTAAAGTAAGGTTTCTTCCGGTGGTCAGCTTTCCTTCTATAGGACTGCTGCCATGTGAGGCTGGGGTTGAGGTGCGCCTATAGGGCGTATTCCTTGCCCCCGGCTCTAGATGGTCATGGCTTTTCATAACCAGGTAGTGCTGTACAAGCGGAACCGGGAATTGCCGTGGTTGCATAAGATCGCAACAAAGAGATTCATTGTTTAATAACTTGGACGTAGGGGTGAACGCATTGTTGTCAATGGAATCTTCAAAACCTTTATATTCCATAACCAAAATATCTACCATAACTACATCGTTTGCAAAATACATTTTAAATTTCGGGATTTTTCAATATTTTTTTCTCCTATAAGGGCGCAATTATTTCTTTTGGGAGATTCTGAAAATGCAAATAGTAATATTTCATCAATACCTATCCAACCCCAAAAGAATTTATATGTCTAAAAACTTACAAATTTCTTTTAAAACAAAAAAATGCATTCTTCCCCGTGTTTAAAACCTAAAAGGTCAAGTTATTATTGTCAATGTCAACTTCGTAACCTTCACAGCAACGCGAATATTTAATATTTCTAACATGAATACATCGTCGCCGTTAGAGGGCGCAGTATTAACTTTTGGGAGATTCGAAAAATGCAAATCGTAAACCTTCTGCCGCAAAACTGATGCCGTTGCCAGATTCCCCACATTTCTAAAAGTCATTATTTAGGCGTTCCATTGCAGCTAGGGACTTGATTTTCTAACCAAAAATGGGATTTCTAACCAACAACGATCGTAGTCAACACCGGGCACGTTCAGCTAGTTTAAAATAAATCATGCTTGTGTTTTTCATCGGATGTTTGAGAAAGTGAAAATGAAGTTACATTAAAAAAGTTATAATTCCAATAAATTCCTATGCTTAAACTAAGGAACATCCATATCACGCATTATAAAATAGACACTAAAACATTATTTTAAGCGAAAGAGGTCGGTAAAATTTGCATTTAAAAAATCGTTACCAAATTCATTCCGTATAACGGAGAAATCTTCCGATGTCTGTCGTTTTTAAAAAGTTCGGTAATATCTGGTCAGTGACTTACTTGTTCAAAGGCAAGTTGTTAAAGGCTGAGAAACTTTTACAACATATTTATTAACGCTGGAGATGATCAATTGACCTGTCTCTTCTGTTTCTGAACGGTTTAAATTCTTCGCTCCTTTCTGGAATATTAACTAACCACTTTTACTTCTCTTTCGTCAAGTAGGAGGATTAGCTAGATTTGACTGCTTGCTAAACCTAAATCGTGA
Organism: Ryuthela nishihirai; assembly: GCA_038380435.1. Taxonomy (NCBI): domain Eukaryota; kingdom Metazoa; phylum Arthropoda; class Arachnida; order Araneae; family Heptathelidae; genus Ryuthela; species Ryuthela nishihirai. The sequence continues at coordinate 2,865,556 of JAWZYU010000041.1, forward strand.
CGGAAATCCTAATGATGAAACAAATAAATGACGTATCCGGGTTAACGTTTGTAAAAGCATTGTTGTGCCATCGATTCTTTAGCATAGAAGCTGTTTTATTCGTTTCTCTCTCATCGTGAAAGGTTAATTATTTTTTTAAAAGTCTCATCGTATGATGAGAAAAAATGTTTTCGATGCATTGTAGCAGTTAGTAGTGAATATAGAAATTAGGATTTCAACTCAAATAGATTTCATTGGTTTTTTAGATATGGTTATTTGTGTTATTAAGAGGTTTCCGGGAGTCTCCGGAACGACACATAGGAGTCATTTCTGCAGATAAGTTTAGTCGAAATAGGATTTCCTCAATTACGAATAGTTATGGAATACAACGGACTCCTTTATTGCGGCATGATACTGTTGCAGTAACGTTCACTTCAGTGAACTCTTATTACGACTGATGTTATGCAAATATATTACGGCAGGGAATACTTTCCAGAATTTTGTGATGTGCTGAGCATTTCACAGCCACATTAGGACGTTCTCGATTTTGTGCTGTAGACCACTTTACCCCACGTAAAAAATATGATTTTTTCCTCGTATTTACTTAATATATATATATAACATACTAAATTATGAATAATTACAGTGAATGTTTAAAAAGGTTACCTTGCTTGTAACATTATGACTTTTTGAGCATTTAAATTATTCATAAATTCAGTCTATTATTTAATTCGGTAAAAGTTTCAGAGGTGATTGCAAGATTTAAGGAGGTAACGAGTGTAAAACGAAATTTGTTCCATCCCTCGCATGAGGGGTTCTTTTACGTACGAGCGGTAGTTTTTGGCACATATACGACAAAATGACCACTCCACAAGGACTCCATGCAGTAGCAAGTACTCCATAAACTCGACTAACCGTTCAGGAGAACCGACTGATTTACTGCACACGCTAACAACTTTACCGCGACTTCGCCTAGGGACTTTTGGATTCTTACGCGCGAGCTACCGTCTATGAATTTCTGCTTATTGATAATATTCGTAATTTAAGAAGATTATTTGGTATCGCTTCTCGGCGTTTTGGCAAAGATCAAAGTGTTTTATAGTTTCTTCCAGTACCAATAACAAAAAAAAAACATCTGTTATTCTCAGCATAATATCTGATACAATTTCCATATGAAATCAAGATATTAATCTTATTTTTGTAGTTCGAAGGAGTGCTTTGAGCCTGCTCAACCTCTGTGACGGGTTGGACCGGTATTGCACTACTTCCGGTAGCGGCCAACATATTTAATCCAAAATTAGTTCATGAAACATTTAAAGTCCTTTACGAATCGTATCAGGTGTACAGCAGAACAGGATGTATTGTTTAAAAATTTTCGACGTATTGTTTAAAAATTCCGTCGGATGTATTTTTTTTAAAAGTCCGGCGGATGCCCGGAAACGCAGTCGCAATCACCTCCACCCGCAGATCCTCCCTTCACCTCAATCTCCCTTCGCCTTATTCACCCTTCATCCCCACCCACACACCCAGCAAGTATTAACATGGCCTTCTGAGAAACGCACTCGCCCGACAATTCCCACCGCTGGCAACAGAACCCCCCCCCCAACACACACACACACACACACCGTAAGACTCAACGCTGACACAGCTTGGACTCGAACCTGGGAACTACAGATTACGAGCCTGGCGCGCTACCGACTGAGCCACCCCCGCCCCAGGAAAAAGAGTGACACAGAATCTGGCAACAAAGCCATTCGATACATTGAAGTACCAAGTCTCCTGAGTACGAAGATATATAGATATTAAAGTCGCATAAAAAAAAGGCTTCAGAAAGAGTGGAAAACCCAAAAACGGCATTATACAGGGTGATGAAAAAGGCGCTGTGCACCCGATAAGGAATGAGAGATTCGCAACTGTACAATTATTATAAATGTTGAAAGGCATCTCCAGTCTGTCATCAAGAATCAGTGGTCCGAATTACGAAAAAAAAAAAAGCCCCCCTACCTTTCTTATGGATTCTGAAACAGAGTGATTTTTTGCGAGGACTCGGACCTGCTGGTCCGAACTGGAACCTGGAACTACAGATTACGAACCTGGAACTACAGATTACGAACCTGGAACTACAGATTACGAACCTGGAACTACAGATTACGAACCTGGAACTACAGATTACGAGCCTGGTACTACAGATCGAACTCTGGAACAGCTCGAACAGCTGGAACTACAGATTACGAGCCTGGTACTACAGATCGAACTCTGGAACAGCTCGAACCTGGAACTACAGATTACGAGCCTGGCGCGCTACCGACTGAGCCACCCCCGCCCCTAAAAGGCGATGGGAGAGAGTAACAGGAGATCCGAAAACGGAACGCATGCAGTGGAAAAGGAGAAAGTGGGTTCACTTTCTTTTTAATGGTTGCCCTAATCAGGCTATTCGTCGTCCCATGGCCGAGTGGTTAGCGCGCTTGGCTACTGATCTAAGGGTCCTGGGTTCGATCCCCGGGTAAGGCATGGCTGTTTGTGTCGTTTTTTCTGCTGAGGGACCTCTGTGGCAAGCAGCTGCTTGAGGGGGTATTTATTTTATTTTTTAATTTAATAAGGCTATCAGGTGTGCATACTCAGTTTACAAAAATACCACGACAAAAGTTGCGAACCGTAGTGCAACATAAATAGCTACCACATACTGTGTCCTCTAGTGTGTTGATTTTTTCATTATTAACAATACTCCTGTTACTTCCTCTTTTGCTATATCATTTCGGTAACATTTTTATAATCTGTACAGTTAGTTTTTTGAATGGATTTTTTAAAATTTTAATAGGTAAGCAATTTTGTTTTACAGTTGAAATCTCAGTGATATCTGAATGAAAAAATTATTTGGTTTATAGTTGACATTCGCTGATATTTTAGTGGTAAAATGAATTGCTTTATAGCTGATATTTCAGTGCTAAAATGATTTGATTTACAGTTGACATTCACCGATTATTTTAGTGGTAAAATGATTTCGTTTATAGATGACCTTTTGCTGATATTTAAGTGGTAAAGTGATTTTAGTTTAAAAATGACATTCGCTGAGATTTTAGTGCTAAATTGATTTGGTTTATAGCTAAAATTATGCTGATATTTAAGTGGTAAAATTGTTAGGGTTATAGTTTATATTTCGCTGATATTTTAGTGGTAAAATGATTTGGTTTATAGTTCTCATTTGGCTTATATTTAATTGGCAAAATAATTTAATTTATAGTTTACATTTCGCTGATATTCAATTGGTAAAATGATTGGTTGTATAGTTCATATTTCGCTTATATTTAAGTGGTAATATAATCAACTACAGTGTTCGAATATTTGTTTGAGCGACTGTACACGAAGGTTGCCAGATCCCTATTTTCTAAAAACGTCGTTGCCAGATACTATTTCTCAAATCAACTATAGTGTTCCAATATTTGTTTGAGCGACTGTACATGAAGGTTGTCAGATCCCTGATTTCTAAAAACGTCGTTGCCAGATACTCTTTCTGAAATATAGTGTTCGAATATCTGTTTGAGCGACTGTACACGAAGGTTGCCAGATCCCTATTTTCTAAAAACGTCGCTGCCAGATACTCTTTCTCAAATCAACTATAGTGTTCGAATATTTGTTTGAGCGACTGTACACGAAGGTTGCCAGATACCTAATTTCTTAAAACGTCGTTGCCAGATACTCTTTCTGAAATATAGTGTTCGAATATTTGTTTAAGCGACTGTACACGAAGGTTGCCACATCCCTGATTTCTAAAAACGTCGTTGCCAGATACTCTTTCTGAAATATAGTTTTCGAATATTTGTTTGAGCGACTGTACACGAATGTTGCCAGATCCCTAATTTCTAAAAACATCGTTCCCAGATACTCTTGGAGAAATCAACTATAGTGTTCGAATATTTGTTTGAGCGACTGTACACGAAGTTTGCCAGATCCCTAATTTCTAAAAACGTCGTTGCCAGATACTCTTTCTGAAATATATTGTTCGAATATTTGTTTGAGCGACTGTACACGAAGGTTGCCAGATCCCTGATTTCTAAAATCGTCGTTGCCAGATACTCTTTCTGAAATATAGTGTTCGAATATTTGTTTGAGCGACTGTACACGGAGGTTGCCAGATCCCTGATTTCTAAAAACGTCGTTGCCAGATACTCTTTCTGAAATATATTGTTCGAATATTTGTTTGAGCGACTGTACACGAAAGTTGCCAGATCCCTGATTTCTAAAAACGTCGTTGCCAGATACTCTTTCTGAAATATAGTGTTCGAATATTTGTTTGAGTGACTGTACACGAAGGTTGCCAGATCCCTCATTTCTAAAATCGTCGTTGCCAGATACTTTTTCTGAAATTTTGCCCATGGTGTGCAAAAAACGTTTCTTAAAAACTTCAGCAAAACTGAACAATAGTGAAAGAATTCTTTACACAAAGTTCTAAGATACAAACATATTTTATTAAACACTTTGATACAATAATACTTGTTACTAAGATTCTTCTGAAGTCAATTTTTCTAATTGGCATTCTTATCGCTAAATATTCAAATAACTCATTAAATACTGAACGAATATTGTTGAAAATCGAGATATTGATTTAATTGAGATCTTTATCTGCAATCGCATTTTTCAAAACAAAAAAAAACTTATTTTAGCAGTTATAGAGCTTCGACGATAGCTTTCCATTTGACCTAACATAAGGATTTTCCTTATGCAAAACAGCGGAGTTGTTTCTAACAATCTCTACTGGGTTGATTTACTTCTGAGCGGCAATTTTTTGCACACAATGGGCTAAATGGCAAGATCACAAGGACCCCAAAGATTCACAGAAGGCTGGGGGAGCTGACCCACTGGCAAACTAAAAAAGCACCACAGAAAAATGCCCTTAGAAATAAAAGAGGCCAGATTACCAAAAGGGCAAGTCACACGTACAGTCGCTGAAAAAAAATATCCGATTGGTTGATTTGAGAAATCAGAAAAAAATATCTCGGAACGATTTTTTTTTATAAATTAGTGATCTGGCAACCTTCGTGTCGCGTGACACGAAGGTTGTGAACAGCGCCCCCTAGTTGTGGAAAAGGGTTGCCCCAAAGTGACTATAAAGTCTGAAAACTCTAGGTCCCATAGAAGGAGAGCAAAGGTAATAAAAAAACTGATTGTCAAAATGGACGGAAAGCAAGAGAGAAAAAGACATTTTATCCATAAAGGTCAATAAAAGGACCCTTTACTAGTGTCCAAAGCAGAGTCACGTGACCTAAAGATTCATCACTTGACGGATTCGTTCTACACTTGGCCTCATCCGGGGCGTTATCCTGATCATTTGGATCACCCGGAGATTCAAACTCCAGAGGTTCATGATGACTTTACAGATTCGTTCTCATTCGGCTTTCGCTCACCCCCCAAACACGACGAATTCCGCCTGTTTCCGCCTTGGGCCAGAGAACAAAACTCGCGTCGTGGAAAAGGTTTACAAATCCACTTAACACGCAATTTGCTTATATAGTAGGTAATTGGAGCCTTTATAAATTAGCGGTAGCTAATATTTTCAAAGTTTCGTCGCCAATATTAAGGGATCTGGTAACGCAAAAAATCTGACCAGGGGTCGTCCGTTAGAGGTCACCGAGATCCAATCACATTTAAATCTTAAGATGTCAACGGATTCGATACTTAATTTCACTTCTATTCTACACTCTCTGGCATACGATGTACATTGCACATCAGATCTGCGCATACGTAGGACGTCTACACATGAATTGCCATATAAGGACAGATCGATGACATCATATATAAGTAGCCAATCGTTCAAACCTTAAGGGTATAGTTATCCTAATTTATACTCCGTTAGAATCCTACAGCGCATTCAATCTGCGCATACCTATGACGTCACACATAACTACTGCACATATATTTGACATCTACACCAATATAAGGAACCAATATGCCATATAAGGACAGCCTTATCACGTGACACAGAATCAGCCAATCAGAAGACATTAGTATAATGTCTTCTGATTATACTAATGTCTTCTGATTATACTAATGTCTTCTTCTTTTAATAATGAATTCATTATTAAAATTTATGACAGCCAATCATTTCAAACTACAGGGATCACATGACTCCATACTTACAATTTTTTTTTATAGTCCAGCCACCCACCCCTCCGATGGCACCATGCTTTCTCTATGGAGCTCCTCACTTGAACTCTTTACATGTTAACTTATGGGTAATCTGGGTCAAACAGTCACCAAGTCTAGCCATGAAATAAATCAATTAATTATTTATTTTTCTATTACGGTTATTCTGCAGATAGAGGAATATGGCATTCTTCATGTTTTTACAAAGATGGATGCCTACAGGGCAGGGCAATGTAAGGGTTTTCACATCTGTTTTAAACAATTCTAGAGCCTTTTTCATGAGAATTTCACTCTTTTCTTTTTTATATAACACTCCGCAAAAGATTGATATAAATTTAAAATACTTTCCGAATATTTTTCTTCAATTTCATGCGTAGTATAGTTTCACGGTTTTATAGAAATACAGTTTCGCAATAAGAACCATGTATTGATTTCGGTTTGTAAGCTTTAGAGATGAGGTAGAAAGTTTTATTGATAAATAGCAGCGTTTTTCTCGCAATCTCACACTTGAGTCACCTTATAGTTAGAGTGTTTTTTAAATCCATTATTATTATTCAGTGCATTAATTCATTTCAATTTCTAAATGCAAATGTTTATTGTAGGAACGAAGAAGGCGTTTGAATACTTATAGACAGGTAGAGGGATTCTCTCTGCAATTTACTGCAAAAGGTTAATTCTTCCCAAATAACATTTAAAACTTTTCCATTTTACCTATTTCGAGGCAAAATTTTGAAAAGTACGTTCGAATTGACATTAGAAGTTAATCTTCTACCTCTACATTATTTAGCAAACTCTGTTTTCGTTGCCAGATCTCGCTAACATGTTACGCAGACGATAATTCATTAATATTATTAAAAAAGCTTCGTCTGATCGGTATTTTATTGCAGAGAATGGGATAAATGGCCCTATGGCTAAGATAATAACTTAACCCTAGGGGACAGGTATAACTCCTGTACACAAAGCTAGAGAAATTGATATTTCAAGAAAAAAATTAAATTGAATTTCACATTTGAAGAATGATTTTAATACTTGATCATTTGAAATTATTTTTCTTGAATCAACTTCTATAAGTAAAACAAGCAGAAAAAAACTCTTAAAATGGGCCAAAGTTAAATATTAGAAATTTTTAAAATCAATAAATAATAAATTATTAATAAATAAACCGTGTCACGACTTTTTTTCAATAAATGATTAGATACCAATTTATGATGAAAACCATTAATAGCTAATTCTAACAGAATATAAATTATAATATTAATAAAACTGAGTAATAATAAGCAATTGCAGAAGGATTTAAAACTAATTTCCATCTGTACACCAATGACTTGATTTTACAATAAGACTCTATGGAAGCTCAACTACCTGTACATCGTTTAGAAAAGTCTGTTTTCGTTGCCAGATCTCGAAAACAAACTATGCAGTGAAAATTCATTTATTTTATTCCAGAAGCCGTTCTTTCGTCTGATCATTTGAAAATAATTGCCCTTAGAGTTCAAAATACTGATGGATTCAGTGATTGCCCACAGCTTGAAAGTTTTAAAGGGGGGCTTTAAAACAATTTTTTTTTTATTTACAAGAGTTTAAAAAAGCTTTTCTATTAAGAAAATTCTGAAGATCTGTGTCCTATCATAGAGAGCAAAGATACCTCGTTTGGATTATTTTAGTAAATAAGAGGTAAAAAATCCTTAACTAGAAAAATAATTTATATTTATAAAATAGAGATTAAAAATGAATAATAGTTAAACAAACAAAGGGAGTTGGGTTGTTTTACCAGTGAGGACATGATTTGTACACAATGCGCCAAATGGCCAGGTCACAAGCACCCCGAGAGCTTAAAGAAGTTTGGGGAAAAGGGACCCACTGAGCAACTGTTGGGAGACACATAGAAGTCTCTTATCAAAACGATCCAGCTTGTTGTTTAATGTGTATAGTCACTCAAAAAATATCCGAACCCTATGGTTGATTACAGAATAGAGAAAAAATATCCGGCAACAATTTTTTTTAGAAATTAGTGATCTGGCAAACTTCGTGTACAGTATACAAAGTTTGCCAGATCGCCAATTTCTAAAAAACCATTGCCAGATATTTTTTATGAATTCTGTAATCAACGATAGTGTTCGGATATTTTGTTGAGCAACTGTACATGTATTGTACACAAAGGTTTCGAGATCACTAATTTGTTAAAAAAATTGTTGCCAGATATTTTTCTGAATTCTGTAATCAACCATAATGTTGAGATATTTTTTTGAGCAACTACACATGTATTCTACATGAAGGTTGCCAGATCACTAATTTGTAAAAAAAAATCGTTGACAAATATTTCTTCTGAATTCTGTAATGAACCATAGTGTTCGGATACTTTTTGGTGCAACTGTACATGTATACGAAGGTTTCCAGAGCACTAATTTGTTAAAAAAAAATGTTGCCAGATATTTTTTCTAAATTCTGTAATCAACCATAATGTTGAGATATTTTTTGAGCAACTACACATGTATTGTACACGAAGGTTGCCAGATCACTAATTTGTAAAAAAAAATCGTTGACAAATATTTCTTCTGAATTCTGTAATCAACCATAGTGTTCGGGTATTTTCTTGATCGACTGTACACGAAGAAGATCGCTAATTTGTAAAAAACAAATTGTTGCCAGATATTTCTTCTGAATTCTGTAATCAACTGTAGTGTTCGAATATTTTATTGAGTGACTGTATACGAAGGTTGCCAGATCGCTAATTTCTAAAAAAAAATCGTTGCCACAATTTTTTTCTGAATTCTGTAATCAACCGTAGTGTTCGGACACTTTTTTGAGCGACTGTACATGAAGGTTTCGGAGGTAAAATCTCAGCGCTGCCCCTAGCTGGGACTCGAACCTGGGAAATGCAGATTACGAGCCTGGCGCGCTACCGACTGAGCCCCCCCCCCCCCCCCCCCCCCGATAAGTAAGTCTAATATAGTGCGGGTTCTAGGCTTTTCGGGGCTTGCGTCTCTCGCGGATTGGGGGCTTTTTATATGTGGGCCCTGCGGTTTCCCGTTGCAAGGGGCTTTGCGACAAGTCTTCCTCTTGTGAGTTGGGGACTATTTTGCACGGGCCCTGTGGCTTCACTCTGTGAAGGGTTTTGAGGCTTGCCCCATGTATAGAATGAAAGAGATTGAAAACTATGAAGAAAGGTGAAAAGAGTGATTAGGAGTTGAGATATAGCTCATCCGTATGTTAATAGTATGAGATTAGGCTTAGTGAAATTAAAATGTAATAAAAAAGTCCTTTCACTCAATTGAAAGTATTTAAAAGTGTATCGATCCTTTGCGGAGTATGGGATAAAAGAGAAAAGAGTGAAATTATTATAAAAAAAACGCCCCAGAATTGGTTAAAAGAAATCTCATCCTTCTTACATCTCTGTCTCCCTGTAAGCATCCATGTTTTTAAAGACATGAAGAATGCCATATCCCTATACTGCAGAATAAGAGTAGTAGAGAAATAAATAATTAATTCATTCATTAATATAGTGGCTAGAATTAGTGACTGTTTGACCCAGATTACCCATAGGTTAACATGTGAGGAGTTCAATTGAGAAGCTCCTTAGAGAAAGCATGGCGCCATCGCAGGGGCGGGTGAATTTTTACTGTCCTATACCAAAGCATTAGGATAAATGTACAGTGATGTCATGATTAAGGTTTGAATTGATTGGTTAATTGAAATCACGTGACAAAGCTGATTGGCTAATAAATTGTGACGTCATAAGGATGTCCATGTATTTGTATAAGGAGATTGAAATGCTCAGATTGAGTGCGCCTACGTATTATCATAGGATACATATTGGGATAACTATACCCTGATGTCATCGTTAAGGTTTGAAATGATTGGTTATTTATATATGTGACGTCATCGATATGTCCTTATATGACAATTCATGTGTAAAGGTCCTAAGTATGCGCAGATCTCATGTGCAATGTACTTCGTATGTTGCAGACTGCAGAATAGAATAGTTCCGAGCTGAAATGAAGTATCCAATAGAATCCGTTGGCATCTGAAGGTTTAAATGAGATTGGTTAAAAATAATTGTTCAATTATCTTTTTTAAATATGGAAGATTTAAAGTTAAAAATATATTTAGATGCTTTAATTAGTCCATTTGGTGACTCCCATGATTCCCTATTCTGAGGCATAGAAAATACTAGTAGTAAGTCACTGACAGGAGCCATTTTAACCCTTACTTAATCAGCTTCATGAGCTGTGATTGGTTCATCATCATCATCATCATCATCATCATCATCATCATCATCATCATCATCATCATCATCATCATCATCATCATCATCATCATCATCATCCTCAAGCAGCCATGGGCTACGGAGGTCCAACCAGACCGCGAAGTTTAATTCTCCAAGCATATCTGTCCTGAGCTACATCTGCTGCATCCGGCCACTGTACACCAATTCTAACAAGGTCCTGTTTGACATTGTCTGCCCACCGCATCCTAGGTCTTCCCCTCCTTCTGAGGCCTCTAGGCACACTGTTCATAACGCTATTCGCCAATCTATAATTATCCATACGGGCAACATTGCCAAACCAGCGGAGTCTCTCTCTGCACAATATGCTGCTTAAAGGAGGTTGCAGACTCCTTTGCCTAACCTCATCATTAGTTACAAAGTTAAACCACCTAATACCCATGATACTGCGTAAGCATCTAGAATCAAAAGCATCTAGTTTCCTGTTATCTTGCTTACACAGCGTCCAAGTTTCACTACCATAACTAACCCTAGAAAGAACCAAACTATTATACAGTCTAATTTTAGTCTTTAGGTGTATACGCCTATTTCTCCACAATCTCCATAGATTCTTAAAAGTCCCGGCAGCAATACCTATTCGTCTGTTAATCTCATGCCGCACATCACCAGTATCAGTTACGCAGCTCCCAAGGTAATTAAACTGTGACACCTGCTCAAGACTGCAACCATTCAGATTAACTGAATCACAACCTGCCTGACCAATTTCCATCACTTTAGTTTTCTCTCTGTTTATAACCAAACCTACTGTACTACCAGTCTCATCAACAGTTCGAATGAAAGAGTTCATCTCATCAACATCATTTGCCAAAAGGGCTAAATCATCAGCATAATCTAAATCAGAAATTTTCGTATCTCCAGCCCATTTAGGCCAAAAGCTTTCCCTTGAAGTGAATTTCGCATAACATAATCAACAACCAAACTAAAGAGAAAAGGAGACAAAATGCACCCTTGTCGAACACCAGAAGCATTGCTAAACCAATTGCTACAAGCCTTACCAACTCTCACACATGACTCAGTGTTATTACAGAGGGCTTTCATTATGTTAACTAACTTGTCTGGTATACCATATGATCTCACAATCAACCACAAATTATGACGATCAACAGAGTCGAAAGCCATTTTGAAATCAACAAAGCTAGCAACCAAAGGTTTCTGAAACTCTAAACATTTCTCAAGAATCTGCCTAAGTGAAAATATCTGATCCACACATTCCCTACCACTTCTGAATCCACATTGCTCATCACGCAATTGCCGGTCAACCAGATTCTTAATTCTATTAAGCACAACCATGGAAAGAACTTTACCTGGAACGGAGAGTAGACTGATACCCCTATAGTTATCACAAGAACTGCGATCACCTTTTTTGAAAATAGGGATAATAATAGCTCTGGTAAAATCTTTAGGAACCATGCCTTTATCATAAAAGTTATTCAAAATTTCAGTCATCCAAATGGTAACTGAAACATTCCCAGCTCTAAGCATTTCCGTAGTAATTTCATCCACCCCTGGGGATTTATGAAGTTTAAGTTTAGAAATAGCCAAACTAACTTCAGATTGTGTTATAAGGCCAACATTAAAGCCACCAATGCATCTATCATCATTGCAAACAATGGGAGTAGAACTAACCACATTGTTTAGAACATCACTGAAATGCTCAGCCCACCTTGTCATGACAGAATCCTCACCATCTATAACCTTGCCTTGTTTATCCTTCAATCCCTGTATACCTGTTCGTTTTCTACCACACAAAACATTAACTATCTGGTACAGCTCTCTGCTGTTGTGCTGTCTAACTGCTTCCTCGGCTTTGTCAGCCAAACCATCAAGCCAAAGATTCTTATCAGTAGCTAACTGATCCTTTACACGTTTATTAAGCTCTCTGTAATCCTTTCTATTAGGACTAGTACGGTACTGATTAAGGACATTCCTGCAGTTCCTTCTTTCTGAAATAAGCTCAAGTGCCTTATCACTTAAATAATTCTGCCTCCTCTGCTCCTTTTTCCCTAAAAGAGTACTGTTAGTTTCCAAAAAAGCCTGTTTAAAATGGCCCCATTCTTCCTCAACTTCAGTATTAAGCAAACCATGACTGTCATAATGACTAAGTAACCTATCATGGTAAGCTTTAGCTATAACTGGGTCTTTCAGAGCTTCAGTATTAAAGGTAAATTTTTTAACCCTAGCACAACACATTTTAAGTTTAAGTTGCAAGACACTTTTAACAAGGTAATGGTCAGATCCAATTTCAGCTCCCCTATATGCCCTGGTATTTCTAACAGAACTAGCCCATTTGCTGTTAATTAATATATAATCAATCATATTCTTATGCAGCCCATCAGGTGAAACCCATGTGTATTTATGTATGTCGCGGTGTTTGTAATATGTGTTAGTTATTCTGAAACCATTGAGTTTACTTACCTGTAGGAGACGTTGCCCATTGCCATTGCAGCTACCAATACCAAAAGGGCCTATTACTCCTCCCCAAAGGTCAGAGTTGGTACCAACTTTGGCATTGAAGTCACCAAGAACAAGGGTAATATCTCCTTTCTTGACAGAATTCAAAATATCCTGAAGTTGTCTGTAAAACCTATCCTTCTCATCCTCATCAGAATCCTCAGTGGGGGCATAACAGCAGATAACCTTCAAGTCTGTAATGCTTGTCTGAAATTTTGCTGTAAGAAACCTTTCATTAATGCACTCATATCCTAGAAGAGCATCACTAGCATGTCTGCTGAGCAGCAGACCCACGCCTTGGTGATGCTTTCCATCCTCCCTGCCTGTAAAGAGAAATTTAAAGTTATTTTTAAGTATCTCACCTTTACCTGTCCATCTGGTCTCTTGTAAGCCTAGAATATCTAGGTTATAGCGCTGGAATTCCTGCATGAGGACATCAAGAGAATATTCTCTATGTAATGTCCTCACGTTCCACGTTCCTGCAGAGAGAAAATGATTAGTAGGATTTTTAAAGAAATTAGGTTTATTGAGATTGGTAGGGCCAACAGTATCAAACAGCCCCCTGATCGCAGGCATGGGGCAAACACCTGTTCCTCCTCCGCTAAAGGCTGAAGTCACCGATGCTGGTAGGAACTTCAGGCACCACCTTTTCAAGTGGACTTTTTCAAGAACCATATGGCCTGCCTGAGACACATTACTCCAGTTTAGGCTTGACGATGCCCAACTAGCTAAGTAAGGTTCAGGTACCTGCGATGGCCTCTGATTAGGATTATCCACCAGCTGATATAAGGTATCCCATGCCTCTGTTCACTTAGAGCTGGCAACCCAGAAGCAAACAGAAAACACAGCGGCAGACTCTCCCTCAACAGAGGCATACCAGTGCAGCAAGTCCAGGATCCATAATCAAGCTCAAATCCATAAACAAGTCCAGTCTAGTAGGTATAAATGGTCAGCACCAGGACCCTGTGAAGTTGACCACTCCTCAGCAGGGTTGAAAAAAAAGAAAAAAGTGGCCATAGATGACCAGATCAGTAGGCCATACTGAACTGGCAGCCCTCCCCTTCCGTTCCCTTCCAAAAGCGAATATCTCTTTTGAAAGGTACTAACGGCCTGCACCACGAGAAGGCGGGGTGGGACATTAGGTGCTAGACCTGGCCGGTTCTGTGCATCATCACTGGGGATTGGTACACAGCTCTCCTTCCAGTTTACGCCTAGCTACCATTTACAAGCCTGTGATTGGTTAAAAATATATATTTAAAAATATATATTTATCTATCTCGCTAGGGATAAATTCTCTATCCCTTCAGTCCTCCTAGTAAAAAAAGAATCCGTGATCCGAATTATCATGAAAGGCCTCTCATTTTTTTAAGCCCAGTGAGAACGAATCCGTCCAGTTAATCTCATTGGTTGAAAATTATAAGTGCGTTCTTATCATAGGAATTCCTTTACATTGAAAAAAGGGAGTACATTTTAAACCTACCTCTACAACCTAGAACGAATGGGATTCCAGAATTTTGAAATTATGAATGCTGATTGGCTGATGCTAACTTCTTAAATATTAGAGGTAGCTCGATCGTGTGACCCCTTTTCTGAAACGTCTCGTCGAGACGCATCCGATTCCGAACCCGGATTCGACCCGGGACGTGCGGTTTTCGAGTTTGAACATTTTAGAATTCATTTTAAACTTTTTAAATATTGAGTTTAGAGCCTCGTCCTCGATATGGTAGTGAAGTAATTTGACGTAGATCCCGAACCACGTAATCCGAACCCGCTATCTCCAACGGTTCGAGCGTTATAATGCTTTTTCCCTAGGCCTAATGTCCATAGGATAAGATTAGCTTTTCGATCGAGCTTTTCCCTATTCTTTAACATTACGAAGAAATCTCATTTGCTCGAGGCCACCTTTGTAACCCTTACCCATAATTCAAATCTTTCAGAACCTCATTTAACAGGTTTCATGTTTCACTTTGAAATGTGTTCTCCCTTGGTTTTGGTTTCTAAAAAAGTTTGAGGTGGTTTCCTTCATGTTATTTCTATGGGAATTTTGAATGCCTTTTAAAAAAAAAATACTTGACCTATCTAGATAAGATAGATAATTTTTATTTCAGATAAAGTTTTACAGTATACAAAAACTGTTCAGTTCTCACAAGAGCAGGCTCGTTCGTGAGATCTCCATACAGGAACAATTTCAATTGAAAACATCTGTCGTCACATTGAATAGTACACAAAAAAAAAACGAAATCAACTCAAAACAAAAAATTTCTAGTAATCCAGAAATGTGAAAGTCAGAAAGTCAGAAACAATCAATATCCATGTTACATATAAACAGTTGTAGTAGATTAATGCAAAAAAGTTTCCACATCATCCAGTTTCAAAGTGTATTTCTTGAGAACTTTAGAAAACAAATGATAGTTTGTGATATTTTTCATGCTGACTGGGAGAGAGGAAAGAAATTTCGGTGCTAAATACAAATAATAGTGCCTAAAAATTTCCTTATTTAATGCAGGAATTCCATAATTTATGTTTTTATCTCGTCGTAATTGGTAATTATTCGTATCAGTTTTAATGCTATCATTTCTAAAGCAAAAGTATTCAATTATTTCGAAAAAATAATCATAGCGTAAAGGCAAAATTCCTGCTTCTCGAAACAAAGGTAATGAAGGTTGCGTTTTTGGGCTTTTAGTTAATAAGCGAATAAATCTTTTTTGCAGCACTAAAAGTTGTTTAAAATTATTGAAATACATTCCTCCCCAAGATTTTATACCATATGTTAATTGAGAATGGATTAATGCATAATATAGTGTACACATAAATTTAAATGAAACTAAATGTCTTACAAGATATAAGCGGGCTAGGTTACGGATGACCTTTCTTTTAACCCATGTGACATGCATCTTTATGAAATTTCGTCCTTAATTAGATCTCGGTGACCTCTAACTGATGACCCTTGGTCAGATTATTTGCGTTGCCAGATTCCTCATTTTTTATGACGCAACTTTCAAAATATTACCTACCTCTAATTAATAAATGCCCTGAACACCTACTATATAACAAATTTTCTGTGGAGCCCATTTCGAAGACTCCTCCACGAGCCGTTTCGTTCGAAACCAAGACGCCGCAGTCTGGTGGAAAACAGCGGAGCAACTCGTGTTTGGGAGGGTAGGGAGGACGCGCGATCATCACGGTAACCAGTAGTGCCTGCGCAGGCCCTGGGCATTTGGAAGCCTGGGATCCATCGTACGCAACACTGGCGGGCGCTGTTACGACGATGTAGCCCTTAGGAAAGGTATGGCGTATCGGCTATTAAGGAATTGTAATAGCCGGTACATTGTACTTTTTTCCGAATCGCCTTTTTTTAGTATTCTTAATGTATCTCGATATACAATACACCGCCTGCCGCATTATTTAAAACGCCCTTAATGAGCGAACGAATCCGTCAAGTGATGCATCTCTGGAGTGTGAATCTCCCGATCACGTGACTCGGTGCTCCAAATTATCATGACACGCCCCTGATGAGCGGAGGCCAAGTGATGAATCTCTTGTGTATGAATCTTTAGGTCACCTGACCTCTACCTGGAACAGTCGAAAGGGTCATTTTTTTTTTTACTTTTCTGAGTAACATGTCTTTTTCTGATTTTTTTTTTAATCAGTTTTTTTTTCAGTAGGGTACACCGATGGGCTTGGGAGCGCCACCGTTCATGGGATGGGACGTTAAGCTGTGACCGCGTGTACACATTAAATAACACACTGGATGGTTACCATCTGTCTCCCAACAGCCATCCCAGTGGGTCCTCCCCAATCTAGTCTTCGGGGTGCTTCTGACCTGGCCATTTAGCCCATTTTGTGCAAAAAAAGTCTCTCAGTGTTAAAACAACCCAAATGGACGGGAGGTTAGCATCTGTCTCCCAACAGCTTTTCCAGTGGGTCCCCTAACCTTCTTTGAAACTTAGGGGTCCATGTGACCTCGCCTAATAGCTCATGGTGTGCAAAAAGTGCCGCTCAGAGGTAAAACAACATAACGTTAAAGAACAAACTGGATGGCCTCGATCGGAGGCTACCATCTGATTCCCAACAGCTATTCCAGTGGGTCCCCTAACCTTATCTCAGCCTTAGGAGTCATGTGACCTGGCCATTTAGCCCATGGTGTGCAAAAAAGTGCCGCTAGGAGGTAAAACAACCCAACGTTAAAGAACACACTGGATGGCCTTGACTGGAGGCTACCATCAGATTCCCAACAGCTGTTCCAGTGGGTCCCCTCCCCCAACATTCTCTGAGCCTTAGCGGACCATATGACCTGGCAATTTAGCCAATTATGTGCAAGAAAGTGCCGCTCAGAGGTAAAACAACCCACGTTAAAAAACACGCTGGATGGCCTTGACGGGAAGCTACCATCTGCCTCGCAACAGCTTTTCCAGTAGGTCCTTTCCCCCAATCTTCTCTGAGTCTTAGCGGTCCATGTGACCTGGCCATTTAGCCCATGGTGTGCAAAAAAGTGCCGTTCAGAGGTAAAACAACCCAACGTTAAAGAACACACTGGATGGCCTTGACGGGAGGCTACCATCTGTCTCCCAACAGGTTTTCCAGTGGGTCCCCTAACCTTCTCTGAGCCTTAGGGGTCCATATGACTTGGTCATTTAGCCCATGGTGTACAAAAAAGTGCAGCTCAGAGGTAAAACAACCGACCAATCCTACGTTGAAACAAAAATCGCTGCCAAATCCATTGTCGTCATATTCTGAAGCTTAGGCATCATTTCATCTTTCGAGGTTGGCAACACTGCATTTAATCGTTTAATTAGAACACCCACATACACATCTTCTGAATCTCTGTTAAGGAGTAGTACTCAGTAAACCAATCGTAAGTGCATTTGGATTGTTTAAACATTGAGCGGCACTTTTTTGCACACCATTGGCTAAATGGCCAGGTCACAAGTACCCCGGAGAAGTTTGAGGACTCACTGGAACAGGTGTTGGGAGACAGATGATAGCCTCCCGTCAAGGCCATCCACTGTGTTCTTTAACGTTGGGTTCTTCAAAAATTGTTTTGTTCCGAAATTCTAAAATATGCAATCCGCCGGGGGAAAATGTTTGACACGGAATATGGCAACAAAGCCATTCGATACATTGAAGAACAAGTCTCCTGAGTCCGAAGATATATAGATAATAAAGTCACATAAAAAAAAAGGCTTCAGAAAGAGTCGAAAACCAAAAAACGGCATTATACAGGGTGATGCAAAAGTCGCTGTGCAACCGATAGGGAATGAGAGATTCGCACCCGTACAATCATAATAAATGTTGAAAGTGCGTCTCCAGTCTGTCATCAAGAATCAATCAGTGGTTCGAATTCCGAAAAAAAAAAGCCCCCCTATATATTTTATGGATTCTGCAACAGAGTGAATTTTTTTGACTTTTGATTCTTTGCACCGTCTTCCTTTTGTGACTTTTACCCAACATCTACACATTTCCGTAATCGCGGGAATCCATTTACGAGATTCCATTTCTTCGCCGATTTTAAATATTAAGATTTTTTGTTATCTATCTATATTAAGATTTTAAAAAAAAGGAATGGAATGCACCATGTCTGCCACAGAGTCAAAAGGTTTATGACTTCGATGGACACCGCAATTCCTGTGTTAATCAAACATTCACCATATATAAAAATGTATTATTGGTATACGTGAGAAGATGAGGCTTTTACACTCGCACTTTTTATGCAGACAATGGGGGCCACAAGGAATATCAGAAAAGGTTCGGGGAGGGAAAACAAATATCTCTAGTCGCGGCCATCCACCGCGTTCAAGCCCATCGGTGTCCCCCTACTGCCCAAGGGAGAAATGTCACCAGTTCTTCACGTCGGATTACGGAGCCTTACTATAACAGGAAACCGACGTTTCGAGTACAGTCGCTCGAAAAAGTATTCGAACATTACGGTTGATTACAGAATTCAGAAAAAATATTTAGCGACGATTTTTTAGAAATCAGTGATCTGGCAACCTTCGTGTCACGTGACACGAAGGTTGCCAGATCACTAATTTAAAAAAAAAAAATGCCGGATATTTTTTCTCTATTCTGTAATCAACCATAGGGTTCTGATATTTTTTGAATGACTGTGGACATTAAATAACACGCTGGATGGTTTTGATAAGAGACTACTATCTGTCTCCCAACAGTTGTCCAGAGGGTCCCTTTTCCCCAAACTTCTTTAAGCTATCGGGGTGCTTGTGACCTGGCCATTTAGCCCATTGTGTACAAAAAATATCCTCACAGGTAAAACAACCCAACTCCCTTTGTTTGTTTAACAATTATTCGTTTTTAATCTCTATTTTATAAATATAAATTATTTTTCTAGTTAAGGATTTTTTATCTCTTATTTACTAAAATAATCCGAACGATGTTTCTTTGCTCTCTATGATATGACGCACATCTTCAGAATATTCTTAATAGAAAAGCTTTTTTATACTCTTGTAAATAAAAAAAAAATTGTTTTAAAGCCTCCCTTTAAAACTTTCAAGCTGTGGGCAATCACTGAATCCATCAGTATTTTGAACTTTAAGGGCAATTATTTTCAAATGATCAGACGAAAAGAACAGCTTCTGGAATAAAATAAATGAATTTTCATCTGCATAGTTTGTTGTCGAGATCTGGCAACGAAAACAGACTTTTCTAAACGATGTACAGGTAGTTCAGCTTCCATATAGTCTTAATGTAAAATCAAGTCATTGGTGTACAGATGGAAATTAGTTTTAAAACCTTCTGTAATTACTTATTATTATTCAATTATATTAATATTATAATTTATATTCTGTTAGAATAAGCTATTAATGGTTTCATCATAAATTGCAATCTAATGATTTATTGAAAAAAAAAGTCGTGAAACGGTTTATTTTTTAAAAATTTAGTATTTAATGATTTTAAAAATTTCTAATATTTAACTTTGGCCTATTTTAAGTGTTTTTTCTGCTTGTTTTACTTATAGAAGTTGATTCAGCAAAAATAATTTCAAATGGAGGAAATGATCAAGTATTAAAATCGTGCTATCGTTCTTCAAATGTGAAATTCAATTTAATTTTTTTCTTCAAATATCAATTTCTCTTCTCTAGCCTCGTTAAGTTATTATCTTAGCCCTAGGGACCCTTGTAACCTGGCCATTTATCCCACTCTCTGCAACAAAAAACCGATAAGACGAAGCTTTTCTAATTAAAGTTAATGAATTATCGTCTGCATAATATGTTAGCGAGATCTGGCAACGAAAACAGAGTTTGCTAAATAATGTAGAAGTAGCAGATTAACGTCTAATGCCAATTCAAAGGTACTTTTCAAAATTTTGCCTCGAAATAGGTAAAATGGAAAAGTTTTAATTGTTTTTTGGGAAGAATAACTCATAATTAAACTTTTGCAATAAATTCCGGAGGTTTTAAGAGTAGAACTGCATGGAATATTTTTCCCTCTACCTGTCTCGTTCTCTAGAAATATTCAAACGCCTTCGTTCCTACAATAAACATTTGCATTTAGAAATTGAAATGAAATAATGCACTGAATAATAATGGATTTCAAAAACACTCTAATCTAAGTACTAACTATAAGGTGACAAAATGTGAGATTGCGAGAAAAACGCTGCTGGCTTTTCATTCATCAATAAAACTTTTTTTTTTTATTTATCTATCTAATCTCTAAACCTGACAAACCCAAATCAATAACTGGTTCTTATTGCGAAAATGTATTTCTATAAAACCGTAGATTATGTAAATGTTTCAATAATTTTGAAAGAAGTAACTGCAGAAATTCGCAGTTCGTTAGCTTCGGTTTCTCTTTTTTATTTCCTTTAATGCATAATGCAAACAAAGTAACTTAAACTTACTCTGTTCTTTAAAATATTTCACTGGGACTGAAACCAAAATTCCTTTCAATTGCTACACATGAAATGGAAAAAAAAAATTCGGAAAACAATCAGTAAAACATCCCCCTCAAGCAGCTGCTTGTCGCAGAGGTCTGACAGGAGCCTGTCAGTTTATATGTCATAAGACAAGGTCCTGAGAATATGGTAGGACCTCAGCAGAAAAACATCGGGGCTCGAACCCAGGTAGTTTTGGGGTCGTTTCACACAGCGTTTTTTGGAGCATTGGTGCGTTTTCTGCCACTAAGGGCCTGTTTATGGGTGTTTGGAACCAATTTTGGGGCGGGGGCTTTTTCTGCCGATACTGGGAGTATTTCAGGATCAATAGCCAACCATCGATCAATGCCTTACCCAGGGCTCTAACGCAGGTCCCTTAGATCAATAGCCAAGCGCGCTAACCACTCGGCCACGGGAAGGGGAACTTGCCTTTATTCTCAGCACCACGAACAGACGTGTGTTCTTTACGATTTCTTGATTGTCTCATTTCCCACCGAAAATAATATTCTTTAATATACTTTCACAGCCAAAAGGCAGGAAAAATATTTTTTTACCTTCCCCTCCCACGAGCGTACAGTCGCTGAAAAATATATCCGAACACTGTGGTTGATTACAGAATTCGGAAAAAAATATCTGGCAAATCTTTTTTATTTAGAAATAAGTGATCTGGGAACCTTCGTGTCACGTGACACGAAGGTTGGCAGATCACTAATTTCTAAAAAAATCGTCGCCAGATATTTTTTCTGAATTCTGTAATCAACCGTAGTGTTCGGATACTTTTTCCAGCGACTGTACACAAAGGTTGCCGGATCGCTAATTTGTAAAAAAAAAATCGTTGACAGATATTTCTTCTGAATTCTGTAATAAACCATATTGTTCGGATATTTTATTGAGCGACTGTACACAAAGGTTGCCAGATCGCGAATTTGTTAAAAAAATCGCTGTCAGATATTTTTTCTGAATTCTGTAATGAACCATATTGTTCGGATATTTTTTGAGCAACAGGACATGTATTGTACACGAAAGATGCCAGATCGCTAATTTGTAAAAAAAAATCGTTGCCAGATATTTTATCTGAATTCTGTAATCAACCGTAGTGTTCGGATAATTTTTTGAGCGACTGTACTTGAAGGCGACTGTACTTGAACCTTTTAAATGCAGATTACGAGCCTGGCGCACTACCAATTGAGACCCCCCACCCCCCGCCCCGATGAGTAAGTCTAATATAGTGCGGGTTCTGGGCTTTTCGGGGCTTGCGTCTCTCGCGGATTGGGGGCTTTTTATATGTGGGCCCTGCGGTTTCCCGTTGAAGGGGCTTTGCGACAGGTCTTCCCCTTGTGAGTTGGGGACTATTTTGCACGGGCCCTGTGGCTTCATTCTATGGAGGGTTTTGAGGCTTGCCCTATGTATAGAATGAAAGAGGATTGAAAACCCTGAAGAAAGGTGAAAAGAGTGATTAGAAGTTGAGATATAGCTCATCCGTATGTTAATAGTATGAGATTAGGCTTAGTGAAATTAAAATGTAATAAAAGAGTCCTTTCACTCCATTGAAAGTATTTAAAAAGTGTATCGATCCTTTGCGGAGTATGGGATAAAAGAGAAAAGAGTGAAATTATTATAAAAAAACGCACCAGAATTGGTTAAAAGAAGTCTCATCCTACTTACATCCCTGTCTCCCTGTAAGCATCCATGTTTTTAAAGAGATGAAGAATGCCATATCTCTATACTGCAGAATAAAAGCAGTAGAAAAATAAATAATTACTTTATTCATTAATTTGGTGGCTAGACTTAGTGACTGTTTGACCCAGATTACCCATAGGTTAACATGTGAGGAGTTCAATTGAGGAGCTCCTTAGAGAAAGCATGGTGCCATCGCAGGGGTGGGTGAATTTTTGCTGTCCGTATACCAAAGCATTAGGATAAATGTACAGTGATGTCATGATTAAGGTTTGAATTGATTGGTTAATTGAAATCACGTGACAAAGCTGATTGGCTAATAAATTGTGACGTCATAAGGCTGTCCATGTATTTGTATAAGGAGATTGAAATGCTCAGATTGAGTGCGTCTATGTATTATCATAGATACATATTGGGATAACTATATCCTGATGTCATCGTTAAGGTTTGAAATGATTGGTTATTTATATATGTGACGTCATCGATATGTCCTTATATGACAATTCATGTGTAAAGGTCCTAGGTATGCGCAGATCTCATGTGCAATGTACTTCGTATGTTGCAGACCGCAGAATAGAGTAGTTCCGAGCTGAAATGAAGTATCCAATAGAATCCGTTGCATCTGAAGGTTTGAATGTGATTGGTTAAAAATAATTATTCAATTATCTTTTTTAAATATGGAAGATTTAAAGTTAAAAATATATCTAAATACTTTAATTAGTCCATTTGGTGATTCCCATGATTCCCTATTCTGAGGCATAGGATATACTAGTAGTAAATCACTGACAGTTAGGATCCATTTTAACCCTTTCTTAATCAGCTTCCTGAGCTGTGATTGGTTAAAAATATTTATTTACCTATCTCGTTAGGGATAAAATCTCTATGTCTTCAGTTCTCCTAGTAAGAAAAGAATCCGTGTTCCGAATTATCATGAAACGCCTCTTATTTTTTTAAGCCCAGTGAAAACGAATCCGTCCAGTTAATCTCATTGGTTGAAAATTATAAGTGTGTTCCTATCATAGGAATTTCTTTACATTGAAAAAGGGCGAGACTTTAAATCTACCTCTACCACGTAGAACCAATGGGACTCCAGTGCTTTGAAATGCTGAATGCTGATTAGCTGATGCTAACCTCTTAAATATTAGACGTAGCTCTATCGTGTGACCTCTTTTCTGAAACGTCTCGTCGAGACGCATCCGATTCCGAACCCGTATTCGACCCGGGACGTGCGGTTATCGAGATTTTAACATTTTAAAATTCATTTTAAACTTTTAAATGTCGAGTTTAGAGCCTCGTCCTCGATATGGGAGTGAAGTAATTTGAGGTAGATCCCGAATCACGTAGTCCGAACCCGCTATCTCGAACGGTTCGAGCGTTATAAAGATTTTTAACTACGACTAATGTCCATTGCATAACATTAGGTTTTCGATCCAGCTTTTCCCTATACTTTTAACATTACCAAGAAATCTCATTTGCTCAAGGCCATCTTTATAACCCTTTACCCATAATTCAAAGGGTGACGAACCTCATTCGTTGGCGAACGTCGTTTAACAGGTTTCATGTTTCACTTTGAAATGTTGTTCTCCCTCGGTTTTGGTTTCTAAAAAAATTTGAGGTGGTCCTTCATGTTATTACTATGGGGAATTTAAATGCCTTTTTAAAAAAACCTACTTGACCTATCTTTATGAAATTTCCTCCATAATTAGATCTCGGTGACCTCTAACCGATGACCCTTGGTCAGATTTTCTCCGTTACCAGATTCCTCATTTTCTATGACGCAACTTTCAAAATATTACCTACCGCTAATTCATAAATGCCCTGAAGAACTACTATATAAGCAAATTGGCTGTGGAGCCCATTTCGAAGACTCTCCTCCACGAGCCGTTTTGTTCGAAACCACGACGCCGTAGTCTGGTGGAAAACAGCGGAGCAACTCGTGTTTGAGACGAGTGTTTGGACGCGCGGTCATCACTGTCCATTTACACGCCGTGATGAGCTAACCCCCCGAAGTAACAGTGGTGCCTGCGCAGGGTCTGGGCATTTGGCAGCCTGGGATCCATCGTAGGCAACACTGGCGGGCGCTGGTATGGAGATGTGGCCCTTAGGAAAGGTATGGCGTATCGGCTATTACGGAATTGTAATAGCCGGTACATTGTACTTTTTCCGAATCGCCTTTTTCAAGTATTCTTAATGTATCTCGATATTCAAATACACCGCCTGCCGCATTGTTTAAAACGCCCGTAATGAGCGAACGAATCCGTCAAGTGATGCATCTCTGGAGTGTGAATCCTCGTATCACGTGACTCGGTGCGCCGAATTATCATGACACGCCCCTGATCAGCGGAGGCCAAGTGATGAATCTCTTGAGTATGAATCTTTAGGTCACGTGACCTCTACCTTGGAGAGTAGAAAGGGTTATTTTTTTTTACTTCTCTCAGTAAAATGTCTTTTTCTAATGTTTTTGTTTTAAATCCTTTTTTTTTTCAGTAGGGAACACCGATGTGCTCTGCAGCGCCACCTTTCATGGGATGGGACGTTAAGCTGTGACCCCGTGCACACATTATAGAACACACTGGATGGCTACCATGTGTTTCCCAACAGCCATTACATCCCCAATCTAGTCCTCGGGGTGCTTCTGACCTGGCCATTTAGCCCATTGTGTGCGAAAAAAGTCTCCCAGTGGTAAAACAACCCAACTGGACGGGAGGATTGCATCTGTTTCACAACAGCTTTTCCAGTGGGTCCCCTAACCTTCTCTGAGCCTTAGGGTTCTATGTGACCTGGCCATTTAGCCCATGGTGTGCAAAAAAGTGCCGCTCAGAGGTAAAACAACCCAACGTTAAAGAACAAACTGGATGGCCTTGAACGGAGGCTACCATCTGATTCACAACAGCTGTCCCAGTGGGTCCCCTAACCTTCTCTGAACCTTAGGGGTCCATGTGACCTGGCCAATTAGCCCATTCTGTGCGAGAAAGTGACTCTCAGAGGTAAAACAACCCAACGTTAAAGAACACACTGGAAGGCCTTGACGGGATGCTACCATCTCTCTCCCAACAGGTTTTCCAGTGGGTCCCCTAACCTTTTCTGAACCTAAGGGGTCCATATGACCTGGCCATTTAGCCCATGGTGTGTAAAAAAGTGTAGCTCAGAGGTAAAACCCAACGTTAAAGAACACACTGGATGGCTTTGACGGGAGGCTACCATTTGATTCCCAAATGCTGTTCCAGTGGGTCCCTCCCTCAACCTTCTCTGAGCCTTCGGCGTCCATGTGACCTGGCCATTTAGCCCATTGTGTGCAAGAAAGTGCCGCTCAGAGGTAAAACAACCCAACGTTAAAGAACACGCTGGGTGGCCTTGACGGGAGTCTACCATCTGTCTCCCAATAGTTTTTACAGTGGGTCCTGTAACCTTCTCTGAGACTTAGGGGTCTATGTGACCTGGCCATTTAGCCCATGGTGTACAAAAAAGTGCCACTCAGAGGTAAAACAACCCAACGTTAAAGAACACACTGGATGGCCTTGACGGGAGGCTACCATCTGTCTCCCAACATCTCTCCACAGTGGATAGCCTCCCGTCAAGGCCATCCACTGTGTTCTTTAACGTTGGGTTGTTCAAAAATTGTTTAGTTCCGAAATTCTAAAATATGCATTTCGCCGGGGAAAAAAGTTTGACACAGAATCTGGCAACAAAGCCATTCAATACGTTGAAGTACCAAGTCTCCTGAGTACGAAGATATATAGATATTAAAGTCACATAAAAAAAAGGCTTGAGAAAGAGTCGAAAACCAAAAAACGGCATTATACAGGGTGATGAAAAAGTCGCTGTGCACCCGACAAGGAATGAGGGATTCGCACCCGTACAATCATAATAAATGTTGAAAGTGCGTCTCCAGTCTGTCATCAAGAATCAATCAGTGGTCCGAATTACGAAAAAAAAAGCACCCCTAGCTTTTTGATGGATTCTGCAACAGAGTGAATTTTGCGACTTTTGATTCTTTGTACCGTCTCCCTTTTGTGACTTTTACCCAACATCTACACATTTCCGTAATCGCGGGAATCCATTTACGAGATTCCATTTCTTCGCCGATTTTAAATATTAAGTTTTTTTGGTATCTATCCATATTTAGATCCTAAAAAAAAAAAGGAATGGAATGCACCATGTCTGCCACAGAGTCAAAAGGTTTATGACTTCGATGGACACCGCAATTCCTGTGTTAATGAAACATTCACCATATATAAAAATGTATTATTGGTATACGTGAGAAGATGAGGCTTTTACACTCGCACTTTTTGTGCACACAATGCGCTAAATAGCCAGGCTACAAGTAATATCAGAAAATGTTCGGGGAGGGAAAACACATATCTCTAGTCGCGGCCATCCACCGCGTTCTTTAACGTCCCATCCGACGGACTTTGCAAGCCCATCGGTGTCCCCCTACTGCCCAAGGGAGAAATGTCACAGGTTCTGCAGGTCGGATTACGGAGCCTTACTATAATAGGAATCCGAGGTTTCGAGTACATTCGCTCGAAAGGGTATCCGAACACTATGGTTGTTTACAGAATTCAGAGAAAATATCTGGTGACGATTTTTTTAGAAATTAGTGATCTGGCAACCTTCTTGGCACGTGACACGAAGGTTCCCAGATCACTTATTTCTAAAAAAAATTGTTGCCAGATATTATTTTCCGAATTCTGTAATCAACCACAGTGTTCGGATATTTTTTTGAGCGACTGTACGCTCGTGGGAGGGGAAGGTAAAAAAATATTTTTCCTGCCTTTTGGCTGTGAAAGTATATTAAAGAATATTATTTTCGGTGGGAAATGAGAGAATGAAGAAAACGTAAAGAACACACGTCTGTTCGTGGTGCTGAAAATAAAGGCAAGTTCCCCGTCCCGTGGCCGAGTGGTTAGCGCGCTTGGCTATTGATCTAAGGGACCTGCGTTAGAGCCCTGGGTAAGGCATTGATCGATGGTTGGCTATTAATCCTGAAATACTCCCAGTATCGGCAGAAAAAGCCCCCGCCCCAAAATTGGTTCCAAACACCCAAAAACAGGCCCTTAGTGGCAGAAAATGCACTAATGCCCCAAAAAACGCTGTGTGAAACGACCCCAAAGCTACCTGGGTTCGAGCCCCGATGTTTTTCTGCTGAGGTCCTACCATCTTCTCAGGACCTTGTCTTATGACATATAAACTGACAGGCTCCTGTCAGAACTCTGCGACAAGCAGCTGCTTGAGGGGGATATTTTACTGATTGCTTTCCGAATTTTTTTCTTCTATTTCATGGGTAGCAATCGAAAGGAATTTTGCTTTCAGTCCCAGTGAAATATTTTAAAGAACAGAGTAAGTTTAAGTTACTTTGTTTCCATTATGCATTAAAGGAAATAAAAAATAGCAAACGAAGCTAACGAGCAGCGAATTTCTGCAGTTACTTCTTTCAAAATGATTGAAACATTTACATAATCTACGGTTTTATAGAAATACATTTTCGCAATAAGAACCAGTTATTGATTTGGGTTTGTCAGGTTTAGAGATTAGATAGATAAATAAAAAAAAAGTTTTATTGATAAATGAAAAGCCAGCAGCGTTTTTCTCGCAATCTCACATTTTAGTCACCTTATAGTTAGTACTTAGCTTAGAGTGTTTTTGAAATCCATTATTGTTCAGAGCATTAATTCATTTCAATTTCTAAATGCAAATGTTTATTGTAGGAACGAAGGCGTTTGTATACTTCTAGAGAACGAGACAGGTAGAGGGAAAAATATTCCATGCAGTTCTACTCTTAAAATCTCTGAAATTTATTGCAAAAGGTTAATTACGAGTTATTCTTCCCAAATAACAATTAGAACTTTTCCATTTTACCTATTTCGAGGCAAAATTTTGAAAAGTACGTTTGAATTGACATTACAAGTTAATCTGCTACTTCTACATTATTTAGCAAACTCTGTTTTCATTGCCAGATCTCGCTAACATATTATGCAGACGATAATTCATTAATTTTATTAGAAAACTGTTCTACTTTCGTGTGATCGGTATTTTATTGCAGAGAATGGGATAAATGGCCAGGTTACAAGGGCCCCTAGGGATAAGATAATAACTTAACCCTAGGGGACAGGTATAACTCCTGTACACGAGTCTAGAGAAGAGAAATTGATATTTCAAGAAAAAAATTAAATTGAATTTCACATTGGAAGAATGATAGCACGATTTTAATACTTGATCGTTTGAAATTATTTTTCTTGAATCAACTTCTATAAGTAAAACAAGCTGAAAAAAACAATTAAAATGGGCCAAAGAATAAATATTACAAATTTTTAAAATCATTAAATACCAATTATTAATAAATAAACCGTTTCACGACATTTTTTTTCAATAAATGATTAGATACCAATTTATGATGAAAACAATTAATAGCTAATTCTAACAGAATATAAATTATAATATTAATATAATTGAATAATAATAAGTAATTACAGAAGGATTTAAAACTAATTTCCATCTGTACACCAATGACTTGATTTTACATTAACACTCTATGGAAGCTGAACTACCTGTACATCGTTTAGAAAAGTCTGTTTTCGTTGCCAGATCTCGCCAACAAACTATGCAGATGAAAATTCATTTATTTTATTCCAAAAGCCGTTCTTTCGTCTGATCATTTGAAAATAATTGTCATTATAGTTCAAAATACTGATGGATTCAGTGATTGCCCAGAGCTTGAAAGTTTTAAAGGGGCTTTAAAACAATTTTTTTTTTATTTACAAGAGTTTGAAAAAGCTTTTCTATTAAGAATATTCTGAAGAATGGCCAGGTCACAAGCACCCCGAGGGCTCAAAGAAGTTTGGGGAAAAGGGACCCACTGGACAACTGTTGGGAGACAGATGGTAGTCTCTTATCAAAACCATCCAGCGTGTTGTTTAATGTGTACAGTCACTCAAAAAGATATCCGAACGCTATGGCTGATTACAGAATAGAGAAAAAATATCGGGCAAAGATTTTTTTAGAAATTAGTGATCTGGCAACCTTCGTGTACAGTACAAGAAGATTGCCAGATCGCCAATTTCTAAAAAAATCGTTGCCAGATATTTTTTCTGAATTCTATAATCAACCATAGTGTTCGGATATTTTTTGAGCAACTGTACACGTATTATTGTACACGAAGGTTGCCAGATCACCAATTTGCAAAAAAGAAAATCATTGCCAGATATTTTTTCTGAATTCTGTAATCAACCATAGTGTTCGGATATTTTATTGAGCGATTATACATGTATTGTACACGAAGGTTGCCAGATCACTAATTTCTAAAAATGTCTTTGCCAGATACTTTTTCTGAATTCAACTATAGTGTTCGAATATTTGTTTCAGCGACTGTACACGAAGGTTGCCAGATCACTAATTTCTTAAAAAAAAAATCGTTGCGAGATATTTTTTTCTGAATTCCGTAATCAACCGTAGTGTTCGGATACTTTTTTGAGCCACTTTCAGATATTCCGGTCTTTCTTAAGAACTAGCTATCGAAAAAGTATCCGAACACTGAAGATCGGTGTTTACCTCGTGTGAAAAGAGTGATTAGAAGCTATTGGAATGATGCCCTATGTTAATTGTATTAGAATAGGCTTAGTGAAATGAAGCTATGCTAAGAAAGTCGTTTCTTCTAAATCAATGTATTTAAAAAGTACATAAAGTGTTTGCGGAGTGTTAGATAAAAAAGGAATAATAAAAAACGCCCTAAAATTGATGAAAAGAAGTCTACTCTAGTCCCTGTCTACCTGTAGGCCTCCATCTTGTTCGTGATATGAAGAATGCCATATCCCTATATCTGCAGAATGAGAGAGTGATAAATAAATAAGTAAATTCTTTAATTTCATGGCTAGGCTGAGTGACTGTTTGACCCAGATTTCCTCTAGGATAACATGGGTCATGGTGCCAACGCAGGGGTGTGGAGCTGGACTTCATAAAAAATTGTAAGATTCGTATGGAAAAGCATTAGCCATGTTAACTTTATGGAGTATGTATTAAGATTAGTATACAGTGATGTCATGATTAAAGTTTGAAATGATTGGTTGATTAGAGTCAGGTGATAAAGCTGACCTGTTATTGGCTAATTCTTAGTCACGTGATAAGGCTGTCCCTATATGGCATATTGTGTAGATGTGATCTGTATGTGCAGATTGAATGCGCAGTAGTTATGGGTGACGTCATCGGTATGCTCAGATGGAATGCGCTGTGGTATTTTGATGGATATAAATTAGAATAGGTATAGAATGATGTCATTCTTAAGCTTTCATATGATTGGTTATTTATATATGACGTCATCGATCTGTCTTTATATGGCAAGTAGTGTATAACGTCACAGATATGCACAGATCTGATGTGCAATGTACTTCGTATGCCAGAGAATGCAGAATAGAGCAGTTCCGAGGGGAAAATAAGCATCCAATGAAATTCGTTGGCATCTTAGCGTTTAAATCTGATTGGTTAAAAGATAATTATTTATCTATCTACCTAGAATATGTATTATTTTAAATGTTTAAAGTTTTAAATCTATTTAAATACTTTAAACGGTGCATATTTCTAGTGAGACAGGAATGAGTTGTCCGAATTATCATGACAAGCCCTTCTTTTTTTAAAACCAAGTGAGAACGAATCAGTCAAGTTATTCTCATTGGATGAAAATTATAAGTGCGTTCTTATCATAGGAATTCCTTTACATTGAAAAAAGGCCGCGCATTTTAAATCTACCTCTACCACGTAGAACCAATCGGATTCCAGAATTTTGAAATGCTGAATCCTGATTGGCTGATGCTAACTTCTTAAATATTAGAAGTAGCCCTATAATATGACCCCTTTTCCGAAAGGTCTCGTCGAGACGCATCCGATTCCGAACCCGGTTTCGACCCAGGACTTGTCGTTTTCGAAATTTTAACGTTTTAAAATTCACTTTAAACTTTTTAAATATTGAGTTCAGAGCCTCGTGCTGGATATGGGAGTGAAGTAATTTGACGTAGATTCCGAATAACGTGGTCCGAACCCGCTATCTCCAACGGTTCGAGCGTTATAACGATTTTCTTCCAGGCCTAATGTCCATAGGATAACATTAGCTTTTCCCTATTCTTTAACGTGACGAAGAAATCTCATTTGCTCGAGGCCACTTTTATAACGCTTTACCCATAATTCAAAGGGTGACGAACATTATTCGTCGGCTAACGTCATTTAACAGGTTTCATGTTTCACTTTGAAAGGTTGTTCTCCCTCGGTTTTGGTTTCTAAAAACTTTTGAGGTGGTTTCCTTAACGTTATTTCTAAGGGAATTTTGAATGCCTTTTAAAAAAAAGAATTAATCCACCCATCTTTATGAAATGCTATAAATCTTTAGATCACGATGACCTCTACCGGATGACCCCTGGTCAGATTTTTCGCGTTGCCAGATTCCTTAATATTCGTGACGAAACTTTCAAAATATTACCTACCGCTAATTAATAAGCACTCTGATTACCTACCATATAAGCAAATTGACTGTTTAGTGATTTGTAAACCTTTCCCACGGTCAGTTTTACTCTCTGCCGCCAAAGCGGAAACAGGCGGATTTCGTCGTGTTTGGGGGGGGGGGGGGGTAGGGGAGACTCGTCGATCACGTATGCTACGGCCACACACCATATTGAGCTAGCCCCCGAAGTCACCAGTGGTGCCTGCGCAGGTCTCTGGGCATTATGGCAGCCTGGGATCGAACGCAGGCAACACTGGCGGGCGCTGGTCGAAGTGTGGCCCTTAGGAAAGGCATGGCGTATCGGCTATTACGGAATTGTAATAGCCGGTACATTGTACTTCTTCGTTTTATTCCGAATTCCTCCTTTTTAAGGAATTCCTCCTTTTTAAGGTATTCTTGATGTATCTCGATATACAATACACCGCCTGCCACATTATTCAAAACGCCCTTAATGAGCGAAAGCCATGTGAGAACGAATCCGTCAAGTGGTGAATCTCTTCAGTGTGAATCTTCAGGTCACGTGACTCTACTTTGGACTCTAGAAAGGGTCATTTTTTTTTGTCTTTTTCTGATATTTTTTTCAGTAGGGTACAGCGATGGCCTTGGGAGCGCCACCATTCATGGGATGGGACGTTAAGCTGTGACCCCGTGTACACATTAAAGAACACACTGGATGGCCTAGATGGATGGCTACCATTTGTCTCCCAACAGCCATTCCCGTGGGTCCCCCACAATCTAGTCTTCGGGGTGCTTCTGACCTGACCATTTAGTCCATTGTGTGCAAAAAAAGTCTCTGAGTGGTAAAACAACACAACTGGACGGGAGGATTGCATCTGTCTCCCAACAGCTGTCCCAACAAAATTTCTCTGAGCCTTCGGTGACATTGTGATCTGGCCATTTATCCCATGGTGTGCAACAAATGCCGCTCAGAGGTAAAACAATCCAACATTAAAGAACACGCTGGATGGCTTTGACGGCAGGCTACCATCTGTCTCCCAATAGCTGTTCCAGTGGGTCCCCTCCCCAAACCTTCTCTGAGCCTTCGGATTCCTTGTGACCTGGACATTTAGCCCATTACATTTTAAAAAAAGCCCCGAAAACTCCCAAACTGACCCGGAAATGACCCCCACAGCAAACCGGAAGTGATCTCAAAAAGTACCCGAAGACCACGCCCAAAAACGCCCCCCCTAATTGTCGGAAAACAACCGGAAGTGGCACGGAAAATCCCCCCAAAAAACCCCACTGCTTCGACAGCCCCCTCGGGTCCACAGTATCATGACACGCCGGAAAAGGCCCTAAATAACCCGGAAGTGACCCCCAAGACAAACCGGAAGTGACGCAAAAAGCCCCCGCAAAGCGCCAAAATCCACCCAAAAAAAGCCCCCCGAGCCCCAAAAATCATCCCCGTGCCCAAAAAAACACTCTGTACCTGCTCAATACCGCCCACGGTGTCTGAATCGTGCGAAAAAACGCCCTAGAAATCCCCCCAGGAGAAGCCAGAAACAAAAAGCTGCCAAAATGTGTCCCTAGAGCCCCAAAACAGGCCGCCAATTGCATTGGGTCGAAGCAGTGCGTTCGAACGGTAGAGTAGTGTAAGAGAAACACCCCACAAGCCCCAGAGAGCAAATAGAGATCTGTATGAAGCACCTTCCCGCCCACTGAGTAGCGGTTTAACCGCGACAAAGAGACCCTTTGCACAGGTAAAAAAAAAAGCTAAGTCCAGCAAGCCATTGGAGAGGCAACAGAGGCGTAAAAAAAACACTAAAAAATTAGGCGGAAAACGGTCTGAGAACTCCCAAATTCTACGAAATTCCCGATGGAACAGCGCCCCCTAGCGGTGGAATAGTGTCGAAAACGTTTGCCCCGTTTTCTGACACTTTTCGACCTATTACTGGAACCTTCGTGTCACGTGACACGAAGGTTCCCAGATCACTTATTTCTAAAAAAAAAGTGGTTCCAGATATTTTTTTCTGAATTCTGTAATTAACCACAGTGTTCGGATATTTATTTCAGCGACTGTACACGAAGGTTGCCAGATCACTAATTTCTTTAAAGTAAAAAATCGTTGCCAGATATTTTTTTCTGAGTTCTGTAATCAACCCTAGTGTTCGGATACTTTTTGAGCGACTGTACACGAAGGTATTTGTTTGGAAATTAAAAATCCAGAGTAATGACAGTCTATAATAAGAACGGCATTCCTCCAGTAGTTCCATCAGCATGTACCCTCTGCTTCGCGATTCCGAAAGTGGGGACCCCCAGAATCGCTCATCTGGACACTGCTTTTGCATTCTCCAAACTTGAACCGTTTCTTCAGAGCGATACGTCTCTCCACGGTTATTTCATACTATACAAATAAACTTCAACTCAACACATTACAGAAGTAAGGAAGATTGAAAAGGAAAGGGAGAAAAGATAGGAAAGTCCTAAACTCATTCACCCAAAACAAAAGAGAAAACATATAAATAACTCAGAAAGAAACGTAAGCATTCAAACGAAAGAGACCAATGCATCTAATCAGCGAAGAAACAAAAATCGGGTCAGCTCGATAGAGGGCGCCCTTTGTTCCTTCCCTGTGCCGGATCGAAAGGCAGCAGAGAGCAAAAGTCGATCATACGGAAGAGGCCGGCTCCGGACGCAGATCTTAGCGCTCCGAGGCCGGCTCCGGACGCAGATCTTAGCGCTCCGAACCCGGCCTCGCGCCGACAGCTTGGCATCAGACTGCCTCCGCGAGCTGAGTCAAAGAATGCTGGACTTGGTACAAATCTTCCTCGCTCGCGCCAACGACGCAAAAGACTGCACCAAGCCGACTTTAACCCAATAAACAAAATTTTCTGGAAAACGTAGAAATAAACAAAAAATATATACAGGGACTATAATACAAACTGTATTAGATACGGGTGAAATCCGGGCTTGCAGGCCACAGAGAAAGAAAGTAAAAAATAACAAATTCGGGCCGAAGAGTGAAAAAACGCCTGTACTGGGCCGAATTTAAAGCAATAAACAAAATTTTCTAGAGAAACTAGAAAAAAGCAAAAAAATATCTATAAAAACTAGAAGAAAACCTGTACAAGATAGGGGTAAAATCCGAGCACGCAGGCCACGGAAACTTTTAAAAAATAATCACAGAATGTGGAAATCTCTCCACTGTTTCCATTCGAATTCAAATCCAACCGTCTCTAATCTCCTATGGAGAAAGTCTCTTAGGGTCACGACCGTGCAGTAAATTTAAAACATCGGACCTTAGTTAATTACTCGCGCATGCGCGACCCAAAACGAGGCGGTGTTCTTTAACTTTGGATTGATTTACCTCAGAGCGGCTTTTTTTTGCACACCATGGACTAAATTGTCAATTTACATAGACCCCAAAGGCTCGGAGATTGGATTGGATTGTTTTACCAGAGCGGCACGTTTTTTTGCACACCATGGGCTAAATGGCCAGGTCACATTGACCCCGAAGGCTCAGAGAAGGTTAGGGGATATTTATTATTTCGTACTCAATTCCTATTTATAGAAAGATAATTGCAAGTGTTTATTTCGTCTGTCAATAAATAAGTTTTACCCCACCCACCTGTCAATAAAAAAGTTTTACCACTTTTTTTTTTCACTCTAAATCGAAATATTTATTCACCCAAAAACATAATTTTTAAACACTGCAAGCGTTCGGCAAAGGTTTTTCTATCTTATTACACCACGACGTTGGTGTAATAATCTTATTACACCACGACGTGCACATAACTGTTAATTTTCATTTCTGGGCCAAAACCATAATATTAATCTTGAGATTACTCGCAAAAACCTAAGTTTTTACCCAAAACGACCTTTCAAAAACCGGAATTTCCTAAGCTTTAACTGTTCGTAAACGTATAAATGGTTGCTGCCTACGTAAAGCCCTTCCACATCGCAGTACATCACTAAAATCTCACCCAAAATATATTAAACAAAAGAATGGTTACTTCCTCCGTGGATGGTAAGAGGGTGAGAAAAAAAATCCAGTGGAACAACTCAAAAAAGCTTCCAATGCGAAACTCAAAGTATGCAACTTTCAACTTTTACTACGGCTTCACAATGTTTCGTCTATACTTCTCCGAAACTTTATATAACCATTTTTCTTCTCTGTAGAAATATAAAAATGCATCTTACGTACCTGAGATGATCGAAACATAATATAAAAATATACCTAAAATAGCAACGCATAGAACCGGCCAGGCCTAGCACCTAATGTCCGACCCCGCCTTCTCGTGGTGCAGACCGTTAGTACCTTTCAAAAGAGATACTCTCTTGTGGAAGTGAACGGAAGGGGAGGGCTGCCAGATTAGTGTGGCCTACTGATCCGGACAACTACGGCTACTTTTCTCTTTTTCTATCCTGCTGATGAGTGGTCAACCACACAGGATCCTGGTGCTGACCATATAAACCGACTGGACTGGACAGATATATGGCTCTGAGCTTGATTATGTATCCCGATTTTGCTGCACTGGTGGGCTTCTGTGGAGAGAAAATCTTCCACTGTGATATTTTTGAAATATCAACCAAGAAATGTCAACTTGGCGATAAAAATATAATTTACCCACTACACGGAAACGCATTGTTCAGAGCTAAGAAGAAGGTAATGTACAGTACAGCGAAATGTGTAATAGAGGCCTTAGATTAAACCACAGGGTTGTCCGTAGGTAGCATAGTAAAAAGCGTTCTTTACCCCTAAGGACAAAGTTGGCTATGACATACGTAAGAGATTCACACCTAGCCTCGATCTAGGAATTTCTCGTTGGACACCACAGGGAAACGCGTACCGTGAAAGCCACCTAGATACCTCCTGTCTGGACAGCCTTCAACAAAAAGAGCGAAAATAAATATGCCTAAACAAGCAATTCCTTTCATTGGTTCAAGATAAGTTAAAGTTAATTTAATTTATTTTAATAACATTCAAAATAATTTATTTATTAAGATTTTATTTAAATATTTCAGAATATTATAAAAATATTTACCAAAATTGAAAAAAAAGAAATAACTATATTTTTATAATATAATATCAATTCAGTTAATATTTTAGGATTAGAAGTGTTTTAATTTATACAATTTGGTTTTGAAAGATATTATAGAGATTATGGTGGCAACACTGGATACCACTGATGACGTCACGTCCGTGTTTTCGCGATATCATTTGTAATTCTAATATACCTGCTGTATTCTTCTGTTAATTTCCCATTTTACTTATAACCACACGTCGTAGACTTTTATTGTGAGGAATCGATCTCATTTTTTTTAATATGCGACAATCTGTACCTGAATTTCTTGTTTTGAAAATAAAAATTCCACTCTCTCACTGGCATACCACTGAATATTATTGTTAACCATTCCAGCTTCCGCAACAATTTAAATACTAAAAGAATATTTTTGAAAACCGATATTTTAAAAATATTTTATTATGATCTTTAATTCCATTAAATGCATATTTTAGAGCTTCCAAGTAAGGTTTCTCACTGGCATAACAAGGAAATTCTGTAGCCGTTCGGTAGGGTACCTGAAAAGCATAGGAAATGAATAATGTCCGTATGACGAGCCAAAATAAAGTGGTCGACACCGACAAATAGCGGTTAACTATCAATTTTATATCCCATAATCAGAATAATGTGCTGCATACTATTTGTTGGTTCGAAACCGACCGAAATTTCATAGCTCTTAGGCTAAAAAGTGTAGAATTAGATTACCTCTACTCTAAACTAATTATTAACTACAAAGTTACTTACCTGAAGGAAAATATAAAAGAACCACAAACACCTCACGAATATTATTTAACTTGATTTAGCTGATACTTTTCGACCAGCGGAGTTGTGGATTACAGGAGGACAGGCCGACGTTATTTATCAACCGCACGGGCCTTGGCCTATGGCTGCTTATTATACTCAAATCTGTTCGCGATAGGCAAAGCTCTGATAACTACAAACCCTCCAAAAAGGATGACTTCTTCGACTATATTTTAATAGCTATAGAACAGCGAGAAATGGAACAGCGAGAAAAGCGTCGGACGATTTCAATAATAGGCGAATGACATCTGACAGTGACGATTCAGAATGCATTGTTTGCAGAATCGCAAGGAAGTGACATTTCCATTGTTTCGTATTCCCAACGGAGGGGTTTGTTTACTCTTCCGCACTTACGTTTTTCGATACCTTCTATGCGAAATTTGCTAAAAAATTATTCTTTTAATCTAGTACCTCTTTCAAAAGTTTTTCGGATTCACCGTGAGTATCTTAAATATCACTTTTCGGGGAGGAAAGAAAATAAACATCACCAAGGCGTGGGTATGCTTCTCAGCAGACACGCTAGTGATGCTCTTCTAGGATAAGAGTGCATTAATGAAAAGTTGTTTACAGCAAAATTACAGACAAGCGTTAAGGACTTCAATCTTATCTACTGTTATGCCCCCTCTGAGAATGCCGATGAGGATGAGAAGAAAAGGTTTTTACAGACTCCACACTGTCTGCCACACACGGATCCTCATACGAGCTTCCATTTCAAAGAAAATTCGTAATTCTTTGCTGTCCGAACACGTATTGATTACGCCCCATATTGATTATTGCTGCGCATATCTATTATGTAGCTTTCTATTTCGAACAGATGGGAGGATTATCTGAACAACTTAGAGCAGATCTTAGGGATATCAATGTGAAATATTTCACAATCAACCTAGTAAAGTATACTTGGTGGATTAGCGAAACCATATATTTTAGTCATATTGTCGGTTCGGTCAGGCATCGGCCCCACCATGCAACAATAGAGGTCATCAAAAAGATGAAAGCTTCTCGAATGAAGAAGGAACTGAAGAGCATATCAGGACCCTTCGGATATTACCGACACTGCCTAGATCAGTAATTTCAGTAACTAGTAAATTTCTTCTATTTTGACGGGAAAGAAAACGAAGGTTGTTAGTTTTATGGACAGCAGCATTACCTACTTAAACAGTTTTCATGTGACATAGAACTTGTTCCGTTCGGGCCTCACTTTCCTGACATTTAACATAAACTGGGCCGCATGTAGAATAAGAAATTAACTTTTTTTTTGGGGGGGGGGGCTTTTATTTCTTGCATAGGTCAACCATGAGTTAACTGATAATTTTTTATATTAACTATTTTGGAAATACTTAAGGAAATTTTTCAGCGTAAGAACTAATTTTTTTTTTCAAATTAAAACTTACCGATTTGTTTTTAAAGACATTAAATATATAAGGAATTTTAATTTTTATTTCTGAAACCTGAACGTGCCTGTAATCATGTCTTGAATGCGCCATCCAGCCTGTTCTTGAACATTGGGTGGTTGCACCTCTGAGCGGGACTTTTTTTGCACACCATGGGCTAAATGGCCAGGTCACATGGACCCCGAAGGCTCAGAGAAGGTTGGGGGAGGGGACCCACTGAAACAGATGTTGGGAGACAGATGATAGCCTCCCGTCAAGGCCATCCAGCGTGTTCTTTAACGTGCACAAGGTATGGCTCTTCCGCACAGGGAGCCACGGCTTAACGTCCCATCCTACGGACGGCGTCCTTTCCAAGCCCATCGGTGTCCTCTACTGACCGTGGGGAGGGCGGGGAATTTTGCGGAGATAAATCTCAACGCTGACCCAGCTGGGACTCGAACCTGGGAACTAGAGATTACGAGCCTGGCGCGCTACCGACTGAGCCACCCCAAAAAATATTAGAGAATTTATCTGCTATATGAATTGGAGTCTTACTTGCAAGATCTGTAACTTCTAACATATTTATTTAATGAAAAATGACAGAGGTATTTGAGTATAATAAGCAGCCATAGGCCAAGGCCCGTGCGGTTGATAAATAACGTCGGGCCTGTCCTCCTGTAATCCACAACAATTTTTTGGGGTGGCTCAGTCGGTAGCGCGCCAGGCTCGTAATCTCTAGTTCCCAGGTTCGAGTCCCAGCTGGGTCAGCGTTGAGATTTATCTCCGCAAAATTCCCCGCCCTCCCCACGGTCAGTAGAGGACACCGATGGGCTTGGAAAGGACGCCGTCCGTAGGATGGGACGTTAAGCCGTGGCTCCCTGTGCGGAAGAGCCATACCTTGTGCACGTTAAAGAACACGCTGGATGGCCTTGACGGGAGGCTATCATCTGTCTCCCAACATCTGTTTCAGTGGGTCCCCTCCCCCAACCTTCTCTGAGCCTTCGGGGTCCATGTGACCTGGCCATTTAGCCCATGGTGTGCAAAAAAAGTCCCGCTCAGAGGTGCAACCACCCAATGTTCAAGAACAGGCTGGATGGCGCATTCAAGACATGATTACAGGCACGTTCAGGTTTCAGAAATAAAATTAAAATTCCTTATATATTTAATGTCTTTAAAAAACAAATCGGTAAGTTTTAATTTGAAAAAAAAAATTAGTTCTTACGCTGAAAAATTTCCTTAAGTATTTCCAAAATAGTTAATATAAAAAATTATCAGTTAACTCATGGTTGACCTATGCAAGAAATAAAAGCCCCCCCCCCCAAAAAAAAAGTTAATTTCTTATTCTACATGCGGCCCAGTTTATGTTAAATGTCAGGAAAGTGAGGCCCGAACGGAACAAGTTCTATGTCACATGAAAACTGTTTAAGTAGGTAATGCTGCTGTCCATAAAACTAACAACCTTCGTTTTCTTTCCCGTCAAAATAGAAGAAATTTACTAGTTACTGAAATTACTGATCTAGGCAGTGTCGGTAATATCCGAAGGGTCCTGATATGCTCTTCAGTTCCTTCTTCATTCGAGAAGCTTTCATCTTTTTGATGACCTCTATTGTTGCATGGTGGGGCCGATGCCTGACCGAACCGACAATATGACTAAAATATATGGTTTCGCTAATCCACCAAGTATACTTTACTAGGTTGATTGTGAAATATTTCACATTGATATCCCTAAGATCTGCTCTAAGTTGTTCAGATAATCCTCCCATCTGTTCGAAATAGAAAGCTACATAATAGATATGCGCAGCAATAATCAATATGGGGCGTAATCAATACGTGTTCGGACAGCAAAGAATTACGAATTTTCTTTGAAATGGAAGCTCGTATGAGGATCCGTGTGTGGCAGACAGTGTGGAGTCTGTAAAAACCTTTTCTTCTCATCCTCATCGGCATTCTCAGAGGGGGCATAACAGTAGATAAGATTGAAGTCCTTAACGCTTGTCTGTAATTTTGCTGTAAACAACTTTTCATTAATGCACTCTTATCCTAGAAGAGCATCACTAGCGTGTCTGCTGAGAAGCATACCCACGCCTTGGTGATGTTTATTTTCTTTCCTCCCCGAAAAGTGATATTTAAGATACTCACGGTGAATCCGAAAAACTTTTGAAAGAGGTACTAGATTAAAAGAATAATTTTTTAGCAAATTTCGCATAGAAGGTATCGAAAAACGTAAGTGCGGAAGAGTAAACAAACCCCTCCGTTGGGAATACGAAACAATGGAAATGTCACTTCCTTGCGATTCTGCAAACAATGCATTCTGAATCGTCACTGTCAGATGTCATTCGCCTATTATTGAAATCGTCCGACGCTTTTCTCGCTGTTCCATTTCTCGCTGTTCTATAGCTATTAAAATATAGTCGAAGAAGTCATCCTTTTTGGAGGGTTTGTAGTTATCAGAGCTTTGCCTATCGCGAACAGATTTGAGTATAATAAGCAGCCATAGGCCAAGGCCCGTGCGGTTGATAAATAACGTCGGCCTGTCCTCCTGTAATCCACAACTCCGCTGGTCGAAAAGTATCAGCTAAATCAAGTTAAATAATATTCGTGAGGTGTTTGTGGTTCTTTTATATTTTCCTTCAGGTAAGTAACTTTGTAGTTAATAATTAGTTTAGAGTAGAGGTAATCTAATTCTACACTTTTTAGCCTAAGAGCTATGAAATTTCGGTCGGTTTCGAACCAACAAATAGTATGCAGCACATTATTCTGATTATGGGATATAAAATTGATAGTTAACCGCTATTTGTCGGTGTCGACCACTTTATTTTGGCTCGTCATACGGACATTATTCATTTCCTATGCTTTTCAGGTACCCTACCGAACGGCTACAGAATTTCCTTGTTATGCCAGTGAGAAACCTTACTTGGAAGCTCTAAAATATGCATTTAATGGAATTAAAGATCATAATAAAATATTTTTAAAATATCGGTTTTCAAAAATATTCTTTTAGTATTTAAATTGTTGCGGAAGCTGGAATGGTTAACAATAATATTCAGTGGTATGCCAGTGAGAGAGTGGAATTTTTATTTTCAAAACAAGAAATTCAGGTACAGATTGTCGCATATTAAAAAAAATGAGATCGATTCCTCACAATAAAAGTCTACGACGTGTGGTTATAAGTAAAATGGGAAATTAACAGAAGAATACAGCAGGTAAATTAGAATTACAAATGATATCGCGAAAACACGGACGTGACGTCATCAGTGGTATCCAGTGTTGCCACCATAATCTCTATAATATCTTTCAAAACCAAATTGTATAAATTAAAACACTTCTAATCCTAAAATATTAACTGAATTGATATTATATTATAAAAATATAGTTATTTCTTTTTTTTCAATTTTGGTAAATATTTTTATAATATTCTGAAATATTTAAATAAAATCTTAATAAATAAATTATTTTGAATGTTATTAAAATAAATTAAATTAACTTTAACTTATCTTAAACCAATGAAAGGAATTGCTTGTTTAGGCATATTTATTTTCGCTCTTTTTGTTGAAGGCTGTCCAGACAGGAGGTATCTAGGTGGCTTTCACGGTACGCGTTTCCCTGTGGTGTCCAACGAGAAATTCCTAGATCGAGGCTAGGTGTGAATCTCTTACGTATGTCATAGCCAACTTTGTCCTTAGGGGTAAAGAACGCTTTTTACTATGCTACCTACGGACAACCCTGTGGTTTAATCTAAGGCCTCTATTACACATTTCGCTGTACTGTACATTACCTTCTTCTTAGCTCTGAACAATGCGTTTCCGTGTAGTGGGTAAATTATATTTTTATCGCCAAGTTGACATTTCTTGGTTGATATTTCAAAAATATCACAGTGGAAGATTTTCTCTCCACAGAAGCCCACCAGTGCAGCAAAATCGGGATACATAATCAAGCTCAGAGCCATATATCTGTCCAGTCCAGTCGGTTTATATGGTCAGCACCAGGATCCTGTGTGGTTGACCACTCATCAGCAGGATAGAAAAAGAGAAAAGTAGCCGTAGTTGTCCGGATCAGTAGGCCACACTAATCTGGCAGCCCTCCCCTTCCGTTCACTTCCACAAGAGAGTATCTCTTTTGAAAGGTACTAACGGTCTGCACCACGAGAAGGCGGGGTCGGACATTAGGTGCTAGGCCTGGCCGGTTCTATGCGTTGCTATTTTAGGTATATTTTTATATTATGTTTCGATCATCTCAGGTACGTAAGATGCATTTTTATATTTCTACAGAGAAGAAAAATGGTTATATAAAGTTTCGGAGAAGTATAGACGAAACATTGTGAAGCCGTAGTAAAAGTTGAAAGTTGCATACTTTGAGTTTCGCATTGGAAGCTTTTTTGAGTTGTTCCACTGGATTTTTTTTCTCACCCTCTTACCATCCACGGAGGAAGTAACCATTCTTTTGTTTAATATATTTTGGGTGAGATTTTAGTGATGTACTGCGATGTGGAAGGGCTTTACGTAGGCAGCAACCATTTATACGTTTACGAACAGTTAAAGCTTAGGAAATTCCGGTTTTTGAAAGGTCGTT
This sequence comes from Ryuthela nishihirai, assembly GCA_038380435.1. Lineage (NCBI taxonomy): Eukaryota > Metazoa > Arthropoda > Arachnida > Araneae > Heptathelidae > Ryuthela > Ryuthela nishihirai. Next base: position 2,909,204 of record JAWZYU010000041.1, read on the forward strand.
TTGGGTAAAAACTTAGGTTTTTGCGAGTAATCTCAAGATTAATATTATGGTTTTGGCCCAGAAATGAAAATTAACAGTTATGTGCACGTCGTGGTGTAATAAGATTATTACACCAACGTCGTGGTGTAATAAGATAGAAAAACCTTTGCCGAACGCTTGCAGTGTTTAAAAATTATGTTTTTGGGTGAATAAATATTTCGATTTAGAGTGAAAAAAAAAGTGGTAAAACTTTTTTATTGACAGGTGGGTGGGGTAAAACTTATTTATTGACAGACGAAATAAACACTTGCAATTATCTTTCTATAAATAGGAATTGAGTACGAAATAATAAATATCCCCTAACCTTCTCTGAGCCTTCGGGGTCAATGTGACCTGGCCATTTAGCCCATGGTGTGCAAAAAAACGTGCCGCTCTGGTAAAACAATCCAATCCAATCTCCGAGCCTTTGGGGTCTATGTAAATTGACAATTTAGTCCATGGTGTGCAAAAAAAAGCCGCTCTGAGGTAAATCAATCCAAAGTTAAAGAACACCGCCTCGTTTTGGGTCGCGCATGCGCGAGTAATTAACTAAGGTCCGATGTTTTAAATTTACTGCACGGTCGTTACCCTAAGAGACTTTCTCCATAGGAGATTAGAGACGGTTGGATTTGAATTCGAATGGAAACAGTGGAGAGATTTCCACATTCTGTGATTATTTTTTAAAAGTTTCCGTGGCCTGCGTGCTCGGATTTTACCCCTATCTTGTACAGGTTTTCTTCTAGTTTTTATAAATATTTTTTGTTGTTTTCTAGTTTCTCTAGAAAATTTTGTTTATTGCTTTAAATTCGGCCCAGTGCAGGCGTTTTTTCACTCTTCGGCCCGAATTTGTTATTTTTTACTTTCTTTCTCCGTGGCCTGCGAGCCCGGATTTCACTCGTATCTAATACAGTTTGTATTATAGTCCCTGTATATATTTTTTGTTTGTTTCTACGTTTTCCAGAAAATTTTGTTTATTGGGTTAAAGTCGGCTTGGTGCAGTCTTTTGCGCTCGTTGGCGCGAGCGAGGAAGATTTGTATCAAGTCCAGCATTCTTTGACTCGGCTCGCGGAGGCAGTCTGATGCCAAGCTGTCGGCGCGAGGCAAGGTTCGGAGCGCTAAGATCTGCGTCCGGAGCCAGCCTCTCCCGTATCATCGACTTTTGCTCTCTGCTGCCTTTCGATCCGGCACAGAGAAGGAACAAAGGGCGCCCTCTATCGAACTGACCCGATTTTTGTTTCTTCGCTGATTAGATGCATTGGTCTCTTTCGTTTGAATGCTTACGTTACTTTCTGAGTTATTTATATGTTTTCTCTTTTGTTTTGGGTGAATGAGTTTAGGACTTTCCTATCTTTTCTCCCTTTCCTTTTCAATCTTCCTTACTTCTGTAATGTGTTGAGTTGAAGTTTATTTGTAGAGTATGAAATAACCGTGGAGAGACGTATCGCTCTGAAGAAACGGTTCAAGTTTGGAGAATGCAAACGCAGTGTCCAGATGAGCGATTCTGGGGGTCCCCACTTTCGGAATCGCGAAGCAGAGGGTACATGCTGATGGAACTACTGGAGGAATGCCGTTATTATTATAGACTGTCATTACTCTGGATTTTTAATTTCCAAACAAGTACCTTCGTGTACATCATCATCATCATCCTCAAGCAGCCATGGGCTACGGAGGTCCAACCAGACCGTGCAATTTAGTTCTTCAAGCACGTCTATCCTGAGCAACATCTACTGCATCTGGCCACTGCACACCAATTCTAACAAGTTCCTGTTTGACATTGTCTGCCCACCGCATCCTAGGTCTCCCCTTCTTTCTGAGGCCTTTAGGCACACTGTTCATAACCCTATTCGCCAATCTATAATTATTCATACGGGTAACATGGCCAAATCAACGGAGTCTCTCTCGGAGGGACAAAAAAGAGGAGGTTGCAAACTCCTTTGCCTAACCTCATCATTAGTTACAAAGTTGAACCACCTAATGCCCAAGATACTGCGTAAGCATCTGGAATCAAAAGCATCTAGTTTCCTGTTATCTTGTTTACACAGCGTCCACGTTTCACTACCATAACTAACCCTAGAAAGAACCAAACTATTATACAGTCTAATTTTAGTCTTTAGGTGTATACGCCTATTTCTCCACACTCTCCATAGATTCTTAAAAGTCCTTGCAGCGATCCCTATTCGTATGTTAATCTCATGCCGCACATCACCATTATCTGTTACATAGCTCCCAAGATAATTAAACTGTGACACGTGCTCAAGACTGCAACCATTCAGATTAACTGAATCACAGCCTGCCTGACCAATTTTCATCACTTTAGTTTTCTCTCTGTTTATAACCAAACCTACTGTACTACCAGTCTCATTAACAGCTCGAATGAAAGAGTTCATCTCATCAACATCATTTGCCAAAAGGGCTAAATCATCAGCATAATCTAAATCAGAAATTTGATTTCTTGTGTACAATCGCTCAAAAAAGTATCCGAACACTAGGGTTGATTACAGAATTCAGAAAAAAATATCTGGCAACGATTTTTTATTTTAAAGAAATTAGGCAACCTTCGTGTACAGTCGCTGAAATACTGGCAACCTTCGTGTACAGTCGCTGAAATAAATATCCGAACATTGTGGTTGATTACAGAATTCAGAAAAAAATATCTGGAAACAATTTTTTTTTTTAGAAATAAGTGATCTGGGAACCTTCGTGTCATTTAGAAATAAGTGATCTGGGAACCTTCGTGTCACGTGACACGAAGTTTCCAGAAATAGGTCGAAAAGTGTCAGAAAACGGGGCAACCGTTTTCGACCCTATTCCACCGCTAGGGGGCGCTGTTCCATCGCGAATTTCGTAGAATTTGGGAGTTCTCCGACCGCTGGACTTAGCTTTTTTTACCTCTGCAAAGGGTCTCTTTGTCGCGGTTAAATCGCTACTCAGTGGGCGGGAAGGTGCTTCATACAGATCTCTCTTTGCTCTCTGGGGATTGTGGGGTGTTTCTCTTACACTACTCTACCGTCCGAACTCACTGCTTCAACCAAATGCAAATGGCGGCCTGTTTTGGGGCTCTATGGACACATTTTGGCAGCCTTTTGTTTCTGGCTTCTCCTGGGGGGATTTCTAGGGCGTTTTTTCGCACGAGTCAGACACCGTGGGCGGTATTGAGCACGTGGAGAGTGTTTTTTTTGGGGATCAGGGTGGCTTTTTTTGGTGGATTTTGGCGCTTTGCGGGGGCTTTTTGCGTCACTTCCGGGTCATCTAGGGCCTTTTCGGGCGTGTCATGATACTGTGGACCCGACGGGGCTGTCGGAGCAATGGGGTTTTTTGGGGGGATTTTCCGGGTCACTTCCGGTTGTTTTCCGATAATTAGGGGGGGGGGGCGTTTTTGGGCGTGGTCTTCGGGTACTTTTTGAGATTACTTCCGGTTTGCTGTGGGGGTCATTTCCGGGTCAGTTTGGGAGTCTTCGGGGCTTTTTTTTTTAATGTAATGGGCTAAATGTCCAGGTCATAAGGAATCCGAAGGCTCAGAGAAGGTTTGGGGAGGGGACTCACTGGAACAGCTACTGTGAGACAGATGATAGCCTCCCGTCAAGGCCATCCAGCGTGTTCTTTATCGTTGGATTGTTTTACCTCTGAGCGGTATTTTTGCACACCATGGGCTAAATAGCCAGGTCACATAGACCCCAAGGCTCAGAGAAGGTTACGGGACCCACTGGAAAAACTATTGAGAGACAGATGGTAGCCTCCCGTCAAGGCCATCTAGCGTGTTCTTTAACGTTGGGTTCTGTTACCTCTGAGCTGCACTTTTTTACACACCATGGGCTAAATGGCCAGGTCACATGGACCCCTAAGGTTCAGAAACGGTTAGGGGACCCACTGGAAAACCTGTTGGGATAGATATGATAGCATTCCGTCAAGGCCATGCAGTGTGTTCTTTAACGTTGGGTTGTTTTACCTCTGAGCGGCCCTTTTTTGCACACCATGGGCTAAATGGCCAGGTCCGAAGCACCCGAAGACTAGATTGGGGAGGACCCACTGGAATGGCTGTTGGAAGACAGATGGTAGCCATCCAGTGTGTTCCTTAAGGTGTGCACGGGGTCACAGCTTAACGTCCCATCCCATGAACGGTGGCGCTCCCAAACCCATCGGTATACCCTACTGGAAAAAAACGGGTTTAAAATAAATGCATCAGAAAAAAACATTTTACTCAGAAAAGTAAAAAAAAAATGACCCTTTCTACTGTCCAAGGTAGAGGTCACGTGACCTAAAGATTCATACTGAAGAGATTCATCACTTGGCCTCCGCTCATCAGGGGCGTGTCATGATAATTCGGAGCACCGAGTCACGTGATCCGAAGATTCACACTCCAGAGATGCATCACTTGACGGATTCGTTCGCTCATTAAGGGTGTATTAAATTATGCGGCAGGCGGTGTATTGTATATCGAGATACATTAAGAATACTCGAAAAAGGCGATTCGGAAGAAGTACAATGTACATTCCGTAATAGCCGATACACGTACCTTTCCTAAGGGTCACATCTTCGTACCAGCGCCCGCCAGTGTTGCCTACGCTGGATCCCAGGCGGCCAAATGCCCAGGCCCTGCGCAGGCACCACTGGTTACTTCGGGGGCTAGCTCATCACGGCGTGTTGACGGACCGTGATGATGGCGCATCCTCCCTACCCCCCCCCCCCCCCAAAACACGAGTTGCTCCGCTGTTTTCCACCAGACTACTGCGTCGTGGTTTCGAACCAAAAAGCTCGTGGAGGAGAGTCTTCGAAATGGGCTCCACAGCCAATTTGCTTATATAGTAGGTCTTCAGGGCATTTATTTTAATATTTTGAAAGTTATAAAAAATAAGGAATCTGGTAACGCAAAAATTCTGACCAAGGGTCATCGGTTAGAGGTCACCGAAATCAATTATGAAGGAAATTTCATATTTAGATTCTTAAAGATAGGTCAAGTAGGTTTTTTAAAAAGGCATTCAAAATTCCCATAGAAATAACATGAAGGATACCACCGCAAATTTTTTTAGAAACCAAAACCGAGGGAGAACAACATTTCAAAGTGAAACATAAAACCTGTTAAATGACGTTCAACAACGAATGAGGTTCGTCACCCTTTGAATTATGGGTAAAGGGTTATAATGATGGCCTCGAGCAAATAAGATTTCTTGGTAATGTTAAAGTATAGGGAAAAGCTGGATCGAAAACCTAATGTTATCCTATGGACATTAATCCTAGCCAAAAATCATTATAACGCTCGAACCGTTCGAGATAGCGGGTTCGGACTACGTGATTCGGGATCTACGTCAAATTACTTCACTCCCATATCGAGGACGAGGCTCTAAACTCAATATTTAAAAAGTTGAAAATGAATTTTTAAACGTTAAAATCTCGAAAACCGCACGTTCAGGGTCAAATCCGGGTTCGGAATCGAATGCGTCTCGACGAGATATTTCAGAAAAGCTATCACACGATAGTGCTACCTCTAATATTTAAGAAGTTAGCATCAGCCAATCAGCTTTCAGCATTTCAAAATTCTGGAATCCCATTCGTTCTAGGTTCTAGAGGTAGATTTAAAGTTATCGCCCTTTTTTCAATGTAAAGGAATTCCTATGTTAAGAACGCACTTATAATTTTCAACCAATGAGATTAACTGGACGGATTCGATCTCACTGGGCTAAAAAAAATGAGGGGCGTTTCATGATATTTCGGATCACGGATTCTTTTCTTACTAGGAGGACTGAAGGGATAGAGATTTTATCCCTAACGAGATAGATAAATAAATATTTTTAACCAATCACAGCTCAGGAAGGTGATTAAGTAAGGGTTAAAATGGCTCCGAACTGTCAGTGACTTACTACTAGTATTTCCTATGCCTCAGAATAGGGAATCATGGGAGTCACCAAATGGACTAATTAGAGTATTTAAATATATTTTTAACTTTAAATCTTCCATATTTAAAAAAGATAATTGAATAATTATTTTTAACCAATCACATTTAAACCTTCAGATGCCAACGGATTCTATTGGATACTTCATTTCAGTTCGGAACTACTCTATTCTGCAGTCTGCAACATACGAAGTACATTGTACATGAGATCTGCGCATACCTAGGACCTTTACACATGAATTGTCATATAAGGACATATTGATGACGTCACATATATAAATAACCAATCATTTCAAACCTTAACGATAACATCAGGATATAGTTATCCCAATATGTATCCTATGATAATACATAGGCGCACTCAATCTGAGCATTTCAATCTCCTTATACATATAGATGGACAGCCTTATGACGTCACAATTTATTAGCCAATCAGCTTTGTCACGTGATTTCAATTAACCAATCAATTCAAACCTTAATCATGACATCACTGTATATTTATCCTAATGTTTTGGTATACGGACAGTAAAAATTCACCCGCCCCTGCGATGGCACCATGCTTTCTCTACGGATCTCCTCAATTCAATTCCTCACATGTTAACTTTGTGGGTAATCTGGGTCAAACAGTCACTAAGTCTAGCCACTAAGTTAATAAAAAAAAAATAATAAATAAATACCCCCTCAAGCAGCTGCTTGCCACAGTGGTCTGACAGGAGCCTGTCAGTTTATATGCCACAGTAGGAGATCTGAGAGGATGGCAGGACCTCAGCAGAAAAACGACACACACATCCATGCCTAATCCGGGGCTCTAACCCAGGTCCCGTAGAACAGTAGCCAAGCGTGCTAACCACTCGGCCACGGGACGGCCTAAATTAATGAATTAATTAATTCTCTACTACTCTTATTCTGCAGTATAAGGATATGGCATTCTTCATGTCTTTAAAAACATGGATGCTTACAGGTAGACAGGGATGTAAGAAGGATGAGACTTCTTTCAAGCAATTCTGGGGCTTTTTTTTTATAATAATTTCACTTTTTTCTCTTTTATCCCATACTCCGCAAAGGATCGATACACTTTTTAAATACTTTCAATGGAGTGAAAGGACTTCTTTATTACATTTTAATTTCACTAAGCCTAATCTCATACTATTAACATACGAATGAGCTATATCTCAACTTCTAATCACTCTTTTCACCTTTCTTCATAGTTTTCAATCTTCTTTCATTCTATACATAGGGCAAGCCTCAAAACCCTCCACAGAGTGAAGCCACAGGGCCCGTGCAAAATAGTCCCCAACTCACAAGCGGAAGACTTGCCGCAAAGCCCCTTTCAACGGGAAACCGCATGGCCCACATATAAAAAGCCCCCAATCCACGAGAGACGCACGCCCCGAGAAGCCTAGAACCCGCACTATGTTAGACTTACTCATTGGGGCGGGGAGGGCTCAGTCGATAGCGCGCCAGGCTCGTAATCTGCATTTCCCAGGTTCGAGTCCCAGCTGGGGCAGCGCTGAGCTTTTACCTCCGAAACCTTCATGTACAGTCGCTCAATAAAGTATCCGAATACTACGGTTGATTACAGAATTCAGAAAAAAAATGTGACAACGATTTTTTTTTACAAATTAGCGATCTGGCAACCTTCGTATACAGTCACTCAATAAAATATCCGAACAATACGGTTGATTAAAGAATTCAGAAAAAATATGTGGCAACGATTTTTTTTTACAAATTAGCGATCTGGCAACCTTCGTATACAGTCACTCAATAAAATATCCGAACAATACGGTTGATTAAAGAATTCAGAAAAAATATGTGGAAACGATTTTTTTTTGCAAATTAGCGATCTGGCAATCTTCGTGTACAGTCGCTCAAGAAAATACCCGAACACTATAGTTGATTACAGAATTCAGAAGAAATATTTGGCAACGATTTTTTTTTTACAAATAAGTGATCTGGCAACCTTCGTGTACAATACATGTGTAGTTGCTGAAAAAAATATCTGAACATTATAGTTGATTACAGAATTCAGAAAAAATATCTGGCAAAATTTTTTTTAACAAATTAGTGATCTGGAAACCTTCGTGTACAATACATGTACAGTTCCACAAAAAAATATCCGAACACTATGGTTGATTACAGAATTCAGAAGAAATATCTGGCAACGATTTTTTTTAGAAATTGGCGATTTGGCAATCTTCGTGTACTGTACACGAAGGTTGCCAGATCCCTAATTTCTAAAAAAAATCGTTGCACGATATTTTTTTTCTATTCTGTAATCAACCATAGGGTTCGGATTTTTTTTGAATGACTATACACATTAAACAACACGCTGGATGGTTTTGATAAGAGACTACTATCGGTCTCCCAACAGTTGTCCATTGGGTCTCTTTTCCCCAAACTTCTTTAAGCTTAGGGAAAACCACTCTGTGGAAAACCACTCTTTGGGGTGCTTGTGACCTGGCCATTTAGCCCATTGTGTACAAAATATGTCCTCACGGGTAAAACAACCCAACTCCCTTTGTTTGTTTAACTATTATTCGTTTTTAATCTCTATTATATAAGTATAAATTATTTTTCTAGTTAAGGATTTTTTACCTCTATTTACTAAAATAATCCAAACGAGGTATCTTTGCTCTCTATGATATGACGCAGATCTTCAGAATATTCTTAATAGATAAGCTTTTTTAAACTCTTGTAAATAAAAAAAAAATGTTTTAAAGCCCCCCTTTAAAACTTTCAAGCTGTGGGCAATCACTGAATCCATCAGTATTTTGAACTCTAAGGGCAATTATTTTCAAATGATCAGACGAAAGAACGGCTTCTGGAATAAAATAAATGAATTTTCATCTGCATAGTTTGTTGGCGAGATTTGGCAACGAAAACAGACTGTTCTAAACGATGTACAGGTAGCTGAGCTTCCATAGAGTCTTAATGTAAAATTAAGTCATTGGTGTACAGATAGAAATTAATTTTAAATCCTTCTGTAATTACTTATTATTATTCAGTTTTATTAATATTATAATTTATATTCTGTTAGATTTACCTATTAATGGTTTTCATCTTAAATTGGTATCTAATTATTTATTGAAAAACAGACGTGAAACGGTTTATTTATTAATAATTTAGTATTTAATGATTTTAAAAATTTGTAATAATGTATTCTTTCATAATCACTATGCTACGGCCACAAAGCAATACAATATTCATTATGCTATGAATACAATATTCACTATGCTACGGCCACACAGCATAGTGAGCTAGCCCCCGAAGTCACCAGTGGTGCCTGCGCAGGCACCACTGGTGACTTCGGGGTCTAGCTATATAGAGGTGAAATTAATAATACATAGCTATATAGAGGTGAAATTAAGCTAATAATAGCTATATATTAATAGCTAATAATAGCTATATAGAGGTGAAATTAAGTATCCAACTCTTTGGCCTATTTTAAGTGTTTTTTCTGCATGTTTTACTTACAGAAGTTGATTCAAGAAAAATAATTTCAAATGATCAAGTATTAAAATCATTCCTCAAATGTGAAATTCAATTTAATTTTTTTCTTGAAATATCAATTTCTCTAGCTTCGTGTACAGGAGTTATACCTGTCCCCTAGGGTTAAGTTATTATCTTAGCCCTAGGGCCATTTATCCCATTCTCTGCAATAAAATACCGATCAGACAAAGCTTTTCTAATAAAATTAATGAATTATCGTCTGCATATCATGTTAGCGACATCTGTCAACGAAAACAGAGTTTGCTAAATAATGTAGAAGTAGAGGATTAACTTGTGATGTCAATTCGAACGTACTTTTCAAAATTTGCCTCGAAATAGGTAAAATGGAAAACTTTTAAATGTTATTTGGGAAGAACTAACCTTTTGCAATAAATTGCAGAGATTTTAAGAGTATCCCTCTACCTGTCTAGAAGTATTCAAACGCCTTCTTCGTTCCTAAAATAAACTTTTGAATTTAGAAATTGAAATGTATTAATGCACTGAATAATAATAATGGATTTGAAAAACACTCTAACTATAAGGTGATTCAAATGTGAGATTGCGAGAGAAACGATGCTATTTATCAATAAAACTTTCTACCTCATCTCTAAAGCTGACAAATCGAAATCAATATCTGGTTCTTATTGCGAAACTGTATTTCTATAAAACCATGAAATTATACTACGCATGAAATTGAAGAAAAATATTCGGAAAGTATTTAAAAAGTATATCAATCCTTTGCGGAGTGTTATATAAAGGAGAAAAGAATGAAATTCTCGTGAAAAAGGCTCTAGAATTGTTTAAAAGAGATGTGAAAACCCTTACATTGCGCTGCCCTGTAGGCATCCATCTTTTTAAAACACGAGGAATGCCATATTCCTCTATCTGCAGAATAACCGTAGTGAGAAAAATAAATAATTAATTGATTTATTTCATGGTAGACTTGGTGACTGTTTGACCCAGATTACCCAAAGGTTAACATGTGAAGAGTTCAAGTGAGGAGCTCCATAGAGAAAGCGTGGTGCCATCGGAGGGGTGGGTGGCTGGACTTTAAAAGAAAAGAAAATTGTAAGTTTGGAGTCATGTGATTCCTGTAGTTTGAAATGATTGACTGTCATAAATTTTGATAATGAGGTCTGTCTTCTGATTGGCTGAATCTCTGTCACTTGATAAGGCTGCCCTTATATGGCATATTGGTGTACATGTTAAACGTATGTGCAGTAGTTATGTGTGACGTCATAGGTATGCGCAGATTGAATGCGCTGTAGTATTCTAACGGAGTATAAATTAGGATAACTATACCCTTAAGGTTTGAACTGATTGGCTACTTATGTATGACGTCATCGATCTCTCCTTATATGGCAATTCATGTGTAGACGTCCTAGGTGTGCGCAGATCTGATGTGCAATGTACTTCGTATGCCAGAGAGTGTAGAATAGAGGTGAAATTAAGTATCCAGTCGAATCCGTTGACATCTTAAGATTTAAATGTGATTGGATCTCGGTGACCTCTAACGGACGACCCCTGGTCAGATTTTTTACGAAGCCAGATCCCTTAATATTGGCGACGAAACTTCGAAAATATTAGCTACCGCTAATTTATAAAGGCTCCAATTACCTACTATATAAGCAAATTGCCTGTTAGGTGGATATGTAAACCTTTCCCACGACGCGCGTTTTGTTCTCTGGCGCAAGGCGGAAAGAGGCGGAATTCGTCGTGTTTGGGGGGTGAGCGAAAGCCAAGTGAGAACGAATCTGTCAAGTCATGAATCTCTGGAGTGTGAATCTCCGGGTGATCCGAATGATCAGGAAATGTCCCGGATGAGGCCAAGTGAGAACGAATCTGTCAAGTGATGAATCTTTAGGTCATGTGACTCTACTTTGGACATTAATAAAGGGTTTTTTTTTTACCTTTCTGGGTAAAAGGTCTTTTTCTCTCTTGCTTTCCGTCCATTTTGACAATCGTTTTCTATTTACCTTTGCTCTCCTTCTATGGGAACTAGGGTTTTCAGACTTTATAGTCACTTTGGGGCAACCCTTTTCCACCACTAGGGGGTGCTGTTTACAACCTTCGTGTCACGCGACACGAAGGTTGCCAGATCACTAATTTCTAAAAAAAATCTTTGCCAGATATTTTTTCTGAATTATCTAATCAACCATATTTTTCGAATATTTTTTTCAGCGACTGTACGTGTGACTTGCCCTTTTGGTAATCTGGCCCCTTTTATTTCTAAGGCATTTTTCTGGGGTGCATTTTTAGGTTGCCAGTGGGTCAGCTCCCCCAGCCTTCTGTGAACCTTTGGGGTCCTTGTGATCTTGCCATTTAGCCCATTTTGTGCAAAAAATTGCCGCTCAGAAGTAAATCAACCCACTAGAGATTGTTAGAAACAAATCCACTATTTTCCATAAAGAAAATCTCTACGTTAGGTCAAATGGAAAGCTAACGTCGAAGCTCTATAGCTGCTAAAATAATTTTTTTTTTGTTTTTGTTTTGAAAGATACGATTGCAGATAAAGATCTCAATTAAATCAATATCTCGATTTTCAACAATATTCGTTCATTATTTAATGAGTTATTTTTATTTTTAGCGATAAGAATGCCAACCAGGAAAATTCACTTCAGAAGAATCTTAGTAACAAGTATTATTGTATCAAAGTGTTTAATAAAATAAGTTTGTATTTTAGTATTTGTGTAAAGAATTCTTTCACTATTCTTCAGTTTTCCTGAAGTTTCTTACGACGGTTCGAATCCCCCTACGTCGCAAATGGTTTTTTTTTTTGGACATCTAAGGATTGATTGAATCAAAAAAGATGCGTCTCAGCCCTATCGCAATCAACTAGACAATTGAACAGTTGGGTTAAAAAGCATTTTAATCTCGGAAACATACATCAGATCGCACGGACCGATGACCGAAATAGGACGAATGAACCGAAACGGAAAATTGTCAATCTCACAACAAAGGACAACTCCAATACCTATATGTGAGGCAACAGTGCTTTCTGAAGACTTTCGGATTGTATACTGTTTTCGCTACGCTACAATTGGATTTCGAAAAAACAACTGTTGTTCCTCCATTGTTATCGGTTCGCTTCGAAAAACGATTTCCGTCATCGGGCATGTTCACTTACAATTCTGCAAACAACAGAACGGTGAAAACGATTCTTTCATAAATGCGGACTCTTTACTGTAGGAAAAACCAAAGTTATTGAACTGCCAAGGATGTTCTTGTTGTTCGCTACAAAACATACCCCCATTAAATGAATATGGGGTCACTTTCGGTCGCCTATCCTGCGATTGGTTCCATAACCAACCACCTACAATTGATCTCTATGTTGCGATCTTGTGCAACCACGGCAATTCCCGGTTCCGCCTGACAGCACTACCTGGTTTAAGAAAAGCCATGACTATCTAGAGCCGGGGGCAAGGAATACGCCCTATAGGCGCACCTCAACCCCGGCCTCACATGGCAGCAGTCCTATAGAAGGAAAGCTAACCACCGGAAGAAACCTAACTTTAATCTATTCCCCGGTTTGCAAATGTGCAAGGATATAAAGATCCAAGCTCGATCGGCACCCGGGGTGGAGACTCTTAGTAAGACCCAGACTTTTTGGACAGCTCGTGCCTACTAGGCAGGAGGAACCTTTCGACCGAGCCGTCGAACTGACCACCCAAGGTCCCTGAAAGGTGAGGTCTCCGACGCCGTCACCACCCGACCGGCAATCAAGCCGGCCAGCAGCGTCTTCAACCTCGGTTGGCCTTGGCCATGTCCAACCGGCGCCCAACCCGGTCGGCACAGCCTTCAGCCGGGTTGCTGGGCCCTAGGCCCCCCCACCACGACAAGGTGGTCCCCTATCGGGGGGGGACCAACCACCTACAGAGGTTGCATCATTCGCATTCGGGGTTTCCATACCTGCAATTACATTTGGTACATTGTAAACTCCCATGGGGCTTGGAAAGGCCGCCGTCCGTCGAATGGGACGTTAAGCCGCCTGTGGGTGAGCCATACCCTGTGCACGTTCGAGAACACGCTGGATTGCCTTGACGGTAGGCTATCATCTGTCTCCCAACAGCTGTTCCATTGGGTCCCCAACCTTCTCCGAGCCTTCGGGGTACTTGTGACCTGGCCATTTAGCTCATGGTGTGCAAAAAAGTGTCGCTCCGTGTTAAAACAATCCAAATGCACTTACTATTGTTTTACTGAGTACTACTCCTTAACAAATATTCAGAAGTTGTTTATGTGGTTGTAATGAAACGGTTAAATGCAGTGTTGCCAACCTCGAAAGATGAAATGATGCCTAAGATTCAGAATATGAAGGCAATGGATGTGGCAGCGATTTTTGTTTCAGCGTAGGATTGGTTGTTTGTTTTACCTCTGAGCGGCACTTTTTTGCACACCATGGGCTAAATGGCCAGGTCACCTGGAAACCCTAAGGCTCAGAGAAGGTTAGCGGACCCACTGGAAAACCTGTTGGGAGACAGATGGTAGCCTCCCGTCAAGGCCTTCCAGTGTGTTCTTTAACGTTGGGTTGTTTTACACCTGAGCGGCACATTTTTGCACACCATGAGCTAAATGGCCAGGTCACATGGACTCCTAAGGTCAGAGAAGGTTAGGGGACCAAATGTAAAACCTGTTGGGAGACAGATGGTAACCTCGGGTCAAGGCCTTCCAATGTGTTCTTTAACGTTGGGTTGTTTTACCTCTGAGCTGCACTTTTTTACACACCATGGGCTAAATGGCAAGGTCACATGGACCCCTAAGACTCAGAGATGGTTAGGGGACCCACTGGAAAGCCTGTTGGGAGACAGATGGTAGCCTTCCGTCAAGGCATCCAGTGTGTTCTTTAACGTTGGGTTGTTTTACCTCTGAGTTGGGTTGGGTTGGGTTGTTTTACCTCTGAGCGGCACTTTTTTGCACACAATGGGCTAAATGGCCAGGTCACATTGACCCCGAAGGCTCAGAGAAGGTTGGGGGGAGGGGACCCACTGGAACAGCTGTTGGGAGACAGATGGTAGCCTCCCGTCAAGGCCATCCAGCGTGTTCTTTTACGTGCACAGGGTATGGCTCTCCCGCACACGGGGCCACGGCTTAACGTCCCATCCGACGGACGGCGGCCTTTCCAAGCCCATCGGTGTCCCCTACTGACCGTGGGCAGGGTGGGGAATTTTGCGGAGATATTACCTCTGAGTGGCACTCTTTTACACACAATGCGCTAAATGTCCAGGTCACATGGACCCCTAAGTTTCAGAGAAGGTTAGGGGAAACACTGGAAAACGTGTTGGGAGACAAATGGTAGCCTCCCGTCAAGGCCATCCAGCGTGTTCTTTAATGTTGGGTTGTTTTACCTCTGACCTGCACTCTCTTGTACACCATGGGCTAAATGGCCAGGTCATATTGACCCCTAAGGCGCAGAGAAGGTTAGGGGACACACTGGAAAACGTGTTGGGAGACAGATGGTAGCCTCCCGTCAAGACCATCCAGTGTGTTCTTTAACATTGGGTTGTTTTACCTCTGAGGGGCACTTTTTTTGCACACCATGGGCTAAATTTCAGAAAAACTATCTGGCAACGACGTTTTTAGAAATGAGGGATCTGGCAACCTTCGTGTACAGTCGCTCAAACGAATATTCGAATACTATATTTCAGATAGAGTATCTGGCAACGACGTTTTTAGAAAATAGGGATCTGGCAACCTTCGTCAACAGTCGCTCAAACAAATATTCGAACACTATATTTCAGAAAGAGTATCTGGCAACGACGTTTTTAGTAATCAGGGATCTGGCAACCTTCGTGTACAGTCGGTCAAACAAATATTCGATCACTATATTTCAAAAATAGTATCTGCCAACGAAGTTTTTAGAAATTAGGGATCTGTCAACCTTCGTGTACAGTCGCTCAAACAAATATTCGAACACTACATTTCAGAAAGAGTATCTGGCAACGTCGTTTTTAGAAATCAGGCATCCGGCAACCTCCATGTACAGTCGGTCAAACAAATATTCGAACACTATAGTTGAATTCAGAAACAGTATCTGGCAACGACGTTTTTAGAAAATAGGGATCTGGCAACCTTCGTGTACAGTCGCTCAAACAAATATTCCAACACTATAGTTGATTTGAGAAAAAGTATCTGGCAACGACGTTTTTAAAAAATAGGGATCTGGCAACCTTCGTGTACAGTCGCTCAAACAAATATTCGAACAGTATGGTTGATTTGAGAAAGAGTATTTGGCAACGACGTTTTTAGAAATCAGGGATCTGGTAACCTTCGTGTACAGTCGCTCAAACAAATATTTCAACATTATGGTTGATTAGAGAATTCAGAAAAAATATCTGGCAACGATTTTTTTTAGAAATTGACGATCTGGCAATCTTCGTGTACTGTACACATCACTAATTTCTAAAAAAAAATCGTTGCCGGATATTTTTTCTCTATTCTGTAATCAACCATAGTGTTCGGATAATTTTTTGAGTGACTGTACACATTAAACAACACGCTGGATGGTTTTGATAACCATCCAGCGTGTTGTTTAATGGACCCACTGGACAACTGGACCCACTGGACCACTGGACAACTGTTCTGTCTCCCAACAGTTGTCCAGTGGGTCCCTTTTCCCCAAACTTCTTTAAGCTCTCGGGGTACTTGTGACCTGGCCATTTAGCCCATTGTGTACAAAACATGTCCTCACAGGTAAAACAACCCAACTCCCTTTGTTTGTTTAACTATTATTCATTTTAATCTCTATTTTATAAATATAAATTATTTTTCTAGTTAAGGATTATTTACCTCTTATTTACTAAAATAATCCAAACGATTGCTCTCTATGACATGACGCAGATATTCAGAATCTTTTTAATAGAAAAGCTTTTTTAAACTCTTGTAAATAAAAAAAAAATTGTTTTATAGCGTCCATTTAAAACTTTCAAGCTGTGGGCAATCACTGAATCCATCAGTATTTTGAACTCTAAGGGCAATTATTTTCAAATGATCAGACGAAAGAACGGCTTCTGGAATAAAATAAATGAACTTTCAGCTGCATAGTTTGTTGGTGAGATCTGGCAACGAAAACAGAATTTTCTAAACGATGTACAGGTAGTTGAGCTTCCATAGAGTCTTAATGTAAAACCAAGTCATTGGTGTACAGATGGAAATTAGTTTTAAATCCTTCTCTAATTACTTATTATTATTCAATTATATTAATATTATAATTTATATTCAGTTAGAATTAGCTATTAATGGTTTTCATCATAAATTGGCATCTAATCATTTATTGAAGAAAAAGTCGTGAAACGGTTTATTTATTAATAATTTAGTATTTAATGATTTCAAAAATTTGTAATAATGTATTCTTTCATAATCACTATGCTACGGCCACACAGCATAGTGAGCTAGCCCCCGAAGTCACCAGTGGTGCCTGCGCAGGCACCACTGGTGACTTCAGGGGCTACTTGCATTCATTTGCATTTAAAATTGAAATGAATTAATACATTGAATAATAATAATGGATTTGAAAAACACTCTAACTATAAGGTAACTCAAATGTGAGATTGCGAGAAAAACGCTGCTATTTATCAATAAAACTTTCTACCTCATCTCTAAAGCTGACAAACCGAAATCAATATCTGGTTCTTATTGCGAAACTGTATTTCTACAAAACCGTGAAATTATACTACGCATGAAATTGAAGAAAAATATTCGGAAAGTATTTAAAAAGTATATCAATCCTTTGCGGAGTGTTATATAAAGGAGAAAAGAGTGAAATTATCATGAAAAAGTCTCTAGAATTGTTTAAAAGAGATTTGAAAACCCTTACATTGCGCTGCCCTGTAGGCATCCATCTTTTTAAAACACGAGGAATGTCATATTCCTCTATCTGCACAATAACCGTAGTCGAAAAATAAATAATTAATTGATTTATTTCATGGCTAGACTTGGTGACTAAGAGTTAGACTTGGTGACTTAGAGAAAGCATGGTGCCATCGGAGGGGTGGGTGCCATCGGAGTCATGTGATCCCTGTAGTTTGAAATGATTGGCTGTCATAAATTTTGATAATGAGATCTGTCTTCTCATTGGCTGATTCTGTGTCACGTGATAAGGCTGTCCTTATATGGCATATTGTGTACATGTCAAATGTATGTGCAGTAGTTATGTGAGACGTCATAGGTATGCGCAGATTGAATGCGCTGTAGTATTCTAACGGAGTATAAATTAGGATAACTATACCCTTAAGGTTTGAACTGATTGGCTACTTATGTATGACGTCATCGATCTCTCCTTATATGGCAATTCATGTGTAGACGTCCTAGGTATGCGCAGAGCTGATGTACAATGTACTTCGTATGCTAGAGAGTGGTAGAATAGAGGTGAAATTAAGTACAAAATCGAATATGTTGACATCTTAAGATTTAAATATGATTGGATCTCGGTGACCTCTAACGGACGACCATTGGTCAGATTTTTTGCGTTGCCAGATCCCTTAATATTGGCGACGAAACTTTGAAAATATTAGCTACCGCTAATTTCTGAAGGCTCCAATTACCTACTCTATAAGCAAATTGCCTGTTAGGTGGATTTGTAAACCTTTCCCACGACGCGCGTTTTGTTCTCTGGCTCAAGGCGGAAACAGGCGGAATTTGTCGTGTTTGGGGGGTGAGCGAAAGCCAAGTGAGAACGAATCTGTCAAGCAATGAATCTCTGGAGTGTGAATCTCCGGGTGTCCGAATGATCAGGAAATGTCCCGGATGAGGCCAAGTGAGAACGAATCTGTCAAGTGATGAATCTTTAGGTCACGTGACTCTACTTTGGACATTAGTAAGGGGTCCTTTTTTTTACCTTTCTGGGTAAAATGTCTTTTTCTCTCTTGCTTTCCGTCCATTTTGACAATCAGTTTTTTTTACCTTTGCTCTCATTCTATGGGACCTAGGGTTTTCAGACTTTATAGTCACTTTGGGGCGAAACTTTTCCACCACTAGGTGGCGCTGTTCACAACCTTCGTGTCACGCGACACGAAGGTTGCCAGATCATTAATTTCTAAAAAAAAAATCGTTGCCAGATATTTTTTCTGAAATCTCTAATCAACCATATTTTTCGAATATTTTTTTCAGCGACTGTACGTGTGACTTGCCCTTTTGGTAATCTGGCCTCTTTTATTTCTGAGGGCATTTTTCTGGGGTGCTTTTTTAGGTTGTCAGTGGGTCAGCTCCCCAAGCCTTCTGTGAACGTTTGGGGTCCGTGTGATCAGGCCATTTAGCCCATTTTGTGCAAAAAATTGCCGCTCAGAAGTAAATCAACCCAGTAGAGATTGTTAGAAACAACTCCACTATTTTCCATAAAGAAAATCCCTATGTTAGGTCAAATGGAAAGCTAACGTCGAAGCTCTATAACTGCTAAAATAAGTTTTTTTTTTGTTTTGAAAAATGCGATTGCAGATAAAGATCTCAATTAAATCAATATCTCGATTTTCAACAATATTCGTTCAGTATTAAATCAGTTATTTCAATATTTAGCGATAAGAATGGCAACCAGCAAAAATTGACTTCAGAAGAATCTTAGTAACAAGTATTATTGTATCAAAGTTTTTAATAAAATAAGTTTGCATTTTAGAACTTTGTGTAAAGAATTCTTTCACTATTCTTCAGTTTTGCTGCAGTTTCTTAAGACGGTTCGAATCCCCCAAGTCGGAAATGATTTTTTTTGACATCTAAGGATTGATTGAATCAAAAAAGATGCGTCTCAGCCCTATCGCAATCAACTAGACAATTGAACAGTTGGGTTAAAAAGCATTTTAATCTCGGAAACGTACATCAGATCGGACGGACCGATGGCCGAAATAGGACGAATGAACCGAAACGGAAAATTGTCAATCTGACAACAAAGGACAACTCCAATACCTATATGTGAGGCAACAGTGCTTTTTGAAGACTTTCGTATCGTATACTGTTTTGGCTACGCCACAATTGGAATTCGAAAAAACAACTGTTGTTCCTCCATTGTTATCGGTTGGCTTCGGAAAACGATCCCCGGATGTACCCAATGCAAATTCACGTCTCTTTCCGTCATCGGGCATGTTCACTTACATTTCTGCAAACAACAGAACGGTCTAAACGATTCTTTCATAAATGCGGATTCTTTACTGTTGGAAAAATCAAAGGTATTGAACTGCCAAGGAGGTTCTTTTTGTTTGTTAAAAAGTATACCCCCCATTAAATGAATATGGGGTCACTTTCGGTCGCCTATCCTGCGATTGGTTCCTTAATCAACCACCTACAGAGGTTGCATCATTTGCATTCGGGGTTTCCATACCTGCAATTACATTTGGTACATTGTAAACTCCAATTGGGCTTGGAAAGGCCGCCGTCCGTCGGATGGGACGTTAAGCTGCGTGTGGGAGATCCATACCCTGTGCACGTTAGAGAACACGCTGGATGGCCTTGACGGTAGCCTATCATCTGTCTCCCAACAGCTGTTGCAGTGGGTCCCCAACCTTCTCCAAGCCTTCGGGGTACTTGTGACCTGGCCATTTAGCCCATGGTGTGCAAAAAAGTGCCGCTCATTGTTAAAACAATCCAAATGCACTTACGATTGTTTTACTGAGTACTACTCCTTAACAGAGATTCAGAAGATGTTTATGTGGGTGTATAACGGAAGAGGTGGGATGCCAGATTAGTGTGGCCTATTCATCTGGACAACTATGGCTACTTTTCTTTTTTTTCTACCCTGCTGAGGAGTGGTCAACCACACAGGGTCCTGGTGCTGACAATATAAACATACTGGACTGGACAGATATATGGCTCTGAGCTTGATTATGGATCCTGAATTTGCTGCACTGGTGGGCTTCTGTGGAGGGAAAATCTTCCGCTGTGTTTTCTGTGTGTTTGTAGGTTGACAGCCCCAAGTGAATAGATTCACAGGATATGCTTATCAGCTGGTAGATAATCCTGAGCAGAGGTCATCGGAGGCACCTGAACTCTTTACTTCTATTGGCATCGTCAAATTCTACATTGGAGGATGTCTTCCGGTGTAGATGGCTTCAGCCTTTAGTGGTGGGGGAACGTGTCTTTGCCCCATGTCTGCGATTAGGGGGCTGTTTGATATTGTCGGCATTCCGTCTCTCAATAAACATAGTTTCTTTAAACATCCCATTAACCATTTTCTCTCCATAGGTAGTTGGAATGTGAGGACTTTGCACAGAGACTTTTCTCTTGATGTCCTCACACAAGAATTCCACCATTATAATTAAGATATTCTCGGCTTGCAATAGACCAGATCGACATATAAATGTCAGATTCTTAAAAATAATCTTAAATTTCTCTTTTCACGGAAGGACGACAAAAAGCATCACCAAGACGTGGGTCTGCTTCTCAGCAGACACGCTAGTGATGCTCTTCTAGGGTATGAGTGCATTAATGAAAGGTTTCTTACAGCAAAATGTCAGACAAGCGTTAAAACCTGAATGTTATCTGCTGTTATGCCCCCACTGAGGATGCCGATGAGGATCAGAAGGATAGGTTTTATGAACAACTTCAGGATATTTTGAGTCCTGTCAAGAAAGGAGATATTACCCTTGTTCTTGTTGACTTCAATGACAAAGTTGGTACTGACTCTGACCTTTGGGGAGGAGTAATAGGCCCTTTTGGTATTGGTAGCTGCAATGGCAATGGGCAACGTCTCCTACAGGTAAGTAAATTCAATGGATTCAGAATAACCAACACTTATTACAAACACCGCGACATACATAAGTACACATGGGTTTCACCTGATAGACTGCATAAGAATATGATTGATTACATATTAATTAACAGCAAACGGGCCAGTTCTGTTAGGAATAGCAGGGAATATATAGGTGTGCTAAAATTGGATCTGACCATTACCTTGTTAAATGTGTCTTGCAACGTAAACTTAAAAAGTGTTGTGCTAGGGTTAAAAAAAATTACTTTTAATACTGAAGCTCTGAAAGATCCAGTTTTAGCCAAAGCTTACAATGATTGGTTACTTAGTCATTATGACAGTCATGGTATGCTTACTACTGAAGTTGAGGAAGAATGGGATCATTTTAAAGAGGCTTTTTTGGACACTAACAGTACTCTTTTAGGAAAAAAGGAGCAGAAGAGACAGAATTATCTGAGTGATAAGGGACTTGAGCTTATTTCGGAAAGAAAGAACTGCAGGAATGTCCTTAATCAATACTCTACTATTCCTAATAGAAAGCATTACAGAGAACTTAATAAACGTGTAAAAGATCAGTTAGCTGCTGATAGGAATCTTTGGCTTGATGGTTTGGCTGAGAAAGCCGAGGAAGCAGTTAGACAGCACAACAGCAGAGAGCTGTACCAGATAGTTAACGTTTTGTGTGGTAGAAAACGGACAGGCATACAAGGATTGAAGGATAAACAAGGTAATGTTATAGAAGGTGAGGATTCTGTCATGGCTAGCTGGGCTGAGCATTTCAGTGATGTTCTAAACAATATAGTTAGCTCTACTCCCATTGTTTGCAATGATGATAGATGCATTGGTGGCTTTAATATTGGCCCTATAACACAATATGAAGTTATTTTGTCTGTTTCTAAACTTAAACTTCATAAATCCCCAGGGGTAGATGAAATTACTACGGAAATGCTTGGAGCTGAAAATGTTTTGGTTACCACTTGGATGACAGAAATTCTGAATATCTTTTATGATAAAGGCATGGTTCCTAAGGATTTTACCAGAGCTATTTTTATCCCTATTTTCAAAAAAGGTGATCGCAGTTCTTGTGATAACTCTACGGGTATTAGCCTACTCTCTGTTCCAGGTAAAGTTCTTTCCATGATTGTGCTTAATAGAATTAAGAATCTGGTTGACAATCAATTGCGTGATGAGCAATGTGGATTCAGAAGTGGTAGGGGATGTGTGGATCAGATATTTTCACTTTAGGCAGATTCTTCAGAAATGTTTAGAGTTTCAGAAACCTCTGGTTGCTATCTTTGTTGATTTCACAAAGGCTTTCGACTCTGTTTATCGGCATAATTTGTGGTTGATTGTGAGATCATATGGTATACCTGACAAGTTAGTTAACATAATGAAAGCTCTCTATAATAAAACTGAGTCGTGTGTGAGAGTTGGTACGGCTTGTAGCAATTGGTTTAGCATTACTTCTGGTGTTCGACAAGGGTGCATTTTGTCTCCTATTCTCTTTAGCTTGGTTATTGATTATGTTATGCGAAATTCACTTCAAGGGAAAGATTTTGACCTTAAATGGGCTGGGGATACGAACATTTATGATTTAGATTATGCTGATGATTTAGCCCTTTTGGCAAATGATGTTCATGAGATGAACTCTTTCATTCGAGCTGTTGATGAAACTGGTAGTAGAGTAGGTTTGGTTATAAACAGAGAGAAAACTAAAGTGATGAAAATTGATCAGGCAGGCTGTGATTCAGTTTATCTGAATGGTTGCAGTCTTGAGCAGGTGTCACAGTTTAATTATCTTGGGAGCTATGTAACAGATAATGGTGATGTGCGGCATGAGATTAACAGACGAATAGGGATTGCTGCCGGGACTTTTAAGAACATATGGAGAGTGTGGAGAAATAGGCGTATACACCTAAAGACTAAAATTAGACTGTATAATAGTTTGGTTCTTTCTAGGGTTAGTTATGGTAGTGAAACTTGGACACTTTGTAAACTAGATAACAGGAAACTAGATGCTTTTGATTCCAGATGCTTACGCAGTATCTTGGGCATTAGGTGGTTCAACTTTGTAACTAATGATGAGGTTAGGCATAGGAGTTCGCAACCTCCTTTAAGCAGCATATTGTGCAGAGAGAGATTCCATTGGTTTGGCCATGTTGCCCGTATGAATAATTTGAATAACTATAGACTGGCAAATCGGGTTATGAACAGTGTGCCTAAAGGCCTCAGAAAGAAGGGGAGACCCAGGATGCGGTGGGCAGACAACGTCAAACAGGACCTTGTTAGAATTGGTGTGCAGTGGCCAGATGCAGTAGATGTAGGTCAGAATAGACTTGCTTGGAGAACTAAATTGCACGGTCTGGTTGGACCTCCGTAGCCCATGGCTGCTTGAGGATGATGATGATGATAATGATGATGTAATGAAACGATTAAATGCAGTGTTGCCAACATCGAAATATGAAATGATGACTAAGCTTCAGAATATGACGGCATTGGATTTGGCAGTGATTTTTGCTTCAACGTATAATTGGTCGGTTGTTTTACCTCTGAGTGGCACTTCCTTGCACACTTTGGGCTAAATGGCCAGGTCACATAGACCCCTAAGGCTCAGAGAAGATTAGGGGACCCACTGGAAAACCTGTTGGGACACAGATGGTAGCCTCCCGTCAAGGCCATTCAGTGTGTTCTTTAACGTTGGGTTGTTTTACTTCTGAGCGGCACTATTTTGCACATCATGGGCAAAGTTTCAGAAAAAGGATCTGGCAACGACGTTTTTAGAAATGAGGTATCTGGCAACCTTCGTGTACAGTCGCTCAAACAAGTATTCGAACACTGTATTTCAAAAAGAGTTTCTGGCAACGACGTTTTTAGAAATCAGGGATCAGGCAACCTCCGTGTACAGTCGGTCAAAGAAATATTCGAACACTATAGTTGAATCCAGAAAGAGTATCTGGCAACGACGTTTTTGGAAATCAGGAAGCTGGCAACCTTCGTGTACAGTCGCTGAAACAAATATTCGAACACCACAGTTGATTTCAGAGAGTATCTGGCAACGACGTTTTTAGAAAATTGGGGTATGGCAACCTTCGTGTACAGTCGCTCAAACAAATATTCGAACACTATAGTTGATTTCAGAAAGAGTATCTGGCAACGAAGTTTTTAGAAATTAGGGATCTGGCAACCTTCGTGTAGAATCGCTCAAACAAATATTCGAACACTATACTTTATTTGAGGAAGAGTATGTGAGAACGACGTTTTTAGAAATCACGGATCTGACAACCTTCGTGTACAGTCGCTCAAACAAATATTCGAATACTATAGTTGATTTCAGAAAAAGTATCTGGCAACGACTTTTTTTTTAAATTAGGGATCAGGTAACCTTCGTGTACAGTCGCTCAAATAAATATTACAACACTATGGTTGATTAGAGAATTGAGAAAAAATATCTGGCAACAGTTTTTTTAGAAATTGGCGATCTGGTTACCTTCGTGTTCTGTACACGAAGGTTGTCAGATCACTAATTTCAAAAAAAAAATCGTTGCCGAATACTTTTTCTCTATTCTGTTATCAACCATATTGTTCGGATATTTTTTTGAGTGACTGTACACATTAAACAACACGGTGGATGGTTTTGATAAGAGACTACCATCTGTCTCCCAACAGTTGTCTGTTTCTTCAGAATATTCTTAAGAGAAAAGCTTTTTTAAACTCTTGTAAATAAAAAAAAAATTGTTTTATAGATGTGGCAATCACTGAATCCATCAGTATTTTGAACTCTAAGGGCAATTATTTTCAAACGATCAGACGAAAGAACGGCTTCTGGAATAAAATAAATGAATTTCATCTGCATAGTTTGTTGGCGAGATCTGGCAACGAAAACAGACTTTTCTAAACGATGTACAAATAGTTGAGCTTCCATAGAGTCTTAATGTAAAATCAAGTCATTGGTGTACAGAGGGAAATTAGTTTTAAATCCTTCTGCAATTACTTATTATTATTCAATTATATTAATATTATAATTTATATTCTGTTAGAATTAGCTATTAATGGTTTTCATCATAAATTGGTATCTAATCATTTATTGAAGTAAAAGTCCTGAAACGGTTTATTTATTAATAATTTAGTATTTAATGATTTTCAAAATTTCTAATATTTAACTTTGGCCTATTTTAAGTGTTTTTTCTGCTTGTTTTTCTTATAGAAGTTGATTCAAGAAAAATAATTTCAAATGAACAAGTATTAAAATCATTCTTCAAATGTGAAATTCAATTTAATTTTTTTCTTGAAATATCAATTTCTCCAGCTTCGTGTACAGGAGTCATACCTGTCCCCTTGGGTTAAGTTATTATCTTAGCCCTAGGGCCATTTATCCCATTCTCTGCAATAAAATACCGATCAGACGAAGCTTTTCTAATAAAATTAATGAATTATCGTCTGCATAACATGTTAGCGAGATCTGGCAACGAAAACAGAGTTTGCTAAATAATGTAGAGGTAGCAGATTAACTTTCATAATGTCAATTCGAACGTACTTTTCAAAATTTTGCCTCGAAATAGGTAAAATGGAAAAGTTTTAATCGTTGTTTGGGAAGAATAACTCAGAATTAAACTTTTGCAATAAATTCCAGAGATTTTAAGAGTAGAACTGCATGGAATATTTTTACCTGTCTCGTTCTCTAGAAGTATTCAAACGCCTTAGTTCCTACAATAAACCTTTGCATTTAGAAATTGAAATGAATTAATGCACTGAATAATAATGGATTTCAAAAACACTCTAAGCTAAGTACTAACTATAAGTTAACTAAAATGTGAGATTGCGAGAAAAACGCTGCTGGCGTTTCATTTATCAATAAAACTTTTTTTTTAATTAATTACCTAATCTCTAAACCTGACAAACCCAAATCAATAACTGGTTCTTATTGTGGAAATGTATTTCTATAAAACCGTAGATTATGTAAATGTTTCAATCATTTTGAAAGAAGTAACTGCAGAAATTCGCAGCTCGTTAGCTTCGGTTGCTCTTTTTTATTTCCTTTAATGCATAATGCAAACAAAATTACTTAAACTTTCTCTGTTCTTTAAAATATTTCACTGGGACTGAAAGCAAAATTCCATTCGATTGCTACCCATGAAATTGAAGAAAAAATTCGGAAAGCAATCAGTAAAACATCCCCCTCAAGCAGCTGCTTGTCGCAGAGGTCTGACAGGAGCCTGTCAGTTTATATGTCATAAGACAAGGTCCTGAGAAGATGGTAGGACCTCAGGAGAAAAACATCGGTTCTCGTACCCAGGTAGCTTTGGGGTCGTTTCACACAGCGTTTTTTTGGGCATTGGTGCGTTTCTGCCAGTAAGGGCCTGTTTTTGGGTGTTTGGAACCAATTTTATGGCGGGATTTATACCAATATCGGCAGATATTTATCTGCCGATATTGGGAGTATTTCAGGATCAGTAGCCAACCATCCATCAATGCCTTACCCAGGGCTATAACGCAGGTCCCTTAGATCAATAGCCAAGAGCGCTAACCACTCGGCCACGGGACAGGGAACTTGCCTTTATTCTCAGCAGCACGAACAGACGTGTGTTCTGTACGTTTTCTTCATTGTCTCATTTCCCACCGAAAATAATATTCTTTAATATATTTTCACAGCCAAAAGGCAGGAAAAATATTTTTGTACCTTCCCCTCCCACGAGCGTACAGTCGTTCAAATAAAATCCGAACACTGTGGTTGATTACAGAATTCGCAAAAAAATCTGGCAACATTCTTTTTTAGAAATAAGTGATCTGGGAGCCTTCGTGTCACGTGCCACGAAGGTTGCCAGATCACTAATTTCTAAAACATTCGTCACCAGATTTTTTCTCTGAATTCTGTAATCAACCGTAGTGTTCGGATACTTTTTCGAGCGACTGTACTCGAAACGTCGGATTCCTATTATAGTAAGGCTACGTAATCCGACCTGCAGAACCGGTGACATTTCTCCCTAGGGCAATAGGGGGACACCGATTGGCTTGTAAAGTCCGTCGGATGGGACGTTAAAGAACGCGGTGGATGGCCGCGACTAGAGATATGTGTTTTCCCTCCCAAAACCTTTTCTGATATTCCTTGTGGCCTGGCTATTTAGCCCATTGTGTGCATCGAAGTCATAAGCCTTTTGACTCTGTGGCAGATATGGAGCATTCCATTCCTTTTTTCTAGGACCTTAATATAGGTAGATACCAAAAAAAACTTAATATTAAAATCAGCGAAGAAATGGAATCTCATAAATGGATTCCCGCGATTACGGAAATGTGTAGATGTTGGGTAAAAGTCACAAAAGGAAGACGGTACAAAGAATCAAAAGTCGCAAAAATACACTCTGTTGCAGAATCCATAAAAAAGCTAGGGGGGCTTTTTATTTTTTGAAATTCGGACCACTGATTGATTATTGATAACAGACTGGAGACGCACTTTCAACATTTATTATGATTGTACGGGTGCGAAACTCTCATTCCCTATCGGGTGCACAGCGACTTTTTCATCACCCTGTATAATGCCATTTCTTGGTTTTCGACTCTTTCTGAAGCCTTTTTTTATGTGACTTTAATATTTATATATCTTCGTACTCAGGAGACTTGGTACTTCAATGTATCGAATGGCTTTGTTGCCAGATCCGTGTCAATCTTTTTCTGCCGACGGAATGCATATTTTAGAATTTCGGAACAAAACAATTTTTGAACAATCCAACGTTAAAGAACTCAGTGGATGGCCTTGACGGGAGGCTATCAGGTGTCTCCCAACAGCTGTTCCAGTGGGTCCTCAACCTTCTCCGAGCCTTCGGGGTACTTGTGACCTGGCCATTTAGCCCATGGTGTGCAAAAAAGTGCCGCTCAGTGTTAAAACAATCCAAATGCACTTACCATTGATTTCCTGAGTACTACTCCTTAACAGAGATTCAGAAGATGTTTATGTGGGTGTTGTAATGAAACGATTAAATGCAGTGTTGCCAACCTCGAAAGATGAAATGATGCCTAAGCTTCAGAATATGACGGCAATGGATTTGGCAGCGAGTTTTGTTTCAGCGTAGGATTGGTTGGTTGTTTTAGCTCTGAGCGGCACTTTTTTGCACACCATGGGCTAAATGGCCAGGTCACATGGACCCCTAAGGCTCAGAGAAGGTTAGGGGACCCACTGGAAAAACTATTGGGAGACAGATGGTAGCCTCCGGTCAAGGCCATTCAGCGTGTTCTTTAACGTTGGGTTGTTTTACCTCTGAGCGGCACTTTTTTGTACACACATGGGCTAAATGGCCGTACATTAGCCCATGGTGTACAAAACCACTTTTTGCAGAACGGCACTTTTTTGTACACCATGGACTAAACATCTCGTCGAGACGTTCCGAACTCGGATTCGACCCAGGACGTGCGGTTTTCGAGATTTTAACATTTTAAAATTCATTTTAAACTTTTAAATATTGAGTTTAGAGCCTCGTTTTCGATATGGGAGTGAAGTAATTTGACGTAGATCCCGAATCACGTAGTCCGAACCCGCTATCTCGAACGGTACGATCGTTATAAAGATTTTTCATTAGGACTAATGTCCATAGGATAACATTAGGTTTTCGATCCAGCTTTTCCCTATACTTTAACATTACCGAGAAATATCATTTGCTCGAGGCCATCTTTATAACCATTTACCCATAATTCAAAGGCTGAAGAAACTCATTCGTTGGCGAACGTCATTTAACAGGTTTCATGTTTCACTTTGAAATGTTGTTCTCCCTCGGTTTTGGTTTCTAAAAAAATTTGAGGTGGTTCCCTTCATGTTATTTCTATGGGAATTTTGAATGCCTTTAAAAAAATACCTACTTGACCTATCTTTATGAAATTTCCTCCATAATTAGATCTCGGTGACCTCTAATCGATGACCCTTGGTCAGATTTTTTGCGTTACCAGATTCCTCATTTTTTGTGACGCAACTTTCAAAATATTACCTACCGCTAATTAATAAATGCCCTGAAGACCTACTATATTAGCAAATTGGCTATTGAGCCCATTTCGAATACTCTCCTCCACGAGCCGTTTTGTTCGAAACCACGACGCCGTAGTCTGGTGGAAAACAGCGGAGCAACTCGTGTTTTGGGGGGGGGGGGTAGGGAGGACGCGCGATCATCACGGTCCGTCAACACGCCGTGATGAGCTAGCCCCCGAAGTAACCAGTGGTGCCTGCGCAGGGCCTGGGCATTTGGCCGCCTAGGATCCAGCGTAGGCAACAGTGGCGGACGCTGATACGAAGATGCGGCCCTTAGGAAAGGTATGGCGTATCGGCTATTACGGAATTGTAATAGCCGGTAAATTGTACTTTTTCCGCATCGCCTTTTTCGAGTATTCTTAATGTATCTCGATATACAATACATCGCCTGCCGCATTATTTAAAACGCCCTTAATGAGCGAACGAATACGTCAAGTGATGCATCTCTGGAGTGTGAATCTTCGGATCACGTGACTGGGTGCTCCGAATTATCATGACAGCCCTCTGATGAGCGGAGGCCAAGTGATGAATCTCTTGAGTATGAATCTTTAGGTCACGTGACCTCTACCTAGGACAGTAGAAAGGGTCATTTTTTTTTTTACTTTTCTGAGTAAAATATCTTTTTCTGATGTTTTTTTTTTAATCCGTTTTTTTTTCAGTAGGGTATACCGATGGGCTTGGCAGCGCCACCGTTCATGGGATGGGACGTTAAGTTGTGACCCCGTGCACACATTAAAGAACACACTGGATGGCCATCTGTCTCCCAACAGTCATTACAGTGGGTCCTCCCCAATCTAGTCTTCGAGGTGCTTCTGACCTGGCCATTTAGCCCATTGTGTGAAAAAAAAGTCTCCCAGTGGTAAAACAACCCAACTGGATAGGGAGGATTGCACCTGTCTCCCAATAGCTTTTCCAGTGGGTCCCCTAACCTTCTCTGAGCCTTAGGGGTCTATGTGACCTGGCCATTTAGCCCGTGGTGTGCAAAAAAGTGCCGCTCAGAGGTAAAACAACCCAACGTTAAAGAACACACTGGATGGCCTTGACCAGAGGCTACCATCTGATTACCAACAGCTGTTCCAGTGGGTCCCCTAACCTTCTCTGAACCTTAGGAGTCCATGTGACCTGGCCATTTAGCCCATTGTGTGCGAGAAAGTGCCGCTCAGAGGTAAAACAACCGAACGTTAAAGAACACACTGGATGGCCTTGACGGGATGCTACCATCTCTCTTCCAACAGGTTTTAAAGTGGGTCCCCTAACCTTATCTGAAACTTAGGGGTCCATGTCACCTGGCCATTTAGCCCATGGTGTGTAAAAAAGTGCAGCTCAGAGGTAATACAACCCAACGTTAAAGAACACACTGGATGGCCTTGACGGGAGGCTACCATCTAATTCCCAAATGCTGTTCCAGTGGGTCCCCTTTCTCAACCTTCTCTTAGCCTTCGGGGTCCATGTGACCTAGCCATTTAGCCCATTATGTGCAAGAAAGTGCCGCTCAGAGGTAAAACAACCCAACGTTAAAGAACACCCTGGATGGCCTTGACGGGAGGCTACCATCTGTCTCCCAATAGTTTTTTCCAGTAGGTCCCGTAACCTTCTCTGAGCCTTAGGGGTCTATGTGACCTGGCCGTTTAGCCCATGGTGTACAAAAAAGTGCCGCTCAGAGGTAAAACAACCCAACGTTAAAGAACATGCTGGATGGCCTTGACGGGAGGCTACCATCTGTCTCCAAATAGTTTTTCCAGTGTGTCCCCTAACCTTCTCTGAGCCTTATGGGGCGGGGGTGGCTCAGTCGGTAGCGCGCCAGGCTCGTAATCTGTAGTTCCCAGGTTCGAGTCCCAGCTGGGTCAGCGTTGAGATTTATCTCCGCAAAAATTCCCCGCCCTGCCCACGGTCAGTAGGGGACACCGATGGACTTGAAAAGGCCGCCGTCCGTCGGATGGGACGTTAAGACGTGGCCCCGTGTGCGGGAGAGCCATACACTGTACACGTTAAAGAACACGCTGGATGGCCTTGACGGGAGGCTACCATCTGTCTCCCAACAGCTGTTCCAGTGGGTCCCCTCCCCAACCTTCTCTGAGCCTTCGGGGTCCATGCGACCTGGCCATTTAGCCCATGGTGTGCAAAAAAGTGCCGCTCAGAGGTAAAACAACCCAACCCAACCCAACTCTGAGCCTTAGGGGTCCATGTGACCTGGCCATTTAGACCATGGAGTGCAAAAAAGTGCCGCTCAGAGGTAAAACAACCAACCAATCCTACGTTGATACAAAAATCGCCGCCAAATCCATTGCCGTCATATTCTGAAGCTTAGGCATCATTTCATCTTTCGAGGTTGGCAACACTGCATTTAATCGTTTCATTACAACACCCACATATGCATCTTCTGAATCTCTGTTAAGGAGTAGTACTCAGTAAACCAATCGTAAGTGCATTTGGATTGTTTTAACACTGAGCGGCACTTTTTTGCACACCATGGGCTAAATGGCCAGGTCACAAGTACCCCGAAGGCTCGGAGAAGGTTGAGGACCCACTGGAACAGCTGTTGGGAGACAGATGATAGCCTCCCGTCAAGAATCAATTAGGATTGTGTTCTTTAACGTTGGGTTGTTCAAAAATTGTTTTGTTCCGAAATTCTAAAATATGCATTCCGCCGGGGAAAAAGGTTTGACACGGATCTGGCAACAAAGCCATTCGATACATTGAAGTACCAAGTCTCCTGAGTACGAAGATATATAGATATTAAAGTCACATAAAAAAAAAGGCTTCAGAAAAAGTCGAAAACCAAAAAACGGCATTATACAGGGTGATGAAAAAGTCGCTGTGCACCCGATAAGGAATGAGAGATTCGCACCCGTATAATCATAATAAATGTTGAAAGTGCGTCTCCAGTCTGTTATCAATAATAAATCAGTGGTCCGAATTTCGAAAAATAAAAAGCCCCCCTAGCTTGTTTATGGATTCTGCAACAGAGTGAATTTTTGCGACTTTTGATTCTTTGTACCGTCTCCCTTTTGTGACTTTTACCCAACATCTACACATTTCCGTAATCGCGGGAATCCATATACGAGATTCCATTTCTTCGCCGATTTTAATATTAAGTTTTTTTGGTATCTATCTATATTAAGGTCCTAAAAAAAAGGAATGGAATACTCCATATCTGCCACAGAGTCAAAAGGCTTATGACTTCGATGCACACAATGGGCTAAATAGCCAGGCCAGAAGGAATATCAGAAAAGGTTCGGGAGGGAAAACACATATCTCTAGTCGCGGCCATCCACCGCGTTCTTTAACGTCCCATCCGACGGACTTTACAAGCCAATCGGTGTCCCCCTATTGCCCTAGGGAGAAATGTCACCTGTTCTGCAGGTCGGATTACGTAGCCTTACTATAATAGGAATCCGACGTTTCGAGTACAGTCACTCGAAAAAGTATCCGAACACTATGGTTGATTACAGAATTCAGAGAAAATATCTGGTGACGATTATTTTACAAATTAGTGATCTGGCAACCTTCGTGGAACGTGACACGAAGGTTCCGAGATTACTAATTTCTAAAAAAGAATGTTGCCAGATTTTGTTTTGCGAATTCTGTAATCAACCACAGTGTTCGGATATTTATTTGAGCGGCTGTACGCTCATGGGAGGGGAAGGTACAAAAAATTTTTTCCTGCCTTTTGGCTGTGAAAATATATTAAAGAATATTATTTTCGGTGGGAAATGAGACAATAAAGAAAACGTACAGAACATACGTCTGTTCGTGCTGCTGAGAATAAAGGCAAGTTCCCTGTCCCGTGGCCGAGTGGTTAGCGCGCTTGGCTATTGATCTAAGGGACCTGCGTTAGAGCCCTGGGTAAGGCATTGATGGATGGTTGGCTACTGATCCTGAAATACTCCCAATATCGGCAGATAAAGCCCCCGCCATAAAATTGGTTCCAAACACCCAAAAACAGGCCCTTAGTGGCAGAAACGCACCAATGCCCCAACAAACGCTGTGTGAAACGACCCCAAAGCTACCTGGGTTCGAGTACCGATGTTTTTCTCCTGAGGTCCTACCATCTTCTCAGGACCTTGTCTTATGACATATAAACTGACAGGGTCCTGTCAGACCTCTGCGACCAGCAGCTGCTTGAGGGGGATGTTTTACTGATTGCTTTCCGAATTTTTTCTTCAATTTCATGGGTAGCAATCGAATGGAATTTTGCTTTCAGTCCCAGTGAAATATTTTAAAGAACAGAGTAAGTTTAAGTAACTTTGTTTGCATTATGCATTAAAGGAAATAAAAAAGAGCAACCGAAGCTAACGAGCTGCGAATTTCTGCAGTTACTTCTTTCAAAATGATTGAAACATTTACATAATCTTCGGTTTTATAGAAATACATTTCCACAATAAGAACCAGTTATTGATTTGGGTTTGTCAGATTTAGAGATTAGGTGGATAAATAAAAAAAAAGTTTTATTGATAAATGAAACGCCAGCAGCGTTTTTCTCGCAATCTCACTATTTAGGTAACTTATAGTTAGTACTTAGCTTAGAGTGTTTTTGAAATCCATTATTATTCAGTGCATTAATTCATTTCAATTTCTAAATGAAAATGTTTATTGTAGGAACGAAGGCGTTTGAATACTTCTAGAGAACGAGACAGGTAAAAATATTCCATGCAGTTCTACTCTTAAAATCTCTGGAATTTATTGCAAAAGTTTAATTCTGAGTTATTCTTCCCAAACAACGATTAAAACTTTTCCATTTTACCTATTTCGAGGCAAAATTTTGAAAAGTACGTTCGAATTGACATTATGAAAGTTAATCTGCTACTTCTACATTATTTAGCAAACTCTGTTTTCGTTGCCAGATCTCGCTAACATGTTATGCAGACGATAATTCATTAATTTTATTAGAAAAGCTTCGTCTGATCGGTATTTTATTGCAGAGAATGGGATAAATGGCCCTAGGGCTAAGATAATAACTTAACCCTAGGAGACAGGTATAACTCCTGTACACCTAGCTAGAGAAATTGATATTTCAAGAAAAAAATTAAATTGAATTTCACATTTGAAGAATGATTTTAATACTTGATCATTTGAAATTATTTTTCTTGAATCAACTTCTATAAGTAAAATAAGCAGAAAAAACACTTAAAATAGGCCAATGTTTAATATTAGAAATTTTTAAAATCATTAAATACTAAATTATTAATAAATAAACCGTTTCACGACTTTTACTTCAATAAATGATTAGATATCAATTTATGATGAAAACCATTAATAGCTAATTCTAACAGAATATAAATTATAATATTAATATAATTGAATAATAATAAGTAATTACAGAAGGATTTAAAATTAATTTCTATCTGTACACCAATGACTTGATTTTACATTAAGACTCTATGGAAGCTCAACTACTTGTACATCGTTTAGAAAAGTCTGTTTTCGTTGCCAGATCTCGCCAACAAACTATGCAGATGAAAATTCATTTATTTTATTCCAGAAGCCGTTGTTTCGTCTGATCGTTTGAAAATAATTGCCCTTAGAGTTCAAAATACTGATGGATTCAGTGATTGCCCACAGCTTGAAAGTTTTAAAGGGGGGCTTTAAAACAATTTTTTTTTATTTACAAGAGTTTAAAAAAGCTTTTCTCTTAAGAATATTCTGAAGAAACAGACAACTGTTGGGAGACAGATGGTAGTCTCTTATCAAAACCATCCACCGTGTTGTTTAATGTGTACAGTGACTCAAAAAAATATCCGAAGAATATGGTTGATTACAGAATAGAGAAAAAATATTCGGCAACGATTTTTTTTTTGAAATTAGTGATCTGACAACCTTCGTGTACAGAACACGAAGGTAACCAGATCGTCAATTTCTAAAAAAACTGTTGCCAGATATTTTTTCTCAATTCTCTAATCAACCATAGTGTTGTAATATTTATTTGAGCGACTGTACACGAAGGTTACCAGATCCCTAATTAAAAAAAGTCGTTGCCAGATACTTTTTCTCAAATCAACTATAGTGTTCGAATATTTGTTTGAGCGACTGTACGCGAAGTTTGCCAGATCCGTGGTTTTCCAAAAACGTCGTTCTGACATACTCTTCCTCAAATAAACTATAGTGTTCGAATATTTGTTTGAGCGACTCTACCCGAAGGTTGCCAGATCCCTAATTCTAAAAACGTCGTTGCCAGATACTCTTTCTGAAATCAACTATAGTGTTCGAATATTTGTTTGAACGACTGTACACGAAGGTTGCCAGACCCCTATTTTCTAAAAACGTCGTTGCCAGATACTCTCTGAAATCAACTGCGATGTTCGAATATTTGTTTCAGCGACTGTACACGAAGTTTGCCAGCTCCCTGATTTCTAAAAACGTCGTTGCCAGATACTCTTTCTGGAATCAACTATAGTGTTCGAATATTTGTTTGACCGACTGTACACGGAGGTTGCCTGATCCCTGATTTCTAAAAACGTCGTTGCCAGATACTCTTTCTGAAATATAGTGTTCGAATATTTGTTTGAGCGACTGTACACGAAGGTTGCCAGATCCCTAATTTCTAAAAACGTCGTTGCCAGAAACTCTTTCTGAAATATAGTGTTCGAATATTTGTTTGAGCGACTGTACACGAAGGTTGCCAGATACCTCATTTCTAAAAACGTCGTTGCCAGATCCTATTTCTGAAATTTTGCCCATGATGTGCAAAATATTGCCGCTCAGAAGTAAAACAACCCAACGTTAAAGAACACACTGGATGGCCTTGACGGGAGGCTACCATCTGTGTCCCAACAGGTTTTCCAGTGGGTCCCCTAAACTTCTCTGAGCCTTAGGGGTCTATGTGACCTGGCCATTTAGCCCAAAGTGTGCAAGGAAGTGCCACTCAGAGGTAAAACAACCGACCAATCCTACGTTGAAGCAAAAATCACTGCCAAATCCAATGCCGTCATATTCTGAAGCTTAGGCATCATTTCATATTTCGATGTTGGCAACACTGCATTTAATCGTTTCATTACATCATCATTATCATCATCATCATCCTCAAGCAGCCATGGGCTACGGAGGTCCAACCAGACCGTGCAATTTAGTTCTCCAAGCAAGTCTATTCTGACCTACATCTACTGCATCTGGCCACTGCACACCAATTCTAACAAGGTCCTGTTTGACGTTGTCTGCCCACCGCATCCTGGGTCTCCCCTTCTTTCTGAGGCCTTTAGGCACACTGTTCATAACCCGATTTGCCAGTCTATAATTATTCAAATTATTCATACGGGCAACATGGCCAAACCAATGGAATCTCTCTCTGCACAATATGCTGCTTAAAGGAGGTTGCAAACTCCTTTGCCTAATCTCATCATTAGTTACAAAGTTGAACCCCCTAATGCCCAAGATACTGCGTAAGCATCTGGAATCAAAAGCATCTAGTTTCCTGTTATCATGTTTACAAAGTGTTCAAGTTTCACTACCATAACTAACCCTAGAAAGAACCAAACTATTATACAGTCTAATTTTAGTCTTTAAGTGTATACGCCTATTTCTCCACACTCTCCATAGATTC
Source organism: Ryuthela nishihirai (assembly GCA_038380435.1). NCBI lineage: Eukaryota > Metazoa > Arthropoda > Arachnida > Araneae > Heptathelidae > Ryuthela > Ryuthela nishihirai. Next base: position 2,945,808 of record JAWZYU010000041.1, read on the forward strand.
TTAAAAGTCCCGGCAGCAATCCCTATTCGTCTGTTAATCTCATGCCGCACATCGCCATTATCTGTTACATAGCTCCCAAGAAAATTAAACTGTGACACCTGCTCAAGACTGCAACCATTAAGAATAACTGAATCACAGCCTGCCTGACCAATTTTCATCACTTTAGTTTTCTCTCTGTTTATAACCAAACCTACTCTACTACCAGTCTCATCAACAGCTCGAATGAAAGAGTTCATCTCATCAACATCATTTGCCAAAAGGGCTAAATCATCAGCATAATCTAAATCATAAATTTTCGTATCCCCAGCCCATTTAAGGCCAAAATCTTTCCCTTGAAGTGAATTTCGCATAACATAATCAATAACCAAGCTAAAGAGAAAAGGAGACAAAATGCACCTTTGTCGAACACCAGAAGTAATGCTAAACCAATTGCTACAAGCCGTACCAACTCTCACACACGACTCAGTGTTATTATAGAGAGCTTTCATTATGTTAACTAACTTGTCAGGTATACCATATGATCTCACAATCAACCACAAATTATGCCGATCAACAGAGTCGAAAGCCTTTTTAAAATCATCAAAGCTAGCAACCAGAGGTTTCTGAAACTCTAAACAATTCTCAAGAATCTGCCTAAGTGAAAATATCTGATCCACACATCCCCTACCACTTCTGAATCCACATTGCTCATCACGCAATTGATTGTCAACCTGATTCTTAATTCTATTAAGCACAATCATGGAAAGAACTTTACCTGGAACAGAGAGTAGGCTAATACCCCTATAGTTATCACAAGAACTGCGATCACCTTTTTTGAAAATAGGGATAAAAATAGCTCTGGTAAAATCCTTAGGAACCATGCCTTTATCATAAAAGATATTCAGAATTTCAGTCATCCAAGTGGTAACCAAAACATTCCCAGCTCTAAGCATTTCCGTAGTAATTTCATCTACCCCTGGGGATTTATGTAGTTTAAGTTTAGAAACAGCCAAAATAACTTCAGATTGTGTTATAGGGGCCAACATTAAAGCCACCAATGCATCTATCATCATTGCAAACAATGGGAGTAGAGCTAACTACATTGTTTAGAACATCACTGAAATGCTCAGCCCACCTAGCCATGACAGAATCCTCACCTTCTATAACATTACCTTGTTTATCCTTCAATCCCTGTATGCCTGTCCGTTTTCTACTACAACAAAATGTTAACTACCTACATTACGAAGAAATCTCATTTGCTCGAGGCCATCTTTATAAACCTTTACCCATAATTCAAAGGGTGACGAACCTCATTCGTTAACGAAATTCATTTAACAGGTTTCATGTTTCGCTTTGAAATGTTGTTCTCCCTCGGATTTGGTTTCTAAAAAAATTTGAGGTGTTTTCCTTCATGTTATTTCTATGGGAATTTTGAATGCCTTTTAAGAAAAAACCTACTTGATCTATCTTTATGAAATTTCCTCCATAATTAGATCTCGGTGACCTCTAATCGATGACCCTTGGTGAGATTTTTTGCGTTATCAGATTCCTCATTTTTTATGACGCAACTTTCAAAATATTACCTACCGCTAATTAATAAATTCCCTGAAGACCTACTATATAAACAAGTTGGCTGTGAAGCCTATTTGGAAGACTCTCCTCCACGAGCCGTTTTGTTCGAAACCACGACGCCGTAGTCTGGTGGAAAACAGCGGAGCAACTCGTGTTTGGGGGGTAGGGAGGACGCGCGATCATCACGGTCCGTCCACACGCCGTGGAGAGCTAGCCCCCGAAGTAACCAGTGGTGCCTGCGCAGGGCCTGGGCATTTGGCAGCCTGGGATCCAGCGTAGGCAACACTGGCGGGCGCTGGTACGAAGATGTGGCCCTTAGGAAAGGTATGGCGTATCGGCTATTACGGAATTGTAATAGCCGGTACATTGTACTCTTTCCGAATCGCCTTTTTAGAGTATTCTTAATGTATCTCGATACAAAATACACCGCCTACCGCATTATTTAAAACGCCTTTAATGAGCGAACGAATCCGTCAAGTGATGCATCTCTGGAGTGTGAATCTTCGGATCACGTGACTCGGTGCTCCGAATTATCATGACACGCCCCTGATGAGCGGAGACCAAGTGATGAATCTCTTGAGTATGAATCTTTAGGTCACGTGACCTCTACCTTGGACAGTAGAAAGGGTCATTTTTTTTTTACTTTTCTGAGTAAAATGTCTTTTTCTGACGTTTTTTTTTTAAATTCGTTTTTTATTCAGTAGGGTGTACCGATGGGCTTGGGAGCGCCACAGTTCATGGGATGGGACGTTAAGCTGTGACCCCGTGCACACATTAAAAAACACACTGGATGGCTACCATCTGTCTCCCAACAGCCATCCAGTGGGTCCTCCCCAATCTAGTCTTCGGGGTGCTTCTGACCTGGCCATTTAACCCATTGTGTGCAAAAAAAGTCTCTCAGTGGTAAAACAACCCAACTGGACTGGAGGTTAGCATCTGTCTCACAATAGCTTTTCCAGTGGGTCCCTAACCTTCTCTGAGCCTCAGGGGCTATGTGACCTGGCCATATAGCCCATGGTGTGCAAAAAAGTGCCGCTCAGCGGTAAAACAACCCGACGTTAAAGAACAAACTGGATGGCCTTAACCGAATGCTACCATCTGATTCCCAACAGCTGTTCCAGTGGGTCCCCTAACCTTCTCTGAGCCTTCGGAGTCCATGTGACCTGGCCATTTAGCCCATTGTGTGCAAGAAAGTGCCGCTCAGAGGTAAAGCAACCCAACGTTAAAGAACACGTTGGATGGCCTTGACGGGAGGCTACGATCTGTCTCCCAACAGTTTTTCCAGTGGGTCCCGTAACCTTCTCTGAGCCTTAGGGGTCTATGTGACCTGGCCATTTAGCCCATGATGTGCAAAAAAGTGCCGCTCAGAGGTAAAACAACCCAACGTTAAAGAACACGCTGGATGGCCTTGACGGGAGGCTACCATCTGTCTCCCAACAGTTTATCCAGTGGGTCCCCTAACTTTCTCTGAGCCTTAGGGGTATATGTGACCTGCTCATTTGGCCCATGGTGTGCAAAAAAGTGCCGCTCAGAGGTAAAACAACCCAACGTTAAAGAACACGCTGGATGGCCTTGACGGGAGGCTGCCATCTGTCTCCCAACAGGTTTTCCAGTGGGTCCCCTAACTTTCTCTGAGCCTTAGGGGTCTATGTGACCTGGCAATTTAGCCCATGGTGTACAAAAAAGTGCCGCTCAGAGGTAAAACAACCCAACGTTAAAAAACACGCTGGATGGCGTTGACGGGAGGCTGCCATGTGTCTCCCAACAGGTTTTCCAGTGGGTCCCCTAACTTTCTCTGAGCCTTAGGGGTCTATGTGACCTGGCCATTTAGCCCATGGTGTGCAAGAAAGTGCCGCTCAGAGGTAAAATAACCCAACGTTAAAGAACACACTGGATGGCCTTGACGGGAGGCTACCATCTCTCTCCCAACAGGTTTTCCAGTGGGTCCCCTAACCTTCTCTGAGACTTAGGGGACCATGTGACCTGGCCATTTAGCCCATTGTGTGCAAGAAAGTGCCGCTCAGAGGTAAAACAACCCAACGTTAAAGAACACGCTGGATGGCCTTGACTGGAGGCTACCATGTCTCCCAACAGTTTTTCCATTGGGTCCCGTAACCTTCTCTGAGCCTCAGGGGTCTTTGTGACCTGGCGATTTAGCCCATGGTGTACAAAAAAGTGCCGCTCAGAGGTAAAACAACCCAACGTTAAAAAACACGCTGGATGGCGTTGACGGGAGGCTGCCATGTGTCTCCCAACAGGTTTTCCAGTGGGTCCCCTAACTTTCTCTGAGCCTTAGGGGTCTATGTGACCTGGCCATTTAGCCCATGGTGTGCAAAAAAGTGCCGCTCAGACGTAATACAACCAAACGTTAAAGAACAAACTGGATGGCCTTAACCGGATGCTACCATCTGATTCCCACCAGCTGTTCCAGTGGGTCCTCTAACCTTCTCTGAGCCTTCGTGGTCCATGTGACCTGGCCATTTAGCCCATTGTGTGCAAGAAAGTGCCGCTCAGAGGTAAAACAACCCAACGTTAAAGAACACGCTGGATGGCCTTGACTGGAGGCTACCATGTCTCCCAATGTTTTTCCATTGGTCCCGTAACCTTCTCTGAGCCTCAGGGGTCTATGTGACCTGGATATTTAGCCCATGGTGTACAAAAAAGTGCCGCTCAGAGGTAAAACAACCCAACTTTCAAGAACACGCTGGATGGCCTTGACAGGAGGCTACCATCTCTCTCCCAACAGGTTTTCCAGTGGGTCCCCTAACCTTCTCTGATCTTTAAGGGTCCATGTGACCTGGCCATTTAGCACCTGGGGTGCAAAAAATTGCCACTCAGAGGTAAAACAACCCAACGTTAAAGAACACACTGGATGGCCTTGACGGGAGGCTACCATCTGTCTCCCAACAGGTTTTGCAGTGGGTCCTCTAACCTTCTCTGAGCTTTAGGGGTCCATGTGACCTGGCCATTTAGCACATGGTGTGCAAAAAAGTGCCACTCAGAGGTAAAACAACCCAATGTTAAAGAACACACTCGATGGCCTTGACGGGAGGCTACCATCTGTCTCCCAACAGATTTTCCAGTGGGTCCCCTAACCTTCTCTGAGACTTAGGGGTATATGTGACCTGCCCATTTAGCCCATGGTGTGCAAAAAAGTGCCGATCAGAGGTAAAACAACACAACGTTAAAGAACGCACTGGATGGCCTTGACGGGAGGCTATCATCTGTCTCCCAACAGGTTTTCCACTGGGTCCCCTAACCTTCTCTGAGCTTTAGGGGTCCATGTGACCTGGCCATTTAGCACAAGGTGTGCAAAAAAGTACCACTCAGAGGTAAAACTACCCAACGTTAAAGAACACACTCGATAGCCTTGACGGGAGGCTATCATCTTTCTCCCAACTGGTTTTCCAGTGGGTCCCCTAACCTTCTCGAGCCTTAGGGGTCCATGTGACCTGGCCATTTAGCCCATGGTGTGCAAGAAAGTGCCGCTCAGAGGTAAAACAACCAACCAATCTTACGTTGAAACAAAAATCGCTGCCAAATCCATTGCCGTCATATTCTGAAGCTTAGGCATCATTTCATCTTTCGAGGTTGGCAACACTGCATTTAATCGTTTCATTACAACACCCACATATACATCTTCTGAATCTCTGTTAAGGAGTAGTACTCAGGAAATCAATGGTAAGTGCATTTGGATTGTTTTAACACTGAGCGGCACTTTTTAGCACACCATACGCTAAATGGCCAGGTCACAAGTACCCCGAAGGCTCGGAGAAGGTTGGGGACCCACTGGAACAGCAGTTGCGAGACAGATGATAGCCTACCGTCAAGGCCATCCAGCGTGTTCTTTAACGTTGGGTTGTTCAAAAATTGCTTTGTTCCGAAATTCTAAAATATGCATTCCGCCGGGGGAAAAAGTTTGACACGGAATCTGGCAACAAAGCCATTCAATACATTGAAGTACCAAGTTTCCTGAGTACGAAGATATGAATCTCTTTTGTTGCGATCTTATGCAAGCACGACAATTCCCGGTTCCGCTTGTACAGCACTACCTGGTTATGAAGAGCCGTGTTTATCTAGAGCCGGGGGCAAGGAATACGCCATATAGGCGCACCTCAACCCCAGCCTCACATGGCAGCAGTCGTATAAAAGAAAAGCTGACCACCGGAAGAAACCTTACTTGGATATATAGATCCAAGTTCGATCGACGTCCGGGGTGGAGACTTTTAGTAAGACCCAGACTTTGTGAGGGCTCTGGCTTACTAGGAGCGAATCCGGTTCTGCCGAGCCCTCGAACAGCTCACCCAGAGCTCCTGATAGGTGACGTCTCAGATGCTGTCACCGACCAACCGGCTAAGGAACCGGTTGGCAGCATCGTCGACCTCGGTTGGACATGCTAGTGATGCTCTTCTAGGATATGAGTGCATTAATGAAAGGTTTCTTACAGCAAAATTTCAGACAACCATTAAAGATTTGAATGTTATCTGCTGTTATGCCCCCACTGAGGATGCCGATGAGGATGAGAAGGATAGATTTTACGGACAACTTCAGGATATTTTGAATTCTGTCAAGAAAGGAGATATTACCCTTGTTCTTGGTGACTTCAATGCCAAAATTGGTACTGACTCTGACCTTTGGGGAGGGGTGATAGGCCCTTTTGGTATTGGTAGCTGCAATGGCAATGGGCAACGTCTCCTACAGGTAAGTAAACTCAATGGTTTCAGAATAACTAACACATCATACAAACACCGCGACATACATAAATACACATGGGTTTCACCTGATGGGCTGCATAGGAATATGATTGATTATATATTAATTAACAGCAAATTGGCTAGTTCTGTTAGAAATACCAGGGCATATAGGGGAGCTGAAATTGGATCTGACCATTACCTTGTTAAATGTGTCTTGCAACTTAAACTTAAAAAGTGTTGTGCTAGGGTTAAAAATTTTACCTTTAATACTGAAGCTCTGAAAGACTCAGTTATAGCCAAAGCTTACCATGATAGGTTACTTAGTCATTATGACAGTCATGGTTTGCTTACTACTGAAGTTGAGGAAGAATGGGGCCATTTGAAACAGGCTTTTTTGGAAACTAACAGTACTCTTTTAGGAAAAAAGGAGCAGAGGAGACAGAATTATTTAAGTGATAAGGCAATTGAGCTTATTTCAGAAAGAAGGAACTGCAGGAATGTGCTTAATCAGTACCCTACTAGTCCTAATAGAAAGCATTACAGAGAACGTAATAAACGTGTAAAAGATCAGTTAGCTGCTGATAAGAATCTTTGGCTTGATGGTTTGGCTGACAAAGCCGAGGAAGCAGTTAGAGAGCACAACAGCAGAGAGCTGTACCAGATAGTTAATGTTTTGTGTGGTAGAAAACGGACAGGTATATTGAAGGATAAACAAGGTAAGGTTATAGAAGGTGAGGATTCTGTCATGGCTAGATGGGCTGAGCATTTCAGTGATATTCTAAACAAAGCGGTTAGTTCTATTTCCATTGTTTGCAATGATGATAGATGCATTGCTGGCTTTAATGTTGGCCCTATAACACAATCTGAAGTTATTTTGGCTGTTTCTAAACTTAAACTACATAAATCCCCAGGGGTAGATGAAATTACTACAGAAATGCTTAGAGCTGGGAATGTTTCGGTTACCACTTGGATGACAGAAATTCTGAATATCTTTTATGATAAAGGCATGGTTCCTAAGGATTTTATCAGAGCTATTGTTATCCCTATTTTCAAAAAAAGTGATCGCAGTTCTTGTGATAACTATAGGGGTATCAGCCTACTCTCAGTTCCAGGGAAAGTTCTTTCCATGATTGTGCTTAATAGAATTAAGAATCTGGTTGACAGTCAATTGCGTGATGAGCAATGTGGATTCAGAAGTGGTAGGTGATGTGTGAATCAGATATTTTCACTTAGGCAGATTCTTGAGAAATGTTTACAGTTTCAGAAACCTTTGGTTGCTAGCTTTGTTGATTTCAAAAAGGCTTTCGACTCTGTTGATCGTCATAATTTGTGGTTGATTGTGAAATCATATGCTGTACCAGACAAGTTAGTTAATATAATGAAAGCTCTCTATAATAACACTGAGTCGTGTGTGAGAGTTGGTAAAGCTTGTAGCAATTGGTTTAGCATTATTTCTGGTGTTCCACAAGGGTGCATTTTGTCTCCTTTTCTCTTTAGCTTGGTTATTGATTATGATATGCGAAATTCACTTCTAGCGAAAGATTTTGGCCTTAAATGGACTGGAGATACGGAAATTTCTGATTTAGATTATGCTGATGATTTAGCCCTTTTGGCAAATGATGTTGATGAGATAAACTCTTTCATTCGAGCTGTTGATGAGACTGGTAGTAGAGTAGGTTTGGTTATAAACAGAGAGAAAACTAAAGTGATGAAAATTGGTCAGGCAGGCTGTGATTCAGTTAATCTAAATGGTTGCAGTCTTGAGCAGGTGTCACAGTTTAATTATCTTGGGAGCTATGTAACAGATAATGGTGATGTGCGGCATGAGATTAGCAGACGAATAGGGATTGCTGCAGGAACTTTTAAGAATCTATGGAGAGTGTGGAGGAATAGGCGTATACACCTAAAGACCAAAATTAGACTGTATAATAGTTTGGTTCTTTCTAGGGTTAGTTATGGTAGTGAAACGTGGACACTTTGTAAACAAGATAACAGGAAACTAGGTGCTCTTGATTCCAGATGCTTACACAGTATCTTGGGCATTAGGTGGTTCAACTTTGTAACTAATAATGAGGTTAGGCAAAGGAGTTTGCAACCTCCTTTAAGCAGCATATTGTGCAGAGAGAGACTCCGTTGGTTTGGCCATGTTGCCCGTATGAATAATTATAGATTGGCGAAGAGGGTTATGAACAGTGTGCCCAAAGGCCTCAGAAAGAAGGGGAGACCTAGGATGCGGTGGGCAGACAATGTCAAAAAGGACCTTGTTAGAATTGGTGTGCAGTGGCCAGATGTAGTAGATGTAGCTCAGGATAGACTTGCTTGGAGAACTAAATTGCACGATCTGGTTGGACCTCCGTAGCCCATGGCTGCTTGAGGATGATGATGATGACGATGATGATTTAAAATTTTCAAGCTCTGGGCAATCACTGAATCCATCAGTATTTTGAACTCTAAGGGCAATTATTTTCAAATGATCAGACGAAAGAACGGCTTCCTGGAATAAAATAAATGAATTTTCATCTGCATAGTTTGCTGGTGAGATCTGGCAACGAAAACAGACTTTTCTAAACGATGTACAAATAGTTGAGCTTCCATAGAGTCTTAATGTAAAATCAAGTCATTGGTGTACAGATAGAAATTAATTTTAAATCCTTCTGTAATTACTTATTATTATTCAATTATATTAATAATATTAATTTATATTCTGTTAGAATTAGCTATTAATGGTTTTCATCATAAATTGGCATCAAATCATTTATTGAAGAAAAAGTCGTGAAACGGTTTCTATATTAATAATTTAGTATTTAATGATTTTAAAAATTTGTAATAATGTATTCTTTCATAATCACTAGGCTACGGCCACACAGCAATACAATATTCACTATGCTATGAATAAAATATTCACTATGCTACGGCCACACAGCATAGTGAGCTAGCCCCCCAAGTCACCAGTGGTGCCTACGCAGGCACCACTGATGACTTCGGGGGCTAGCTATATAGAGGTGAAATTAATAATATATAGCTATATAGAGGTGAAATTAAGATAATAAAACTATATAATAATAGCTATATAGACGTGAAATTAAGTATCCAACTCTTTGGCCTATTTTAAGTGTTTTTTCTGCTTGTTTTACTTACAGAAGTTGATTGAAGAAAAATAATTTCAAATGATCAAGTATTAAAATCATTCTTCAAATGTGAAATTCAATTTAATTTTTTTCTTGAAATATCAATTTGTCTAGCTTCGTGTACAGGAGTTATACCTTATCTTAGCCCTATGGCCATTTATCCCATTCTCTGCAATAAAATACCGATCAGACGAAGCTTTTCTAATAAAATTAATGAATTATCGTCTGCATAACATGTTAGCGAGATCTGGCAACGAAAACAGAGTTTGCTAAATAATGCAGAAGTAGAGAATTAACCTGTAATGTGAATTCGAAAGTACTTTTAAAAATTTTGCCTCGAAATAGGTAATATGGAAAAGTTTTAAATGTTATTTGCTAAGAATTAACCTTTTGCAATAAATTGCATAGATTTTAAGACTATCTCTCTACCTGTCTAGAAGTATTCAAACGCCTTCTTCGTTCCTACAATAAACATTTGCATTTAGAAATTAAAATGAATTAATGCACTGAATAATAATAATGGATTTGAAAAACACTCTAACTATAAGGTGACTCAAATGTGAGATTGCGAAAAAAAAGCTGCTATTTATCAATAAAACTTTCTACCTCATCTCTAAAGCTGACAAACCGAAATCAATATCTGGTTCTTATTGCCAAACTGTATTTCTATAAAACCGTGAAACTATACTACGCATGAAATTGAAGAAAAATATTCGGAAAGTATTTAAAAAGTATATCAATCCTTTGCGGAGTGTTATATAAAAAAGAAAAGAGTGAAAATCTCATGAAAAAGGCTCTAGAAATGTTTAAAAGAGATGTGAAAACCCTTACATTGCTCTGCCCTGTAGGCATCCATCTTTGTAAAAACATGAAGAATGCCATATTCCTCTATCTGCAGAATAACCGTAGTCGAAAAATAAATAATTAATTGATTTATTTCATGGCTAGACTCGGTGACTATTTGACCCAGATTACCCATAGGTTAACATGTGAAGAGTTCAAGTGAGGAGCTCCATAGAGAAAGCATGGTGCCATCGGAGGGGTGGGTGCCATCGGAGTCATGTGATCCCTGTAGTTTGAAATGATTGGCTGTCATAAATTTTGATAATGAGATCTGTCTTCTGATTGGCTGATTCTGTGTCACGTGATAAGGCTGTCCTTATATGGCATATTGTGTACATGTCAAATGTATGTGCAGTAGTTATGTGAGACGTCATAGGTATGCGCAGATTGAATGCGCTGTAGTATTCTAACGGAGTATAAATTAGGATAACTATACCCTTAAGGTTTGAACTTATTGGCTACTTATGTATGACGTCATCGATCCCTCCTTATATGGCAATTCATGTGTAGACGTCCTAGGTATGCGCAGAGCTGATGTACAATGTACTTCGTATGCTAGAGAGTGGTAGAATAGAGGTGAAATTAAGTACAAAATCGAATATGTTGACATCTTAAGATTTAAATGTGATTGGATCTCGGTGACCTCTAACGGACGACCATTGGTCAGATTTTTTGCGTAGCCAGATCCCTTAATATTGGCGACGAAACTTTGAAAATATTAGCTACCGCTAATTTCTGAAGGCTCCAATTACCTACTCTATAAGCAAATTGCCTGTTAGGTGGATTTGTAAACGTTTCCCACGACGCGCGTTTTGTTCTCTGGCTCAAGGCGGAAACAGGCGGAATTTGTCGAGTTTGGGGGGTGAGCGAAAGCCAAGTGAGAACGAATCTGTCAAGCAATGAATCTCTGGAGTGTGAATCTCCGGGTGATCCGAATGATCAGGAAACGCCCCGGATGAGGCCAAGTGAGAACGAATCCGTCAAGTGATGAATCTTTAGGTCACGTGACTCTACTTTGGATATTAGTAAAGGGTCATTTTTTTACCTCTCTGGATAAAATGTCTTTTTCTCTCTTGCTTTCTGTCCATTTTGACAATCAGTTTTTTTTACCTTTGCTCTCCTTCTATAGGACCTAGGGTTTTCAGACTTTATATTCACTTTGGGGCAACCCTTTTCCACCACTAGGGGGCGCTGTTCACATCCTTCGTGTCACGCGTCACGAAGGTTGCCAGATCACTAATTTCTAAAAAAAATCGTTCCCAGATATTTTTTCTGAATTTTCTAATCAACCATATTGTTCGGATATTTTTTTTCAGCGACTGTACGTGTGACTTGCCCTTTTGGTAATCTGGCCTCTTTTATTTCTAAGGGCATTTTTCTGGTGTGCTTTTTTAGGTTGCCAGTGGGTCCACTCCCCCAACCTTCTGTGAACCTTTGGGGTCCTTGTGATCTTGCCATTTAGCCCATTTTGTGCAAAAAATTGCAGCTCAGAAGTAAATCAACCCAGTAGAGATTGTTAGAAACAACTCCACTATTTTCCATAAAGAAAATCCTTATGTTAGGTCAAATGGAAAGCTAACGTTGAAGCTCTATAACTGCTAAAATAAGTTTTTTTTTTGTTTTGAAAAATGCGATTGCAGATAAAGATCTCAATTAAATCAATATCTCGATTTTCAACAATATTCGTTCAGTATGTAATGAGTTATTTGAATATTTAGCGATAAGAATGGCAACAAGAAAAATTGACTTCAGAAGAATGTTAGTAACAAGTATTACTGTATCAAAGTGTTTAATAAAATAAGTTTGTATTTTAGAACTTTGTGTAAAGAATTCTTTCACTATTCTTCAGTTTTGCTGAAGTTTCTTAAGACGGTTCGAATCCCCCTACGTCGGAAAGGATTTTTTTTTGGACATCTAAGGATTGATTGAATCAGAAAAGATGCGTCTCAGCCCTATCGCAATCAACTAGACAATTGAACAATTAGGTTAAAAAGCATTTTAATCTCGGAAACGTACATCAGATCGGACGGACCGATGCCCGAAATAGGACGAATGAACCGAAACGGAAAATTGTCAATCTCACAACAAAGGACAACTCCAATACCTATATGTGAGGCAACAGTGCTTTCTGAAGACTTGCGTATCGTATACTGTTTTCGCTACGCCACAATTGGAATTAGAAAAAACAACTGTTGTTCCTCCATTGTTATCGGTAGGCTTCGAAAAACGATCCCCGGATGTACCCAATGCAAATTCACGTCTCTTTCCGTCATCGGGCATGTTCACTTACAATTCAGCAAACAACAGAACGGTCAAAACGATTCTTCCATAAATGCGGACTCTTTACTCTAGGAAAAACCAAAGGTATTGAACTGCCAAGGAGGTCTTGTTGTTTGTTACAAAACATACCCCCCATTAAATGAATATGGGGTCACTTTCGGTCGCCTATGCTGCGATTGGTTCCTTAACCAACTACCTACAATGAATCTCTTTGTTGCGATCTTGTGCAACCACGGCAATTCCCGGTTCCGCTTTACAGCACTACCTGGTTATGAAAAGCCATGACCATCTAGAGCCGGGGGCAAGGAATACGCCCTATAGGCGCACCTAAACCCCAGCCTCACATGGCAGCAGTCCTATAGAAGGAAAGCTGACCACCGGAAGAAACCTTACTTTAATCTATTCCCCGGTTTGCAAATGTGCAAGGATATAAAGATCCAAGCTCGATCGGCATCCGGGGTGGAGACTCTTAGTAAGACCCAGAGTTTTTGGACAGCTCGTGCCTACAAGGCGGGGAGAGACCTTTCGGTAGAGCCGTCGAACAGACCACACAGGTCTCCTGAGAGGTGAAGTCTCCGACGCCGTCACCATCCGACCGGCAATCAAGCCGGCCAGCAGCATCTTCAACATCGGTTGGCCTTAGCCATGTCCAACCGGGGAACCAATCCGGTCAGCACAGCCTTCAGCCGGGTTGCTGGGCCCTAGGCCCCCCACCACGACAAGGTGGTCCCCTATCGGGGGGGACCAACCACCTACAATGAATCTCTTTTGTTGCGATCTTATGCAACCACGGCAATTCCCGGTTCCGCTTGTACAGCACTACCTGGTTATGAAAAGCCGTGCTTATCTAGAGCCGGGGGCAAGGAATACGCCCTGTAGGCGCACCTGAACCCCAGCCTCACATGTCAGCAGTCCTATAGAAGGAAATCTGACCACCGGAGGAAACCTTACTTTAATCTATTCCCCGGTTTGCAAATGTGCAAGGATATAAAGATCCAAGCTCGATCGGCACCCGGGGTGGAGACTCTTAGTAAGACCCAGACTTTTTCGACAGCTCGTGCCTACTAGGCGGGGAGAGACCTTTCGGCAGAGCCGTCGAACAGACCACACAGGTCTCCTGAGAGGTGAGGTCTCGAACGCCGTCACCATCCGACCGGCAATCAAGCCGGCCGGCAGCGTCTTCAACCTCGGTTGGCTTCAGCAATGCTCCAGCCGGGGACCACCCCAACCGGCAAAACCTTGGCAATGCTCCAGCTGTTGCCCACTACAGCCGGCAAAGCCTTTGGCCTGCTCCAGCTGGGGATCATCCCGACCGGCAAAGCCTCAGCCGGGTTGCTGGGCCCTAGGCCCCCCCACCACGACAAGGTGGTCCCCTATTGGGGGGGACCAACCACCTACAGAGGTTGCATCATTTGCATTCGGGGTTTCCATACCTGCAATTACATTTGGTACATTGTAAACTCCCATGGGCTTTGGAAAGGCCGCCGTCCGTCGGATGGGACGTTAAGCCGCGTGTGGGAGAGCCATACCCTGTGCACGTTAGAGAACATGCTGGATGGCCTTGACGGTAGGTTATCATCAGTCTCCCAACAGTTGTTCCAGTGGGTCCCCAACCTTCTCCGAGCCTTCGGGGTATTTGTGACCTGGCCATTTAGCCCATGGTCTGCAAAAAAGTGCCGCTCAGTGTTAAAACAATCCAAATGCACTTACGATTGTTTTACTGAGTACTACTCCTTAACAGAGATTCAGAAGATGTTTATGTGGGTGTTGTAATGAAATGATTAAATGAGTGTTGCCAACCTCGAAAGATGAAATGATGCCTAAGCTTCAGAATATGACGGCAATGGATTTGACAGCGATTTTTGTTTCAACGTAGGATTGTTTGGTTGTTTTACCTCTGAGTGGCACATTTTTGCACACCATGGGCTAAAAGGCCAGGTCACATGGACCCCTAAGTGCTCAGAGAAGGTTAGGAGACTCACTGGAAAACCTGTTGGGAGACAGATGGTAGCCTCCCGTCAAGGCCATCCAGTGTGTTCTTTAACGTTGGGTTGTTTTACCTCTGAGCTGACTTTTTTGCACACCATGGGCAAAATTTCAGAAAAAGGATCTGGAAACGACGTTTTTAGAAATGAGGGATCTGGCAAACTTCGTGTATAGTCGCGCAAACGAATATTTGAAAACTATATTTCAAAAAGAGTATCTGGCAACGATGTTTTTAAAAATCAGGGATCTGGCAACCTTCGTGTACAGTCGCTCAAACAAATATTCGAACACTATATTTCAAAAAGAGTATCTGGCAACGATGTTTTTAAAAATCAGGGATCTGGCAACCTCCGTGTACAGTCGCTCAAACAAATATTCTAACACTATAGTTGATTTCAGAAAGAGTATCTGGCAACGCCGTTTTAAGAAATCAGGGATCTGGCAACCTTCGTGTACAGTCGCTCAAACCAATATTCGAACACTATAGTTGATTTGAGAAAAAGTATCTGGCAACGCCTTTTTCAGAAAATAGGGATCTGGCAACCTTCGGGTACAGTCTCTCAAACAAATATTCGAACACTATAGTTGATTTGAGAAAGAGTATCTGCCAACGACTTTTTTTAGAAATTAGGGATCTGGTAACCTTCTTGTGCAGTCGCTCAAACAAATAATACAACACTATGGTTGATTAGAGAATTCAGAAAAATTATCTGGCAACGATTTTTTTAGAAATTGGCGATCTGGCAACCTTCGTGTACTGTACACGAAGGTTGTCAGGTCACTAATTTCTAAAAAAAAATCGTTGCCGGATATTTTTTCTCTATTCTGTAATCAACCATAGCGTTCGGATTTTTTTGGAGTGACTCTACACATTAAACAACACGCTGGATGGTTTTGATAAGAGACTACCATCTGTCTCCCAACAGTTGTCCAGTGGGTCCCTTTTCCCCAAACTTCTTTAAGCTCTCGGGGTGCTTGTGACCTGGCCATTTAGCCCATTGTGCACAAAACATGTCCTCACGGGTAAAACAACCCAACTCCCTTTGTTTGTTTAACTATTATTAATTTTTAATCTCTATAAATATAAATTATTTTTCTAGTTAAGGATTTTTTACTTCTTATTTGCTAAAATAATCCAAACGATTACTCTCTATGATATGACGCAGATCTTCTGAATATTCTTAATAGAAAAGCTTTTTTAAACTCTTGTAAATAAAAAAAAAATTGTTTTAAAGCCCCCCTTTAAAACTTTCAAGCTGTGGGCAATCACTGTATCCATCAATATTTTGAACTTTAAGGCAATTATTTTCAAATGATCAGACGAAAAAACGGCTTCTGGAATAAAATAAATGAATTTTCATCTGCATAGTTTGTTGGTGAGATCTGACAACGAAAACAGACTTTTCTAAACGATGTACAGGTAGTTCAGCTTCCACAGAGTCTTAATGTAAAATCAAGTCATTGGTGTACAGATGGAAATTAGTTTTAAATCCTTCTGTAATTACTTATTATTATTCAATTATATTAATATTATAATTTATATTCTGTTAGAATTAGCTATTAATGGTTTTCATCATAAATTGGCATCTAATCATGTATTGAAAAAAAAGTCGTGAAACGGTTTATTTATTAATAATTTAGTATTTAATGATTTTAAAAATTTGTAATAATGTATTCTTTCATAATCACTATGCTACGGCCACACAGCAATACAATATTCACTATGCTATAAATACAATATTCACTATGCTACGGCCACACAGCATAGTGAGCTAGCCCCCGAAGTCACCAGTGGTGCCTGCGCAGCACCAGCCCCCGAAGTCATCAGTGGTGCCTGCGCAGGCACCACTGGTGACTTGGGGGGCTAACTATATAGAGGTGAAATTAATAATATATAGCTATATAGAGGTGAAATTAAGCTAATAATAGCTATATACAGGTGAAATTAAGTATCCATCTCTTTGGCCTATTTTAATTGTTTTTTTCTGCTTGTTTTACTTACAGAAGTTGATTCAAGAAAAATAATTTCAAATGATCAAGTATTAAAATCATTCTTCAAATGTGAAATTCAATTTAATTTTTTTCTTGAAGTATCAATTTCTCTAACTAGGTGTACAGGAGTTATACCTGTCCCCTGGGGTTAAGTTATTATCTTAGCCC
The DNA here is from genome assembly GCA_038380435.1 of Ryuthela nishihirai. Lineage (NCBI taxonomy): Eukaryota > Metazoa > Arthropoda > Arachnida > Araneae > Heptathelidae > Ryuthela > Ryuthela nishihirai. The sequence continues at coordinate 2,962,450 of JAWZYU010000041.1, forward strand.
TAGGGCCATTTATCCCATTCTCTGCAATATAATACCGATCAGACGAAGCTTTTCTAATAAAATTAATGAATTATCGTCTGCATAACATGTTAGCGAGATCTGGCAACGAAAACAGAGTTTGCTAAATAATGTAGAAGTAGAGAATTAACTTGTAATGTCAATTCGAACGTACTTTTCAAAATTTTGCCTCGAAATAGGTAAAATGGAAAAGTTTTAAATGTTATTTGCTAAGAATTAACCTTTTGCAATAAATTGCATAGATTTTAATAGCAACCCTCTACCTGTCTAGAAGCATTCAAACGCCTTCTTCGTAACTACAATAAATATTTGCATTTAGAAATTGAAATGAATTAATGCACTGAATAATAATAATGGATTTGAAAAACACTCTAACTATAGGAGACTCAAATATGAAATTGCGAGAAAAACGGGAGGCTACCTTTACGGGAGGCTACCATCTGTCTCCCAACAGCTGTTCCAGTGGATCCCCTCCCCCAACCTTCTCTGAGCCTTCGGGGTCCATGTGACCTAGCCATTTAGCCCATGATGTGCAAAAAAGTGCCGCTCAGAGGTAAAACAACCTAACCCAACCGAAGCATAGAAGGAGATAAGGAAATCTAGGCACCGAGGGTGTGGGGAGGGCTCTGCGATGTAGCAGAATGCAGTACTCCTGATACTGCGTGACCTTACATTCTGAATTAAATGCATCTGCGCATGTCTCTCCCAGATTAAAGCCCAGGGACAAGAACATCCCATCGCCTTTGCTTCCAAGAAGCTCACGGAACACAGCAGAAATGTGGTGGTGGTTGTGGTGTGTGTTCTGGAAATATTTTTGACCTGGTTATATGGATCCCAGGTCGAGATTGTTTCAGACCATAACCTGCTTAGGTACCTCATAGTTGTCGCAACATTGAGCAGCAAATTGCAGATTTTGGCCTTTCTCATTAATCAGCATGATGCAACAGTGCATTATAGGAAAGGTGCTTCCCAGCGGAATGCGACGCCCTATCGAGACTGACTGAACCTGCGAATTCGGATTAGGAAGAGAAATACATACCTGGGAAGGGGGACTGACACAAGCGCAGTGTACAGTCGCTCAAAAAAGTATCCGAACACTACGGTTGATTACAGAATTCGGAAAAAATATCTGGCAACGATTTTTTTAGAAATTAGTGATCTGGCAACCTTCGTGTCACGTGACACGAAGGTTGCCAGATCACTAATTTCTGAAAAAATCGTTGCCAGATATTTTTTCTGAATTCTGTAATCAACCGTAGTGTTCGGATACTTTTTTGAGCGACTGTACTTCAATGTATTGATGTGATATGGAAAGGAAAAAAAAGTGACTTCTCATCTTATAACTCTTTATTTCAAATTAAAATGGGTAGCAGAAGGCGTAGGATAATTGAAAATTTGCCAATTGCTATATCTCAGCTCAATAATCTTCTCAGTACGATTTTAAAATTATTTGCAAAATAAAAATCGCAAATGCCTGTAAACAAATAAGGGATGTTCATATTAATAGGGGATAATGTTTAGCATTTCAAACTAATCGAAGAGTCAGGAAAAGGAAATGACAATATTAAATATGTTACTACCAATCCTCCTAAAATCTGTATTTTCCTCATTCTTCTTTAAATATAATTATACGCTATTATTGAAAGTCTATTCACTTTATTAACCAACATCTCTCCTTTCCATTTCATTCTGTAGACTTCGTGATTTGCACGACTGAAATTTCACACATTTAATTCAAGTTTTTTACGCAACAGCCGAGTAATTTTTCAACTTGTTTGCTCTGTCAGCAGAAAGATCGCTTCATTTTCATAAAATAAACTTTTCTTTCACTTTGTGACTTTATCCAAGTGTATTTTTTTCTGCTTAAAATATCATCATTGAATTTTCAAATTAGCTTTTTGTCATTATCGAATGTCATTTTTCCCTTAGGACAGCTATCAGTCCCTTAGGTCAATAATTCAGTATTGTTTACACAGGTTTCAAGAGATTTTATCTACTGTCCATGGTAATATAAATATTTTATTCGAGACTTAAGGGACCAGAACGCACACCCTTTCGGAATACTAGTAAATATAAGAGAGTGTCTAAAATATTTAACATATTTAGCAAATTTTAAAAATCAGTAAAACGGAGGAGGATGTTGTTATACTACATTAATCCAGTCTTTTTGCGCCGCCGCCCCCCCTTGCATTTTTCCGACTCGATGGTGTTTCATGCCCCCACTCCCTCCCCTTCGACTCTTTTAGATCCGAATCCGGTCATTATTATTGTGACGTCTTATAATGCATTCAACGTTGCTCTATCTGTAACACGATAAGATATGTTAGATTGAATCCATTGTCCATCGGTAAAAAAAAAAGTCTTTCAAGTGAATGCTTCGATTCTTGACTTCTTATGATGCATCCTATGGATACGTTCCGGATTTATGAAGAATAATCAACGAAAACACCGGATAAAAAAGAAACATTTCTTATTTATAAGTAGGATCTTTGAAAAGTTAGTGGTAGTTAGTTCAGGAGTAAAGAAAAACCTTTGAGGGCTGATTGGCGTAGTCACTGTATCGAGTCTAAACACATCAAAAGGCAGTTCACCATAATGAATATCAGCAAGAGGGAAAATATAAGCAGGAAAGCAGCAGCTATTGATGTTTTTCCTTAAAAACGACGTCATCACTATTGTTCACGGATGAGCCTGAAACGTAACTCTGGATTTGAACTTGTGCCTTTAGCCCTGTATAACGGAAGGATGATAGCGATGAGGAGAGAAGAATTGAGGACTCTCAAGCTATATCCAACATCATCCATCACATAATTATCTCCCAACTCCATCTTCAATGAAAACAAGTCCTCATTTCCTTTTTAAGATAAAGGTTTTGCATTTGAATCCTTTAAAACATATTGTATTCTATGAATTTTACACGGGATCGCGACAATTGGATGGAGGTCAACTGGGTGGATATCAACTGGAAGTGCGACAATTGGATGGAGAGCAAATGGGAGGATATGACAATTGGGTTGAAAATAGGAAATTAGGAGAAATAGCAATTATCCGTCCGATAAATATTTACTGACATGGTGGGAATCGAATCCGCGACTCTCTAGATACACGTCAGAGCCCTTTACCATAAAATGTATAGGGGCGGGGGTGGCTCAGTCGGTAGCGCGCCAGGCTCGTAATCTGTAGTTCCCAGGTTCGAGTCCCAGCTGGGACAGCGTTGAGATTTATCTCCGCAAAATTTCCCGTACTGCCCACGGTCAGTAGGTGACACCGATGGCCTTGGAAAGGCCGCCGTCCGTCGGATGGGACGTTAAGCCGTGGCCCCGTGGGCGGGAGAGCCATACCCTGTGCACGTTAAAGAACACGCTGGATGGCCTTGACGGGCGACTACCATCTGTCTCCCAACAGCTGTTCCAGTGGGTCCCTTCCCCCAACATTCTCTGAGCCTTCGGGGTCCATGTGACCTGGCCATTTAGCCCATGGTGTGCAAAAAAGTGCCGCTCAGAGGTAAAACAAACCCAATCCATAAAATATATAAACCCCAAATGCAAAGTAATACTGATGAATTAAATCTTCAGCGATACCTATCAATAGGTCTTTCACTTTACAGCGTATGTGCGCTATCAATTCGCCAGTTGAACGTTATTAACATGAGACTTATTTTGACATTAAATAGTTTCATCTACATAATTCACCTAAACATGCATTTCGTTAATATTCCATTGTGTTGAATTACTTTATCAGTGAGGAGCACTTTTTTCTCACTCAATGACTTCAGAGTCTCAGAGAAAATTGGGGAAGAGGATCCACTTGACAGCTGATAGGAAAGAGATGCTCTCTCATGTACAGTCGCTCAAAAAATATCCGAACACTATGGTTGATTACAGAATTCAGGAAAAATATCTGGCAACGATTTTTTAGAAATTAGTGATCTGGCAACCTTCGTGTACGTACGCGACTGGGTGTCTAATTTCTAAAAAAAATCGTTGCCAGACATTTTTTCTGAATTCTGTAATCAACCATACTGTTCGGATACTTTTTTGAGCGACTGTACAGAGGGTATGGGAATCTTAAGTCCCATCCGATGTACGGTAGTCTTTCGAAGTCCAAACGTTGTCCCTTTTATCACTGAGGAAGAATGGAGGTTAAGTTAGAGGAGCAAATCTCAAAGCAATCACAACTGGGAACCGAACTTCGGAACTGAAGTTTAAGAGCCTGGCACACTGCTGGCTGAGCCATCTCCTGCTCCGAAATTAATGGGCCTATACTGTGAACAGGACACCTACAATGAATGGTCAAACGCCTTACAGTTCCTCTGAGGAAGATGGAAGCTTCCCTTTAAAGCTACTAAGAATATTCTTTAAAGTATCGCTCTCCTGCCCACGGCTTAACAGATCTACGACAGCCTTTCAAACTCATTCATGTGTTCTCTCTCACCAACAGAACGATGGGGTTCACCGGGGATAAGTTTCTTCGCTGACATAATTAGGACTGCAACCTGGGAACTGAAGATTACGAGTCTGGCACGCTGCCAACTCTCGTCTCTCATTCAAATGAGCCATATATTTCATTCAATATTCTTTTACAAAACACAAAGGATGGAGATAGAAGCTCTCTTAAGCCATTCGAGGCTTCTCTTACAACATCAAACACCGCCTTCTCTATAACACTGCCTGTCCATTCGCCATCACACTATGTAAAAAATAAATAAACCTCCGCCTACTTTAAGCATTGGTCACTAGATGGCAGCATCTGCCTGGAAAACATTTCATTAAGGGAAATACTGATACTGGATAATTTTCTACATATTCAGCTAATAATATTGAAGTTATTCAACCAGTATAAAAATAAATGTCCGTGGCATTGCTTATGTTACATCTCAAACATAGGAAAAACATACATATTCCATCCATTAGCCTATTTGCTAATGGATAGTTTCGGATGCTTGAGTCCTAATTTTCATGACTTTCAATATTGAACGAATAAACTACTAAATAAACTTCTCTACCAAAATATTACAGAATTTCCATGTTATATCAATGGGAATCTAACTTCAAAGCTCTATAATTTCTATAAGACGCATTCAATGGGAAAATATCACAAAAGATAAAAATCCTTGATACAAGCGTACAGGTCCAATGAATTGTAACATCCAGCAGATCTGTGGCTTCACTTATAACCTCAGGTGAAGAGAAATTGTTCGGGAATTACCACACCAGTCTACGACAACATCGTTGGCGTTTTATTGTTCCATTTTTGGCTGTAAAATAATTTAAAAGAACTTACTTAGAAAAGTTTACGTTACTGCAGAAATTTTGACGTGCAACGAAACTGAGTACTGAAATAAAATTTCCGCAAGTGAGAAATTATGTAGATAATTTCCGTAAATAGGGGATTACTGTAATAAAAAAATAATAGGAGATCATGGTTAGTTTCGCTGCACCGTGATTATAAATTATAGTGAGAAAGCAATCGGGAAAACTTGTAGCCAAACACATGATTATTTGCTATAAAAATATCTGTGAGTTCCTCATTGGAAATTGTTTATTGGAAGTGTCACATTGGAAGTATTTCATGATTCGTCAAGCACAGTGCTTGTCGTCAAGCGCAGTGATTTCTTTTTTTCTAATGATGCAAAGAATCTTGCTTGCCATTTGGGAAAAACCTCATCTAAGACTATGCACTGTTTATATACAATCAATTGAAAGTAATGCAAACATGTTATTATAACCCTCTGATAAGCTTGCTACGTGGCAGTATTTAGATGTAAATGATTGTGTTTCAAAATTATAGTCAACTAATTTTTCTTTCGATTTCCTCTTTGTGATCATTCCTCAGTATAGAAATGAACACTGATGACCTTGAAAAACACAATTCCCTTTTAATGGCTTGGGTTGGGTTGTTTTACCTCTGAGCGGCACTTTTTTGCACACCATGGGCTAAACGGCCAGGTCACATGGACCCCGAAGGCTCAGAGAAGGTTGGGGGAGGGGACCCACTGGAACAGCTGTTGGGAGACAGATGGTAGCCTCCCGTCAAGGCTATCCAGCGTGTTCTTTAACGTGCACAGGGTATGGCTCTCCCGCACACGGGGCCACGGCTTAACGTCCCATCCGACGGACAGCGGCCTTTCCAAGCCCATCGGTGTCCCCTACTGACCGTGGGCAGGGTGGGGAATTTTGCGGAGATAAATCTGAACGCTGACCCAGCTGGGACTCGAACCTGGGAACTACAGATTACGAGCGTGGCGCGCTACCGACTGAGCCACCCCCGCCCCCCTTTTAATGGCATCTTTAGAAATGGCTCTATGTGAGGAGAGACAAAATACATGAATGTTGAAAAAATCTACAATTATATTTCAAGTGAGATGGTTTCTGCTTTCACTCCTTGATCAGCAAAATCCCTGTCTGCTTATCAAATGTTTCAGAAGTAATTAAAATCGAACATTATAGTCACTTTCTTTGTTTTAGGAAAGAGTTAAAACGTGTTTAATTTCTCTTAAAGTTCTTTCTTTTTGAAGTTCATAAATCGAAAAAATAGAAACTCCAATTTTTTTTTCTGTTTAAATAGACTACTTTTTCATTTTGTTTCCGTTCAAATGTATGACGATACTGTACTTAATCTCGAAATATCAGGTATGCTATTGTTCACGATACGCCACATTTTTTAAAGCTGTAATAAGGAAATAATTACTACTGTAGTGCAAATAAAATAATATATTTGTACAGTTGGGTTGGGTTGTTTTACCTCTGAGCGGCACTTTTTTGCACACCATGGGCTAAATGGCCAGGTCACATGGACCCCGAAGGCTCAGAGAAGGTTGGGGGAGGGGACACAATGGAACAGCTGTTGGGAGACAGATGGTAGCCTCCCGTCAAGGCCATCCAGCGTGTTCTTTAACGTGCACAGGGTATGGCTCTCCCGCACACGGGGCCACGGCTTAACGTCCCATCCGACGGACGGCGGCCTTTCCAAGCTCATCGGTGTCCCTACTGACCGTGGGCAGGGCGTTATGCGGAGATAAATCTCAACGCTGACCCAGCTGGGACTCGAACCTGGGAACTGCAGATTACGAGCCTGGCGCGCTACCGACTGAGCCACCCCCGCCCCATGTTTGTACAGACAATTCCCGATTTAGGTAAGGGTTTGTTTCTCTAAAATCTAAATCGGACAGGAGTTGAATAAAGTCGGTTACCTACTTCCACGCATCGCAAGTTAAAGTTTTTGTCATTAGATATTTTATATTAAATGTAATTACTATATTACGCGTTCTCAACGTGGGATCTCAAAAGTCGTTAGATATATATTAATAATATATGTTTTATTTTATTCCAATTGTTATACTATAACTATAGATTTATCTATCTATAAAAGGTGTAAGCCAATTACATGCACATTTCCAGGGGGTACGTGAAGCATAAAAGGTTGAGAACCAATGATACATATTTTATTTTATTCCAATTGTTATACTATAAATATAGTTTTATCTATTTATACAAGGGGTAGGACAGTAACATACACATTTCCAGGGTATACCTGAAGCTTAAAATTTGAGAACCACTGATATATGCTTCATTTTATTTCTATTGCTTATACTATAACTATAGATTTATTTATGTATACAAGGGGTATGCCAGTTACATACACATATCCAGGGGGTACGTGAAGCATAAAAGGTTGAGAACCACTGATATGTGTTATATTTTATTCGCATTGTTATACTATAACTATAGTTTTATCTATGTATACAAAGGATACGCCTGTTACATACATATTTCCAGAGGGTACATGAAGCATAAAATATTGAGAACCAATGATATAGGTTTTATTGTATTCCCATTGTTACACTATAGCTATCGGTTTACCTATCTATACAAAGGGTACGCCTGTTACATACACATTTCCAGGGGGTACGCTAAGCATAAAAGTTGAGAACCAACTGCATTATATAAAGAACCAAACAACAAAAGCTTCTTTAGGTTGTTGAAGTGCATACTACATTGGCAGTGAGAATAACAAATTTAGGATCAAGATTAAGAAATGCAAACAAGAAAATAATTAATTAAAGAGAAAAATTAATTAGTTAACGACAATAATGATCAATATAAGAAGAACAACTAATCCTGGGAAGTATAATTAATATTTTAACCCACACTTTGCGAATTATAACTAGGAAAAAACAAAACAAATGTATATTCCTAAGGAATCGGAGGAAACATTTTCTGCTCTAAACAATAATATGCATGGGAAAATAGGATCAATTATAACTTTAAGAAATGAAGAAAATGGCTTTATGAAAAAGCACAAAATATGAAGTTCAGTGTGCAGTCGCTCAAAGAAATAACCGAACACTGCTACGTTCGTGTACTGTCGCTCAAAAAAGTATCCGAACACTACGGTTGATTACAAAATTCAGAAAAAATATCTTTCAACGATTTTTTTAGAAATTAGTGATCTGGCAACCTTCGTGTCACGTGGCGCGAAGTTTGCTAGATCACTAATTTCTAAAAAAATCGTTGCCAGATATCTTTTCTGAATTCTGTAATCAACCATGGTGTTCGGATAATTTTTTGAGCGAGTGTAGATTAATGATTTGTTTTATGATCCGCAAATTTATTTGCAATGGGCTTTAGTATTGGACAGTCTTGATTTAAATCCTCTTTAAGAATAATGAGCAATTCAAACTTATTTCTCACGCTGTAACACAAAGAGAATTTCCATTGAGAATCTAACAAATAGAATTTCTAGAGTGATAAAAAAACGCTAAAAGTTCGCCAGAGTTAATCTACGGCATTGTTTTTATCTCCGCAAAATTCCCCGCCCTGTCCACGGTCAGTAGGGGACACCGATGGGCTTGGAAAGGCCGTCGTCCGTCGGATGGGACGTTAATCTGTGGCCCCGTGTGCGGGAGAGAGCCATACCCTGTGCACGTTAAAGAACAGGCTGGATGGCCTTGACGGGAGGCTACCATCTGTCTCTCAACAGCTGTTCCAGTGGGTCCCCTCCCCCAACCTTCTCTGAGCCTTCGGGGTCCATGTGACCTGGCCATTTAGCCCATGGTGTGCAAAAAAGTGCAGCTCAGAGGTAAAACAACCCAACCATACGGCATTGTTTCAAACTTATTTTATTTTCGTGGAATATCCTCCTTCTTCTTCATTGCAGATACATTGTGGGTTATTTATTTTAACCCATCCTTTCGCAACTAACATGACTAAGAAATTGAATTTCTTTCTACAGACCAGGCTCTTCTTTCGATTCTTAGTATTAGAGTAAATGTCGATTGAAGATGGTCGGATTAACGAAATATTTAGTTTAACGATTTTCATTTCCTACCCCGGCTAATATATTATTCATCTCTATGTAAAAATGTTTCATTTTAACAAAAACCATTTTAAAGAAAATATCAATTTATCGTAATTTAATAATCAACGATGCAATCATTTAAACGCTGTGAAATGTCTGTTCAAACATAATGATATGCATCACATGCTATTGTATACTGAAAGGACAAATTATTATATACACCTACCTAATAACCTGTGGCTCCACCTTTTCCCCTCAAAACAGCAGCCAGTCGTTTTGGTAAGGACTCAATGAGGTGTTGAAAACAAGGAGATGGTATTTAGGCGCAGAATATCTCGAGGAGTATTGTCGTTCAGAATTGTTCCCCCAATATTGATTTTCGGATTTTTTTCCCATACTTTCCTCTGTAGATGGCCGCAGCTTGAGACCATGAGAGGTTTTTATCGATTTGAATTTTCTTGATTTTATTCGCCAAGTATCTGGCTTCGCATCCTGCGTAAGTCGCGTAGTGATTGCCATGACAATTGGGGCGTTTTGAGGTTCGAGTTTTGGGTTGGATTGTTTTACCTCTGAGAGGCACTTTTTGCACACCATGGGCTAAATGGCCAGGTCACAAGGACCCCGAAGATTCAGAGAAGGTTGGGGGAGGGGACCCACTGGAACAGCTGTTGGGAGACAGATGGTAGCCTCCCGTCAAGGCCATCCAGCGTGTTCTTTAACGTTGGGTTGTTTTACCTCTGAGCGGCACTTTTTTGCACACCATGGGCTAAATGGCCAGGTCACATGGACCCCGAAGGCTCAGAGAAGGTTGGGGGTTGGGTTGTTTTACATCTGAGCGGCACTTTTTTGCACACCATGGGCTAAATGGCCAGGTGACATGGACCCCGAAGGCTCAGAGAAGGTTGGGGGAGGGGACCCACTGGAACAGCTATTGGGAGACAGATGGTATCCCGTCAAGACCATCCAGCGTGTTCTTTAACGTGCACAGGGTATTGGGGTCACGTGACACGAAGGTTGCCAGATCACTAATTTCTGAAAAAATCGTTGCCAGATATTTTTTCTGAATTCTGTAATCAACCATAGTGTTCGGACACTTTTTTGAACCACTGTACTAGGCACTTTATAATAGACTGATGTAAAACGGATAGTAGTCGGAAATGGTACAAGCCGGTTGTTTCTCAAAATGGACGATCAGTCTTCATGTTAGAAACAACTAGATTTCCTATTTCAGGCTTCCTGTACTGTACGCGAAGGTCGCCAGATCACTCATTTCTAAAAAAATCGTTGGCAGATATTTTTCCTGAATTCTGCATTCAAGTAATATATTCGGATATTTTTTGAGCGACTGTACATGAGAGAGCATCTCTCTCGTATCAGCTGTCAAGTGAATCCGCTTCCCCAATCTTCTCTGAGAATTCGAAGTCATTGTGTGTAAAAAAAGTGCTGCTCAGTGGTAAAGTTGGGTTGGGTTGTTTTACCTCTGAGCGGCAAATTTTTGCACACCATGGGCTAAATGGCAAGGTCACATGGACCCCGAAGGCTCAGAGAAGGTTGGGGGAGGAGACCCACTGGAGCAGCTGTTGGGAAACAGATGGTAGCCTCCCGTCAAGGCTTGGTACATAATAAATACGGTAGATGGCGCGCCAAAACGTGGTAGACGATATTGATGATTAAGCCGAGGATAGGTAGATAATAAATACGGTAGATGGCGCGCCGAGACTTGGTAGACGATAATGATGATTAAGCCGAGGCTTGGGAGATAATAAATGCGGTAGATGGCGCGCCGAAACATGGTAAACGATAATGATGATTAAGCCGAGACTTAATAGACGATAATAATGATTAAGCCGAGGCTTGGTAGATAATAAATGCGGTAGATGGCGCGCCGATACTTGGTAGACGATAATGAATATTAAGCCGAGACTTGGTAGACGATAATAATGATCAAACCGAGGCTTGGTAGATAATTAATACGTTAGATGGCGCGTCGAAACTTGGTAGACGATAATAATGATTAGCCGAGGCTTTGTAGATAATAAATACGGTAGATGGCGCGTCGAAACTTGGTAGACGATAATGATGATTAAGCCGAGGCTTGGTAGATAATAATGCGGTAGATGGCGCGCCGAAACATGGTAAACGATAATGATGATTAGGCCGAGACTTAATAGACGATAATAATGATTAAGCCGAGGCTTGGTAGATAATAAATGCGGTAGATGGCGCGCCGATACTTGGTAGACGGTAATGATGATTAAGCCGAGACTTGGTAGACGATAATAATGATCAAACCGAGGCTTGGTAGATAATTAATACGTTAGATGGCGCGTCGAAACTTGGTAGACGATAATAATGATTAGCCGAGGCTTTGTAGATAATAAATACGGTAGATGGCGCGTCGAAACTTGGTAGACGATAATGATGATTAAGCCGAGGCTTGGTAGATAATAATGCGGTAGATGGCGCGCCGAAACATGGTAAACGATAATGATGATTAAGCCGAGACTTAATAGACGATAATAATGATTAAGCCGAGGCTTGGTAGATAATAAATGCGGTAGATGGCGCGCCGATACTTGGTAGACGGTAATGATGATTAAGCCGAGACTTGGTAGACGATAATAATGATCAAACCGAGGCTTGGTAGATAATTAATACGTTAGATGGCGCGTCGAAACTTGGTAGACGATAATAATGATTAGCCGAGGCTTTGTAGATAATAAATACGGTAGATAGCGCGTCGAAACTTGGTAGACGATAATGATGATTAAGCCGAGGCTTGGTAGATAATAATGCGGTAGATGGCGCGCCGAAACATGGTAAACGATAATGATGATTAGGCCGAGACTTAATAGACGATAATAATGATTAAGCCGAGGCTTGGTAGATAATAAATGCGGTAGATGGCGCGCCGATACTTGGTAGACGGTAATGATGATTAAGCCGAGACTTGGTAAACGATAATAATGATCAATCCGAGGCTTGGTAGATAACAAATACGGTAGATGGCGCGTCGAAACTTGGTAGACGATAATAATGATTAAGCCGAGGCTTCGTAGATAATAAACGCGGTAGATGGAGCGCCGAAACATGGTAAACGATAATGATGATTAGGCCGAGACTTGGAAGACGATAATAATGATTAACCGAGGCTTGGTAGATGATAAATACGGTAGATGGCGCGCTGAAACTTGGTAGACGATAATGATGATTAAGCCGATACTTGGTAGACGATAATAATGATCAAACCGAGGCTAGGTAGATAATTAATACGTTAGATGGCGCGTCGAAACTTGGTAGACGATAATAATGATTAGCCGAGGCTTTGTAGATAATAAATACGGTAGATGGCGCGTCGAAACTTGGTAGACGATAATGATGATTAAGACGAGGCTTGGTAGATAATAATGCGGTAGATGGCGCGCCGAAACATGGTAAACGATAATGATGATTAAGCCGAGACTTAATAGACGATAATAATGATTAAGTAGAGGCTTGGTAGATAATAAATGCGGTAGATGGCGCGCCGATACTTGGTAGACGGTAATGATGATTAAGCCGAGACTTGGTAGACGATAATAATGATCAAACCGAGGCTTGGTAGATAATTAATACGTTAGATGGCGCGTCGAAACTTGGTAGACGATAATAATGATTAGCCGAGGCTTGGTAGATAATAAATACGGTAGATGGCGCGCCGAAACTTGGTAGACGATAATGATGATTAAGACGAGGCTTGGTAGACGATAATAATGATTAAGCCGAGGCTTGGTAGATAATAAATACGGTAGATGGCGCCCCGAAACTTGGTAGACGATAATGATGATTAAGCCGAGACTTGGTAGACGTTAAATAACCCTTGGATGGTCTTGATATGCGGCTACAATCTGTCTGCTGCTGACCCGTGGGTTCCATTTCCCCAACTTTCTCTGGGCCCTTTCGGTCCTTGTAGTCTTGTCATTTAGCCCATTGTGTACAAGTAGTGTCACTCAAAGGTGAAACACTCATCTCCTATAGTATCGTAAGTATGACACAATTACTCCAGCCAGTCCTCGGAACTCATTTCTACTGAGGAGGTTCAAACTGATTTTGATAAGTGTCTATAGATTTTCACTCGTTCCATTGAAGTCAATGAGTCTTCTTTGAACGCTTTTTTAAACTTCCTGTTACATGTTAAAACAAAAGCTGCATGCAAGGTCATTTCTTGATATAACAGCTGAGCTAATTGCGATGAATTTCATGTTTACAAGACATTTTTTGATCTTCTCTAAAATTGTAAATTACACTACTTCCATTTGTATATCATGATGCCTAGTATTCTATGTATAGTTTCAGTAATGATCTGAAATGTGCAAATTTAAATTATTGCTTATATCCACTGAGTTCCCTCTACAAATTTACTTAAATATTTTGTTTAATTCAGGTCACCTCGTATATAAAGATTAAGATGCATGGTTTAGAAAATGTAGAAATCTTTATTTCATTCTGAAAGCAATCAGCGTAATAATGAAGATATTAATTTAGCGTAGCCTTAAATCATCATTTTTTATTTTATGCTATTTGCTAGATAAATGTAATTAAAGGATTGCGAAAACAGCTACCACTATAAATTATAGTATCATTTAGTGTAGTCTTGTGTAGTCGTTTAATCACAGAATGGTTGATCTTATGATAATGGATTCCAGTTCAGTGACTTCCAACGTAAGTCGCTAAAAATGAAGAATAATAGTGTAGGACCTGTTATTTTAGAACACGTAGTTTATAATATATATAACGTATCAGAAGGATTTAACACTTCACCACACACGCTGTGCATACAGAACGGCCTCATCATTTTACTAACATATTTGGTGCAGGAATCTTTACTTTTGTATGAATGTCAACATACCAAGTGAGTATTAACAGTACTAGTATTTAATTACAATGGATATTACATAAAAAATATGATTCTTGAAATCGGTAAACGCTAAAAAGACTAATCTCAAAAATAAATATAGCATTTTAATGTCGTAGTGTACTAGGTCGGTGCTTGTTTAATAAGAACGTTAATAGTACGTTATATGATACCACATTATAACATACATCCCACCCTCAAAGCTCCTCGGTGTTTACAGATGAGACCCTAGAGAGTACGTTCGCTCAGAAAAATATCCGAACACTATTGTTGATATCAAAAATTCTGAAATTCTTAATTCTGAAATCAACCATAGCGTTCGGATATTTTTTGAGCGACTGTACATGTACACTAAGCGGTTCCATCATTAAGTGCAGTCATATATTATGTCATAATAAGTCAGTTGCAGAATTCGGTAAATTCTTTAAAAAAGAGTTTTATAAAAAAGTTTCATAATTCAAAAATCTCAGTCAAATCTATTTAAATCAAAATATCTTTTCCGAACGCAACAAATTTTTAAAAATATTCGTTTAGTGTGGAAGCTGAAACATTTAGCAAGTTGCCTTGTTCTGCAAAACATTTATAATTAGTGGAAATTAACATAATCATTACAAGAACTGCTAAAAACACTCTTATATGGATTAGTAATGTTCAGTATGACGGTTTTGCTTTCTTTTTAATTAGTTTTTATTAACTTACCAGAACAATTATTTAAACTCTCATTTTAGCTGTTAAATATTAAAATCTGCGCAACTGTGAAAATTATTGAACGAATAACAAAATTCTTTCATTATTCGACACTAAAATAGATTTGATAGCGATGATTTTAATGTAATGCTTATTTAAGATGTTACTAAGCTATGTTTTTGAGTTCTTACTGAGATAACATGAAAGTGTACCAAATAAAGCATTGTGCTCTGGACATGCTTTATTTATGTTATACGTGTTAGGAGATCATGGCTTGGACCTCCTCGAAGAAGAAGGGTTCCTAGATGATAGTAGCATTGAAAACACACCACAAAATAACAGGTGGAGAATGCTGTGAAATTTCATCATCCCCAGAGGATGTGACGATTCCCTTACCCAACAATTCTGAGTTTTGACAATACTGTTAAGCCGGAAGTGCGACTCCTTACTCTGTAAAATGTTACATGGCCAGTTGTTGTCCAGCTCCATCCTATCCAGTCCTAAGTCATGAAAATACCACTTTGTACATTAACCAACGCAACACACTTCGTAGGACCTTGAAGACAGTTGATCACGCAAGATTCAAGAGTGTTACATCGACCCTGGCTCTAAGAGAAAACTACTGCATCAGCCATTTACAATGTGTTCAAAAACCAGTAGACTTCCTCTGCATTGGAATTACGATTAATAACCGTTTCTTCAAAACTCTGAGCCCTGTTCTCTAACTCATTCTCCTCAAAGGCGTCTCCATCTCTTCGGTAAGCGATATTTGGCTATAGCATTCGTGTCTTTGTTATTGTTTTGGAAATAGAGCTGAACGAATAATGCACAATCCTTCAGTTCCAGTGTCGCGGCTCTTCTTGTTCACTTTTCTGGAAAGTTTGGGAAAGTAAAAATGATCATACTCTCTATTACAAAAGGGTCAGGTCTCATTATGGCTTTTTGTTTTCATACTATAACCACGTGATATATTCTCTTACTAACAAGTGATTGGTAAATAATGTGCATGGTTTTTCTGTACAGCGCCACGTCCAACCCGCTGGCAGTTTTTATAAGAATTTCATTTTTTACCTACCATTTTATTCTGCATGACCTGATTATTATCCCCTTCAAATTTCAGCTTTGTGCAACTAACCGTTTTTATCCGCAGACCTACAAAGTAACATAGTTTAATTCAATCACTCAGTATATATCATCAGTTTGAAACATTTCACTGGAGACCTCCTCCTCCTTTTGGGGGCGGGGGTGGCTCAGTTGGTAGTGCCCCAAGTTTTGTAATCTTTAGTTCACAGGTTCGAGTCACAGCTGGTTCAGCGTTGGGATTTATCTCCGCAAAATTCCCCGCCCTGCCCATGGTCAGTAAGGGACACCGATGAGCTTTGAAAGGTCGCCGTCCGTCGGATGGGACGTTAAGCCGTGGCCCCGTGTGCGGGAGAGCCATACCCTTTGCACGTTAAAGAACACACTGGATGACCCTTGACGGGAGGCTACCATCTGTCTCCCAGCAGCTGTTCCAGGGGTCCCCTCCCCCAAACATCTCTGAGCATTCGGGTTCTTTGTGACATAGGCATTTAGCCCATGGTGTGCAAAAAGGTGTCGCTCAGAGGTATAACAACCCAACCTCCTCCTTTTACAAATTTCAAGGTTAAATCCTGTACTCGATTGAGATAATAAATAATGATTTATTTCTTGAAACATTACTTAAAATGTTATTTAGTTTCACAAAGAAATAGAAGTACAAACGTATATTCTGACCACGGATGTGTGTAACTGTCTGCAAATACACATGAAAACCCATTATAACATAGATTCAGTGGTAGCAGTAAGCATCTAAAGAAGCGAAAGCAATCCGTATCGCAAAGCCAATTTGCTCAAGAGAATTTGGGTTCGGTAGATTGACCTCTGAGAGGTACAATCGGTCAAAAAAATATCCGAACACTATGGTTGATTACAGAATTCAGAAAAAATATCTGGCAGTCTTTTTTAGAAATTAGTGATCTGGTAACCACCGTGTACATACAGTCGTTCAAATAAATATCCGAACACTATGGTTGATTACAGAACTCAGAAAATATATCTGACAGTCTTTTTTAGAAATTAGTGATCTGGTAACCACCGTGTACATACAGTCGTTCAAATAAATATTCGAACACTATGGTTGATTACAGAATTCAGTAAAAATAAATCTGGCATCGATGTTTTTAGAAATTAGTGATCTGGTAATCTTCGTGTAAGTACACGAAGGTTGCCAGATCACTAATCTCTAAAAACATCGTTGCCAGATCACTAATCTCTAAAAACATCGTTGCCAGATTTTTTCTGAATTCTGTAATCAACCATAGTGTTCGGATATTTTTTGAGTGATTGTACGAGTTTGCCAAAAATTAGCTAAATAACCAGATCACAAAGAATCCGATGTCTCAGAGAAGGTTCGGGGAGGGAACTCACTGGACAATTGTTAGGAGACAGATGATAATCCCAGCAAGACCATCCAGTGAGTTATGCTTTTTTAATAAAATAATTTTTTAATAATATAAATTTTATATTATTCTTTTTTAGGTTAAACAGAATATACTTAGTCTTTTTCGTATTTAAAATCCAACCATTTCATCACACATTTTAGATCAGTGTTCATGTTATAAAGGAGATTTTCCAGAGAATCAGCACATAAAGTTAATGATGTATCATCTGCAAAAGTGTTAATATAGCTTGTTATTTTTAATTTTCATAGATCATTTATGAATATCAGAAACAAGGTTGGTCCCAGGACTGAACCTTGTGGTACGCCACATGAAATATGTTTTGGGTTACTAAGTGTATTAAAAAGACTAACACATTGCGTTGTGTGCTGTAAGTAGTCTTTAAACCATTTTAATACAACACCACGAATGCCAATATTTTCTAGTTTGCTAATTAAAATTTCGTGATCAACGGTGTCAAAAGCTTTCTCCAAGTCCATAAATACGGATAGAGTAAATTGATTATTGTCAATTGTTGTATGGAATGAAACACCTTTGACGTATAATTCAACAATGCAGTTTCTGTACCTCTGCCCTTCCTAAACCCAAATTGGTTGCCGAACGAAGGTTGCCAGATGCAACCTTCGTTCGTAGAACTTACAGAATAGCATTAGCTAATTTCTAATTGTATCACTATGCAGTCCTGTTCGAACCATATCCATGGCAATTGGAATTCTGTAAGAAAAGAAACAACAATGGGCTTGATAAGATTTATTTATACATTACTAGAAATCAATCGTTGTCATGGCATTTACCAGACGGGATGTCTCTGATTGGATTATTCTGCTATGATGTCGTTATGCAGATCAGCTTCCCAGTTAAGAAAATCACTGAAACTAAATAACCCAATCAGAGACAACTTGTCCAAAAAGTGTAAATTCATGAACAAGTCACTTCCAGTCCATACTTACAGAAACACGGAGAGTGAATAATGGAATCAATAGCATTTATTAATTATTTTCTGGTACAAAGTGTTCCAAATAATAAATGCTCTTGTAAGTCACTACATACAATCAATCTAAACTTATAGAATACCATTAGCTAATTTCCAACTCTATCACTATGCAGTCCTGTTCGAACCATATCCATGGATTTACACCAACTTACTCTCGAGAAATAAGCATGTCCATAGACTTCAAGTTCGACAGCGATTCCGTTAACAAAAACTCTAATTCTCTATGAGATTTTATCCCCGTTTAACCTTCTGATATAATAAAATAAATAAATAATAAATACCCCCTCAAACAGCTGCTAGCCACAGAGATCTGACAGGAGCCTGTCAGTTTATACGCCAGAGTACAAGTTCTGAGAGGATGGCGGGACCTCAGCAGAAAAACAACAGCGGTAGGTGTCTTCACTTTCGCATGAGTTCCTTTTTTTATGATTAAATGTGTATAAAAATAATATTTGAATATATCCAGTCTTTTCACACCACTTCCATCTTTTTCTAGATTCGGTCGTGGACATACATACATACATACATACCTACATATATACTTACATACACACACACAGGGATATACCCAGGGTAGAGACAGGGCCCCCCCAAAAATTCTGTCGTCTTATACGAAATCTCAATATTGTCTACCTACTTTGAAATCCAAAACATTTTTCTTTATTAAATTTATTCTATCACCACTTTTTTATGTCCGAATTAAAATACATTAAAAAACACTAGGAAATATCATGCCATATAGAATAACATTTTAACTTTTCGTGTTCGTTGGATTATTATTACGGAAGTCTTACCTCTTGAAACTAAATTATACTTGAAGCCTTCCACCCGCACTAAACTAAATTCTCGGACCGCCCTCTCTTAAAAAAAATTCTTGGGATACATACATACATAAATACATACGTACAGTCGCTCAAAAATATCTGATGATCTGGCAACCGTCGTGAACTGTACACGAAGGTTGCCAAATCATTAATTTCTAAAAAAATCGTTGCCAGATATTATTTCTGAATTCTGTAATCAACCATAGTGTGCGGATATTTTTTTGAGCGACTGTACATACATACAGAATCCTCAAGCAGCCAAGGGCTACGGAGCTCCAACCAGATGGCAATTTAGTTCTCCAGATATTCTGTCCTGAGCTACGGCTCGATTACGGAAACGTAGTGTCGATGAGTTATCAAAAAGGCAGATTAATTAGGCCACCTTATTAAGTCAGTCTCCTAAACCGTTCTTTGTATATATATATGACAAGACAAAATGAAAGTAACTGTATTCTGTAAATTGATCTTTGCAATCCAATGAACCTGTTTCTAAACGGAATGGATATATTTATTTAGTTGAATGAAATGTAACTTTATAATACTCTGTAATCTAAACAGCTTTGCTGTTCCCTTCAAAACATTTTTACATTTATATCACACCACTTATAAATTTATATTATCATTTATGAATTTTTTCCAGAATTAAAAATAAATATCAAATATTAATTGGAAGACAATATCGTCTTTAATCACGAATTGACACATTTTGCTTAAGTCGTTAACAAAGTACTGTCGGATTACGTTAGTTTTTAAACTAATAAGTTCGTCAGATATCCTAGCCATTGGAACTATGGTCGAATTTCTAAACATCTATTATTTGTGCGTCATATATAATATCTATCTGGGATAAAGATCATTGACACTTTCATACTTAGGCTTGTAACCTGCAATTGACATTCTTCAGATTGTCTTGAGGGATGATCGCCTTCTAATGACCAAATTTGAATTATTATATTTTACATAATTCAAACCGTGAAAATTTTAAATATCACATTTATCCACTCAGCAATTTTATGTACAAAGCTGAGAATACTCGTATATTGTCAGTTTAATTTCCTTCGCTTCTCACCTATAGGTTAATTCTTATATCAGTCAGTGGACTAGGAAAGAATTATTCATATTTTTTGTTTAAATATTGGTGTATTAGATGCTTAAGTCGATTACGTGTAAAACAAACAGTAAATGTTTATTTCTTCCATAATTTTTTACTCATAGAAAAAAATATTATGAAAGTGGAAACAACTACCACTATAAATACTGATATACTTTAATGAAGAATTAAACTTTCGTTTAATCATAACTCTGTTTACATGTATCCTACAATATTCCAGTTCAGTTATCTTCAATGCAAGACCACTAAAAATCAATAAGATACTATCTGTTAAAGACATAGGGAGGCGTTCATAAATTTCAAATGGCTGTTATAGAATAATTTTAACATTTTTTTTCACTTACGTCACACAGTGTAACGCTTGAACGGAATTCCATATACCCTTTTGCTTTTCTTTTTTGAACTAAAAATCAATAACATAAAATCTGTTAAAGACCCTAATTACTTCTATCGATGATTCTGTTTTCATGAAAAAAGTGAATTCAATATAAACCTTTTATTTTTAAAATAATTGTAAAAATGGTAAAATTATTACAATTTAAATTATTATAAAAAGGTAAATTAATTATTTATAAACACACGGGTAAAGTGAGAATCTAAAATAAAAATCGTCATTCTTCATAATTTGCATAATAAAATTTAATCCAGGTGGCCTTGATTAAACACGCTGCATTTATCTGATATCTCTGGGAGCATTGGCGTTCCCACCGTACGACTGGAATAGTTCGTTATCAATGGGAAAAGGTATCCATGGAATAGATGTTTCTCGTCAAACACTTGATGTCATTTGCATACATTTGATACATTTGCTTCTCGCCGGACAATCCTCAGAGGGTAGACGGCGTGCTGTTGGACTTTCGACATGAAATTTGGCACTGCAATCCGGACCACAATCTGAAACATTCTCTGAAAATTTGGAGCCTGTACGTTGATTTCCCGATGAGTTGTGGCTGCCACAGACACACAGTAAAGGACACTCCCCAACTCGCTATGACGCCGTATTTTGTATCATATCGTTCGGATAAAATTTACGAAGAATAATTGGTTGTAAAACACAAAATAAAATAATACCCTTAATAATTAACAGACATTAGAAAATCTATTTTATTTTACTATTTCAACTGATGCAATATTTAATTAGTAACGGAAGTTCATATGTTTAACAGCAGCGATATCAGTTTATTTATTTTCAAACACTAATAGAAACAAATTTAAAGGAAGGCAGAATCGAATAATCTACATTTCTTTGGGCATAGCGAGATAAATGTTTCGGTTTCCATTACTATTTGATTCCTATTGATATTTATAATCCTTATTTATATCCTATTTGATCCTTTTTATTATCCTATTTGATATTTATAATCCATATTTATCTCCTCCTATTGCGGAGATAAATCTCAACGCTGAGTATCCTCAGCGTTGATAATCTCAACAATTTTTATTTATCCCCGCAAAACTCCCCGCCCTGCCCACGGTCAGTAGGGGACACTGATGGGGTTGGAAAGGCCACCGTCCGTCGGATGGGACGTTAAGTCGTGGTTCTGTGTGCGGTAGATTCCGGGAGTTCTTTAAAGTGCACAGGGTATGGCTCCGTGTTCGGAGCCATACCCTGTGCACGTTATAGGAAAGGAGGCTACCATCTGCCTCCGAACAGCTGTTGCAGTGGGTCCCCTCCAGCAACCTTCTCTGAGCCTTCGGGTCCCTTGTAACCTGGTCAATTAACCCACTCTGAGCAAAAAAAGTGCAGCTGAGAGTTCCTTTACAGATATTTAATTATTCTCCTTTTTCGCTTCTTTTGCTATTCAGCTGTTCGGGTCCGGTCATATCTATGTAGTCCTGACATCTGTTGAACAAAATAGTCATGGAAAATGTAAAAAAAAAATCATCTTTTTTATTATTTGAATTTGTTTAAAATTTAATCTTAAGCCATTTATTTCAAAAATGACAAGTAATAAACTAATTAATTGAGACTTTATTAAAAGATCATGGAATATTTCGAAATTGAATAAAACTTTTTTCAGAAATATGAGAGCAATTAATTGACTTTCAATACAAACAGTTTTCATAGCACCGGAATGTAATTGGTACTCCAAAATTTGAACTACGTCTTCAAATGACAAATAAATCTAGTTCTGATTAATTCTAAGCTCAGTTAAGAGATTTTTATACAAATACACAATATAAAAATATCCCTAAAAAACAGCATAATTTTTACGATTTTTTGTTTTACAGACTATACAGGGATTAATTGCTTAATATAGGAGTCATTTCACACCCTA
Source organism: Ryuthela nishihirai (assembly GCA_038380435.1). Lineage (NCBI taxonomy): Eukaryota > Metazoa > Arthropoda > Arachnida > Araneae > Heptathelidae > Ryuthela > Ryuthela nishihirai. The sequence goes on from JAWZYU010000041.1 coordinate 2,985,037, forward strand.
AACAGTTAACCTCTAAAGATTATTTTATTTTCCAATCCAAAGAGGCTTTAGATGCTAGGGAAAAGGGTGAAAATATCTTCATAAATAAAATAAAAAATTAAAAAAATTCTCCCTCAAGCAGCTGCTTGCCACAGCGATCTGACATGAGCCTGTCAGTTTCTGCGCCATAGTCGAAGGTCTGTGAGGATGGTGGGACCTCAGCAGAGACAAAACAAATATCCATGCGTTACCTGGGACTCGAACCCGGGTCCCTTTGATAACTTTAATACGCCATAGAGAAGATATGTGTTGGGTTGGGTTGTTTTTCCTCTGAGCAGCAATTTTTTCTAGACAATGTGGTAAATGGCTAGGTAATAGGGAACCCAAAGGCTAAGAGAATGTTGGGAGAAGGTGACCCAATGTAACAGCTGTTAGGGGACAGATGGTAGACACCCATCAAGGTCATTCAGCGTGTTTCTTACTTTGGTTTATCTCTGAGCGGTAGTTTTTTCACACAATGGGCTAAATAATATAAATAAATAAATGAAATAAATAAAAAAAAAATAATATAATAAAAGACCCAGAAGGCTCAGTTTACGTTGTGGGAAGGTGACCCAATGGAACAGCTGTTAGGAGACAGATGGTATCCTTCCGTCAAGGTCATTCAGCGTGTTTTTTACATTAATTGTTTTATCTCTGAGCGGTAGTTTTTTTCACACAATGGGCTAAATTGCCAGTTCATAAAGACCCAGAGGGCTCTGAGAAGGTTGGGACCCACTAGAACAGCCGTTGAGAGACAAATGGTAGCCTCCCATCAACGTTTTAGTTAACCTGCCCAGGGAATGGTACGTACAGAATTTCTACACTCTTTTCTTTCGGTTTTCATCAAATTTTAATTCTAACAATATTCTGATTTTACGACAGTTTGGTTCGTCCCATGGCCGAGTGGTTAGCGCACTTGGCTACTGCTCTAAGGGATCTGGGTTTGAGCCACGGGTAAGGCATGGATGTATGTGTCGTTTTCTCTGCTGAGGTCCTGCCATCCTCTCAGATCTTTTACTACGGCATATAAACTGACAGGGTCCTGTCAGACCAATGTGGGAAGCAGTCCCTTGAGGGAGTATTTATTTTTCGTTTCTTTAGTATTGGCTTTGCTAACTTTACGCTTATGAGGTCATCTCCTTGAACTTTATATAAATAATAGAGCAGTGATTCTCAACCTTTTATGCTTCACGTACCCCCTGGAAATGTGTATGTTAATGTCATACCCCATGTATAGATACAGAAAACTATAGTTATACTATAACAATGGGAATAAAATAAAACATATATAAATATACAAATTCTTTATTGTAGAATTTCAATCAAAAATCCATCACCAGAATTTTTCCAGATATCGAAACAATCTTCAGATGTCTGTCGTTTTTAAAAATTTCGGTAATATCTGGTCAGTGACTTAGTTCTTTATAGGCAAGTTGTTAAAGGCGGAAAAACTATTACGACCTATTTATTAACGGTGGAGTTGATCAATTGACCTGTCGTTTCTCTTTCTGAACGATTAATTCTTCGCCCCCTTCTGGAATATTATCTAACCACTTTTACTTCTATTTCGTTAATTAATAGGATTAGTTTGATTTCAGGAATGTACTATGAATCTATTGCTTGCTAAAACTTATTCGGGACGGAAATGCTAATCACGAAACAAATAAATGTCGTATCCGGGTTAACGTTTCTGAAAGCATTGTTGTGTCATCGATTCTTTAGCATGCAAGCTGTTTTATTCGTTTCTCTTTCATAGTGAAAGGTTAATTATTTTTTGAAACATCTTATCCTATGATAAGAAAACCACGTAAGGAAGTGTTTTCGATACATTGTAACAATTACTAGTGAATATAAATCTTTGGGCTTCAACTGAAGTAGATTTCATTGGTTATTTAGATATCGTTATTTCTGTTATTAAGAGCTTTTCGGGGTCTCCCAAACGACCTTCAGGAGCCTTTTCTGCAGGTTGGCTTAAGAGAATAAGGATTTCCTCAATTACGATTAATTATGGAATGTAACGGACTCCTTTATCGCGGCTTGATACTGTTGAAGTAACGTTCACTTCAGTGAACTCTTAGTACGAACCGATGTGATGCAAATATATTACGGCAGAGAATATTTTTAAAGTCCTAGAAGTTTGTGATATGATGAGTGTTTTACAGATAAATTTGGGCGTTGTCGTTTTTTGGTGTACGGCACTTTACTGCACCTAAAGAAATTAATCTTTTGCTCGTATTTACTTTAAAAAATTATATATTTATATAACGTACTAAATTCTGAATAATTACGGTTAATGTTTAAAACGGTTAGTATGCCTGTAACATTGTGACGTTTGGAGCATTTAAATTATTCATAATTTCACGCTATTATTTAATTCGGTAAACGTTTCACAGGTGATTGAAAGATTTAATGTGGCAACGAGTGTGTTGGGTTGTTTTACCTCTGAGCGGCACTTTTTTGCACACCATGGGCTAAATGGATAGGTCACAAGGACTCCGAAGGCTCAGAGAAAGTTGGGGGAGAGGACCCACTGGAACGGCTGTTCGGACACAGATGGTAGCCTCGCATCAAGGTTACCAAGTGCGTTCTTTAAAGTGCACAGGGTTTAGCTCTCCCGCTCACGGGCCCACGGCTTAACGTCCCATCCGACGGACGGCGGCATTTCCAAGCCCATCGGTGTCCCCTACTGACCATGGGCAGGATGGGGAGATTTGCAGAGATAACTCTCAACGCTGACCCAGCTGGGACTCGAACCTAGGAACTGCAGATTACGAGCCTGGCGCACTACCGACTGAGCCACCCCCTCCCCAGGTAACGAGTGGAACACGAAATTTGTTCCATCCCTTGCATAATGGGTTCTTTTACGTATGAGAGGTACATCTTGGCACATGTGGGACAAAATGGCCACTCCACCAGGACTCCATGCAGTCGGTGAAAGGAACCCACTGCACCACATCTGTTAAGAGATAGATGACAACCTCACATCATGGCCATCCAGCGTCTTATTTAACAGGTGCAGGGTACATTTCTCCTACACACATGGACCATGGCTTTACCTAATAACGGACGGACGATGGCCTTTACAGAAACCATCAGTGTTCGCCTTTCTAACCAACAAAAGGACTGGGGAACTCTAGTTGGACTCGACCCTGGGAAATACATATTCCTATCCTGTGCCAATACCATCAATCTCTTCACTTTAATGAGAGTACTCTTTCTGATCGTATGTCTTTTGGTGGCATTTCTAATAGCAATACGGAAGACAGCTTAGTACGAAAGCAGATATCGTTACTATGCGATGACGTATGTATAAATCTGCGTAACTGTGGGTCTCGACGCTGTCATAGGTGCTACTCGAACCAGAAAAAAATTACACATGAAGAGAAACTATAGCAGTTATTAATTCCTTAACGGAAAGAAACTCTACGAACACTGCTCCTGGGTGGCTAAGTTGGTAGCGCGCTAGGCTAATAATCTGCAGTTCCCAGGTTCGAGACCCAAGTGGGTCAGCGTCGAGATTTTTCTCCCCAAAATTCCCCGCCCTGCCACGGTCAGTAGGGGACACTGATGTGCTAAAAAGGTCGCCGTACATCGGATGGGACGTTAAGCCATGGCCCCGTGAGCGGGAGAGCCATACCCTGTGCACGTTAAAGAACACGCTGGATGGAAACACGCTTGACGGGAGGCTACCATCTGTCTCCCAGCAGCTGTTCCAGTGGGTCTCCTCCCCCAACCTCCTCTGAGCCTTCGGGGTCCATGTGACCTGGCCATTAGCTCATGGTGTGCAAAAAGTGTTCCGCTCAGGGTAAAACAACCCAACCTACCATCCACGGAGGAAGGTGGGGGGGGGGGGGAAGACAGTGAGGAAGTAAAAAAAAATACGCAGCAGCCATTTACACCTTTATAAACCGTTAAAGCTTTGGAAATTCCAGATTTTGAAAAGTCATTTTCGGTAAATCTTGTGTTTTTTTTGCAAATAATCTCAAGTTTAATATTTCTTTTGTGGCTCAAAAATGAAAATTAACACTTATGTGTACGTCATAAGATAGAAAAATAGGAAAGGATTTGTATCGCACCTTAAGCCTTTTTCTCAACGTTTAAAGTGTTTAAAAAAAATTAAAAATTATCGTTATGGTCAATAAATATTTCGATTTAGAGTGAATGATGTGGTAAATCTTATTTAGTGAGAGATGAAATAAACAGATGCAATTACCTTTCTATAAATAGGAATTCACGTTCATAATTCAGTAACTTATTCGTAATGAAATATTTGTGTTCACACAAAATAGGGTCCCACTAATTGTAGCTATGGAAATGGCGTTTTTCGAACTACATTGTTTTTCGTTTTCATAGTTTTGAACGAAAGGATAATTTTTCAGGCACGAAATGAATGCCTGACAATGCAATGCGAAAATGGAAAACTATTCTCCCATTGCAATACACTAATTATTCGATTAAGAGTTAAACTGAAATCTAAATGTGATTTGAAGTTTCATGTAAACTTTGCATTTAATATTTTTTGCGTGTTAAATATCGCAGCGTTCATCATTTATATATTACGGCAACCAATTTCTTTATAATCGATATTACAGATATGTCGTATAGGTATTATAGATACCTAATGCAAATGATATTGAATAAGTTATTGAGCTGGTGCCATTATTTTCTACTGAGGTATTATGGCATTGTTACCGTTTTTTTTTTTTTTCGTTTTTTTTCCGTCAGATACGTATTATAAGTGACCTCAGGAGAAAAAATGTTTTGGAGAATGTATTGAAATGAACATTGAACTGTGATTGTTTCTTCCACTATATATTTTTGTTTTATTGCGTTCATGACACATTGACAATGCTTTTTCGAGATATGGATATTATAGAAATAACGCTGGGAAGTAGCCGAAAGCGCGTTGCTGACGTCATCTCTGCGTTTTATCGAACTTAATATTAAGGCGCACATATATTTTAATTTGCTTACTTATGGCAATACGTAGCTCTTACATCGTACACGAGGGATATTTTTTATTTTAACGAATCTAGGGAGGGAAATGTTTCGTTTTTGGATTATCTTTGGTTATTTGTTGGCGATCCCCACTGCTAGATTATGTGAGATAATATTCGTTTCTAAAATATTTCGTAATTACCGTCACCCACGTACGAGAAATGGTGAGAAAGGAAGCTTAAAGAGATGGAACTTCTGTTGCGAATATCGAGAAGTGTCACTTCCTTCGAAGTCAGATAACAGTTAAATCAGCAATGTTATTGTCAGACGTCAACAACGAATTATTACGATTGTTTTAAATCAGGATACAGTTAATGAAATCTGTTGAAGTGAAACGTGTGTAGAGTGGACATTTTTCATGTTTTCTTCTAGGGAATCGAAAAGATTACTTGAGGTTTGGAAAATGAGCCGTCTTTTAGTCATGTAGGTAGGAAGAAGAAATTTTAATGATATCGTATACGTCGCTTGTGTAGTAGCCATATTGGTCTTTACTTATAAACATATTTAAACTAACACTTCTAACTTTAAAAACAAATGAGAGACCAAGACTAACGTATATATTGAAGATAAAAATTGAGGGGAATTCCAGAAACTCCGTGTTGCCACTTTATTCCGAATGAAGTAAGTTTTTTACAATTTTTCCATAAAGTACAGAATAAAATGTAGAAATCTTGCTGCGTAGTCATGTTAGTTTAGTTTTTATTTTGGGGATTTCAGTGCAGAAAATGTGTGTCTGTAGTACATTTTCAGAGTTAAAACAACTTCGAAAAATGTGACTATAATAGCAGCATCTTTCTTATAAATGTAAATTCTAGGAATTTTGAATTGAATATTTTTTCAGAATTAAATTCAAATAGAGATTTTTGAACCGTGTTACATCAAAATAAATCGTGTAATACGATAATTGGATTTTTTTCCTAAACTGTGTTAAATAAAAATCGTGTAAAAGAATTCCGTGTCAAAACAGAATTGGGTGTGCAACGAAGTAACATAATTGATTGAGATTCCAATTTGTCACTCATTAACCTAAACTGATTGCATTGTTGGTGCCGTAATTAATTAATTAATTAATTAATTGTATTATTATTTAAGTAATTAATTAATTAATTGCACGAGCTTGTGACGCCATAGTAGAACGGGACCTCAGCATAAAAGCAATACACATCAATGCCTTACCCGAGGTTCGAATGACAAGCCATAAGGCTTAGCGGGGTAATCTATGTATATAACCATACTAAGGCTTAATAAAGATATTATTATTTTTAAAACCCAGTTCCCTTAGATCAGTAGCCATGCGTGAAAACCACGCGGCCACGGAACGCCAGTAACCAAAGTAACCAGGCTCGTAATCTGTAGTTCCCAGGTTCGAGTCCCAGCTGGGTCACCGTTGAGATTTATCTCCGCAAAATTCCCCGCCCTGCCCACGGTCAGTAGGGGACACCGATGGGCTTGGAAAAGCCGCCGTCCGTCGGATGGGACATTAACGCAATGGCCCCGTGTGCGGGAGAGCCATACACTGTGCACGTTAAAGAACACGCTGGATGGCCTTGACGGGAGGCTACCATCTGTCTCCCAACAGCTGTTCCAGTGGGTCCCCTCCCCCAACCTTCTCTGAGCCTTCGGGGTCCATATGACCTGGACATTTAGCTCATGGTGTGCAAAAAAGTGCCGCTCAGATGTAAAACAACCCAACCCTTAAATTTCTTAAAAATCTTAAATTTCTTTTAAATTTCTAAAATATTCAAAAATATTAAGTCATTTATCTACTTTATGCCAGTTGTGATGTTTATACGACTGAAATATTAACTGCACAGTGCGGCAAGAAAATATTGAGACTGAACTAAAATAAAAACAAGATGGCCACAGTTTTATTAATTGTTTCGTTCAAAGCAGTTCCAGAGAGGCTGAATACGCTTATTATATTGCTCATCGGAGCGGGGGTGGCTCAGTCGGTAGCGCGCCAGGCTCGTCATCTGCAGTTTCCAGGTTCGAGTCCCAGCTGCGTCAGCGTTGAGATTTATCTCCACAAAATTTCCCGCCCTGCCCACTGTCAGTATGGGACACCAATAAGCTTGGAAAGGCCGCCTTCCGTCGGATGGGACGTTAAGCCGTGACCCCGTGTGTGGGAGAGTCATACCCTGCGCATGTTAAAGAACAGGCTGAATGGCATTGACGGGAGGTTACCATATGTTTCCCAACAGCTGTTCCAGTGGTTTCTTCTCAATTTCATCTTGGTAAACAGAAAAAAAATCCTTTAGAGTCAGGTTAATCGTCAGCTATTTGCACAAAATCTTTGCAAACATTTAATCTTCAAAGTATTTCTTTATCCCACAAAGAATACGTCACAAACTAGGCACACCCTGACATTCTCTTACTCAATTTTATTCTTTCCTTTGCTTTCATTTGAGAAATAGAAATGAAATAATTTTAAAATATATTTTCGTCCTTAATCATTAATCAGTGTATTATTTGTAGAGAAAATAGGTTCGCTTCCTTCAGTTTTCGACCTTATAAGCTTGCAATATATCCCACCAAGGTAAGGATCAAAGGAGGGGGGAGGGAGGGAGGAGGGGGAGCATGAATGTCAAAGGTGGGAGGTGAGGATACTAATAACAGTAATTATTAAACTCATGGATGTTTCACGTATTTTTTATGAATATTTTTTAAACCTCTAAAATGAAGGGACAAATATTACAGTGCAATAGAAATTCAGTCTGATGCAAACCCCCACCCTTTATCTTTTTAGGCTCTATTGGGTCATTTGTTTCCGCACCCTCTCCCTCTTTCATTTTCTTCTAGATCGGGGCATTATCCTAGTCACGGCATTCGGATTGCATTTTAGCTACCTATCATTTGATCATCACTTGTATCTCCCTGAGATGTGAACTATCGTTATGCTTTCACGTTGCAGTTGTCTCAGAGCTTTCGTTGGATTTTTCACATCCAACGATAAACTCCATCTGGTGACGAAATTCTGTACTAGTTTTATATGAAAAATGAAAAGTTGAAATACCACATTTATCCACTAAGTTGTTTCTAGAAGGTTACTTTGGTATTGTCAGGTTAAATGGAGTAACTTCAAATATAAAGATTAAATGACATAGTTTGGTAAAGATATAATTTTTATTTAATTTTAAGAAACACAGTTTTTTTTTCTTCACTTTAAAAGATTTTCGTTTTTAAATGTGTTATTTTAACGCAACATTAAACTTCCTTTCCTTCATATGATCTTAGTTTAAGAAAAGTAATTAACGGGATAATTCAAAGAGCTACCGCTTTGAATCTCTGTATCTCTTAATGAAGTTTTATTCACTCGTTCAATTAAAATCTCTCCAAGAAGAACTGACAGTACAGTATTCCAGCTCCAGTGGCTGACAGCATAAGTCGCTACATTTAACTTCAAAAGATCAAAACCTGTTACAAAGTATCCTACATCTGCAGAATAACTAGTAGGCACAGATGTATGACTCAATACCACTAGAGGCCTTATATAAGTAGAGGTTGGCATCTGAAAATTAGACGTCATGTTTTGTTGTCGCTCGAATTGTTTAGCGTGCAAAGTTGAATGGCATTGCACGAATACTTATTGATTAGAAAAGGGTACGTTAATATTTGATACAGATTTCAGTGTTCACGATTTTCTTTATACAGGGTGAATCTGAAAAAGTGGGCAAAACTTTACGGGGTGGTAGAACGCAGCTATACGAGCAATATTCGTCATAGAAAGTATAGGCGAAACGCAAACGGCGAGCCGCTAGGTGGCGTTGGAAATGGTATAAAAGGGTCGGTCCTCGCACCCAACGGCATTTCTACCGTGGATTGCCGAGAGGATGGCTGGTTATACTAACCACGAAATGGCGGATATGCACTTTGTGTACGAGTGCCCCATTGAAACCGATATGGATCTAGTCGCCAGGATCGCCGTTGTTGCCGGCGATATTCGGGAAATGCCTGGTGTCTTCGCAAATGTGCGTCGGTCCCTATCCCGCAGGTGTGAAGCCTGCATTACAGCTGGCGGCAGCTCTTTTGAGCAATTTCTTTGAGCATGTACCTTAATTACATTCCTGTTAATAAAATGTTTTCTGAAGTATATCCTCTCCTTCTTGTGTTCATTCTTTAAATGTGACAGTGGAAAGCTACCTTTTAACTTCTCACCGCTTGCGTTCCGACCATACATTCTATGACGAATATTGCTCGAATAGCTGCGTTCTACCACCCCGTAAAGTTTTGCCCACTTTTTCAGATTCACCCTGTACAGGTAAAAAAAAATCTTTTTGTCGAAAGAAAAAATCTTTCAGAAAAGTATTTACGTTAGAAATTTGAAATTTTTGGGTTCGAATGTGCAGGTCGTGAAGTTACCATTGTAGCAAAATGTTGTCCCTTAGACTTGGGGGGGGGGGACTATTTTGGTTTTAACAGAAAATTGTATGTTTTTAGAGATGGATTAAAAATAATTTTTGGTTTGGACAGGAATTGATGAAATATTACGAATTTTATTTTCTGAATCTCTCAAAAGCTATAACCGCTCCCTCTAACGGTGGAAAAAATAAAAAAATTCTAAAATTTAAACAAATATTGCAGACTCTGTAGTTATTCTAGAAATTTCAAATTTTGACGGTGGAATGTGACAGTATCGAATGACTTACGCCCAAGGCAGGTAGGAAATGCAACTTTTTTTGTTTTAAGAGATAATTGGAAAACTTTTTTGGTTGCCACTAATGATGTAAAATAATTCGCATTTTCAAAGCCAGTTTTAATTATATCGTTAAACATCACTAAATATGCAAACGACAAAACTTCTAGAGAATTGTTCAAGTGATTTGTTATGGAAGAAATTTCAAACTTTGTCTGTAGAGTGTCAAGAGACATTCCACTAACAGAATGATCTGACGTTTTTTTCAGAGAAGTGTGAGAGAATCAACATTTTAAATTTAAGAACTAAAAGTCATACCATTATGATGTATAATTATTAATAAAACACTACTGTGTACATTCCCCTCTTCCTACCATTATCCATTATCTCGAATTAAAACTTTTAAGGATTTTAAAAATCGGTAAATTCATTCTCTTTGAAAACAAGATTTCTATATGCGTCACAGGTGAAAAGCTTTCTTCAAGTTCTTTTACATATTCAGTGCCCTCTAACAGTGGAAATTCTAACTAATGGTGATTGAGAAAATAAGCTATTAATCTTTTATTAGTACCTGTATAACACTAAATAATGTTTTTCATATATATTTTTAAACAGAAGGGATGCATTTACTTGGTAAAAGGGGACAAATCATTTCTATTACTGTAAATCACTCGACCATTACAGTCAAAATCCAAATTTCAGATTTCTGCTATATATACTAGATCGTTTAAATATTTGGTATTTTCCGGCTTTTTCCGTCACCAGAAGCTGCTGTTTGAATTTTTGTTTATCACCTTTACAGCTCTCTAACAATGGAAATTTCAACTCCTGAGTGATTCGAAAAATATAAATATTAATATTTTGTTAGAATATCCGAACGCTATAGTTGATTACAGAATTCAGAAAAAAGTATCTGGCAACGATTTTTTTTTTTAGAAATTAGTGATCTGGCAACCGTGTACAGTCGCTCAAAAGAATATCCGAACGCTATGGTTGATTACAGAATTCAGAAAAAATATCTAGCAACGATAATTTTAGAAATTAGTGATCTGGTATCCTTCGTGTATTGTACAAAGGTTGCCAGATCACTGTATGTGATCGTGTATTTTACACGAATCAACCATAGCGTTAGGATACTTTTTCAGCGATTGTACGCTCTCTAATGGTTGAGAAAGGTAGAAAATAAAGATATTTTAAATGAATATTAAAAAGGATATCTTTATGCTAGAAATTTGATATTTGGGTGCTAGAATGTTATGGTCAAGAGGTTTACATTGGCAGCAAGTATTCGGATCCTTACAGAAGGAGGGTTGCCGAAAACCCAATTCATTTCCATTAAGAAATGAATGAAAAATTCTATTTATGCTGTATATGTATTAATAAAATATTACAATTCGCATATTATCAATCATCTATTAGTTCAAATATTAACCATTAGTGGGCAATAAAGGAATATAAAAAAATTCTTCTTTTTGAAGATGAGCAACCTCCATTTCACAGAAGCGATAGGCAATTTTTCTAATTTGATTCTCTCAATGATTTGTTTTAAATAAACAATGGCCGAGGCGCTATTTTTCCGAGTCGATGGCGGAGTGGAAACGCATAGGTTGGCGATGAGACTGGAGCCGCCGGAATCTGGGTTCGATTTAGAGCATGACATGGTTGTATGTTGTATTTGAAAGTTGTATGAGAAACCAGGATGAGACTGATAGAGGTTCTAGCTTATCTCTCTCCTTTGTGAGTAGGGGCGTTTCTCTTTCACTTTTAAAGTTAAAGAAAATTTGGGTTGTTGTTGTTTTACCTCTGAGCGGCACTTTTTTGCACACCATGGGCTAAATGGCCAGGTCACAAGGACCCCGAAGGCTCAGAGAAGGTTGGAGGTTGTGGGTTGGGTTGTTTTACATCTGAGCGGCACTTTTTTGCACACCATGGGCTAAATGGCCAGGTCACATGGATCCCGAAGGCTCAGAGAAGGTTGGGGGAGGGGACTCACTGGAACAGCTGTTGGAAGACAGATAGTAGCCTCCCGTCAAGGCCATCCAATGTGTTTTTTAACGTGCACAGGGTATGGCTCTCCCGAACACGGGGCGACGGCTAAACGTCAACATCCGATGGACGGCGTCCTTTCGGAGCCCATCGGTGTCCCCTACTGACCGTGGGCAGGGCGGGGAATTTTGCGGAGATAAATCTCAACGCTGACCCAGCTGGGACTCGAACCTGGGAACCACAGATTACGAGTCTGGCGCGCTACCGACTGAGCCACCCCCGCCCCCAATTTAAAGAAAAAGATAGTGGATTATCCAGATTTAGAAGGGGGTCGGGAATGCTCAATTGGTGTGGCACCAGATTCGTAATACTGCATTTATCGGGTTCGAGTTCCAGTTGTGTGATAGTTGGAATTCATGTCCGTTTTGTAATTTGTGAGAAAGGATATACCGATGCGCTAGGACAAAACCAAAACTTTTTCTTTTAGAACCGTCATTTTTTGACGTTCAAGCCAAAAAAATTTCGTTACCACCATCAGTTTTTGACGGTTCAAAGCCAGCCAAACCCAGTTCTTCAAGCCGCTGCTTGCCATAAAGGTTTGACAGGAGCCTGTTAGTTTATATGCGAGAGTAGAAGTTCTGAGAGGATGGCAGGACCTCAGCAGAAAAACAACACGAACATCCATGCCTTACCCGGGACTCGAACCCGAGTCCCTTAGATCAGTAGCCAAGCTCGCTAACCACTCGGCCATGGGACGGCCCCTTCCTTTAGCACCGTCATATTTTGACGTTCAATTCACTAATTTCTAAAAAAATCGTTGCCAGATATTTTGTCTGAATTCTGTAATCAAATATAGCGTTCGGATACTTTTTTGAGGGACTGTAGGTTAATGATTTGTTTTATGATCCACAAATTCTTTGGTAATAGGCTTTGGTATTGACCCGTCCTGATTTAAATCATCCTTAAGAATAACGAGCAATTTAAACTTATTTCTCACGCTGTGTCCATCTATACAAGGGATACGCTAGTTACATACACATTTCAAGGGGGTACATGTAGCAAAAAATGTTGAGAATCACTGATATACGTTTTATTTTATTCCCATTGTTATACTATAACCATAGTTTTATCTATCTATACAAGGGGTACGCCAGTTACATACATACTTTCAGGGGGGGTACGTGAAGCATAAAGTGTTGAGAACCAGTGATATATGTTTTATTTTATTCCCATTATTATATTATAACTATAGTTTTATCTATCTATACGAGGGGTACGCCAGTTACATACACGTTTCCAGGGGGTACGTGAAGCATAAAAGTTTGACAACCTGTGATATATATGTTTTATTTTATTCCCATTGTTATACTATAATTATAGTTTTATCTATCTATACAAGGGGTACGCCAGTTACATACACATTTCCAGGGGGTACGTGAAGCATAAAAGGTTGACAACCAGTGATATATGTTTTATTTTATTCCCATTGTTATACTATAACTATAATTTTATCTATCTATACAAGGGGTACGCCAGTTACATACACATTTCCAGGGGGTACGTGAAGCATAAAAGGTTGAGAACCACTGATATATATGTTTTATTTTATTCCCATTGTTATACTATAATTATAGTTTTATCTATCTATACAAGGGATACGCCAGTTACATACACATTTCCAGGGGGTACGTGAAGCATAAAAGGTTGACAACCAGTGATATATGTTTTATTTTATTCCCATTGTTATACTATAACTATAATTTTATCTATCTATACAAGGGGTACGCCAGTTACATACACATTTCCAGGGGGTACGTGAAGCATAAAAGGTTGAGAACCACTGATATATATGTTTTATTTTATTCCCATTGTTATATTATAACTATAGTTTTATCTATCTATACAAGGGGTACGCCAGTTACATACACATTTCCAGGGGGTACGTGAAGCATAAAAGGTTGAGAACCACTGATATATATGTTTTATTTTATTCCCATTGTTATATTATAACTATAGTTTTATCTATCTATACGAGGGGTACGCCAGTTACATACACATTTCCAGGGGGTACGTGAAGCATAAAAGGTTGACAACCAGTGATATATGTTTTATTTTATTCCCATTGTTATACTATAACTATAATTTTATCTATCTATACAAGGGGTACGCCAGTTACATACACATTTCCAGGGGGTACGTGAAGCATAAAAGGTTGAGAACCACTGATATATATGTTTTATTTTATTCCCATTGTTATACTATAATTATAGTTTTATCTATCTATACAAGGGGTACGCCAGTTACATACACATTTCCAGGGGGTACGTGAAGCATAAAAGGTTGACAACCAGTGATATATGTTTTATTTTATTCCCATTGTTATACTATAACTATAATTTTATCTATCTATACAAGGGGTACGCCAGTTACATACACATTTCCAGGGGGTACGTGAAGCATAAAAGGTTGACAACCAGTGATATATGTTTTATTTTATTCCCATTGTTATACTATAACTATAATTTTATCTATCTATACAAGGGGTACGCCAGTTACATACACATTTCCATGGGGTACGTGAAGCATAAAAGGTTGAGAACCACTGATATATATGTTTTATTTTATTCCCATTGTTATATTATAACTATAGTTTTATCTATCTATACAAGGGGTACGCCAGTTACATACACATTTCCAGGGGGTACGTGAAGCATAAAAGGTTGAGAACCAGTGATATATGTTTTATTTTATTCCCATTGTTATACTATAACTATAATTTTATCTATCTATACAAGGGGTACGCCAGTTACATACACATTTCCAGGGGGTACGTGAAGCATAAAAGGTTGAGAACCACTGATATATATGTTTTATTTTATTCCCATTGTTATATTATAACTATAGTTTTATCTATCTATACAAAGGGTACGCCAGTTACATACACATTTCCAGGGGGTACGTGAAGCATAAAAGGTTGAGAACAACTGATATATATGTTTTATTTTATTCCCATTGTTATACTATAACTATAGTTTTATCTATCTATACAAGGGGTACGCCAGTTACATACACATTTCCAGGGGGTACGTGAAGCATAAAAGGTTGAGAACCACTGATATAGGTTTTATTTTATTTCCATTTTTATACTATAACTATACATTTATCTATCTATACAAGGGTACGCCAGTCATTTACAGATTTCCAGCGGGAACGTGAAGCATTAAAGGTTGAGAACCTCTGAATTATTTAAGGAAACCAAACAACAAAAGCTTCCTTAGATTGTTGTAGTGCATACTACCTTAGCAGTGCGAATAATAAATTTAGGATCAAGTTTAAGAAATGCAAACAAAAAATAATTAATTAAACAGAAAAATTAATTAGTTAACGACAAAAATGATCAATATAAGAAGAACAGCTAATCTTGGGGAGTATAATTATTTTTAACCGAAACTTAGCGAATTACCGGTAGAAAAATCCAAAACAAAGCTAGATTTCTAAAGAACCACAGGGAAAAATTCTCTGCTCTAAAACAATAATAAGCATGAAAAAAATTTATGTTTTTAAATAATCGAGGAAATGACTTTATGAAAAAACACAAAATATCTCTTTCAGTGTAGATTAATAATTTGTTTTATGAGCCGGAAATTCTTTTTTAATGAGCTTTAGTATTGGCCAGTCCTGATTTAAATCATCCTTAAAAATGATGTGCAATTTAAATTTGTTTCTCACGCTGTAACACAAAGAGAATTTCCATTGAGAATCTAACAATATCTATCTCTTGGGTGATAAAAACGCTAAACGTTCGTCATAGTTAATCAACGGCATTGTTTCAAACTTATTTTATTTCCATGGAATATATTGTGGGTTATTTATTTCAAACCATCCTGGCGCAACTAACATGAATAAGAAAGTGAATTTCTTTCTACAGACCATTCTCTTCTTTTGATGTTTTCTAAACTGAAAAATGAAGAAAATTTTACTACTTATGTAAAATCGTCGATTGACGTCATAAAAATAAATAATATTACTTTAAAACAAACAAACACAAAACAGGAGAGACCTTGTAGGTCGGGAGAAGTAATGAAATAAAAAGACCAACATATAAAGAGTTCATTCTGTACTGCAAGATAAACTTTGCGCATATTGCATTTAAAAAAATTATTACTTTTAATCTTTAATTTTTTAGCAAATTTACCATTTCATGCTTAATTTAAAAAATCGAGTATTAATATCAAAATAATCTTGCCAAAATCTATTGCTTATGAATTTTCCTTAACAATAAATAAACTCTATTGCAATAGTAATTAAAATTATTAAATTAGATAAAGAATTGGTTTGGAAACAATTTAAATTTTGTTCTTTAAAGAATTACAGTTAAATAATGTTATTGGGTAAAAACTTGAAAATTTCGAATTCTAACGGATAATAATTTTCAAACGTAACGATTATTTTGAAACATATTTTTCGTTATTCCCGTTGTAGCTCTGAGAAAGATTCTAGCTTATTGCATTTGATTAACCATCTGTCTGATTCTTTACCATATGACTTCGAACAGATCTTTGTATACTTACCATTGGGTTCGAGTCCCTACTACTCTGGCATATAAACTGACAGGCTCCTGTCAGACCTCTGTGGCAAGAAGCTGCTTGAGGGGGTATTTATATTTATATTATAGCGTTGGTTAGATGACCGCGGAACGGTGCTGCTCTCATGTGGCAAGTTCTGAAGCTTCCAATGCGCGCTCGCTAACACGGAGATTTGCGGAAATCGGCACGCATTCCCATTACGTAGGCACTGATTATACAATGTAATCAGTCATTGGAAGTTGCCTCAAATATAATTGAAGATGACGGTCGACAAAACAATTTCTAGATATAACAGCTGAGGTAATTGCGATGAATTTCATGTTTAGAGGACAATTTTTGAACTTCTCTGAAATTGAAAATTACACCTCTTCCATTTGTATATCATGATACCCACTGTTTTCTGTATTGCTTCAGTAATGATCTGAAATGTGGAAATTCAAAATATTGCTTAAATCCACTGAGTTCTCTCTACATATTTACTTAAATATTGTCAGTTTAATTTGGGTAACCTCTTACATAAAGTTTAAGATGCATGGTTTAGAAAAGGTAGAAAACTTTATTTCATTCTGAAAGCAGTCAGTGTAAATAATGAATATTTTTTCAACGAAACCTTAAATCCTCTTTTTTTATCGTATGTTATATGCTAGATAAAAGTAATTAAAGGAGGGTGGAAACAGCTACCACTATAAATTATAGTATCATTTAGTGTAGTTTTGTGCAGTCGTTTAATCAATATCTCGTATTTTCTATCATATGGATTCCAGTTCAGTGACTTCCAACGTAAGTCGCTAAAAATTAATAATAATAGTGTATGACCTCTTATTTGTACAACAGGTCGTTGATAATATATATAACGTATCAGAAGGATTTAACACTTCACCTCACCCGCTGTACATAGCAGGACTGCCTCTTCATTTTACTAGCGTATTTTGTGTAGGAATCTTCACTTTTGTACGAATGTCAACATACCAAGTGAGTATTAACTGTACTCGTATTTAATTACAAGGGATATTACATAAAAAAACCTGATTTTTTAAATCGGAAAACCAAAAACGATTAATCGCAAAAATAAATACATCATTTTAATGTCGTAGTGCACTTGGTCGGTGGCTTGTTTAAAACTACCTCTGAAAATGCAATTAATATTTTATTAGTACCAACTAAAAAAGATATTTCCAATTATCGCTTAAAACCGTTGTTTCCTACCTTGGACGTAGGGGTGAACGCATTGTTGTCAATGGAATCTTCAAAACCCTCATATTCCACAACCAAAATTTCTAACATAACTACATCGTTTGCGAAATACATTTTAAATTTCGGGATTTTTCGATATTTTTTCTCCTTTATAAGGGCGCAATTGTTTCTTTTGGGAGATTCTGAAAATGCAAATTGTGATATTTCATCAATACCTATCCAACCCCAAAAGAATTTATATGTCTAAACTTACAAATTTCTTTTAAAACAAAAAATGCATTCTTCCCCGTGTTTAAAACCTAAAAGGTCAAGTTATTATTGTCAATGTCAACTTCGTAACCTTCACAGCAACGCCAAAATTTAATATTTCTAACATGAATACATCGTCGCCGTTAGAGGGCGCAGTATTAACTTTTGGGAGATTCGAAAAATGCAAATCGTAAACCTTCTGCCGCAAAAGTGATGCCGTTGCCAGATTCCCCACATTTCTAAAAATCAATATTTAGGCGTTCCATTGCAGCTAGGGACTTGATTTTCTAACCAAAAATGGGATTTCTAACCAAAAACGATCGTAGTCAACACCGGGCACGTTCAGCTAGTTTAAAATAAATCATGCTTGCGTTTTTCATCGGACGTTTGAGAAAGTGAAAATGAAGTTACATTAAAAAAGTTATAATTAGAATTTAATAAATTCCTATCCTTAAAGTAAGTCACGCATTATAAAATAGCCATTCAAATATTATTTAAGTGACAGAGGTCGGTAAAATTTGCATTTAAAAAATCGTTACCAAATTCATTCCGTTGTCTGTCTTTTTTAAAAAGTTCGGTAATATCTGCTCAGTGACTTACTTCTTCAAAGGCAAGTTGTTAAAGGCGAAGAAACTTTTACAATATATTTATTAACGCTGGAGATGATCAATTGACCTGTCGCTTCTGTTTCTGAACGGTTTAATTTATTTGGTCCTTTCTGGAATATTAACTAGCCACTTTTTTTTATTCCCTCAATTAGGTGAATTATTTTGATTTAAGGAAATGTATTACGAAACAAATAAAAGGTGTATCCGGTTTCACGATTCGAAAGCATTGTTCTGTCATCGATCCTTTAGCATACGATCTGTTTTCTTCCTTTCTCTTTCAACGTGAAAGGTAGTTGGGTTGGGCTGTTTTACCTCTGAGCGGCACTTTTTTGCACACCATGGCTAAATGGCCAGGTCACATGGACCCCGAAGGCTCAGAGAAGTTTGGGGGAGGGGACCCACTGGAACAGTTGTTGGGAGACAGATGGTAGCCTCCCGTCAAGGCCATCCAGCGTGTTCTTTAACGTGCACAGGGTATGGCTCTCCCGCACACGGGGTCACGGCTTAACGTCCCATCCGACGGACGGCGGCCTTTCCAAGCCCATCGGGGTCCCCTACTGACCGTAGGTAGGGCGGGGGATTTTGCGGAGATAAATCTCAACGCTGACCCAGCTGGGACTCGACCCTGTGAATTAATCGTGAAAGGTTAATTATTTTTTCAAACGTCTTATCCTATGATGAGAAACACACGCATGGAACTGTTTTCGATACATTGTAACAATTACTAGTGAATATAAAACTTAGGTTTTCAACTGAAACAGATTTCATTGGTTTTTTAGATATGGTTATTTGTGTTATTAAGAGCTTTCCGGGAGTCTCTGAAACGACACATAGGAGTCATTTCTGCAAGTAAGTTTAATTGAAATAGGATTTCCTCAATTACGAATAGTTATGGAATACAACGGACTCCTTTATCACGGCGTAATACTGTTGCAGTAACGTTCACTTCAGTGAAATCTTATTACGACGGATGTTATGCAAATATATTACGGCAGGGAATACTTTTAAAGTCCCAGAATTTTGTGATGTGCTGAGCATTTCACAGCTAAATTAGGATGTTCTCGATTTTTTGCTGTAGACCACTTTACCCCACGTAAAATAATTGATTTTTTCCTCGTATTTATTTAATATATATATAACATACTAAATTATGAATAATTACGGTTAATGTTTAAAAAGGTTACCTTGCTTGTAACTTTGTGAGGTCTTGAGCATTTAAATTATTCATAAATTCAGTCTATTATTTAATTCGGTAAAAGTGTCACATGTGATTGAAAGATTTAAGGAGGTAACGAGTGTAAAACGAAATTTGTCCCATCCCTCGCATGAGGGGTTCTTTTACGGATGAGCGGCACTTTTTGGCACATATTGGACAAAATGGCCACTCCACAAGGACTCCATAAACTCGACTAACCGTTCAGGAGAACCGACTGATTTACTGCAAACGCTAACAACTTTACCGCGACTTCGCCTAGGGACTGTTGGATTCTTACGCGCAAGCTACCGTCTATGAATTTCTGCTTATTGTAAATATTACTAATTTTAGAGGATTTATTGTTATCGCTTCTCCGCCTTTTGGTAAAGATCAAAGTATTTTATAGTTTCTTCCAGTACCGGTAACAAAAAAAAAAAACCTATGTTCTTCTCAGCTTAATATCTGATACGATTTCCATATGAAATCAAGATATTAATCTTATTTTTGCAGTTCGACGGAGTGCTTTGAGCTTGCTCAACCTCTGTCACGGATTGGACCGGTATTGCACTACTTCTGGTAGCGGTCCACATATTTAATCCAAAATTAGTTCATGAAACATTTAAAGTCCTTTACGAATCGTATCAGGTGTAGAGCAGAACAGGATGTATTGTTTAAAAATTTTCGACGTATTGTTTAAAATTCCGTCGGATGTATTTTTTTTTAAAGTCCAGCGGATGCCCGGAAACGCAGTCGCAATCACCTCCATCCGCCCATCCTCCCTTCACCTCAATCTCCTTTCGCCTTATTCATACCCACTCCACACACCCAGCAAGTATTAACATGGCCGTCTGAGAAACGCACTCGCCCAACAATTCCCACCACTGGAAACAGACCCCCCCCCCCCCTCCACACACACAACGTATAAACGTACCCTAACACCTCGCATACACAAAATAATTAGAAATCACGAACAACTACACCCTTGTCATAGACAACAAAGAAAAAAAATATACAATACCAATGCTTTATACCTTGAATTCCCTGGGGCAGGGGTGGCTCAGTCGGTAGCATGCCAGGCTCGTAATCTGTAGTTCCCAGGTTCGAGTTCCAGCTGGGTCAGCGTTGAGATTTATCTCCGCAAAATTCCCCGCCTCGCCCACGGTCAGTATGGGACAGCGATGGGCTTGGGAACGCCGCCGTCCGTCGGATGGGACGTTAAGCCGTGGCCCGTGTGCGGGAGAGCCATACCCTCTGCCCGCTAAAGAACACGCTGGATGGCCTTGACGGGAGGCTACCATCTGTCTCCCAACAGCTGTTCCAGTGGGTCCCATCCCCCAACCTTCTCTGAGCATTCGGGGTCCATGTGACCTGGCGATTTAGCCCATGGTGTGCAAAAAAGTGCCGCTCAGAGGTAAAAAAACCCAACCCAACCCAATCAGTGCGGTGGCGAAGATTGGATAATACTTAACAAGATTTAGCTGATGTTTTTCGGGTGGTCGAGTGCTTGGTTACACTTGAAGCGGATAAAGATTACAGCCCTTGTCGATATTTGCATACTAAGGTTTCATTTTATCTCACACAACTAGGTTTATTATACTCCTATTGTTTCGCTGTAAGCAATGTGGAGGTAACTGCAATCCCACGAACTCTCTTGACTTCGTCATCGTATTCGCACGGTAAATGCAATGACCGAAACGTGACAGTGCTTGGCGACAGTTTATTTTCTTTAACTTAAATTTGGATTTCCTTCCAATAATAAGGTAATGACGGCGACACTGAGATTTTGGAATGCAATGTTTCCTCAGTGGCAGGAAGTGAGACTCCAACAGTGTTTCCTATTCGCAACAGAGGTATCTCTGTTTACTCTTCCCACTATATTTATTTTCTCTATTTTGTGTGCGTATAAACTTTGTCGAACAGAAACTCATTACTTTTAATGTATGATCTCTCGCAAACATCTTTCCTAATAAAGGTGAGTATCACTTTTTCATGATGTTAAATATTACACTGCAGAACGCATGCTTCCTGTGTAATTATTTACTTTTAATGATGGGGTATCAGATATGACACTGATTCCTAGTTCATCCCTAACATATCGGCATGCAGATCAAAATATCGCGGTTCCATGGTACTAAATTCCATCTTTCATTACGTTTTACGATGTGAACGGCAGGAACACGTAAAGAAAAAGCTATTACTTGTATGGTCTTCATACCAGAAACATGTCAATTTCGCGATGTATCTGCTACCACACTGTCACCATATAGTGGAAACAGGTTTCATTGGTATGTTTTATCGGATAAAACGATAGTTATTCCCTGTGTTCCATGTGCATTTTCCCCAACGCAAAACTTACCTATTACAAAAAACAATATAAATCGCTTGCAATATTCCGTCTTGGAACTTTTCCCACCGTTTGGAGGTGCAATCTGAGTCATCGACACTTATCGTAATATTTCGAACCGTTCCAGCGTTACAATCCCCTCCCCCTCTCCTCTGGCAGTATGCGACACCGATGACCTTGACAATTGACCGTGCCACCGAGCGAAAGAACGTTCAGATTAAAGCACGTGCTGGGATGGACTTACTGGACTCTCCCATCTGTCTAAGTTTTCCTGTGCTTACACTTATCGACGTATGAGGTCTTAGCTGTCGGGAGTCGTCGTGATTTATCAGTTCGAGTCCCAGCTGGGTCAACGTTGAGATTTATCTCCGCAAAATTCCCCGCCCTGCCCACGGTCAGTAGGGGACACCGATGGGCTTGGAAAGACCGCCGTCCGTCGGATGGGACGTTGAGCCATGGCCCCGTGTGCGGGAGAACCATACCCTGTGCACGCTAAAGAACACGCTGGATGGACTTGACGGGAGGCTACCATCTGTCTCCCAACAGCTGTTCCAGTGGGTCCCCTCCCCCAACTTTCTCTGAGCCTTCGGGGTTCTTGTGACCTGGCCATTTAGCCCATGGTGTGCAAAAAAGTGCCGCTCAGAGGTAAAACAATCCAACGTTAAAGAACATGCTTGGTGGCCTTGACGGGAGGCTACCATCTGTCTACGAACAGCTGTTCCAGTGGGTCCCCTCCCCCAATCTTCTCTGAGCCTTCGGGGTCCATGTGACCTGGCCATTTAGCCCATGGTGTGCAAGAAAATGCCGCTCAGAGGTAAAACAATCCAACCTATCACTTAACTTTTGATTTCCTTCCAATAATAGAGTAATGACGTCGACAATGAGGTTTTGGAATGCAATGTTTCCTCATTCGCAGGAAGTAAGACTCCAACAGTGTTTCCTATTCGCAACAGTGGTGTCATTGTTTACTCTTCCCACATGAATTTATTTTCTCTATTTTGTGTGCGTATAAACTTTGTCGAATAGAAATCAAACTCGTTACTTTTAATGTAGGATCTCTTGCAAATGTCTTTCCTGGTAACGGTGAAAATTACATTTTCATGATGTTAAATATTACACTGAATAACGCATGCTTCCTATGTAATTATTTACTTTTAATGATGGGGTAAGAAAACTTAAAGAGCCATCAGCTACGACACTGATTCCTAGTTCATCCCTAACATATCGGCATGCAGATCAAAATATCGCGGTTCTATGGTACTAAATTCCATCTTTCATTTCGTTTTACGATGTGAACGGCATGAACACGTAAAGAAAAAGCTATTACTTGTCTGGTCTTCATACCAAAAACATGTCATTTTCACGATGTATCTGTGATCACACTGTCACCATATAGTGGAAACAGGTTTCATTTGTATGTTTTATCGGATAAAACGATAGTTATTCCCGGTGTTCCATGTGCATTTTCCCCAACGCAAAACTTACCTATTACAAAAAACAATATAAATCGCTTGCAATATTCCGTCTTGGAACTTTTCCCACCGTTTGGAGGTGCAATCTGAGTCATCGACACTTATCGTAATATTTCGAACCGTTCCAGCGTTACAATCCCCTCCCCCTCTCCTCTGGCAGTATGCGACACCGATGACCTTGACAATTGACCGTGCCACCGAGCGAAAGAACGTTCAGATTAAAGCACGTGCTGGGATGGACTTACTGGACTCTCCCATCTGTCTAAGTTTTCCTGTGCTTACACTTATCGACGTATGAGGTCTTAGCTGTCGGGAGTCGTCGTGATTTATCAGTTCGAGTCCCAGCTGGGTCAACGTTGAGATTTATCTCCGCAAAATTCCCCGCCCTGCCCACGGTCAGTAGGGGACACCGATGGGCTTGGAAAGACCGCCGTCCGTCGGATGGGACGTTGAGCCGTGGCTCCGTGTGCGGGAGAACCATACCCTGTGCACGTTGAAGAACACGCTGGATGGCCTTGACGGGAGGCTGCCATCTGTCTCCCAACAGCTGTTCCAGTGGGTCCCCTCCCCCAATCTTCTCTGAGCCTTCGGGGTCCTTGTGGCTCGTCCATTTAGCGCATGGTGTGCAAAAAAGTGCCGCTCAGAGGTAAAACAATCCAATCCAATGTGCGTAAGTTTCTTATGTAAGCATTTTTTGAATAAAATATTGTTATAAATAATATTTCTCAGATTATTTATATATAATCTATATTATATATATATATCAGTGCCGGATATAAGGAATGGAGAGGATATGGAGCCCATGGACTCCCCCCTCCCAACCTTTCAAAATGTTAGTAATGATATACTAAGGACTGCCGAATTGTTCGAAAAACGTAGCTTTACGCATAGTCTCCTATAATGTAAAATTTCGCTAGATGGCGCAAAAACACATGGAAAAAAAATTCTCCTGAGTCGTTTTTATGTTAAAGTGGGGCGGAAAAACTTTAAATGACATGAATGTGAAGTACCTTGGGAAGGAAAATATATCAGCATTTCTATTTGAAACTTATATCCTGTTAATATGTTCAATTGGAAACTGATTTTTAGGAGCAAAAAATCGTACAGATTCAGATTTAGAATTCATAATACGTTTGGTGCTTTCGCTTCTGTCTACCGTAATGACAAATTAAAATACTACGTTTCTATAAATTTTTCCTTTTACGAATCTTCCAAAAGCTATAAATGCAACCTCTAATGTCGGAAAGTTTTGGAAATTCCAAACAAATATTGCAAACTATGTAGTTATGCTGGAAATTTGAAATGTTGTTGGTAGAATGTAAAGGTCACGAAATTTTCTTTGTGAACAATGAGGTGACCTCTTAGACCCGAGGGGAGAAGAAATACAACTTTTTGAATTCATTTTTTTTTTCCATTCATTCATTATTTTGGTCATTTTGCTCAAACGACTGACAGACAGATGTCGCAAAGTAGTCTGTTGCATTATCATCTTGAAATGTTTCGTCTCTATCAGCGAAAATTTGGATATGCTGTTTATATATGCTGCAGTAATTTGCCGATGCTTGAGACATAATAATACAACGATTCCTTCAACATCATACAGTGGATGTGACACATGAGGAGTTCATTGTGTCACGTGTTCGCCACCACATCTTACCTCTGCTATCAGTAGAAAATATTATATTTTACATTTCATATGACTAGATGACACATTTACCCCAAGTCTTCAGTTTCGACAACACTGAAATTTAGCTTTCAGATTTTCAGCCAACACTAAAGGTCTCCAAATAGGATATCGACTGCAGAATTACAAATAGCGGAGTTCCCTGTGGATTGTCCGAATATATTATTCTTATTTTGAAAGCAGTCGTGATTTCTTACACAGTCGTACACAGCCTCTACCTTTTCTCTCATACAGTATCGGAAGAAACGATTAGTTCACACGGTAACGCGCATGAATCGTAATCTGTAGTTCCAACGTTCGATTCCCAGCTGTTCCAACATTCATTTATCACTGCTAATTCCAAACATTCTCTCGGTGAGAAGAGAACACCTATGGGATTGGAAATGCTGTCGTCCGTGAGATGAAAGCCGAGGCTTGGTAGACAATAAATACGGTAGATGCTACGAAAACATTGACGATAAATACGGTAGATGGCGCGCCGAGACTTCGTAGACGATAATGATGATTAAGCCGAGGCTTGGTAGACGATAATAATGATTAAGCCGAGGCTTGGTAGATAATAAATACGGTAGAAGGCGCGCCGAAACTTGGTAGACGATAATGATTACGCCGAGGCTTGGTAGACAATAGATGCGGTAGATGGCGCGCCGAGACTTGGTAGACGATAATGATAATTAAGCCGAGACTTGGTAGACGATAATGATAATTAAGCCGAGACTTGGTCGACGTTAAATAACCCTTGGATGGTCTTGATATGCGGCTACAATCTGTCTGCTGCTGACCAGTAGTTTCCATTTCCCCAACTTTCTCTAGGCCCTTTCGGTCCTTGTAGTCTTGTCATTTAGCCCATTGTGTACAAGAAGTGTCACTCAAAGGTGAAACACCCATCTCCTATAGTATCGTAAGCATGACACAATTACTCCAGCCAGTCCTCGGGACTCATTCCTAATGAGGAGGTTGAAACTGTTTTTGATAACTGTCATATTTTCACTCGTTCCATCAAAATCAATGTCTTCTTTGAACGCTTTTTTAAACTTCCTGTTACATGTTAAAACCAAAGCTGCATGCAAGATCATTTCTAGATATAACAGCTGAGCTAATTGCGATGAATTTCATGTTTGCAGGACATTTATCATCTCTGAAATTGAAAATTACACTACTTCCATTTGTATATCATGATGCCTACTGTATTATGTATTGCTTCAGTAATGATCTGAAATGTGCAAATTTATAATATTGCTTATATCCAATGAGTTATCTCTACAAATTTACTTAAATATTCTGTTTAATTTAGGTCACCTCGTATATAAAGATTAAGATGAATGGTTTAGAAAAGATAGAAATCTTTATTTCATTCTGAAAGCAGTCGGTGTAATAATGAAGATATTAATTCAACGTAGCCTTAAATCATCATTTTTTATCTTATCCTATTTGCTACATGAAAGTAATTAAAGGAGGGCGAAAACAGCTACCACTATAAATTTTAGTAACATTTAGTGTAGTTTTGTGTAGTCGTTTAATCACACAATAATTCAGGATCAGGAGTTGAATTCCAGTTCAGTGACTTCCTACGTAAGTCGCTAAAAATAGCAATAATAGTGTACGACCTGTTATTTTAGAACAGGTCGTTTATAATATATATAACGTATTTATATAACGCATTTTATAATATATATAACGTATCAGAAGGATTTAACACTTCACTCCACACGCTGTACATAGTAGGACCGCCTCTTCATTTTATTAACCTATTTTCTGTAGGAATCTTTATTTTTGAACGAGTGTCAACATACCATGTGAGGATTAACTGTAACTAGTATTTGATTACAAGGGATATTACATTTAAAAAAAAGGATGTTTAAAATCGGAAAACGTTGAAAAGAATATTCGCAAAAAAAATATTGCATTTTAATGTCGTAGTGTACTAAGTCGATGGCTTGTTTAATAATAACGTTAATAGTGTGTTTTGTGATATCACATTATAACATCCATCTCACCCTCATATCGCTTCGGAATTTACAGCTGAGTCCCTACAGAGTACAGTCGCTCAAAAAACGATTTTTTAGAAATTAGTGATCTGGAAATCTTCGTGTCACGTGACACGAACGTTGCCAGATCTCTAATTTCTAAATAAATCGTTGCCAGATTTTTTCTGAATTCTGAAATCAACCATAATGTTTAGATATTTTTTGAGTGACTGTACAGGGATATTACATTAAAAAAATGATTTTTGAAATCTTAGTGTACATGTACACTAAGCGGTTTCGTCATTAAGTGCAGTTCGATGTTATGTCAACAGTAGGTCAGTTGCAGAATTCAGTAACTTCCATAAATAAAAGTTTTATAAAAAAAATGCTTCCTAATTTAAAAATCTCTATCAAATCTATTTAAATCAGAATATCTTTTTCAAACGCAACAGATTTTTAGAAAGATGCGTTTAGTGTTTAAGTGTTGTGGAAGCTGAAACATTTAGCAAGTTAGATTGTTCTGCAAAACGTCTGTTTAACGTGCACAGGGTATGGCTCTCCCGCACACGGGGCCACGGCTTAACGTCCCATCCGACGGACGGCGGCCTTTTCAAGCCCATCGGTGTCTCCTACTGACCGTGGGCAAGGCGGGGAATTTTGCGGAGATAAATCTCAACGCTGACCCAGCTGGAACTCGAACCTGGGAACTACAGATTACGAGCCTGGCGCGCTACCGACTGAGCCACCCCCGCCCCCATAACAACAATGGAGTTTGCCACCTAGAGAGGAAGAGCAGCGAATTCCTTTGCCTTATTTTTACACTTCCGAGCAAGCTTTACTGTTGCTTACACCACGTGACTAATTTTACATACACTTTGACTGAAAATTGTTCGTTTCCAACATCATTATAATTTCTTTTCATTTCGAGAGACAAGAGTTAGTAGTTAGTGCGTTAATTTTTAAAAAGCTGCGTTTATTTGGTAAAGTTTAGGTCTGTTAAACCCTCTGTTCCCATATGAAATGAAACAATAATTTTTTTTTTTTAAATTTTAAAATAATTAGGGGTAAAATAAGTTTTAGGCAAGGAAAATAAAGGAAATGAGGGGAAGTTGCCCCGATTGGCACTTCCGGGATGCAGTCCTTGGGGAACAAGATAAATGCCTGCCTTTCGGATAAATAAAATAAATACCCCCCTGAAGCAGCATCTTGCCACAGAGGTCTGACAGGAGCCTATCAGTTTATATGCCAGAGTAGAAGGTCTGTGAGGATGGCAGGACCTCAGCAGAAAAAGAACACGAACATCCATGCCTTACCCGGGGCTCGAACCCATGTCCCTTAGATCAGTAGCCAAGTGTGCTAACCACTCGGCCACGGGACGGCTCGCCTTTCGGATAGCCAGCCTGAAATTCTCCTTCTACATATCAGCCTACATTGCTTAGTTGTAATTAAAATTCTTAACAATTTATTATTTATATTTTAAATCTATTTCATAATTTGTTTTTCTTTAGTATGGTCTATTTAGCACTGAAATCAGAATTTCTTTTTTAATTTTGAAAATCAAATGTTTATTTTTTTTTTTTATTGTGTTTTCTTGATCTTCAGCCAATTCAGAGCTGCACCTCCCAAGCAGAATCCCAGCCGCATGGCCTCTCTGCCAATTCAGAGCTGCACCTCCCAAGCAGAATCCCAGCCGCATGGCCTCTCTGCCGATTCAGAGCTGCACCTCCCAAGCAGCATCCCAGCCGCACGGCCTCTCTGCCAATTCAGAGCTGCACCTCCCAAGCAGCATCCCAGCAGCATGGCTGCTCTGCCAATTCAGAGCTGCACCTCCCAAGCAGCATCCCAGCCGCATGGACTCTCTGCCAATTCAGAGCTGCACCTCCTAAGCAGCATCCCAGCCGCATGGCCTCTCTGCCAATTCAGAGCTGCACCTCCCAAGCAGCATCCCAGCCGCATGGCCTCTCTGCCAATTCAGAGCTGCACTTCCCAAGCAGCATCCCAGCCGCATGACCTCTCTGTTGCTTTGCTAAAGGCAATGCGGATTCACATTTCGGCATGACCAAGGAAATGACCCTCCATTGGGTTCCACGTGTTTTTGACCTCTGTCTCGTTGTATCCTGTCCCACCTTAAATCCCAACCCATTCCACAGCCTAAGCTACTGTGGTATCTAACTGATGCAGTGGGTGCGGAGGATTCGTCTCTTGGATCAGGCTTGGGAGAACTGTGACTGATATCTGAGAAATGGCAAAAGTGGTCTGGGTTGGAATCCTTTTCTACGTATATAAATAATATATAATATACGAGTAAAGTCCGAATATCCCGATTTCAATTGTAGGTACGAAATTAGATCCCCCATTAATTTTGACTACTCATCATGCAATTGTCCGTCAACCAAATTCTTAATTCTCTTAAGCACAATCATGCAAAGAGCAACTGATGAAAGGGACCTCGGTTCAAACCCCGGGTAAGGTGTAGGGATGTCTGCATTGTCTTTCTGCTGAGGTCTCGAATTCCTCACAGATCTCCTCTATTGTACTGACAGGCTCCTGTCAGACCTCTGTGGCAAGTAGTTGCTTGAGGGATTATTTCTTTATTAATACCTTATTCATACTTCTCTGACCAATAAACATTTCTTTATTTATAAATACATTTTAATGTTACATTTATTATAATAATAATAATTATAATTTATTAAAATAATTATTATATTATTAATTATTATATTAAGGTATCCCATGTTAGTTAGGAACCTCATTTTTTCACCCAATATAGGTTCAGACAGGGGGATCCAACGTGTGAGAAATTTGACACCATTCGTAAAGTGTTTTGGGAATGGAAGGGGACGAAAATTTCTCCAAATGGAAATAAAATCGAAGCAACGGGCTGTGAGAGCTCACATGGACAACGCTTCTCAAGAACAGCGCTCAATGTTTCTATTCGCTAATACACCAGAGTAAAAGAAATTATGCTTTATAGTGTATATGCAATACTCTATTATTAGGAATATCATTTTTAATCACTTACCGCAATAAAGTATGCATATTAATTATGAACATTAGAGAAGAGTACTTCTTTCTCTCATAAGCTGTGGAACTGTTTGCTGTGAACGAGTGTTACATCTGCGAGCCTAGAACTCACGTGGATGTGGCCCCTTTTCATTGGTTGATTCTCGTCTCCGATCTTCAGATTTTGCCTCTTCATTCTTTATCTGAAACCGAGTATAGTTGAATGATGATATTCAAATTTTTGTGTTTTTGAGTTTCGTACGACCTTTTACTGGAAAGTAACTCCCATTCTTTTATTTTTGACATTATTTCTTCAAAACTTTCTAATTTTCATCTGTTCTTCTCTCTCACTCTTAATGAACTCTTACTCTTAGTGAACTCCTGGCTCGTGTTCTTTTTGACAGACTTCAGACCACACATGAAATGACAAAAGAACTGCAAAAATGATGCGAACTCACATAATTTCTTAGACCAGTGGTTCTCAACCTTTTATGCTTCAAGTACCCCCTGGAAATAAGTATATAACTGGACTATCCCTTGTATAGATAGATAAAACAATAGTTATAGTATAACAATGGAAATAAAATAAAATATATATATATCAGTGGTTCTGAACCTTTTATGCTTCACGTAGCCCCTGGAAATGTGTATGTAACAAGCGTACCCCTTGTATAGATAGATAAAACTATAGTTATAGTATAACAAAGGAAATAAAATAAAACATATATACATACACACACACATTAAATTTTGTATTGATAAATTTCATATTTCGATAAACCCAAAAAAATGACATTTTTGCACAGCAGTGTTGCCAACTTAGTGACTTTATTACTAGATCTAGTGACTTTTGACCTCTCACGGCATACCCCAAAAACTTTTACCGCCTATCCCACGTTGAGAACCCCTATTTTAACGACTGTGCAAAAGCTTTGAACGAACATAGGGCGTAACTCTTGTCGTAATTATTAGTGTCAATTATTCTAACGACGTGTGGGTTTGACATAGCCGAAGACACTTGTTTACCTAACGAGTAACATAGCACATGACCAGAGTTGTGCTCAAGGTCATCAGGTCACCTGGCCATCTGCAGCTAGGGCTGCTGTCTACAGCGCAGCTGTCTCTAGATCAGAGGTTCCCAAACTTATTTGTCCTACCGCCCCCTTTTCACAAAAAAACATTACTCAGCCCGGAAACCCGGAAATCCCGGAACCCGGAAAAATTACCCCGGAAATCTACCTTCTTTAAGCGAACAAACAGTAAGATGCAGTGACAAATTTGCGTTCTTTTATGTATCTATATTTCTACCTATGTCCTACAACATGGTAAAGAACGATGTTGTTGCTGTAAATAAGACACCTTAAAAATTGAAATTATAAAATTATTTATTAAAATCAACCATAGTAACATTCGCATTATATACAGAAAATTAAGATAACGAAGGATAATTTTATGTGTTTATTTGGAAAATAAAGTAATCACTACGACTTTAACTCTATGTTACACAACAGATGAAACATGTACGAACGGTTTTTCAAAATTTTCTTATCTTCCCTTCTTTCTTTATGCTTCTACCACCCCTCAATTGCACCCGAGGCTACTAAGTAACCCCTGGATCGTTCCAGTGCCACCAGGGGGCGGTATCGCCCACTTTGGGGAACATTGGTCTAGAACACTGAGATATTTCTTATATTACTAATACCATGGACAAAGAGCATCTGATCGGTTATAATAATAATAAAGTTGTGACTCTATCTGCTCTCTTTACAGAGATTTGAAACGGGGTAAATATTATTAAGTCCTCCGTCAAACGAAGTATGTTCGCAAGCTGTAAGTTAACATATAACTCGTTATTCTGAGTATATGGTATAACGGTACAAAGGTTTTTATATTTTATTTTTAGCGGGGGGGGGGAGTAGGGCGAAACGTTTTACACCCTATGACACACTGAGCGTGGGAACCTCTGATCTTCTGAATATCCCAACACTACATTTAATTACAGAATTCAGAAAAAATATCTGGAAAGGTTTTTTTAGAAATTAGTGCTCTGGCAACGATTTTTTTTTAATTAGAGCTCTGGCAACGATTTTTTTCTTTTTTTGAAATTAGTGTTCTGGCAACCTGCGTGTACTGCAGAAGAAGGTTGCCAGATCACTAATTTCTAAATAAATCGTTGCCAGATATTTTTTGTGAATTTTGTAATCAACCATAGTGTTCGGATATATATTTGAGCGACTGTACGTTTCGTTAATTACTGAATTTATTTTTGAATTTTATAGCTGGTCATGTTTATCAAACGCTTTGTTACTCTGTGAATAAAAATACAATTTTACTAGGATATAAAATCCTAATCCATTTTAAATTAATTCACTCTTCTCTTGTAATATATTCATAATGTGATAGGTAAATACAGCCGACCCTGCCTTCTCGTGGTGCAGGCCGTTAGTACCTTTCAAGAGAGGTACTCTCTTGTGGAAGTGAACGGAAGCGGAGGGCTGACTGATTAGTGTGGCCTTCAACTATGGCTAATTTTCTTTTTTTTCTACGCTGCTGAGGAGTGGTCAACCACACAGGGTCCTGGTGCTGACCATATATACGAACCTGAACGGACTTATGGCTCTGAGCTTGATTATGGATCCTGAATTTGCTGCATTGGTCAATGGGTTTAAGAGATATGATACAAAGCCCTCTCTACGGAAAGGCCAGATGTCACCTGACTGTGACGTTCGAAAAAGAGCATGAGCAGTTCCGTGAGCCTTTCGTGTCACGTGTTGTCGCTGGCCACGATGTAGCGCTGTGGCAGCGTTTTTGAACTTTTTAACTTTTGTAGTCGATATATATTACACGTTTTTGAGGTGAATACAAAGTAAATTGTTATTTATTATAGTGTTTAACGTCCTCAGTCGTCCCATGGCCGAGTGGTTAGCGCACTTGGCTACTGATCTAAGGGACCTGGGTTCGAGCCCCGGGTATTACATGGCTGTTTGTGGCGTTTTTCTGCTGAGGAACTGCCATCCTCTAAGACCTTCTACTATGGCATATAAACTGACAGGCTCCTGTCAGACCTCTGTGGCAAGCAGCTGCTTGAGGGGGTATTTATTATTTTTTTAACGTCCTCAGGTGTGATTGTAGATATTTTGTGTACATAATTTTTGTGTGAGCCACTTTGTGATACTTCTTTGTTAGTCCTAACCACCACCACTGGACTCGAAATGTACTGTGTGCTTGGTTGCAACAGCAGCTAACGCTCCGGCATTAGATTTGTTGGGTTGTTTTACCTCTGAGCGGCAATTTTTTGCACACCATGGGCTAAATGGCCAGGTCACATGGACCCCGAAGGCTCAGAGAAGGTTGGAGGAGGGGACACACTGGAACAGCTATTGGGAGACAGATGGTAGCCTCTCGTCAAGGCCCTCCAGCGTGTTCTTTAACGTGCACAGGGTATGGCTCTCCCTCACACGGGGCCACGGCTTAACGTCCCATCCGACAGACGGCGGCCTTTCCAAACCCATCGGTGTCCCCTACTGACCTTGGGCAGGGCGGGGAATTTTGCGGAGATAAATCTCAACGCTGACCCAGCTGGGACTCGAACCTGGGAACTACAGATTAGGAGCCTGGCCCGCTACCGACTGAGTCACCCCCACCCTCCGGCATTAGAAAATATACTTTTGTGTGAAATGATGTTTTGTGAAAATCATTTTGATCAGAATTTCATCATCGCTTTCAAGAACTCCCAAGGTAAATGGAATTTTGAAAATTTTAATAGGTAAGCGATTTGGTTTTACAGTTGAAATCTCAGTGATATCTGATTGATAGAATTATTTGGTTTATAGTTGACATCCACCGATATTTTAGTGGTAAAGTGATTTAGTTTAAAAATGACATTCGCTGAGATTATCAGGAGGTTGAGGCATCAGTCAGTTTTTCCAGCACTGCATAAGCCATCGGAGGGCCGTGTGATTGTTTTAAGGCCAAGTTAGGAACCACTAACGGATAATGAATAAAAAATAAATACCCCCTCAAGCAGCTGCTTGCCACAGAGGTCTCACATGAGCCTGTCAGTTTATATGCCACAGTAGAAGATCTGAGAGGATCGCAGGACCTCAGCAGAAAACAACACGAACATCCATGACTTACCCGGGGCTCGAACCCAGGTCGCGTAGATCAGTAGCCAGGCCCTCTAACCACTCGGCCACGGGACGGCATACTAATGGATAGCAAGCAGTTTTTCACTCAAATACCAGAGGCCTTGCGATGAGTCCCGGTAATCAAAGGGGTAGCACTACATGTGACCACCCTCTCCTAAACGTTCTCTTGTATATTCGGCATGTACGTGCGCGCAGATACAAATGTAATTTGCCCTCGGTCTCTCGTCGAGACCAAAGCGTTCGAGCCCATTTCTTCTTACTGCGCAAATCACTTCAGATCACCTCTTTACCCATACTTCTTATTCCCCCCCCCCCTCCATGTCTCTGCCCATGGTCAGTAGGGGACACCGATTGGCTTGGCCGCCGTCCATCGGATGGAACGTAAAACCGTGGTCCAGTGTGCGGGAGAGCCAAGGTATGGCTGTTGAAAGAAGAGAAACAAATAATCGTTGAAAGATATTTTTTTCTGAATTCTGTAATCAACTATAGCGTTCGGATACTTTTTTGACCGACTGTAACATCTGTCTCCCAACAGCTGTTCAATTGCGACCCCTCCCTCAACATTCTCTGAGTCTTTGGGGCCTTTGTGACCTGGCCATTTAGCCCATTGTGTGCAGAAAAAGTGCCTCTCAGAGGTAAAACAACCCAATAATAAACAACACTCTGGATGGCCTTGACTGGAGGCTACCATCTGTCTCCCAGCAGTAATATAGTCTCATGTTAATAACGTTCAATTGACGAATTGATAGTGCACAAACGTGTGACCTATTGACGCACAAACGTGAACGCACAAAAAGTGAAAGACCTATTGATAACGCTGAAGATTTAATTCATCAGTATTCCTTTGCATTTGGGGTTTATATATTTCTTTTCCTGAATGTTTGGAAAATGATCTTCTCTGTTGTTCTTGTGCACAATAAGCTCAACCGTTGAGCTCCAGTTACATATTCAGGACATCCAGGGTTGTTGGGTTGGGTTGTTTTACCTCTGAGCGGCACTTTTTTGCACACCATGGGCTAAATGGCCAGGTCACAAGGACTCCGAAGGCTCAGAGAAGGTTGGGGGAGGAGACCCACTGGAACAGCTGTTGGGAGACAGATGGTAGCCTCCCGTCGAGGCCATCTAGTGTGTTCTTTAACGTGCACAGGGTATGGCTCTCCCACACACGGGGCCACGGCTTAACGTCCCATACGACGGACGGCGGCCTTTCCAAGCCCATCGGTGTCCCCTATTGACCGTGGGCAGGGCGGGGAATTTTGCGCAGATAAAACTCAACGCTGACCTAGCTGGGACTCGAACCTGGGAACTACAGATTACGAGCCTGGCGCGCCGACTGAGTCACCCCCGCTCCACGAAAACACCAGGCATTTCTCGTATAGCGACAATAGAAATCCTGGCAACAAGGTCCTCATTGGAATCGATGGGGCTATCGTAGATGAGGCTTTTCATATGGCCCCATAGGAAAAAGTCCAGACGTGAGAGATCGGGCGATCATGGCGGCCAAGCGATGGGACCACCCCGACCAATCCATCGTCCTGGAAACGTTGCAACCAAGGCGTTCCGCACATCCACGCTGAAATGGGGTGTCGCTCCGTCGTGTTGGAACCACATACGTGTTTGAAAGTTTGCTAGAACAGGTTTCAGTAATTCATGCCAACACTTCTTGTAGAAATACGAGGTACTTTCTCTCTTTCAGTCAAGCTGGCAGAAGGTATCGGCTAATCAAATGGTCAGAGAGGATTCCAGCCCCAACATTTATGGAGAAACGTCGCTGGTACGAATGTGTCACTGAGGTCACGTGACACGAAGTTGCCAGATCACTAATTTCTAAAAAAAATCGTTGCCAGATATTTTTTCTTAATTCTGTAATCAACCATAGTGTTCGGATAATTTTTTGAGCGACTGTACTTATCTGGGTTGGGTTCTTTTACCTCTGAGCGGCACTTTTTTGCACACCATGGGCTAAACGGCCAGGTCACATGGACCCCGAAGGATCAGAGAAGGTTGTGGGAGGGGACCCACCGGAACAACTGTTGGGAGACAGATGGTAGCCTCCCGTCAAAGCCATCCAGCGTGTTCTTTAACGTGCACAGGGTATGGCTCTCCCGCACACGGGGTCACGGCTTAACGCCCCATCCGACGGACGGCGGCCTTTCCAAGCCCATCGGTGTCCCCTACTGAACGTGGGCAGTGCGGGCAATTTTTGCGGAGATAAATCTCAACGCTGACCCAGCTGGGACTCGAACCAGGGAACTACAGATTACGAGCCTGCGCGCTACCGACTGAGCCACCCCCGCCCCTCAGGACATCCAGAGTCTCCATTTCATAATAAGTAATTGTTAAAATGTTCGATAAAATATATTGACATCTTCCCATTATTTTCTGTTTACGTACCCTGTGGAATTGCGATTTTACGGAGATTCCAATATATCACAAGTTACCTTACGATGAAAAGATTTTTGGAAAAGGCTTGTATATTTCACTGGAAATCAATTTACAATCTACAGTTTGATGATCATATCGTAATCTTTTATGTCAATTTCTGAAGAGAAAGATTCGATTTCTCTTTGTAAATCTCTAATGGACGGAAAATCTCAAATAATCATTTTATGCAATATATTTCAATAAATTAATTCTTTCAGTCATGGCATCAATAAATGAATCATAAAAGACACTTCTTAATTACGTAGAACATTAATTATTTCACTAAAGAATATTACGTATTTGACAATAAATGTAAACAATTGAATCATCTTTGACGAAACAAAGCGCACGACAGGTTATTGAGTAACAATTTGTCCCTTTCACAGCCCCAATGCCATCACTGGGTGGCAAACCCAATAGAGTTGCTGTATCAGGTGGAACGGACGAGCTACATAACAACTCTGGATATGCTAAAGGGATATTGGCAAATACCATTCAGCCCCTGTAACAAAGGTCATACAGCATTCGTGACCCACCGAGGGCTGTACCAGTGGGAAGTGCTTCTCTTCGTGCTGAAGAACTGTGGGGTATTTTCCAGAAAATTGTGAATACCATAATTACGCCACCGTTGTTGATTATTGCTGTGCATATCTAGATGATATAACTTTTTTTTCGAACAGCTGGGAGGATCATCTTAACATATTGGAGCGGATCTTAGGGATATTAATGTCAAGTATCTTACAATCAAGCTGGCAAAGTGTACTTGGGGGAGGAGCGAAACCAAATATTTTAGTCATTGTTGTTTCGGTCAGGCATCGGCCCTACCATCCAACTCTAGATGTCATCAGAAAGATGAAAGCTCCTCGAATAAAGAAGGAACTGAAGAGCACATTAGGACTCATCGGATATTACGACACTACCTAGATCAGTATGTAGCAATTGCAAATCCACTCACAGACGTGACTCTGAAGCAGGCACCTGCACAGGTAAACATATATATGAGACAAGACACACCAGTTCCGCCTGAAGCACTACCAGTAGAGGGAAATGCTATATTCCCCGCTAAACTACGGTCAGGGGCAAGACCGTACCTTATAGATACAGTCCATCCCCGACTACCTAATGGCGAGCAGTACTATAGAAGTAAAGCTCATCCATCGGTTAAAACCTAAATTTAATATATGCCCCGGTTAGCCACAAACAAGGATATATAGATCCAAGTTGCCTCGGCTCTCGTGGTGGGAACTCCTAGTGGGGCCCAAAATTTTGGGCCTTGTCCGACCTGACGAATCAGGACAGTCAGCAGGGCCCCTAACGACTCCTCTGAGATGGAGGTCTTAGCCTGTCCAACCGGGTACCATACCGTTCAGCAGAGCCTTCGATCTCGAGATCTTAGCCTGTCCAACCAGGGCCAATCCCGTAAGCAGAGCCTTCGACCTTAGTGGAACCGCAAGCCCCCCCCCCCCCCCACACACACACACACATACACACTACGTCAAGATGGTTTCCTATCGGGGGCAGGCACCTGCACAGTTGAAATGATGCATAGAAGCAGATAAGGCATTCGATGCACTGAGGGGGGAGGGAGGGCTCTGCGAGGCAGCAGAATGCAACACACCTGAACTTGCGTTACCTTACGTTCTGCATCGAAATGCATCTGCGATTGCGGTCTGCGCATGTCTCTCCCAGATTGAATCCCAGGGACAAGAACATCCCATCGCCTTTGATTCGATGAAGCTCACGGAACCCAGCAGAAATGTGGGGCGGGGGTGGCTCAGTCAGTAGCGCTCCAGGCTCGTAATCTGTAGTTCCCAGGTTCGTGTCCCAGCTGGGTCAGCGTTGACATTTATCTCCGCAAAATTCCCTGCCCACGGTCAGTAGGGGACACCGATGGGCTTGGAAAGGCAGCTGTCCGTCGGATGGGACCTTAAGTCGTGGTTACTTGTGCAGGAGAGTCGTACCCTGTGCACGTTAAAGAACACACTGGATGGCCTTGATGGGAGGTTACCATCTGTCTCCCAACAGCTGTTCCAGAGGGTCCCCTCCCCCAACCTTCTCTAAGCCTTCGGGGTCCATGTGACCCGGCCATTTAGCCCATGGTGTGTAGAAAAGTGCCGCTCAGAGGTAAAACAATCCAACAACCCAACCCAACTTAATAGTCGATCGCAGAGTCTAAAAATATGGTCCTCCCTGCTATAGAGCTTCATAGTTAGAATCCCATTGAAATAACACGGAAAGAAAATGCTATAGCTTTCTTTGCGCATAATATTGTTACTACCAATTTATACTATTTCACTAATTCAAATACTGTGTTACTTTAAAAAAATAGTGCTAGGTATAGTAATAAAATGTCGATCATTTTCTTCGACTCGGAGATCCTGTCTCCCCCTTCTGAAACCAGTCTTGTACATACATATGACTAATGGCATGTTGAAGTTTAAAACACCTTTTGTGAACTTTTTGAACTGCACAAATATGTGTATGAACCAGGGCGCATTAAGCAATTTGGAGTTCTGGAGCCAGGTTGCAAATGGGTGCCCTGGAACAAAGTTCTAAATAAGAGCCTTAGGGCAATATTCTAAATGGAGCCCTTTTATCCTTCTAAACTGAAAAATGAAGTAAATTGTACTACTTAGGTAAAATCGTCGATTGACGTGATAACAATAAATAACATTACTTTAAAACAAGCAAAAACAAAACAGGAGGGACCCTATAGGTCGGGAGAAGTAATGAAATAAAAAGACCAACATATAAAGAGTCAATTCTGTACTGTAACATAAACTTTGCCCGTATTGCATTTAAA
Source organism: Ryuthela nishihirai (assembly GCA_038380435.1). Classification (NCBI taxonomy): domain Eukaryota; kingdom Metazoa; phylum Arthropoda; class Arachnida; order Araneae; family Heptathelidae; genus Ryuthela; species Ryuthela nishihirai. Next base: position 3,024,355 of record JAWZYU010000041.1, read on the forward strand.
AAACTATTACTTTCAATCTTAAATTTTTCAGCAAATTTAACATTTCATGCTTAATTTAAAACATCGAGTATTAATATCAAAATAATCTTGCCAAAATCTATTGCTTATGAATTTCCCTTAACAAAAAATAAGCTCTATTGCAATAGTAATTAAAATTATTAAATTAGATAAAGAATTGCTTCCGAAACAATTTAAATTTTGTTCTTTAAAGAATTACCGTTAAATAATGTTATTGGGTAAACACTTGAAAATTTCGAATTCTAATGAATAATAATTTTCAAACGTAACGATAATTTTTAAACATATTTTTCGTTATTCCCGTTGTATCGCTGAGAAAGATTCGAGTTTATTGCATTTGATTAACCATCTGTCTGATTCTTTACCACTTCGGACAGATCGACGACTTCGGACAGATCGTTATATACTTAGCATTTTGTTCGAGCCCCGGGTAAGGCATGGATGTATGTGTCGTTTTTCTGCAGAGGTCCTGCATCCTCTCAGACCTTCTACTCTGTCATATAAACTGACAGGCTCCTGTCAGACCTCTGTGGCAAGAAGCTGCTTGAGGAGGGGGCATTTATATTTATATTATAGCGTAGGTTAGGTGACCGCGGAGCGGTGCTGACCTCATGTGGCAAGTTCTGAAGCTTCCAATGCGCGCTCGCTAACACGGAGATTTGCGGAAATCGGCACGCATTCCCATTACGTAGGCACTGATTATACCATGCAATTAGTCATTAGAAGTTGCCTTAAATATAATTAAAGATGACGGTCGGCAAAACAATTTCTAAATCCGCTAAAATCCGATGAATTTGTCAATTGAAAATTGAAAGCTAATTCCGATGAATTTCATGTTTACAGGATATTTTATATATTCTGTAAAATTTAAAATTACACCTCTTCCATTTGTATATCATGATGCCTATTGTTTTATGTATTGCTTCGGTAATGATCTGAAATGTGGAAATTCAAAATATTGCTTAAATCCACTGAGTTCTCTCTACATATTTACTTAAATATTGTCAGTTTAATTTGGGTAATCTCTTATATAAAGTTTAAGATGCATGGTTTGGAAAAGGTAGAAAACTTTATTTCATTCTGAAAGCAGTCAGTGTAAATAATGAATATTTTTTTCAACGAAACCTTAAATCCTCATTTTTTATCGTATGCTATTTGTTAGATAAAAGTAATTAAAGGATGGCGAAAACAGCTACCACTATAAATTATAGTATCATTTAGTGTAGTTTTGTGTAGTCGTTTAATCAGAACTTTTCAATTTATAATATTTGGATTCCAGTTCAGTGACTTCCAACGTAAGTCGCTAAAAATTAACCATAATAGTGTACGACCTGTTATTTTACAACAGGTGGTTTATGATATATATAACGTGTCAGAAGGATTTAACACTTTACCCCACCCGCTGTACGTATCACGACTGCCTCTTCATTTTACTAGCGTATTTTGTTTAGGAATCTTCACTTTCGTACGAATGTCAACATACCAAGTGAGTATTAACTGTACTCGTATTTAAATACAAGGGATATTACAGAAAAAAACATGATTTTTTAAATCGGAAAACGTTAAAAAAGACTAAAATGCGATATCTATTTTTGCGATTAATGTCGTAGTGTACTTGGTCGGTGGCTTGTTTAACGAAATGCATGTTTAGGTGAATTCTGTAGATGAGAATGTGTAATGCCAAAATAAATATCATGTTAATAACATTCAACTGACGAATTGATAGTGCACAAACAATGTAAAGTGAAAGACCTATTGCTAAAGCTGAAGATTTAATTCATCAATATTCCTCTGCATTTGGGGTTTATATAATTCTTTTCCTGAAAGTTTGGCAAATGATCTTATGTGTTGTTCTTGTGCACAATAAACTCAACCGTAGAGCTCCAGTTACATATTCAGGACATCCAGAGTCTCCATTTCATAATAAGTTATTGTTAAAAAGTTCGATAAAATCTATTGACATCTTCCCCATTATTTTCTATTTACGTACTCTTGGGAATTACGATTTTAAGGAGATTCCAATATATCATTAGTTACCTTAGGATGAAAAGAGTTTTGGAAAAGACTTGCATATTTCACTGGAAATGAATTTACAGTCTACAGTTCGATGATCATATCGTAATCTTTTATGTCAATTTCTGAAGAGAAACCATTTCTCTTTTTAAATCTCTAATGGGCGGAAAATCTCAAATAGTCAATTTATGCAATATATTTCAATAAATTAATTCTTTCAGTCATTGCATCAATAAATGAACATAAAAGACACTTCTTAATTGCGTAGAACATTAATTATTTCGCTACAGAATATTACATATTTGACAATAAATGTAATTAATTGAATCATCTTTGACGAAACTAGGCGCACGAGAGGTTTTCAGTAACAATTTGTTCCTTTTCTCATTTCAATTCTTCTTCACAGAAACCGGAATTCTCTTTCGGTTCCTAGTAGAAAGTTGAAATAGATGAATATATAATAGTGTAAGGTATAACTACGAATACAGGTAATCATAAGAGGTAAGTGAAAGTGGATATTTTGCCTTAAAAAGTTACAAAAACAGAATGATAAGCAAAGTTTTTGGATTGTACGTATTTTACCCTGGTTTCCATAAATTAAGACAAAAACAATCTGAAAACACCGTTTTTGCTGAAATCCTTTTTGATCTCTTACATGTGAATGGGAATATAAGTTAATTTCGGTTGTTTTACCAATGAGTAGAACCATTTTGCACACAATGGGCTAAGTGGCCAGGTCACAACGACCCTGATAGGGGGAACCACTGGATAACTGCTAGTAAATGGACGGTAGCCTCCCTTCAATGCGATTCATGGTGTTCTCTAAGCTCAGGGTTCTATCAGTGGTCAGGTAAGCACATCATTTAATAGTTCCCATTGGACTATGCGATGAAGTTGACCGTCAGGTGGGAAATTGAAGGGATTGATTATGCCCTTGAACATTGAGTTTACGCACCCAGTTGTGTTTGTGGCGAAAATAGACTGTACAGTGAGGTAGAGTTGCTGTACCAGGTGGAACGGACGAGCTACATAACAACTCTGCATATGCTAAAGGGATATTGGCAAATACCAATCAGTACCTGTAGTAAAAGTTACACAACATTCGTGACCCACCGAGGGCTCTACCAGTGGGAAGTGCTTCCCTTCGGGCTGAAGAACTCTGGGGCACTTTTTCCAGAAAGTTGTGTGCTATAATTATTTTATATAGTATATATAATATAATATATTATAATATAATAAATTATATATATATATATATATAATATAATAATATAATATATAGAACACACCAAATATATAATTATATTAGTTGTGTGCTATAAACATTGCTGTGCAAATTTAGAAGATATAGCTTTTTCTTTCGAACAGATGGGAGGATCATCTTAACATCTTGGAGCGGATCTTAGGGATATCAATATCAAGATTTTGGTCACTATGTTGGTTCGCAAAGGCTTCGCCCCCACCATTCAAAACTAGAGGTCATCAGAAAGATGAAAGCTCCTTGAATGAAGAAGGAACTGAAGAGCATATTAGGACTCTTCGGATATTGCCGACACTTCCTAAAGTGAAAGGTTTTGAATGTTTCGAAAGTGATTTTCTGAGATCATTGTGACCTACCTAGATCAATGTGCAGGGATTGCAAATCCACTCACAGACGTGACTCTGAGGCAGCGACCTGCATAGTTGCAATGGTACATAGAAGGAGGGGGCGGGGGTGTCTCAGTCGGTAGCGCGCCAGGCTCGAAATCTGTAGTTCCCAGGTTCGAGTCCCAGCTGGGTCAGTGTTGAATTTATCTCCACAAAACTCCCTGCCCATCGGTCAGTAGAGGACACTGATGGGCTTGAGAAAGGTCGTCGTCCGTCGGATGGGACGTTAAGCCGTGGCCACGTGTGTGGGAGAGCCATACCCTGTGCACGTTAAAGAACACGCTGGATGGCCTTGACGGGAGGCTACCATCTGTCTCCCAACAGCTGTTCCAGTGGGTTCCCTCCCCCAACCTTCTCTGAGCTTTCTGGGTCCATGTGACCTGGCCATTTAGCCCATGGTGTGCAAAAAAAGTGCCGCTCAGAGGAAATACAACCCAACGTTAAAGAACACGCTGTATGGCCTTGACGGGAGGCTACCATCTGTCTCCTAACAGCTGTTCCAGTGAGTACCCTCCCCCAACCTTCTCTGAGCCTTCGGGGTCCATGTGACCTGGCAATTTAGTCCATGGTGTGCAAAAAAGTGCCGCTCAGAGGTAAAACAACCCAACCCAACCCAAGCATAGAAGGAGATAAAGAAATCTAGGCACCGAGTTAGTGGGGAGGGCTCTGCGAGGTAGCAGAATGCAATACTCTTGATACTGCGTGACCTTACATTGTAGATTAAATGCATCTGCGCATGTCTCTCGCAGATTGAAGCCCAAGGACAAGAACATCCTATCGCCTTTGCTTCCAAGAAGCTCACGGAACACAGCAGAAATGTGGTGGTGGTTGTGGTGTCTGTTCTGGAAATATTTTTGACCTGGTTATATGGATCCCAGGTCGAGATTCTTTTAGACCATAACCTGCTTAGGTACCTCATAGCTGTCGCAACATTGAGCAACAAATTGCAGATTTTGGCCTTTTTCATTAATCACCAAGATGTAACAGATCATTATAGGAAAGGTGCTTCCCAGCGGAATGCGACGCCCTATCGAGACTGACTAAACCTGCGAATTCGGATTAGGAAGAGAAATACATACTTGGGAAGGGGGACTGACACAAGCGCAATGCACTCGAAAGTATTGATGTCCCATAGAAAGTAAAAAAAAAGTGATTAGCATCTTAAAACTCTTTGTTTCAAATTAAAATGTGTAGCATTAGGATAATTGAAAATTTCCCAAATTGAAAATTTCCCAATTCTGCCATCTATAATTGGGAAAAATTTTCCAAATAATTTCCCAATTATAGATGCGAGCTCAATAAATTTCTGAGTAGGAATTTATTTTTAAAATTATTTGCAAAATAAAAATCGCAAATTCTTCCAACGAAATAACAGATGTTCATATTAATAGGAGATAAAGTTTAGCATTTGAAACTAATCGAAGAGTCAGGAAAAGCAAATGACAATATTAAATGTGTTACTACCAATCCATCTAAAATCTGCATTTTCCTAATTTTTCTTTAAATATAATTATACGCTATTATTGAAAGCTATTATTGAAAGAACCCAACATCTCTCCTTTCCATTTCACTCTGTAGACTTCGTGATTTGCACGACTGAAATTTCACACATTTAATTCAAGATTGTTACGCGACAGCCGAGTGATTTTTTCAACTTGTTTGCTCTGTCAGCAGAAAGTTCGCTTCATTTTCATAAATTAAATTTTTCTTTTAATTTGTGATTTCATCCAAGTGCATTTTTTTCTCTTTAAAATATCATCATTGATTTTTCAAATTAGCTTTTTCTCATTATCGAAAGTCATTTTTCCCTTAGGTCATATATCAATAATGCAGTAATGTTTGCACGCGTTTTTACAGATTTTATCTACTGTCCGTGGTAATATAAATATTTTATTGGAGGCTTAAGGTACACCCTTTCAGCACACCCTTTCAGACGCACACCCTTTCAGAATTCCTTGCACGCACACCCTTTCAGAATTCTAGTAAGGGTAAGAGAATATTTAACATATTTAGCAAATTTTAAAGACTTGTAAAACGGAGGGGATGTGTTACGCTACATTAATCCAGTCTTTTGCGACCCCTCCCTTGCATTTTCCGGTTCGATGGTGTTTCTTGCCCCCATCCCTCCCCTTCGACTTTTTTAGATCCGGATCCGGTCACTATTATTGTGACGTCTTATAATGCATCAATGTTGCTCTATGTGTAACAAAATAAGATATGTTAGATTGAATCCATTGTCCATCGGTAAAAAAGTCTTTCAAGGGAATGCTTCGATTCTTGACTTCTTATGATGCATCCTACGGATGCGTTCCGGATATATGAAGTAAGAATTTGGATGCCATCGGATAAAACGAAACATTTCTTATTTGTAACTAGGATCTTTGAAAAATTAGTGGTAGTTAGAACAGGAGTAAAGAAAAACCTTTGAGGGCTGATTGGCATAGTCACTGTATCGAGTCTAAACAGATCGAAAGGCAGTTCACCAAAATAAATATCAGCAAGAGGGAAAATATAAGCAGGAAAGCAGCAGCTATTGATGCTTTTCCTTAAAAACGACGTCATCACTATTGTTCATGGATGAGCCTGAAACTTAATCTCTGGATTTGAACTTGTGCCTTTATCCCTGTATAACGGAAGGATGATAGCGATGATGAGAGAAGAATTGAGGACTCTCAAGCTATATATCCAACATCATCCATCACATAATTATCTCCCAACTCCATCTTCAATGAAAACAAGTCGTCATTTCCTTTTTAAGATAAAGGTTTTGCATTTGAATCCTTTAAAACATATTGTATTCTATGAATTTTACACGGGATCGTGACAATTGGATGGAAGTCATCAGGGTGGATATCAACTGGAAGTGCGACAATTGGGTGGACAATTGGATGGAGCACAATTGGGAGGATATGACAATTGGATTGAAATTAGGAAATTAGGAGAAATAGCAATTATCCGTCTGATAAATTATTACTGACATGGTGGGAATCGAATCCACAACTCTCTAGATACACGTCAGAGCCCTTTACCATAAAATATATAGGGGCGGGGGTGGCTCGTAATCTGTAGTTCCCAGGTTCGAGTCCCAGCTGGGTCAGCGTTGAGATTTATCTCCGCAAAATTCCCCGCCTTGCCCACGGTCAGTAGGGGACACGATGGCCGTAGGATGGGACGTTAAGCCGTGGCCTAATGTGCGGGAGAGCCATACCCTGTGCATGTTAAAGAACACGCTGGATGACCTTGACGGGAGACTACCATCTGTCTCCCAACAACTGTTCCAGTCGTTCCCCTCCTCCAACCTTCTCTGAGCCTTCGGGGTCAATGTGACCTGGCCATTTAGCCCATGGTGTGCAAAAAAGTGCCGCTCAGAGGTAAAACAACCCAACCCATAAAATATATAAACCCAAATGAAAAGGAATACTGATGAATTAAATCTTCAGCGATACCTATCAATAGGTCTTTCACTTTAGCGCGTTTGTGCACTATCAATTCGTCAGTTGAACGTTATCCACATTAGACTTATTTTGGCATTACACATTCTCATCTATAGAATTCACCTAAACATGCATTCCGTTAATATTCCATTGTGTTAAATTACTTTACCACTGAGCAGCACTTTTTTCACTCACAATGACTTCAAAGTCTCAGAGAAGATTAGGGAAGCGGATCCACTTGACAGCTGATAGGAGAGAGATGCTCTCTAATGTACAGTCGCTCAAAAAATATTCGAACACTATGGTTGATTATAGAATTCACGAAAAATATCTGGCAACGATTTTTTAGAAATTAGTGATCTGGCAACCTTCGTGTACGTACACAACTGGGTGTCTAATTTCCAAAAAAATCGTTGCCAGATATTTTTTATGAATTCTGTAATCAACCATATTGTTCGGATAACTTTTTGAGCGACTGTACAGAGGGTATGGGAATCTTAAGCCCCATCCGATGTACGGTGGTCTTTCCAAGTCCAAACGTTGTCCCCTTTATCACTGAGGAAGAATAGAGGTTAGAGGAGCAAATCTCAAAGCAAGCAGAACTGGGAACCTAACTTCGGAACTGAAGTTTAAGAGCCTGGCACACTGATGGCTGAGCCATCTCCTGCTCCGAAATTAATGGGCATATACTGTGAACAGGACACCTACAATGAATGGCCAAACGCTGTACAGTTCCTCTGAGTAAGATGGAAGCTTCCCTTTAAAGGTACCAAGAATATTCTTTAAAGTATCGCTCTCCTGCCCACGGCTTAACCGATCTACGACATCCTTTCAAATTCATTCATGTCTTCTTTCTCACCAACAGAACGATGGGGTTCACCGGGGATAAGGTTCTTCGCTGACATAATTGGGACTGGAACCTGGGAACTGCAGATTACTAGTCTGGCACGCTCCCAACTCTCGTCTCTCATTAAAATGAGCTATATATTTCATTCAATATTCTTTTACAAAACACAAAGGATGGACATAGAAACTCTATTAAACCATTCTTCTCATACAACTTCAAAAAACGCCTTCTCTATAACACTTCCTGCCCATTCGCACCCACGATATGTGAAGAAAAAAAAAATCGACTTCCGCTAAATTCAAATTCAAATCTATTTTTAAAGTTCACTTACTAAAATGAACCCCCCGTTAGAAATTTGTGTAATCATTCAATTAATTTTGAAAATGTTAAGCAGCAATGTTTGTTGCTAAATGTTTTTAACTTAATAACTCTAAATATTAAAAGAATGTTGCTGAAAATCGATAATTTGAGCGAGATCTTCATTTCTAGTGACATTTTTTAAAAACTTGCTTTCGCAGTTAAGAAATGTGGATGTAATTTTCCATTCACATGACATGTAAATGTCGGGAAACTTTTTGTAAAATATTGTATGTAATCAAACATATTCCAAGTTATTTATCTGAGACAAATAATTAAAATAATATCAGAGTGTCTAAATTCAAACAATTTCACTAGTATCATTATCTCCATAAAATAATGGGGCGGGGGTGGCTCAGTAGGCAGTGTGCTAGTCTTGTAATCTGCAGTTCCCAGGTTCGAGTCCCAGCTGGGTCGGTGTTGAGATTTATCTCCACGAAACTCCCTGCCCATCGGTCAGTAGGGGACACTGATGGGCTTGAGAAAGGTCGTCGTCCGTCGGATGGGACGTTAAGCTGTTTCCCGTGTGCGGGTGAGTCATACCTTGTGCACGTTAAAGAACACGCTGGATGGCCTTGACGGGAGGCTAACATCCGCTTCCCAACAACTGTTCCAGTGGGTCCCCTTCCCCAACCCTTCTCCGAGTCATCGGGGTCCATGTGACCTGCCCATTTAGCCCATGGTGTGCAAAAAAGTGTCCCTCAGAGGTAAAACAACCCAACTCATAAAATAATAATTTGATTATGGGCAATTGGCAAAGGTCATTGAAAAGCAAACGAATTAGATATTTTTTAAATATGTATTCATGAGAGTTCTAATTAACTTTTGATATCTCGTTTTCAGGATCACTTTGATACACCTCAATGGGAGAAGATTAGAGTTCATAGCCAAAGGAAGTTAAAATATTCAGCAGTACCAACCGTAATTTTATATTGCCCAGTATCAAACGCACGTAAAAGCCCTCCCAGAAGAAACCATGTAAATGAAGCTCCTGAAGAAGCAAGGGTTTATCCGGATCACAATTATTATAAGAGAAACTTTTTGGTGGCTGAAGAAACGACTTATAATTTTACTTCATGTAATAAAACTTTACTTGTGAACATTGGTAATGGTAAAAATATCGCAGATTGCGTCAAAAATAAAGTTAATGTTGATGACCTGTTGGCAATTATTCATATGGTGACACATCTGAACTGAGTAGGGGCGGGGTGGCTCAGTTGGTAGTGCGTCAGGCTTGTAATCAATCTGCAGTTCCCAGGTTCGAGTACCACAAATCTCTTGTGTTGCAATCTTAAGCAACCACGGCAATTCCCGATTCCGACTATACGACACTACCAGTTATGAAGAGCCGTGCTATCTATAGCCGGGGGCAAGGAATACGCCCTATAGGCGCACCTCAACCCCAGCCTCACATGGCAGCAGTCCTATAGAAGGAAAGCTGACCACCGGAAGAAACCTTACTTTAATCTGTTCCCCGGTTAGCCATGAACAAGGATATATAAATCCAAGTTCGCTCGGCGTCCGGGGTGGAGACTCTTAGTAAGGCCCAGACTTTGATGAGGACTCGACCTACTGGGGCACAAATCTTTTCAGAAGAGCCCTCGAACTGCTCACCCAGAGCACCTGATAGGTGAAGTCTCGGACACCGTCACCGTCCAACCGGTCAACACGGAACCGGTCAGCGGCATCGTCAACCTCCGTTGGTCTTGGCTGTGTCCAACCAGTAAAGCCATGCCGGTCGGCACAGCCTTTGACCGGGTTGCTGAACCATAGCCCCCCCACCACCACCATGACAAGTTGGTCCCCTATTGAGGGGAGGTTCGACTACCAGCTGGGTCAGCGTTTAGGTTTATCTCCACAAAGTTCCCCGTTCTGCCCACAGTCAGTAGGGAACAACAATGGGCTTGGAAAGGCCGCCGTCCGTCAGATGGGACGTTAAGCCGTGGCCCCGTATGCGGGAGAGCCATACCTTGTGCACGTTACACAACATACTGGATGGCTTTGACCGGAGGCTACCATCTGTCTTCCAACAGCGTTCCAGTGGGTTCCCTCTCCCAACCTTCTCTGAGCCAAAGGGGTTGATGTGACCTGGCCATTTAGCCCATGGTGTGCAAAAAAGTGTCGCTCAGAGGTAAAGCATTCCAACTCAAATCTGAACAGAGTACTTCGTGTGCTAAACTACAGGCTGAGGTTACCAGATTGAAAAAACGTGTAAATGCACAATATAAAGTGATTACAAGTGGTTAGCGTTCTAGGCTACTGATCAAAGGGACCTAGGTTCGAGCCCCGGTTAAGACATGGATGTATGCTGTATTTCTTCTGAAAATGCTGTATTTCTTCTGAAAAGATTTGTGCCCCAGTAGGTCGAGTCCTCATCAAAGTCTGGGCCTTACTAAGAGTCTCCACACCGGACGCCGAGCGAACTTGGATTTATATATACTTGTTCATGGGTAACCGGGGAACAGATTAAAGTAAGGTTTCTTCCGGTGGTCAGCTTTCCTTCTATAGGACTGCTGCCATGTGAGACTGGGGTTGAGGTGCGCCTATAGGGCGTATTCCTTGCCCCCGGCTCTAGATCCTCACTGATCTCTTAATATGGCATATTAAACTGAGAGGCTCCTGTCAGACCTCTGTGATAAGTAGCTGCTTAAGGGGTATTTATTTATATATATTGTAGTGTAATAAAGGAAAAAAAATCATTTAGAATATTCTAGTTTTGCATATATATAGCATAATTTTGACAGATTTCCGAATATGTAGAAATATTTTTATAAACTCGCTTATGCTACAAGTACAAGTTGTAAAAGCATAAATCACAACCCAAATTAAAAATATTGCCATATCGTTTCAGGAATGTTAAGCATTTTTACTTTTTAAGTAAAAATTTAATATCTGGGACTGAATGTATGAAAGAACAGTTATTGCTTTCATTTTTATTATCGTGCTCTTCGAAAATTCGATTATTATGGTTTTTAACGGCTAAACTGTTGAAATTAAAATTAACGTAACTGGATGCATGATAATTGCTTTGGATACTAAGAAGCAATATCGATGATACAATTGTATATTCAGTATCAAGACATGCAAAGAATGCATGAGCATATCATTTGCCTTTCGCAGTAAAATATAATTTTCTTAAATATTGAACATATCGTTGAGATACATCCGTGATATACCTTTCACTCAGCGATGGGCACCACGAATTAGACGAATGATATTTAATTGTATTAAACTATTTTATTAATATAGTGGTAGTTACTGCCAATTTTCTATTAATTTTTACCTGTTTTCCAATTGCTTTTCCCACGTCATTTGTTGCGTTTCTCAATTTATGTGGGTGTTAAAACGACTGTTCCAGTATATATTTACAACATTTTGACCCATCACAACAAGTTGTGTATTCACACTCTAGAACATTTACCACCCCTTCTTTTTCCCCTCCCAAAAAAGTGGGGAATAGCATAAACGATTGTTTTCTATATCCATGGGATTCTCACCAGTAGTGAATGAAAAGTGCTTTGGACACTAATATATAGGGGAGACTTCTCTAATATATGAGGAGTTAGCGAAAATATTCACTTGGAATTGCCTTGCATCAACTTAAATATAGTGCAGGATATTATGAGGCAAGTTTTAAAATGTGCCCAGAAATAATAACTGATTGTAAACAATAATGCCACGTATATATCTGTAATAAGATGGATCCAACTTCAATTGTCGAAAATGTGTATGCATGTCATTACTATATCTCGATTTTTCTTTTTATAAGAGGCTGAATTTCTTTTTACTTAACTGGTAATTGTTGCACAAATTCCTTCGAATATTTCGGTAATGCATAGATATACTGTAAATAGGGATTGCTGCTGGGACTTTTAAGAATCTATGGAGAGTGTGGAGAAATAGGCGTATACACCTAAAGACTAAAATTAGACTGTATAATAGTTTGGTTCTTTCTAGGGTTAGTTATGGTAGTGAAACTTGGACACTTTGTAAACAAGATAACAGGAAACTAGATGCTTTTGATTCCAGATGCTTACGCAGTATCTTGGGCATTAGGTGGTTCAACTTTGTAACTAATGATGAGATTAGGAAAAGGAGTTTGCAACCTCCTTTAAGCAGCATATTGTGCAGAGAGAGACTCCGTTGGTTTGGCCATGTTGCCCGTATGAATAATTATAGATTGGCGAATAGGGTTATGAACAGTGTGCCTAAAGGCCTCAGAAAGAAGGGGAGACCTAGGATGCGGTGGGCAGACAATGTCAAACAGGACCTTGTTAGAATTGGTGTGCAGTGGCCAGATGCAGTAGATGTAGCTCAGGATAGACTTGCTTGGAGAACTAAATTGCACGGTCTGGTTGGACCTCCGTAGCCCATGGCTGCTTGAGGATGATGATGATGATGATGATATATATATTAAGATTCTGTTATTATTAATATTTATTCCATGCAGGTCGATTACAGTAAAGCCATTGTACAGGTATTTTAGGTATTAAGTGTTCAAGTGGCTTCTTGCTCCAAATATTAAATCGATCATTTTAATTTTGTTATGGAAAATATTTTTCTCCACATTCATGCATTAGGATTCAAATGTGTCAAAAGCTATAATGTTTGCTCAGTAATTGCAGCACAGGTAAAAAATGCAGTAAAATGATTTAAATAACCTTTAAACTATTAAAATTCGCATTTAAATATTATAAATAAAGACAATCTTGTAATATGCTTTAATAACGTACAGATATTTTGAAGTAGATTTTATTATAATTGTAGTAAAGAGTTGTTTTACAGAGAGGTAAAGGTCGATAAAGAAAAACTTTTATGGCTAATAATTATTTATGAATTAAGAAAACTGTTGTAACGAATTATTTTTATGGTGGAATACTATTTATTCGATGCCTAGTCTACGGATCTGTGTGCTGTTTAGGAGTTGTAGGCGGATGGATATTTGCAGCTTGCGAACTGATACAGTTGCTTGAGTTGTAATGTGTCTAACGGAATTCCGTAAATTTGTGTTCTTTGTTTCTAATGACAAGATCATTAATTCGTTAAAACTGTTCCAATAAATCGTTAATAAGGTTTTAGTCACTGATCATTTAGTTTTAGTAGTTTTCTTAACCGGGGTAAGTGTCTTGTTAAAGAATTTCCATCGTTTGAAGTAGTTCTCTGTGACTGGATTATTCTGTAATGATGTCTCAAGACAGCTCCGTTCAGTACTAAAAATGAAATACCGAGACTAATTTAATATTTAGATTTAATTAATGATTTTCTGGAATAAACTATAGCAATGAATAAATGTTCTTCAAGTCATTACAGCGACCAATCTAAATTTACATTGATCATCTGTAACGACTATCCTTAGCAGTATTATTAACTCAACCAACACTATGTATATCGCCGTCTCTTTGCACAGTTGTATCGCTTTCGCTTGCATTGACATTGCTTCTGCCGATGTCCGAGTCAGAATCCTAGGATGGCACAGTCGTTTGTTCAATTATTTACGTTGCGATTGTCTCTCATTAACAGTTCAGTTCCAGTTAAGTATAGTCGCTCAGAAAAGTATCCGAACGCTATGGTTGATTACAGAATTCAAAAAAAAAATATCTGGCAACGATTTTTTTAGAAATTAGTGATATGGCAACCTTCGTGTCACGTGACACGAAGGTTAAATTAAGAATTCCTATAGTATGCAAGTGTCGAAAAAGCATTTCTAATGTGTCATGAACGCCATAAAAGAAAAATATATATCGAAAGAAACAATCATATTTCAATATTCATCTCAATATATTTTTCCTCCTGAGGTTAATGACAACACGTAGGTCAATGATCAAAAAATCGGAAACATTTCCGTAATACTGACGTGAACCCCCCTTTCTTATGAGGGCGGTCCGTCATTAAATTTCTGACTCCCTCCCGTTCTATTTTGGCCGTGCTGTTACTTGTGCAGACTTTCGAGAAGGAAACCTCTGCAATAACCCAAACGTGACTCAATCTTGGAAAAGACAGGGAGTAGTCAGATATTACCATTTAAACATAATTTATTTATAGTACATTGCGAAAAATAAACTTCAGGACCAGGAGTTCCCTTCGGGGAATACAGCCGAACTTACTAGTTCTCAGGCGATGACCGCCTTTACAATTAGACGCCAAACCGTTTAAGCGAAAGTCTTTTCATGTGGCTGAGCTACCAGCTCTAAAAGTCCAAGTACGGGGCTATTCCCCAGAACACAGTGGCGGTTAGCAGACTTTGTGGAAAGGATACCAGATTTATGAATGAGGGTGACCCTACCTGTTGGATGAGGTGGTCGCTGCAGGAGACTTTGTTGCGAAGATCAGCACTGTCCGTTGAAGGCCCATCGCCTAGGTTTATCTAGAGCAAGAAAGTTAAAACAGTTCGAAAACTTCTAAACTCGTCACACGAGGCCTTGCCGATTCCCGGCCAAGAAAAGACGTCTTCGCTGTCCAAACACATGGAGACAAGTCCTTTTTCTACTCTTGAGCAGTTCAAAATTGCCGCTTCTCTCCACACCGACCTCTAGCGGTGGTCAGCGTCGTAAGCTGACGCGGGCGCTTGCCATTGGACGTCGGGGGCATCACTCCGCCTATTCGGCCTCTTTGGTGGCGGGTCCGAACTCTGGGTCCGGAAGTTCTTGGCTCCTGGGGTGATGCCGGACACTGGTGTCATCCAGTTGAACTGGTAAGTTCTTGGAACCGCGATGACTAACCAGGTCTTTGTTCACACTTCGAGAAAAACATATTCAAGGACCTTTTAGCCCAAGTCGTGTCCGCAGGATCAATTCCTGAGGGCACGACACACCTATCCCCCTTTAGCGAGAGAGGAGGACAGGCGGGGCAGGGAAAAGGTCACTGACCGTACTGCACTGAAGATGGCACTATATTGTTGAAGATGATCTCCAGGGTCACCCATCACGATCTGGAATCTGGCCTTTCCTTCATGAGTCCATCTGTTGCAAACAGTCTAAGAGGTCACACAGTTCATATTGTTGCACAACACCAAGAAAGTCCAGTGATTCACAGTTGGGGTCCGGCTGGGCCGCTCTGGTGGGCGTCGGTTGCAGGAGGCTCCACAGCACATGAAATAGAGAAAACAGGGAAAAGGGTCACCAATCTGGCTTTCCACATGTACTCAAGTTGCAAACACACAGTCTGTCTTCGTGCTTACCGCCACGTGACTCACTGTTACATAGAACTTAACAATCTTATGGTACAGATTACACTTCTAATTAGCAAGAACTTCCTGAAGTTAGTTACAATTCCAACAATAAAACAAAAATCCTTTCTCAGTAAAACACTTTATACTACAAAATCATCTAACTATTACTCCTATAATAGCAAAATCATCTACAATTACTCTTATAATGATCATCAAAAATTCTCTCCAATTCATTTAATCCTGACAAAATTTCTTCTCAAAAACTCAAATCTCTGATAACAAAATCATTTTTTTTCAAGTTATTCTGACAATAATCATCTCAAATTATCTCTCCATTAATTCATCTAATAGTGACAAAAATACTTCTCAAAAAAAAAAATTCATTTAATAGTAACAAAATTACTTCTCAAAAACTCAAATCTCTGATAACAAAATCATTTTTTTTTTTAAGTTACTCTGACAATGATCATTTAAAATTATCTCTCCATTAATTCATTTAATAGTGAACTCACTTTATACTAGCAAGATCATCCAACTATTACTCCTATAATAGCAAAATCATCTACAATTACTCTTATAATCACAAAATCATCTAATTGTTACTCTGACAATGATCATCAAAAATTATTTCTCCATCAATTCATTTAATCGTGACAAAAATACTTCTCAAAAACTCAAATCTCTGATAACAAAATCATTTTTTTTTCAAGTTACTCTGACAATGATCATTTAAAATTTTTCTCCATCAATTCATTTAATCGTGACAAAATTACTTCTCAAAAACTCAAATCGATAATCAAGACACTTCAAAAAAAACTCAAATCTCTGATTAGCAAACTACTAACAAAATCATTCATAAGTATTTCCAAGTTACTCTGACAATGATCATCTAAAATTATTCCTCCATCAATTCATTTAATCGTGACAAAATTACTGCTCAAAAACTCAAATCGATAATCAAGACACTTCTAACAAAACTCAAATCTCCAATAGCAAACTCATTTATAGTTATTTCTCAAATCTCAAGTCTATTATTCAAATGGAGGGCTTTGCACTCGGTCTACACTGTTTCAAATAGCTGCTTCGTTCCTTCCGGCTGATTGATGGATTGATTGAACGTGTGTGTGTGTTGGGGGGGTGCGTAAACCTGCTGTCCCGCCAGGTTTCCCAAAGCGTCACCATCTGCTTGCGGCCGGGCCACCGCGCACGGGAGAACTTCTCTCGATTTCTCGCGTGAGCGTTCTATGCTTCCGACTCCATTCCGAGAATGAGCAGCTGACGTCACCACGGAGATGCGAGCGCCGAAGACTCGCTTCGCGCTGGTTGTTGCGTCATAGCTGCCCGTGTCCTTCGTCTCTCCTGAGTAGCGGGCGCGGGGGTGGGGGAGAACCTGCTTTGCATTCCGCTCTCTTCTCATCGGCTGCAGGCGCGCTGCCGTTGATGAGCCGCTGCGGCGCCGATAAGTTTGATCTTCGGTGGCAACAGCAACTGGCGGTGATGGACGATCCCTGCGCGTGTTTCTGGGCGGCTGGCTGGTCAAAATCCTAGTCCCCAAGGCGAATTCTGCGGATACGCTAATACTTTCGCTGTCTCTGTGAGGGGATACGTTGCTACTTTGTGATTGTACTTTTCCACCCACACAACTAATATTTAGTTCTCCCTTTTTTCTTCTAGTCTTCCATTGCTTAGCTAATTTACTTGCTCTTAATACTTGGATATACCTGGCCTCTCTGACCCTGACACTCATTCTCTGCGAATTAACGGCGCTCTTTTCCTTACATTTAGTTACTCTACTAAATTTCAATCCACTTCTAAAATTCTTCCTAACTCTTCTTACTGGTAAACCCTTGCTAAATGATCGTTTCTCTGGTCCCATCTTACACACATACGTTACACTTTTCTTTACTTCAAACTTATGCGCATTCAAACTACGCTTCTGTCCTTTCTCGGGGACCTGTGTGCTACCTATCAATATCTCTTGGTTATTTTCCTCTGCAAATCGGCGGCTAGGAGGGTTAGTTAGGACTGGCCGAGGTAGGGGCTGATCTCTCTCGATGCGGCTACCGGTTTCTAGCATGACAAATCGAGCCTTTGGTGGTGCTGATTCTTCAGCCGATCTGTCCGTACAGCAGGTGGCGATTTCCGCCGCAGCAGGAAAACATGAAAGGGAGGTTGTGCATTCTACGTCTGGCTGCAGAGCGTTGAGTGACACATCGGGGGGCTTTTCCTCCAAGTTACTTGGGAGGGGCGTGCAAATAATCAGTATATTTTCTTCCGTGCTGCTATCTGCTGTATGTATGTCCGGGTTAGCTTCATCTGTGTCCGTTCGGATTAGAGGGCTACAGTCATATGCGACAAACTCTGAGATTTCATTTCCGGCTTCGGGAGGGGGCGCCAAAACTCCTACTTCTGTTGGAATCTCTTCCTCTGTATCAACTTGTGTCTCAGGGCTACAGTCGGAGACGACAAATTCTGCTGCTTCAGTTACAGCTTCGGGGAGGGGCACTAACTCTTCTAATTCTAGAAACGGTTTCGCATCCAATACATTCACTTGCTTTTCAACTATCTCTTCTATCTTCCCATTATTCTGTTCCTTGTCCACTTGGCTATCTACCTCCATAGTATTATCTAATGCCTCGAAACTCTTTCTATCCCTATTTATATCTTCTTCATTACTGCAAGTTGTCATTATAAGTGACTTCCCTCCATTCTCTGACGGTTCCTCTACGGGGGTTCGATTCCCATCCTCACTTCTCGATTTTTCCTGTGTCGCCTCCCTCTCCTGAGCTAACCTTTGCTTCTTTAAAACATCAAAAATTATATCCCTGAGACCTTTAATGTCGAACACAACTTCCACTAAATCGCGCACTTCCTCATCTTGCTCTAATCCCAGAGGGGTAAAAACGGTTGCCACCATTCGAAGGACGTCGATGTCTTCTACTTTACTCCAATGCATGGGGGGTGGTCCTAGCTCAGCTTCCAAAATTTGGTACAATGGGGTTTGCTTAATTAAACTGACCGAGGGGGTTTCTTCCTGCTGGCGTTTCTCGAGATTGTAGCAGTCTAAATGTTCTGAAGGGCAAAATGCCAAAGTTTTTGATTCCGAAATTTTTGCTGGATTATTAAAAGCCTGTTTTTGTCCTGAGTAGGCAGAGTGTGGGGGGCAATGCTCTGTGTAACTATCGGAACCACTGTATTGGTAATGCTTAACATTTAAATTCCTCTTCTTGGTGCAGTCTCGGGCAAAATGGCCAAAATTTCCACACTCGAAACATTCCTTCTGATGATGCCTAGCATTCCTGCCAAATGAGTTACTACGGTTCTTATGCTGTGGATACTTAGTGCCGTGTGCAGACGTATACAATATTCCATGTGCCATTATAATTTTCTTTAAACTCTAATACCAGATATATAATTATACCAACTTATACACTTTTATCTACTATCACTCAATCCGACTGCAATATACTTCTTAATCAATAACACCTTAATACAATATTTTTTCAATGTCTTAACCTTTCAACCAACACTTCACAAAACCTTCTGAATATCTCGTAAGACTCTTACTATCTCAAACTACAGTCTTGATACTTCACTAACTTCACAAACAAAAACCTATTAACTGGCTATCTAACTTAACTTAAAATTCTTAACTTTAATTACACACACAAAAATCACTGAACTCTATCACTATCTGCGATACTCCTTCCTCAAAAGAAAACTATGACACTCGAGCAGTGTAGTGAATTAAGAAAGCTGATATGTCCAGGTGGGATCCGCACCCTACACCTGCTGATTGTGGGTCAGCCGCTCTATCCAATTGAGCTACTGGGCAGTGATCACTTTCGTGCAAAACTTCACTACAAAGGATTCCACTATTATATACTCTTAGCACTAATTCTCGACATCGTTTAACCGATTAACTCATCAGAAAACTTTTCAAAACAAATTACACGTTTTTAAACTGCATTAAACCACAATCTCCGAATTTAACAACTCTTACGATAATCTTAAGCATTTCTATACAATGAAAACTTTTCAAAAATATACTGAAGCCTTATCTCTAATAACAACAGTAACAAACCACAAACTGTTAAGCAACCTCGAAAATCTCTTTAAAACAATTTCTATCTATATCACGCATCAATAATTATCTCTCTCACACGATTACTTAATTCACACATATCTTACTAACTCCATTAATTTTTAACTAAAAATCTTAACAATGTAATACACATATAAAATTGAGCAATTCTCAAATTAGTTTATCTGTACAATAATCAACATCTTACACGCTATATCCTAATTAAACCTTTTGGTGTTTCCACTTATTTGTCCCGCCATTCCCCGTGTGCTGTATGTTGTGCTGTGTGTTGGGTTTTTTGTACCTCCTAAGTGCAATGGAGGCGCACACAGAAATGCAACTTAACAGTAACACAAGGAAAAAAAAAAATCACTCCTATCTAAAATATTATGATATAGTCCCTAGTCGAAATCTCTAATACTTCCTTCATACACTCTACACCTGGGCCTAGCTATAGTCTTATAATTATTTCTTAGCACTAAACATTTAATTCAAATCACTTTCTATACTTCAATATAACACTTGTTTTAACAGATGCTCCTGAAATTCCTCGCTCAAAACATAGTATACAATTCTCACTAAAAATCACAATTTAAATCACTAAAGTCACTAACATCACAATATTTAACATTCTTAATTTTCTTCACATTCTGCTACTGCCACATTTCAACACAATAATTTTGCAATCTCTAATTATACTCTTTTTCTAGCCGCAATAAACTCAGGTTCGAACATACTTGGGTCACAGAAACCAATCGAAGCTAATCCGTGGTCACCGCGCTAATTTGACGTATTTTTCTTTCTAACCGCAATAACACTCAGGTTCGAAAATCCGTGGTCACGGCAACAATTTGACGTGAACCCCCCTTTCTTATGAGGGCGGTCCGTCATTAAATTTCTGACTCCCTCCCGTTCTATTTTGGCCGTGCTGTTACTTGTGCAGACTTTCGAGAAGGAAACCTCTGCAATAACCCAAACGTGACTCAATCTTGGAAAAGACAGGGAGTAGTCAGATATTACCATTTAAACATAATTTATTTATAGTACATTGCGAAAAATAAACTTCAGGACCAGGAGTTCCCTTCGGGGAATACAGCCGAACTTACTAGTTCTCAGGCGATGACCGCCTTTACAATTAGACGCCAAACCGTTTAAGCGAAAGTCTTTTCATGTGGCTGAGCTACCAGCTCTAAAAGTCCAAGTACGGGGCTATTCCCCAGAACACAGTGGCGGTTAGCAGACTTTGTGGAAAGGATACCAGATTTATGAATGAGGGTGACCCTACCTGTTGGATGAGGTGGTCGCTGCAGGAGACTTTGTTGCGAAGATCAGCACTGTCCGTTGAAGGCCCATCGCCTAGGTTTATCTAGAGCAAGAAAGTTAAAACAGTTCGAAAACTTCTAAACTCGTCACACGAGGCCTTGCCGATTCCCGGCCAAGAAAAGACGTCTTCGCTGTCCAAACACATGGAGACAAGTCCTTTTTCTACTCTTGAGCAGTTCAAAATTGCCGCTTCTCTCCACACCGACCTCTAGCGGTGGTCAGCGTCGTAAGCTGACGCGGGCGCTTGCCATTGGACGTCGGGGGCATCGCTCCGCCTATTCGGCCTCTTTGGTGGCGGGTCCGAACTCTGGGTCCGGAAGTTCTTGGCTCCTGGGGCGATGCCGGACACTGGTGTCATCCAGTTGAACTGGTAAGTTCTTGGAACCGCGATGACTAACCAGGTCTTTGTTCACACTTCGAGAAAAACATATTCAAGGACCTTTTAGCCCAAGTCGTGTCCGCAGGATCAATTCCTGAGGGCACGACAATACCTCAGTAGCAAAATAACAGACCCACCTCAGGAACGTATACAATATCATTTGCATTAGACATCTGCAACACCTACACAAGATATCTCTAATCTCGATTATAAATCTCGTTAAAATTACTCCACCAATCACTCTAATTGGTAATATTTATTGGCATAGTCTACCTTTACCATAAAAAGCATTTTTTGTCTTTTCAAACACTTGAAACGTTGAGGAAAACGTTTATGGTGCCATGCAATTCCATTCCTAATTTTCTATCTTATTATACCATGACGTGCATATAAGTTTTAATTTTGGTTTGTCAGCCATAACAAAAATATTATTTTTGATATTATTATTCGAAAAAAATAAAAGAGATTTTACCAAAAATGACTTTCCAAATACCGGAATTTTCAAAGCTTTATTAATGGGTATTCATATGAATGGCTGCTGCCAACTGAAAAGCCCTGCAATACCGTATTCCATCACTAGAATCTCACCCGAAATATATTTAATAAAAAAATGTTTTTATCCTCTATCCCCCCCCCTTCCCCTATGGATGGTAGTAGTGTAAGAAAAATCATCCTGTGGATTTCTCATCTTACAGCAAAAATCGCTTGCAATACGAAACTTCCAACTTTTACTACGCTGCTTCGCAATGTTTCGTCTGTATCTCTACGAACCTTACATAAGCATTTTCAATTCTCTCTAGAAAAATATTTGTTACGGATTGGATTGTTTTACCTCTGAGAGGCACTTTTTTGCACACCATGGGCTAAATGGCCAGGTCACATGAACCCCGAAGGCTCAGAGAAGGTTGGGGGAGGGGACCCACTGCAACAGCTGTTGGGAGACAGATGGTAGCCTCCTGTCAAGGTCATCCAGTGTGTTCTTTAAATTGCACACGGTATGGCTCTCCCGCACACGGCTTAACGCCCCATCCGACGGACGGCTGCCTTTCCAAACCCATCGGTGTTCCCTACTGACCGTGGGTAGGGCGGGAAATTTTTGCGGTGGTCGACAGCGACAAATAGCGTTTAACTATAAAATTTATAACTCATAATCAGAATAATGTGCTGTATAGTAGCTGTTGGTTAAAAGCCGATCGAAATTTCATAGCTCTCATGCTAAAAAGGGGAATATTAAATTACCTCTACTGTAAATTAATTATTCACTACAAAGTTACTTACCTGAAAGAATTTATAAACGAACCACAAGCACTTTATGAATATTATTTAACTTGATTCACCTGATATTTTTTCGAGCAGCAGAATGGTGGTTTAGAGAAGGACATAGGGAATACAAGTCGGTGTGTATTTTTTAATCGCATAGACCTTGCCAATGGTTGCTTATTACACTGAAATCTGTTTGCTGTACGCAAAGCTCTGAAAACCTCAAAAAACCCTCAAATTATATCAATTCTTCGCCATATCCATACGCTAACGCGGCAAACGTAGCAGCTACATAGCCGTTTGATATAAACTCATAAACTGACATTATAATTTTTTTTCTTGCAATAATAGGGTAATGACGTCTGACAAGAGTGACGTTGAAGAATGCACTGTTTGCTCACTCATAGGAAGTGACTCTTACAGTGTTTCGTATTGCGAACAGACGTGTTTGTTTACTCTTCCGCAGTTGTATTTTCCAATATCTTGTTTACGAAAATTACTATGAATTGTGGAAGACAAATAAGACGCATTTCTTTAAACATCGGATTCAGGGTGAGTATTATTTCTTCAGGATATTTAATAATTATACCTATAATTAACAATCCTCACTTTACATCAATGAGGTTGGGTTGTTTTACCTCTGAGCGGCTCTTTTTTGCACACCATGGGCTAAATGGCCAGGTCACATGGACCCCGAAGGCTCAGAGAAGGTTGGGAGAGGGAACCCACTGAAACAGCTGTTGGGAGACAGATGGTAGCCTCCCTTCAAGGTCATCCAGCGTGTTCTTTAACGTGCACAGTGTATGGCTCTCCCGCACACGGGGCCACGGCTTAACGTCCCATCCGACGGACGGCGACCTTTCCAAGCCCATCGGTGTCCCCTACTGACCGTGGGCAGGGCGGGGAATTTTGCGGAGATAGCTGGACTCGAAAATGGGAACTACAGATTACGAGCCTGGCGCGCTACCGACTGAGCCACCCCCGCCCCAAACGTAACTCGTAGCTTCCTGCCAAGTCCATCCAGCGTGTTATTTAACGTGCGCAGGATATGGCTGTGCAGCACACGTAACCGCGGCTTAACTTGATTTGATATATATATATATTATACTTGATTTGAGAAAAAGTATCTGGCAACGACTTTTTTTTTAGAAATTAGGGATCTGGTAACCTTCGTGTGCAGTCGCTCAAACAAATATTACAACACTATGGTTGATTAGAGAATTCAGAAAAAATATCTGGCAACGATTTTTTTAGAAATTGGCGATCTGACAACATTCGTGTTCTGTACACCAAGGTTGTCAGGTCACTAATTTCTAAAAAAAAATCGTTGCCGGATATTTTTCTCTATTCTGTAATCAACCATAGTGTTCGGATATTTTTTTGAGTGACTGTACACATTAAACAACACGCTGGATGGTTTTGATAAGTGACTACCATCTGTCTCCCAACTGTTGTCCAGTGGGTCCCTTCTCCCCAAACTTCTTTAAGCTCTCCCGGTGCTTGTGACCTGGCCATTTAGCCCATTGTGCACAAAACATGTCCTCACGGGTAAAACAACCCAACTCCCTTTGTTTGTTTAACTATTATTCATTTTTAATATCTATAAATATAAATAATTTTTTTAGTTAAGGATTTTTTACCTCTTATTTACTAAAATAATCCAAACGATTGATCTCTATGATATGACGCAGATCTTCAGAATATTCTTAATAGAAAAGCTTTTTTAAACGCTTGTAAATAAAAAAAAAATGTTTTAAATCCCCCCTTTAAAACTTTCAAGCTGTGGACAATCACTGAATCCATCAGTATTTTGAACTCTAAGGGCAATTATTTTCAAACGATCAGAC
Source organism: Ryuthela nishihirai (assembly GCA_038380435.1). Classification (NCBI taxonomy): domain Eukaryota; kingdom Metazoa; phylum Arthropoda; class Arachnida; order Araneae; family Heptathelidae; genus Ryuthela; species Ryuthela nishihirai. The sequence continues at coordinate 3,048,732 of JAWZYU010000041.1, forward strand.
GAAAGAACGGCTTCTGGAATAAAATAAATGAATTTTCATCTGCATAATTTGTTGGCGAGATCTGGCAACGAAAACAGACTTTTCTAAACGATGTACAGGTAGTTGAGCTTCCATAGAGTCAATGTAAAATCAAGTCATTGGTGTGCAGATCGATATTAGTTTTAAATCCCTCTGTAATTACGTATTATTATTCAATTATATTAATATTATAATTCATATTCTGTTAGAATTAGCTATTAATGATTTTCATCATAAATTGGTATCTAATCATTTATTGAAAAAAAGTCGTGAAACGGTTTATTTATTAATAATTTAGTATTTAATGATTTTAAAAATTTCTAATATTTAACTTTGGCCTATTTTAAGTGTTTTTTCTGCTTGTTTTACTTATAGAAGTTGATTCAACAAAAATAATTTCAAATGGAGGAAATGATCGAGTATTAAAATCGTGCTATCATTCTTCAAATGTGAAATACAATTTAATTTTTTTCGTGAAATATCAATTTCTCTAGCCTCGTGTACAGGAGTTATACCTGTCTCCTAGGGTTTAGTTATTATCTTAGCTGTAGGGGCCCTTGTAACCTGGCCATTTTTCCCACTCTGCAATAAAATACCGATCAGACGAATCTTTTCTAATTAAAGTTAAAGAATTATCGTCTGCATAATATGTTAGCGAGATCTGGCAACGAAAACAGGGTTTGCTAAATAATGTAGAAGTAGCAGATTAACGTCTAATGTCAATTCAAAGATACTTTTTAAAAATTTTGCCTCGAAATAGGTAAAATGGTAAAGTTTTAATTGTTATTTGGGAAGAATAACTCAGAATTAACCTTTTGCAATAAATTCCAGAGATTTTAAGAGTAGAACTGCATGGAATATTTTTCCCTCTACCTGTCTCGTTCTCTAGAAGTATTCAAACGCTTTCGTTCCTACAATAAACATTTGCATTTAGAAATTGAAATGAATTAATGCACTGAATAATAATGGATTTAAAAAACACTCTAAGCTAAGTACTAACTATAAGGTGACTAAAATGTGAGATTGCGAGAAAAACGCTGCTGGCTTTTCATTTATTAATAAAACTTTTTTTTTTATTTATCTACTTAATCTCTAAACCTGACAAACCCAAATCAATAACTGGTTCTTATTGCGAAAATGTATTTCTATAAAACCGTAGATTATGTAAATGTTTCAATCATTTTGAAAGAAGTAACTGCAGAAATTCGCTGCTCGTTAGCTTCGGTTGCTATTTTTTATTTCCTTTAATGCATAATGCAAACAAAGTTACTTAAACTTACTCTGTTCTTTAAAATATTTCACTGGGAATGAAAGCAAAATTCCTTTCGATTGCTACCCATGAAATGGAAGAAAAAAATTCGGAAAGCAATCAGTAAAACATCACCCTCAAGCAGCTGCTTGTCGCTGAGGTCTGACAGGAATCTGTCAGTTTATATGTCATAAGACAAGGTCCTGAGAAGATGGTAGGACCTCAGCAGAAAAACATCGGGGCTCGAACCCAGGTAGCTTTGGGGTCGTTTCACACAGCGTTTTTTGGGGCATTGGTGCGTTTTCTGCCACTAAGGGCCTGTTTATGGGTGTTTGGAACCAATTTTGGGGCGGGCGCTTTTTCTGCCGATACTGGGAGTATTTCAGGATCAGTAGCCAACCATCGATCAATGTCTTAGCCAGGGCTCTAACTGAGGTCCCTTAGATCAATAGCCAAGCGCGCTAACCACTCGGCCACGGGACGGGGAACTTGCCTTTATTCTCAGCACGTTTTCTTCATTGTCTCCTTTCCCACCGAAAATAATATTCTTTAATATACTTTCACAGCCAAAAGGCAGGAAAATATTTTTTTACCTTCTCCTCCCACGAGCGTACAGTCGCTCAAAACAATATCCGAATACTGTGGTTGATTACAGAATTCGTAAAAAATATCTGGCAACAATTTTTTTTTAGAAATAAGTGATCTGGGAACCTTCGTGTCACGTGACACGAAGGTTGCCCATTTCGAAGACTCTCCTCCACGACCCGTTTTATTCGAAACCACGACGCCGTAGTCTGGTGGAAAACAGCGGAGCAACTCGTGTTTGGGGGGTAGGGAGGACACGCGATCATCACGGTCCGTCCACACGCCGTGATGAGCCAGCCCCCGAAGTAACCAGTGGTGCCTGCGCAGGGCCTGGGCATTTGGCAGCCTGGGATTCAGCGTAGGCAACACTGGCGGGCGCTGGTACGAAGATGTGGCCCTTAGGAAAGGTATGGTGTATCGGCTACTACGGAATTGTAATAGCCGGTACATTGTGCTTTTTCCGAATCGCCTTTTTCGAGTATTCTTAATGTATCTCGATATACAATACACCGCCTGCCGCATTATTTAAAACGCCCTTAATGAGCGAACGAATCCGTCAAATGATGCATCTCTGGAGTGTGAATCTTCGGATCACGTGACTCGGTGCTCCGAATTATCATGACACGCCCCTGATGAGCGGAGGCCAAGTGATGAATCTCTTGAGTATGAATCTTTAAGTCACGTGACTCTACTTTGGACAGTAGAAAGGGTCATTTTTATTTTTACTTTTCTCAGTAAAATGTCTTTTTCTGGTGTTTTTTCTTTAAATCCGTTTTTTTTTCAGTAGGGTATACCGATGGGCTTGGGAGCGCCACCGTTCATGGGATGGGACGTTAAGCTGTGACTCCGTGCACACATTAAAGAACACGCTGGATGGCTACCATCTGTCTCCCAACAGCCATTCCAGTGGGTCCTCCCCAATCAAGTCTTCGGGTGCTTCTGACCTGGCCATTTAGCCCATTGTGTGCAAAAAAATCTCTCAGTGATAAAACAACCCAACTGGACGGGAGGTTAGCATCTGTCTCCCAACAGTTTTCCAGTGGGTCCCGTAACTTTCTTTGAACCTTAGGGGTCAATGTGACCTGGTCATTTAGCCCACGGTGTGCAAAAAAGTGCAGCTCAGAGGTAAAACAACCCAACGTTAAAGAACAAACTGGATGGCCTCGACCGGAGGCTACCATCTGATTCCCAACAACTGTTCCAGTGGGTCCCGTAACCTTATCCCAGCTTTTGGGGTCCATGTGACCTGGTCATTTAGCCCATGGTGTGCAAAAAAGTGCCGCTAGGAGGTAAAACAACCCAACGTTAAAGAATAAACTGGATGGCCTTGACTGCAGGCTACCATCTGATTCCCAACAGCTGTTCCAGTGGGTCCCCTAACCTTCTCTGAGCCTTAGCGGTCCATGTGACCCGGCCATTTAGCCCATTGTGTGCAAGAATGTGCCGCTCAGAGGTAAAACAACCCAGCGTTAAAGAACACGCTGGATGGCCTTGACGGGAGGCTACCATCTGATTCCCAACAACTGTTCCAGTGGGTCCCGTAACCTTATCCCAGCTTTTGGGGTCCATGTGACCTGGTCATTTAGCCCATGGTGTGCAAAAAAGTGCCGCTAGGAGGTAAAACAACCCAACGTTAAAGAATAAACTGGATGGCCTTGACTGCAGGCTACCATCTGATTCCCAACAGCTGTTCCAGTGGGTCCCCTAACCTTCTCTGAGCCTTAGCGGTCCATGTGACCCGGCCATTTAGCCCATTGTGTGCAAGAATGTGCCACTCAGAGGTAAAACAACCCAGCGTTAAAGAACACGCTGGATGGCCTTGACGGGAGGCTACCATCTCTCTCCCAACAGGTTTTCCATTGGGTCCCCTAACCTTCTCTGAGCCTTAGGGGTCCATGTGACCTGGCCATTTAGCCCATTGTGTGCAAGAAAGTGACACTCAGAGGTAAAACAACCCAACGTTAAAGAACACACTGGATGGCCTTGACGGGAGGCTACCATCTCATTCCCAAATGTTGTTCCAGTGGGTCCCCTCCCTCAAACTTCTCTGAGTCTTCGGGGTTCATGTGACCTGGCCATTTAGCCCATGGTGTGCAAAAAAGTGCCGCTCAGAGGTAAAACAACCAACCAATCCTACGTTGAAACAAAAATCGCTGCCAAATCCATTGTCGTCATATTCTGAAGCTTAGGCACATTTCATCTTTCGAGGTTGGCAACACTGCATTTAATCGTTTCATTACAACACCCACATAAACATCTTCTGAATCTCTGTTAAGGAGTAGTACTCAGTAAACCAATCGTAAGTGCATTTGGATTGTTTTAACACTGAGCGGCACTTTTTTGCACACAATGGGCTAAATGGCCAGGTCACAAGTACCCCGAAGGCTCGGAGAAGCTTGAGGACCCACTGGAACAGCTGTTGGGAGACAGATGATAGCCTCCCGTCAAGGCCATCCACTGTGTTCTTTAACGTTGGGTTGTTCAAAAATTGTTTTGTTCCGAAATTCTAAAATATGCATTCCGCCAGGGGAAAAAGATTGACACGGAATATGGCAACAAAGCCATTCAATACATTAAAGTACCAAGTCTACTGAGTACAAAGATATATAGATATTAAAGTCACATAAAAAAAAAGGCTTCAGAAAGAGTCGAAAACCAAAAAACGGCATTATACAGGGTGATGAAAAAGTCGCTGTGCACCCGATAAGGAATGAGGCATTCGCACCCGTACAATTATAATAAATGTTGAAAGTGCGTCTCCACTCCAAAAAAGCCCCCCTAGCTTTCTTATGGATTCTGCAACAGAGTGAATTTTTGCGACTTTTGATTCTTTGTACCGTCTTTCTTTTGTGACTTTTACCCAACATCTACACATTTCCGTAATCGCGGGGATCCATTTACGAGATTCCATTTCTTCGCCGATTTTAAATATTAAGTTTTTTGGTATCTATCTATATTAAGATCCTAAAAAAAAAAGGAATGGAATGCTCCATGTCTGCCACAGAGTCAAAAGGCTTATGACTTCGATGGACACCGCAATTCATGTGTTAATCAAACATTCACCATATATAAAAATGTATTATTGGTATACGTGAGAAGATGAGGCTTTTACACTCGCACTTTTTATGCACACAATGGGCTAAATAGCCAAGCCAGAAGGAATATCAGAAAAGGTTCGGGGAGGGAAAACACATATCTCTAATCGCGGCCATCCACCGCGTTCTTTAACGTCCCATCCGACGGACTTTGCAAGCCCATCGGTGTCCCCCTACTGCCCGAGGGAGAAATGTCACCGGTTCTGCAGGTCGGATTACGGAGCCTTACTATAATAGGAATCCGAGGTTTCGAGTACATTCGCTCGAAAAAGATCCGAACACTATGGTTGATTACAGAATTCAGAGAAAATATCTGGTGACGATTTTTTTAGAAATTAGTGATCTGGCAAACTTCGTGGCACGTGATCACTTATTTCTAAAAAAAATTGTTGCCAGATATTATTTTCCGAATTCTGTAATCAACCACAGTGTTCGGATATTTTTTGAGCGACTGTACGCTCGTGGGAGGGGAAGGTAAAAAAATATTTTTCCTGCCTTTTGGCTGTGAAAGTATATTAAAGAATATTATTTTCGGTGGGAAATGAGACAATGAAGAAAACGTAAAGAACACACGTCTGTTCGTGGTGCTGAGAATAAAGGCAAATTCCCCGTCCCCTGACCGAGTGGTTAGCGCGCTTGGCTATTGATCTAAGGGACCTGCGTTAGAGTCCTGGGTAAGGCATTGACGGATGGTTGACTACTGATCCTGAAATACTCCGAATATCGGCAGATAAAGCCCCCGCCCCAAAATTGGTTCCAAACACACATAAATAGGCCCTTAGTGGCAGAAAACGCACCAATGCCCAAAAAAACGCTGTGTGAAACGACCCCAAAGCTACCTGGGTTCGAGCCCCGATGTTTTTCTGCTGAGGTCCTACCATCTTCTCAGGACCTTGTCTTATGACATATAAACTGACAGGCTCCTGTCAGACCACTGCGACAAGCAGCTGCTTGAGGGGGATGTTTTACTGATTGCTTTCCGAATTTTTTTCTTTCATTTCATGGGTAGCAATCGAAAGGAATTTTGCTTTCAGTCCCAGTGAAATATTTTAAAGAACAGAGTAAGTTTAAGTAACTTTGTTTGCATTATGCATTAAAGGAAATAAAAAAGAGCAACCGAAGCTAACGAGCTGCGAATTTCTGCAGTTACTTCTTTCAAAATGACTGAAACATTTACATAATCTACGGTTTTATAGAAATACATTTTCGCAATAAGAACCAGTTATTGATTTGGGTTTGTCAGGTTTAGAGATTAAGTAGATAAATAAAAAAAAAGTTTTATTGATAAATGAAAAAGCCAGCAGCGTTTTTCTCGCAATCTCACATTTTAGTCACCTTATAGTTAAGTGCTTAGAGTGTTTTTGAAATCCATTATTATTCAGTGCATTAATTCATTTCAATTTCTAAATGCGAATGTTTATTGTAGGAACGAAGGCGTTTGAATACTTCTAGAGAACGAGACAGGTCGAGGGAAAAATATTCCATGCAGTTCTACTCTTAAAATCTCTGGAATTTATTGCAAAAGGTTAATTATGAGTTATTCTTCCCAAATAACATTTAAAACTTTTCCATTTTACCTATTTCGAGGCAAAATTTTGAAAAGTACGTTTGAATTGACATTAGACGTTAATCTGCTACTTCTACATTATTTAGCAAACTCTGTTTTTGTTGCCAGATCTCGCTAACGTATTATGCAGACGATAATTCATTAACTTTAATTAGAAAAGCTGTTCTACTTTCGTCTGATCGGTATTTTATTGCACAGAATGGGATAAATGGACAGGTTACTAGGGCCCCTCGGGCTAAGATAATAACTTAACCCTAGGGGACAGGTATAACTCCTGTACACGAGGCTAGAGAAGAGAAATTGATATTTCAAGAAAAAAATTAAATTGAATTTCACATTGGAAGAATGATAGCATGATTTTAATACTTGATCGTTTGAAATTATTTTTGTTGAATCAACTTCTATAAGTAAAAGAAGCAGAAAAAACACTTAAAATAGGCTAAAGTTAAATATTAGAAATTTTTAAAATCATTAAATACTAAATTATTAATAAATAAACCGTTTTACGACTTTTTTCCAATAAATGATTAGATACCAATTTATGATGAAAACTATTATAGCTAATTCTAACAGAATATGAATTATAATATTCATATAATTGAATAATAATAAGTAATTACAGAAGGATTTAAAACTGATTTCCATCTGTACACCAATGACTTGATATTACATTAACACTCTATGGAAGCTGAACAACCTGTACATCGTTTAGAAAAGTCTGTTTTCGTTGCCAGATCTCGCCAACAAACTATGCAGATGAAAATTCATTTATTTCATTCCAGAAACCGTTCTTTCCTCTGATCATTTGAAAATAATTGTCCTTATAGTTCAAAATACTGATGGATTCAATGATTGCCCAGAGCTTGAAAGTTTTAAAGGGGCTTTAAAGCAATTTTTTTTTTATTTACAAGAGTTTAAAAAAGCCTTTCTATTAAGAATATTCTGAAGAATGGCCAGGTCACAAGCACTCCGAGGGCTCAAAGACGTTTGGGGAAAAGGGACCCACTGGACAACTGTTGGGAGACAGATGGTAGTCTCTTATCAAAACCATCCAGCGTGTTGTTTAATGTGTACAGTCACTCAAAAAAATATCCGAACTCTATGGCTGATTACAGAATAGAGAAAAAATATCGGGCAAAGTTTTCTTTTAGAAATTAGTGATCTGGCAACCTTCGTGTACAGTACACAAAGGTTGCCAGATCGCCAATTTCTAAAAAAATCTTTGCCACTTTTTTTTTCAGAATTCTAAAATCAACCATAGTGTTCGAATATTTTTTGAGCAACTGTACACATATTATTGTACACGAAGGTTGGCAGATCACTAATTTGCAAAAAAGAAAATCGTTGCCAGATATTTTTTCTGAATTCTGTAATCAACCATAGTGTTCGGATATTTTATTGAGCGACTGTACATGTATTGTACACGAAGGTTGGTAGATCACTAATTTCTAAAAACGTCGTTGCCAGATACTTTTGCTGAATTCAACTATAGTGTTCGAATATTTGTTTCAGCGACTGTACACGAAGGTTGCCAGATCACTAAGTTCTTTTAAAAAAAAAATCGTTGCGAGATATTTTTTTCTGAATTCCGTAATCAACCATAGTGTTCGGATACTTTTTTGAGACACTTTCAGATATTCCGGTCTTTCTTAAGAACTAGCTATCGAAAAAGTATCCGACCACTGAAGATCGGTGTTTACCTCGTGTGAAAAGAGTGATTAGAAGCTGTTGGAATGATGCCCTATGTTAATTGTATTAGAATAGGCTTAGTGAAATGAAGCTATGCTAAGAAAGTCGTTTCTTCTAAATCAATGTATTTAAAAAGTACATAAAGTGTTTGCGGAGTATTAGATAAAAAAGGAATAATAAAAAACGCCCTAAAATCGATGAAAAGTAGTCTACTCTAGTCCCTGTCTACTTGTAGGCCTCCATCTTGTTCGTGATATGAAGAATGCCATATCCCTATATCTGCAGAATGACAGAGTGATGAATAAATAAATAAATTCTTTAATTTCATGGCTAGGCTGAGTGACTGTTTGACCCAGATTACGTCTAGGATAACATGGGTCGAGTTCAATTCATGAGTTCCATAGAGAAAGCATGGTGCCATCGCAGGGGTTCATAAAAAATTGTAAGGTCCGTATTGAAAATCATTAGCCATGTTAACCTTATGGAGTATGTATTAAGATTAGTATACAGTGATGTCATGATTAAAGTTTGAAATGATTGGTTGATTAGAGTCACGTGATAAAGCTGTCCTGTTATTGGCTAATTCTTAGTCACGTGATAAGGCTGTCCCTATATGGCATATTGTGTAGATGTGATCTGTATGTGCAGATTGTATGCGCAGTAGTTATGGGTGACGTCATCGGTATGCTCAGATGGAATGCGCTGTGGTATTTTGATGGGTTAAATTAGAATAAGTATAGAATGATGTCATTCTTAAGCTTTCATGTGATTGGTTATTTATATATGACGTCATCGATCTGTCTTTATATGGCAGGTAGTGTATAACGTCACAGATATGCGCAGATCTAATGTGTACTTCGTATGCCACAGTGCAGAATAGAGCAGTTCCGAGGCGAAAATAAGCATCCAATGAAATCTGTTGGCATCTTAGCGTTTAAATCTGATTGGTTAAAAAATAATTATTTATCTATCTACCTAGAATATGTATTATTTTAAATGTTTAAAGTTTTAAATCTATTTAAATACTTTAAACAGTGCATATTTCTAGTGAGACAGGAATGAGTTGTCCGAATTATCATGACAAGACCCTCTTTTTTTAAAACCAAGTGAGAACGAATCAGTTAAGTATTTCTCATTGGATGAAAATTATAAGTGCGTTCTTATCATAGGAATTCCTTTACATTGAAAAAAGGACGCGCATTTTAAATCTACCTCTACCACGTAGAACGAATGGGATTCCTGAATTTTGAAATGCTGAATCCTGATTGGCTGATGCTAACTTCTTAAATATTAGAGGTAGCCCTATGCTATGACCCCTTTTCCGAAAGGTCTCGTTGAGACGCATCCGATTCCGAACCCGGTTTCAACCCAGGACTTGTCGTTTTCGAGATTTTAACGTTTTAAAATTCACGTTAAACTTTTTAAATATTGAGTTCAGAGCCTCGTGCTGGATATGGGAGTGAAGTAATTTGACGTAGATCCCGAATCACGTGGTCCGAACCCGCTATCTCCAACGGTTCGAGCATTATAACGATTTTCTTCTAGGCCTAATGTCCATAGGATAACATTAGCTTTTTGATCCAGCTTTTCCCTATACTTTAACATTACCAAGAAATCTCATTTGCTCTAGGCCATCTTTATAACCCTTTACCCATAATTCAAAGGGTGACGAACCTCATTCGTCGGCGAACGTCATTTAACAGATTTCATGTTTCACTTCGAAAAGTTGTTCTCCCTCGGTTTTGGTTTCTAAAGAAATTTGAGGTGGTTTCCTTAACGTTATTTCTAAGGGAATTATGAATGCCTTTAAAAAAAAAACTAATCTACCCATCTTTATGAAATGTTATAAATCATTAGATCTCGATGACCTCTACCGGATGACCTCTGGTCAGGTTTTTCGCATTACCAGATTCCTTAATATTCGTGACGAAACTTTGAAAATATCAGCTACCGCTAATTAATAAGCTCTCTATCTACCATATAAGCAAATTGACTGTTTAGGCCACAACGATTCGGCTTCCGTAAACAGCATTCTAATAAAATAAAAAATAAATACCCCCTCAAGCAGCTGCTTGCCACAGAGGTCTGACAGGAGCCTGTCAGTTTATATGCCATAGTAGAAGGTCTGAGAGGATGGCAGTCCCTCAGCAGAAAAATATACTGTCCACCAAATCCTTCGAGTGGTGGAAATCCGTGCTGCGGCCGGAAATAAGAAAGAGCATTCAATCTCTGTCTTCATTGACGTTGCCAAAGCTTTTGATAAGGTCTGGATAAATGGACTCCTATATAAACTGGTTCAATTTAATTTCCCCCCTGCGCTTGTGCGTATTCTGCGGAGCTATCTTACGGGTAGAACATTTCAGGTCCAACTTGGCTCAGATGTCTCCAGCATATGAGCCAAGAAGGAACCCGGCATATCCATGCCAGGGTTCCACAGGGGTCCATTATTGCTCCTACCTTGTTCAACATCTACGTCTCAGACACTCCAAGTGTGGATAGAGTGCATACTGCTATGTATGTAGACGACACTGCTTTTATCTCCTCCTCTCCCAATCTTAAACACGCCTGCAACAAAATGCAAAAGGTCTTGGACGCCTATGAGGCATGGTGCACCTCTTGGCGTATCCAAGTCAATACCGATAAAAGTATGGCAGTACTCATTTCTCGCAAACGAAACCCCCACCTCACCAATATCCTGTTGTTCGATAAACAAATTGTGTGGAAAGACTCTGCTAAATATTTAGGCCTCACGATTAGCAGAAACCTACTTTGGAACACTCATATTGACTCCGCCCTACACAAGGCCAGAGTCCTTAAAATTCAACTCTACTCCCTCATCCACAAACACTCTGTTTTGGCACCTAAACTCAAAATTTTAATCTACAAACAAATCCTCCGACCCATCCTCCTCTACGCCGCCCCAGTTTGGGCTACATGTTCACCTACATACATCAAAAAACTTCAATCCTTTCAAAATTCCATCCTCCGATCAGCTACAGCAGCTCCCTGGTTTGTAAGAAACTCAATAATTGCACATGATCTTAACATGGATTCCATAACCACCACCATTAATAAAATGGCCTCCAAATTCTTTCACGAAGCTACTCTTCATCCTAATGAACTTATCAGATACTCTGTTGATTATGAAGTAATTCATAATCAACGGTTTAAAAGATGCAAGGCTATCCTCTCTTAAACTCACACCCCATACCTCAGTCTCCCTTCTCTTCCATTCGCCCTCTGGCTTTTCCCTCTCATATCATCAACTACTTATGCGTGCGAATAATTTTTCGCGACGGTTACTTAACCATGGTAGTTTTAAATGTGGCTTGTCACCCCTTCCCAATTTTAGTTAAGGCAGATATGGGTTATACACCCGGTGCTGCATTGTCAACGTCCTGACCTGAGACCTGAGAGGGTGATTTGCAAATCTTTCCCACGATCCGTTTCGTTCTCGGCCCCAAGGCGGAAACAGGCGGAATTCGTATTTGCGGGGGTAGGGGGGGACTCGTCGATCACTATGCTACGGCCACAAACCATAGTGAGCTAGCCAACGAAGTCACCAGTGGTGCTTGCGCAGGTCTCTGGGCATTTGGCAGCCTGGGATCGAGCGCAGGCAACACTGGCGGGCGCTGGTCGAAGTGTGGCCCTTAGGAAAGGTATGGCGTATCGGCTATTACGGAATTGTAATAGCCGGTACATTGTACTTTTTCGTTTTATTCCGAATTCCTCCTTTTTAAGGTATTCTTGATGTATCTCGATATACTGTCAGTGTAAATAATGAATATTTTTTTCCAACGAAACCCTAAATCCTCTTTTTTTATCGTATGTTATTTGCTAGATAATAGTAATTAAAGGAGGGTGAAAACAGCTACCACTATAAATTATAGTATCATTTAGTGTAGTTTTGTGCAGTCGTTTAATCAGTAACTTTTACTTTCTACCATATGGATTCCAGTTCAGTGACTTCCAACGTAAGTCGCTAAAAATTAACAATAATAGTGTACGACCTGTTATTTTACAACAGGTCGTTTATAATATATATAACGCATCAGAAGGATTTAACACTTCACCTCACCCGCTGTACATAGCAGGACTGCCTCTTCATTTTACTAGCGTATTTTGTGTAGGAATCTTCACTTTTGTACGAATGTCAACATACAAAGTGAGTATTAACTGTACTCGCATTTAATTAAAAGGGATAATACATAAAAAAACATGATTTTTTAAATCGAAAAACGCTAAAAAGTCTAATCGCAAAAATAAATATAGCATTTTAATGTCGTAGTGTACTTGGTCGGTGGCTTGTTTAAAACTACCTCTGAAAATGCAATTAATATTTTATTAGCACCAACTAAAAAAGATATTTCCAATTATCGCTTAAAACCTTTGTTTCCTACCTTTGACGTAGGGGTGAATGCATTGTTGTCAATGGAATCTTCAAAACCCTCATATTCCACAACCAAAATTTCTACCATAACTACATCGTTTGCAAAATACATTTTAAATTTCGGGATTTTTCGATATTTTTTTCTCCTTTAAAAGGGCGCAATTATTTCTTTTGGGAGATTCTGAAAATGCAAATTGTAATATTTCGTCAATACCTATCCAACCCCAAAAGAATTTATATATCTAAAAACTTACAAATTTCTTTTAAAACAAAAAAATGCATTCTTCCCCGTGTTTAAAACCTAAAAGGTCAAGTTATTATTGTCAATGTTAACTTCGTAACCTTCACAGCAACGCCAAAATTTAATATTTCTAACATGAATACGTCGTCGCCGTTAGAGGGCGCAGTATTAACATTTGGGAGATTCGAAAAATGCAAATCGTAAACCTTCTGCCGCAAAACTGATGCTGTTGCCAGATTCCTCACATTTCTAAAAATCAATATTTAGGCGTTCAATTGCAGCTAGGGACTTGATTTTCTAACCAAAAAAGGGATTTCTAACCAAAAACGATCGTAGTCAACACCGGGGACGTTCAGCTAGTTTAAAATAAATAATGCTTGCGTTTTTCATCGGACGTTTGAGAAAGTGAAAATGAAGTTACATTAAAAAAGTTATAATTCCAATTTAATAAATTCCTATCCTTAGAGTAAGGAACATCCCTATCACGCATTATAAAATAGCCATTCAAATATTATTTTAAGCGACAGAGGTCGGTAAAATTTGCATTTAAAAATCGTTACCAAATTCATTCCGTATAACGGAGAAATCTTCCGTTGTCTGTCGTTTTTTAAAAGTTCGGTAATATCTGCTCAGTGACTTACTTCTTCAAAGGCAAGTTGTTAAAGGCGAAGAAACTTTTACAATATATTTATTAACGCTGGAGATGATCAATTGACCTGTCGCTTCTGTTTCTGAACGGTTTAATTTATTTGGTCCTTTCTGGAATATTAACTAGCCACTTTTTCTTTTATTCCCTCAATTAGGTGCATTATTTTGGTTTAAGGAAATGTATTACGAAACAAATAAAAGGTGTATCCGGTTTCACGATTCGAAAGCATTGTTCTGTCATCGATCCTTTAGCATACGATCTGTTTTCTTCCTTTCTCTTTCAACGTGAAAGGTAGTTGGGTTGGGTTGTTTTACCTCTGAGCGGCACTTTTTTGCACACCATGGCTAAATGGCCAGGTCACATGGACCCCGAAGGCTCAGAGAAGGTTGGGGGAGGAGACCCACTGGAACAGCTGTTGGGAGACAGATGGTAGTCTCCCGTCAAGGCCATCCAGCGTGTTCTTTAACGTGCACAGGGTATGGCTCTCCCGCACACGAGGCTACGGCTTAACATCCCATCAGACGTACGGAGGCCTTTCCAAGCCCATCGGGGTCCCCTACTGACCGTGGGTAGGGCGGGGAATTTTGCGGAGATAAATCTCAACGCTGACCCAGCTGGGACTCGACCCTGTGAATTAATCGTGAAAGGTTAATTATTTTTTGAAACGTCTTATCCTATGATGAGAAACACACGTATGGAACTGTTTTCGATACATTATAACAATTACTAGTGAATATAAAACTTAGGTTTTCAACTGAAATAGATTTAATTGGTTTTTTAGATATGGTTATTTGTGTTTTTAAGAGCTTTCCGGGAGTCTCCGAAACGACACATATGAGTGATTTCTGCACGTAAGTTTAGTCGAAATAGGATTTCCTCAATTACGAATAGTTGTGGAATACAACGGACTCCTTTATCACGGCGTGATACTGTTGCAGTAACGTTCACTTCAGTGAATTCTTATTACGACGGATGTTGCGCAAATATATTACGGCAGGGAATACTTTTAAAGTCCCAGAATTTTGTGATGTGCTGAGCATTTCACAGCTAAATTAGGATGTTCTCGATTTTGTGCTGTAGACCACTTTACCCCACGTAAAATAATTGATTTTTTCCTCGTATTTACTTAATATATATATAACATACTAAATTATGGATAATTACGGTTAATGTTTAAAAAGGTTACCTTGCTTGTAACTTTGTGAGGTTTTGAGCATTTAAATTATTCATATATTCAGTCTATTATTTAATTCGGTAAAAGTTTCACAAGTGATTGAAAGATTTAAGGAGGTAACGAGTGTAAAACGAAATTGTTCATCCCTCGCATGAGGGGTTCTTTTACCTATGAGCTGCACTTTTTGGCACATATTGGACAAAATGGCCACTCCACAAGGACTCCATGCAGTCGCAAGGACTCCATAAACTCGACTAACCGTTCAGGAGAACCGACTGATTTACTGCACACGCTAACAACTGTACCGCGACTTCGCCTAAGGACTTTTGGATTCTTACGCGCCAGCTACCGTCTACGAATTTCTGCTTATTGAAAATATTAAAAATTTAATAGGATTATTTGGTATGGCTTCTCCGCCTTTTGGCAAAGATCAAAGTGTTTTATAGTTTCTTCCATTACCGGTAAGAAAAAAAAAAACATGTTTTTTCTCAGCCTAATATCTGATACGATTTCCATATGAAATCAAGATATTAATATTTTTTTTTGTAGTTCGACGCAGTGCCTTTGAGCTTGCTCAACCTCTGTCACGGTTCGACCGGTATTGCACTACTTCCGGTAGCGACCCACATATTTAATCCAAATTAGTTCATGAAACATTTAAAGTCCTTTACGAATCGTATCAGGTGCAGAGCAGAACAGGATGTATTGTTTAAAAATTTTCGACGTATTGTTTAAAAATTCGGTCGGATTCTGTTTTTTTTAACGTCCGGCGGATGCCCGGAAACGCACTCGCAATCACCTCCACCCGCCCATCCTCCCTTCACCTCAAAATCCCTTCGCCTTATTCATCCCCACCCCACACACCCAGCAAGTATTAACATGGCTGTCTGAGAAACGCACTCGCCCAACAATTCCCACCGCTGGAAACAGAACCCCCCCCCCCCCCCACAGACACACACCGTATAAACGTACCCTAACACCTCGCATACACAAAATAATTAGAAATCACGAACAACTACACCCTTGTCATAGACAACAATGCAAAAAAATGTACAGTCGTTCAAAAAAGCATCCGAACACCATGGTTGATTACAGAATTCAGAAAAAATACCTGACAACGATTTTTTTTAGAAATTAGTGATCTGGCAACCTTCATGTCACGTGACACGAAGGTTGCCAGATCAGTAATTTCTAAAAAAATCGTTGTCAGATATTTTTTCTGAATTCTGTAATCAACCATAGTGTTCGGATACTTTTTTGAGCGACTGTACAATACCAATGCTTTATACCTTGAATTCCCTGGGGCAGGGGTGGCTCAGTCGGTAGCACGCCAGGCTCGTAATCTGCAGTTCCCAGGTTCGAGTTCCAGCTGGGTCAGCTTTGAGATTTATCTCTGCAAAATTCCCCGCCTTGCCCACGGTCAGTAGGGGACACCGATGGGCTTGGGAACGCCGCCGTCCGTCGGATGGGACGTTAAGCCGTGGCACGTATACGGGAGAGCCATACCCTGTGCACTCTAAAGAACACGCTGGATGGCCTTGACGGGAGGCTACCATCTGTCTCCCAGCAGCTGTTCCAGTGGGTCCCATTCCCCAACCTTCTCTGAGCCTTCGGGATCCATGTGACCTGGCTATTTAGCCCATGGTGTGCAAAAAAGTGCCGCTCAGAGGTAAAAAAAAACCCAACCGAACCCAATCAGTGCGGTGGCGAAGATTGGACAATACTTAATATGATTTACCTGATGTTTTTCGGGGGTCGAGTGCTTGGTTACACTTTAAGCGGATAAGGATTACAGCCCGTGTCGATATTTGCATACTAAGGTTTCATTTTATCTCACACAACTAGGTTTATTATACTCCTATTGTTTCGCGGTAAGCAATACGGAGGTAACTGCAATTCCACGAACTCTCTTCACTTCGTCATCGTATTCGCACGGTAAATGCAATGACCGAAACGTGACAGTGCTTGGCGACAGTTTATTTTCTTTAACTTAAATTTGGATTTCCTTCCAATAATAAGGTAATGATGTCGACAATGAGATTTTGGAATGCAATGTTTCCTCAGTGGCAGGAAGTGAGACTCCAACAGTGTTTCCTATTCGCAACAGAGGTATCTCTGTTTACTCTTCCCGCTATATTTATTTTCTCTATTTTGTGTGCGTATAAACTTTGTCAAATAGAAATTCATTACTTTTAATGTATGATCTCTCGCAAACGTCTTTCCTAATAGAGGTGAGTATCACTTTTTCATGATGTTAAATATTACACTGCAGAACGCATGCTTCCTGTGTAATTATTTACTTTTAATGATGGGGTATCAGATATGACACTGATTCCTAGTTCATCCCTAACATATCGGCATGCAGATCAAAATATCGCGGTTCTATGCTACTAAATTCCATCTTTCATTACGTTTTACGATGTGAACGGCATGAACACCTAAAGAAAAAGCTATTACTTGTCTGGTCTTCATACCAGAAACATGTCATTTTCGCGATGTATCTGCTACCACACTGTCACCATATAGTGGAAACAGGTTTCATTGGTATGTTTTATCGGATAAAACGATACTTATTCCCGGTGTTCCATGTGCATTTTCCCAACGCAATCCTTACCTATTACAAAAAACAAAATAAATCGCTTGCAATATTCCGTCTTGGAACTTTTCCCACCGTTTAGAGGCGCAATCTGAGTCATCGACACTTATCGTAATATTTCGAACCGTTACAGCGTTACAATCCCCTCCCCCTCTCCTCTGGCAGTATGCGACACCGATGACCTTGACGATTGACCGTGCCACCGAGCGAAAGAACGTTCAGATTAAAGCACGCGCTGGGATGGACTTACTGGACTCTCCCATCTGTCTAAGTTTTCCTGTGCTTACGCTTATCGACATATGAGGTCTTAGCTGTCGGGAGTCGTCGTGATTTATCAGTTCGAGTCCCAGCTGGGTCAGCGTTGAGATTTATCTCCGCAAAATTCCCCGCCCTGCCCACGGTCAGTAGGGGACACCGATGGGCTTGGAAAGACCGCCGTCCGTCGGATGGGACGTTGAGCCGTGGCCCCGTGTGCGGGAGAACCATACCCTGTGCACGTTGAAGAACACGCTGGATGGCCTTGATGGAAGGCTACCATCTGTCTCCCAACAGCTGTTCCAGTGGGTCCCCTCCCCCAACTTTCTCTGAGCCTTCGGGGTCCTTGTGGCCCGTCCATTTAGCCCAGGGTGTGCAAAAAAGTGCCGCTGAGAGGTAAAACAATCCAATCCAATGTGCGTAAGTTTCTTATGTAAGCATTTTTTGAATAAAATATTGTTATAAAATAATATTTCTCAGATTATTTATATAGAATCTATATTATATATATCAGTGCCGGATCTAAGGAATGGAGAGGATATGGAGCCCATGCCCCCTCCCCCCCCCCCTCTCCCAACCTTTCAAAATGTTAGTAATGATATACTAAGGACTGCCCAATTGTTCGAAAAACGTAGCTTTACGCATAGTCTCCTGTAATATAAAATTTCGCTAGATGGCGCAAAAACACATGGAAAAAAATTCTCCTGAGTCATTTTTATGTTAATGTGGGGCGGAAAAACTTTAAATGACATGAATGTGAAGTACCTTGGGAAGGAAAATATGTCAGCATTTCTATTTGAAACTTATATCCTGTTAATATGTTCAATTGGAAAGTGATTTTTAGGATAAAAAAATCGTACAGATTCAGGTTTAGAATTCATAATGCGTTTGGTGCTTTCGCTTCTGTTTACCGTAATGACAAATTAAAATACTACGTTTCTATAAATTTCTCCTTTACGAATCTTCCAAAAGCTATAAATGCGACCTCTAATGTAGGAAAGTTTTGGAAATTCCAAACAAGTATTGCAAACTATGTAGTTATGCTGGAAATTTGAAATGTTGGTGGTATAATGTAAAGGTCACGAAATTTTCTTTGTGAACAATGAGGTGACCTCTTAGACCCGAGGGGAGAAGAAATACAACTTTTTGAATTCATTTTTTTTCAATTCATTCATTATTTTGGTCATTTTGCTCAAACGACTGACAGACAGACATCGCAAAGTAATCTGTTGCATTATGATCTTGAAATGTTTCGTCTCTATCAGAGAAAATTGGATATGCTGTTTACATATGCTGCAGTAATTTGTCGATGCTTGAGACATAATAATACATCGAATCCGTGCCATGTGATTCTCTTCAACATCATACAGTGGATGTGACACATGAAGAGTTCATTGTGTCACGTGTTCGCCACCACACCTTACCTCTGCCATCAGTAGAAAATATTATATTTTATATTTCATATGAGTAGATGACACTTTTTCCCCAAGTCTTCAGTTTCGACAACACTGAAACTTAGCTTTCCGATTTTCAGCCAACACTAAAGGTCTCCGAATAGGATATCGACTGCAGAATTACAAATAGCAGAGTTCCCTGTGGATTGTCCGAATATATGAGTCTTATTTTGAAAGCAGTCGTGATTTCTTACCACAGTCATACACAGCCTCTACCTTTTCTCTCATACAGTATCGGAAGAAAGGAATAGTTCACACGGTAACGCGCATGAATCGTAATCTGTAGTTCCAACATTCGAATTCCAGCTGTTCCAACATTCATTTATCACGGCTAATTCGAACCATTCCCTCGGTGAGAAAAGAACACCTATGGGATTGGAAATGCTGGCGTCCGTGAGATGAAATCCAAGGCTTGCTAGACAATAAATACGGTAGATGGCGCGCCGAAATTTGGTAGACGATAATGATGATTAAGCCGAAACTTGGTAGACGATAATAATGATTAAGCCGAGGCTTGGTAGACGATAATAATGATTAAGCCGAGGCTTGGTAGATAATAAATACGGTAGAAGGCGCGCTGAAACTTGGTAGACGATAATGATGATTAAGTCGAAACTTGGTAGACGATAATAATGATTAAGCCGAGGCTTGGTAGATAATAAATACGGTAGAAGGCGCGCCGAAACTTGGTAGACGATAACGATTGCGCCGAGGCTTGTTAGACAATAAATGCGGTAGATGGCGAGCCGAGACTTGGTAGACGATAATGATAATTAAGCCGAGACTTGTAGACGTTAAATAACCCTTGGATGGTCTTGATATGTGGCTACAATCTGTCTGCTGCTGACCCGTGGGTTCCATTTCTCCAAATTTCTCTGGGCCCTTTCGGTCCTTGTAGTCTTGTCATTTAGCCCATTGTGTACAAGAAATGTCACTCAAAGGTGAAACACCCATTTCTTATAGTATCGTAAGTATGACACAATTACTCCAGCCAGTCCTCGGGACTCATTCCTATTCAGGAGGTTCAAACTGTTTTTGATAAATGTCTGTAGATTTTCACTCGTTCCATCAAAATTAATGTCTTCTTTGAACGCTTTTTTAAACTTCCTGTTACATGTTAAAACAAAAGCTGCATGCAAGATCGTTTCTAGATATAACAGCTGAGCTAATTGCGATGAATTTCATGTTTGCAGGACATTTTTTATCTTCTCTGAAATTGAAAATTACACTACTTCCATTTGTATATCATGATGCCTACTGTATTATGTATTGCTTCAGTATTGATCGGAAATGTGCAAATTTATAATATTGCTTATATCCAATGAGTTATCTCTACAAATTTACTTAAATATTCTGTTTAATTTAGGTCACCTCGTATATAAATATTAAGATGCATGGTTTAGAAAAGATAGAAATCTTTATTTCATTCTAAAAGCAGTCGGTGTAATAATGAAGATATTAATTCAACGTAGTCTTAAATCATCATTTTTTATCTTATCCTATTTGCTACATGAAAGTAATTAAAGGAGGGCGAAAACAGCTACCACTATAAATTTTAGTACCATTTAGTGTAGTTTTGTGTAGTCGTTTAATCACAGAGTATTTCTTCAAACCAAGGTGGATTCTAGTTCAGTGACTTCCTACGTAAGTCGCTAAAAATAGCAACAATAGTGTACGACCTGTTATTTTAGAACAGGTTGTTTATAATATATATAACGTATCAGAAGGATTTAACACTTCACCCCACACGCTGTACATAGTAGGACCGCCTCTTCATTTTACTAAAGTATTTTCTGTAGGAATCTTTATTTTTGTACGAGTGTCAACATACCATGTGAGGATTAACTGTAACTAGTATTTGATTACAAGGGATATTACATTTAAAAAAAATAATTTTTAAAATCGGAAAACGTTGTAAAGAATATTCGCAAAAAAAAATATTGCATTTTAATGTCGTAGTGTATTAAGTCGTTGGCTTGTTTAATAATAACGTTAATAGTATGTTTTGTGATATCACATTATAACATCCATCCCACCCACATATCGCTTCGGAATTTACAGATGAGTCCCTACAGAGTACAGTCGCTCAAAAAACGATTTTTTTAGAAATTGGTGATCTGGAAACTTTCGTGTACGAACACGAAGGTTGCCAGATCTCTAATTTCTAAACAAATCGTTGCCAGATTTTTTCTGAATTCTGAAATCAACCATAATGTTTGGATATTTTTTGAGTGACTGTACAGGGATATTACATTAAAAAATGATTTTTGAAATCTTAGTGTACATGTACACTAAGCGGTTCGATCATTAAGTGCAGTTCGATGTTATGTCAACAGTAGGTCAGTTGCAGAATTCAGTAACTTCCTTAAATAAAAGTTTTATAAAAAAATGCTTCCTAATTTAAAAATCTCTGTCAAATCTATTTAAATCAAAACATCTTTTTCAAACGCAACAAATTTTTAGAAAGATGCGTTTAGTGTTTAAGTGTTGTGAAAGCTGAAACATTTAGCAAGTTAGATTGTTCTGCAAAACGTTTTATCAACGCGAATAATACATTAAAATTCTAGTTCATTGAGATAACGGTTGGGTTGGGTTGTTTTACCTCTGTGCGGCACTTATTTGCACACCATGGGCTAAATGGCCAGGTCACATGGACCCCGAAGGCTCAGAGAAGGTTGGGGGAGGGGACCCACTGGAACAGCTTTTGGGAGACAGATGGTAGCCTCCCGTCAAGGCCATCCAGCGTATTCTTTAACGTGCACAGGGTATGGCTCTCCCGCACAAGGGGCTTAACGTCCCGTCGGATGGGGCTTAACGTCCCATCCGACGGACGGCGGCCTTTCCAAGACCATCGGTGTCCCTTACTGACCGTGGGCAGGGCGGGGAATTTTGCGGAGATAAATCTCAACGCTGACCCAGCTGGGACTCGAACCTGGGAACTACAGATTACGAGCCTGGCGTGCTTCCGACTGAGCCACCCCCGCCCCCATAACAACAATAGAGTTTGGCACCTAGCGGGGGAGAGCAACGAATTCCTTTGCGTTATTTTTACACTTCCGAGCAAGCTTTACTGTTGCTTACACCACGTGACTAATTTTACATACACTTTGACTGAAAATTGTTCATTTCCAACATCATTATAATTTCTTTTCATTTCGAGAGACAAGAGTTAGTAGTTAGTGCGTTTATTTGGAAAAAAAGCTGCGTTTATTTGGGAAAGTTTAGGTCTGTTAAACCCTCTATTCCCATATGAAATGAAACAATAGATTATTTAGCAGCATAAATTTTAAAATAATTAGGGGTAAAATAAGTTTTAGGCAAGGAAAAGGTTTATGAGAGGAGAAAAGAAGGCAAGTTGCCCCGATTGGCACTTCCGGGATGCCGTCCTTGGGGAACAAGAAAAATGCCTGTCTTTCGGATAAATAAAATAAATAATATAAATACTCCCTCAAGCAGCTGCTTGACACAGAGGTCTGACAGGAGCCTGTCCGTTTATATCCCAGAGTAGAAGGTCTAAGAGGCTGGCAGGACCTCAGCAGAAAAACGACACACACATCCATGCCTTACCCGGGACTCGAACCCAGGTCCCTTAGATCAGTAGTCAAGCGTGCTAACCACTCGGCCAGGACTGCTAAAATAAATACCCCCTCAAGCAGCTGCTTGCCACAGAGGTCTGACAGGAGCCTGTCAGTTTATATGCCAGAGTAGAAGGTCTGAGAGGCTGGCAGGACCTCAGCAGAAAAACGACACACACATCCATGCCTTACCTGGGGCTCGAACCCAGGTTCCTCAGATCAGTAACCAA
This sequence comes from Ryuthela nishihirai, assembly GCA_038380435.1. Taxonomy (NCBI): domain Eukaryota; kingdom Metazoa; phylum Arthropoda; class Arachnida; order Araneae; family Heptathelidae; genus Ryuthela; species Ryuthela nishihirai. The sequence goes on from JAWZYU010000041.1 coordinate 3,071,499, forward strand.
GCGTGCTAACCACTCGGCCACGGACGACATGATAAATACCCTATCAAGGAGCTGCTTGCCACAGAGGTCTGACAGGAGCCTGTCAGTTTACATGCCAGAGTAGAAGGTCTGAGAGGCTGGCAGGACCTCAGCAGAAAAACGACACACACATCCATGCCTTACCCGGGGCTCGAACCCAGGTCCCTTAGATCAGTAGCCAAGCGTGCTAACCACTCGGCCACGGAACGACTCGCCTTTCGGATAGCCAGCTTGAAATTCTCCTTCCACATATCAGCCTACATTGCTTAGCTGTAATTAAAATTCTTAACAATTTAATATTTATATTTTAAATCTATTTCATAATTTATTTTGCTTTAGTATGATCTATTTAGCGCTGAAATCAGAATTTCTTTTTTAATTTTTGAAAATCAAATGTTTAATTTTTTTTTTCATTCATTGTGTTTTCTTGATGTTCAGCCAATTCAGAACTGCACCTCCCAAGCAGCATCCGAGCCACATGGCCTCTCTGCCAATTCAGAGCTGCACCTCCCAAGCAGCATCCCAGCCGCATGGTCTCTCTGCCAATTCAGAGCTGCACCTCCCAAGCAGCATCGCAGCCGCATGGCCTCTCTGCCAATTCAGAGCTGCACCTCCCAAGCAGCATCCCAGCCGCATGGTCTCTCTGCCAATTCAGAGCTGCACCTCCCAAGCAGCATCCCAGCCGCATGGCCTCTCTGCCAATTCAGAGCTGCACCTCCCAAGCAGCATCCCAGCCGCATGGTCTCTCTGCCAATTCAGAGCTGCACCTCCCAAGCAGCATCCCAGCCGCATGGTCTCTCTGCCAATTCAGAGCTGCACCTCCCAAGCAGCATCCCAGCCGCATGGTCTCTCTGCCAATTCAGAGCTGCACCTCCCATGCAGCATCCCAGCCGCATGGTCTCTCTGCCAATTCAGAGCTGCACCTCCCAAGCAGCATCCCAGCCGCATGGTCTCTCTGCCAATTCAGAGCTGCACCTCCCAAGCAGCATCCCAGCCGCATGGTCTCTCTGCCAATTCAGAGCTGCACCTCCCAAGCAGCATCCCAGCCGCATGGTCTCTCTGCCAATTCAGAGCTGCACCTCCCATGCAGCATCACAGCCGCATGGTCTCTCTGCCAATTCAGAGCTGCACCTCCCAAGCAGCATCACAGCCGCATGGTCTCTCTGCCAATTCAGAGCTGCACCTCCCAAGCAGCATCCCAGCCGCATGGCCTCTCTGCCAATTCAGAGCTGCACCTCCCAAACAGCATCCCAGCCGCATGGTCTCTCTGCCAATTCAGAGCTGCACCTCCCAAGCAGCATCCCAGCCGCATGGTCTCTCTGCCAATTCAGAGCTGCACCTCCCATGCAGCATTCCAGCCGCATGGTCTCTCTGCCAATTCAGAGCTGCACCTCACAAGCAGCATCACAGCCGCATGGTCTCTCTGCCAATTCAGAGCTGCACCTCCCAAGCAGCATCGCAGCCGCATGGTCTCTCTGCCAATTCAGAGCTGCACCTCCCAAGCAGCATCCCAGCCGCATGACCTCTCTGTTGCTTTGCTAAAGGCAATGCGGATTCACATTTCGGGATGACCAAGGAAATGACCCTCCATTGGGTTCCACGTGTTGTTTGACCTCTGTCCCGTTGTATCCTGTCCCACCTTAAATCCCAACCCATTCCACAGCCTAAGCTGCTGTAGTATCTAACTGTTGCAGTGGGTGCGGAGGATTCGTCTCTTGGATCACGCTTGGGAGAACTGTGAGTGATATCTGAGAAATGGCAAAAGTGGTCTGGGTTGGAATCCTTTTCAATGTATATAAATAATATATAATATACGACGTAAAGTCCGAATATTCCGATTTCAATTGTAGGTAGGAAATTAGATCCCCCATTAATTTTGACTACTCATCATGCAATTGTCCGTCAAACAAATTCTTAATTCTCTTAAGCACAATCATGCAAACAGCAGCTGCTGAAAGGGACCTCGATTCAAACCCCGGGTAAGGTGTAGGGATGTCTGCATTGTCTTTATGCTGAGGTCTCGAATTCCTCACAGATCCCCTCTATTATACTGACAGTCTCCTGCGAGACCTCTGTGGCAAGTGGGGCGGGGGTTACTTAGTCGGTAGCGCGCCAGGCTCGCAATCTGTAGTTCCCAGGTTCGAGTTCCAGCTGGGTCAGCGTTGAGATTTATCTCCGCAAAACTCCTCGCCCTGCCCACGGTCAGTAGGGGACACCGATGGGGCTTGGAAAGGCCGCCGTCCGTCGGATGGGACGTTAAGCCGTGGCCCCGTGTGTGGGAGAGCCATACCCTGTGCACGTTAAAGAACACGCTGGATGGCCTTGACGGTCCAGCGTGTTCTTTAACGGTGGGTCCCCTCCCCCAATCTTCTCTGAGCCTTCGGGGTCCTTGTGATCTGGCCATTTAGCCCATGGTGTGCAAAAAAGTGCCGCTCAGAGGTAAAACAACCCAACGTTAAAGAACACGCTTCATGGCCTTGACGGGAGGCTACCATCTGTCTCCCAACAGCTTTTCCAATGGGTCCCCTCCCCCAACCTTCTCTGAGCCTTCGGGGTCCATGTGACCTGGTCATTTAGCCCATGGTGTGCAAAAAAGTGCCGCTCAGAGGTGAAACAACCCAATGTTAAAGAACACGCTGGATGGCCTTGACGCGAGGCTACCATCTGTCTCCCAACAGCTGTTCCAGTGGGTCCCCTCCCCCAACCTTCTCTGAGCCTTCGGGGTCCATGTGACCTGGCCATTTAGCCCATGGTGTACAAAAAAGTGCTGCTCAGAGGTAAAACAACCCAACGTTAAAGAACACGCTGGATGGCCTTGACGGGAGGCTACCATCTGTCTCCCAACAGCTGTTCCAGTGGGTCCCCTTCCCCAACCTTCTCTGAGCCTTCGGGGTCCATGTGACCTGGCCATTTAGCCCATGGTGTGTAAAAAATTGCCACTCAGAGGTAAAACAACCCAACGTTAAAGAACACGCTGGGTGGCCTTGACGGGAGGCTACCATCTGTCTCCCAACAGCTGTTCCAGTGGGTCCCCTCCCCCAACCTTCTCTGAGCCTTCGGGGTCCATGTGACCTGGCCATTTAGCCCATAGTGTGCAAAAAGCCATTTAGCCCATAGTGTGCATAGTGTGCATAGTGTGCCGCTCAGAGGTAGAACAACCCAACCCAACCTGGCTCGTGTTCTTTTTGACAGACTACAGACGACACATGAAATAACAAAAGAACTGCAATAATGATGCGAACTTACATAATTTCTGTGGTTCTCAACCTTTTATGCGAACTTACATAATTTCAGTGGTTCTCAACCTTTTATGCTTCAAGTACCCCCTGGAAATATGTATATAACTGGATTATCCCTTGTATAGATAGATAAAACTATAGTTATAGTATAACAATGGAAATAAAATAAAACATATATACATACACAGACACACATTAAATTTTGTATTGAAAAATTTCATATATCGGTAAACACAAAAAATGACAGTTTTGCACAGCAGTGTTGCCAACTTGTGACTTTATTACTAGTTCTAGCGACTTTTGACCTCTCACGGCGTACCCCAAAAAATTTTACCGCGTACCCCACGTTGAGAACCCCTATCTTAACGACTGTGCAGAAGCTTTGAACGAACATAGCGTACTCTTGTCGTAATTATTAGTGTCAATTATTCTAACGACGTGTGGGTTTGACATAGCCGAGGACACTTGTTTACCTAACAAGTAACATAACAGATGACCAGAGTTGTGCTCAAGGTAATCAGGTCACCTGGCCATCTGCAGCTATGGCTGCTGTCTACAGCGCAGCTGTCTCTAGATCAGAGGTTCCCAAACTTATTTGTCCTACCGCACCCTTTTCACAAAAAAAAATTACTCAGCGCTCCCCTGGAAATCTACCTTCTTTAAGGGAACAACCAAAAAGATGCAATGACAAATTTGCGTTCTTTTATGTATCTATATTTCTACCTACGTCCCACAACATGGTAAAGAAAGATGTTGTTGTAAATAAGACACCTTGAAGCTTGAAATTATAAAATTATTTATTAAACTCAACCATAGTAACATTCGCATTACACACAGAAAATTAAGATAACGAAGGATAATTTTATGTGTTTATTTGAAAAATAAAGTAACTACTACGACTTTTACTCTATGTTACACAACAGATGAAACATGTACGAAAGGTTTTTCAAAATTTTCTTATCTGCCCTTCTTTCTTTATGCTTCTACCACCCCTCAATTGCACCCGAGGCTACTACCGAACTCCTGGATCGTTCCAGTGCCACCAGGGGGCAGTATCGCCCACTTTGGGAAACATTGGTCTAGAACACTGAGATATTTCTTATGTTACTAATACCACGGACAAACAGCACTGATCGGTTATAATAATAATAAAGTTGTGACTCTATCTGCTCTCTTTACAGAGATTTGAAACGGGGTAAATATTATTAAGTCCTCCCTCAAACGAAGTTTATTCTCAAGCTGTAAGTTAACATATAACTCGTTATTCTGAGTATATGGTATAACGGTACAAAGGTTTTTATATTTTATTTTTAGGGGGAGTAGGGCGAAACGTTTTACAACCTATGACACTCTGAGCAGTTTAAGAATTTATTTGGTTTAACAGTCGCTCAAAAAAATATCCCAACACTACGGTTAATTACAGAATTCAGAAAAATATCTGGAAAGGTTTTTTAGAAATTAGTGCTCTGGCAACGATTTTTTTCTTTTTTTGAAATTAGTGTTCTGGCAACCTGCATGTACTGCAGACGAAGGTTGCCAGATCACTAATTTCCAAAAAAGAAAAAAATCGTTGCCAGAGCTCTAATTTAAAAAAAAAATCGTTGCCAGAGCACTAATTTCTAAAAAACCTTTCCAGATATTTTTCTGAATTCTGTAATTAACCGTAGTGTTGGGATATTTTTTGAGCGACTGTACCTTTCGTTAATTGCTAAATTTATTTTTGAATTTTATAGCTGATCATGTTTATCAAACGCTTTGTTACTCTGTGAATAAAAATACTATTTTACTAGGATATAAAATCCTAATCCATTTTAAATTAATTCACTCTTGTAATATATTTATAATTTGATAGGTAAATGCAGCCGACCCTGCCTTCTCGTGGTGCAGGCCGTTAGTACTGTCGTGCCCTCAGGAATTGATCCTGCGGACACGACTTGGGCTAAAAGGTCCTTGAATATGTTTTTCTCGAAGTGTGAACAAAGACCTGGTTAGTCATCGCGGTTCCAAGAACTTACCAGTTCAACTGGATGACACCAGTGTCCGGCATCGCCCCAGGAGCCAAGAACTTCCGGACCCAGAGTTCGGACCCGCCACCAAAGAGGCCGAATAGGCGGAGCGATGCCCCCGACGTCCAATGGCAAGCGCCCGCGTCAGCTTACGACGCTGACCACCGCTAGAGGTCGGTGTGGAGAGAAGCGGCAATTTTGAACTGCTCAAGAGTAGAGAAAGGACTTGTCTCCATGTGTTTGGACAGCGAAGACGTCTTTTCTTGGCCGGGAATCGGCAAGGTTTTAATGTACCTAGTAAGTTAGAACTGTTTTAATTTTTCGTCTAGCTATACCTAGGCGATGGGCCTTCAACGGACAGTGCTGATCTTCGCAACAAAGGCTCCTGCAGCGACCACCTCATCCAACAGGTAGGGTCACCCTCATTCATAAATCTGGTATCCTTTCCACAAAGTCTGCTAACCGCCACTGTGTTCTGGGGAATAGCCCCGTACTTGGACTTTAGAGCTGGTAGCTCAGCCACATGAAAAGACTTTCGCTTAAACGGTTTGGCGTCTAATTGTAAAGGCGGTCATCGCCTGAGAACTAGTAAGTTCGGCTGTATTCCCCGAAGGGAACTCCTGGTCCTGAAGTTTATTTTTCGCAATGTACTATAAATAAATGATGTTTAAATGGTAATATCTGACTACTCCCTGTCTTTTCCAAGATTGAGTCACGTTTGGGTTATTGCAGAGGTTTCCTTCTCGAAAGTCTGCACAAGTAACAGCACGGCCAAAATAGAACGGGAGGGAGTCAGAAATTTAATGACGGACCGCCCTCATAAGAAAGGGGGGTTCACGTCAAATTGGTGCCGTGACCACGGATTTTCGAACCTGAGTGTTATTGCGGTTAGAAAGAAAAATACGTCAAATTAGCGCGGTGACCACGGATTAGCTTCAATTGGTTTCTGTGACCCAAGTATGTTCGAACCTGAGTTTATTGCGGCTAGAAAAAGAGTATAATTAGAGATTGCAAAATTATTGTGTTGAAATGTGGCAGTAGCAGAATGTGAAGAAAATTAAGAATGTTAAATATTGCGATTTTAGTGACTTTAGTGATTTAAATTGTGATTTTAGTGAGAATTGTATACTATGTTTTGAGCGAGGAATTTCAGGAGCATCTGTTAAAACAAGTGTTATATTGAAGTATAGAAAGTGATTTGAATTAAATGTTTAGTGCTAAGAAATAAGTATAAGACTATAGCTAGGCCCAGGTGTAGAGTGTATGAAGGAAGTATTAGAGATTTCGACTAGGGACTATATCATGATATTTTAGATAGGAGTGATTTTTTTTTTCCTTGTGTTACTGTTAAGTTGCATTTCTGTGTGCGCCTCCATTGCACTTAGGAGGTACAAAAAACCCAACACACAGCACAACATACAGCACACGGGGAATGGCGGGACAAATAAGTGGAAACACCAAAAGGTTTAATTAGGATATAGCGTGTAAGATGTTGATTATTGTACAGATAAACTAATTTGAGAATTGCTCAATTTTATATGTGTATTACATTGTTAAGATTTTTAGTTAAAAATTAATGGAGTTAGTAAGTATGTGTGAATTAAGTAATCGTGTGAGAGAGATAATTATTGATGCGTGATATAGATAGAAATTGTTTTAAAGAGATTTTCGAGGTTGCTTAACAGTTTGTGGTTTGTTACTGTTGTTATTAGAGATAAGGCTTCAGTATATTTTTGAAAAGTTTTCATTGTATAGAAATGCTTAAGGTTATCGTAAGAGTTGTTAAATTCGGAGATTGTGGTTTAATGCAGTTTAAAAACGTGTAATTTGTTTTGAAAAGTTTTCTGATGAGTTAATCGGTTAAACGATGTCGAGAATTAGTGCTAAGAGTATATAATAGTGGAATCCTTTGTAGTGAAGTTTTGCACGAAAGTGATCACTGCCCAGTAGCTCAATTGGATAGAGCGGCTGACCCACAATCAGCAGGTGTAGGGTGCGGATCCCACCTGGACATATCAGCTTTCTAAATTCACTACACTGCTCGAGTGTCATAGTTTTCTTTTGAGGAAGGAGTATCGCAGATAGTGATAGAGTTCAGTGATTTTTGTGTGTGTAATTAAAGTTAAGAATTTTAAGTTAAGTTAGATAGCCAGTTAATAGGTTTTTGTTTGTGAAGTTAGTGAAGTATCAAGACTGTAGTTTGAGATAGTAAGAGTCTTACGAGATATTCAGAAGGTTTTGTGAAGTGTTGGTTGAAAGGTTAAGACATTGAAAAAATATTGTATTAAGGTGTTATTGATTAAGAAGTATATTGCAGTCGGATTGAGTGATAGTAGATAAAAGTGTATAAGTTGGTATAATTATATATCTGGTATTAGAGTTTAAAGAAAATTATAATGGCACATGGAATATTGTATACGTCTGCACACGGCACTAAGTATCCACAGCATAAGAACCGTAGTAACTCATTTGGCAGGAATGCTAGGCATCATCAGAAGGAATGTTTCGAGTGTGGAAATTTTGGCCATTTTGCCCGAGACTGCACCAAGAAGAGGAATTTAAATGTTAAGCATTACCAATACAGTGGTCCCGATAGTTACACTGAGCATTGCCCCCCACACTCTGCCTACTCAGGACAAAAACAGGCTTTTAATAATCCAGCAAAAATTTCGGAATCAAAAACTTTGGCATTTTGCCCTTCAGAACATTTAGACCGCTACAATCTCGAGAAACGCCAGCAGGAAGAAACCCCCTCGGTCAGTTTAATTAAGCAAACCCCATTGTACCAAATTTTGGAAGCTGAGCTAGGACCACCCCCCATGCATTGGAGTAAAGTAGAAGACATCGACGTCCTTCGAATGGTGGCAACCGTTTTTACCCCTCTGGGATTAGAGCAAGATGAGGAAGTGCGCGATTTAGTGGAAGTTGTGTTCGACATTAAAGGTCTCAGGGATATAATTTTTGATGTTTTAAAGAAGCAAAGGTTAGCTCAGGAGAGGGAGGCGACACAGGAAAAATCGAGAAGTGAGGATGGGAATCGAACCCCCGTAGAGGAACCGTCAGAGAATGGAGGGAAGTCACTTATAATGACAACTTGCAGTAATGAAGAAGATATAAATAGGGATAGAAAGAGTTTCGAGGCATTAGATAATACTATGGAGGTAGATAGCCAAGTGGACAAGGAACAGAATAATGGGAAGATAGAAGAGATAGTTGAAAAGCAAGTGAATGTATTGGATGCGAAACCGTTTCTAGAATTAGAAGAGTTAGTGCCCCTCCCCGAAACTGTAACTGAAGCAGCAGAATTTGTCGTCTCCGACTGTAGCCCTGAGACACAAGTTGATACAGAGGAAGAGATTCCAACAGAAGTAGGAGTTTTGGCGCCCCCTCCCGAAGCCGGAAATGAAATCTCAGAGTTTGTCGCATATGACTGTAGCCCTCTAATCCGAACGGACACAGATGAAGCTAACCCGGACATACATACAGCAGATAGCAGCACGGAAGAAAATATACTGATTATTTGCACGCCCCTCCCAAGTAACTTGGAGGAAAAGCCCCCCGATGTGTCACTCAACGCTCTGCAGCCAGACGTAGAATGCACAACCTCCCTTTCATGTTTTCCTGCTGCGGCGGAAATCGCCACCTGCTGTACGGACAGATCGGCTGAAGAATCAGCACCACCAAAGGCTCGATTTGTCATGCTAGAAACCGGTAGCCACATCGAGAGAGATCAGCCCCTACCTCGGCCAGCCCTAACTAACCCTCCTAGCCGCCGATTTGCAGAGGAAAATAGCCAAGAGATATTGATAAGTAGCACACAGGTCCCAGAGAAAGGACAGAAGCGTAGTTTGAATGCGCATAAGTTTGAAGTATAGAAAAGTGTAACGTATGTGTGTAAGATGGGACCAGAGAAACGATCATTTAGCAAGGGTTTACCAGTAAGAAGAGTTAGGAAGAATTTTAGAAGTGGATTGAAATTTAGTAGAGTAACTAAATGTAAGGAAAAGAGCGCCGTTAATTCGCAGAGAATGAGTGTCAGGGTCAGAGAGGCCAGGTATATCCAAGTATTGAGAGCAAGTAAATTAGTTAAGCAATGGAAGACTAGAAGAAAAAAGGGAGAACTAAATATTAGTTGTGTGGGTGGAAAAGTACAATCACAAAGTAGCGACGTATCCCCTCACAGAGACAGCGAAAGTATTAGCGTATCCGCAGAATTCGCCTTGGGGACTAGGATTTTGACCAGCCAGCCGCCCAGAAACACGCGCAGGGATCGTCCATCACCGCCAGTTGCTGTTGCCACCGAAGATCAAACTTATCGGCGCCGCAGCGGCTCATCAACGGCAGCGCGCCTGCAGCCGATGAGAAGAGAGCGGAATGCAAAGCAGGTTCTCCCCCACCCCCGCGCCCGCTACTCAGGAGAGACGAAGGACACGGGCAGCTATGACGCAACAACCAGCGCGAAGCGAGTCTTCGGCGCTCGCATCTCCGTGGTGACGTCAGCTGCTCATTCTCGGAATGGAGTCGGAAGCATAGAACGCTCACGCGAGAAATCGAGAGAAGTTCTCCCGTGCGCGGTGGCCCGGCCGCAAGCAGATGGGGACGCTTCGGGAAACCTGGCGGGACAGCAGGTTCTACGCACTCCCCCCACACACACAATCAATCAATCAATCAGCCGGAAGGAACGAAGCAGCTATTTGAAACAGTGTAGACCGAGTGCAACATCTGAATAATAGACTTGAGATTTGAGAAATAACTATAAATGAGTTTGCTATTGGAGATTTGAGTTTTGTTAGAAGTGTCTTGATTATCGATTTGAGTTTTTGAGAAGTTATTTTGTCACGATTAAATGAATTGATGGAGAGATAATTTTTGATGATCATTGTCAGAGTAACTTGAAAAAAAAAATGATTTTGTTATCAGAGATTTGAGTTTTTGAGAAGTAATTTTGTCACGATTAAATGAATTGATGAAGAAATAATTTTTGATGATCATTGTCAGAGTAACTTGAAAAAAAAAATGATTTTGTTATCAGAGATTTGAGTTTTTGAGAAGTATTTTTGTCACGATTAAATGAATTGATGGAGAAATAATTTTTGATGATCATTGTCAGAGTAACAATTAGATGATTTTGTGATTATAAGAGTAATTGTAGATGATTTTGCTATTATAGGAGTAATAATTGGATGATCTTGCTAGTATAAAGTGAGTTCACTATTAAATGAATTAATGGAGAGATAATTTTAAATGATCATTGTCAGAGTAACTTAAGAAAAAAAAATGATTTTGTTATCAGAGATTTGAGTTTTTGAGAAGTAATTTTGTTACTATTAAATGAATTTTTTTTTTTGAGAAGTATTTTTGTCACTATTAGATGAATTAATGGAGAGATAATTTGAGATGATTATTGTCAGAGTAACTTGAAAAAAAAAATGATTTTGTTATCAGAGATTTGAGTTTTTGAGGAGTAATTTTGTCAGGATTAAATGAATTGATGGAGAGATAATTTTTGATGATCATTATAAGAGTAATTGTAGATGATTTTGCTATTATAGGAGTAATAGTTAGATGATTTTGTAGTATAAAGTGTTTTACTGAGAAAGGATTTTTGTTTTATTGTTGGAATTGTAACTAACTTCAGGGAGTTCTTGCTAATTAGAAGTGTAATCTGTACCATAAGATTATTAAGTTCTATGTAACAGTGAGTCACGTGGCGGTAAGCACGAAGACAGACTGTGTGTTTGCAACTTGAGTACATGTGGAAAGCCAGATTGGTGACCCTTTTCCCTGTTTTCTCTATTTCATGTGCTGTGGAGCCTCCTGCAACCGACGCCCACCAGAGCGGCCCAGCCGGACCCCAACTGTGAATCACTGGACTTTCTTGGTGTTGTGCAACAATATGAACTGTGTGACCTCTTAGACTGTTTGCAACAGATGGACTCATGAAGGAAAGGCCAGATTCCAGATCGTGATGGGTGACCCTGGAGATCATCTTCAACAATATAGTGCCATCTTCAGTGCAGTACGGTCAGTGACCTTTTCCCTGCCCCGCCTGTCCTCCTCTCTCGCTAAAGGGGGATAGGTGTGTCGTGCCCTCAGGAATTGATCCTGCGGACACGACTTGGGCTAAAAGGTCCTTGAATATGTTTTTCTCGAAGTGTGAACAAAGACCTGGTTAGTCATCGCGGTTCCAAGAACTTACCAGTTCAACTGGATGACACCAGTGTCCGGCATCGCCCCAGGAGCCAAGAACTTCCGGACCCAGAGTTCAGACCCGCCACCAAAGAGGCCGAATAGGCGGAGCGATGCCCCCGACGTCCAATGGCAAGCGCCCGCGTCAGCTTACGACGCTGACCACCGCTAGAGGTCGGTGTGGAGAGAAGCGGCAATTTTGAACTGCTCAAGAGTAGAGAAAGGACTTGTCTCCATGTGTTTGGACAGCGAAGACGTCTTTTCTTGGCCGGGAATCGGCAAGGTTTTAATGTACCTAGTAAGTTAGAACTGTTTTAATTTTTCGTCTAGCTATACCTAGGCGATGGGCCTTCAACGGACAGTGCTGATCTTCGCAACAAAGGCTCCTGCAGCGACCACCTCATCCAACAGGTAGGGTCACCCTCATTCATAAATCTGGTATCCTTTCCACAAAGTCTGCTAACCGCCACTGTGTTCTGGGGAATAGCCCCGTACTTGGACTTTAGAGCTGGTAGCTCAGCCACATGAAAAGACTTTCGCTTAAACGGTTTGGCGTCTAATTGTAAAGGCGGTCATCGCCTGAGAACTAGTAAGTTCGGCTGTATTCCCCGAAGGGAACTCCTGGTCCTGAAGTTTATTTATTTTATTCTGCACAAGTAACAGCACGGCCAAAATAGAACGGGAGGGAGTCAGAAATTTAATGACGGACCGCCCTCATAAGAAAGGGGGGTTCACGTCAGTACCTTTCAAAATAGATACTCTTTTGTGGAAGTGAACGGAAGTTGAGGGCTGCCAGATTAGTGTCGCCTACTGATCTGGACAACTATGGCTACTTTTCTTTTTCTACCCTGCTGAGGAGTGGTCAACCACACAGGGTCCTGGTGCTGACCATATATACGAACCTGAACGGACTTATGGCTCTGAGCTTGATTATGGATCCTGAATTTGCTGCATTGGTCAATGGGTTTAAGAGATATGATACAAAGCCCTCTCTACGGAAAGGCCAGATGTCACGTGACTTTGACGTTCGAAAAAAGAGCCTGAGCAGTCCCGTGAGCCTCTCTTCTAAGTTGTTCTCGCTGGCCACGATGTAGCGCTGTGGCAACGTTTTTGAAATTTTTAACTTTTGTAGTCGATATATATTACACGTTTTTGAGGTGAATACAAAGTGAATTGTTATTTATTAGAGTGTTTAACGTCCTCAGGTGTGATTGTTGATATTTTGCGTACATAATTTTTGTGTGAGCCACTTTGTGATAGTTCTTTGTTAGTCCAAACCACCACCACTGGACTCGAAATTTACTGTGTGCTTGGTTGCAACAGCAGCTATCACTCCGGCATTAGATTTGTTGGGTTGTTTCACCTCTGAGCGGCAATTTTTTGCACACCATGGGCTAAATGGCCAGGTCACATGGACCCCGAAGGCTCAGAGAAGGTTGGGGGAGGGGACCCACTGGAAAGCTGTTGGGAGACAGATGGTAGCCTCCCTTCAAGACCATCCAGCGTGTTCTTTAACGTTGGATTGTTTTACCTCTGAGCGGCACTTTTTTGCACACCATGAGCTAAGTGGCCAGGTCACAAGGACCCTGAAGGCTCAGAGAAGGTTGAGGGAGGGGACCCACTGGAACAGCTGTTGGGAGGCAGATGGTAGCCTCCCGTCAAGGCCATCCAGCGTGTTTTTTAATGTGCACAGGGTATGACTCTCCCGCACATGGGGCCACGGCTTAACGTCCCATCCGACGGACCGCGGCCTTTCCAAGCCCATCGGTGTCCCCTACTGACCTTGGGCAGGGCGGGGAATTTTGCGGAGATAAATCTCAACGCTGACCCAGCTGGGACTCGAACCTGGCGCGCTACCGACTGAGCCACCCCCACCCTCAGGCATTAGAAAATATACTTTTGTGTGAAGTGATGTTTTGCGAAAATCATTTCGATCAGAATTTCATCATCACTTTCAAGAACTCCCAAGGTAAATGGAATTTTGAAAATTTTAATAGGTAAGCGATTTGGTTTTACAGTTGAAATCTCGGTGATATCTGAATGATAGAATTATTTGGTTTACAGTTGGCATTCGCTGATATTTTAGTGGTAAAGTGATTTAGTTTAAAAATGACATTCGCTGAGATTATCAGGAAGTTCAGGCATCAGGCAGTTTTTCCAGCACTGCATAAGCCATCGGAGCTCCGTATGATGGTTTTAAGACCCAGTTAGGAACCACTAACGGATAATGAATAAAAAATAAATACCCCCTCAAGCACCTGCTTGCCACAGAGGACTGACAGGAGCCTGTCAGTTTATATGCCAGAGTAGAATATCTGAGAGGATGGCAGGACCTCAGCAGAAAACAACACGAACATCCATGCCTTACCCGGGGCTCGAACCCAGGTCCCGTAGATCAGTAGCCAGGCCCTCTAACCACTCGGCCACGGGACGGCATACTAACGGATAGCAAGCAGTTTTTCACTCAAATACCAGAGGCCTTGCGATGAGTCCCGGTAATCAAAGGTGCAGCACTACATGTGACCACTCTCTCCTAAACATTCTTCTGTATATTCAGCATGTACGTGCGCGCAGATACAAATGTAATTTGCCCTCGGTCTCTCGTCGAGACCAGAGCGTTCAAGCCCCTTTCTTCTTACTGCGCAAATAATTTCAGATCACCTCTTTACCCATAGTTTTTATTCCCCCCCCTCCTGGGCGGGGGTGGCTCAGTCGGTAGCGCGCCAGGCTCGTAATCTGTAGTTCCCAGGTTCGAGTCCCAGCTGGGGCAGCGTTGAGATTTATCTCCGCAAAATTCCCCGCCCTGCCCACGGTCAGTACGGGACACCGATGGGCTTGGAAAGGCCGCCGTCCGTCGGATGGGACGTTAAGCCGTGGTCCTGTGTGCGGGAGAGACATAACCTGTGCACGTTAAAGAACACGCTGGATGACCTTGATGGGAGGCTACCATCTGTCTCCCAACAGCTGTTCCAGTGGGTCCCCTCCCCCAACCTTCTCTGAGCCTTCGGGGTCCATGTGACATGGCCATTTAGCCCATGGTGTGGAAAAAAATATCGCTCAGAGGTAAAACAACGCCCCCCCTTCCACGTCTCTGCCCATGGTCAGTAGGGCACACCAATTGACTTGGCCGCCGTCCATCGGATGGAACGTAAAACCGTGGCCCCGTGTGCGGGAGAGCCAAGGTATGGCTGTTGAAAGAAGAGAAAAAAATAATCGTTGAATGATATTTTTTTCTGAATTCTGTAATCAACTATAGTGTTCGGATACTTTTTTGACCGACTGTAACATCTGTCTCCCAACAGCTGTTCAATTGCGACCCCTCCCTCAACATTCTCTGAGTCTTCGGGGCCTTTGTGACCTGGCAATTTAGCCCATTGTGTGCAGAAAAAGTGACTCTCAGAGGTAAAACAACCCAATATTAAACAACACTCTGGATGGCCTTGACGGGAGGCTACCATCTGTCTCCCAGCAGTAATATAGTCTCATGTTAATAACGTTCAACTGACGAATTGATAGTGCACAAACGTGTGACCTATTGACGCACAAAAGTGAACGCACAAAAAGTGAAAGACCTATTGATAACGCTGAAGATTTAATTAATCAGTATTCCTTTGCATTTGGGGTTTATATATTTCTTTTCCTGAATGTTTGGAAAATGATCTTCTCTGTTGTTCTTGTGCACAATAAACTCAAGCGTAGAGCTCCAGTGACTATTCAGGACATCCAGGGTTGTTGGGTTGGGTTGTTTTACCTATGAGCGGCACTTTTTTGCTAATGGGCTAAATGGCCAGGTCACATGGACCCCGAAGGCTCAGAGAAGATTGGGGGAGGGGACCCACTGGAGCAGCTGTTGGGACACAGATGGTAGCCTCCCGTCAAGGCCATCTAGTGTGTTCTTTAACGTGCACAGGGTATGACTTTCCCATACACGGGGCCACGGCTTAACGTCCCATCCGACAGACGGCGGCCTTTCCAAGCCCATCGGTGTCCCCTACTGACCGTGGGCAGGGCGGGAAATTTTGCGGAGATAAATCTCAACGCTGACCCAGGTTTTACTCAAACCTGGGAACTACAGATTACGAGCCTGGCGCGCTACCGACTGAGCCACCCCCGCCCCTCAGGATATCCAGAGTCTCCATTTCATAATAAGTAATTGTTAAAAAGTTAGATAAATTCTATTGACATCTTCCTATTATTTTCTGTTTACGTACTCTTTGGAATTACGATTTTACGGAGATTCCAATATATCATAAGTTACCTTACGATGAAAAGAGTTTTGGAAAAGAATAGTATATTTCCCTGGAAATCAATTTACATTCTACAGTTCGATGATCATATCGTAATCTTTTATGTCAATTTCTGAAGAGAAATATTCGATTTCTATTTGTAAATCTCGAATGTATGGAAAATCTCAAATAATCATTTTATGCAATATATTTCAATAAATTAATTCTTTCAGTCATGGCATCAATAACTGAATCATAAAAGACAGTTTTTAATTACGTAGAACATTAATTATTTCGCTACAGAATATTACATATTTGACAATAAATGTAATCGATTGAATCATCTTTGACGAAAAAAAGCGCACCATAGGTATTCAGTAACAATTTGTCCCTTTCAGAGCCTCAATGCCATCACTGGGTGGCAAACCCAAGAGAGTTGCTGTATCAGGTGGAACGGACGAGCTACATAACAACTCTGGATATGCTAAAGGTATATTGGCAAATACCAATCAGCCCATGTAGTAAAGGTGTCACAGCATTCGTGACCCACCGAGGGCTGTACCAGTGGGAAGTGCTTCTCTTCGTGCTGAAGAATTGTGGGGCATTTTCCAGAAAATTGTGAATATCATAATTACGCCACCGTTGTTGATTATTGCTGTGCATATCTAGATAATATAGCCTTCTTTTTCGAACAGCTGGGAGGATCATCTTAACATCTTAGAGCGGATCTTAGGGATATTAATGTCAAGTATTTCACAATCAACCTGGCAAACAGCATTCGTCATTTAAGGAATTATGGAAGCCAGAATATTTCACAACAGTAATGAGCCATAAGAATTTATTTCAGATATTAATTAAAACTTAATAAATATTTCTTCAAATCACTTAATAAAATATAAATTTTAAAAGATTCATAACAATTATTTCGATGTTAGATAATTATGAATTATTTTGATGAAACAATATAATTTATTATTAAATTTTCCAGCGTCCATAACTCTTTAATTACTGAACGAATATTGATAATAAATCGAGAATTCAAATAAATTCGATTTAACTTCAGTCACAGTTTTTTATTAAATGCATCAAATGCGTATATATAAAATCTGAGTTTGGTGTTAATCGGCAACCTAGACAGCAGTAACATCCTGACAAAGTGGAGACAACTATCCTTCTGCAGAGACGAGCGACTCGAAAAGGATCTAGCCCTGACGGGTCTACAATTTACAATCTACAATCTTTATCCTCATCACATTTCTCTATTAAATAATGCACATTTTAGATGTTATAGAGCAGAGACGACCAAACGGTGAATGGAGTAGCTGCCAGTTTTAGATGGAAAAGATTTTAATTAATGTAACAATGTCACGTTAGTATGTTTAATGCTAAATTTTTATTTTATACTTAGTTGGTCAAGCAGTGTTAAATCATTATTATGACTTATGTACTAAGGTCGATAGCAAAAGGGGGCGGGGGTGGCTCAGTCGGTAGCGCGCCAGGCTCGTAATCTGTAGTTCCCAGGTTCGAGTCCCAGCTGGGTCAGCGTTGAGATTTATTTCCGCAAAATTTCCCGCCCTGCCCACGGTCCGTAGGGGACACCGATGGGCTTGGAAAGGCCGCCGTCCGTCGGATGGGACGTTAAGCCGTGGCCCCGTGTGTGGGAGAGCCATACCCTGTGCACGTTAAAGAACACGCTGGATGGCCTTGACGGGAGGCTACCATCTGTCTCCCAACAGCTGTTCCAGTGGGTCCCCTCCCCCCACCTTCTCTGAGCCTTCGGGGTCCATGTGACCTGGCCATTTAGCCCATGGTGTGCAAAAAAGTGCCGCTCAGAGGTAAAACAACCCAACCCAACGATAGCAAAAGATTTTCAGTCTTAATAGTCGGGCGGGGTGGCTCAATCGGTAGCGAGCCAGGCTCGTAATTTGTAGTTCCTAGGTTCGAGTCCCAGCAGGGTCAGCGTTGAGATTTATCTCCGCAAAAATTCCCCGCCTTGCTCACGGTCAGTAGGGGACACCGATGGGGTTGGAAAGGCCGCCGTCCGTCGGATGGGACGTTAAGCCGTGGCCCCGTGCGCGGGAGAGCCATACCCTGTGCACGTTAAAGAACAGGCTGGATGGCCTTGGCGGGATTCTACCATCTGTCTCCCAACAGCCGTTCCAATGGGTACCCTCCCCCAACCTTCTCTGAGCCTTCGGGGTCCATGTGACCTGGCCATTTAGCCCATGGTGTGCAGAAAAGTGCCGCTTAGAAGTAAAACAACCCAACCCAACTTAATAATCGATCGCAGTCTAAAAATTTTGTCCTACCTGCTATAGAGCTTCACAGTTAGATTCCCATTGAAATAACATGGAAAGATAATGCTATAGCTTTCTTTGAGCATAATATTGTTGCTACCAATTTAAAATATTTCACTAATTCAAATATTGTGTTACTTTACAAAAATAGTGCTAGGTATAGTAATAAAAATGTCGATCATATTCTTCGATTCGGACATCCTGTCCCCCCTCCATCTATTCTGAAACTATTCTTGTACATATATATGACTAATGGAATGTTGAAGTTTAAAACACTTTTTGTGAGCTTTCTGAACTGCACAAATATGTGAATGAACCAGGGCGCATTAATCAATTTGGAGTTCTGGAGCCAGGTTCCAAATGGGTGCCCTGGAACAAAGTTCTAAATAAGAGCCTTAGGGCAATATTCTAAATGGAGCCCTTTTATCCTTCTAAACTGAAAAATGAGGTAAATTGTACTACTTATGGAAAATCGTCGTTTGCCGTAATAAAAATAAATAACATTACTTTAAAACAAGCAAAAACAAAACAGGAGGGGCCCTGTAGATCGGGAGAAGTAATGAAATAAAAAGACCAACATATAAAGAGTCAATTCTGTACTGCAACATGAACTTTGCCCGTATTGCATTTAAAAAATGATTACTTTTAAACTTTAATTTTTTAGCAAATTTACCATTTCATGCTTAATTTAAAAAATCGAGTATTAATATCAAAATAATCTTGCCAAAATCTATTGCTTATGAATTTCCCTTAACAATAAATAAGCTCTATTGCAATAGTAATTAAAATTATTATAATAGATAAAGAATTGCTTTGGAAACAATTTAAATTTTGTTCTTTAAAGAATTACCGTTAAATAATGTTTTTGGGTAAACACTTGAAAATTTCGGATTCTAATGGATCATAATTTTCAAATGTAACACGATAATTTTTAAACATATTTTTCGTTATTCACGTTGTATCTCTGAGAAAGATTCTAGTTTATTGCATTTGATTAACCATCTGTCTGATTCTTTACCATATGACTTCGAACAGATCGCTATATACTTACCATTGGGTTCGAGCCCCTTCTACTCTGGCATATAAATTGACAGGCTCGAATTTTTATTACAGCGTAAGTTAGGTGACCGCGGAATGGTGCTGCCCTCATGTGGCAAGTTCTGAAGCTTCAAATGCGCGCTCCCTAACACGGAGATTCTCGGAAATCGGCACGCATTCCCATTACGTAGGCACTGATTATACCATGCAATCGGTCATTAGAAGTTGCCTTAAATATAATTGAAGATGACTACCGAACCCAAATGCTCTCGAACAATATCAAAAAACTTTCCTCCAATCTTACGTATTGGTTTTGCGATACAGATTGCATTCGCTTCTTTAGATGCTTACGTGCTACCACTGTGTATTTGCTTGTTCTTACACTCACGCATGGTCAGAATATACGTTTGTACTTCTATTTCTTTATGAAACTAAATAACATTTTAGGTAACGTTTAAAAAAATATATGATTTTTTTATTATCTTAATCGAGGTTAGGATTTAACCTTGAAATTTATTATACGAGGAGGATGGTATTTTTTTACCTCTGAGCGGCACTTTTTTGAACATAATGGGCTAAATGGCCAGGTCACAAGGACCCCGAAAGCTCAGAGAATGTTGGGGGAGGTGACCCACTGGAGCAGCTGTTGGGAGGCAGATGGTAGCCTCCCGTCAAGGTCATCCAGCGTGTTCTTTAACGTTGGGTTGTTTTACTTCTGAGCGTCACTTTTTTGCACACCACGGGCTAAATGGCCAGGTCACAAGGACCCCGAAAGCTCAGAAAATGTTGGGGGAGGAGACCCACTGGAGTAGCTTTTGGGAGACAGATGGTAGCCTCCCGTCAAGGTCATCCAGCGTGTTCTTTAATGTTGGGTTGTTTTACCACTGAGCGGCAATTTTTTGCACACCATGGGCTAAATGGGCAGGTCACCAGGTCCCCGAAGGCTCAGAGATGGTTGGGGGAGGGGACCCACTGGATCAGCTGTTGGGAGACAGATGGTAGCCTTTCGTCAAGGCCATCCAGCGTATTCTTTAACGTTGGGTTGTTTTACCTCTGAGTGGCAATTTTTTGCACACCATGGGCTAAATGGCCATGTCACAAGGACCCCGAAGGCTCAGAGATGGTTGGGGGAAGGGAACCACTGGATCAGCTGTTGGGAGAGAGATGGTAGCCTCCCGTCAGGGCCATCCATCTTGTTCTTTAACGTTGGGTTGTTTTACACCTCTGAGCGGCACTTTTTTGCACACCATGGGCTAAATGGCCAGGTCACAAGGACCCCGAAGGCTCAGAGATGGTTGGGGGAGGGGACCCACTGGATCAGCTTTTGGGAGACAGATGGTAGCCTTCCGTCAAGGCCATTCAGCGTGTTGTTCAACGTTGGGTTGTTTTACCTCTGAGCGGCACTTTTTTCAACACCATGGACTAAATGGCCAGGTCACAAGGACCCCGAAAGCTCAGAGAATGTTGGGGCAGGAGACCCACTGGAACAGCTGTTGTGAGACAGATGGTAGCCTCCCGTCAAGGCCATCCAGCGTGTTCTTTAACGTGCACAGGGTATGGCTCTGCTGTACACGGACCAACTGCTTCGTCCCAAATGACGGACGGTGGCCTTTCAAAGCCCATCGGTGTCCCCTACTGACCGTGAGCAGGTCGGGAAATTTTGCGGAGATAAATATCAACGCTGACACAATTGGGACTCGAACCTGGGAACTACAGATTACGAGCCTAGTGCGCTACACACTGAGCCGCCCCTAAAAGGAGGAGGTCTCGAGTGAAATATTTCAAACTGATGATATATACTGAGTGGTTAAATGAAACTTCGTTACTTTGTAGGTCTGAGGATAAAAACGGTTAGTTGCAAAAGCTGAAATTTGAAGGGGATAATAAACAGGTCATGCAGAATAAAATGGTATGTAAAAAATGAAATTCTTATAAAATCTGCCAGCGGGTTGAACGTGGAGCTCTACAGAAAAGCCATGCACATCATTTACCAATCACTTATTAGTAAGAGAATATATCACGTGGTTACAGTATGAAAACAGAAAGCCATGATGAGACCTGACCCTTTTGTAATTGAGAACATGATCATTTTCACTTTCCCAAACTTTCCAGAAAAGTGAACAGGAAGAGCCGCGACACTAGAACTGAAGGATTGTGCATTATTCTTTAAGCTCTATTTCCAAAACAATAACAAAGACACGGATGCTATAGCCGAATATCTCTTACTGAAGTGATGGAGACGCCTTTGAGGAAAATGAGTTACAGAACAGGGCTCAGATTTTTGAAGAAGCGGTTATAAATCGTTATGCCATTGCAGAGGAAATCTACCGGTTTTTGAACACATTGTAAATGGCTAATGCTGTAGTCTTCTCTTAGAGCCAGCGCCGATGTAACACTCCTGAATCTTGTGTGATCCAATGTCTCCAAGGTCATACGAAATGTGTTGCGCTACTTCCGGTACAAATTGGTATTTTCAAGGCTTAGGGCTGGATAGGATGGAGCTGGCCATTGACTCTTACAGAGTGAGGAGACACACTTCCGGATGAATGGTAATGTCAACACACAGCATTGTTGGATAAGGCAAGCGTCACATCCTCTGGGGATGACGAAATTTGACAGCATTCTCCTCCTCTTACTGTGTGGTGGGTTTTCAATGCTACTATCATCTAGGAACCCTTCTTCTTCGAGTAAGTCCAAGCCATGATCTCCTAACACGCATAACATAAATAAAGCATTTCCAGAGAATAATGCTTTATTTGCTACAGTTTAATGTTATCTCAGTGATAACTCAGATACATAAATTAGTAGCTTCTTAAATAAGATTTACATTTAAAACATCGCTATCAAATCTATTTCAATGTCGATTTTCAATAATATTCTTTTACTATTTTCAGAGTTGGGCAGATTGTAATATTTAACATCTAAAATGACAGTTTAAATAACTGTTCTGTCAAGTTAATAAAAACTAGTTAAAAACTGTCATATTGAACAATTAGAGATCTGGCAACCTTCGTGTCACGTGACACGTGACACGAAAGTTTCCAGATCACTAATTTCTAAAAAATCGTTTTTTGAGCGACTGTACTCTGTAGGGATTTATCTGTAAATACCGAAGCGATATGAGGGTGAGATGGATGTTATAATGTGATATCACAAAACTTACTATTAACGTTATTATTAAACATACTACCGACCAAGTACACTACGACATTAAAATGCAATATTTATTTTTGCGATTATTCTTTTCAACGTTTTCCGATTTTAAAAATCATTTTTTAAAATGTAATATCCCTTGCAATTAAATACTAGTTACAATTAATACTCACATGGTATGTTCACACTCGTACAAAAATAAAGATTCCTACAGAAAATACGTTAGTAAAATGAAGAGGCGATACTACTATGTACAGCGGGTGGGGTGAAGTGTTAAATCCTTCTGATACGTTATATATATTATAAACGACCTGTTCTAAAATAACAGGTCGTACACTATTATTGCTATTTTTAGCGACTTACGTAGGAAGTCACTGAACTGGAATTCATTTCCGTAACCTCAATGCTTGTGTGATTAAAGGACTACACAAAACTACACTAAATGGTACTAAAATTTATAGTGGTAGCTCTTTTCACCCTTCTTTTATTAGTTTTATCTAGCAAATAGCATAAGATAAAAAATGATGATTTAAGGTTACGTTGAATTAATATCTTCATTTTTACACTGACTGCTTTCAGAAGGAAATAAAGATTTCTATCTTTTCTAAACCATTCATCTTAATCTTTTTATACGAGGTGACCTAAATTAAACAGAATATTTAAGTAAATTTCTAGAGAGAACTCAATGGATATAAGCTATATTTTGAATTTGCACATATCAGATCATTATTAAAGCAATGCATAACACCGTAAGCATCATGATATACAAAATCGAAATAGTGTAATTTTCAATTTCAGAGAAGATAAAAAATGTCCTGTAAACATGAAATTCATCGCAGTTAGTTCAGCTATTATATCTAGAAATGATCTTGCATGCAGCTTTTATTTTAGCATGTAATAGGAAGTTTACATAAGCGTTCAAAGAAGTAGTAGCTCATTAACTTCAATGGAACGAGTGAAAATCTACAGACACTTATCAAAAACAGTTTGAACCTCCTCAGTAGTAATGAGTCCCGAGGACTGGCTGGAGTAATTGTGTCAGACGTACGATACTATAGGAGATGGTGGTTTCACCTTTGAGTGACACTTCTTGTACACAATGGGCTAAATGACCTAAAGATTACAAGAACCGAAAGAGCCCAGAGAGAGCTGGGGAAATGGAACTCACGGATCAACAGCAGACAGATTGTAGCCTCATATCAAGACCATCGAACGGGTTATTTAACGTCTACCAAGCCTAGGCTTAATTATAATAATCATCTTCGAAGTCTCGGCGCGCCATCTACCGTATTTATCGTCAATGTTTGCGCGCCATCTACCGTATTTATTGTCTACCAAGCCTCGGCTTTCATCTCACGGACGACAGCATTTCCAATCCCATAGGTGTTCTCTTCTCACCGAGGGAATGGTTCGAATTAGCCGTTATAAATGAATGTTGGAACAGCTGAGACTCGAACCTGGGAACTACAGATTACGATTCGTGCGCCTTAACGAGTGAAGTAATCCTTTCTTCCGATATTGTATGAGAGAAAAGGTAGAGGCCACAAGAAGGCGATACGACTTCAACTGTGTATGAAATCACGACTGCTTTCAAAATAAGACTCATATATTTGGACACTCTAGAGGGAACTCCGCTATTTGCAATTCGGCAGTCGCTGTCCTATTCGGAGACTTATAGTGTTGGCTAAAAATCGGCTAGGTTTTCAGTGTTGTCGGAAGAGGCATGAGTGAATTGTTAGAAAACTTGGGGAAAAATGTCATCTAGTCAGATGAAATATAAAATTTAATATTTTCTACAGATGGCACAGCTAAGGTGTGGTGGTGACCACGTGACACAATGAACTCCTCATGTGTCACATCCACTGTATGATGTTGAAGGGATTCACATGGCACGGATTCGGTATATTGTTATGTCTCAAGCATGGACAAAATACTGCAGCATATGTAAACAGCATATCGAATTTTTTACTGATGGAGACGAAACATTTCAAGATGATAATGCAAGAGATAATACATCTGTAAACACCGAGAAGAGCTTTGAGGGTGGGATGGATGTTATAATGTGGTATCACATAACGTACTATTAACGTTCTTATTAAACAAGCCACCGACCTAGTACACTACGACATTAAAATGCTATATTTTTTTTTGAGATTAGTCTTTTTAGCGTTTACCGATTTCAAGAATCATATTTTTTTGTAATATCCTTGTAATTAAATACTAGTACAGTTAATACTCACTTGGTATGTTGACATTCATACAAAAGTAAAGATTCCTACACCAAATATGTTAGTAAAATGAAGAGGCTGTCCTGCATGTACACCGTGTGAGATGAAGTGTTAAATCCGTCTGATACGTTTTATATATTATAAATTCCGTGTTGTCAAATAACAGGTCCTACACTATTATTCTTCATTTTTAGCGACTTACGTTGGAAGTCACTGAACTGGAATCCACCTTCAATTGGATTTTGTTTATGTGATTAAACGACTACACAAGACTACACTAAATGATACTATAATTTATAGTGGTAGCTGTTTTCGCCCTCCTTTAATTACTTTTATCTAACAAATAGCATACTATAAAAAAAGATTATTTAAAGTTTCGTTAAAAAAATATCTTCATTATTACACCATTGCTTTCAGAATGAAGTAAAGATTTCTACCTTTTCTAAACCATGTGTCTTAATCATTATATACGAGGTGACCTGAATTAAACAGAATATTTAAGTAAATTTGTAGATATAACTCATTGGATATAAGCAATAATTTAAATTTGCACATTTCAGATCATTACTGAAGCAATACATAAAACAGTAGGCATCATGATATACAAATGGAAGTAGTGTAATTTTCAATTTCAGAGAAGATAAAAAATGTCCTGTAAACATGAAATTCATCGCAAGTAGCTCAGCTTTTATATCTAGAAATGATCTTGCATGCAGCTTTTGTTTTAACATATAACAGGAAGTGTACACAAGCGTTCAAAGATGTAGTAACTTATTGACTTCGATGGAACGAGTGAAAATCTACAGACACTTATCAAAAACAGTTTGAACCTCCTCAGTAGGAATGAGTCCCGAGGACTGGCTGGAGTAATTGTGTCAGACTTACGATACTATAGGAGATGGGTGTTTCACCTTTGAGTGACACTTCTTGTACACAATGGGCTAAATGACCTAAAGGCTACAAGGAACGAAAGGACCCAGAGAAAGTGGGGGAAATGGAACTTATGGGTCAGCAGCGGACAGATTGTAGACTCATATCAAGACCATCCAAGGGTTATTTAACGTCTACCAAGCCTAGGCTTAATTATAATAAACATCTACGAAGTCTCGGCGCGCCATCTACCGTATTTATCATCAATGTTTGCGTACCATCTACCGTATTTATTATCTACCAAGTCTCGGCTTAATCATCATTATCGTCGACCAAGTTGCTCTACGTCACCACACGGAAACCCTTATTACAAGCCTAGCCGCAAACTATCAAGTTGCTCTTCGTCACCACACGGAAATGCGTATTTCAAGCCTAACAGTAAAATACCAAGTTTCTCTACGCCACCACATGGAAACGCGTATTTCAAGCCTAACAGTAAAATACCAAGTTTCTCTACGCCACCACATGGAAACGCGTATTTCAAGCCTAACAGTAAAATACCAAGTTGCTCTACGTCACCACTCGGAAACACAAATTGCAAGCCTAACAGTAAACTACCAAGTTGCTCTTGGCCACCACACGGAAACACGTATTTCAAGGCTATCAGCAAACTACCAAGTTGTTCAACGCCACCACACGGAAACGCGTACTAGAAGCCTAACCGCAAACTACAAAGTTGCTCTACACCACCACACGGAAACACGTATTACAAGCCAAACAGCAAAGTACAAAGTTGCTTTTCGCCACCACACGTAAACGCGTATTTCAAGCCTATCAGCAAACTACCAAGTTGCTCTTCGCCACCACACGGAAAAATGCATTTCAAGCCTAACAATTAACTACCAAGTTGTTCTACGCCACCACACGGAAACGCGTACTAAAAGCCTAGCCGCAAACTACCAAGTTGCTCTTCGCCACCACACGGAAATGCGTACTACAAGCCTAACCGCAAACTACCAAGTTGCTCTACGCCACCACAAGGGTTGGGTTGTTTTACCTCTGAGCGGCACTTTTTTGCACACCATGGCCTAAATGGCCAGGTCACATGGACCCCGAAGGCTCAGAGAAGGTTGGGGGAGGAGACCCACTGGAACAGCTGTTGGGAGACAGATGGTAGCCTCCCGTCAAGGCCATCCAGCGTGTTCTTTAACGTGCACAGGGTATGGCTCTCCCGCTCACGGAGCCACGGCTTAACGTCCCATCCGACGGACGGCGGCCTTTCCAACCACATCGGTGTCCCCTACTGACCGTGGGCAGGGCGGGGAATTTTGCGGAGATAAATCTCAATGCTGACGCAGCTGGGACTCGAACCTGGGAACTACAGATTACGAGCCTGGTTATTTCGGTTACTGGCGTTCCGTGGCCGCGTGGTTTGCACGCATGGCTACTGATCTAAGGGAACTGGGTTTTAAAAATAATAATATCTTTATTAAGCCTCAGTATGGTTATATACATAGATTACCCCGCTAAGCCTTATGGCTTGTCATTCGAACCTCGGGTAATGCATTGATGTGTGTTGCTTTTATGCTGAGGTCCCGTTTTACTATGGCGTCACAAGCTCGTGCTTAGTTACGGCACCAACAATGCAATCAGTTTAGGTTAATGAGTGACAAATTGGAATCTCAATCAATTATGTTACTTCGTTGCACACCCAATTCTGTTTTCACACGGAATTCTTTTACACGATTTTGATTTAACACAGTTTAGGAAAAAAATCCATTTCTCGTATTACACGATTTATTTTGATGTAACACGGTTCAAAAATCTCTATTTGAATTTAATTCTGAAAAAATATTCAATTCAAAATTCCTAGAATTTACATTTATAAGAAAGATGCCGCTATTATGGTCACATTTTTCGAAGTTGTTTTAACTCTGAAAATGTACTACAGACACACATTTTCTGCACTGAAATCCCCAAAATAAAAACTACACTAACATGACTACACAACAAATTTTCTGTATTTTATTCTGTATTTTACGGAAAAATTGTACAAAACGTTCTTCATTCGGAATAAAGTGGCAACACTGAGTTTCGGGAATTCCCCTCAATTTTCGTCTTCAATACATACGTTAGTCTTGGTCTCTCATTCGTTTTTAAAGTTAGAAGTGTTAGTTTAAATATGTTTATAAGACCAGCATGGCGAGTACCCTACGACGTATAAGATATCATTAAAATTTCTTCTTCCTACCTACATGACTAAAAGACGGCTCATTTTTCAAACCTTAAGATCTCTTCGATTCCCTAGAAGAAAACGTGAAAAATGTCCACTCTATACACGTTTCACTTCAACAGATTTCATTAACTGTATCCTGATTGAAAACAATCATAATAATTCGTTGTTGACGTCTGACAATAACATTGCTGATTTAACTGTTGTCTGACTTCGACGGAAGTGACACTTCTCGATATTCGCAACAAAGTTCCTTCTCTTTAAGCTTCCTTTCTCACCATTTCTCGTACCTGGGTGACGCTAATTACGAAATATTTTAGAAACGAATATTATCTCACATAATCTAGCAGTGGGGATCGCCATCAAATAACCAAAGATAATCCAAAAACGAAACATTTTCCTCCGTAGATTCGTTAAAATAAATAATATCCCACGTGTACCATGTAAGAGCTACGTATTGCGATAAGTAAGCAAACTGAAAAATGTGCGCGTCTTAATCATAAATTGGATAAAACATAGAGATGACGTCAGCAACGCGCTTTCGGCTACTTCCCAGCATAATTTCTATAATATGAAGAGGAAAAGCATTTTCAATGTATCATGAACGCCATACAACAAAAATATATAGTGGAAGAAACAATCACAGTTCAATATTCATTTCAATACAATTTCCAAAACATTTTTTCACCTGAGGTCACTTATAATACGTATCTGATGGAAAAAAACCGAAAAAAACCGATAACATTGCCATAATACCTCAGTAGCAAAATAATGGCACCATCTCAATAACTTATTCAATATCATTTGCATTACATATCTCTAACACTTATACGACATATCTGTAATATCGATTATAAAGAAATTGGTTGCCGTAATATATAAATGATGAACTCTGGGATATTTAACACGCAAAAAATATTAAATGCAAAGTTTACATGAAACTTGAAATCACGTTTAGATTTTAGTTTAACTCTTAATCGAATAATTAGTGTATTGCAATGGGAGAATTGTTTTCCATCTTCGCATTGCATTGTCAGTCATTTATTTAGTTCCTGAAAAATTATCCTTTCGTTCATAACTATAAAAATGTAGATAATGTAGTTCAAAAAACGCCATTTCCATAGCTACAATTAAGGGGAGCCTATTTTGTGTGAACACAAATATTTCATTGCGAATAAGTTACTGAAATATGAACGTGAATTCCTCTTTATAGAAAGGTAATTGCATCTGTTTATTTCATCTCTCAATAAATAAGATTTACCCCACCATTCACTCTAAATCGAAATATTTATTGACCATAAAGATAATTTTTATTTTTCTAAACACTTCAAATTTCGAGGAAAATGCTTAAGGTGCGATACAAATCCATTCCTATTTGTTTTATCTTATTATAGCACAACTTGCGCATAAGTGTTAATTTTCATTTATAACCCACAACAGAAATATTAATCTGGAGATTATTCGCGAACAATAAGTTTTTACCGAAAGTGACTGTTCAAAAACCGGAATTTCCAGAGATTCAACGATTCATAAAGGTATAAATGGCTGCTTCCGATGTAAAGCCTTTCAACATCGCAAGTCCATCATTAAAATCTCACCCGAAATATATTAACAATTTTTTTTTACTTCCTCACTGTCTCTTCGACCTCCCCTAACCTTCCTCCGTGGATGGTGGATTGTTGGGTTGTCTTACCTCTGAGCGGCATTTTTTTTCCACACCATGGGCTAAATGGCCAGGTCAGATGGACCCCGAAGACTCAGAGAAGATTGGGGGAGGGGACCCACTGGAACAGCTGTTGGAAGACAAGTGGTAACCTTGCGTCAGTGCAATGCAACGTGTTCTTTAACATGCACAGGGTATGGCTGTCCCGCACACGGGGGCACGGCTTAACGTCCCATCCGACAGACGGCGGCCTTTCCAAGCCCATCAGTTTCCATCATTTCCATTTCCAAGCCATCTACCGACCGTGGGGCAGGCGGGTAATTTTGCGTAGGTAAATCTCAACGCTGACCCACCTGGGAACTACAGATTACGAGCCTGGCGCGCTACCGACTGAGCTACCCCGCCCCCGCAGAGTTTCTTTCCGTTAAGGAATTAATAACTGCTATAGTTTCTCTTCATGTGCAGTTTTTCTCTAGTTCGAGTAGCACCTGTGACAGCGTTGAGCCCCTCAGTTACGTATATACATACCTCATCGCATAGTAACGATATCTGCTTTCGTACTAAGCGGTCTTCCGCATTGCTATTAGAAATGCCACCAGAAGACATACGATCAGAAAGAGTGCTCTCACTAAAGCGAAGGGGATGATGGTATTACCACAGGATAGGAATATGTATTTCCCAGGGTCGAGTCCAAATAGAGTCCCCCAGTCCTTCTGTCGGTTAGAAAGGCGAACACCGATGGTTTCTCTAAAGGTCGTCGTCCGTCCGTTATGAGGTAAAGCCATGGTCCATGTGTGTAGGAGAAATATACCTTGCACCTGTTAAATAAGAAGCTGGATGGCCATGATGTGAGGTTGTCATCTGTGTCTTAACAGATGTGGTGCAGTGGGTTCCTTTCACCGACTGCATGGAGTCCTGGTGGAGTCGCCATTTTTTCCTACATGTGACAAGAAATGCCGCTCATTCATAAAAGAAGGTTGGAACAAATTTCGTGTTCTACTCGTTATCTGGGGCGGGGGTGGCTCAGTCGGTAGCGCGCCTGCCCCGTAATCTGAAGTTCCCAGGTTCGAGTTCCCAGGTGGATTAGCGTCGAGAGTTATCTCTGCAAAACTTCCCACCCTGTACACGGTCAATAGGAGACACTGATGGGCTTGGAAAGGCCACCGTCCGTCGGATGTGACATTAAGCCGTGGCCCCGTGTGCGGGACAGCCATACGCTGGATGGCCTTCACAGGAGGCTACCATCTGTCTCCTAACAGCTGTTCCAGTGGGTCCCCTCCCCAAAATTTCTCTGAGCCTTCGGGGTCCTTGGTGTGAAAAAAGGGCCGCTCAGAAGTCAAACAACCCAACCCACTCGTTACCACATTAAATCTTTTGATCACCTGTGAAATTTTACCGAATTAAATAATAGCGTGAAATCATGAATAATTTAAATGCTCAAAACGTCACAATATTATAGGCATACTGACCTTTTTAAACATTAACCGTAATTATTCAGAATTTAGTACGTTATATATATATATAATTTTTTTAAAGTAAATACGAGCAAAAAATCAATTTCTTTAGGTTCCGTAAAGTGCTGTACACCAAAAATCAATGACGCCCAAATTTATCTGTAAAATGCTCAGCATATGAGAAACTTCTGGGGCTTTAAAAATATTCCCTGCCGTAATCCCGTGGCCGAGTGGTTAGCGCGCTTGGCTACTGATCTACGGGACCTGGGTTCGAGTCCCGGGTAAGGCATGGATGTTCGTGTAGTTTTCTGCTGAGGTCCTGCCATCCTCTCAGATCTCCTACTGTGGCATATAAACTGACAGGCTCCTGTCAGACCTCTGTAGCAAGCAGCTGCTTGAGGGGATATTTATTTATTTAATATATTTGCATCACATTGGTCGTACTAAGAGTTCACTGAAGTGAACTTTACCTCAATAGTATCATGCCGCGATAAAGAAGTCCGTTACATTCCATAACTATTCGTAATTGAGGAAATCCTTATTCTCTTAAGCTTACCTGCAGAAAAGTTTCCTACGTGTCGTTTGGGAGACTCCCGGAAAGCTTTAATTAAAATTAACAGAAATAACGATATATAAATAAACAATGAAATCTACTTCAGTTGAAGCCCAAAGATAAACACTTCCTTACGTGGTTTTCTTATCATAGGAAAAGTCGTTTCAAAAAATAATTAACCTTTCACGATGAAAGAGAAACGAATAAAAGATCTTGCATGCTAAAGAATCGATGACACAACAATACTTTCAGAAACGTTAACCCAGATACGACATTTATTTGTTTCGTGATTAGCATTTCCGTCCCGAATAAGTTTTAGCAAGCAATAGATTCATAGTACATTCCTGAAATCAAACTATTCCTCCTAATTGACGAAACAGAAGTAAAAGTGGTTAGATAATATTCCAGAAGGCGGCGAATAATTAAACCGTTCAGGAACAGAAGCGACAGGTCAATTGATCAACTCCACCGTTAATAAATAGATTGTAATAGATTTTCAGACTTGAACAACTTTCGTATACACAACTAAGTCACTGACCAGATATTACCGAACTTTTTAAAAACGACAGACATCGGAAGATTGCTCCGATATCCGGAATAATTCTGCTGATGATATTTTGATTGAAAATTTTACAATAAAGAATGTGTGTATATATATATATATTATTTTATTCCCATTGTTATAGTATAACTATAGTTTTCTGTATCTATACATGGGGTACGCCAGTAACATACACATTTCCAAGAGGTACGTGAAGCATAAAAGGTTGAGAACCACTGCTCTATTATTTATATAAAATTCAAGGAGATGGCGTCATAAGCGTAAAGTTAGCAAAGCCAATACTAAATAAATGAAAAATAAATACTCCCTCAAGCGACTGCTTCCCACATAGGTCTGACAGGAGCATGTCAGTTTATATGTCATAGTAAAAGATCTGAGAGGATGGCAGGTCCTCAGCAGAGAAAACGACACATACATCCATGCCTTACCCGGGGTTCGAACCCAGATCCCTTAGAGCAGTAGCTAAGCGCGCTAACCACTCGGCCATGGGACGAATCAAACTGTCGTAAAATCAGAATATTGTTAGAATAAAAACCGAAAGAAAAGAGTGTAGAAATTCTGTACATACCATACCCTGTGCAGATTAAATAAAACGTTGGATGGGAGGCTACCATTTGTCTCTCAACAGCTGTTCCAGTGGGTCCCCAACCTTCTCAGAGCCCTCTGGGTCTTTATGAACTGGCCATTTAGCCCATTGTGTGCAAAAAACTACCGCTCAGAGAAAACAACCCAAGTACAAAAACGCTGGATGACCTTGACGGGAGGCTACCATCTGTCTCCTAACAGCTGTTCCATTCGGTCACCTTCCCACAACTTAAACTGTGTCCTCTGGTCTTTATGACCTGGCCATTTATCCCTTTGTGTGCAAAAAACTACCGCTCAGAGATAAACCAACCTGAAAAACACGCTGGATGACCTTGACGGGAGGCTACCATCTGTCTCCTAACAGCTGTTCCATTGGGTCACCTTACCACAACCTAAACTGAGCCTTCTGGGTCTTTTATTATATTATTATTTTTTTTATTGATTTTATTTATTGATTTATTTTATTTAGCCCATTGTGTGAAAAAACTACCGCTCAGAGATAAACCAAAGTAAAAAACACGCTGGATGACCTTGACGGGAGTCTACCATCTGTCCCCTAATAGCTGTTACACTGGGTCACCTTCTCCCAACATTCTCTTAGCCTTTGGGTTCCCTATTACCTAGCCATTTACCCAATTGTCTAGAAAAAATTGCCGCTCAGAGGAAAAACAACCCAACCCAACACATATCTTCTCTATGGCTTATTAAAAGTGATCAAGGGACCCGGGTTCGAGTCCCAGGTAAGGCATGGATATTTGTGTTGTCTCTGCTGAGGTCCCACCATCCTCACAGACCTTCGACTATGGCTCAGAAACTGACAGGCTCATGTCAGATCGCTGTGGCAAGCAACTGCTTGATGGAGAATTTTTTTCATTTTTTTATTTTATTTATGAAGATATTTTCATCCTTTTCCCTATAATCTAAAGCCTCTTTGGATTGGAAATAAAATAATCTTTAGAGGTTAACTGTTTAGGGTATGCAATGACTCCTTGGCTAATCTGTTAATCCCTGTTTAGTCTGTAAAACACAAATTCGTAACAATTATGCTGTTGTTTAGGGATATTTTTATATTGTGCATTTGTATATAAATCTATTAACTGAGCTTAGAATTAATCAGAACTAGATTTATTTGTTATTTGAAGACGTAGTTCAAATTTTGGAGTACCAATTACATTCCGGTGCTATGAAAACTGTTTGTATTGAAAGTCAACTAATTGCTCTCATATTTCTAAAAAAGTTTTAATCAATTTCGAAATATTCCATGAGCTTTTAATAAAGTCTCAATAAATTAGTTTATTACTTGTCATTTTTGAAATAAATGGCTTAAAATTAAATTTTAAGCAAATTCAAATAACAAAAAAGATAATTTTTTTTTTACATTTTTCGTGACTATTTTGTTCAACAGATGTCAGGACTATATAGATATGACCGGACCCGAACAGCTGAATAGCAAAAGAAGCGATAAAGAAGAATAATTAAATACGTGTAAAGGACCTCTCAGCTGCACTTTTTTTCCTCACAGTGGGTTAATTGACCAGGTCACAAGGAACCCGAAGTCTCAGAGAACGCTGCTGGAGGGGACAGCTGTTCGGAGGCAGATGGTAGCCTCGTTTCAAGGTCACCCAGCGTGTTCTTTAACGTGCACAGGATATGGCTCCGAACACGGAGCCACACTCTGTGCACGTTAAAGAACTCCCGGAATCTCCCGCACACGGAACCACGACTTAATGTCCCATCCGACGGACGCTGGTCTTTCCAATCCCATTGGTGTCCCCTACTGACCGAGCGCAGGGCGGGGAGTTTTGCGGAGATAAATCTCAACGCTGAGTATCATCAGCGTTGAGATTTATCTCCGCAATAGGAGGAGGATTATAAATAAGGATTATAAATATCAATAGGATTTAAACAGTAATGGAAACCAAAACATTTATCTCGCCCTGCCCAAAGAAATGTAGATTATTCGATTTTGCCTTCCTATAAACTTGTTTCTGTTACGGTTTCAGAATAAATAAACTGATATCGCTGCTGTTAAACATATGAACTTCCGTTACTAATTAAATATTACATCAGTTGAAATAGTAAAATAAAACAGATTTTCTAATGTCTGTTAATTATTCAGGGTATTATTCTCTTTTGTGTTTTCATCATCATCATCATCATCCTCAAGCAGCCATGGGCTACGGAGGTCCAACCAGACCGCACAGTTTAATTCTCCAAGCATATCTGTCCTGAGCTACATCTGCTGCATCCGGCCACTGTACACCAATTCTAACAAGGTCCTGTTTGACATTGTCTGCCCACCGCATCCTAGGTCTCCCCCTCCTTCTGAGGCCTCTAGGCACACTGTTCATAACCCTATTCGCCAATCTATAATTATCCATACGGGCAACATGGCCAAACCAGCGGAGTCTCTCTCTGCACAATATGCTGCTTAAAGGAGCGTTGCAGACTCCTTTGCCTAACCTCATCATTAGTTACAAAGTTAAACCACCTAATACCCAAGATACTGCGTAAGCATCTAGAATCAAAAGCATCTAGTTTCCTGTTATCTTGCTTACACAGCGTCCAAGTTTCACTACCATAACTAACCCTAGAAAGAACCAAACTATTATACAGTCTAATTTTAGTCTTAAGGTGTATACGCCTATTTCTCCACAATCTCCATAGATTCTTAAAAGTCCCGCAGCAATACCTATTCGTCTGTTAATCTCATGCCGCACATCACCAGTATCAGTTACGCAGCTCCCTAGGTAATTAAACTGTGACACCTGCTCAAGACTGCAACCATTCAGATTAACTGAATCACAACCTGCCTGACCAATTTTCATCACTTTAGTTTTCTCTCTGTTTATAACCAAACCTACTGTACTACCAGTCTAATCAACAGTTCGAATGAAATAGTTCATCTCATCAACATCATTTGCCAAAAGGGCTAAATCAGCAGCATAATCTAAATCAGAAATTTTCGTATCTCCAGCCCATTTAAGGCCAAAATCTTTCCCTTGAAGTGAATTTCGCATAACATAATCAACAACCAAACTAAAGAGAAAAGGAGACAAAATGCACCCTTGTCGAACACCAGAAGTAATTCTAAACCAATTGCTACAAGACTTACCAACTCTCACATATGACTCAGTGTTATTATAGAGAGCTTTCATTATGTTAACTAACTTGTCTGGTATACCATATGATCTCACAATCAACCACAAATTATGACGATCAACAGAGTCGAAAGCCTTTTTGAAATCAACAAAGCTGGCAACCAAAGGTTTCTGAAACTCTAAACATTTCTCAAGAATCTGCCTAAGTGAAAATATCTGATCTACACATCCCCTACCACTTCTGAATACACATTGCTCATCACGCAATTGCCTGTCAACCAGATTCTTAATTCTATTAAGCACAATCATGGAAAGAACTTTACCTGGAACGGAGAGTAGGCTGATACCCCTATAGTTATCACAAGAACTGCGATCACCTTTTTTCAAAATAGGGATAATAATAGCTCTGGTAAAATCTTTAGGAACCATGCCTTTATCATAAAAGTTATTCAAAATTTCAGTCATCCAAATGGTAACTGAAACATTCCCAGCTCTAAGCATTTCCGTAGTAATTTCATCAACCCCTGGGGATTTATGAAGTTTAAGTTTAGAAATAGCCAAACTAACTTCAGATTGTGTTATAGGGCCAACATTAAAGCCAACAATGCCTCTATCATCATTGCAAACAATGGGAGTAGAACTAACCACATTGTTTAGAACATCACTGAAATGCTCAGCCCACCTAGCCATGACAGAATCCTCACCTTCTATAACTTTACCTTGTTTATCCTTCAATCCCTGTATACCTGTTCGTTTTCTACCACACAAAACATTAACTATCTGGTACAGCTCTCTGCTGTTGTGCTGTCTAACTGCTTCCTCAGCTTTGTCAGCAAGGCCATCAAGCCAAAGATTCTTATCAGTAGCTAACTGACCCTTCACACGTTTATTAAGTTCTTTGTAATGCTTTCTATTAGGACTAGTAGGGTACTGATTAAGGACATTCCTGCAATTCCTTCTTTCTGAAATAAGTTCAAGTGCCTTATCACTTAAATAATTCTGCCTCCTCTGCTCCTTTTTCCCTAAAAGAGAACTGTTAGTTTCCAAAAAAGCCTGTTTAAAATGGCCCCATTCTTTCTCAACTTCAGTATTAAGCAAACCATGACTGTCATAATGACTGAGTAACCTATCATGGTAAGCTTTAGCTATAACTGGGTCTTTCAGAGCTTCAGTATTAAAGGTAAATTTTTTAACCCTAGCACAACACTTTTTAAGTTTAAGTTGCAACACACTTTTAACAAGGTAATGGTCAGATCCAATTTCAGCTCCCCTATATGCCCTGGTATTTCTAACAGAACTAGCCCATTTGCTGTTAATTAATATATAATCAATCATATTCTTATGCAGCCCATCAGGTGAAACCCATGTGTGTTTATGTATGTCGCGGTGTTTGTAATATGTGTTAGTTGTTCTGAAACCATTTAGTTTACTTACCTGTAGGAGACGTTGCCCATTGCCATTGCAGCTACCAATAACAAAAGGGCCTATTACTCCTCCCCAAATGTCAGAGTCGGTACCAACTTTGGCATTGAAGTCACCAAGAACAAGGGTAATATCTCCTTTCTTGACAGAATTCAAAATATCCTGAAGTTGTCTGTAAAACCTATCCTTCTCATCCTCATCAGAATTCTCAGTTGGGGCATAACAGCAGATAACATTCAAGTCTTTAATGCTTGTCTGAAATTTTGCTGTAAGAAACCTTTCATTAATGCACTCATATCCTAGAAGAGCATCACTAGCATGTCTGCTGAGCAGCAGACCCACGCCTTGGTGATGCTTTCCATCCTCCCTCCCTGTAAAGAGAAATTTAAAGTTATTTTTAAGTATCTCACCTTTACCTGTCCATCTGGTCTCTTGCAAGCCTAGAATATCTAGGTTATAGCGCTGGAATTCCTGCATGAGGACATCAAGAGAATAATCTCTATGTAATGTCCTCACGTTCCACGTTCCTGCAGAGAGAAAATGATTAGTAGGATTTTTAAAGAAATTACGTTTATTGAGATTGGGTACGGCCAACAATATCAAACAGCCCCCTGATCGCAGGCATGGGGCAAAGACCTGTTCCTGCTCCGCTAAAGGCTGAAGTCACCGATGCTGGTAGGAACTTCAGGCACCACCTTTTCAAGTGGACTTTTTCAAGAACCATATGGCCTGCCTGAGACACATTACTCCAGTTTAGGCTTGACGATGCCCAACTAGCTAAGTAAGGTTCAGGTACCTGCGATGGCCTCTGATTAGGATTATCCACCAGCTGATATAAGGTATCCCATGCCTCTGTTCACTTAGAGCTGGCAACCCAGAAGCAAACAGAAAACACAGCGGCAGACTCTCCCTCAACAGAGGCCCACCAGTGAAGCAAGTTCAGGATCCATAATCAAGCTCAAATCCATAAACAAGTCCAGTCTAGTAGGTATAAATGGTCAGCACCAGGACCCTGTGAAGTTGACCACTCCTCAACAGGGTTGAAAAAAAAGAAAAAAGTGGCCATAGATGACCAGATCAGTAGGCCATACTGAACTGGCAGCCCTCCCCTTCCGTTCCCTTCCAAAAGAGAATATCTCTTTTGAAAGGTACTAACGGCCTACACCACGAAAAGGCGGGGTCGGACATTAGGTGCTATACATGGCCGGTTCTGTGCATCATCACTGGGGATTGGTACACAGCTCTCCTTCCAGTTTACGCCTAGCTACCATTTACAAGCCTTTTGTGTTTTACAACCAATTATTCTTCGTAAATTTTATCGGAATGAGATGATACAAAATACGGCGTCATAGCAAGTCGGGGAGTGTCCTTTACTGTCTGTCTGTGGCAGCCACAACTCATCGGGAAATCAAGGTACAGGCTTCAAATTTTGAGAGAATTACGAAAGTTTAATACTTCATTAAAGTATATCAGTATTTATAGTGGTAGTTGTTTCACTTTCATATTATTTTTTTCTATATTTTTTCATATACATTTTTAAGAGAATGTTTCAGATTGTGCTCCGTATTACAGTGCCAAATTTCAGATCGAAAGTCCAACAGCACGCCGTCTACCCTCTGAGAATTGCCCGGCGAGAAGCAAATGTATCAAATGTATGCAAATGACATCAAATGTTTGACGAGAAACATCTATTTCATGGAGACCTTTTCACATTGATAACGTTCTATTCCATGGAGACCTTTTCCCATTGATAACGTACTATTCCATGGAGACCTTTTCCCATTAATAACGTACTATTCAATGGAGACCTTTTCCCATTGATAACGTACTATTCCATGGAGACCTTTTCCCATTGATAACGTACTATTCCATGGAGACCTTTTCCCATTGATAACGTACTATTCCATGGAGACCTTTTCCCATTGATAACGTACTATTCCATGGAGACCTTTTCCCATTGATAACGTACTATTCCATGGAGACCTTTTCCCATTGATAACGTACTATTCCAGTCATACGGTGGGAACGCCAATGCTCCCAGAGATATCGGAGAAATGCAGCGTGTTTAATCAAGGCCAACTTGATTAAAATTTATTATGCAAATTATGAAGAAAGACTATTTTTATTTTAGATTCTCACTTTACCCATGTGTTTATAAATAATTAATTTACCTTTTTATAATAATTTAAATTGTAATAATTTTACTTTTTTCACAATTATTTTAAAAATAAAAGGTTTATATTGAATTCACTTTTTTTCATGAAAACAGGATCACCAATAGAAGTAATAAGGGTCTTTAACAGATTGAATGTTATTGATTTTTAGTTGCAAAAAAGAAAAGCAAAAGGGTTTATGGAATTCCGTTCAAGCGTTACACTGTGTGATGTAAGTGAAAAAGAATGTTAAAATTATTCTATAACAGTCGTTTGAAATTTATGAACGAACTCCTATGTCTTTAACAAATAGTCATCATCATCATCATCATCATCATCATCATCATCATCATCATCATCATCATCATCATCATCATCATCATCATCATCATCAAGCAGCCATGGGCTACGGAGGTCCAACCAGACCGTGCAATTTAGTTCTCCAAGCAAGTCTATCCTGAGCTACATCTACTGCATCTGGCCACTGCACACCAATTCTAACAAGGACCTGTTTGACATTGTCTGCCCACCGCATCCTAGGTCTCCCCTTCTTTCTGAGGCCTTTAGGCACACTGTTCATTACCCTATTCGCCAATCTATAATTATTCATACGGACAACATGGCCAAACCAACGGAGTCTCTCTCTGCACAATATGCTGCTTAAAGGAGGTTGCAGACTCCTTTGCCTAATCTGATCATTAGTTACAAAGTTGAACCACCTAATGCCCAAGATACTGCGTAAGCATCTGGAATCAAAAACATCTAGTTTCCTGTTATCTTGTTTACAAAGTGTCCAAGTTTCACTACCATAACTAACCCTAGAAAGAACCGAGTAAAAAATTATGGAAGAAATAAACATCTACTGTTTGTTTTACAAGTAATCGACTAAAGCCTCTAATACACCAATATTTAAACAAAAAATATGAAAAATTCTTCCCTAGTCCACTTACTGATATAAGAATTAATCTATAGGTGTGAAGCGAAGGAATTTAAACTGACATTATACGAGTATTTTCAGCTTTGTATGTAAAATTGCTCAGTGGATAAATGTGATATTTAAAATTTTCACTGTTTGAAATATGTACTACAGAATAATTCGAATTTGGTCATTAGTAGGCGATCATCCCTCAAGACAATCTGAAGAATGTCAATTGCAGGTTACAAGCATAAGTATGAAAGTTTCAATGATCTTTATCCCAGATAGATATTATATATGACGCACAAATAACAGATGTTTAGAAATGCGACCATAGTTCCAATGGCTAGGATATCTGACGAACTTATTAGTTTAAAAACTAACGTAATCCGACACTACTTTGTTTATGACTTAAGCAAAACGTCTGAAATTACGAGTATTTTCAGACATGTATTTTCAACGATATTGTCTTCCAATTAATATTTGGTATTTTTCTTTTTGGTATTTTTTTTGAAAAAAATTCAGAAATAGAAATATTATAAATCTATAAGTGGTGTAATAGAATTGTACAAATGTTTTAAAGGGAACTGCAAAGCTGTTTAGATTACAGAGTATTATAAAATCACATTTCATTCAATCAAATAAAAATTTCTACCCTGTTTAGAAACAGGTTCATTGGATTGCGAAGATCAATTTACAGAATACAGTTACTTTCATTTTATCTCGTCATATAAATAAAAAGAACGTTTTAGGAGACTGACTTAATAAGGTCGCCTAATTAATCTTCCTTTTTGATAACTCATCGACACTACGTTTCAATAATCGAGCCTTAGCTCAGGACAGAATATCTGGAGAACTAAATTGCCATCTAGTTGGAGCTCCGTAGTCCTTGGCTGCTTGAGGATTCTGTAGGTATGTACAGTCGCTCAAAAAATATCCGCACACTGTGGTTGATTATAGGATTCAGAAAAAATATCTGTCACCGATATTTTTAGAAATTAGTGATTTGGCGACCTTCGTGTACAGTTCACGACAGTTGCCAGATAATCAGATATTTTTTGAGCGACTGTACGTATGTATTTATGAATGTATGTATCTCAAGACTTTTTTTTCAAGAGAGGGCGGTCCGAGAATTTAGATTAGTGGGGGTGGAAGGCTTCAAGAATAATTTAGTTTCAAGAGGTAAGACTTCCGTAATAATATTCCACGGAACACGAAAAGTTAAAATGTTATTCTATATGGCATGGTATTTCCTAGTGTTTTTTAATGTATTTTAATTCGGACATAAAAAAAAGTGGT
This sequence comes from Ryuthela nishihirai, assembly GCA_038380435.1. NCBI lineage: Eukaryota > Metazoa > Arthropoda > Arachnida > Araneae > Heptathelidae > Ryuthela > Ryuthela nishihirai. Next base: position 3,112,704 of record JAWZYU010000041.1, read on the forward strand.
GATAGAATAAATTTAAGTAAAGATAAATGTTTTGGATTTCAAAGTAAGTAGACAATTTTGAGATTTCGTATAAGACGACAGAATTTTTTTGGGGGGGCCCTGTCTCTCCCCTTGGTACATTCCTGTGTGTGTGTGTGTATGTATGTATGTCCACGACCGAATCTAGAAAAAGATGGAAGTGGAGGGAAAAGACTGGATATAGAAAAAGATGGAAGTGGAGGGAAAAGACTGGATATATTCAAATATTATTTCTATACACATTTAGTCATAAAAAAGGAACTGATTCGAAAGTGAAGACACCTGCCGCTGTTGTTTTTCTGTTGAGGTCCTGCCATCCTCTCAGACCTTGTACTCTGGCGTATAAACTGACAGGTTTCTGTCAAACCTCTGTGGTTAGCAGCTGTTTCAGGGGGTATTTGTTATTTATTTATTTTATTATATCAGAAGGTTAAACGGGGATAAAATCTCATAGAGAATTACAGTTTTTGTTAACGGAATCGCTGTCGAACTTGAAGTCTCTTGACATGCTTATTTCTCGAAAATGAGTTGGTGTAAGTCCATGGATATGGTTCGAACAGGACTGCGTAGTGATACAGTTGGAAATTAGCTAAATGTATTCTGTAAGTTGTACGAACGAAGGTTGCATCTGGCAACCTTCGTTCGGCAACCAATTTGGGTTTAGGAAGGGCAGAGGTACAGAAACTGCATTGTTGAATTATACGTCAAAGGTGTTTCATTCCATACAACAATTGACAATAATCAATTTACTCTATCCGTATTTATGGACTTGGAGAAAGCTTTTGACACCATTGATCACGAAATTTTAATTAGCAAACTAGAAAATATTGGCATTCGTGGTGTTGTATTAAAATGGTTTAAAGCTTATAGCACAGAACGCAATGTGTTAGTCTTTTTAATACACTTAGTAACCCAAAACATATTTCATGTGGCGTACCACAAGGTTCAGTCCTGGGACCAACCATGTTTCTGATATTCATAAATGATCTATGTAAATTAAAAATAAATAGCTATATTAACACTTTTGCAGATGATACATCATTAACTTTAGGTGCTGATTCTCTGGAAAATCTCCTTTATAACATGAACACTGATCTAAAATGTGTGATGAAATGGTTGGATTTAAATGGATTACATTTAAATACGAAAAAGACTAAGTATACTCTATTTAACCTAAAAAAGAATAATTTAAAATTTATATTATTAAAAAATAATTTAATTAAAAAAGCATAACTCACTGGATGGTCTTGGTGGGATTATCATCTGTCTCCTAACAATTGTCCAGTGGGTTCCCTCCCCGAACCTTCTCTGAGACATCGGAGTCTTTGTGATCTGGTTATTTAACTCATTTTTGGCAAACACGTACAATCGCTCAAAAAATATCCGAACACTATGGTTGATTAGAGAATTCAGAAAAAATCTGGCAACGATGTTTTTAGAGATCTGGCATTTTTAAAAATCTGGCAACCTTCGTGTTCTTACACGAAGGTTGCCAGCTCACTAATTTCTAAAAACATCGTAGCCAGAGTTATTTTTACTGAATTCTGTAATAAACCATCATCATCATCATCATCATCATCATCATCATCATCATCATCATCATCATCATCATCATCATCATCATCATCATCATCATCATCAAGCAGCCATGGGCTATGGAGGTCCAACCAGACCGCGCAGTTTAATTCTCCAAGCATATCTGTCCTGAGCTACATCTGCTGCATCCGGCCACTGTACATCAATTCTAACAAGGTCCTGTTTGACATTGTCAGCCCACCGCATCCTAGGTCTCCCCCTCCTTCTGAGGCCTCTAGGCACACTGTTCATAACCCTATTCGCCAATCTATAACTATCCATACGGGCAACATGGCCAAACCAACGGAGTCTCTCTCTGCACAATATGCTGCTTAAAGGAGGTTGCAGACTCCTTTGCCTAACCTCATCATTAGTTACAAAGTTAAACCACCTAATACCCAAGATACTGCGTATACATCTAGAATCAAAAGCATCTAATTTCCTGTTATCTTGCTTACACAGCGTCCAAGTTTCACTACCATATCTAACCCTAGAAAGAATCAAACTATTATACAGTCTAATTTTAGTCTTTAGGTGTATACGCCTATTTCTCCACAATCTCCATAGATTCTTAAAAGTCCCGGCAGCAATACCTATTCGTCTGTTAATCTCATGCCGCACATCACCAGTATCAGTTACGCAGCTCCCTAGGTAATTAAACTGTGACACCTGCTCAAGACTGCAACCATTCAGATTAACTGAATCACAACCTGCCTGACCAATTTTCATCACTTTAGTTTTCTCTCTGTTTATAACCAAACCTACTGTACTACCAGTCTCATCAACAGTTCGAATGAAAGAGTTCATCTCATCAACATCATTTGCCAAAAGTGCTAAATCATCAGCATAATCTAAATCAGAAATTTTCGTATCTCCAGTCCATTTAAGGCCAAAATCTTTCCCTTGAAGTGAATTTCGCATAACATAATCAACAACCAAACTAAAGAGAAAAGGAGACAAAATGCACCCTTGTCGAACACCAGAAGTAATGCTAAACCAATTGCTACAAGACTTACCAACCCTCACACATGACTCAGTGTTATTATAGAGAGCTTTCATTATGTTAACTAACTTGTCTGGTATACCATATGATCTCACAATCAACCACAAATTATGACGATCAACAGAGTCAAAAGCCTTTTTGAAATCAACAAAGCTAGCAACCAAGGTTTCTGAAACTCTAAACATTTCTCAAGAATCTGCCTAAGTGAAAATATCTGATCTACAGATACCCTACCACTTCTGAATACACATTGCTCATCACGCAATTGCCTGTCAACCAGATTCTTAATTCTATTAAGCACAATCATGGAAAGAACTTTACCTGGAACGGAGAGTAAGCTGATACCCCTATAGTTATCACAAGAACTGCGATCACCTTTTTTGAAAATAGGGATAATAATAGCTCTGGTAAAATCTTTAGGAACCATGCCTTTATCATAAAAGTTATTCAAAATTTCAGTCATCCAAATGGTAACTGAAACATTCCCAGCTCTAAGCATTTCCGTAGTAATTTCATCCACCCCTGGGGATTTATGAAGTTTAAGTTTAGAAATAGCCAAACTAACTTCAGATTGTGTTATAGGGCCAACATTAAAGATAACAATGCATCTATCATCATTGCAAACAATGGGAGTAGAACTAACCATATTGTTTAGAACACCACTGAAATGCTCAGCCCACCTAGCCATGACAGAATCCTCACCTTCTATAACCTTGCCTTGTTTATCCTTCAATCTCTGTATACCTGTTCGTTTTCTACCACACAAAACATTAACTATCTGGTACAGCTCTCTGCTGTGGTGCTGTCTAACTGCTTCCTCAGATTTCTCAGCAAGGCCATCAAGCCAAAGATTCTTATCAGTAGCTAACTGACCCTTTACACGTTTATTAAGTTCTTTGTAAAGCTTTCTATTAGGACTAGTAGGGTACTGATTAAGGACATTCCTGCAGTTCCTTCTTTCTGAAATAAGCTCAAGTGCCTTGTCACTTAAATAATTCTGCCTCCTCTGCTCCTTTTTTCCTAAAAGAGTACTGTTAGTTTCCAAAAAAGCCTGTTTAAAATGGCCCCATTCTTCCTCAACTTCAGTATTAAGCAAACCATGACTGTCATAATGACTAAGTAACCTATCATGGTAAGCTTTAGCTATAACTGGGTCTTTCAGAGCTTCAGTATTAAAGGTAAAATTTTTAACCCTAGCACAACACTTTTTAAGTTTAATTTGCAAGACACTTCTAACAAGGTAATGGTCAGATCCCACCTCAGCTCCCCTATATGCCCTGGTATTTCTAACAGAACTAGCCCATTTGCTGTTAATTAATATATAAGCAATCATATTCCTATGCAGCCTATCAGGTAAAACCCATGTGTGTTTATGTATGTCGCGGTGTTTGTAATATGTGTTAGTTATTCTGAAACCATTGAGTTTACTTACCTGTAGGAGACGTTGCCCATTGCCATTGCAGCTACCAATACCAAAAGGGCTTGTTACTCCTCCCCAAAGGTCAGAGTCGGTACCAACTTTGGCATTGAAGTCACCAAGAACAAGGGTAATATCTCCTTTCTTGACAGAATTCAAAATATCCTGAAGTTGTCTGTAAAACCTATCCTTCTCATCCTCATCAGAATCCTCAGTGGGGGCATAACAGCAGATAACATTCAAGTCTTTAATGCTTGTCTGAAATTTTGCTGTAAGAAACCTTTCATTAATGCACTCATATCCTAGAAGAGCATCACTAGCATGTCTGCTGAGCAGCAGACCCACGCCTTGGTGATGCTTTCCATCCTCCCTCCCTGTAAAGAGAAATTTAAAGTTATTTTTAAGTATCTCACCTTTACCTGTCCATCTGGTCTCTTGCAAGCCTAGAATATCTAGGTTATAGCGCTGGAATTCCTGCATGAGGACATCAAGAGAATAATCTCTATGTAATGTCCTCTCGTTCCACGTTCCTGCAGAGAGAAAATGATTAGTAGGATTTTTAAAGAAATTAGGTTTATTGAGATTGGGTACGGCCAACAATATCAAACAGCCCCCTGATCGCAGGCATGGGGCAAAGACCTGTTCCTCCTCCGCTAAAGGCTGAAGTCACCGATGCTGGTAGGAACTTCAGGCACCACCTTTTCAAGTGGACTTTTTCAAGAACCATATGGCCTGCCTGAGACACATTACTCCAGTTTAGGCTTGACGATGCCCAACTAGCTAAGTAAGGTTCAGGTACCTGCGGTGGCCTCTGATTAGGATTATCCACCAGCTGATATAAGGTATCCCATGCCTCTGTTCACTTAGAGCTGGCAACCCAGAAGCAAACAGAAAACACAGCGGCAGACTCTCCCTCAACAGAGGCCCACCAGTGCAGCAAGTCCAGGATCCATAATCAAGCTCAAATCCATAAACAAGTCCAGTCTAGTAGGTATAAATGGTCAGCACCAGGACCCTGTGAAGTTGACCACTCCTCAGCAGGGTTGAAAAAAAAGAAAAAAGTGGCCATAGATGACCAGATCAGTAGGCCATACTGAACTGGCAGCCCTCCCCCTTCCGTTCCCTTCCAAAAGAGAATATCTGTTTTGAAAGGTACTAACGGCCTGCACCACAAGAAGGCGGGGTCGGACATTAGGTGCTAGACCTGGCCGGTTCTGTGCATCATCACTGGGGATTGGTACACAGCTCTCCTTCCAGTTTACGTCTAGCTACCATTTACAAGCCATAGTGTTCGTGTATTTATTTGAGCGACTGTATGTATACGAAGGTTGCCACATAACTAATTTCTAAAAAGAAATCGTTGCCAGATTTTTTTTTCTGAAATCTGTAATCAACCATAGTGTTCGGATATTTATTTGAACGACTGTATGTACACGGTGGTTACCAGATCACTAATTTCTAAAAAAGACTGTCAGATATATTTTCTGAAATCTGTAATCAACCATAGTGTTAGGATATTTTTTGACCGACTGTACAGTACCTCTCATAGGTAAAATTATCGAACCCAAATGCTCTCGAGCAAATTGGTTTTGCGATACAGATTGCTTTCGCTTGTTTAGATGACTACAGGTCACCACTGAATCTATGTTATGATGGGTTTTCATGTGTATTTGCAGATTGTTACACACATCCGTGGTCAGAATATAAGTTTGTACTTCTATTTCTTTATGAAACTAAATAATATTTTAGGTAATGTTTCAAGAAATAAATCATTATTCATTATCTCAATCAAGTGTAGGATTTAACCATGAAATTTGCAAAAGGATGAGGTTGGGTTGTTATACCTCTGAGCGGCACCTTTTTGCACACCATGGGCTAAATGCCTATGTCACAAAGAACCCGAATGCTCAGAGATGGTTGGGTGAGGGGACCCCTGGAACAGCTGCTGGGAGACAGATGGTAGCCTCCCGTCAAGGGTCATCCAGTGTGTTCTTTAACGTGCACAGGGTATGGCTCTCCTGCACACGGGGCGACGGCTAAACGTCCCATCCGACGGACGGCGACCTTTCAAAGCTCATCGGTGTCCCTTACTGACCATGGGCAGGGCGGGGAATTTTGTGGAGATAAATCCCAACGCTGAACCAGCTGTGACTCGAAACTGTGAACTAAAGATTACAAATTTGGGGCACTACCTGCTGAGCTACCCCCGCCCCCAAAAGGAGGAGGAGGTCTCCAGTGAAATGTTTCAAACTGATGATATATACTGAGTGATTGAATTAAACTATGTTACTTTGTAGGTCTGCGGATAAAAACGGTTAGTTGCACAAATCTGAAATTTGAAGGGGATAATAATAAGGTCATGCAGAATAAAATGGTAGGTAAAAAATGAAATTCTTATAAAAACTGCCAGCATGTTGAACGTGGCGCTGTACAGAAACACCATGCACATTATTCACCAATCACTTGTTAGTAAGAGAATATATCACGTGGTTACAGTATGAAAACAGAAAGCTATGATGAGACCTGACCCTTTTGTAATAGAGAGCATGATCATTTTCACTTTCCCAAACATTCCAGAAAAGTGAACAAGAAGAGCCGCGACACTGGAACTGAAGGATTGTGCATTATTCGTTAAGCTCTATTTCCAAACAATATACAAAGACACGAATGCTATAGCCGAATATCGCTTACTGAAGAGATGGAGACGCCTTTGAGGAGAATGAGTTACAGAACAGGGCTCAGAATTTTGAAGAAATGGTTATTAATCGTTATGCCGTTGCAGAGGAAGTCTACTGGTTTTTGAACACATTGTAAATGGCTGATGCAGTAGTCTTCTCTTAGAGTCAGGGCCGATGTAACACTCCTGAATCTTGCGTGATCAACTGTCTTCAAGGTCCTACGAAGTGTGTTGCGCTGCTTAATGTACAAAGTGGTATTTTCATGACTTAGGACTGGATAGGATGGAGCTGGATAACAACTGGTCATGTAACATTTTAAGGAGTAAGGAGGCGTACTTCCGGCTAAACAGTATTGTCAAAACTCAGAATTGTTGGGTAATGGAATCGTCACATCCTCTGGGGATGATGAAATTTCACAGCATGCTCCACCTGTTACTGTGTGGTGTGTTTTCAATGCTACTATCATCTAGGAACCCTTGTTCTCCAAGTTGGTCTAAGCCATGATCTCCTAACACGTATAACACAAATAAAACATCTCCAGAGCACAATGCTTTATTTCGTACAGTTTAATGTTATCTCAGTAACAGCTCGGATGCAAAACTTAGTAACTTCTTAAATAAACTTTTCACGAAAATCGTCGCAATCAAATCTATTTCAGTGTCGATTTTCAACAAAATTCGTTCACTATTTTCACAGTTGCGCAGATTTTAATATTTAACAGCTAAACTGGCAGTTTAAATAATTGTTGTCCTAAGTTAATAAAATCTAGTTAAAAAGAAAGCAAAACCGTCATACTGAACTTTACTAATCCATATAAGAATGTTTTTAGCAGTTCTTGTAATAATTATGTTAATTTCCACTAATTATAAATGACGTTTTGCAGAACAAGCTAACTCGCTAAATGTTTCAGCTTCCACACTAAACGCATATTTTAAAAAATTTGTTGCGTTCGGAAAAGATATTTTGATTTAAATAGATTTGACTGAGATTTTTGAATTATGAAACATTTTTTATAAAACTCTTTTTTAAAGAATTTACCGAATTCTGCAACTGACTTATTATGACATAATATATGACTGCACTTAATGATGGAACCGCTTAGTGTACATTTATAATCGCTCAAAAAAAATCCGAACAATATGGTTGGTTTCAGAATTCAGAATTTCAGAATTTCTGAAATCAACAATAGTGTTCGGATATTTTTTTGAGCGAACGTACTCTGTAGGGACTCATCTGTAAACACCGAGAAGAGCTTTGAGGGTGGGATGTATGTTATAATGTGGTATCACATAACGTACTATTAACGTTCTTATTAAACAAGCCTCCGACCTAGTACACTACGACATTAAAATGCTATATTTATTTTTGCGATTAGTCTTTTTAGCGTTTACCGATTACAAGAATCATATTTTTATGTAATATCTCTTGTAATTAAATACTAGTACAGTTAATACTCACTTGGTATGTTGACATTCATAGAAAAGTAAAGATTCCTACACCAAATATGTTAGTAAAATGAAGAGGCCGTTCTGTATGCACAGCGTGTGGGGTGAAGTGTTAAATCCTTCTGATACGTTATATATATTATAAACTACATGTTGTAAAATAACAGGTCCTACACTATTATTTTTCATTTTTAGCGACTTACGTTGGAAGTCACTGAATGGAATCCATCCTTAATGCTGCGACTCTTCTGTGATTAAACGACTACACAAGACTACACTAAATGATACTATAATTTATAGTGGTAGCTGTTTTCGCCCTCCTTTAATTACTTCTATCTAGCAAATAGCATAAGAGAAAAATGATGATTTAAGGCTACGCTGAATTAATATCTTCATTATTACACCGACTGCTTTCAGAATGAAATAAAGATTTCTACCTTTTCTAAACCATGCATCTGAATCTTTATATACGAGGGGACCTGAATTAAACAGAATAGTTAAGTAAATTTGTAGAGATAACTTAGTGGATATAAGCAATAATTTAAATTTGCACGTTTCAGATCATTACTGAAGAAATACATAAAACACTAGGCATCATGATATACAAATGGAAGTAGTGTAATTATAAATTTTAGAGAAGATCAAAAAATGTCCTGTAAACATAACATTCATCACAATTAGCTCAGCTGTTATATCTAGAAACGATCTTGCATGCAGCTATTGTTTTAGCATGTAATAGGAAGTTTTCACAAGCGTTCAAAGAAGTAGTAGCTCATTGACTTCAATGGAACGAGTGAAAGTCTACAGACACTTATCAAAAACAGTTTGAACCTCCTCAATAGGAATGAGTCCCGAGGACTGGCTGGAGTAATTGTGTCAGACTTACGATACTGTAGGATATGGGTGTTTCACCTTTGAGTGACACTTCTTGTACACAATGGGCTAAATGACAAGACACAAGGACCGAAAGGGCCCAGAGAAAGTTGGGGAAATGGAACCTACTGGTCAGCAGCAGACAAATTGTAGCCGCATATCAAGACCATCCAAGGGTTATTTAACGTCCAACAAGTCTCGGCTTAATCATCATTATCGTCTACCAAGTTTCGGCGCGCCATCTACCGTATTTATTATCTACCAAGCCTCGGCTTAATCATTATCATCGTCTACCAAGTCTCGACTTAATCATTATTATCGTCTACCAAGTCTCGGCGCGCCATCTACAGTATTTATTAGATAACAAGCATCGGCTTAATGATTATTATCGTCTACCAAGTCTCGGCTTAATCATCATTATCGTCTACCAAGTCTCGACGCGCCATCTACCGTATTTATTATCTACCAAGCCTCGGCTTAATCATTATTATCGTCTACCAAGTCTCGACTTAATCATCATTATCGTCTACCAAGCTTCGGCGCGCCATCTACCGTATTTATTATCTACCAAGTCTCGGCTTAATCATTATTATCGTCTACCAAGTATCGACTTAACCATCATTATCGTCTACCAAGATTCGGCGCGCCATCTACGGTATTTATTACCTACCAAGCCTCTACTTAATCATCATCATCGTGTACCAAGTCTCGGCTTAATCATCATTATCGTCTAAGTTTCGGCGCGCCATCTACCGTATTTAATATGTGCCAAGCCTCGGCTTAACCATTATTATCGTCTACCAAGTCTCGGCTTAATCATTATTATAGTCTACCAAGTCTCGGCGCGCCATCTACCGTATTTATTAGATACCAAACCTGGGCTTAATCATTATCATCGTGTACCAAGTTTCGGCTTAATCATTATTATCGTCGACCAAGTCTTTGCGCGCCATCTACCGTATTTATTTTCTACCAAGTCTCTGCTTAATCATTATTATCGTCGACCAAGTCTTAGCGCACCATCTACCGTATTTATTATCTACCAAGTCTCGGCTTAATTATTATTATCGTGTACCAAGTCTCGGCTTAATCATTATTATCGTCTACCAAGTCTCGGCGCGCCATCTACCGTATTTTTTAGATACCAAGCCTCGGCTTAATCATTATTATCGTCTACCAAGTCTCGGCGCGCCATCTACCGTATTTATTAGATACCAAGCCTCGGCTTAATCATTATTATCGTCTACCAAGTCTCGGCTTAATCATCATTATCGTCTACCAAGTCTCGGCGCGCCATCTACCGTATTTATTAGACACCAATCCTGGGCTTAATCATTATCATCGTGTACCAAGTCTCGGCTTAATCATCATTATCGTCTACCAAGCTTCGGCGCGCCATCTACCGTATTTATTATCTACCAAGTCTCTGCTTAATCATCATTATCGTCTACCAAGTTTCGGCGCGCCATCTACCGTATTTATTATCTACCAAGCCTCGTCTTAATCATTATTATCGTCTACCAAGTCTCGACTTAATCATCATTATCGTCGACCAAGTCTTTGCGCGCCATCTACCGTATTTATTATCTACCAAGCCTCGGCTTAATCATTATTATCGTCTACCAAGTCTCGGCTTAATCATCATTATCGTCTACCAAGTTTCGGCGCGCCATCTACCGTATTTATTATCTACCAAGCCTCGTCTTAATCATTATTATCGTCTACCAAGTGTCGACTTAATCATCATTATCGTCGACCAAGTCTCTGTGCGCCATCTACCGTATTTATTATCTACCAAGCCTCGGCTTAATCGTTATTATCGTCTACGAAGTCTCGGCTTAATCATCATTATCGTCTACCAAGTTTCGGCGCGCCATCTACCGTATTTATTTTCTACCAAGACTCGGCTTTATCATTATTATCGTCGACCAAGTCTCTGCGCGCCATCTACCGTATTTATTATCTACCAAGCCTCGGCTTAATCATTATTATCGTCTACCAAGTCTCGGCGCGACATCTACGATATTTATTGTCTCCAAGCCTCGGCTTTCATCTCACGGACGACAGCATTTCCAATCCCATAGGTGTTCTCTTCTCACCGAGGGAATGGTTCGAATTAGCCGTTATAAATGAATGTTGGAACAGCTGAGACTCGAACCTGGGAACTACAGATTACGATTCATGCGCGTTGCCGAGTGAACTAATCCTTTCTTCCGATACTATATTAGAGAAAAAGTAGAGGCCATATGAAAGCGATACGACTTCAAGTGTGTATGAAATCACGACTGCTTTCCAAATAAGACTCATATATTCGGACACTTCCACAGGGAACTCCGCTATTTGCAATTCGGCAGTCGGTGTCCTTTTCGGAGACTTATAGTGTTGGCTAAAATCGGCTAGGTTTCAGTGTTGTCGGAAGAGGCATGAGTGAATTGTAGAAAACTTGGGGGGAAAAGGTCATCTAGTCAGATGAAATATGAAATTTAATATTTTCTACAGATGGCAGAGCTAGGGTGTGGTGGTGACCACGTGACACAATGAACTTCTCATGTGAGGGATGAGGAGGGGGAGCGTGAATGTCAAAGGTGGGAGGTGAGAATACTAATAACAGTAATTATTAAACTCAAGGATGTTTCACGTATTCTTTATGAATATTTCTTAAAACCTCTAAAACGAAGGGACAAATATTACAGTGCAATAGAAATTCAGTCCCTTTACCTTTTTAGTCTCTATTCGGTCATTGTTTCCGCCCCCCTCCTTCTTTCATTTTCTTCTATATCGGGGCTTTATCCTACTCATGGCATTCGGATTGCATTTTAGCTACCTATCATTTGATCATCACTTGTATCTCCCTGAGATGTGAACCATCGTTATGCTTTCACGTTGCAGTTGTCTCAGAGCTTTCGTTGGATTTTTCACACCCAACGATAAACTCCATCTGGTGACGAAATTCTGTACTAGTTTTATATGAAAAAGGAGAAGTTGAAATACCACATTTATCCACTAAGTTGTTTCTAGAAGGTTACTTGGGTATTGTCAGCTGAAATGGGTACCTTCAAATAAAAAGATTAACTGACATAGTTTGGCAAAGATATGATTCTTATTTAATTTAAACCAATACGCAGTGTATTAATGATGTTTTTAAAAAATTTTTCTCAACTTCAAAAGATTTTTCATTTTTAAATAGCATAATTTTAACGCAGCATTAAGCTTCATTTCCTTCATATGATCTTAGTTTAAGAAAAGTAAATAACGGGATAATTCAAAGAGCAACCGCTATGAATATCTGTATCTCTCATTGTAGTTTTATTCACTCGTTCAATTGAATTACCATTAAATCCAAGTGACAGTATTCTAGTTCAGTGGAAAACAACAAGTTCAGTCAAAAGGACAAAACCTCTTACGAAGTATCCTATATCTACAGAATAACTAGTTGGCAGAGATATATGATTCAATACCACTAGAAGTCTTATATAAGTAGAATTTGGCCATCTGAAAATTAGACGTCATGCTTTGTCGTCGTTCGAATTGTTCAGCTTGCAAAGTTGAATGGCATTGCACGAATACTTATTGATTAGGAAAAGGTACGTTAATATTTGATACAGATTTCAGTGTTCACGACTGGAAGCACTTTGCAAAAGTGATGAAACAGACAAGTAAAAATAATGGCTTTAAAATAAAGAGATAGTAATTTCGCTTTGTCTTCTGTCTTTCTGTAGACTTCGAACTCTTTTCTTTATACAGGTAAAAAAAAAATCTTTCTTTGTTAGATAGGTATTGATGAAAATTGGATTGAATATTAGGATTTGCACTTTCTGAACTCCCAAAAGTTATAACTACGCCCTCTAACGGTAGAAAAATTTGAAAATTCAAAATTTGAGACTAATATTTCAAACGAAGTATTTATATTAGAAATTTGAAATTTTTGTGTTGGAATGGGAATGTCGTGAAGTTACCATGGTAGCAAAATGTTATCCCTTAGACCGTGGAGTAGCAACATTTTTGGTTTTAACAGAAAACTGTATGTTTTTAGAGATAAATTAAAAATAATTTTTGGGATGGACAGGTATTGATGAAATATTGCGAATTTTATTTTCCGAATCTCTCAAAAACTATAACCGCTCCCTCAAACGGTGGAAAAAATCGAAAAAAATTCTAAACTTTAAACAAATATTGCAGACTATGTAGTTATTCTGGAAATTTAAGATCCCCGTATGATGAACAGTTCCGTACGAGATGTCTGAAAAATGGCACCCTGAACCGGGTGCTGGAGCTGTATAACAAAGTCGCACGCACTGGGTGGCGTACTTTTCCCCTGGATGAAGGCAAACACGTTGCCTTCCGGGGTGTTGACCAAGACAAAAAAGATATTCGTTTTGTCTGAGGCGAAATTCTGTCTGAGGCGACACCACTGAAGAGTGCTTGCCTGAGGGCAGATGTGAGAGACGAACGCAGTGACGGACGACATGCTCGTAATAATAAATATAAAGGCCTAATGTCCCGTGGTCGAGTGGTTAGCGCGCTTGGCCACTGATCTACGGGACCTGGGTTCGAGCCCCGGGTAAGGCATGGATGTTCGTGTTGTTTTCTGCTGAGGTCCTGCCATCCTCTCAGATCTTCTACTGTGGCAAGCAAGCAGCTGCTTGAGGGGGTATTTATTTTATTTTTTATTAATGTTTACCGTCCGTCTGGTGGGTATTCGATGTGGTACCTTTGCCAGTCCCTTTGCAGTTGCGTTATAATCCCAAATCAGTCACGCAATGCCATGCGTCGCAAAATGGCGGTCCTGTCGTTCCGTGGTCATATGGCGTCTTCATGATCCTTCACGATGTTTGCTGGATCCTTATTGAACCCACTAGCGCCTGATGTGTAATATAGTACTGGGATTGCGGCCAACAAGGTTGGCCATATCTCTTTACGATAAATCAGCTTCTCTAAGGCCGATGATTGTTCCACGCTCAAAGTCTGTTAACTGTTGGAACGGCTGTCGCCGTCTTGCTTAAGGACGACATCTTTAGAGGTTTAGAACAATTTCCACAACGTTTTGTCAATCAGGGAGCTTTGGTTGCCTTTATCTGTATTCGATTGATCCGCATTTGTGACGTCAACCTGCGCCTGTCCAATTGTTTCGATCATCCTCCAAACCTAATCATTTCCATGCATTTCCGTATACTACCGCCTCCCTAAATTTCGTCACATTTGCATAAATTCCTGCAAGTGTTGCATTTTTTATTTTCTGTAGTGTATATTGCTGGTAAAGGACGTTGCTGAAGGCTATTATTCCTGCTTAGAACGATGTTTATACGAAAGGCCAACAGAGCAGCCTAGGTAGGTCTATTTGTCATTAACTTGTGTTCAGTTTGTCCCAAAATAATAAATATTCCGGTATCGGTAATTAGAGTTATCTTCGGATGTTCAACAGATACTAGTCAGATGTATTTCGTAGTCAGCTAGTGATTAAAATAAAGATAAAATTAATTACTCTAGACTCTCTCTTATCCGGTCTCGGCTCAACCGGCCTCCGCTTTAACCGGTCGTTGCAAGAAGAGGAAGCAAGTCGCCGCGTGTTTTGTTTATAGTAGAGTACGTATTTGCATCAGTTCCTCTTTGTGAATATTACAGTGCACGGTGTACTGTTCGTATACAGAGTGTGTTTTGTGATCTATTAATTATTGTGTGGTACAAAATGAACGGGTGCAAACGTCAGCGTAATGTCGTTACGAGGAAATGAAATTAAAAGCGTTAGAACGTATTGGCAAAGGTGATTCAGTAAGGCAAATTTGTGATGAATTAGGTGTAGGTAAAAGCAAGGTAAATGACTGGAGGAGGAATAGAAAATCTTTGCAAGATTTTTGCACTCAAGTCGAGTCTGAAAAAACGCTTTCTTCTCGGTGCACTCTTAAAAAGCCTAAAATTGAAATTGTCGATGATGCACTTTGGTTATGGTTCATGCAAGAGCGTCGAAAAGAATGCCAATCAGTGGGCCAATCTTTAAAGAAAAAACATTATTCCTTGATTTTAAAAATCGATAAAGAGAAAGTTTTTTCAGCAAGCGAGGGACGGCTTTCTCGCTGAAAATAATGGCATGGTGTTTATAATCTTGGTGTTTGTGTTGAGAAAAAATTTTTTTTTTTGATTTGCGACATATAGCAGGGGTGGGCAATTGTTTTCGTATCTACACTGCGCATGCGTATTGACGTGGCTGTCCTAGTGGAAAATACGAGACGAATCTTCGGTCGCGCACGGGAAGGAAATCTCGGTTCAAGGCGGATTTTTCTGACTGTCTTGGCGGGCCACAAAAAAACTCTTAGCGGGCCGAATGTGGCCCGCTGGCTGCTATTTGCTCATCCCTGACATATAGGACAGAGAAGAATCCTAGAAGTTACTTCTAGCTTAATACAGGCCTTCTCATACAAGGACATGCCCTACTAAGACCGACGTCACTGCTGACCACTGCCTTAGTTAGAGCTAACACAACACACAAAGTTTGCCTTGATGGAACAGTCGCTAGCTGCCTAACCACTATGCCAGTTATGGCTGTAAGTTAAGCTGTAAGTGAAGTAAATTGTCAGCTGATCCTTTAGCAGCAAAGGAATTTTCAGAAAATCTTTTAGTGCTTATTGAAGAAGAAGGCGTATGCGCAGAACAAATCTACAATGTAGATGAGACTGGGTTAAATTTTAAACTTCTTCTAACGAAAACGTTTGCGACAGCGCAAGAAACCTCAGCATCAGGATTAAAAACAAACGGAGAAAGAATCACTGTGGCTGTGTGTACAAAGGCTGCAGGAACGTACAAACTTCCTGTTTTTGTAATTGGGAAATCAGCAAATCCCCGAGCATACAAACATTTAAATTTAGCTGCTCTGCCAGTTTACTACAAAGTTGAAAATTCTGTTTCGACAGAGTGGTATTTGTTTAAAGAGTGGTTCTTTACAGAATTTGTTCCAAAAGTAATAAAACTACTTGAGCAGTCTTAAAATGGCTGTAAAGGCTCTACTCATTCTCGACAATGCCCCCAACACACCCAAGCGAACTCATTTCTGACAGCATAAAAGCCATGTTTTTGCCACCTAATGTAACATCTTTAGTGCAACCAATAGATCAAGGCGTGCTTGTAAGTTTAAAAAGGCGATGCAGGAGAAAGCTTCTTTCAGAACTTCTACAGCGAACCGAAAATGACGGAACAGGACTTTTAAATGCTTTGAAAACAATAAATATCAAGAATGTGATGCATGAACAGGAATGCTTCGTCTGGCCCTCATTGTCGTAATGGACGCCCTATTGTCGTTTGGAGAGAAAAAGCCATGGGAGGGAGCAATGACCACTCCAACTAGCTGCTAATCCATCCATGCTGCTAGTAAGATTCTTCCAATACGTTTCAGATAAAATAGTTCAGATATAATAGATAAAATAGTTTAGATTTTTACAGATAAAATAGTTCAGATATAATAGATAAAATAGTTCAGATTTTTACAGATAAAATACTAAATAGAAATGCGTGAAAAGTCATAAATTTACCCCCAAGTGACTATTCCCTTAGGTGACTTATCAGAAGTTTTATAGTTTTCAAATTATTCAATGTCTGATAAGTCACAGAATTTATGAGAAAACTAGAAGGAAACATATCGCCTCTGGTGCGTATGAGAATCTGGTTTTCAAAGAGAAAGAATTTTTCTTTTACCTACCGTTTAATTCCTTAAACGTTTTAATATGAGTTAGCGGATGGTGGGGGAAAAATGCAAATAGTGTTTCATTAGTAATTAATTATACAACATGAGAATATTCGACTTTTAATTCTTAAATCTAAAAAGTTTCATTTTCTACATCTCTCTCAGAATCGTGGTAGATTATTGGTGTCAGGAAATATCTCTTACAAACTACGGATTATAAACTATGGATAACTTAAATGGAAATTTTCAAATTTCTCTTCTATACATATTATTTGTAAAACTCGAAAACAGCCCTGACGTTTCATTTCAGTGATTTGTATATATATATATTACGACTGCTAACTATTTGAAAAATTCAAATTATAATATTTCATTAGTACCAATCAAATTAAAAAAGAGTTCTCTAATTATCATTTCCATTTTTTCCAATGGAGACTTCGTGAAGTTCACCTTCCACCACAAAAATTTCATATTTCTATCATAAATACATCGTTGCAATATTCGTTTGAAATTCTGGAATTTTCACCGTTAGAGGGCGCAATTATAGGATTCGAAAGAATCCGAAAATGCTAATCTTAATATTTTATCAATTCCTATGCAACCCAAAAAGAACTGTTCATTTATCTTTAAAAAAAAAAAACAATTATCTGCTAAAATTTAAAAAGTGTGTTTTCCCACTCCCTCTGGGTCTAAGGGGTCAACTCATTGTTGGCAATGCAAACTTCGTGACCTTCATATTTCACCACCAAAATTTCATATTTCTAATATAAATACATCGATTGTAATATTCGTTTAAAATTCAGGAATTTTCACCATTAGAAAGCGTAATTACAGTTTTGGAGAGAATCAGAAATTTCATATCGTAATATTTCATCAATACCTATCCAACACAAAAATGCTCTGTAAACAAAAAAGTTCGATGTGTACAAACAGACGGACGGGAAAGCGAAACTATTATCTCGTTTTCAAAAAAAAAAAAAAAACGCGATAAAAAAATCCCATCAAAGTTCACCGAATCGTGAAAAAATATCGAAATTCGCGAAATCATGAAAAATATCGAAATTCGCGAAATCATGAAAAATATCGAAATTCACGGAATCGTGAAAGATATCGATATTCGCTGGAGCATTTCAAAAACACTGTGAGTCGCAGAAATTGCCGCGGAAATTTTTCGCCGCGAAAAACTTACAGCTCTTCTAATAGCCTATCACACTCCCCGCATCAAAAGATTTCATTTGAAGCAAAACTCGTCTATTTCCGCAATCGCGTTCAGAACATATAGGGGGAAATCATTTTCATATTTCCCCCCTCTCTAGGGGCGATGAAAGAACGGGGGGGGTCAATTTTTCATAGCCTATGACACTCCCCTAGTCACAAATTTTCACTTGACACATAAATCATTAAGTTTGCAAGATATGGTGTAACAACTATTTTGACAAATCCACAAACTGACAAATCCACAAATGTCGAAGCGAAAAGCAATAGAAAGATAGGGGGGGGGGAAAGGTAAATAAACCAGAAATTAAAAGAAAAGCCTATCTTCGTATATGGGCCCTAAAAAATTCAAAATAATCCTAAAGCATACCGATGGTGCAATCAGTCACTGAGTTCATATTCACTTCAAAGGAAGATAAGGGGCCGGAAATCTTGTTGAGTAGCTAAATCGGCTTCCTATCTTCCTTTGAAGTGGATACCAACTCACTGAGTGATTGCACCATCGATATGTTTTAGTTTTGTTTTCTACTTTTTAGGGCCCATATAGGAAGATCGGTGTTTTTTAAATTTTTTAATTTATTTATATATTTTGTCACTAAAACACCTACTTTAAAATCTTTCGTTTATATATGAATCATAAACATCGACCACAGTTTTCTTTCTTTTTGGAGTCGTGTTCGAAGTAGCCCATGACACTGGAGACGTCATGTTTTAATTTGAGATACGAGTCGTAAAAGTCGAACCCCGGGAAAATTCCCTCTTTTATCAGGAAGGAATAGTGGAGGCAAAATTCAAAATAGTTTATGATTGTCATTATATGAGCTTTCATTTGACACCTAATTTATAAGGGGGTGGCTCAGTCGGTAGCGCGCCAGGCTCGCAAGCTGCAGTTCCCAGGTTCGTGTCCCAGCTTGGTCAGCATTGAGATTTATCTCGCAAAATTCCGCTACCCGCCCACGGTCAGTAAGGGACACCGATGGGCTTGGAAAGACTGTCGTCCGTCGGATGGGATGTTAAGCCATGGCCCCGTGTGCGGGAGAACCCTACCCTGTGCACGTTAAAGAACACGATGAGTGGCCTTGATGGGAGGCTATCATCAGTCTCCGAACAGCTGTTCCAGTGAGTCCCTCCCCCAACCTTCTCTGAGCTTTCGGGATCCATGTGACCTGGCCACTTAGCCCATAGTGTGCAAAAAAGTGTAGATCAGAGGTAAAATAACCCAACTAACTCATAACTATAGGATCTCGCGTTCGGAAGATATAGTAGAATGACTTTCACATTACCCATTTTTCTGGGGGAAAGAACACAAGAGCGTGAATTTTTATAGACTATGACACTTCCTACGTCACAGGCTTTCATTTGACACAAAGGTTGTTACTGTTCACACTCCCATTGAGAAGATATAGGAGGAGAATCATTTTCATATTTCCTCCTTTTTTCGGGGGAAAAAAGCAGGGGTAGTCACGTTTTCGTAGCCTATGTCTTCCCGTGCTTAAGAAGGATTCATTTGATGTATAGCTTGTTACTTTCTGCATTCACGTTCTGGACATATAGCCAAGAACAATTTTCCTATTTCTTCTGTTTTGAGTGGGATTAAAACATGGGGAGTTAATTTGTTACAGCCTCTGACACTCCCGCGTCACAAGATTTCATTTGACATATAAATCATTAATCTTCTCATCGCATTCGAAAGATATGGTGGAATAATCTTTTATCAAATCCTCAAATAGACAAATCGACAAATTGTCAAAGCCAAAATCAAGAGGAAGATAGGTAAAATCGACTTGATCCGAAAGGGATACAAACCTAAGAACTCCTAAAGGTGTGTGATGTTCTCTGACAGTTTCACTACCATCCGCCGACTGAGATCTCTTCTATTGATGGCTTTTTTATACCACGGAGTCAGTCATTGGAAGTTGCTTAAATGCAATTGAAGATGGCGGTCGAAAAATCACTTTCCAGATATAACAGCTGAGCTAGTTACAATGAGTTTCATGTTTACAGAAGATTTTCCGAGTTTTTCTGATATTGAAAATCAAACTATTTCGATTTCTTTATCATGATGTCTACCGTTTTATGTGTTGTTTCAGTTATGATCTGAAATGTGTAAATATCAAATATTACTTATAGCCACTAAGGTTTTTCAAAAAGCTTATTAGGGAATTGTCAGTTTAATTTCAGTTACCTCGTATATAAACATTAAGATACATAGTTTAGCAAAGATATAATAGTTTATTTTGTTGTGAAAGCAGTTACTGTAATAATGAAGATATTATTTCAACGAAACACTAAAACATCATTTTTTTATCATATTCTTTTAGCTAGATAAAAGTATTCAAATGAAGAGTTGAAACAACTACCACTATAAATTACAATAACTTTTTGTGTAGTATTTTTGCATTCGTTTAGACGTAAAATTTCAAGTAATCTCTGAATGAATCAAGATTAGTGACTTGCTGTGTAAGTCGCTAAAAATTACCATCAAAAGAGCTTAGCGGGCCGCTACTTTATTTTACGTAACGTATTTTGTGTAGGAATCTTTACTTTTGTACGAGTGTCAACATACCAAGTGAGTGTATATTAAAATGGTAAATATACCATTTTAATGTTATAACGTAGTAGGTCGATGGTTTGTTTAATAAGATCGTTAATAGAATGTTATTTAATACTCTTTTAAAACATCCTAACTTTACCCTACCCTCACATCGTCACGGAATTTATGGAGGAGACCCCACAGAGTACATGTACGCAAAGCGGCCCCTTCATTAAGTTGGGTTGGGTTGCTTTACCTCTGAGCGGCACTTTTTGCACACCATGGGCTAAATGGCCAGGTCACATGGACCCGAAGGCTCAGAAAAGGTTGGGGGAGGGGACTCACTGGAATAGCTGTTGGGAGACAGATGGTAGCCTCCCGTCAAGGTCATCTAGCGTGTTCTTTAACGTGCACAGGGTATGGCTCTCCCGAACATGAGGCTACGGCTTAACGTCCCATCCGACGGACGGCGGCCTTTCCAAGCCCATCGGTGTCCGCTACTGACCGTGGACAGGGTGGGGAATTTTGCGGAGATACCTTCATTAAGTAAAACAATTCTATGTTATATCAATATTAACTCTGGTATAGAACTCAGTAATTTATGAAATAAAAGATTTATGAAATATGCCTGGTGTGGTTCACTGCAGTGAACCGCACCACCATTCGGAATGTTTGGCTCGAATTTCCTGCTGCCCCAAATGCGGTGGCAGACATCCGGCCACTTTCAGAGGGTGTCCTACTAGATCAGAGATATGAAGGTCAGAAAAATACAAGTGGAAAAGAATGTCACATGGACGGAAACATTTAAAATAAAAAGAGTGAAACTGTCTACTATATCACGTAATCCCATATTTGGCCGCATACAGAGCTTCAATTTCAGGTCCTTCCCGCCACCCCCGTCATAAACAAGTCAGAGAGTCTTCACTCCAGAAATCTAGAAACGCCATTGCAACAGAAATTATCGTAGTTCATTCCGAAGAATTTCCTACCTTAAACAGACGTTCAAATTACAATCGCAAGTCCAGCATCCAGAAGTTCTACCTCCAGCCACCGGTCTCATCTTTCTGAAAGTGAAAATGACCAGGAAATATTACAGTTCCTCGTGAAAAAAAGTCCAATCCCATATAAATAACATCTTGCAGGAATTCCCCAACGATCTAATGTCAGTCATTGCACCGGCGATTACTGAAAGAGAGGTCTCAGGTCAAGGCAATCAGAATCAGAGAGCCAAAGCCCATCGCCAGAGGCTATAGTTGAAACTGAATATTAACTTTTTCTCCATTCTACGGGATCCCATTTGCTAACCTTCCATTGCCTTCTTGTCTTAAATTATTCAATGGAATGCTAGATCCTTTTCAAATAAAAAAATTGTGCTCCTGGACTTTCTCAAATATAAATCTGTCGGTGCTTTGGCCATACAAGACATTGGCAGCTCCGAAAATATTGACCATTTTAAAATACCAGAACATGTAAACTTTTTCACTAGAAAAGATTTTTGCAGTCAAGGGGTTGGTCTACTTATACACAGTCGTACCAGAATAATATGACCACCTACCATAGATATAATATAATATGAGGTCATATTATTCATATTCGACTGTGTACATCGCCCCATACCACACAGCTTAATCAAAGTACCTGAAAACGATACAAGATTAGAAATCACAGCTGTCCATATCAAGATTAAACAACTGGAATTTTCCCCCATAACTTCTATAACCTAGGAGAGGACATTCCTGAGATTAAAATTGAAGAGATTATAGATGTTTCCCCCCTCCTTGGATCATTTGCGGAGATTTCAACGCCCATAGCATCAATCGAGGAAATTACTTTACTGACCCATGAAGCAGAGTTATCGAGAATATCATTGACAGATTGGATCTAACTTTATTTAACAACGGACGACATATTTTTTTTGAATACAACTTTAATTCATCAGCTATCGATCTGAGTCTTGCTTCACCTGAGCTGGAACATTTTTTATATTGGTTCACTTCAATGGATTTCCTCACAAGCGACCACACGCACATCATTATTGATGGATTCCTGTCATTCGCAAAAAAAAAAGCTTCGAACAAAGGAAAAATAGTTTAATTGCAAGACTTCACTCTAGATTTAAACAGCATTATCAACACCGAAACTCAAAGAAAATCCCGCCACTGAAGCATTTCTAGAAAACCAAGACAGGATTAAAAACTGGAAAACAAAAAAAAAAAGCAAACAAGAAGACATTACTGACGAAGACAGAATAAACGATAAATTTAAAATAGAAGAATTAATAAATGCCATGCGCTTCTCTAAAACTAGATAATCAGCAGGCTCAGATCAATTAACAAATTAAATGCTAAAACATCTACCGAATAAAGCAGTCAGTCAGTTACTTAACATCATTTACTACTACTGAATCACAGAAAAACTGCCCCAGCAATTGTGTGAAGCATTTTTCGCATCCATTCTCAAACCGAACAAAGATCAGAACAGCTTCGAACGATATCGACCCATCACGATCTCCGCGACCATACTAAAAATAATAGAAAAAATGATAAAACCTGGAATAGACTGGATGCTACACAAGAAAAATGTACTTTACGACAATCAAACCGGCTTCAGTCTGGTCGATCTCCAGATTAAGAGACGTCGAGATTCAGATCGTAGACTAAATCTGGACTCATCAGTAAATATTAGATTGAACATTTCCCAGAGTTCCAGTTTCCATGTTCACGACATCAGTTGAAACCATTCCTCACTGCATTGATTTGTTGCGGATAGAAATCTCGGTTACTCTTGCATACCTCTCTTCTACGACCTTCCAACGAGATATGATTCGATGTGGGACAGTTAATTCACTTATGGCATCTGCCACTCAGAACCAGATAATGGTCATCTGCTTCTGTTATTCTTTCATCCAACATTGCACGTGTAGTTTTTCGGAATGCATCCCTTGTTTCCATATCCCATTACTTCACTATTTAGACATCATTAACCTACCACCACCGACGTACCGTTAAACGCTCTCCACCATAATGAATCATTCATATCGTGTCCCTGTCGATTTTACTATCAAACATTCTTCGTGCTTGCATAATATCCGTGGTACAACGAACTGGATTCAGCCATGGTCACAAAAATACAACAGGAATATGACTAGAGTTGCTAACCGCCCTGTTTCCAATTGAAATGTTCTGTGTCCAGGTTATGAATTTGACCAAACACAACTTTTCTGGTTTCTCTATCTTCGGATTTAAATGATGTGCATTTTGGAAGCAGGCGGGTATGGTGATATATTACATCTAGACCTGGGAGATGCATGGAAGATAAGATAAAGATAAGGCTTCTAAGAAAGATGGTCCACAAATAAGCATATTGCACTGTTTATTACCTCAATAGTTTCGACAACTTCATGCGATACAGTCTCTTCTTTTACAGTAAGAGTACTAATGAAATAGATAGGGATACAACCTGCTTGCTCCTAGAATGAAGAGTACTTGGTCCTGCTTCTTAAATCCGTAGCAGTGATAACTATTCGTCGAAGGCAACGAAATCATTAGACCTCCTTCGTCGAAGTGAGTTAAGATGTTGGCGTTCAAATCATAAGAACTTACCTGTGTTGTGTTATTTAAACGGGTCTAAATCTGTAAAATATTGCACTATGTTTAAACTTGAGTCAAGTATTGAAATTAACAAACAGCATAGATATTACAAGTATCAGCGTAATTACAAAAAGCTACCAGACTACACGAAGTGCTTAACGAAAATACAGAACAATTGTATGAGTGTCTGCAAAGATCTGCTAATATCCCCTAAAGCAGAAAATAAATATAAGTTGAAGAAACACGTTTGAAGAAAGGTTTAAATATTTTGGAAATCTATTATTATTTATTTTTTGTTAAATGAAGCTTTATTTTTCAAAGAATATATATATAATTTGTAAACATCCTTTCACTTCTCTGTGCGGACTCCCAGATGGAAAAAGTCTCTCCTTGTTGTTTGGAAGCTGGTCAATGGTAATGCACTCTGGCATGAATCTGGAGAGATGCGGGTTCGATGCTCCCCGTGTGGGCGATGAATTTTTGAGCCGTCCCGTGGCCGAGTGGTTAGCGCGCTTGGCTACTGATCTACGGGAACTGGGTTCAAGTCCCAGGTAAGGCATGGATGTTTGTGTTGTTTTCTTGCTTATGTCCTGCCATCTTCACAGACCTTTTACTATGGCACATAAACTTACAGGCTCCGGTCAAACCTCTGTGACAAGCAGCTGCTTGAGGGGGCATTTATTTATTATTATTAATATATATTTAATACGATTTTGTATTAGCACCCATGTTTTAAGTCAATAATCGATTGTGTGATAGAATAGTTCTGGAAATGATCATTCTTAATGCAATGGCTGATAAATTTAAATTTTGGGAGTGAAGGGTGTTTGTATTTAGTCTGAAAAAATCTGTAGAACAGTTTTGCATATTTATTTATACACATTTTCCCTAAACAGTTCATAAAAAGAAGTAAAAAAGGGGAGATACAGAAGTCTCTCCCAAACAAAATGTCAGATTTCGTTTAATATAAAGTTGACAATACTAAGATAAGCGCAGTGGGTTCAGGTTATTCATAACTTATTTCGACTATATGTATTAGTTTGCTCAAAAAAATTTGGAGAAATATTTTTTGCAAAAATTATTTTTTATTGTGTTTAAACGCTACGTATCATTTGACGTATATATCGAATTAATAATCATTTTAAAGGCTAAATTAGTCTGAAAATATTATAAGAAACTGTAGTGATGATACAATTGCACATTTCAGTATTGAGACATCCAATAGATGCAGAAGGATAACCATTTGTATATTTCGCAAAAAATTATCTTTTTCCTAAATCTTGGACATACCATTGAGTACATCCGTATTTTATCTTTAGTTCCTTATGATGACAATTGTAGATTGAACGAAAGATATTTATTTTAATTTCACCCTTATATAAAACAAGTGGTAGCTATTAATATATTTTTGCCCACTTTTATGTAGCATTTTATATTTTGTCCCTCTTTATTTTTCAGATTGGGTGTTTCTAAAAACGGTTGTGCCATCATACAAAGCCCTCTCTCGTATGGAGAAATGTCCTCTCTCGTATGAAGAATCCTCTCATATGGAGAAGGCCAAACTTCATGTGACAACGACAGTGTGTAACAGCACCAGGACCCTGTGTGGTTGATCACTCCTCAGCAGCGTAGAAAAAGAAAAGTAGCCATAGTTGTCCAGATCAGTAGGCCGTACTAATCTGGCAGCCCTCAACTTCCGTTCACTTCCACAAAAGAGTATCTATTTTGAAAGGTACTAACGGCCTGCACCACGAGATGGCAGGGTCGGCTGCGTTTACTTATCACATTATGAATATATTACAAGAGAAGAGTGAATTAATTTAAAATGGATTAGGATTTTATATCCTAGTAAAATTGTATTTTTATTCACAGAGTAACAAAGTGTTTGATAAACATGATCAGCTATGAAATTAAAAAAAAGTTAGTAATTAAATGGAATTACTGAAGTAAAAGTCAACAAACATTATCATATAGTGATTGATTATCATTCTCAGCAAAAATGGAGAATCCTTTTCTACAACGTTTAAATTTTAATTATGCAAATGATTTAAAATAGCGTTAAAAGTTTTATTGAAAGTTGAATTATTTTAGTAATGCATATTATACATGGAAGAAAACCTTCTATTTAATATGAATGGGAAACCCCACACAACCTAAAACGTTTCGTGTCACTATGACACAAAACATGTCAGTAATTGATATCTTTGCCTTGTCATAATTAGACTGCTTATCCCTCATATAAATTTAAGTATTTAGTAACACTTATCAAATTAAGCTAAAATAACCCCAACTATTCATAATATTTCAATCACATTTAATGACATATACATTCTCATTCTAGGTATTAATCAAATGCCAGTTTGAACGAAATAATTTTACATTCAAAATGCAATGACTGTAAAGTCTAATTGCTTTACCACTGAAATATCAGTGGTATGTCAATTCTAATATAAATCAATTTAGCCCTAAAATATCAGCGAATGTCAAATTTAAGTCATTTTACCATTTAAATGTAAGCGAAATATGAACTATACAACCAATCATTTTACCAATTGAATATCAGCGAAATGTTAACTATAAATTAAATTATTTTGCCAATTAAATATAAGCCAAATGTGATCTATAAACCAAATCATTTTACCACTAAAATGTCAGCGAAATATAAGCTATAACCCTAACCATTATATCACTTAAATATCAGCTTAATTTTACTTATAAACCAAATCAATTTCGCACTAAAATCTCAGCGAATGTCATTTTTAAACTAAATCACTTTAAAACTTAAATATCAGCAAAAGTTCAACTATAAACCAAATCATTTTACCACTAAAATAATCGGTGAATGTCAACTGTAAATAAAATCATTTTAGCACTGAAATATCAGCTATAAACCATTTTATTTTACCACTAAAATATCAGCGAATATCAACTATAAACCAAATCATTTTATCATTCAGATATCACTGAGATTTCAGCTGTAAACCCAAATTGCTTACCTATTAAAATTTTCAAAATTCCGTTTACCTTGGGAGTTCTTGAACGCGACGATGAAATTCTGATCGAAATGATTTTCGCAAAACATACAAAAGTATATTTTCCAATGCCGGAGCGATAGCTGCTGTTGAAACCAAGTACACTGCGCTTGTGTCAGTCCCCCTTCCCAATTATTTCCCTTTGCTAATCCGAATTCGTAGTTTCAGTCGTCCTGGATAAATCGTCCGCGTTGCAGTGGGGAGCAGCTTTCCTATTGTTATTCACTGTTACATCATGCTGATTAATGACAAAGGCCAAGGTCTGCTATCTGCTGCTCAATGTTGCGACAGCTATGAGGTACTTAAGCAGATTATGGTGGGAAAGAATCTCGACCTGGGATCCATATGACCAGGTCAAATTCTTTTCCAATTCCCCCTCCCCCCCCCACACGTAACCACTACATTTTTGCTGGGTTCCGTGAGATTCTTCGAATTAGAGGCGATCGGATGTTCTTGTCCCTGGGCTTCAATCTCGGAGAGACATGCGCAGATGCATTTCAATGCAGAATGTAAGGTCACGCAGGATCAGGCGTATTGCATTCAGCTATGTCGGAGATTCCTTCCCCCTCAGTGACTAGAATGCCTAATCTGCTTGTATGCACCATTTCAACTGTGCAGGTGCCTGCTTCAGAGTCACGTCTGTGAGTGGCTTTGCAATCGCTGCATATTGCTCTAGGTAGTGTCGCTAATATCCGAAGAGTCCTAATATGCTCTTCAGTTCCTTCTTCATTGGAGGAGCTTTCATCTTTCTGATGATCTCTAGTTTTGCTTAATGCGGACGATGTTAGACCGAAATAAGAATGGGACCATAATATTTGTTCTCACTCCTCCTCCAAGTACACTTTGCCAGGTTGATTGTGAAATTCTTGACATTGATATTCCTAAGATCCGCTTCAAGATGTTAAGATGGTGCTCTCAGCTGTTCGAAAACGTAAGGTATATCATCTCGATATGCACAACAAAAATTAACATGAGACGTAATTATGGTATTCACAGTTTTCTGGAAAAGTGCCCCAGAGTTCTTCAGCCCTACGTGAAGCACTTCCCACTGGTACAGTAGCTCAAAAAAGTATCCGAACACTATGGTTGATTACAGATAAGAAAAATATCTGGCAACGTTTTTTTTAGAAATTTGTGATCTGGCAACCTTCTTCGTGTCACGTGACACGAAGGTTGCCAGATCACTAACTTCTAAAAATATCGTTGCCAGATTTTTTTCTTAATTCTGTAATCAACCATAGTGTTCGGATACTTTTTTGAGCGACTGTACAGCCCTCGATGGGTCACGAATGCTGTGTAACTTTTACTACAGGGGCGGAATGGTATTTGCTAATATCTCTTTACCATATCCAGAGTTGTTATATAGCTCGTCCGTTCGACCTCTTACAGCAACTCTATTGGGTTTGCCACCCAGTGATGGCATTGAGGCTGTGAAAGATGATGCATAACCTCACTGTACAGTCTCTTTTCGCCACACAAACAACTGGGTGAGTAAGCGCACTCTTGAAGGGCTTAATCAATCCGTACAGTCTCCCACTTGACGGTCAATTTCATCGCGTAGTTCAATGCGAACAATATAATGATGTGTTCACTTGACCACTGGTAGAACCCTGAGCTTAAAGAACATCATGAATGGCATTGAAGGGAGGCTACCGTCTGTCTTGTAGCAGTTATGAAGTGGTTTCCACCTTTAGGGTCGTTGTGACCTGGCCACTTAGCAAATTGTGTATAAAAAGGTGCTACTCATAGGTAAAAGAACCCAACTCAACTTATATTCCCATTCACACGTAAGAGATCAAAATGGATTTCGAGAAAACGGTGCTTTCAGGTTGTTTTTAAGTCTTAATTTATGGAAACCAGGGTAAAATACGTACAATCCAAAAACTTTGCTTAGCATTCTGTTTTTGTAACTTTTTATGGCAAAATATCTAATTTTACTTACCTTTTATGATTACCTGTATTCGTAGTTAAACCTTACACTATTATATATTCATCTGTTTCAACTTTCTACTAGGAACCGACAGGGAATTTCTCTTTCTGTGAAGAAGAATTGAAATGAGAAAAGGAACAAATTGTTACTGAATAAATGTCGTGCGCTTTTTTTCGTCAAAGATGATTCAATTGTTTACATTTATTGTCAAATATGTAATATTCTGTAGCGAAATAATTAATATAGTTAAGAACTGTTTTTATAATTCACTTATTGATGCCATGACTGAAAGAATTAATTTATTGAAATATATTGCATTAAATGATTATTTGAGATTTTCCGTCCATTAGAGATTTACAAAGAGAAATCGAATCTTTCTCTTCAGAAATTGACATAAAAGATTATGATATGATCATCAAACTGTAGACTGTAAATTTATTTCCAGTGAAATATGCAAGTCTTTTCCAAAACTCTTTTCATCGTAAGGTAACTTATGATATATTGGAATCTCGGTAAAATCGTAATTCCAAAGAGTACGTAAACAGAAAATAATGGGAAGATCTAATGATGAGGTTAGGCAAAGGAGTTTGCAACCTCCTTTAAGCAGCATATTGTGCAGAGAGAGACTCCGTTGGTTTGGCCATGTTGCTCGTATGAATAATTATAGATTGGCGAATAGGGTTATATGAACAGTGTGCCTAAAGGCCTCAGAAAGAAGGGGACACCTTGGATGCGGTGGGCAGACAATGTCAAACAGGACCTTGTTAGAATTGGTGTGCAGTGGCCAGATGCAGTAGATGTAGCTCGGGATAGACTTTCTTGGAGAACTAAATTGCACGGTCTGGTTGGACCTCCGTAGCCCATGGCTGCTTGAGGATGATAATGATGATGTCAATAGATTTAATCGAACTTTTAAACAATGAATTATTATGAAATGGAGACTCTGGATGTCCTGAATATGTAACTGGAGCTCTACGGTTGAGTTTATTGTGCACAAGAATAACAGAGAAGATCATTTTCCAAACATTCAGGAAAAGAATTATTCAAACCCCAAATGCAGAGATATATTGATTAATTAAATCTTCAGCGTTATCAATAGGTCTTTCACTTTACATTGTTTGTGCACTATCAATTCGTCAGTTGAATGTTATTAACATGATATTTATTTTGGCATTACACATTCTCATCTACAGAATTCACCTAAGCATGCATTTCGTTAACAAGCCACCGACCAAGTACACTACGACATTAAAATGATATATTTATTTTTGCGATTAGTCTTTTCAGCGTTTTCCGATTTAAAAAATCCTTTTTTTTATGTAATATCCCTTGTAATTAAATACGAGTACAGTTAATACTCACTTGGTATGTTGACATTCGTACGAAAGGGAAGATTCCTACACAAAATACGCTAGTAAAATGAAGAGGCAGTCGTGATACGTACAGCGGGTGGGGTGAAGTGTTAAATCCTCTGATACGTTATATATATATCATAAACGACCTGTTGTAAAATAACAGGTCGTACACTATTATTGTTAATTTTTAGCGACTTACGTTGGAAGTCACTTAACTGGAATCCATCTATTACATACTATACATATCTAATTAA
Organism: Ryuthela nishihirai; assembly: GCA_038380435.1. Taxonomy (NCBI): domain Eukaryota; kingdom Metazoa; phylum Arthropoda; class Arachnida; order Araneae; family Heptathelidae; genus Ryuthela; species Ryuthela nishihirai. The sequence goes on from JAWZYU010000041.1 coordinate 3,143,294, forward strand.
ACGACTGCAATAAAACTACACTAAATGATACTATAATTTATAGTGGTAGCTGTTTTCACCCTACTTTAATTACTTTTATCTAGCAAATACCATACGATAAAAAAGAGGATTTAAGGTTTCGTTGAAAAAAAATATTCATTATTTACACTGACTTCTTTTAGAATGAAATAAAGTTTTCTTCTTTTTCTAAACCATGCATCTTAAACTTTATGTAAGAGGTTACCCAAATTAAACTGACAATATTTAAGTAAATATGTAGAGCGAACTCAGTGGATTTAAGCAATATTTTGAATTTACACATTTCAGATCATTACTGAAGCAATGCATAAAACAGTAGGCATCATGATATACAAATGGAAGTAATGTAATTTTAAATTTTACAGAATAAAAAAAAAATATCCTGTAAACATGAAAATCATCGCAATTAACTCAGCTGTTATATCTAGAAATTGTTTTGTCGACCGTCATCTTCAATTATATTTAAGGCAACTTCCAATGACTGATTACATGGTATAATCAGTGCCTACGTAATGGGAATGCGTGCCGATTTCCGCAAATCTCCGTGTTAGCGAGCGCGCATTGGAAGCTTCAGAACTTGCCACACGAGGGCAGCACCGCTTCGCGGTCACCTAACCTACGCTATAATATAAATACCTCCTCAAACAGCTTCTTCCCATAGAGGTCTGACAGGAGCCTGTCAGTTTATATGCCAGAGTAGAAGGGGCTCGAACCCAATGGTAAATATATAGCGATCTGTTCGAAGTCATATGGTAAATAATCAGACAGATGGTTAATCAAATGTAATAAACTTTATTTAACGGTAATTCTTTAAAGAACAAATTTAAATTGTTTCCAAACCAATTCTTTATCTAATGTAATAATTTTAATTACTATTGCAATAGAGCTTATTTATTCTTAAGGGAAATTCATAAGCAATAGATTTTGGCAAGATTATTTTGATATTAATATTCGATTTTTTAAATTAAGCAAGAAATGGTAAATTTGCTAAAAAAATCAAGATTAAAAGTAATAATTTTTTAAATGCAATATGGGCAAAGTTTATGTTGCAGTACAGAATTGACTCTTTATATGTTGGTCTTTTTATTTCATTACTTCTCCCGACCTAAATAAAAAATAAATACCCCCTCAAGCAGCTGCTTGCCACAGAGGTCTGACAGGAGCCTGCCAGTTTATATGCCAGAGTAGAAGGTCTGTGAGGATGGCAGGACCTCAGCAGAAAAGCGACACATACATCCATGCCTTACCCGGGGTTCGAACCCAGGTCCCTTAGATCAGTGGCCAAGCGCGCTAACCACTCGGCCATGGGACGGCCGAGCCTTCTCTCCCGACCTACAGGGCCCCTAATGTTTTGTTTTTGCTTGCTTTAAAGTAATGTTATTTATTGTTATCACGTCAATCGACGATTTTATATAAGTAGTACAATTTACTTCATTTTTCAGTTTAGAAGGATAAAAGGGCTCCATTTAGAATATTGCTCTAAGGCTCTTATTTAGAACTTTGTTCCAGGGCACCCATTTGGAACCTGGCTCCAGAACTCCAAATTGCTCAATGCGCCCTGGTTCATACACATATTTGTGCAGTTCAGAAAGCTCACAAGGTGTTTTAAACTTCAACATTCCATTAGTCATATATGTACAAGACTGGTTTCAGAAGAGATGGGTTGGGTTGTTTTACCTCTGAGCTGCACTTTTTTGCACATCATGGGCTAAATGGATAGGTCACATGGACCCCGTAGGCTCAGAGAAGGTTAGGGGAGGGGACCCACTGGAACAGCTGTTGGGAGACAGATGGTAGCCCCCCGTCAAGACCATCCAGCGTGTTCTTTAACGTGCACAGGGTATGCACACGGGGCCAAGGCTTAACGTTCTATCCGACAGGACCGCGGTTTTTCCAAGCCCATCGGTGTCCCCTACTGACCGTGGGCAGGGCAGGGAATTTGCGGAGATAAATCTCAACGCTGACCCAGCTGGGACTCGAACCTGGGAACTACAGATCACGAGCCAACCCCGCCCCCAGAAGAGATGGAGGGGGGGGGACAGGATGTCCGAGTCGAAGAAAATGATCCACATTTTTATTACTATACCTAGTACTATTTTTTGTAAAGTAACACAATATTTGAATTAGTGAAATATTTTAAATTGGTAGCAACACTATTATGTTCAAAGAAAGCTATAGCATTATCTTTCCATGTTATTTCAATGGGAATCTAACTATGAAGCTCTAGAGCAGGGAGGACCAAATCTTTAGACTCTGCGATCGACTATTTAGTTGGGTTGGGATGTTAGGTTGTTTTACCTCTGAGCGGCACTTTTCTGCACACCATGGGTTAAATGGCCAGGTCACATGGACCCCGAAGGCTCAGAGAAGGTTGGGGGAGGGGACCCACTGGAACACCTGTTGGGAGACAGATAGTAGCTTCCCGTCAAGGCCATCTAGTGTGTTCTTTAACGTTGGATTGTTTTATCTCTGAGCGGCACTTTTTTGCACAAAATGAGCTAAATGGCCAGGTCACAAGGACCTCGAAGGCTCAGAGAATGTTGGGGAAGGGGACCCACTGGAGTAGCTGTTGGGAGACAGATGGTAGCCTCCCGTCAAGGCCATCCAGCGTGTTCTTTAACCTGCAAAGGGTATGGCTCTCCCGCACACGGCGCAACGTCCCATCCGAAGGACGGCGTCCTTTCCAATCCCATCGGTGTCCCCTACTGACCATGGGCAAGGCGGGGAATTTTTGCGGAGATAAATCTCAACGCTGACCCAGCTGGGACTCGAACCTGGGAACTACAGATTACGAGCCTGGCGCGCTATCGACTGAGCCACCCCGCCCCGAGTATTAAGACAGAAAATCTTTCGCTATCGACCTTAGTACATAAGTCATAATAATGATTTAACACTGCTTGACCAACTAAGTATAAAATAACAATTTAGCATCAAACATACTAACGTGACATTTTTATATTAATTAAAATCTTTTCCATCTAAAACTGGCATCTACGCCATCCACTGTTTGGTCGTCTCTGCTCTATAATATCTAAAATGTGCATTTAATAGAGAAATGTGATGAGGATAAAGATTGTAGATTGGTAATTGTAGACCCGTCAGGGCTAGATCCTTTTCGAGTCGCTCGTCTCTGCAGAAGGATAGTTGTCTCAACTTTGTCAGGATGTTACTGCTGTCTAGGTTGCCGATAAACACCAAACTCAGATTTTATATATACGCATTTGATGCATTTAATGAAAAACTGTGACTGAAGTTAAATCTAATTTATTTAAATTCTCGATTTATTATCAATATTCGTTCAGTAATTAAAGAGTTATGGACGCTGGAAAATTTAATAATAAATTATATTGTTTCATCAAAATCATTTATAATTATTCTAACATCGAAATAATCGTTATGAAACTTTTTAAATGTATATTTTATTAAGTGATTTGAAGAAATATTTATTAAGTTTTAATTAATATCTGAAATAAATTCTTATGACCCATTACTATTGTGAAATATTCTGGCTTCCATAATTCCTTAAATACTTGACGAATGCTGTTGAAAATCGAGATTTAAATGGATAAGATTATGATCTTGATTTTATTTTTAGTAATATTTTTTCATTAAATGAATATGTTAGAAGTTACAGAACTTGCAAGTAAGACTCCAATTCACACAGCAGATAAATTCTCTAATATTTTGCGGGGTGGCTCAGTCGGTAGCGCGCTAGGCTCGTAATCTGTAGTTCCCAGGTTCGAGTCCCAGCTGGGTCAGCGTTGAGATTTATCTCCGCAAAATTCCCCATGGTCAGTAGGGGACACCGATGGGCTTGGAAAGGACGCCGTCCGTAGGATGGGACGTTAAGCCGTGCTCCCCTGTGCGGGAGAGCCATACCCTGTGCACGTTAAAGAACACGCTGGATGGCCTTGACGGGAGGCTATCATCTGTCTCCCAACAGCTGTTCCAGTGTGGGTCCCCTCCCCCAACCTTCTCTGAGCCTTCGGGGTCCATGTGACCTGGCCATTTAGCCCATGGTGTGCATAAAAAGTCCCGCTCAGAGGTGCAACGACCCAATGTTAAAGAACAGACTGGATGGCACATTCAAGACATGATTACAGACACGTTCAAGTTTCAAAAATAAAAATTAAAATTCATTATATATTTATTTTCTTTAAAAACAAATTGGTAAGTTTTAATTTGACAAAAAATAGTTCTTACGCTGAAAACCTTCCTTAAGTATTTTCATAAAAGTTAATATCAAAAATTATTATTTAACTCATGGTTGACCTATGCAGGAAATAAAAGCCCCCCCCCCCCAAAAAAAAAAAAAGTTTATTTCTTATTCTACATGCGGCCAAGTTTATGTTAAATGTCAGGAACGTGAGGCCCGAACGGAACAAGTTCCATGTTACATGAAAACTCTTTAAGTAGGTAATGCTGCTGCTCATAAAACTAACAACTTTCGTTTTCTTTCCCGTCAAAATAGAAGAAATTTACTAGTTACTACATGTTCGGACAGCAAAGAATTACGAATTTCTTTTAAAATGGAAGCTCGTATGAGGATCCGTGTGTGGGAGATAGTGTGGAGTATGTAAAAATCTTTTTTTTTTTCATCCTCACCGGTACTCTCAGTGGTGGCATAACAGTAGATAAGATTGAAGTCCTTAACGCTTGTCTGTAATTTTGCTGTAAACAACCTTTCATTAATGCACTCTTATCCTAGAAGAGCATAACTAGCGTGTCTGCTGAGAAGCAGACCCACGCCTTGGTGATGTTTATTGTCTTTCCTCCCCGAAAAGAGATATTTAAGATACTCACGGTGAATCCGAAAAACTTTTGAAAGAGGTACTAGATTAAAAGAATAATTTTTAGTAAATTTGGCATAGAAGGTATCGAAAAACCTAAGTGCGGAAGAGTAAACAAACTCCTCTGTTGGGAATACGAAACAATGTGTCACTTCCTTTCGATTCTGCAAACAATGTATTCTCAATCGTCACTGTCAGATGTCATTCGCCTATTATTGAAATCGTCCGACGCTTTTCTCTCTGTTCCATTTGCCGCGTTAGCTATTAAAATATGGCGAAGAAGTCATCCTCTTTTGAGGGTTTGTAGTTATCTGAGCTTTGCCTATCGCGAACAGATTCGAGTATAATAAGCAGCCATAGGCAAGGCTCTTGCGGTTGATAAATAACGTCGGCCTGTCCTTCTGTAATCCACAACTCTGCTGGTCGAAAAGTATCAGCTAAATCAAGTTAAATAATATTCGTGAAGTGTTTGCGGTTCTTTTATATCTTCCTTCAGGTAAGTAACTTTGTAGTGAATAATTAGTATAGGGTAGAGGTAATCTAATTCTACACTTTTTAGCCTAAGAGCTATGAAATTTCGGTCGGTTTCGAACCAACAAATAGTATGCAGCACATTATTGTGATTATGGGATATAAAATTGATAGTTAACCGCTATTTGTCGGTGTCGACCACTTTATTTTGGCTCGTAATACGAACGTTATTCATTTCCTATGCTTTTCAGGTACCCTACCGAACGGCTACAGAATTTCCCTGTTATGCCAGTGAGAAACCTTGCTTGGAAGCCCAAAAATATGCATTTAATGGAATTAAAGATCATAATCAAATATTTTTAAAATATCGGTTTTCAAAAATATTGTTTTAGTATTTAAATGGTTGCGGAAGCTGAAATGGTTAACAATAATCTTACGTGGTATACCAGTGAGAAAGTGGAATTGTGTTGGTTGTTTTACCTGTGAGCGGCACTTTTTTCCTCGCCATGGGTTAAATGACCAAGTCACAAGGACCCCAAAGACTCAGAAAAGGTTGGGTAAGGGAACCCATCAGAACAGCTGTTTGGAGATTGATGGTAGCCTTCCATCAACGCCATCCAGCGTGTTCTTCCACGTGCACAGGGAATGGCTCTCCGGCACACGCGGCCACGGCTTAACGCCCCATCCGACGGACAGCGGTCTTTCCAAGCCCATCGGTGTCTCCTACTGACCGTATGCAGGACGGGAAGTTTTGCGGAGATAAGTCTCACCGCTGACCCAGCTGAGAATCGAACCTGGGAACTACAGATTACTAGCCTGGCGCGCTACGGACTGAGCCAACCCCACCCCAAACCCGGACGGAATTTGGATTAAGACGGTAAACAGATATAACTCGTCACAAAATCGTGTCGAGCACGATAATTTCCTAAAAAAATATGCACACCAAAATGTATACTTATATTAAAACATCTTAGGAAACTTTATCATTACATCACTGAGTTAATATAAAAAAAAAACGTTGCCACTCACTCTTCTACAAGTTCAAACTAAATAAATATTAAATGGTTATCGTGACAGTATGAAAAAGAAGCCGATAAGGAAAAGTAAAATAATCGACAACGTCTTCATGCCATATTAAATCCTCCTTTCATCCAGCAGTATTTTCAGAGAATTTTTAAAATGTCTTTTTTTTTTCGCATAACATCTTCCTCCACATTTACATTCTAATATGTGCTAATTTCAAGTGCCATGTGCTGATTTAAACCCTAAGAACATACTAATAAGTTGCTCTACGCCACTACATGAAGAAACGTGATTCAAGCAGAACAGTAAACAACAAAGTTACTCTTCGCCACCACACGGAAACGCGTATTTCAAGCATAACGGTTACTAGCGTTCGGTGGCCGAGTGCTTTGCACGCGTGGCTAACGATGTAAGGGGAACTGGGTTCGAACCTCGGGTAAGGCATTGATGTGTGTTGCTTAGGTGCTTACTTACGGTAGCAACAATGCAATCAGTTAAGGTTAATGATTGACAAATTTGAATCTCAATCAAGTATATTAATTTTTTTTACACGTTTTGGATATAACACAGATCAGAAAAAAAAATTAAATTCCCTATTTACACGATTTATTTTGATGTAACACGGTTCACACGGCGTCTTTTTAAAAATCCCCATTTGAATTTAATTATGAAAAAATATTTCTATTGAAGAAAAAATTTCTAGAAGAACCAAAATGTCGCTTCTATGGTCACATTTTTCGATGTACTTTTATGGTTTTAGGTAACAGGAATAAAATAAAAAAAACAAAAAAGTAAGTAAGAATTCTTTATATATTTAATTTCTTTAAAACCAAACCGGTAGGTTTGAATTTGAAAAAAAATTGTTCTTACGCTGTAAAATTTCTGTAGTATTTACATAATAGTTAATATCAAAAATTATCAGCACAATTTTTTAGGTCTCCTTAAAGTCTTTACATGCACATAACAATAGAAACAACACTGAAGAGAAAGGAAACAAATTGTAAAGTCCGTGCCTAGCATAATACATATGCACGTCTAAGAGGAAAATTTAAATACAATAATATATGCAATACAACTAACGGTTTAAAGTCATGAAACTATTCTTTATATCAGCCTAAGAGTAAACTACAAAGAACCTTGATTTCTTTAATTCTTGAAGTTATAAATTTGATATACGTCAAGAAGTACGTATTTTCCATAATGTTAATTATTATGGAAATACTAATATGGAAATACTGGTTTGAGCGTAAGAATTAAGGAATACCACTTCCTGTCTTGCTCAAGATCGCTTCAGTAGAATAGTATTTCCCATAACTCGATATCTATGTTCGCTTCAAGAAGGTAGTTTTCCAGGTATTTTTTTCTTTCTGAAAAGGGGGCGGTAGGACAAATAAGTTTGGGAACCGCTTATCTAGTTCCTAACGAGAAGGATAATCATTACGGCGAGCGGCAGTCACACAAAACTATAAGTCCGAAGCCCATGGCTGCTTGATGATGATGATGATTTCTTCAGGATATTTAATAATTATACCTACAATTAATAATCCTCACTTTACATCAGTGAGGTGGGGTAAGATAAGGTACATAGCTGTCACGCTTATTCCTAATTTCTTCCCAACAAATCGATACGTACAACAAAATTTACTAACATATAACCTGGGTCGCATATACAAAAACATAAAAAGGGGAGGACGGGGGTTATATTTCGCCCTCCGTTTCATGGGTATTTAAAAATAAAGTTTGGATTACGTTTTACCTCTGAGCCGCACTTTTTTTTGCACACCATGGTAAATCGCCAGGTGACAAAAACCCTGAAGCTGAAGGCTCAGAGAAAGTTGCGGGAGGGCAAACAGTGGAACCCCTGTGGGGTGAAGAAAGATGGTAGCCTCCCGTCCAACCATAGAGTGTGTTATTTAATGTGCTCAGGGTATAGCTCTACCACACCCTAGACTACGACTTAACGTGCCTTCCGATGGACGGCGCATTTTCCATAAAAATAATTTAGTAATATGCATGTGATATAAATAAGGTTATTAATACCGTTGGCTCTACTCTTACTCGTATTCTATGGGACGGAAGGTTATCCTCTGTTCCTTTCTACATTAGAACAATCATCCACATGTCTACTATAGTCTTTTTTTTAGGAGACGGAGGTGGGACGAATCCACATGTCACAATTAGCCCTCCCTTACGGGAACAATCATTTTCATATTTTCGCTTTCCACGGCAGATGTGTTTCATTTATAGAGTACTAGCTGAAAGTACCTGGCGTTGCCCGGGTGTTACTTTTAATCTGTATATTCTTATTTCCGCTGCAGTAAAGGTAAATGTTGTAAAGGTAAATGTTGTTGTCCCCCCCCCCCGACAATTTAGCATGGATTTTCAACAGGAAGAAATTGACGTCAGCGAGCTCTCAAATATTTTATGTTGAAGCTATCGATATCTTTATATCCGTTATCACAGAATTTGCCGCCCTATGGCTCCCGTGATATTCGACCGCACTTTCGAAATTCCTCGCATAGCGTCTCCCCTTAGCCCCAGTGATTGGTTTAAAAATCAGTTTCCCACTTGGCCCGTGACTTCGTTTCTACAAAAATTGTGACATGTCGTGTCTCACTTATAATCTCCCACACCGACATTTTATCACAGTTTGAATACGAAGAATTTCCCGGTGTTGCAAAGGTCATTGCTGACTTGGGTTGGGTTGTTTTACCTCTGAGCGGCACTTTTTGCACACCATGGGCTAAATGGCCAAGTCACATGGACCCCGAAGGCTCAGAGAAGGTTGGGGGAAGGGACCCACTGGAACAGCTGTTGTGAGACAGATGGTAGCCTCCCATCAAGGCCATCCAGCGTGTTCCTTAACGTGCACAGGGTATGGCCCTCCCGCACACGGGGCCACGGCTTAACGTCCCAACCGACGGACGGCGGCCTTTCCAATCCATCGGTGTCCCCTACTGACCGTGTGCAGGGCGGGGAATTTTGCGGAGATAAATCTCAACGCTTACCCAGCTGGGACTCGAACCTGGAAACTACAGGTTACGAGCCTGGCCCGCTACCGACTGAGCCACCCCCGCCCCTTGCTGACTTGGAAGCGCGCTCTCAGCCCTTGACAAACAATCGCGATATTTCTTCAGAATTTGACATTCTGTAATTCCCGACATACCTCACGAAAAGTTCCCAAATTTCGTTAACGGGTTCTCCCTGTCCGACCTCATTTTTCGTTAGAAAATCAGTTCCTTAGCTGCAATGGAACGCCTAAATAATGATTTTAGAAATGGGGGAATCTGGCAACGGCATCATTTTTGCGGCCGAAGGTTTAAATGCTAATTTAACTCTTCACACTTCGGGAACAGAAAATGGCAACAGTAAATTTGACACCGATTCTCGTTTCCCTTAGGAAGAGAGCATGGTAAATATTTTTGTTCCTAGTAAGCTCCCCTCTTGGACTTTCGACCTGAAATGTCGCACTGCAATCCGGACCAGAACCTGAAACATTCTCTCAAAATTTCGAGCGTGTATTTGATTTCCCGATGAATTATGACTGCCATAGACAGACAGACAGACAGACACTAAATGACACTCCCCAACTCGCTAAGTTTCGACGCCGTATTCCGTATCATCGCATTCGGATAAATTTACGAACAATAATTGGTTTTAAAACACAAAAAATACCCTTAATAATTAACAGACATTAGAAATTATATTTTATTTTACTGTTTCAACTGATGCAGTATTTAATTAGTAACGCAAGTTCAGATACAGCAGCGATATCAGTTTATTTATTCTGAAACCCTAACAGAAACAAGTTTATAGGAAGGCAGAATCGAATAATCTGCATTTCTTTGGACAGGGCGAGTTAAATGTTTCGGTTTCCATTTCTATTTAAATCCTTTGATATTTATAATCCTCCTCCTTTTGCGGAGATAAATCTCAGCGTTGAGATTTATCTCCATAAAACTCCCCGCCCTGCCGACGGTCAAGAGTGGACACCGATAGGCTTGGAAAGGCCGCCGTCCGTCGGATGGGATGTTAACCCGTGTCTCCGTGTGCGGGAGGGCTACATCCTGTGCACGTTAAAGAATACGCTGGGTGATCTTGAAGGGAGGCTACCATCTGTCTCCCAACAGCTGTTGCAATGGGTCTCCTCCAGCAACCTTCTCTGAGCCTTCGGGTTCCTTGTGACCTGGGGGTCGCTCAGTCGGTAGCGCGCCAGGCTCGTAATCTGTAGTTCCCAGGTTCGAGTCCCAGCTGGGTCAGCGTTGAGATTTATCTCCGCAAAATTCCCCGCCCTGCCCACGGTCAGTAGGGGACACCGATAGGCTTGGAAAGGCCGCCGTCCGTCGGATGGGACGTTAAGCCCTGGCCCCGTGTGCGGGAGAGACATACCCTGTGCACTTTGAAGAACACGCTGGATGGCCTTGACGGGAGGCTACCATCTGTTTCCCAACAGCTATTTCATTGGGTCCCCTCCCCCAACCTTCACTGAGCCTTCGGGGTCTTAATAACACAAATAACCGGAAAGTGACCTGGCCATTTAGCCCATGGTGTGCAAAAACGTGCCGCACAGAGGTAAAACAACCCAACCCAACCTTTGTGACCTGGTCATTTAACCTACTGTGGGCAAAAAAAGTGCCGCTCAGAGGTCCTTTACACATATGTAATTATTCTCCTTTGTCATTTTTTTTGCTATTCAGCTGTTCGGGCCCGGTCATATCTAATATCTATATAGTCCTCACATCTGTTGAAATAAATAGTAACGAAAAATGTAAAAAGTATTTTTTTATTTTTTGAATTTGTTTAAAATTTAATTATAAGCTATTTATTTCAAAAACGAAAATTAATAAACTAATTTATTGTGACTTTATTAAAAGATCATGCGATATTTCGAAATTAATTAAAAAATTTTTTAGAAATTGAGGAGTAATTAGTTGACTTTCAATACATTTTGCATAGCACCGTAATGTAAAATTGATCTACGTCTTCAAAACACAAATCTAGTTCTGATTAATTCTAAGCTCAGTTAAGAGATTTACATAGAAATGTACAATATAAAAATATCCATAACAACAGCATAATTTTAACGGATTTCTGTTTTACAGACTACACAGGGATTAACTGGTTAGTCGAGTAGTGATTTCACACCCTAAACATTTAACCTCTAATGATTATTTCATTTCCCAATCCAAAGAGGCTTAACGTGTTAGGGAAAAGTGTGAAAATATATTCATAAATATAATAAAGAAATAAAAAAAAAACCTCAAGCAGCTGCTTGCAACAGCGATCTGACAGGAGCCTCTCAGTTTCTCCGCCATAGTCGAAGGTCTGTTAGGGTGGTGACCCCTTTGATCACTTTAATACGCCATAGAGAAGATATGCGTTTGGTTGGGTTGTTTTATCTCTGACCGGTAGTTATTTGCACACAAGGGGCTAAATGGCCACGTCATAAAAACCCAGAGGGCTCAGTTTAGGTAGCGGGAAGGTGACCGAATGGAACAGCAGTTATGAGACAGATGGTAACCTCCCATCCAACGTTTTATTTAACCTGCACACTATTTTCTTGTGGTTTTCATCAATTTTTATTCTAACAATATTATCATTTTACGACAGTTTGGCATTTTTTGTCTTCTAGTATTGGCTTTGGTAATTTTACGCTTATGACGACATCTCCTTGAACTTTATATATATATAATATAGCAGTGGTTCTTAACCTTTTATGCCTCACATACCTCCTGGAAATGTGTATGTTACTGGCGTACCCCATGTATAGATACAGAAAACTATAGTTATACTATAACAATGGGAATAAAATAAAACATATATATATATACACACATTCTTTATTGTAAAATTGTCAATCAAAATATCATCACCAGAATTATTCGGGATATCGTAGCAATCTTCCGATGTCTGTCCTTTTTAAAAAAGTTCGGTAATATCTGGTCAGTGACTTAGTTCTTTATAGGCAAGTTGTTAAAGGCTGAAAATCTATTACAATCTATTTATTAACGGTGGAGTTGATGAATTGACCTGCCGCTTCTGTTTCTGAACGGTTTAATTCTTCGCTCCCTTCTGGAATATTAACTAACCACTTTTACTTCTCTTTCGTCAAGTAGGAGGATTAGTTAGATTTGACTGCTTGCTAAAACTAATTCGTGACGGAAATCCTAATGATGAAACAAATAAAAGTCGTATCCGGGTTAACGTTTGTAAAAGCATTGTTGTGTCATCGATTCTTTAGCATAGAAGCTATTTTATTCCTTTTCTCATCGTGAAAGGTTAATTTTTTTTAAATGTCTCATCGTATGATGAGAAAGAAATGTTTTCGATGCATTGTAGCAGTTAGTAGTGAATATAGAAATTAGGATTTCAACTCAAATAGATTTCAATGGTTTTTTAGATATCGTTATTTGTGTTATTAAGAGCTTACCGGGAGTCTCCGAAACGACACATAGGAGTCATTTCTGCAGGTATGTTTAGTCGAAATAGGATTTCCTCAATACGAATAGTTATGGAATACAACGGACTCCTTTATCACGGCGTGATACTGTTGCAGTAACGTTCACTTCAGTGAACTCTTATTACGACGGATGTTGCGCAAATATATTACGGCAGGGAATACTTTTAAAGTCCCAGAATTTTGTGATGTGCTGAGAATTTCACAGCTAAATTAGGGCGTTCTCGATTTTGTGCTGTAGACCACTTTACCCCACGTAAAGAAATCGATTTTTCCTCGTATTTATTTAATATATATATAACATATTAAATTATGAATAATTACGGTTTAATGTTGAAAAAGATTACCTTGCTTGTAACATTATGACGTTTTGAGCATTTAAATTATTCATATATTCAGTCTATTATTTAATTCGGTAAAATTTTCACATGTGATTGAAAGATTTAAGGAGGTAACGAGTGTAAAACGAAATTTGTTCCATCCCTCGCATGAGGGGTTCTTTTACGTATGAGCGGCACTTTTTGGCACATATTGGACAAAATGGCCACTCCACAAGGATTCCATGCAGTCGCAAGGACTCCATAAACTCGACTAACCGTTCAGGAGAACCGACTGATTTACTCCACACGCGAACAACGTTACCGCGACTTCGCCTAGGGAATTTTGCATTCTTACGCGCGAGCAACCGTCTATGAATTTCTGCTTATTTAAAATATTAATAATTTAAGAGGATTGTTTGGTATCGCTTCTCGACCTTTTGGCAAAGATCAAAGTGTTTTAGTACCGGTAACAAAAAAAATCTGTTCTTCTCAGCTTAATATCTGATACGATTTCCACATGAAATCAAGATATTAATCTTATTTTTGTAGTTCGACGGAGTGTTTTGAGCTTACTCAACCTCTGTCACGGGTTGGACCGGTATTGCCTACTTCCGGTAGCGGCCCACATATTTAATCCAAAATTAGTTCGTGAAACATTTAAAGTCCTTTACGAATCGTATCAGGTGTACAGCAGAACGGGATGTATTGTTTAAAAATTCCGTCTGATGTATTTTTTTTTAAAGTCCGGCGGATGCCCGGAAACACAGTCGCAATCGCCTCCACCCGCAGATCCTCCCTTCACCTCAATCTCCCTTCCCCTTATTCACCCTTCATCACCACCCCGCATATCCAGCAAGTATTAACATGGCCGTCTGAGAAACGCACTCTCCCAACAATTCCCACCGCTGGCAACAGAACCCCCCCCCCAACACACACACACACATTCACCGTATAAACATACCCTAACAGGGGGGCGGTGTGGCTCAGTCGGTAGCGCGCCAGGCTCGTAATCTGTAATTCCCCGGTTCGAGTCCCAGTTGGCTCAGCGTTGAGATTTATCTCTGCAAAATTCCTCGCCCTGCCCACGGTCTGTAGGGGACACCGATGGGCTTGGAAAGACCGCCGTCCGTCGGATGGGACGTTAAGCCCTGGCCCCGAGTGCGGGAGAGACATACCCTGTGCTCGTTAAAGAACACGCTCGATTGCTTTGACGGGAGGCTATCATCTGTCTCCCAACAGCTTTTCCAGTGCGTCCCCTCCCCCAACCTTCTCTGAGCCTTCGGGGTCCATATGACCTGGCCATTTAGCCCATGGTGTGCAAAAAAGTGCGCCTCAGAGGTAAAACAACCCAAAACAACCCAATGCTTTATACCTCGAATTCCCTTCACCATGGAAATCCTATTATCCCCTTAAAATCCTTTTCTTTACAATAATCCCTTTAACAACTTCGAATTCTTTTACATAACAAATTCACTCACTACTTTCCAAACACTTTCTATCTCTATCTGTCAATCCCGGTTCTTATCGATACAAACCGAGTTATCCAAAAATATTCCATCGCTAATTAGAAATCTTCCATATTTATAAACATACAACTCTACAAGGAATCCTAATGTCATCCGCAGCATTTTCGACGCCTGCAATCGAAATCAAAGAAGTTTCTGCATGGCGTGCTGGCAACATGCATGGCGCTAATGAAAAAAGAAAAGGCGATGCGGAATGGTAAAAGGTGGTGGGAGAGAGTAGCATGAGATCCGGAAACGGAACGCATGCAGTGGAAAAGGAGAAAGTGGGTTCACTTTCTTTTTAATGATTGCCCTAATCAGGCTATTCGTCGTCCCAAGACCGAATGGTTAGCGCGCTTGGCTACTGATCTAAGGGACCTGGGTTCGAGCCCCGGGCTACTGATCTAAGGGACCTGGGTTCGAGCCCCGGGTTACTGATCTAAGGGACCTGGGTTCGAGCCCCTGGCTACTGATCTAAGGGACCTGGGTTCGAGCCCCGTGTAAGGCATCGCTGTTTGTGTCGTTTTTCTGCTGAGGGACCTCTGTGGCAAGCAGCTGCTTGAGTAGGTATTTATTTTATTTTTTTTTTAATTTAATAAGGCTACCAGGTGTGCATACTCAGTTTACAAAAATACCACGACAAAAGTTGCGAACCCGTAATGCAACATAAATAGCTACCACATACTGTGTCCTCTAGTGTGTTGTTTTTTTCGTTATTAACAATACTCCTGTTACTTCCTCTTTTGTCATATCATTTCGGTAACATTTTTATGATCTGTACAGTTGGCTTTTGACGTTTCATTTGCCAGAAGAGTTACATAGTCCCTGATAGAGTCAGCAAGATTTATCTTTGACGGTGATTGTGCCATATATATATAATATACATACTAGTTGGTGTTTTCCCATATGATTACTTATTTTGGTTGCATTTGTTTTTCGAAAGGATATTTCATTATCGGGTCCATAATTCAGTTTTCTGGGTAGAATGCAAATTCCTCTGTGTCATTATTTTATTTATTAACTGTTTCCTTTTCTTCCCATAGCTGAAGTGCGATTACTTCTGTGAAAGTGGTTGTTTGCTCGACTGAAAGCTCGTTATCATGATTCTTCTTAAATTGTACTGATGGGCATTCAGCTGCATTCCGCACAGATTTTCTGCAGAAGTAAAGTGTTTTTCCCTGCATCGTGCATTTCATTAAGATGATTGAAAATGATAGTTTTCTCGAGTTTGCAAATTTGCCAGATGGATCGTAACCCGTAGATTGTGATCAATGCTTCCATTACATCGAAGCAGTCGAATATTTTACGTATGAGGCGTCAGATCGTCAGATCAAATGTCAAATACAGAGCACTGGATGGGGTCCCATATCTCTTCCATCGGAAATAAAATTCTGTAACGGAAACTGAACGAGTATTTTGATTAGCGAACAATATGTGGACCACTGAAAAAACAAAATTAAAAATCGAAACGTTCAAAGCATGCATTTATACCAAATGCAATTTTGATATGAATTGTATACAGTTTTATGAATTTTTAAAACATAAACCTGATTTATTAAGATGAGTTCATTCTTGTGAAAAATATCAAAATTAAATAATAAATAAAGCAGTGGTTGTAAACCATTAAGTTCCGTGTGGTGTTGAAGAGTGGACAA
The DNA here is from genome assembly GCA_038380435.1 of Ryuthela nishihirai. Classification (NCBI taxonomy): domain Eukaryota; kingdom Metazoa; phylum Arthropoda; class Arachnida; order Araneae; family Heptathelidae; genus Ryuthela; species Ryuthela nishihirai. The sequence goes on from JAWZYU010000041.1 coordinate 3,159,533, forward strand.
TACTTAACAAGATTTACCTGATGATTTTCGGGTGGCCGAGTGCTTGGTTACACTTGAAGCGGATAAGGATTACAGCCCGTGTCGATATTTGCGTACTAAGGTTTCGTTTTATCTCACACAACTAGGTTTATTATACTCCTATTGTTTCGCGGTAAGCAATGCGGAGGTAACTGCAATCCCACGAACTATGTTCACTTCGTTATCGAATTCGCACGGTTGGATTGTTTTACCTCTGAGCGGCAATTTTTGCACACCATGGGCTAAATGACCAGGTCACATGAACCCCGAAGGCTTAGAGAAGGTTGGGTGAGGGAACCCACTGGAACAGCTTTTGGGAGACAGATGGTAGATTTCCGTCAAGACCATCCAGCGTGTTCTTTAATGTGCACAAGGTATGGCTCTCCCGTACACGGGGCCACGGCTTAACGTCCCATCCGACGGACGGCGGCCTTTCCAAACCTATCGGTGTCCCCTACTGACAATGGGCAGGGAGGGAAATTTTGCGGAGATAAATCTCAACGCTGACCCAGCTGGTACTCGAACCTGGGAACTACAGATTAAGAACCTGGCGTATTACCGACTGAGCCACCCCCGCCCCTATTCGCACGGTAAATGCAATGACTGAAACGTGACGGTGCTTGACGGCAGCTTATTTACTATCACTTATATTTGGATTTCCTTCCAATAATAAGGTAATGACGTCGACACTGAGGTTTTAGAATGCATTATTTTCTCATGTGGCAGGAAGTGAGACTCCAACAACAGTGTTTTCTCTTCGCAACAGAGGTATCTCTGTTTGCTCTTCCCACTATATTTATTTTCTCTATTTTGTGTGCGTATAAACTTTGTCGAATATAAACTCATTACTTTTAATGTAGGATCTCTTGCAAACGTCTTTCCTAATACCGGTGAGTATTACTTTTTCATGATGTTAATTATTACACTGCAGAACGCATGCTTCGTATGTAATTATTTACTTTTAATGATGGGGTATCAGCTAAGACACTGATTTCTAGTTCATTCCTAACATATCGGCATGCAGATCAAAATATCGCGGTTCCATGGTACTAAATTCCATCTTTCATCTCGTTTTACGATGTGAACGGCATGAACACGTAAAGAAAAAGCTATTACTTGTATTGTCTTCATACCAGAAACATGTCAATTTCGCGATGTATCTGCTACCACACTGTCACCATATAGTGGAAACAGGTTTCATTTGTATGTTTTATCGGATAAAACGATAGTTATTTCCGGTGTTCCATGTGCATTTTCCCCAATGCAAAACTTGCCTATTACAAAAAACAATATAAATCGCTTGCAATATTCCATCTTGGAACTTTTCCCACCGTTTGGAGGCGCAATCTGAGTCATCGACACTTGTCGTAATATTTCGAACCGTTCCAGCGTCACGATCCCAAAATTAAACTCAATTTAAATTGAACAAATGGAATTTTTTTCAATTAGTTTTTGTATAAATTTAGTGGGGTTAATGTGAAATTTTTCATTCGAGTTTTTTGTATTAGGACTGGGACTTCGGATGAATAACAGTTTGAATTTGAATGATTTGGCTTTTGAAATATAATCTATCTGTACTTTCTCTTTTTAACCATGCTCTCGTAAAAAATCAGTGGACACTTTTTGTTTATTTCTTCCTTTGGTGTTGTGCGAATCGGTACAAATAATGACAACTTGTTTTAATAAAAATATTTTATGTGTGCACACCTTCCGTTGCTTTAGCAGAACTTTTATTTATCTATTAACAGTAACCTATGAATATGAGCGCGCGATAAGCAAAGAAATATTTACAACGAAAATCGTGAATTCCGAGAACGATGGTCAGTTGAATATTTTTTCATTTTGGGCAAAAGAGCAGCACATTGTTTGGTGTACAGTCGCTCAAAAAAGTATCCGAACGCTATGGTTGCATACAAAATTCAGAAAAAAATCTGGCAACGATTTTTTATTTAAATTAATGATCTGGCAACCTACGTGTACGGTACACGAAGGTTGCCAGATCATTAATTTCTAAAAAAATCGTTGCCAGTTGTTTTTTTTTATGAACTTTGTATACAACCATAGCGTTTGGATACTTTTTTGACCGACTGTACAAGATGCTATAATATTATTTAATAATCCATTAAATATTGATATTGCAAATATAGATCCTAAATATGAAATGGTATTATGCAGGTTGCAGGCAGATGCATTTTTTGGATGTGGAAAAGAAACCGGGAAAGAACTGCTTAAGCTTCTATCAACAGAAAAATATCCAAACTTAAGAGATTTGGGACTTCAAAAACTGCATTAAGGACACGGCACTTGAGCAGATACCTGGGATCACAACTGACATAGACTTTGACATAAAAGAACTTGCAGCCTACCAAGTTCATCCTCGGTATCTCTTTAAATAATTGTTTTTACGTCATTTTTCTTATGTAAGTATTTTAATATTTGTGCGTAAGTTTCTTATGTAAGCATTTTTGAATAAAATATTGTTATTAAATAATATTTTTAGTTTATTTATATATAATCTATATGATGATGATGATGATGATGATTACATATATCAGTGACGGATCTAAGAGATGAGGAGGGCATGGAGCCCGTGGACCCCCCTCCCAACCTTTCAAAATGTTAGTAATGATTTATTAAGACCTGCCCAATTGTTCGAAAATGATAGCTTTACGCATAGTCTCCTATAATATAAAATTTCGCTAGATGGCACACATGAATGACGATAAATACGGTAGATGGCGCGCAAACATTGACGGTAAATACGGTAGATGGCGCGCCGAGACTTGATAGACGATAATGATGGTAATGCCTAGGCTTGGCAGACATTAAATAACCCTCGGATGGTCTTGATATGAGGCCATTAATCTGTCTGCTGTTGACCCGTGGATTTCATTTCCCTAGCTTTCTCTGGGCCCTTTCGGTCCTGTGTAGCCTTTAGGTCATTTAGCCCATTGTGTACAAGAAATGTCACTCAAAGGTGAAACACCCAGCTCCTACAGTATCGTAAGTCTGACACAATTACTCCAGCCAGTCCACGGGACTCATTTCTACTGAGGAGGTTCAAACTGTTTTTGATAAGTGTCAGTAGATTTTCACTAGTTCCATCGTAGTTAATGAGCTACTACTTCTTTGAACGCTTATGTAAACTTGCTATTACATAATGCAATATCATTTCTAGATATAACAGCTGAGCTAATTGCGATGAATTCCATGTTTGCAGGACATTTTTTGATTTTTCCCTAAAATTGAAATTACACTACTTCCTTTTTGTACATCATGATGCCTACTGTATTATGTATTGCTTCACTAATGACCTGAAATGTGCAAATTCAAAATATTGCTTATATCCGATGAGTTCTCTCTACAAATTTACTTAAATATTGTCAGTTTAATTTAGGTCACCTCGTATATAAAGATTAATACACATGGTTTAGAAAAGGTAGAAATCTTTATTTCATTTTGAAAGCAGTCAGTGTAATAATAAAGATATTATTTCAAAGTAACTTTAAATGATTTTTTTATCGTATGTTATTTCATCATCATCATCATCCTCAAGCAGCCATGGGCTACGGAGGTCCAACCAGACAGTGCAATTTAGTTCTCCAAGCAAGTCTATTCTGAGCTACATCTACTGAATCTGGCCACTGCACACCAATTCTAACAAGGTCCTGTTTGACATTGTCTGCCCACCGCATCCTAGGTTTCCCTTTCTTTCTGAGGCCTTTAGGCATACTGTTCATAACCCTATTCGCCAATCTATAATTATTCATAAGGGCAACATGGCCAAACCAACGGAGTCTCTCTCTGCACAATATGCTACTTAAAGGAGGTTGCAAACTCCTATGCCTAATCTCATCATTAGTTACAAAGTTGAACCACATAATGCCCAAGATACTGCGTAAGCATCTGGAATCAAAAGCATCTAGTTTCCTGTTATCTTGTTTACAAAGTGTCCAAGTTTCACTACCATAACTAACCCTAGAAAGAACCAAACTATTATACAGTCTAATTTTAGTCTTTATGTGTATACGTCTATTTCTCCACACTCTCCATAGGTTCTTAAAAGTCTCGGGAGCAATCCCTATTCGTCTGTTAATCTCATGCCGCACATCACCATTATCTGTTACATAGCTCCCAAGATAATTAAACTGTGACACCTGCTCAAGACTGCAACCATTCAGATTAAGAATCACAGTCTGCCTGACCAATTTTCATCACTTTAGTTTTCTCTCTGTTTATAACCAAACCTACTCTACTACCAGTCTCATCAACAGCTCGAATGAAAGAGTTCATCTCATCAACATCATTTGCCAAAAGGGCTAAATCATCAGAATAATCTAAATCAGAAATTTTTGTATCTCCAGCCATTTAAGGCCAAAATCTTTCCCTTCAAGTGAATTTCGCATAACATAATCAATAACCAAACTAAAGAGAAAAGGAGACAAAATGCACCCTTGTCGAACACCAGAAGTAATGCTAAACCAATTGCTACAAGCCTTACCAACTCTCACACACGACTCAGTGTTATTATAGAGAGCTTTCATAATGTTAACTAACTTGTCTGGTATACCATATGATCTCACAATCAACCACAAATTATGACGATCAACAGAGTCGAAAGCCTTTTTGAAATCAACAAAGCTAGCAACCAAAGGTTTCTGAAACTCTAAACATTTCTCAAGAATCTGCCTAAGTGAAAATATCTGATCCACACATCCCCTACCACTTCTGAATCCACATTGCTCATCACGCATTGACTGTCAACCAGATTCTTAATTCTATTAAGCACAATCATGGAAAGAACTTTACCTGGAACAGAGAGTATGCTGATACCCCTATAGTTATCATAAGAACTGCGATCACCTTTTTTGAAAATAGGGATAACAATAGCTCTGGTAAAATCCTTAGGAACCATGCCTTTATCATAAAAGATATTCAGAATTTCAGTCATCCAAGTGGTAACCGAAACATTCCCAGCTCTAAGCATTTCTGTAGTAATTTCTTCTACCCCTGGGGATTTATGAAGTTTAAGTTTAGAAACAGCCAAAATAATTTCAGATTGTGTTATAGGGCCAACATTTAAGCTGCCAATGCATCTATCATTATTGCAAACAATGGGAATAGAACTAACCGCATTGTTTAGAACATCACTGAAATGCTCAGCCAACCTAGCCATGACAGAATCCACCCCTTCTATAACCTTACTTTGTTTATCCTTCAATCCCTGTATACCTGTACGTTTTCTACCACACAAAACATTAACTATCTCGTACAGCTCTCTGCTGTTGTGCTGTCTAACTGCTTCCTCGGATTTGTCAGCCAAACCATCAAGCCAAAGATTCTTATCAGCAGCTAACTGATCTTTTACACGTTTATTAAGTTCTCTGTAATGCTTTCTATTAGGACTAGTAGGGTATTGATTAAGGACATTCCTGCAGTTCTTTCTTTCCGAAATAAGCTCAAGTGCCTTATCACTCAGATAATTTTGCCTCTTCTGCTCCTTTTTTCCTAAAAGAGTACTGTTAGTGTCCAAAAAAGCCTGTTTAAAATGATCCCATTCTTCCTCAACTTCAGTAGTAAGCAAACCATGACTGTCATAATGACTAAGTAACCTATCATGGTAAGCTTTGGCTATAACTGGATCTTTCAGAGCTTCAGTATTAAAAGTAAATTTTTTAACCCTAGCACAACACTTTTTAAGTTTAAGTTGCAACACACTTTTAACAAGGTAATGGTCAGATCCAATTTCAGCTCCCCTATATGCCCTGGTATTCCTAACAGAACTAGCCCATTTGCTCTTAATTAATACGTAATCAACCATATTCTTATGCAGCCCATCAGGTGAAACCCATGTGTACTTATGTATGTCGCGGTGTTTGTAATAAGTGTTAGTTATTCTGAATCCATTGAGTTTACTTACCTGTAGGAGAAGTTGCCCATTGCCATTGCAGCTACCAATACCAAAAGGGCCTATTACTCCTCCCCAAAGGTCAGAGTCAGTACCAACTTGGCATTGAAGTCACCAAGAACAAGGGTAATATCTCCTTTCTTGACAGAATTCAAAATATCCTGAAGTTGTTCATAAAACCTATCCTTCTCATCCTCATCGGCATCTTCAGTGGGGGCATAACAGCAGATAACATTCAAGTCTTTAATGCTTGTCTGAAATTTTGCTGTAAGAAACTTTTCATTAATGCACTCATATCCTAGAAGAGCATCGCTAGCGTTTCTGCTGAGAAGCAGACCCACGCCTTGGTGATGCTTATTGTCGTCCCTCCCTGAAAAGAGAAATTTAAGATTATTTTTAAGAATCTGACCTTTATCTGTCCATCTGGTCTCTTGCAAGCCGAGAATATCTAAATTATAACGGTGGAATTCTTGTGTGAGGAATTGTGTGAGGAATTGTGTGAGGAGCTCTGTGCAGAGTCGTCACATTCCAACTACCTATGGAGAGAAAATGGTTAGTGGGATGTTTAAAGAAACTATATTTATTGAGAGAGGGAATGCCGACAATATCAAACAGCCCCCTAATCGCAGACATGGGGCAAAGACCCGTTCCCCCACTACTAAAGGCTGAAGCCATCTACACTGGAAGACTTCTTCCAATGTAGAATTTGACGATGCCAATAGAAGCAAAGAGTTCAGGTGCCTGCGATGACTTCTGCTCAGGATTATCCACCAGCTGATAAACATATCCTGTGGATCTATTCACTTGGGGCTGTCAACCCACAAACAAACAGAAAACACAGCGGAAGATTTTCCCTCCACAGAAGCCCACCAGTGCAGGAAAATCCGGATCCATAATCAAGCTCAGAGCCATATATCTGTCCAGTCCAGTAGGTTTGTATGGTCAGCACCAGGACCCTGTGTGGTTGACCACTCCTAAGCAGGGTAGAAAAAAAAAAGGAAAGTAGCCATAGTTGTCCAGATCAGTAGGCCACACTAATCTGGCAGCCCTCCCCTTCCGTTCACTTCCACAAGAGAGTATCTCTTTTGAAAGTTACTAACGGTCCGCACCACGAGAAGTCGGGGTCGGACATTAGGTGCTAGGCCTGGCCGGTTCTATGCATTATCACAGTGGATTGGTGCATAGCTCTCCTTCCAGTGACTACCTAGCTACCATTTACAGACCGTATGTTATTTGCTAGATAAAAATAATTAAAGGAGGGTGAAAACAGCTACCACTATAAATTATAATATCATTTGGTGTAGTCTTGTGTAGTCGTTTAATCACACACATCTTGCTGTATGATGTTGAATTCCAGTTCCGTGACTTCCAATGTAAGTCGCTTAAAATTAACAATAATAGTGAACGACCTGTTATTTTAGAACAGGTCGTTTATAATATATATGACGTATCAGAAGGATTTAACACTTCATCTCACCCGCTGTACATAGCAGGACGGCCTCTTCATTTTACTAACGTATTTTGTGTAGGAATCTTCACTTTTGTACGAATATCAACATACCATGTGAGTATTAACTGTACTAGTATTTAATTACAAGGGATATTATGTAAAAAATATGATTTTGGAAATCGGAAAATGCTAAAAAGACTAATCGCAAAAATAAATGTAGCATTTTAATGTCATAGTGTACTTGGTCGGTGGCTTGTTTAATAAGAACGTTAATAGTATGTTTTGTGATACCACATTATAACATCCCACCCTCATAATCCCTTCGGTATTTACAGATTAGTCCCTACCGAGTACAGTCGCTCAAAAAGTATCCGAACACTATGGTTGATTTCACAATTCAGAAAAAAATCTGGCAACGATTTTTTTTAGAAATCAGTGATCTGGCAACCGTATCTGGCAACTTCGTACGTACACGAAGGTTGCCAGATCACTAATTGCTAAAAAAGGTTGCAGGGTTTTTTCTGAATTCTGAAATTAACCATGGTTTTCGGATATTTTTTGAGCGACTGTACATGTACACTTAGCGGTTCCATCATTAAATGCAGTCCTATATTGTGTGTGTCGTTTTTCTGCTGAGGTCCTGCCATCCTCTCAGATCTCCTACTGTGGCATATAAACTGACAGGCTCCTGTTAGACCTCTGTGGCAAGCAGCTGCTTGAGGGGGTATTTATTTTTTTATTATTTATATTATGTCATAATAAGTCAGTTGCAGAATTCGGTAAATTCCTTAAATAAGAGTTTTATAAAAAATGTTTCATGATTCAAAAAACTCAGTCAAATCTATTTAAATCAAAATATCTTTTCCGAACGCAACAAATTTTTAAAAATATGCGTTTAGTGTTTAAGTGTTGTGGAAGCTGAAACATTTAGCAAGTTAACTTATTCTGCAAAACGTCATTTATGATTAGTTGAAATTAACATAATTATTACAAGAACTGCTAAAACACTTTTATATGGAATTGTAAAGTTCAGTATGACGGTTTTGCTTTCTCTTTAACTAGTTTTTATTAACTTAGCAGAACAATTATTTAAACTGTCATTTTAGCTGCTAAATATTAAAATTTGCGCAACTGTGAAAATAGTGAACGAATTTTGTTGAAAATCGACATTGAAATAGATTTGATTGCGATGATTTTCGTGAAAAGCTTATTTAAGAAGGTACTAAGTTTTGAATCTGAATTATTACTGAGATAACATGAAACTGTACCAAATAAAGCATTGTGCTCTAGACATGCTTTATTTATGTTATACGTGTTAGGAGATCATGGCTTGGACCTCCTCGAAGAAAAAGGGTTCCTAGATGATATTGGATTTGAAAACACACCACACAGTAACAGGTGGAGAATGCTGTGAAATTTCATCATCCCAGAGTATGTGACGATTCCCTTACCCAACAATTCTGAGTTTTGACAATACTGTTTAGCCGGAAGTACGACTCCTTACTCCGTAAAATGTTACATGGCCAGTTGTTGTCCAGCTCCATTCTATCCAGTCCTAAGTCATGAAAATACCACTTTGTACATTAACCAGCGCAACACACTTCGTAAGTGTTTGAAAGACAGTTGATCACACAAGATTCAGGAGTGTTACATCGGCCCTGGCTCTAAGAGAAGACTACTGCATCAGCCATTTATAATGTGTTCAAAAACTGCTAGACTTCCTCTGCAATGGCATTATATTTAGAACCGTTTCTTCAAAATTCTGAGCCCTGTTCTGTAACTCATTCTCCTCAAAGGCGTCTCCATCTCTTCAGTAAGCGATATTCGGCTATAGCATTCGTGTCTTTGTTATTATTTTGGAAATAGAGCTTAACGAATAATGCACAATCCTTCAGTTCCAGTGTCACGGCTCTTCCTGTTCTATTTTCTGTAAAGCTTGGGAAAGTGAAAATGGTCATGCTCTCTATTACAAAAGGGTCAGGTCTCATCATGGCTTTCTGTTTTCATACTGTAACCACGTGATATATTCTCTTACTAACAAGTGATTGGTAAATAATGTGCATGGCTTTTCTGTACAGCGCCACGTTCAACCCTCTGGCAGTTATTATAAGAATTTCATTTTTTACCTTCCATTTTATTCTGCATGACCTGATTATTATCACCTTCAAATTTCAGCTTTGTGCAACTAACCGTTTTTATCCGCAGACCTACAAAGTAACATAGTTTAATTCAATCACTGAGTATATATCATCAGTTTGAAACATTTCACTGGAGATCTCCTCCTCCTTTTGGGGGCGGGGGTGGTTCAGTCGGTAGTGCCCCAAGTTTTGTAATCTTTAGTTCACAGGTTCGAGTCACAGGGGACGCCGATGGGCTTGGAAAGCCTATCGCACCAAATCAACTCTCAAGAGAAGAGCAGATCAAGATCACTAAGGCTCAGAACAGGAAAATGTTTTTTAAGTGAAGCCCAACATGTATAAAAAAAAATAAGGAGAGCCCAAATTGCCCACACTGTCCAACTCCAGAGACTGTAAATAATGTACTATTGAATTGTATTAATTATCAATAGCAGAGAAATTTCATATTTAATAAAATGGAAAACCTGAAATTTAAAGAATTTACAATCCAGAATCTGCTCGGTAGTAGTAACACACCTCTTCGTTTATTCGATATAATAATCGTTTAAGAGAAAGTCCATCCGATATCGCGCTTTTGAGCACGCCCCCTTTTCGAAAAGTCGGCGGCGTGGTCAAAAGCGCGGTATCGGAGTAACTTTCTGCCAACTCTGTTACGATTATTATATCGATTACACGAAGTGGTGTGTTACTTCCTTATTCTGTGGTGTTACTACTCTCGGTCATCCAGCTAGCAAAATCAGACATCAAGTGAACAAACTTCTGCTTAAATTTCTCCATTCCACAGCAGTTTATTTTTGCCTGTAGCCTTCCGAAAAAAGAAATCATCTCCAATCTTAGTCCAACGTTCCTCCGGCATCCAGTTAAGATCTACATTACGAAAATATCCTTCAGTCGAAAGTAAACAGTTCTTAAGACGTACTAGGAATGACTTTATTGGTAGACAGCATAAAATGAATTAAATCTAAAATGCGCTTTTCCAATACTCTTTCTTTATATTGATGCAATGTGCAGTTGATATAAAATATTTTCTCTCCTGCTAATACATAACCAGATTTTCATTGCTGAATTAATTTCAAGAAATACTTAGAATCTTTTGAATTATTCTTGAATATCATTTTTTAGAATATCACATTTTTCAGTTGTGAGACGATGATAAAAAACTATTAATTAATTTGAAAAACAAAATCTCCTACACTAGCATTAAATTGGAAAAGAAAAAACTGTCTTTGTAGTAATTTAAATTTAAACAAATTTATAAAAGTATAGAGAAAATGCATTAACCTATCTACTTACCATACTGAACTCATATGTAGGAGTTTGGAATGTGTTTTCGTGAACATATGTTCCACAATCTGCTTGTACACTCAGAGTAAATGGTGTAAGCTTAAAATCATTTATCCAAAAAATTATTGCTTCGCTAGGAAATATTCCTTTTTGATTAAAAAAATGTAAACTAGGTTAAAAGTCACCTTGATTTACAGCGGTTGTTGTTTAAATTATTCGTGAAAATGTTTTTAACTTTAAAATTTATAGACTTTAAAGTTAAGCAAAAAGTTATGAGACTATCTTCTTTAGTACACTGACTGCTTTCAGAATCAAATAAGAATATAATATGGGGTTCTCTCCCGAATTTAGACCGTTTGCATCTGTCGTTTAGTCAGGGTTAAGCCTCGTTTTTAATCTATCGCCATTGTTACATCTCAGCATCACATACCAACATCCTCTGCGACACCCTCTGTCCCACATTTTCCTCTCACGTTGTGACTACAGATACAATTTCTATTCTCTAGCATTGGTCATATAAGGTTCTGACACAGTTGACGTCCTCAGGTGTGATTGTAAATAGTTTGCGTACATAATTTTTGTGTGAGCCACTTTGTGATAGTTCTTTGTTAGGCCTAACCACCACGACTCGACTCTGATTTATTGTGTGTGCTTCGTTGCATCAACAACTATCGCTCGCCTATGGAAAATACTCTTTTGTGTGCAGTGATATTTTGTAAAAATCATGTCGATCAGAATTTCATCGTCACTTTCAAAAACAACCAAGGTGAATGGAATTTTGAAAAATTTAATAAGTAAGTGATTTGGTTTTACAGTTGAAATCTCAGTGATATCTGAATGATAAATTTATTTGGTTTATAGTTGACATTCGCTGATATTTTAGTGGTAAAATGAATTGCTTTATAGCTGGTATTTTAGTGGTAAAATGATTCGATTTACAGTTGACATTCACAGATTATTTTAGTGGTAAAATGATTTGGTTTATAGTTGACCTTTCGCTGATATTTAAGTGGTAAAATTATTTAGTTTAAAAATGACATTCGCTGAGATTTTAGTGATAAATTGATTTGGTATATAGCTGAAATTAATCTGATATTTAAGTGGTAAAATGGTTTGGTGTAAAGTTCACATTTCGCTTATATTTAATTGGCAAAATAATTTAATTTATAGTTAACATTTCGCTGATATTCAGTTGGTAAGTATGATTGGTTGTATAGTTCATATTTCGCTGTTATGTAAATGACAAAATGACTTAAATTTGGCATTCGATGATATTTTAGGGCTAAATTGATTTATATTAGAATTGACATACCACTGATATTTTAGTGGTAAAGTAATTAGACTTTACAGTCATTGCATTTTGAATGTAAAATTATTTCGTTCAAGCTGGCATTTGATTAATACCTAGAATGAGAATGTATATGTCATTAAATGTGATTGAAATATTATGAAGAGTTGGGGTTATTTTCGTTTAATTTGATAAGTGTTACTAAAAACTTAAATTTATATGAGGGATAAGCAGCTAATTATGACAAGGCAAAGATATCGATTATTGACATGTTTTGTGTCATAGTGACACAAAACGTTTTAGGATGTGTGAGGTTTCCCATTCAGATTAAATAGAAAGTTCTCTTGCATGTATAATATGCATTACTAAAACAATTCAATTTTCAATAAAACTTTTAACGCTATTTTAAATCATTTGCATAATTAAAATTTAAACGTTGTAGAAAAGGATTCTCCATTTTTGCTGAGAATGATAATCAATCAATATATGATAATGGTTGTTGACTTTTATTTCACTAATTCCATTTAATTACTAACTTTTTTTTTAATGTCATAGCGGGTGATTTTTATCAAACGCTTTGTTACTCTGTGAATAAAAATACAATTTTACTAGGATATAAAATCCTAATCCATTTTAAATTAATTCACTCTTCTCTTGTAATATATTCATAATGTGATAGGTAAATACAGCCGACCCTGCCTTCTCGTGGTGCAGGCCGTTAGTACCTTTCAAAATACTCTTTTGTGGAAGTGAACGGAAGTTGAGGGCTGCCAGATTAGTACGGCCTACTGATCTGGACAACTATGGCTACTTTTCTTTTTCTACCCTGCTGAGGAGTGATCAACCACACAGGGTCCTGGTGCTGTCACACACTGTCGTTGTCACACAAAGTTTGGCCTTCTCCATATGAGAGGATTCTTCATACGAGAGAGGACATTTCTCCATACGAGAGAGGGCTTTGTATGATGGCACAACCGTTTTCAGAAACACCCAATCTGAAAAATAAAGAGGGACAAACAATAAAATACTTGATAAAAGTGGGCAAAAAAATATCAATTGCTACCACTTGTTTTATATAAGGGTGAAATTAAAATAAATATATTTCGTTCAATCGCATAGTGGGGATTAGTGGTAATAAATGATACATTACGGATGTACTCAATGGTAATTCCAAGATTTCGGAAAAAGAGAATTTTTTGCGAAATACACGAATTGTTATCCTTCTGCATCTATTGGATGTCTCAATACCGAAATGTGCAATTGTATCTTCACTACAGTTTCTTATAATATTCTCGGACTAATTTAGCCTTTAAAATGCCTATTAATTCGATATATACGTCAAATGATACATAGCTGCATCGAACCCGCATCTCTGCAGATTAATGCCAGAATGCACTACCATTGACCAGCTTCTAAACAACAAGGAGAGACTTTTTCCATCTGGGAGTCCTCACAGAGAAGTTAAAGGATGTTTACAAATTATATATATATATCATCATCATCATCATCATCCTCAAGCAGCCATGGGCTACGGAGGTCCAACCAGACCGTGCAATTTAGTTCTCCAAGCAAGTCTATCCTGAGCTACATCTACTGCATCTGGCCACTGCACACCAATTCTAACAAGGTCCTGTTTGACATTGTCTGCCCACCGCATCCTAGGTCTCCCCTTCTTTCTGAGGCCTTTAGGCACACTGTTCATAACCTTATTCGCCAATCTATAATTATTCATACGGGCAACATGGCCAAACCAACGGAGTCTCTCTCTGCACAATATGCTACTTAAAGGAGGTTGCAAACTCATTTGCCTAATGTCATCATTAGTTACAAAGTTGAACCACCTAATGCCCAAGATACTGCGTAAGCATCTGGAATCAAAAGCATCTAGTTTCCTGTTATCTTGTTTACAAAGTGTCCAAGTTTCACTACCATAACTAACCCTAGAAAGAACCAAACTATTATACAGTCTAATTTTAGTCTTTAGGTGTATACGCCTATTTCTCCACACTCTCTATAGGTTCTTAAAAGTCCCGGCAGCAATCCCTATTCGTCTGTTAATCTCATGCCGCACATCACCATTATCTGCTACATAGCTCCCAAGATAATTAAACTGTGACACCTGCTCAAGACTGCAACCATTCTGATTAACTGAATCACAGCCTGCCTGACCATTTTCATCACTTTAGTTTTCTCTCTGTTTATAACCAAACCTACTCTACTACCAGTCTCATCAACAGCTCGAATGAAAGAGTTCATCTCATCAACATCATTTGCCAAAAGGGCTAAATCATCAGCATAATCTAAATCAGAAATTTTCGTATCTCCAGCCCATTTAAGGCCAAAATCTTTCCTTTGAAGTGAATTTTGCATAACATAATCAATAACCAAGCTAAAGAGAAAAGGAGACAAAATGTACCCTTGTCGAACACCAGAAGTAATGCTAAACCAATTGCTACAAACCTTACCAACTCTCACACAAGACTAAGTGTTATTATAGAGAGCCTTCATAATGTTAACTAACTTGTCTGGTATACCATATGATTTCACAATCTACCACAAATTATGACGATCAACAGAGTCGAAAGCCTTTTTGAAATCAACAAAGCCAGCAACCAAAGGTTTCTGAAACTCTAAACATTTCTCAAGAATCTGCCTAAGTGAAAATATCTGATCCACACATCCCCTACCACTTCTGAATCCACATTGCTCATCACGCAATTGACTGTCAACCAGATTCTTAATTCTATTAAGCACAATCATGGAAAGAACTTTACCTGGAACAGAGAGTAGGCTGATACCCCTATAGTTATCACAAGAACTGCGATCACCTTTTTTGAAAATAGGGATAACAATAGCTCTGGTAAAATCCTTAGGAACCATGCCTTTATCATAAAAGATATTCAGAATTTCAGTCATCCAAGTGGTACCCGAAACATTCCCAGCTCTAAGCATTTCCGTAGTAATTTCTTCTACCCCTGGGGATTTATGAAGTTTAAGTTTAGAACAACCAAAATAACTTCAGATTGTGTTATAGGGCCAACATTAAAGCCACCAACGCATCTATCATCATTGCAAACAATGGGAGTAGAACTAACTACATTGTTTAGAACATCACTGAAATGCTCAGCCCACCTAGCCATGGCAGAATCCTCCCCTTCTATAACCTTACCTTGTTTATCCTTCAATCCTTGTATGCCTGTCCGTTTTCTAGCACACAAAGCATTAACTATCTAGTACAGCTCTCTGCTGTTGTGCTGTCTAACTGCTTCCTCGGCTTTGTCAGCCAAACCATCAAGCCAAAGATTTTTATCAGCAGCTAACTGATCTTTTACTCGTTTATTATGTTCTCTGTAATGCTTTCTATTAGGACTAGTAGGGTATTGATTAAAGACATTCCTGCAGTTCTTTCTTTCCGAAATAAGCTCTAGTGCCTTATCACTCAGATAATTCTGGCTCTTCTGCTCCTTTTTTCCTAAAAGAGTACTGTTAGTGTCCATAAAAGCCTGTTTAAAATGATCCCATTCTTCCTCAACTTCAGTAGTAAGCAAACCATGACTCTCATAATGACTAAGTAACCTATCATGGTAAGCTTTGGCTATAACTGGATCTTTCAGAGCTTCAGTATTAAAAGTAAATTTTTTAACCCTAGCACAACACTTTTTAAGTTTAAGTTGCAACACACTTTTAACAAGGTAATGGTCAGATCCAATTTCAGCTCCCCTATATGCCCTTATATTCCTAACAGAACTAGCCTACTTGCTGTTAATTAATATGTAGTCAATCATATTCTTATGCAGCCCATCAGGTGAAACCCATGTGTACTTATGTATGTCGCGGTGTTTGTAATATGTGTTAGTTATTCTGAATCCATTGAGTTTACTTACCTGTAGGAGACGTTGCCCATTGCCATTGCAGCTACCAATAACAAAAGGGCCTATTACTCCTCCCCAAAGGTCAGAGTCAGTACCAACTTTGGCATTGAAGTCACCAAGAACAAAGGTAATATCTCCTTTCTTGACAGAATTCAAAATATCCTGAAGTTGTTCATAAAACCTATCCTTCTCATCCTCATCGGCATCCTCAGTGGGGGCATAACAGCAGATAACATTCAAGTCTTTAACGCTTGTCTGAAATTTTGCTGTAAGAAACCTTTCATTAATGCACTCATATCCTAGAAGAGCATCGCTAGCGTGTCTGCTGAGAAGCAGACCCACGCCTTGGTGATGCTTATTGTCGTCCCTCCCTGAAAAGAGAAATTTAAGATTATTTTTAAGAATCTGACCTTTATCTGTCCATCTGGTCTCTTGCAAGCCGAGAATATCTAAATTATAACGGTGGAATTCTTGTGTGAGGACATCAAGAGAAAAAACTCTGTGCAGAGTCCTCACATTCCAACTACCTATGGAGAGAAAATGGTTAGTGGGATGTTTAAAGAAACTATGTTTATTGAGAGAGGGAATGCCGACAATATCAAACAGCCCCCTAATCGCAGACATGGGGCAAAGACCCGTTCCCCCACTACTAAAGGCTGAAGCCATCTACACTGAAAGACTTCCTCCAATGCAGAATTTGACGATGCCAATAGAAGCAAAGAGTTCAGGTGCCTGCGATGACTTCTGCTCAGGATTATCCACCAGCTGATAAACATATCCTGTGAATCTATTCACTTGGGGCTGTCAACCCACAAACAAGCAGAAGAAAAATAAAGCTCTATTTAATAAAAAATAAATAATAATAGATTTCCAAAATATTTAAACCTTTCTTCAAACGTGTTTCTTCAACTTATATTAATTTTCTCCTTTAGGGGATATTAGCAGACCTTTGCAGACACTCATACAATTGTTCTGCATTTTCGTTAAGCACTTCGTGTAGTCTGGTAGCTTTTTGTAATTACGCTGATGCTTTTAATATATATGCTGTTTGTTAATTGCAATACTTGACTCAAGTTTAAACATAGTGCAATTATTTACAGATTTAGACCCGTTTAAATAACACAACATAGGTAAGCTATTATGATTTGAACGCCAACTTCTTAACTAACTTCGAAGAAGTAGGTCTAATGATTTCGTTGCCTTTGATGAATAGTTATCACTTCAACGGATTTAATAAGGAGTACCAAGTACTCTTCATCCTAGGAGCAAGCAGGTTGTATCCCTTTCTATTTCATTAGTATTCTTACTGTAAAAGAAGAGACTGTATCGCATGAAGTTGTCGAAACTATTGAGGTAATAAACAGTGTTTTATGCTTATTTGTGGACCATCTTTCTTAGATGACTTAGCTTTATTTTATCTTCCATGCATCTCGCCGGTCTAGATGTAATGTATCACCATACCTGCCTGCTTCCAAAATGCGCATCATTTAAATCCGAAGATAGAGAAACCACAAAGTTGTGTCTGGTCATAACCTGGACACCGAACATTTCAGTTTGGAAACAGGGCGGTTAGCAATTCTAGTGATATCCCTGTTGTATTTTGGTGGCCATGGCTGAATCCAGTTCGTAGTACCACGGAAATTATGCAAGCACGAAGAATGTTTCATAGTAAAATTGACAGGGACACCATATGAAAGATTCATTACGGTGGAGAGCGTTTAACGGTACGTCGGTAGTGGTAGGTTAATGATGTCTAAATGGTGACGTAATGGGATATGGAAACAAGGGATGCATTCCGAAAAACTTCACGTGCAATGTTGGATGAAAGAATAACACAAGCAGATGACCATTATCTGGTTCTGAGTGGCAGATGCCATAAGTGAATTAACTGTCCCACATCGAATCGTATCTCGTTGGAAGGTTGTAGAAGAGAGGTATGCAAGACTAACCGAGATTTCCATCCGCAACAAATCAATGCAGTAAGGAATGGTTTCAACTGGTGTCGTGAACACGGAAACTGGAACTCTGGGAAATGTTCAATCTAATATTTACTGATGAGTCCAGATTGAGTCTACGATCTGAATCTCGACGTCTCTTAACATGGAGAACGACCAGATTGAAGCCGGTTTGATTGTCGCAAAGCACATTTTTCTTTTGTAGCATCCAGTCTATTAAACGTTTTACCATTTTTTCTATTATTTTTGTATGGTCGCGGAGATCGTGATGGGTCGATATCGTTCAAAGTTGTTCTGGTCTTTGTTCGGTTTGAGAATGGATACGAAAAATGCTTCACACCATTGCTGGGGCAGTTTTTCTGTGATTCAGTAGTAGTAAATGATGTTAAGTAACTGACTGACTGCTGTATTCGGTAGATGTTTTAGCATTTTATTTGTTAATTGATCTGAGCCTGCTGATGAATTAGTTTTAGAGGAGCCCATGGCATTTATTAATTCTTCTATTTTAAATTTATCGTTTATTCTGTCTTCATCAGTAATGTCTTCTTGTTTGCTTTTTTTTTTGTTTTCCAGTTTTCAATCCTGTCTTGGTTTTCTAGAAATGCTTCAGTGGCGGGATTTTCTCCTAAGTTTTTGAATTATTGAGTAAACTTGCTAGCCACCGTTTTAGTGTCAATATTTTGCTTCACAAGTATATTTTTCCATGGAGTTTCCGTTGTTATTGGCTTTCCAGTTTTTTAAATTAATTTCCATGCTGTGGATGTGGGGTATATTTATTTATTTCGTTGGCTATTTTTTGCCACTGAATCTTTCTCGCGTATTTTAAATATTTTTATTAACTGCAGTCCGTCTTTTGTGTGCTCTTATTATGTCTTCTTCCATTCTAGTTCCTCTGGCCTTTCTTTCCGCTCTTCTTCGGATAGCGATCCTCTTCATAATGCTAGATAATTAATATAGTTGTGTTTGAATTTCAATAGAGTTAGCTGCATGATTGTTCGTAACTTGGTTTAGGAATTTTAGTAACAATTGTTCATTTATGAGTTTCGGTGTTGATAATGTTGTTTAAATCTAGAGTGAAGTCTTGCAATTAAACTATTTTTCCTATGTTCGAAGCTTTTTTTTTTTTGCGAATGACGGGAATCCCTTAATAATGATGTGCGTGTGGTCGCTTGTGAGCATATCCGTCGAAGTGAACCAATATAAAAAATAATCCAGATCAGGTGAAGCAAGATTCATTTCAAGAGCTGATGAATTAAAGTTGTGTATAAAAAACCGATGATGTCCGTTGTTAAGTAAAGTTAGATCCAATATGTCAATGATATTCTCGATAACTGTGCTTCATGGGTCAGTAAAGGAATTTCCCCAATTGATGCTGTGGGCGTTGAAATCTCCGCAAATGATCCAAGGAGGGGGTGGGGAAGCATCTATAATCTTTTCAGTTATAATCTCAGGAATGTCCTCTTCTGGGTTATAGAAGTTATGGGGGAAAATTCCAGATGTTTAATCTTGATATGGACAGCTGTGATTTCTAATCTTGTATCGTTTTCTGGTACCTTGATTAAGCTGTGTGGTATGGGGCGATGTACACAGTCGTATCTGAATAATATGACCACCTATTATATTATATCTATGGTAGGTGGTCATATTATTCTGATATGACTGTGTATAAGTAGACCAACCACTTGACTGTAAAAATATTTTCTAGTGAAAAAGTTATACATATTCTGGTACTTTAAAATGGTCAATATTTTCGGAGCTGGCAATGTCTTGTATGGCCAAAGCAGTGACCGATTTATATTTGAGAAAGTCCAGGAACACAATTTTTTTATTTGAAAGGGATCTAGCATTCCGCTGAATAATTTAAGACAAGAAGGCAATGGCAGGTTAGCAAATGAGATCCCGTAGAATGGAGAAAAAGTTATAATTACAACTATATCCTCTGGCGATGGGCTGTGGCTCTCTTATTCTGATTGCCTTGACCTGTGACCTCTCTTTCAGTAATCGTCGTTGCAATGACTGACATTAGATCTTTGGTGAATTCCTGCAAGATGTTATTTATATGGGATTGGACTTTTTTTCACGAGGAGCTGTAATATTTCCTGGTCATTTTCACTTTGAGGAAGATGAGACCGGTGGCTGGAGGTAGAACGTCTGGCTGCTGGACTTGCGATTGTAATTTGAGGTCTGTTTAAGGCAGGAAATACTTCGGGATGAACTACAATAATTTCTGCTGCAATGGCGATTCTAGATTTCTGGAGTGAAGACTCTCTGACTTGGTTACGACGGGGGTGGCGGGAAGGACCTCAAAATTGCGGCCGAATATGGGATTACGTGATATAGTAGACAGTTTCACTCTTTTTATTTTAACTGCTTCCGTCCATGTGACATTCATTTCCACTTGTATTTTTCTGACCTTCAGATCTCTGATCTGGTAGGACACTCTTCGAAAGTGGCCGGATGTCTGCCACCGCATTTGGGGCAGCACGAAATTCGAGCCAAATATTCCGAATGGTGGTGCGGTTCACTGCAGTGAACCACACCACGCATATTTCATAAATCTTTTATTTAATAAATTACTGAGTTCTATACCTGATTTACTATTGATATAGCATAGAACTGTATTACTTAATGAAGGGGCCGCTTTGCGTACATGCACTCTGTGGAGTCTCCTCCATAAATTCCGTGACGATCTGAGGGGAGAGTAAGGTTAGGATGTTTTAAAAGAGTATTATATAACATACTATTAACGATCTTATTAAACAAACCACCGACCTACTACGCTATGATATTAAAATGCGATTTCAACTTTTGTGATTAGTTCCTTGCAGCGTTTTTCGATTACAAACATAATACTTTTTATGTATGACCCATCTTGTAATGAAATACTACTACAGTTAACACTCACTTGGTATGTTGACACTCGTACAAAAGTAAAGATTCCTTCACAAAATACGTTTCGTAAAATGAAGTGGCGGTCCCGCTATGCACTGCGTATAGGGTGAAGTGTTAAATCCTTCTGATACGTTATATAAATTATAGACGACCGGTGGAAAAGTAAATAGGTTGTACTCTTTTGATGTTAATTTTTAGCGACTTACACTGCAAGTCACTGAACTTGAATCCTTCACTCTTTCGTAATGTATTGTGTTTAAACGAATGCAAAATACTACACTAAAAGATAATGTAATTTATAGTGGTAGTTGTTTCAACTCTTCCTTTGAATACTTTTATCTAGTTAAAAGCATACGATAAAAAAGGAAAATTTAGTGTTTCGTTGAAATAATATCTTCATTATTACACTGACTGCTTTCAGAATAAAATAAATTATTATATTTTTGCTAAACTATGTGTCTTAATATTTATATACGAGGTTACTCAAATTAAACTGACAATTCCTTAGTAAGCTATTTGAAATAACTCGGTGTCTATAAGTAATATTTGATATTTGCACATTTCAGATCATAACTGAACCAACACATAAAACGGTAGGCATCATGATAAAGAAATCGAAGTAGTTTAGAACTTCTACTCTGGCATATAAACTGACAGGCTCCTGTCAGACCTCTGTGGCAAGCAGCTGCTTAAGGGGGTATTTTTTTTTTATTTAATTATCAATATTAGAAAAACTCGGAAAATCTTCTGTAAACATTAAACTCATTGTATCTAGCTCAGATGTTATATCTGGAAAGTGATTTTTCGACCGCCATCTTCAATTGCATTTAAAGCAATTTCCAATGACTGACTCCATGGTATAAAAAAGCCATCAATAGAAGAGATCTCAGTCGGCGGATGGTAGTGAAACTGTCAGAGAACATGACACACCTCTAGGACTTCTTAGGTTTGTATCCCTTTCGGATCAAGTCGATTTTACCTATCTTCCTCTTGCTTTTGGCTTTGACAATTTGTCGATTTGTCTATTTGTGGATTTGACAAAAGATTATTCCACCATATCTTTCGAACGCGATGAGAAGATTGATGATTTATATGTCAAATGAAATTTTGTGACGCAGGGAGCGTCAGAGGCTGTAACAAATTAACCCACCCCCATGTTTTCTTCCCACTCCGAACAGAAGAAATAACCAATTTTTTTTAGAAATTAGTGATCTGGAAACCTTCGTGTACGTAACACGAAGGTTGCCAGATCACTAATTTCTAAAAAAATCGTTGCCAGATATTTTTTCTGAATTGTGTAATCAACCGTAGTGTTCGTATATTTTTAAGCGACTGTACATACCTACAGAAACCTCAAGCACCCATTGGCTACGGAGCTCCAACCAGATGGCAATTTAGTTCTCCAGATATTCTGTCCTGAGCTACGGCTATGGATATGGGCTCGATTACGGATACGTAGTTTCGATGAGTTATCAAAAAAGCAGATTAATTAGCCGACCGTATTAAGTCAGTCTCCTAAAACGTTCTTTTTATATACATGACGAGATAAAATGAAAGTAACTTTACTCTGTAAATTGATCTTCGCAATCCGATGAACCTGTTTCTAAACAGGGTAGAAATTTTTGTTTAGTTGAATGAAATGTGATTTTATAATACTCTGTAATCTAAACAGCTTTGCAGTTCCCTTTAAAACATTTTTACAATTATATTACACCAATTATAAATTTATATTATTATCATTTCTGAATTTTATTTCAAGAATTGAAACTAAATAACAAATATAATTTGGAACACAATATCGTCTTTAATCATGAATTCAGACATTTTGTTTAAGTCGTAAACAAAGTAGTGTCGGATTACGTTAGTTTTTAAACTAATAAGTTCGTCAGATATTCTATCCATTGGAACTATGGTCGCATTTCTAACCCTCTGACTGCTCAATTTGTGGACCGAAATCGCTTCAAAAATTGTGTATTTTTTTTTTTGTGCATATTTAAAATCTATATATATTGGAGAATTGAAATATGCATTTTTTCTTTCTAGAAAAGATTTTTTATATAGATTTTTATCATGAGAAACTAAGCTGTCAGAAAAAACAATTTCAAATGTTATCACAAAAATGTTTTTTAATAAATTTCAATTGAATTGCAGTTAATTTCTATTTATTACATAATATAAAAAAGTAAAATGTATAAAACTTAAGAAAATATAATGCACTGAGAAAAAAAGACCTTAGAAATGTAGTTTAGTATGATAGAGTTCGAAACTGGGTTCAAGGCAAAGTCCAACTTCACAGTCTTTGCACCAGATTCGTGTTTCTTTGCGAATTTTTTTTTCATTTGCATCTTTTCTTGAACAGCAAACAGCACACTGTCTTCGAGGCTCTCTTTTTATGGGGTTAGGCAGTATGTGCCTTGCAAAATGACGAGCTGTCAATCTCAAAACGTTCGGAGTAGAACTCGGTCTTCCAGGACAACTGCTTTTATCTCCATCAGAATACTTTTGGATACTTTTTTCAACCATTTGCAAACGAAATTCCAAAAGCTTTATATTTTGTGTTGGGTTTTGCTTTTTGTAAAGTACATAGGCATTCCACAACGATTGATCTAAAAACTGCCTGAAAATTTTGATATAATACTTCCCCTGTTGTTTTCGGAGCGTTGAGTAGTAGGACATTTCTTGGTCGCATAAATCGACGTCACCCATTGTATTATTATAGTCACAAACGACAACTGGTTTCATAACAGTCTTGTTAGATTTGCATGTAACCAAATAAGAGCTTGCATCATGAATAGTACTCATAAGGCAGACACTCTTCTTGTCCTGCCACTTCAGGGCCATAACTTTACCTCTTTGATAAGCAACAATTTCACCCTTGGGGACTTTCTCTTTTGAAAAATTGACAGGAAGGTCTTTTCTGGTTTTATTCACTGTCCCATAAGTGTCCGTCTTTTCTGTAACTAAGATGTCTGCAAGCTGTGGAGACATATAAAAATTATCAATAGTGACACAATAACCTTTTCCATCAAGTGTAAAACAATTTTGGTGGAAACTGGATAGTGGCTGTATTTCGGATTATACACTGTTCCATCACTTGTGTATATGAGGAAATCTGAAATGTATCCACTTTCTGCTTCACAAAGAACGAAAAACTTCAAGCCAAATCTTGCTCTTTTTTTGGCAATAAACATTTTCCAGTTCAGCCTGCCTTTGAACCGCATCAAACTTTCATCTAAACTAAGATTTTCCCCTGGTATATAGACTTCTCGAAATTTGCATTGAAGATGTTCCATTAGTTCATAAATTTCATTCAGTTTTGGCCATGGGTGTCGGTCTTTATCAAATTCCTCATTATTGGTAAAATGAAGAAACTTCATAAGCAATAAAAACCTATTTTTTCCCATTACTTTTTCAAAAATTGTTGTGGATAATAGTTGACGCTTAGACCAATAATGCTCTTGTTCTGGCTTCTTTATGACTCCTTGGAGTAACAAAACTGCAAAAAATAGTCTTAGTTCTTCAACATTCGTTTCTGTCCATTTTTTCCAGCGTGATCTCTCTTTACAAACTGCTTTATGTATATATTGTTCAGCGTATCTATTTGTTTCTTCGTAATATTTGATCATCAAAAAAAGTTCAAAATAATTCAATATACTTGCATTGTTAGCTATATTCACAGCAATTCCCGGATTTCCACGAAAAGGAACTGGAGGAGGAGGAGGAGGAATATTCTTCATATCAATTTTGCGCCACTGCCTAACGCTTTGCAAGTTTATTGAATCATGATCAGATTCATCGCCATCTGAGGAGCAGTCCGAAAAATCTATATCACTATCACTATCAAAACTAAACTCACTTTTAGAATCTGATAAATCATCAGGAATATATACTCTGTCAATCGCTGAACGTTTTCTAGCAGCCATTTCTGATTAGAAAAAGGCGACAAACATAGTGAAGTTAGAGCGGTAAATACCAAGTACCTTCAAATGCCGCAATTTAGTGGATGACTAACGACATCTGTTGGTCAAAACCTAAATTAAACGTCTAACACTGTATGTAATTTATTTCACTGGTTAAACGGTGAAAAGGCGGGATGCGCTCCTCAATAAAGGAAGAAAAACACCTGCCCGCGAAAGTCGCGGGATGAGCAAATTTTGCTACATTTGAGTTGCCCGTGGAAATCGCGGGATGA
This sequence comes from Ryuthela nishihirai, assembly GCA_038380435.1. NCBI lineage: Eukaryota > Metazoa > Arthropoda > Arachnida > Araneae > Heptathelidae > Ryuthela > Ryuthela nishihirai. The sequence goes on from JAWZYU010000041.1 coordinate 3,184,530, forward strand.
GCAGCCAGAGGGCTAAACATCTATTATTTGTGCGTCATATATAATATCTATCTGGGATAAAGATCATTGAAACTTTCATACTTATGCTTGTAACCTGCAATTGACATTCTTCAGATTGTCTTGAGTGATGTGTCACCTCTAATGACCAAATTCGAATTATTATGTTTTACATATTTCAAACAGTGAAAATTTTAAATATCACATTTAACCACTGAGCAATTTTTCATACAAAAGTGAAAATACACGTATATTGTCAGTTTAAATTCCTTCGCATCATCACCTATAGATTAATTCTTATATCAGTAAATGGACTAGGGAAAAAATTTTAACATTTTTTGTTTAAATATTGGTGTATTAGATTCTTAAGTCGATTACTTGTAAAACGAACAGTAAATGTTTATTTCTTTCATAAATTTTTACCCACAGAAAAAAGTAAGATGAAAGTGAAAACAACTACCACTATAAATACTGATATACCTTAATGAAGAATTAAACTCTCGTTTAATCACAGTTGGCTTCTTACTTGGTGGAGAATATTCCAGTTCAGTGGTCTGCAGTGTAAGACCACTAAAAATCAATAACATACAATCTGTTAAAGACCTAGAGGGCGTTCATAAATTTAAACGACTTAAAAAGTTTATAGAAAAATTTTACCAATCTTTTTCACTTACGTCACACAGTGACGAAAGTGTCACACTTGAACGAAACTCCATAAAACCTTTTCCTTTTCCTAACGATTTGCTTTCTCAAAGTAACAGTTCATTATAAGTCATTAAAAAAAGAATCATTTTCTCCTTAGAAAACAGAAAAGCAATTAATAAATGCTTACGGAGTGCTTCATTACGTATTGAAATCAAATGCTTTATCATCATTTCTCTCTTCTCTGGCGGAGCGTAAAGTTCGGTCTGCGAAATCTGTGCATTGTTACTGTGGAGCCTACTAAAGAAGGTGAAAGATTTTACATTTTTAAAAGGATATAGGTTCGGGACGAAAAGAAAAAAAATCATGCCAATTTATCACAAGTATATGAGGATAATGTCTGTTCACATGGCACAGTTACGAGATGGATGCACAAATTCCGAAAAGGACGGCAGAGCTCGAAGAACTCCTTCGTGCAGGAAGACAAAGGAGGCCATGAACGAGAGAACCGTCGCTGATGTTCGTGTCGTAAACAGATTAAGGAAAACCCACACATCACCATTCAGATAATGCCAGTTTATCGATTGGCAGTGCGGAAACAATTATTCATCAGCAATCCGAAGCATCTGTGCCAAATGGGTACCCCACAAGCTCAGAGAGCAGAAAAGAGGACTTGAGTCGACTCCTGCAAGGAGATGCTGACATTGGTTGAACCTATGGCCCCAAATGGATAACAGACATTGTCACAGAGATGAGACGTGGTTTAATTACTATACAACTCCCAGAAATATCGAAACTATGTTTGTGCTGCTGAAGATGAACCGGGTCCACAAATCCTCCGACAAGACTTTCGCTCAAGAAAAAGGATGTTCACAGTTTCTTTCAATTACCGAGGAGTGATAGCCATGGATACATTACCTAAAAAAATGCATTTAAATGGTAATACTACACCAACATTGGAGGGCGGGTTGGCTCAGTCGGTAACGTGCCAGGCTCGTAATCTCTAGTTCCCATGTTCGAGTCCCAGATGGGTCAGCGTTGAGATTTATCTCTACAAAATCCCCTGTCCTGCCCACAGTCAGTAGGAAACACCGATGGGCTTGGAAAGAGCGCCATCCGCTGGATGGGACGTTAAGCCATGGCCCGTGTGCCTGAGAGCTATACCTGTGCACGTTAAAGAACACGCTGGATGGCCTTGACGGAAGACTACTATCTGACTCCCAACAGCTGTTCCAGTGGGTTCCCTCCCCCAACCTTCTCTGAGCCTTCGGGGGTCCATGTGACCTGGCCATTTAGCCTATGGTGTGCAATAAAGTGCTGCTCTGAGGTAAAACATCGTGGTCCCAAAACTCGGAAAGTTATGACCTATCTAAATAAAATAAATAAATATCCCCTCAAGCAGCTGCTTGCCACAGAGGTCTGACAGGAGCCTGTCAGTCTGGAAGAGAAAAAAATCAAATAGCTGCCCCATCTAGCATATTTACCCAATTTTGCACCGTACGATTATTGTTTTTTTTTCTCTAAAAATTAAAAGGAATTTGCTGAGAAAACGTTTTAAATGGTGCAAAGGTTCAAGGTACAAAATGCGTTTATACAGAGTTGTGAAGTATTTTACCCAACAGTAGTACCACCAAGCTTTCCAGAATTGGCGTAGACGTTTGCAACTTTCCACAGAGGCTGCAGGGAAGTACTTTGAAGGACAATAAAAGCTTCGTTGTGGTAACTACAATGATTTTTGCTCTGCAGATGCATGTCGAGATCTTCAACACACTTCTTAAATATGTTACTATAATCCATCTAAAATCTGCATTTTCCTAATTTTTATTTAAATATAATTATACGCTATTACTGAACGTCTGTTCACTTTATTAACCAACATCTCTCCTTTCCATTTCACTCTGTAAACTTCGAGATTTGCACGACTGAAATTTCACATATTTAATTCAAATTGTTTACGCAACAGCCGAGTAATTTTTTGAAATGGATTGCTCTGTGAGCAGAATGATCGCTTCATTTTCATAAATTAAATTTTTCTTTTAATTTGTGACTTTATCCAAGTGCATTTTTTTCTCTTTAAAATAACATTATTGAATTTTCAAATTACCTTTTTCTCATTATCGAAAGTCATTTTTCCCTTTGGTCATCTATCAATAATGCAGTAATGTTTGAACACGTTTCTACAGATTTTATCTACTTTCCGTGGTAATATAAACATTTTATTCGAAGCTTAAGGGACCAGCACGCACAACATTTCAGAATACTAGTAAGTGTAAGAGAGTGTCTCAAAATATCTAACGTATTTAACAAATTTAAAAACCTGTAAAACGGAGGGTGTTGTGTTACACTACATTAATACTGTCTTTTGCAACCCCTCCCTTGCATTTTTCTGGTTCGATGGTGTTTGTTGCCCCCACTCCCTCCCCTTCGATGTTTTGTGGATCCGAACCCGTTCACTGTTATTGTGACGTCTTTTAATGCACCCCATGTTACATTAACTGTAACATGATAGGATATGTTAGACTCAATCCAATGTCCACCAGTAATAAAAGTCTTTTTCAAGTGATTGCTCCGATTCTTGACTTCTTATAATGCATCCTAAATACTTGAATGTTATCTGCTGTTATGCCCCCACTGAGGATGCCGATGAGGATGAGAAGGATAGGTTTTATGAACAACTTCAGGATATTTTGAATTCTGTCAAGAAAGGAGATATTACCCTTGTTCTTGGTGACTTCAATGCCAAAGTTGGTACTGACTCTGACCTTTTGGGAGGAGTAATAGGCCCTTTTGGTATTGGTAGCTGCAATGGCAATGGACAACGTCTCCTACAGGTAAGTAAACTCAATGGATTCAGAATAACTAACACTTATTACAAACACCGCGACATACATAAGTACACATGGGTTTCACCTGATGGGCTGCATAAGAATATGATTGATTACATATTAATTCACAGCAAATGGGCTAGTTCTGTTAGGAATACCAGGGCATATAGGGGAGCTGAAATTGGATCTGACCATTACCTTGTTAAAAGTGTGTTGCAACTTAAACATAAAAATTGTTGTGCTAGGGTTAAAAAATTTACTTTTAATACTGAAGCTCTGAAAGATCCAGTTATACCCAAAGCTTACCATGATAGGTTACTTAGTTATTATGACAGTCATGGTTTGCTTACTACTGAAGTTGAGGAAGAATGGGATCATTTTAAACAGGCTTTTTTGGACACTAACAGTACTCTTTTAGGAAAAAAGGAGCAGAAGAGGCAAAATTATCTGAGTGATAAGGCACTTGAGCTTATTTCGGAAAGAAAGAACTGCAGGAATGCCCTTAATCAATACCCTACTAGTACTAATAGAAAGCATTACAGAGACCTTAATAAACTTGTAAAGGATCAGTTAGCTGCTGATAAGAATCTTTTGCTTGAAGGTTTGGCTGACAAAGCCGAGGAAGCAGTTAGACAGCACAAGAGCAGAGAGATGTACCAGATAGTTAATGTTTTGTGTGGTAGAAAACGGACAGGCATACAAGGATTGAAGGATAAACAAGGTAAGGTTATAGAAGGGGAGAATTCTATCATGGCTAGGTGGGCTGATCATTTTAGTGATGTTCTAAACAATGTAGTTAGTTCTACTCCCATTGTTTGCAATGATGATAGATGAATTGGTGGCTTTAATGTTGGCCCTATAACACAATCTGAAGTTATTTTGGCTGTTTCTAAACTTAAACTTCATAAATCCCCAGGGGTAGAAGAAATTACTACGGAAATGCTTAGAGCTGGGAATGTTTCGGTTACCACTTGGATGACTGAAATTCTGAATATCTTTTATGATAAAGGCATGGTTCCTAAGGATTTTACCAGAGCTATTGTTATCCCTATTTTCAAAAAAGGTGATCGCAGTTCTTGTGATAACTATAGGGGTATCAGCCTACTCTCTGTTCCAGGTAAAGTTCTTTCCATGATTGTGCTTAATAGAATTAAGAATCTGGTTGACAGTCAATTGCGTGATGAGCAATGTGCATTCAGAAGTGGTAGGGGATGTGTGGATCAGATATTTTCATTTAGGCAGATTCTTGAGAAATGTTTAGAGTTTCAGAAACCTTTGGTTGCTGGCTTTGTTGATTTCAAAAAGGCTTTCGACTCTGTTGATCGTCATAATTTGTGGTTGATTGTGAAATCATATGGTATACCAGACAAGTTAGTTAACATTATGAAAGCTCTCTATAATAACACTGAGTCGTGTGTGAGAGTTGGCAAGGCTTGTAGCAATTGGTTTAGCATTACTTCTGGTGTTCGACAAGGGTGCATTTTGTCTCCTTTTCTCTTTAGCTTGGTTATTGATTATGTTATGCGAAATTCACTTCAAGGGAAAGATTTTGGCCTTAAATGGGCTGGAGATACGAAAATTTCTGATTTAGATTATGCTGATGATTTAGCCCTTTTGGCAAATGATGTTGATGAGATGAACTCTTTCATTCGAGCTATTGATGAGACTGGTAGTAGAGTAGATTTGGTTATAAACAGAGAGAAAACTAAAGTGATGAAAATTGGTCAGGCAGGCTGTGATTCAGTTAATCTGAATGGTTGCAGTCTTGAGCAGGTGTCACAGTTTAATTATCTTGGGAGCTATGTAACAGATAATGGTGATGTGCGGCATGAGATTAACAGACGAATAGGGATTGCTGCCGGGAATTTTGAGGATCTCTGGAGATTGTGGAGAAATAGGCGTATACACCTAAAGACTAAAATTAGACTGTATAATAGTTTGGTTCTTTCTAGGGTTAGTTATGGTAGTGAAACATGGACACTTTGTAAACAAGATAACAGGAAACTAGATGCTTTTGATTCCAGATGCTTACGCAGTATCTTGGGTATTAGGTGGTTCAACTTTGTAACTAATGATGAGGTTAGGCAAAGGAGTTTGCAATCTCCTTTAAGCAGCATATTGTGGAGAGAGAGACTCCGTTGGTTTGGCCATGTTGCCCGTATGAGTAATTATAGAGTGGCGAATAGGGTTATGAACAGTGTGCCTAAAGGCCTCAGAAAGAAGGGGAGACCTAGGATACGGTGGGCAGACAATGTCAAACAGGACTTTGTTAGAATTGGTGTGCAGTGGCCAGATGCAGTAGATGTAGCTCAGAATAGACTTGCTTGGAGAACAAAATTGCACAGTCTGGTTGGACCTCCGTAGCCCATGGCTGCTTGAGGATGATGATTAGGAGGATGATGATTGATGCGTTCCGGACATTTTTGGACAAAGATAGAAGAACTGTATAATAAACGACACTTGAAAAACTTAACGGTGATTGGAACAATAGTGGTGATTAGAAAAGGGGTAAAGGAAATCATTTTTGGCCATTTGGCATAGTCACTATATCGAGTCTAAACAGATCGAAAGTCAGTTCACCAATATGAATATTAGCAAGAATGAAAATACAAGCAGGAAAGAGACAACTATTGAGTTTTTTATTATTTAAATTTCTTTGCTCCTCTTGGTCCTCCCTCAGTATGAAACCTAATAGATTTCTAGTCAGCTGATTTCTCCACTCAGACCTTTATAAGAAACTATTCTTGTATCTTCTAGGCAAGTGTTTGAGAAGTAAATAAAATCCAATGTATTTTGTCTCTTTTCACCTAGAGCCATTCCTAAAGATCCCATTAAATGGGCATTGAGTTTTTCAAGGTCATCAGTGTTCATTTTTTTAATGAGGGAGTATCACTAAGAGAAAAGGATCGGGGGTGGCTCAGTCGGTAGCTCGCCAGGCTCGTAATCTGTAGTTCCCAGGTTCGAGTCCCAGCTGGGTCAGCGTTGAGATTTATCTCCGCAAAATTCCCCGCCCTGCCAACGGTGAGTAGGGGACACCGATGGGCTTGGAAAGGCCGCCGTCCATAGGATGGGACGTTTAGACGTGGCGCCGTGTGCGGGAGAGCCATACCCTGTGCACGTTGAAGAACACGCTGGATGGCTTTGACGGGAGGATACCATCTGTCTCCCAACAGCTGTACCAGTGGTTCCCTCCCCCAACCTTTTCTGAGCCTTCGGGGTCCATGTGACCTGGCCATTTAGCCCATTTTTGGGTGTGCCAACTAAGAGAAAATCGAAAGAAAAATTAGTTGGCTATAATTTTGAAACACAATCATTTACATCTAAATACTGCCACGTAGCAAGCTTATCAGAGGGTTATAATAACATGTTTGCATTACTTTCAATTTAATGTATAAAAACAGTGGAAAGAAAGAGTGCATAGTGATTAGAAGAGGTTTTTCCCAAATGGCAAGCAAGGTTCTGTACATCACTAGAAATAAAAGGAGTCGTTTAAATAATCTCCACGTGTCATGAATCACCGCGATTATGACGATCAATTTGAGAGATTTTCATGTTTTAAATCACGATTCGAATTCCTAAGTCTCCTATCAGTCTAGAGACAGGAAAAGGATTCCCAAGAAACAATCGAAGGACTTCAACGGAGTTTATGAATGCAATACATTTGTGTCTTATGATGTCATCTACAAAGCATCACAGAACATCATCCAAAGAGTTCCAACATTATATCCAGCTCAATTTATCCTTCAGTGCTTCACGAATCATGAAATATTTCCAATGTGACACTTGCAATAAACAATTTCCACTGAGGTACTCACAGATATTTTTATAGGAAAAAATCATTTGTTTGGATACAAGCTTTCCCGATTGCTTTCTTACTATATTTTTTAATTACGGTGTAGCGAAACTAACCACAATCTCCTATTAATTTTTTTATTACAGTAGTCTCCGATTTACGAACATTATGTACATAGATAGATTTCGAACATAGATAGAAAATCGGGGATTGCTGTAATTAAATTTCTCACTTAGGAACACTTACTCACTTACTAATTTCTCACTTACGGAAATTTTATTTCACTACTCAGTTACTTTGCACGGAAAAATTTCTGCAGGAACGTAAATTTTTCGGAAAAGTTTTTAAATTATTTTACAGCTAGAAATGGAAGAATTAAACGCCAAAGTTGTTGTCGTAGACTGGTGTGGTAATTCCCGAACAATTTCTCTTCACCTGAGGTTATAAGTGAAGCCACAGATCTGCTGGATGTTACATTCATTGGACCTGTACGCATGTATGAATGATATTTATCACTTAGAAAAAAGACATTGGATGCGTCTTATAGAAATTATAGAGCTTCGAAGTTAAATTCCCATTGTTAGAACATGAAAATTCTGTAATATTTTGGTAGAACAGTGTATTTAGGGTTAAATTTATTCGTTCAATATTGAAAGTCAGGAAACGTAGGACTCAAGCATCTGAACTATCCACTAGCAATTAGGATAACGGATAGTATATATATGTTTTTCCTATATTTGAGCTGTAACAGAAGCAATGCCACGCAGATTTATTTCTATACTGGTTTAATAACTGTAATATTATTTGCTGACTATGTAGAAAATTATTCAGGATCAGTATTTCCCATATTTAAATGTTTTTCAGGCAGAAGCTGCCATCTAGTGCCCATAGCTTAAACTAGGTGGAAGTTGATTATTTTTACTTACTTTGAGGGCGAATGGACAGGCATTGTTATAGAGAAAGCGGTGTTTGATGTTATAAGAGAAGCCTGGAATGGCTTAAGAGAGCTTCTATCTCCATCCTTTGTGTTTTGTAAAAGAATATTGAATGAAATATATAGCTCATTTGAATGAGAGAGAGATTTGGCTTATTTGGCAGTGTGCCAGACTCGTAATCTGCAGTTCCCAGGTTCCAGTCCCAATTATGTCAGCGAAGAAACTTATCCCCGGTGAACCCCATCGTTCTGTTGGTGAGAAAGAAGACATGAATGAGTTTGAAAGGCTGTCGTATATCGGGTAAGCCAACCGTGGGCAGGAGAGCGATACTTTAAAGAATATTCTTGGTATCTTTAAAGGGAAGCTTCGATTTTCCTCATAGGAACTGTACAGAGTTTGGCTATTCATTGTAGGTGTCCTGTTCACAGTTTACGCCCATGTATATCTTTTAACTCTTATGATGCATCCTAGGGATGTGTTCCGGATACATACTAAAAATCAGGAACTCCGTCATTAGATTAAAAGAAACATTTCTATTTTCTAATAATTGAGTTTGAAAGAATAGTGGTGGTTAGAACAGGAGGAAAGAAAAACCTTAAGGGTCGATTGGCATAATCACTGTATCGAGTCTAAACAGATCGAAAGTCCGTTTACCAATATGAATATCAGGAAGAGGGAAAATACAACCAGGAAAGCAGCAACTATTGATGTTTTTCCTTAAAAGAGACGTAATCACTATTGCTCACGGATGAACCGCGAACGCAACCTCTGGTGTCAAACTTTCGCCTTTAGCCCCGTATAAGCGGAGGATGATATAGAAATATATATATTTATAGATTTATGATTGATTAAAGCATTCAGAAAAAATATCTGGCAGCATTTTTTTTTAGAAATTAATGATCTGGCAACCTTCGTGTACGTACACAAAAGTTGCCAGATCACTAATTTCTACAAAAAATCGTTGCCAGATTACGTAAATATATTCTGTAATATTTTTGTTCATAATTTCATATACTATTCGGAAATTGCATTATCTTTCCTAATTCGCTGAATACCAACATTTCAGCTACTGCTTATGCAAGAAGCATTTAGATCTGTGTCTATAGAATTTAGGGGAAACTATAACTGAAGTTATATATTATATATATATATATTTTATTAATATGTACTATAATATAAACATTTTAAGAATATAGGCTTAGGAATTTTGAAATAATTGAAAAATACTTTAATTACTATGATTAAAACTAAAAAAAAATGATTATTCCTCTCTTCAATTAAGCAATTAAAAGTGGAGTATTTAATAAATTGTTAATAAACGTATATTTTTCAACTTTAGAACCTTAACAATGGAAACTCCATTTTCCGAATATGCAAAATTCCAACTTTGGAAAATTTTCGAAACTTGGGAAAAATATTCCTCTAAACCTAGGAATGATCATATTACGTAATTGAAGTTTCCGGCGAACAGCCGGGCAGAGGTGTGACGTCATGGTGACAGAAATCAGCAGTTCTCTTCCAGTTCCGTAGCTACTTGATCGATCTTAATTTGATGGCCCTGGTACCACTGAGTTTTAGCATTGTTGGGATAACAGATTTGGTTTCTGGCTGCCGTGGTCGGGAGTGATCCCTCGAAAAGTGTCCGAAATTTCTAGGACCGCTGCCGTCGCCTACCTTGTGAATGGGCGGCGGGGGTGGCTCAGTTGGCAGCGCACCAGGCTCGTAATCTGTAGTCCCAGGTTCGAGTCCCAGCTGGGTCAGCGTTGAGATTTATCTCCGCAAAATTCCCCCGCCCTGCGCACGGTCAGTAGGGGACACCGATGGACTTGGAAAGGCCGCCGTCTGTCGGATGGGACGTGGTGTACAGTACACGAAAAATATCTGTCAACAATTTTTTTAGAAATTAGTGATCTGGCAACCTTCGTGTATGTACACGAAGGTTGCCAGATAATGTCACTAATTTCCAAAAACAAATCGTTACCGGATATTTTTTCCGATATCTGTAATCAACCATAGCGTTCGGATACTTTTCTGAGCGACTGTACTTATCTGGAACTGAACTGGTTAATGAGAGATAATCGCATCGTAAATGATTGAACAAACGACAGTGCCATCCTGGGATTCTGACTCGGACATCGGCAGAAGCAATGTCACTGCAAGCGATCGCGATACAACTGTGCAAAGAGACGGCGATATACATAGTGTTGGTTGAGTTAGTAATACTGCTAAGGATAGTCGTTACAGATGATCAATGTAAATTCAGATTTGTGGTCTGTAATGACTTGAAGAACATTTATTTATCGCTATAGTTTATTCCAGAAAATCGTTAATTAAATCTAAATATTAAATTAGTCTCGGTATTTCATTTTTAGTACTGAACGGAGCTGTCTTGAGACAACATCATTACAGAATAATCCAGTCACAGAGAACTACTTCAAACGATGGAAATTCTTTAACAAGACACTTACCCCGGTTAAGAAAACAACTGAAACTAAATGATCAGAGACTTAAACCTTATTAACGATTTATTGGAACAAACAATTTTAACAAATTAATGCTCTTTTCGTTACAGACAAAGAACACAAATTTACAGAATTCCGTTAGAAACATTACAACTCAAGCAACTGTATCAGTTCGCAAGCTGCAAATATCCATCCGCCTACAACTCCTAAACAGCACAAAGGTCCGTAGACTAGGCATCAAATTAATAGTATTCCACCATAAAAAGAATTCGTTACAATTTATTACGGCACATTTTAAAACTTCCTCATAATATCCTGCACTACATTTATGTTAATGCAAGGCAATTCCAAGTGAATATCTTCGCTAACTCCTCATATATTAGAGAAGTCTCCCCTATATATTAGAGTAGCGTCGAAAGCACTTTTCATTCACTACTGGTGAGAATCCCATGGATATAAAAAACAATCGTTTATGCTATTTCCCACTTTTTTGGGAGGAGAAAAAGAAGGGGTGGTAAATGTTCTAGAGTGTGAATACACAACTTGTTGTGATGGGTCAAAATGTTGTGAATATATACTGGAACAGTCGCTTTAACACTCACATAAATTGAGAAACGAAACAAAAGACGTGGTTAAAGCACTTGGAAAACAGGTAGAAATTAATGGAAAATTGGCAGTAACTACCACTACATTAATAAAACAGTTTAATACAATTAAATATCATTCGTTCAATCATTGGTGTGGGTTGTCGGGTGAGAGGTATTTCACGGATGTATCTTCAACGATATATCAAATATTTAAGAAAATTATGTTTTACTGCGAAAGGCAAATGATATACTCATGCATTCTTTGCATGTCTTGATACTGAATATACGATTGTATCATCGATATTTCTTCTTAGTATCCAAAGCAATTTTCATGCAACCGGTCACGTTAAGTTTAATTTCAGCAGTCTAGCTGAGTTAAAAACCATAATAATTGAATTTTCGAAGAGCACGATAATAAGTCAAATGACAGCGCTTTTGTGCAATTAAAATCAAAGAGCATTGGTTGGATACGTTTTTTCAAAAAACAAATATATATATTTGAAATAAGGGTCAAATCTATTACATTTGTTGGTTAACTGATTATAAATGAGGAGAACTTGGGAGTTAGGATGATACTAGGTATGATGAATCCAAATCGTTTCGGACAGAAAATTTTGATAAACGTTAAAGAAATGTGGTTATCTAGTAATCGATTTTGAGTCCACACGTAAAGAATATTTTATGTATCATAATTTGCTACAAAAGAGAAGTGGATTTAAATTGAAGAGTTTGTCATTTTCTTTTTCAAAAGTTTTCTGTTGCTATGTAGGATGAAATTTCGATTAACTGAGTTAAAGTTAGAAATACAAATTCGGATAAAACAAGAAAGCCTTCTAACAAGATGTAACGAACAATTGAAAGAATAGCTAATCATCTCTGGTGATAATAATTTACTTCTTTTCAAAGAAAATGAATTCTTTTCGGTTTCCAATTTTCCCCCATCTGATACTGGAAATACGAACTCATCATCATCATCATTCTCAAGCAGCCATGGGCTACGGAGGTCCAACCAGACCGTGCAATTTAGTTCTCCAAGCAAGTATATCCTGAGCTACATCTACTGCATCTGGCCACTGCACACCAATTCTAACTAATTCCTGTTTGACATTGTCTGCCCACCGCATCCTAGGTCTCCCCTTCTTTCTGAGGCCTTTAGGCACACTGTTCATAACCCTATTCACCAATCTATAATTATTCATACGGGCAACATGGCCCAAACCAACGGAGTCTCTCTCTCTGCACAATATGCTGCTTAAAGGAGGTTGCAAACTCCTTTGCCTAATCTCATCATTAGTTACAAAGTTAAACCACCTAATGCCCAAGATACTGCGTAAGCATCTGGAATCAAAAGCATCTGGTTTCCTGTTATCTTACCCTAGAAAAGTTAACTAACCCTAGAAAGAACCAAACTATTATACAGTCTAATTTTAGTCTTTAGGTGTATACGCCTATTTCTCCACACTCTCCATAGGTTCTTAAATGTCCCAGCAGCAATCCCTATTAGTCTGTTAATCTCATCCCGCACATCACCATTATCTCTTACATAGCTCCCAAGATAATTAAACTGTGATACCTGCTCAAGACTGCAACCATTCAGATTAACTGAATCACAGCCTACCTGACCAATTTTCATCACTTTAGTTTTCTCTCTGTTTATAACCAAACCTACTCTACTACCAGTCTCATCAACGGCTTGAATGAAAGAGTTCATCTCATCAACATCATTTGCCAAAAGGGCTAAATAATCAGCATAATCTAAATCAGAAATTTTCGTATCTCCAGCCCATTTAAGGCCAAAATCTTTCCCTTGAAGTGAATTTCGCATAACATAATCAATAACCAAGCTAAAGAGAAAAGGTGACAAAATGCACCCTTGTCGAACACCAGAAGTAATGCTAAACCAATTGCTACAAGCCTTACCAACTCTCACACACGACTCAGTGTTATTATAGAGAGCTTTCATTACGTTAACTAACTTGTCTGGTATACCATATGATCTCACAATCAACCACAAATTATGACGATCAACAGAGTCGAAAGCCTTTTTGAAATCAACAAAGCTAGCAACCAAAGGTTTCTGAAACTCTAAACATTTCTCAAGAATCTGCCTAAGTGAAAATATCTGATCCACACATCCCCTACCACTTCTGAATCCACATTGCTCATCACACAATTGACTGTCAACCAGATTCTTAATTCTATTAAGCACAATCATGGAAAGAACTTTACCTGGAACAAAGAGTAGGCTGATACCCTATAGTTATCACAAGAACTGCGATCACCTTTTTTGAAAATAGGGATAACAATAGCTCTGGTAAAATCCTTAGGAACCATGCCTTTATCATAAAAGATATTCAGAATATCAGTCATCCAATTGGTAACCGAATCATTCCCAGCTCTAAGCATTTCCGTAGTAATTTCATCTACCCCTGGGGATTTATGAAGTTTAAGTTTAGAAACAGCCAAAATAACTTCAGATTGTGTTATAGGGCCAACATTAAAGCCACCAATGCATCTATCATCATTGCAAACAATGGGAGTAGAACTAACTACATTGTTTAGAACATCACTGAAATGCTCAGCCCACCCAGCCATGACAGAATCCTCCCCTTCTATAACCTTACCTTGTTTATCCTTCAATCCTTGTATGTCTGTCCGTTTTCTACCACACAAAAATTTTAAATAATAAAAAACTCAATAGTTGTCTCTTTCCTGCTTGTATTTTCATTCCTGCTAATATTCATATTGGTGAACTGATATTCGATCTTTTTAGACTCGATACAGTGACTATGCCAAACGGCCCCAAATGATTTTCTTTACTCCTTTTCTAATCACCACTATTGTTCCAAACACGTTTTGTTTTTCATGTTTCGTTTATTATATAAATCTTCTATCTTTGTCCATAAATGTCCGGAACGCATCAATAGGATGCATTATAAGAAGTCAAGAATCGGAGCAATCGCTTGAAAAAGACGTTTATTACTGGTGGACAATGGACTGAGTCTAACATATCCTATCATGTTACAGTTAATGTAACATAGGGTGCATTAAAAGACGTCACAATAACAGTGACCGGGTTCGGATCCACAAAATATCGAAGGGGAGGGAGTGGGGGCAAGAAACACCATCGAACCAGAAAAATGCAAGGAAGGGGTTGCAAAAGACTGGATTAATGTAGTATAACACACACCCTCCATTTTACAGGTCTTTAAAATTTGCTAAATACTTTAGATGTTTTGAGACACTCTCTTACCCTTACTAGTATTCTGAAATGTTTTGCGTACTGGTCCCTTAAGCCTCGAATAAAATGATTATATACCACGGAAAGTAGATAAAATCTGTAAAACCTGTGCAAATATTACTGCATTGTTGATAGATGACCTAAAGGGAAAATGACTTTCGATAATGAGAAAAAGGTAATTTAAAAATTCAATGTTATTTTAAAGAGAAAAAAAATACACTTGGATAAAGTCACAAATTAAAAGGAAGATTTAATTAATGAAAATGAAGCGATTATTCTGCTCACAGAGCAATCCATTTCAAAAAAATTACTCGGCTATTGCGTAAAAAATTTGAATTAAATGTGTGAAATTTCAGTCGTGCAAATCTCGAAGTCTACAGAGTGAAATGGAAAGGAGAGATATTGGTTAATAAAGTGAAAAGAGGTTCAGCAATAGCGTATAATTATATTTAAACAAAAATTAGAAAAATGCAGATTTTAGATGGATTATAGTAACATATTTAAGAAGTGTGTTGAAAGTCTCGACATGCATCTGCAGAGCAAAAAATCATTGTAGTTACCGCAACGAAGCTTTTATTGTCGTTCAAAGTACTTCCCTGCAGCCTCTGTGGAAAGTTGCAGACGTCTACGCCAATTCTGGAAAGCTTGGTTGTACTCCTGTTGGGAAAAATACTTCACAACTCTGTATAAACGCATTTTGTATCTTGAACGTTTGCACCCTTGAAAACGTTTTCTCAGCAGATTACCTTTTAATTTTTAGGGAAAAAAAACAATAATCGTACGGTGCAAAAAAATGGGTAAATATGCTAGATTTTTTGGGTCAATATTAGATGGGAGCTATTTGATTTTTTTACTCTTCCAGATAGGTCATAACTTTCCGAGTTTTGTGAGCACGTTGTTTTATCTCTGAGCGGCACTTTATTGCACACTATGGGCTAAATGGCCAGGTGACATGGACTCCGAAGGCTCAGAGAAGGTTAGGGGAGGGGACCCACTGGAACAGCTAGTGGGGTTCAGATAGTAGTCTCCCGTCAAGGCCATCCAGCGTGTTCTTTACCGTGCACAGGATATAGGTCTCAGGCACACGGGTCAGGGCTTAACGTCCCATCCGACGGATGGCGCTCTTTCCAAGCTCATCGATGTTTCCTACTGACTGTGGGCAGGACAGGGAATTTTGTAGAGATAAATCTCAACGCTGACCCATCTGGGACTCGAACCTGGGAACTAAAGATTACGAGCCTGGTGCACTAACGACTGAGCCATCCCCGTCCCCCAATGTTGGTGTAATATTACCATTTAAATGCATTTTTAGGTAATGTGTTCCTGGCTATCATTCCTCGGCAATTGAAAGAAACTGTGAACATCCTTTTTCTTGAGCGAAAGTCTTGTCGGAGGATTTGTGGACCCGGTTCATCTTCAGCATCCCAAACATATTTTTGATCTTTCTGGGAGTTGTATAGTAATAAAACCACGTCTGATCTCTGTGACAATCTTCTGTTAACCATTTGGGGCCATTGGTTCAACCATTGTCAGCATTTCTTTTCAGGAGTCGACTCAAGTCCTCTTTTCTGCTCTCTGAGCTTGTGGAATACCCATTTGGCAGAGATGCTTCGGATTGCTGATGAATAATTGTTTCCACACTGCCAATCGATACACCTGTATTATCTGAATGGTGATGTGTGGGTTTTCCTTAATCAGTTTAAGTCACGAACATCAGCAAGGGTTCTCTCGTTCACGGCTTCTTTTGTCTTCCTGCATGAGGAAGTACTTCGAAGCTCTGCCTTCCTTTTCTGAATTTGTGCATCCATCTCGTAACAGTTGTCATAAATTGGCATGAATTTTTTTCTTTTCGTCCCTAACCTATATCCTTCTAAAAATGTAAAATTTTCACCTTCTTTAGTAGGCTCCACAGTAACAATGCACAGATTTCGCACACCAAACTTTACGCTCCGCCAGAGAAGATGGAAATGATGATAAAGCCTTTGATTTCAATACGTAATGAAGCACTCCGTAAGCATTTATTAATTGCTTTTCTGTTTTCTAGGAGAAAATAGTTTTTTTTTTTTTAATGACTTATGATTAACTGTTTCTTTGAGAAAGAAATATCATTAGGAAAAGGAAAAGGGTTTATGGAGTTTCGTTCAAGTGTTACACTGTGTGACGTAAGTGAAAAAGAATGTTGAAATTTTCTAGAAACTTTTTAAGTCGTTTAAATTTATGAACGCCCTCTAGTCTTTAACAGATTGTATGTTATTGATTTTTAGTGGTCGTACTGTACATTGTAGACCACTGAAGTGGAATATTCTCTCACATGAAACCTAACGACTGTGATTAAACGAGAGTTTAATTCTTCATTAAAATTTATCAGTATTTATAGTGGTAGTTGTTTTCACTTTCATCTTAATTTTTTTGTCTGAGTAAAAAATTGTGAAAGAAATAAACATTTACTGTTTGTTTTACAAGTAATCGACTTAAGAATCTAACACACCAAATATTTAAACAAAAAATATGAAAAATTCTTCCCTACTCCACTGACAGATATAAGAATTAATCTATAGGTGTGAAGCGAAGGAATTTAAACTGACAATATACGAGTACAGTGGACCCCCGATATAACGCGCATGTCGGGCGGGAAACAACACCCGCGTTATTAGGTGAACCGCGTTATACCGAGCGCGGTGGCGACACAATAAATTTCACACTGTAAGCTTTTCTTTTACTCATCATGCATACAATAATTAAACACTATTCAAAATACATGCAGGAACTCAATACATACATAATTACTCAATACGCAATAACAATAAAATGCGATACTCACTAACGCCGCACGGACCTGTATAAACATGTTTGAACTTATCGCGAACATCGCCCGCGCTATAACCGAGTGCGCGGTATAGCGAGAAGCGCTATAACGAAGGTCCACTGTATTTTCAGCCTTGTATGTAAAATTGCTCAGTGGATAAATATGATATTTAAAATTTTCACTGTTTGAAATATGTAAAACATAATAATTCGAATTTGGTCATTAGAAGGCGATCATCCCTCAAGACAATCTGAAGAATGTCAATTGCAGGTTACAAGCATAAGTATGAAAGTTTCAATGATCTTTATCCCAGATAGATATTATATATGACGCACAAATAATAGATGTTTAGAAATGCGACCATAGTTCCAATGGCTAGGATATCTGACGAACTTATTAGTTTAAAAACTAACGTAATCCGACACTACTTTGTTTATGACTTAAGCAAAATGTCTCAATTCATGATTAAAGACGATATTGTCTTCCAAATTATATTTGTTATTTATTTTCAGTTCTAGAAAGTAAATTCAGAAATGATAATAATATAAATTTATAAGTGGTGTAATATAATTGTAAAAATATTTCAAAGGGAACTGCAAAGCTGTTTAGATTACAGAGTATTATAAAATCACATTTCATTCAACTAAATAAAAATTTCTACCCTGTTTAGAATAATTGGATTGCGAAGATCAATTTACAGAATAAAGTTGCTTTCATTTTATCTTGTCATGTATATAAAAAGAACGTTTTAGGAGACTGACTTATTAATGTCGCCTAATCAATCTGCCGTTTTATAACTCATCGACACTACGTTTCCGTAATCGAGCCCATATCCATAGCCGTAGCTCAGGACAGAATATCTGGAGAACTAAATTGTGGGGTACCCATTTGGCACAGATACTTCGGATTGCTGATGAATAATTGTTGCCACACTGCCAATCGATAAACTGGCATTATCTGAATGGTGATGTGTGGGTTTTCCTTGAAGATTTCCGATGAAGCATACTTCATCGCTTAAAAAGTATCCGAACACTACGATTGATTACAGAATTCAGGAAAAATATCTGGCAACGATTTTTTAGAAATTAGTGATTTCTGGCAATCTGGCAAATCTGGCAATCTTCGTGTACTGTAAACAAAGGTTGCCAGTACACTAATTTATAAAACAAAATGTTATCAGATATATTTTTTTCTAAATTCTGTAATCAACCATAGCGTTCGGATATTTTTTGAGCGACTGTACTAATAGGTGATCGGAAAATGTAAATAGCAATATATCATTAGCCCTACAGCGTTTCTTTAACTCCTAGGATTAAGGGACAAACAATCAGTATATAGGCAATAATTTGTTTTTATTACTATATTTAAATATTGAAAATTAACCTCAAACAATTCCTTTTAAAAACAAAGAGGGAAAAGTTTAACCAGGAGTATTTTAATAAGTAGTATCTTAGCTTCCTTTTCATAAATAAATACATATAAAATAAATGAAATTTAAACTTACCGTCGAACTGCTCCACTGAAATATCTACGATGTTATAAAGTTTAGGAAAATTTATGAAATTCTTTGACTGCTGTCAAAACTCAATAAAATATATTTTCATAAACACATTTGGATGTTGATTTTTAGTATCCTGTGATCGGAATTAAGATGGCAATCCTTGAATATTCTTGTAGAAACAACTCTTTTGAAACACACGATACATGAAATTTACGTCTTTCAGATCATTAGTAAAAGCAACGTATGAAGCAAACGGTAGTTCAGAATTTAGGAAAAAGGTGTTTATTTCTCTCCACAATCGATATTACCACTTTTTGGAACGATCCTAGACAAAACAAATGGTAACGATCAACGGGTTGAATATTTGAACAGGATTTAAAGAAATAGGGAATGCTAAAATGTGATTCTTCAATGTCTTGTTGAAGCAAAGCAGTTACTAGGTTTAAGAAAAGTCACTAGCATCTCTATTAATGTTATGGAAGGAAGGAAGAATAGTAAGAAGTAAGGTTAACTATCATATAATTATAATGGTTATGACCAAGGGCATCATCAATTAGAGATCCAGTTTCACCAACCTTTCAGTACTATACTTTTAAGTCAATTTCAAATTTTATCTTAATTTAAATCTGAATAGAGTTAATTACGAAATCCTTTCAATTTCTTCCGTTTTGTTTGCAATTCATATCCATCGTATAACAGGCTCTAATCTAGAAAAAAGAATTGGGGAAGTGATGCAATTAAGATGGTAGCGGGTAATACTGGATTTCTTTTGCAGTATAATATTGCCTCTCCATTTTAGGTGGCTTTAAAAATTATTTCGAAAAATTGATGAATATGCAAACGTTTAATATTTTTGGTTTACATAACCCATATTAAAGTTCTCAAAGGGGCACAATCCTCTGCTCTGTACGGACTTTTCGTGAACTGTTGTTAACAAAAAGGCCGTACATGCTTAATCAACTACCTCTAAAATTTTCGAAAATGATTAACCTTTCTTAAATATGATGGAAGCTTATATAACAATTTCTCTTAGAAGCATTAAAGCAATTAATTGCTAAATTCTAATGTAAAAATAGGTTCGGAGCTCATATACAATACCCTTTTGGTCTTAGTCCAATATTAGTTGATTCTGCTAAAAAATAGAGTTAAAAAACTTGATAATTCCTTAAAATCGTTTACCGGCATTTTGAATGGTTTTACTTAAGAACTGTAATACATAGGTGTATATCAGAAAGATATGCCGTCCCATGGCCCAATGGTTTGCGCGCTTGGTTACTAACCTAAGGGATCTGGGTTCGAGCCATTTAAGGCATGGATGTTCGTGTTGTTTTTCTGCTGAGGTCCCTGCATCCTCTCAGACTTTCTACTCTGGCATATAAACTGACAGTCTCCTGTCAGACCTCTGTGGCTAGCAGCTGCTGGAGGGGGTATTTGTTATTTATTTATTTTGTTTTATCAGAAGGCTAAACGTGGATAAAACTCGTAGTGAATTAGATTTTTTTTAACGGAGTCGCTGTCGACCTTGAAGTCTACGGATATGCTTGTTTCTGGGAAGTGAGTTGGTGTAGACCATGAATAGGGTTCGATCAGGACTGCATAGTGATACAGTTGGAAATTAATTAATGGTATTCTGTAAGTTTAGATTGGTTGTCTGTAGTGACATAAAAGAACCAGAAAATAATTAATAAATGCTATTATTTCCATTATTCACTCTCTTTCTTTCTGTAAATATGGATTGGAAGTGACTTGTTCATGAATTTGCATTTTTCGGACAAGTTGTCTCTTTTCTTAAGTGATAAGCTGAGCTACGTACATACATCATAGCAGAATAATCCAATCAGAGACAACTAGTCTAGTAAATGACATGACAACGATTAATTTCTAATATATAAATAAATCTTACGAAGCTCATCGGTGCTTGTTTTCTTACCAATTCAAAGAGAGAAAATATCCACGCAAGCAGAGTTGGGACTTCAACCTTAGAACAACATTATACTGCTCTGGGTTGGTGGGGGGGGGCAGTTGATAGCGCACCAGGCTCGGAATCTACAGTTCACATCAGCAGTAAATAATCACAGGATAAGTTCTGTAGACATGGAACTCATGAAATGATGAGCAAAAAAAAAATTTGGTTTTGCCATGAGTGGGATTCGAACCAACGTCTCCAGGAAGCATGCCTCTTATGCTAACCACTACACCATCAATGGATAACCTTTTCTAACCTTATGTGACCTTATAAACCTTCCGGAATTTATTTATTTGATTCATACTAGTGGCGCCATCTATCCAGAAAGTGGACAACTCTGTTGCTTCATTAGAGATGGAATTAATATTTGTAACTCACGCTCTATACATACATTACCCATATTAATAAAAAAGTCTAATCAATAAATCAGTGGTAAATAATCACAGGATAAGTCTCTAATGAGGCAAAAGAATTGTCCACTTCCTGGATACATGGCGCCACTAGTGCGAATCAAATAAATAAAATCCGGAAGGTTTATAAGGTCACATAAGCTGAGAAAAGGTTAGCCATTGATGGTGTAGTGGTAGCATAACAGACATGTTTCTTGGAGATGTGGGTTCGAATCCCACTCATGGCAAAACCAAATTTTTTTCATTTCATCAGTTACAGTTCACATATTCAAGTCCAACCTGGGCCAGCGTTCAGATTTAACTTCGCAATGGGCTTAGAAAACCGATGGGATTAGAAAGTCCATCGTCCCTCGGATGCGAGGTTAACTCGTGGTTCCGCATGCGGGAGAGATCCATACCTTATGCATGTTAAAGAACATACTATATGGCCTTAACGGGAGGCTACCATCTGTCTCCCAACAGCTGCTCCAGTGGGTCCTCTTCCCCAACTTTCTCTGAGCCTTCGGGGTCCTTTGACCTGGCCATTTAGCCCATTGTGTGCAGAAAAGTGCAGTTCAGAGGTAAAACAACCCAACCTCCTCCTTTTATAAATTTCAAGGTTAAATCCTAACCTCGATTGAGATAATAAATAACCATTTATTTCTTGAATCATTACCTAAAATGTTATTTAGTTTCATAAAGAAATAGAAGTACAAACGTATATTCTGACCACGGATGAGTGTAACAGTCTGCAAATACACATGAAAACCCATCATACATAGATTCCGTTGTGGCCCGTAAGCATCTAAAGAAGCGAAAACAATCCGTATCGCAAAACCAATTTGTGAGATTGGAGGAACTTTTTTTGGTATTGCTCGAGAACATTGGGGTTCGGTAGTTTTACCTCTGAGAGGTACAGTCGCTCAAAAAAATATCCAAACACTATGATTGATTATAGAATACGGAAAAATATCTGGCAACGATTTTTTTAGAAATTAGTGATTTGGCAACCACCGTGTACGTACACGAAGGTTTCCATATCACTAATCTCTAAAAAATCGTTGCGAGATATTTTTTCTGAATTTTGTAATCAACCATAGTGTTCGGATATTTTTTTGAGCGACTGTACCTCTCAGATGTAAAACTACCGAACCCAAATGCTCTCGAGCAATACCAAAAAACTTTCCTCCAATCTCACAAATTGGTTTTGCGGTAGGGATTGTTTTCGGGCCACCACTGAATCTATGTGTGATGGGTTTTCATGTGTATTTGCAGACTGTTACACTCATCCGTGGTCAGAATATATGTTTGTACTTCTATTTCTTTATGAAACAAAATAACATTTTAGGTAATGTTTCAAGAAATAAATGAATATTTATTATCTCAATCGAGGTTAGGATTTAACCTTGAAATTTATAAAAGGAGGAGGTTGGGTTCTGTTACCTCTGAGCGCCACTTTTTTTACACATAATTGGCTGAATGACCAGGTCACAAGGACCCCGAAGTCTCAGAGAAGGTTGGAACAGCTGCTGGGAGACAGATGGTAGCCTCCCGTCAAGGCCATCCAGCGCGTTCTTTAACGTGCACAGGGTGTGGCTCTCCCGCACACGGGGCCACGGCTTAACATCCCATCCGACGGACGGCGGCCTTTCCAAGCCCATCGGTGTCCCCTACTGACCGTGGGTAGGGCGGGGAATTTTGCGGAGATAAATCTCAACGCTGACCCAGCTGGGACTCGAACCTGAGACCTGCAGATTACGAGTCTGGCGCACTGCAGACCCCCGCCCAGTTAAGTGATAGTAAATAAACTGTCGCCAAGCACTGTCACGTTTCGGTCATTGCATTTACCGTGCGAATACGATGACGAAGTGAAGAGAGTTCGTGGGATTGCAGTTACCTCCGCATTGCTTACCGCGAAACAATAGGAGTATAGTTGTGTGAGATAAAACGAAACCTTAGTACGCAAATATCGACACGGGCTGTAATCCTTATCCGCTTAAGTGTAACCAAGCACTCGGCCACCCGAAAAACATCAGGTAAATCTTGTTAAGTATTGTCCAATCTTCACCACCACATGGAACTGCTGGATTAACCCGTAAGCAATATAAGCACCTGCTTAGGGCACCAAGGGAAGGGGGCATCGCAGTTTTATCCCCTAGCAATAATTCCCTTAACTCTCAATTCTTTCACGGACACACTCGACTTTAGTCGTTTCTTTTTTAATTGTCATTATCTACAGTTTTCGACTTTAATCTGAATTTAAAAAAAAACGTTTCCTATCGTATGGTGAGTGACTACATTTTAAAAGTTTGAAGGTGACAGTCACACCCATAGAGTTCCATACGTTTGACTCTTTTTGCAACGTTTTTCTGAATGAATTTCATTGTTTTTCTAATCATTATAAATATATATATATAATACTTATTCTTTTTTGTGGCTTTTCAAAATTTGGCTTCTGTATTTCCAGACGCCAAGATGCAACGTATTCAATTTAGCAATGCAAGGCCGAGGGAGGAACCATTGTTCAATCGTGCTTAGGCCATTAGTTCGCCTTCATTCGGTCCTCATTTAAACCCTAAGAAGAAACTACCAAATTTCTCTACGCCACCACACTGAAACGCATATTTCAAGCCTAACAGTAAAATACCAAGTTTTTCTACGCCACCATACGGTAATGTATACTACAAGCCTAACAGCAAAGTACAAAGTTGCTTTTCGTCACCACGTGTAAAAGCGTATTTCAAGCCTATTAGTAAACTACCAAGTTGCTCTTGGTCACCACATGGAAACGCGTATTTCAAGCCTAACCACAAACTACCAAGTTGCTCTACGCCATAACACGGAAACACATATTACAAGCCTAACAGTAAACTACCAAGTTACTCTTGGCCACCACACGTAAACGCGTATTTCAAGCCTAACAGTTAACTACCAAGTTGCTCTTCGCTACCACACGGAAATGCGTACTACAAGCCTAACCGCAAACTACCAAGTTGCTCTACGCCACCACAAGGAAACGTGCAATACGCACCTTACAACAAACCACAAAATTGATCTTGGCCACCATATGAAAACACGTTCTTCACACCTAATTACAAACTAGCAATTTTCCGGTGGACAACGCACATAAATGCGCAATTCGCGATAGAAATAACGATAAGAAGCAGTGGGGCACGGAAAAAATATAAATATTCCCTCAAGCAGCTGCTTGCCACGAGGTCTACAAAGGTCAGTTTATACGACATAGTAGGTGTCAGAGAATGGCGGGACCTCAGCAGAAAAAGATCACAAACGTTCATTCTTTACAAGGTGCTCGAACCCAGGTCCCTTTGATCAGTATCCATGTGCGCTATAAATCAAGTTAATTATTATTCTTTAAATGGTCCGTTTTGGTTTCAGATATCCGTAACTAATAATCTTTCTAATTTATATTTTAACTTTTTTGGTTACTGGCGTTGTGGCCGAGTGGCTTGCACGCATGGCTACTGATCTAAGGGAACTGGGTTCGAACCTCGGGAAGGCATTCATGTGTGTTGCTTTTATGCTGAGGTCCCGTTCTACTATGGCGTCACAAGCTCGTGCTTAGTTACGGCACCAACAATGCAATCAGTTTAGGTTAATGAGTGACAAATTGGAATCTCAATCAATTATGTTACTTCGTTGCACACCCAATTCTGTTTTGACACGGAATTCTTTTACACGATTTTGATTTAACACAGTTTAGGAAAAAAATCCAATTCTCGCTTTACACGATTTATTTTGATGTAACACGGTTCAAAAATCTCTATTTTAATTTAATTCTGAAAAAATATAAATAAATATAAATAAATAAATACCCCCTCAAGCAGCTGCTTGCCACAGAGATCTGACAGGACCCTGTCAGTTTATATGCCAGAGTAGAAGGTCTGAGAGGATGGCAGGACCTCAGCAGAAAAACGACACAAACAGCCATGCCGGTTCGAATCCGGGGCTCGAATATTCAAGACAAAATTCCTAGAATTTGCATTTATAAGAAAAATGCCGCTTTTATGGTCAAATTTTTCGAAGTCGTTTCTACTCTGAAAATGCACTATAGATACACATTTTGTGCACTAAAATCCCCAAAATAAAAACTACACTAACATGACTACACAACAAGATTTCTATATTTTATTCTCTACTTTATGGAAAAATTGTACAAAACTTACCTCATTCGGAATAAAATGGCAACAATGTGTTCCGGGAATTCCCCTCAATTTTATCTTCAATACATACGATAGTCTTGGTCTCTCAATTCGTGTTTAAAGTTAAAAGTGTTAGTTTAAATACGTTTATAAGTAAAGACCAATATGGCTACTACACAAGCGACGTATCATTAAAATTTCTTCTTCCTACCTACATGACTAAAAGACAGCTCATTTTTCAAACCTTAAGTAATCTCTTCGATTCCCTAGAAGAAAACGTGAAAAATGTCCACTCTACACACGTTTCACTTCAAAAGACTTCATTAACTGTATCGTGATTTAAAACAATCGTATAAATTTGTTGTTGACGTCTGACAATAACATTGCTGATTTAACTGTTGTCTGACATCGAAGGAAGTGACACTTCTCCATATTCGCAACAGAAATTCCCTCTCTTTAAGCTTCCTTTCTCACCATTTCTCGTACCTGGGTGACGCTAATTACGAAATATTTTAGAAACGAATATTATCTCACATAATCTAGCAGTGGGGATCGCCATCAAATAACCAAAGATAATCCAAAAACGAAAAATTTCCCTCCCTACATTCGTTAAAATAAATAATATCCCACGTGTACCATGTAAGAGCTACGTATTGCCATAAGTAAACAAACTAAAATATGTGTGTGCCTTAATATTTAATTCGATAAAACACAGAGATGACGTCAGCAATGTACTTTCGGCTATTTCCCAGCATAATTTCTTTAATATCCATACCTCGAAAAAGCATTTTCAATGTGTCATGAACGCCTTACAACAAAAATATATAGTGGAAGAAACAATCACATTTCAATATTCATTTCAATACATTTTCCAAAACATTCTGAAGTCATTCACAATATGTATCTGATGGAAAAAAAACGAAAAAACCGGGTTGGGTTGGGTTGTTTTACCTCTGAGCGGCACATTTTTGCACACCATGGGCTAAATGGCCAGGTCACATGGACCCCGAAGGCTCAGAGAAGGTTGGGGGAGGGGACCCACTGGAACAGCTGTTGGGAGACAGATGATAGCCTCCCGTCAAGGCCATCCAGCGTGTTCTTTAACGTTGGATTGTTTTACCTCTGAGCGGCACTTTTTTGCACACCATGGGCTAAATGGCCAGGTCACATGGACCCCGAAGGCTCAGAGAAGGTTGGGGGAAGGGACCCACTGGAACAGCTGTTGGGAGACAGATGGTAGCCTCCCGTCAAAGCCATGCAACGTTTTTTTTAACATGCACAGGGTATGGCTCTCCCGCACACGGGGCCACTGCTTAACGTCCCATCCGACAGACAGCGGCCTTTCCAAGCCCATCAGTTTCCATCATTTCCATTTCCTAGCCATCTACCGACCGTGCGGAAGTCGGGTAATTTTGCGGAGGTAAATCTCAACGCTGACCCACCTGGGAACTACAGATTACGAGCATGGCGCGCTACCGACTGAGCTACCCCGCCTCCGCAGAGTTTTTTTCCGTTAAGGAATTAATAACTGCTATAGTTTCTCTTCATGTGCAATTTTTTTCTGGTTCGAGTAGCACCTGTGAGAGCGTCGAGCCCCTCGGTTAGGTATATACATACGTCATCGCATAGTAACGATATCTGCTTTCGTACTAAGCGGTCTTCCGCATTGCTATTATAAATGCCACCAAAAGACATACGATCAGAAAGAGTGCTTTCATCAAAGTGAAGGGGATTGACGGTTAGGTATTGCCGCAAGATAGGAATATGTGTTTCCAAGGGTCGAGTCCCATTACAGTCAAGATTCTGTTTTCTTAACGTTAAACCCCCAGTTTTTCTGTCGGTTAGAAAAGCGAACACCGATGGTTTCTGTAAAGGCCATCGTCCGTCGGTTGTGAGGTAAAGCCATGGTCCATGTGTGCAGGAGAAATATACCCTGCACATGTTAAATAAGACGCTGGATGGCCATGATGTGAGGTTGTCATCTGTCTCTTAACAGATGTGGTGCAGTGGGTTCCTTTCACTGACTGCATGGAGTCTTGTGGAGTGGCCATTTTGTCCCATATGTGCCAAAAAGTGCCGCTCATGCGTAAAAGAACCCATTATGCATGGAATGGAACAAATTTCGTGTTACATTCGTTGCCACATTAAATCTTTCAATCACCTGTGAAACTTTTACCGAATAAAATAATAGCGTGAAATCATGAATAATTTAAATGCTGAAAACGTCACAATGTTACAAGCATGGTAACCTTTTTAAACAATAACCGTAATTATTCAGAATTTAGTACGTTATATATATATATAATTTTTTTAAAGTAAATGCGAGCAAAAGATTAATTTCTTTAGGTGCAGCAAACTGTCGTACACCAAAAATCGACAACCCCCAAATTTATTTGTAAAATGCTCAACATTCCACAAACTTCTGGGACTTTAAAAATATTCCCTACCGTAATATATTTGCATCACATCGGTCGTACTAAGTGTTCCCTGAAGTGAACGTTACTTCAATAGTATCATGCCGCGATAAAGAAGTCCGTTACATTCCATAACTATTCGTAATTGAGGAAATCCTTATTCTCTTAAGCTTACCTGCAGAAAAGGTTCCTACGTGTCTTTTGGGAGACTCCCGGAAAGCTCTTAATAACAGAAATTACGATATCTAAATAAACAATGAAATCTACTTCAGTTGAAAACGTAAGTTTTATATTCACTGGTAACTGTTACAATGTATCGAAAACACTTCCTTACGTGGTTTTCTTATCATAGGATAAGACGTTTCAAAAAATAATTAACCTTTCGCGTTGAAAGAGAAACGAATGAAACAGCTTCTATGCTAAAGAATCGATGACACAACAATACTTTAGAAACGTTAACCCGGATACGACATTTATTTGTTTCGTGATTAGCATTTCCGTCACGAATAAGTTTCAGCAAGCAAAAGATTCATAGTACATTCCTGAAATCAAACTAATCCTCCTAATTGACGAAATAGAAGTAAAAGTGGTTAGTTAATATTCCAGAAGGGGGCGAATAATTAATCCTTTCAGAAATAGAAGAGACAGGGCAATTGATCAACTCCACCGATAATAAATAGATTGTAATAGTTTTTTTTTTTTGCCTTTAACAACTTGCCTATAAAGAACTAAGTCACTGACCAGATATTACCGAAATTTTTAAAAACGACAGACATCGGAAGATTGCTCCGATATCCGGAATAATTCTGGTGATGATATTTTGATTGAAAATTTTACAATTATAAATGTGTATATATATATATGTTCTATTTTATTCCCATTGTTATAGTATAACTATAGTTTTCTGTATCTATACATGGGATACGACATTAACATACACATTTCCTGGGGTACGTGAAGCATAAAAGGTTGAGAACCACTGCTCTATTATTTATATAAAGTTCAAGGAGATGACGTCATAAGAGTAAAGATAGCAAAGCCAATACTAAATAATTGAAAAATAAATACTCCCTCAAGCGACTGCTTCCCACATAGGTCTGACAGGAGCCTGTCAGTTTATATGCCATAGTAAAAGATCTGAGAGGATGGCAGGACCTCAGCAGAGAAAACGACACATATATCCATGCCTTACCCGGGGCTCGAACCCAGATCCCTTACAGCAGTAGCCAAGCGCGCAAACCACTCGGCCATGAGACGTACCAAACTGTCGTAAAATCAGAATATTTTTAAAATAAAAATTTGATGAAAACCGAAAGAAAAGAGTGTAGAAATTCCGTACGTACCATTCCCTGGGCAGGTTAAATAAAACGTTGGATGGGAGGCTACCATTTGTCTCTCGACAGCTGTTCCAGTGGGTCCCCAACCTTCTCAGAGCCCTCTGGGTCTTTATGAACTGGCCATTTAGACCATTGTGTGAAAAAAACTACCGCTCAGAGATAAAACAATTAATGTCAAAAACACGCTGAATGACCTTGACGGAAGAATACCACCTGTCTCCTAACAGCTGTTCTATTCGGTCACCTTCCCGCAACCTAAACTGAGCCTTCTGTGTCTTTTATTATATTATTATTTTTATATTTATTTTATTTATTTATTTATTTTATTTAGCCCATTGTGTGAAAAAAACTACCGCTCAGAGATAAACCAAAGTAAAAAACACACTGGATGACATTGACGGGAGTCTACCATCTGTCCCCTAACAGCTGTTACACTGGGTCACCGTCTCCCAACATTCTCTTAGCCTTTGGGTTCCCTATTACCTAGCCATTTACCCCATTGTCTAGAAAAAATTGCCGCTCAGAGGAAAAACAACCCAACCCAACACATATCTTCTCTATGGCGTATTAAAGTGATCAAAGGCACCCGGGTTCGAGTCCCAGGTAAGGCATGGATATTTGTGTTGTCTCTGCTGAGGTTCCACCATCCTCACAGACCTTCGACTATGGCGCAGAAACTGACAGGCTCATGTCAGATCGTTGTGGAAAACAGCTGCTTGAGGGAGAATTTTTTTCATTTTTCATTTTATTTATGAAGATATTTTCATCCTTTTTCCTAACACGTTTAAGCCTCTTTGGATTGGAAAGTAAAATAATAGTTAGAGGTTAACTGTTTAGGGTGTGAAATGACTTCTCGACTAATCAGTTAATCCCTGTATAGTCTGTAAAACAGAAATTCGTTAAAATTATGCTGCTGTTATGGATATTTTTATATTGTACATTTCTATGTAAATCTCTTAACTGAGCTTAGAATTAATCAGAAGTAGATTTGTGTTTTGAAGACGTAGATCAAATTTTGGATTACCAATTACATTACGGTGCTATGAAAAATGTATTGAAAGTCAACTAAGTCTCAATTTCTAAAAAAACGAAATATTGCAAGACCTTTTAATAAAGTCACAATAAATTAGTTTAATAATTTTCATTTTTGAAATAAATAGCTTATAATTAAATTTTATACAAATACAAAAATTAAAAAAGACACTTTTTTTTTTTACATTTTTCGTTACTATTTATTTCAACAGATGTGAGGACTATATAGATATTAGATATGATCGGGCCCGAACAGCTGAATAGCAGAAACAATGACAAAGCAGAATAATTACATATGTGTAAAAGGACCTCTGAGCGGCACTTTTTTTGCCCACAGTGGGTTAAATGACCAGGTCACAAGGGTTGGGTTGGGTTGTTTTTCCTCTGAGCGCTACTTTTTTGCACTCCATGGGCTAAATGGCCAGGTCACTTTCCAGTTATTTGTGTTATTAAGACCCCGAAGGCTCAGAGAAGGTTGGGGGAGGGGACCCACTGGAACAGCTGTTGGGAGACAGATGGAAGCCTCCCGTCAAGGCCATCCAGCGTGTTCTTTAACGTGCAGAGGGTATGTATCTCCCGCACATGGGCCACGGCTTAACGTCCCATCCGACTGACGGCGGCCTTTCCAAGCCCATCGGTGTCCCCTACTGACCGTGGGCAGGGCGGGGGAATTTTGCGGACATAAATCTCAACGCTGACCCAGCTGGGACTCGAACCTGGGAACTACAGTGAGTATAATTCTCAGTGTTTCTATTTTAATTGGGAAATACACCGAAGAGCCAAAGATAATGTACACCGAAGAGCCATACTGATTAACAGTGCTCAGATTACAATATTAACATGAACTACAGATTACGATATTGGCGCGCTACCGACTGAGCCACCCCTAGGTCACAAGGAACCCGAAGGCTCAGAGAAGGTTGTTGGAGGAGACCCACTGCAACAGCTGTTGGTAGAGAGATGGTAGCCTCCCTTCAAAATCACCCAGCGTATTCTTTAACGTGCACAGGATGTGGCTCTCTCGCGAACGGAGACAGATGGTTATCTCGCTTACGAAACGCTATCGAAACATTTATCTCGCTCTGCCCAAAGAAATGGCTCGTAATCTGTAGTTCCCAGGTTCGAGTCCCAGCTGGGTCAGCGTTGAGATTTATCTCCGCAAAATTCCTCGCCCTGCCTACGGTCAGTAGGGAACACCGATGGGCTTGGAAAGGCCGCCGTCCTTCGGATGGGACGTTAATCCCTGGCCCCGTGTGCAGGAGAGCTATACCCTGTGCACGTTAAAGAACAGGCTGGATGGCCTTAACGGGAGGCTACCATCTGACTTCCAACAGCTGTTCCAGTGGGTCCCCTCCCAAAACCTTCTCTGAGCCTTTGGGGTCCATGTGACCTGGCCATTTAGCCCATGGTGTGCAAAAAAGTGCCTCTCAGAGGTAAAACAACCCAACCCAAAGAAATGTAGGTTATTCGATTCTGCTTTCCGATAAACTTATTTCTGTTAAGGTTTCAGACTAAATAAACAGATATCGCTGCTGTTAAACATCTGAACTTGCGTTACTAATTAAATACTGCATCAGTTGAAGTAGTAAAATAAAATAGATTTTCTAATGTCTGTTAATTATCAAGGGTATTTTTTGTGTTTTAAAACCAATTATTGTTCCTAAATTTTATCCGAATGAGATGATACGGAATACGGCGTCATAACTTAGCGAGTAGGGGATTCCCATTTAGTGTCTGTCTGTCTCTCTTTCTGTCTTTGGCAGCCACAACTCATCGGGAAATCAACGTACACGCTCGAAATTTTGAGAAGATGTTTCAGGTGGTGGTCCGGATTGCAGTGCGACATTTCAGGTCGAAAGTCCAACAGGGGAGCTTGCTAGGAACAAAAATATTTACCATGCTCTCTTCCTACGGGAAACGATAATCGGTGTCAAATTTACTGTTGCCATTTTCTGTTCCCCAAGTGGGAAAGTGAAGAGTTAAAATAGAATTTAAGCCTTCGGCCGCAAAAATGATCCGTTGAAGATTCCAACCATTTCTAAAATCATTATTTAGGCGTTCCATTGCAGCTAGGGAACTGATTTTCTAATCAAAAATGGGGTCGGGCAAGGAGAACCCGCGAAGGGGACCTTTTCGTGAAGTATGTCGGGAATTACAGAATGTCAAATTCTGGCGAAATATCTCTATCGTTTGTCAAGGACTCAGAGCGCGCTTCCAAGTTAGCAAGGGGCGGGGGTGGCTCTGTCGGTAGCGTGCCAGGCTCGTAATCTGTAGTTCCCAGGTTCGAGACCCAGCTGGGTCAGTGTTGGGATTTATCTTCGCAAAATTCCCCCCCCCCCTGCCCACGGTCAGTAGGGGACACCGATGGGCTTGGAAAGGCCGCCGTCCGTCGGATGGGACGTTAAGCCGTGGTCCGTGCGCGAGAGAGCCATACCCTGTGCACGTTAAAGAACACGCTGGATGGCCTTGACGGAAGGCTACCATCTGTCTCCCAACAGCTTGTTCCAGTGGGTCCCCTCCCCCAACCTTCTCTGAGCCTTCGGGGTCCATGTGATCTGACCATTTAGCCCATGGTGTGCAAAAAAGTGCCGCTCAGGGGTAAAACAACCCAACCTAAATTATTTTTATGGAAATTGCGCCGTCCATCGGATGGGACGTTAAGTCGTAGCCTCGGGTCCGATAGAGTTATACCCCGAGCACATTAAATAACACACTCGATGGTTGGAAGGGAGGCTACCATCTTTTAGCCAACAGGGGTTCGTGTTTCCCCTCCCGCAACCTTCTCTGAACCTACAACTTCAGGGTCTTTGTCGCCTGGCCATTTACCATGGTGGACAAAAAAAGTTCCGCTCAGAGGTAAAACCCAATCCAAACTTTATTTTCAAACACCCATGAAACGGAGGGCGAATTGATATAACCCCGTCCTCCCCTTTTTATGTTTTTGTATATGCGGCCCAGGTTATACGTTAGCAACGCGAAGGCCGATTCTAACAAGTTGTATGTCAGACGAGAACTCACGAAGTGGATAATGTTGCTTGCCATAAAAACAACCCCATTCGCTTTCTTCTCCGTTAAAATGGATTGGGTTGTTTTTTTTTACCTCTGAGCGGCACTTTTTTGCACACCATGGGCTAAATGGCCAGATCACATGGACCCCGAAGGCTCAGAGAAGGTTGGGGGAGGGGACCCACTGGAACAAGCTGTTGGGAGACAGATGGTAGCCTCCCGTCAAGGCCATCCAGCGTGTTCTTTAACGTGCACAGGGTATGGCTCTCCCGCGCACGGTGCCACGCTTTAACGTCCAATCTAACGGACGGCGGCCTTTCGAAGCCCATCGGTGTCCCCTACTGACCGTGGGCAGGGCGGGGAATTTTGCCGAGATAAATCTCAACGCTCACCCAGCTGGAACTCGAACTTGGGAACTACAGATTACGAGCCTGGCGCGCTACCGACTGAGTCACCCCTGCCCCAGTTTAGGTGTGAAAAGAAAGATCGTACGAAAAGCATCGAGATATATCCCCCCCCCCACATCTCCGCCCTCCATATTGACCGCCGATAGGAATTTTCACCGGGGTCGACCATAAAGATTTATATCTTAAAATAAAACCTCGCGCTATGTCGTGTGCTACCTTAAAACATGGGGGCGGGGGTATCTCAGTCGGTAGCGCGTCAGGCTCGTAATCTGTAGTTCCAAGGTTCGAGTCCCAGCTGGGTCAGCGTTGAGATTTATCTCCGCAAAATCCTCCGCCCTGCCCACGGTCAGTAGGGGACAACGATGGGCTTGGAAAGGACGCCGTCCGTCGGATGGGACGTTAAGCCGTGGCGCCGTGTGCGGGAGAGCCATACCCTGTGCACGTTAAAGAACACGTTGGATGGCTTTGACGGGAGGCTACCATCTGTCTCCCAACAGCTGTTCCAGTGGGTCCCCTCCCCCAACCTTCTCTGAGCCTTCGGGGTCCATGTGACCTGGCCATTTAGCCCATTGTGTGCAAAAAAGTGCCGCTCAGAGTTAAAACAGCCCACAACCCAACCTTGAAACATGAGTTAAGTGAATAAATGGGGCAAGGTTTTCTAAGTCGTTAGCGCTCTAGATCACTGTCTCGCAAACTGTGTGCCGCGAGAGATTTTCAAATTGACATTAGATATTCCAAAGATTTCATTTTGACTTGACTTGTGTTATCGACGTGCTTTATTATCGACGTGCTTTAATAAAAATCTTTCAGATTTTATTAACTGGGATCTTTTAAGTATTTATCAAGCTTTTTCCAAATTTTGGTATTAATGTTTGATTATTTCAAGCCATAGAAAGGACAAATATTTAAAACAAACACCGAGTTATGAATAAAAAAACGAGAGGAAATCTTCAAGTAAAACCAGGCTGATGACTTAAACAAAGCGCAAATATAATGATGATTATAGAGAGTTTGCTTTTATTCTATTTTAGGTGTGCCGCGGAAAACAAATTAGATTCAGTGTGCCGCAGAGTAAAAAGGTTTGCGAGACACTGCTCTAGATAATTAATAGATCGACAATAATAAATATATAAATAATAATATTTATAAATAATAGATAATAATAGATAGATAATCTGGAGACTAAGCAGCAATATCGATGATACAATTGTATATTCAGTATCAAGACATGCAAAGAATGCATGAGCATATTATTTGCGTTTCGCAGTAAAATATATATTTTTCTTAAATATTAGACATATCGTTGAAGATACATCCGTGATATACCTGGCAACACTATGCTTATGAATATTTATGGAACGAATGATATTTAATTGTATTAAACTATTTTATTAATATAGTGTTAGTTACTGCCAATTTTCTATTTAATTTCTACCTATTTTCCAACTGTTTTAACCACGTTCTTTGTTGCGTTTCTCAATTTATGTAGGTGTTAAAACGACTGTTCCAGTATATAATTACAACATTTTGACCATCACAACAAGTTGTGTATTCACACTCTAGAACATTTACCACCCCTTCTTTTTCCCCTCCCAAAAAGTGGGGAATAGCATTAACGATTGTTTTCTATATCCATGGGATTCTCACCAGTAGTGAATGAAAAGTGCTTTGGACACTACTCTAAGATATAAGGGAAACTTCTCTAATATATGAGGAGTTAGCGAAGATATTCACTTGGAATTGCCTTGCATCAACTTAAATATAGTGCAGGATATTATGAGGCAAGTTTTAAAATGTGCCCAGAAATAATAACTGATTGTAAACAATTATGCCACGTATATATCTGTAATAAGATGGATCCAACTTCAATTGTCGAAAATGTGTATGCATGTCATTACTATATCGCGATATTTCTTTTTATAAGAAGCTGAATTACTTTTTACTTAATTGGTAATTGTTGCACAAATTCCTTCGAATATTTCGGTAATGCATAGATATACTGTATATATATATAGTAAGATTTTGTTATTATTAATATTTATTCCATGCAGGTCGATTACAGTAAAGCCATTGTACAGGTATTTTAGGTATTAAGTGTTCAAGTGGCTTGTTGCTCCAAATATTAAATCGATCGTTTTAATTTTGTTATGGAAAATATTTTTCTTCACATTCATGCATTAGGATTCAAACGTGTCGAAAGCTATAATATTTGCTCAGTAATTGCAGCACAGGTAAAAAATGCAGTAAAATGATTTAAATAAACTTTTAACTATTAAATTTTGCATTTAAATATTATAACTAAAGACAATCTTGTAATATGCTTTAATAACGTACAGATATTTTGAAGTAGATTTTATTATAATTGTAGTAAAGAGTTGTTTTTCAGAGAGGTAAAGGTCGATAAAGAAAAACTTTTATGGCTAATCATTATTTATGAAATTAAGAAAACTGTTGTAACGAATTCTTTTTATGGTGGAATACTATTAATTCGATGCCTAGTCTACGGACCTGTGTGCTGTTTAGGAGTTGTAGGCGGATGGATATTTGCAGCTTGCGAACTGATACAGTTGCTTGAGTTGTAATGTTTCTAACGGAATTCTGTAAATTTGTGTTCTTTGTCTGTAATGCCAAGAGCATTAATTCGTTAAAACGGTTTGTTGCAATAAATCGTTAATAAGGTTTAAGTCACTGATCGTTTAGTTTCAGTTGTTTTCTTAACCGGGGAAAGTGTCTTGTTAAAGAATTTCCATCGTTTGAAGTAGTTCTCTGTGACTGGATTATTCTGTAATGATGTTGTCTCAAGACAGCTCCGTTCAGTACTAAAAATGAAATACCGAGACTAATTTAATATTTAGATTTAATTAACGATTTTCTGGAATAAACTATAGGCAATGAATAAATGTTCTTCAAGTCATTACAGACGACCAATCTAAATTTACATTGATCATCTGTAACGACTATCCTTAGCAGTATTACTAACTGAACCAGCACTATGTATATCGCCGTCTCTTTGCACAGTTGTATCGCGTTCGCTTGCAGTGACATTGCTTCTGTCGATGTCCGAGTCAGAATCCTAGGATGGCACAGTCGTTTGTTCAATCATTTACGTTGCGATTGTCTCTCATTAACCAGTTCAGTTCCAGATAAGTACAGTCGCTCAGAAAAGCATCCGAACGCTATGGTTGATTACAGAATTCAGAAAAAATATCTGGCAACGATTTGTTTTTGGAAATTAGTGATCTGGCAACCTTCGTGTACGTACACGAAGGTTGCCAGATCACCTAATCTCATAAATTTTTGATCGTATTTTCCAATTTTCTGATTCTTAGCTAATAAGTTCTTATATTCATGTCTGCAGAGAAACAAGTGTTAAGTCACATTTTCAACCTTATCTCGCAATTCATCATATTTTCCTGATGAAAAATCTAATGATTTGGTAAGTTCCGCTATGTTGTTCTTCAGGTCACCCATGCATTCATTCAGTGCTTGTTTAACTAAATGGTATATTAAAGATTTTACTCATGCCATTTGTTCGGAGCTGAAGCCTTGATCTTTCTCCGGGGTACTCAGGGAAAGTTAAAGCACCTGACGCAGCATATTCAATATCGTACGACCTGGCAAGGTAAGCATCAGAAATCATGCATTTCATACAATTCTTTATATATGCATTCCGCAGAAAATTTGTGGTAGTTATCTACTGTATTATTTGCACAATAGTAATGAAATTGGCTTCGACAGGCACCTTTACATCTGATGGAATCTGATCGTTTGTCAGTAGGCTCTAGAATATCATTCCCACAGAGAGCACACAAGTCTTCCATTGCTGAGGAATATAGAGTTGACTATAGCGTGGGTGTCCTTGAAGCAGTCCCTTTACTGAATTTCGTTTGCGCATGCGCGTAAAAGGGTCAGTACGAGACAAGAGGCACGCCGAGCTGCCCAACGTTAGGCATAACTAAATGACCATTTCAAAGTTGCAAAGATTTAATGAGGTAGTTCTCGAAATGGGCAAGAAATATATCTAAGGAAATAAGCAAATCTTTAAAACATTAAATATAAAGGTTTAAACTCACAGAACGACGAATTATCATGCTATTAAGTGATATAAGAGTGATCAGAACCACATCTTTCTTCTATTACTGTTGCCACTCCGTTGTGGATTTCTCAGAAATCGTAGCCAATTTTGCATTTTCATTATCATATTCATGTTCAGCACCTGGGAATCTTTAAGAAATGGCTACTTTTATCTCAGAGGCATCACTTTTATAAAAATGTGTTGCGTAGTGTTATTTGTTAATGTAGTAACAAGAAACTAATGATCAAACCTTTTCATGGCTTCGATAAATATCACTTTTCGGATCAATGATTATATCGCATTTTTTATTTTGATTCACTCTACTTTCCAGCTTGTGAAGTTATGCAGTAGACGTTTAGGACATTCTGTTTTACATTAGATTAATTGTCTGGTTATTAATATTAAATAATTTTAGATTTCTAATTGAGTTAAACTAGATCTTATCATAAGAAAGGTTTCGAGATTTGTAGAATTAATACTCAAATAATATAGCATCAGCCAAACAAAGACGTAACAAACAGATACGTTTATTATTTGAAATGCGCAATAATTAAACGAATATGAAAAGTGAAACAGGAAAAGAAACTTTAATTTCAAATATTTCGATCGAAGATTTCGCATTAAATAATTTCCTTTTGCTCTTTAAAGTCTAGAGGTTGAACAAGAGGAGAGACCTGGGATGTCAGAGAGATTTTTGGAAGAATTGGCTTTTCACAAAATATCAGAAGTGAGCGATAGTCTTCGATAGGAGAGAATTTTATTATCTTTATTCAAGTTACGAAATATTGCATGCTTATAAAATTAGGCAAAATAAGAGTCAATACGATAGCTCTTTTCATTTGCTTTCTTGGAATAATTATGCTTCATACTATTTTTAATGGTAGGAGATGCTCCCCTATACAAAGAATGGGTTGGGTTGTTTTACCTCTGAGCGGCACGTTTTTGAATAAAATGGGCTAAATGCCCAGGTCACTTGGACCCCAAAGATTCAGAGAAGGTTGGTGGAGGGGACCCACTGGAACAGCTGTTAGGAGGCAGATGTTAGCCTCGCGTCAAGGCCATCCAGTGTGTTCTATAACTTGCACAAAGTATGGCTCTCTCACACAAAAGCCACGGCTTAACGTCCCATACGATGGACAGCGGCCTTTTCAAGTCCATCAGTGTCCCCTACTGACCGCGGGCAGGGCAAGGAGTTTTGCAGAGATAAAACTCAACGCTGACCCAGCTGGGACTCGAACCTAGGAACTGTATATTACGAAAATGGCGCGCTACCGACTGAGCCCCAATATATTCTGGCTTCTGGCGAGTGGTATGCAGAGAAGAGGGCGCCACCCTCGCATACCAGTTTCGTTCAAGCATTGATGAATGGTAGTGACAGATATCGACTGCTCCATCAGTCGTTGTGTTACTGGATATCTGTCGAATCAACCGATCATCTCTATACCTAGTCATTCAGGGATTACCTGATCCTGAACGATAACGTAAAAACTACTTCCTGTATCCTTTTCTGCCAATAGTAGTGAACTGCTCGCACATCACCTCCCAAATGAACTGCAGTTCGTCGTGTAGACCATCCTGCTTTACATAGACGCAGGATAGAACTCGTACAAACTCGCTGAGTTGATTAAATTCTGCCATTAGCCGTGATGGTTACCAGTTTTACAGTCGCTCAAAAAAATATCCGTACACTATGGTCCATTACAGAATTCAGAAAAAATATCTGGCAACGATTTTTAAAGAAATAATCTCAACGCTGACGTATCAGGGACTCGAACCTGGAAACCACAGATTAAGAGCCTGCCACGCTACCGACTGAGTCACCGCCGTAATTGTTAATCTTCTATAGATCATAACAAGTTATGTATGAAAAAATCACATGTGGCACCAGGTGAGTCAATGACATTTTCTTTAATGATTATCCCTCATTTGATCGGATGGGGGGATGTGTCGGTAACGCGCCAGGCTCGTAATCTGCAGTTCCCAGATTCAAGCAATACAACCTTGATACACCAGCCTGGAGAGACGTCAACAAAAGGAGAGTTATTAATTGTGCATAAAACTGCAGGTGACTACTCTTGGACACTACTCTAAGATATAGGGGAGACTTCTCTAATATATGAGGAGTTAGCGAAGATATTCACTTGGAATTGCCTTGCATCAACTTCAATAGAGTGCAGGATATTATGAGGCAAGTTTTAAAATGTGCCGTAATAACTGATTGTAAACAATTATGCCACGTATATATCTGTAATAAGATGGATCCAACTTCAATTGCAGAAAATGTGTATGCATGTCATTACTATATCGCGATTTTTCTTTTTATAAGAGGCTGAAATTCTTTTTACTTAATTGGTAATTGTTGCACAAATTCCTTCGAATATTTCGGTAATGCATAGATATTCCGTATATATATATATTAAGATTTTGTTATTATTAATATTTATTCCATGCAGGTCGATTAGAGTAAAGCCATTGTACAAGTATTTTAGGTATTAAGTGTTCAAGTGGCTTGTTGCTCCAAATATTAAAACGATCATTTTAATTTTGTTATGGAAAATATTTTTCTCCACATTCATGCATTAGGATTCAAACGTGTCAAAAGCTATAATATTTGCTCAGTAATTGCAGCACAGGAAAAAAATGCAGTGAAATGATTTAAATAAACTTTTAACTATTAAAATTGGCATTTAAATATTATAACTAAAGACAATCTTGTAATATGCTTTAATAACGTAGAGATATTTTGAAGAAGATTTTATTATAATTCTAGTAAAGTGTTGTTTTTCAGAGAGGTAAAGGTCGATAAAGAAAAACTTTTATGGCTAATAATTATTTATGAATTTAAGAAAACTGTTGTAAAGAATTCTTTTTATTGTAGAATACTATTAATTTGATGCCTAGTCTACGGACCTGTGTGCTGTTTAGGAGTTGTACACGGATGGATATTTGCAGCTTGCGAACTGATACAGTTGCTTGAGTTGTAAAGTTTCTAACGGAATTCTGTAAATTTGTGTTCTTTGTCTGTAACGAAAAGAGCATTAATTTGTTAAAATTGTTTGTTCCAATAAATCGTTAATAAGGTTTAAGTCACTGATCGTTTAGTTTCAGTTGTTTTCTTAACCGGGGAAAGTGTCTTGTTAAAGAATTTCCATCGTTTGAAGTAGTTCTCTGTGACTGGATTATTCTGTAATGATGTTGTCTCAAGACAGCTCCGTTCAGTACTAAAAATGAAATACCGAGACTAATTTAATATTTAGATTTAATTAACGATTTTCTGGAATAAACTCTATCAATGAATAAATGTTTTTCAAGTCATTACAGACGACCAATCTAAATTTACATTGATCATCTGTAACGACTATCCTTAGCAGTATTACTAACTCAACCAACACTATGTATATCGCCGTCTCTTTGCACAGTTGTATCGCGTTCGCTTGCAGTGACATTGCTTCTGCCGATGTCCGAGTCAGAATCCTAGGATGGCACAGTCGTTTGTTCAATCATTTACGTTGCGATTGTCTCTCATTAACCAGTTCAGTTCCAGATAAGTACAGTCGCTCAGAAAAGCATCCGAACGCTATGGTTGATTACAGAATTCTGAAATAATATCTGGCAAAGATTTTTTTAGAAATTAGTGATCTGGCAACCTTCGTGTCACGTGACACGAAGGTTGCCAGATCACTAATTTCTAAAAAATTTCGTTGCCAGATATTTTTTCTGAATTCTTTAATCGACCATATTGTTCGGATACATTTTTGAGCGACTGTACACGAAGGTTGCCAGTTCACTAATCTCTAAAAAATCGTTGCCAGATTTTTTCGGAATTCTGTATTCAATCATAGTGTTCGGATATTTTTTTGAGCGAATGTACCTCTCAGAGTTAAAACTACCGAACCCAAATGCTCTCGAACAATACCAAAAAACTTTCCTCAAATCTTACATAGTGGTTTTGCGATACAGATTGCTTTCGCTTCGTTAGATGCTTACTGCTACCACTGAATCTATGTTATGATGGGTTTTCATGTGTATTTGCAGGCTGATACACTCACGT
Organism: Ryuthela nishihirai; assembly: GCA_038380435.1. Lineage (NCBI taxonomy): Eukaryota > Metazoa > Arthropoda > Arachnida > Araneae > Heptathelidae > Ryuthela > Ryuthela nishihirai. The sequence continues at coordinate 3,226,159 of JAWZYU010000041.1, forward strand.
ATGGTCAGAATATACGTTTGTACTTCTATTTCTTTATGAAACTAAATAACATTTTAGGTAACGTTTAAAAAAATATACGATTATTTATTATCTTAATCGAGGCTAGGATTTAACCTTGAAATTTATAATACGAGGAGGTTGGGTTTTTTTACCTCTTAGCGGGACTTTTTTTGCACAAAATGGGTTAAATGGCCAGGTCGCAAGGACCCCGCAAGCTCAGAGAATGTTGGGGGAGGAGACCTACTGGAGCAGCTGTTGGGAGATAGATGGTAGCCTTCCCTCAAGGCCATCCAACGTGTTCTTTAACGTTGGGTTGTTTTACCTCTGAGCGGCACTTTTTTGCACACCATGGGCTAAATGGCCAGGTCAGAAGGACCCCGAAGGCTCAGAGATGGTTGGGGGAGGGGACCCACTGGATCAGCTGTTGGGAGACAGATGGTAGCCTTGCGTCAAGGCGATCCAGCGTGTTCTTTAACGCTGGGTTGTTTTACCTCTGAGCGGCACATTTTTGAACACCATGGGCTAAATGGCCAGGTCACAAGGACCCCGAAATCTCAGAGAATGTTGGGGGAGAAGACCCACTGGAACAGCTGTTGTGAGATAGATGGTAGCCTCCCGTCAAGACCATCCAGCGTGTTCTTAACATGGTATGGCTCTTCCGCATACGGGATCACGGCTTAACGTCCCATGCGACGGACGGCGGCCTTTCCAAGGCCATCGGTGTCCCCTACTGACAGCAGGCAGTGACCGTGACCCTACTGACCTGGGGAATTTTCGGAGATAAATATCAACGCTGACACAATTGGTACTCGAACCCGGGAACTACAGATTACGAGCCTAGCGCGCTACAGACTGAGCCGCCCCTAAAAGGAGGAGGAGGTCTCAAGTGAAATGTTGCAAACTGATGATATATACTGAGTGATTGAATTAAACTACGTTACTTTGTAAGTCTGCGAATAAACACAGTTAGTTGCACAAAGCTGAAATTTGAAGGGGATAATAATCAGGTCATGCAGAATGAAATGGCAGGTAAAAAAGGAAATTCTTATAAAAATGCCAGCTGGTTGAACGTGGCGCTCTACACAAAAACGATGCACATTTTTTACCAATCACATGTTAGTAAGAGAATACATCACGTGTTTACAGAATTAAAACAGAAAGCCATCAAGAGACCTGACCCTTTTGTAATAGAGAGCATGATCATTTTCACTTTCCCAAATGGGGCGGGGGTGGGTCAGTCGGTAGCGCGCCAGGCTCGTAATCTGTAGTTCCCAGGTTCGAGTCCCAGCTGGATCAGCGTTGAGATTTATCTCCGCAAAACTTCCCCGCCCTGCCCACGGTCAGTAGGGGACACCGATGGGCTTGGAAAGGCCGCCATCCGTCGGATGGGACGTTAAGCAGTGGCCCCGTGTGCGGGAGAGCCATACCCTGTGCACGTTAAAGAACAAGCTGGATGGACTTGACGGGAGACTACCATCTGTCTCCCAACAGCTGTTACAGTGGGTCCCCTCCCCCAACCTTCTCCGAGCCTTCGGGGTCCATGTGACCTGGCCATTTAGCCCATGGTGTGCAAAAAAGTGCCGTTCACAAGTAAAACAACCCAACCCAACTTTCCCAAACTTTCCAGAAGTGTGGACAAAAAGAGCCACGACACCGGAACTGAAGGATCGTTCATTATTGGTAAGTTCTATTTCCAAAATATTAAAAAAGGCATGCATGCTATAGCCGAATATCGCTTACCAATGAGATGGAGACGCATTTGAGGAGAATTAGTTACAAAACAGGACTCAGAATTTTGAAAAACCGGTTATTAATCGAAATGCCATTGCAGATTAAGTCTACCGGTTATTGAACACATTGTAAATGGCTAACGTTGTAGTCTTCTCTTAGAGCCAGGGCCAATGTAACACTTCTGATTCTTGTGTGATCAACTGTCTTCAAGGTTCTACGAAATGTGTTGCGCTGGTTAATGTAGAAAGTGGTATTTTCATGACTTAGGACTGGATAGGATGGAGCTGGACAACCATTGGCCATGTAACATTTTACGGAGTAAGGATTCGTACTTCCTGCTAAACAGTATTGTCAAAACTCAGAATTGTTGGGTAAGGGAATCGTCACATCGTATGGCGTTGATCAGATTTCACAGCATTCTCCACCTGTTACTGTGTGGTGTGTTTTCAAATCTAATATCATCTAGGAACCCTTCTTCTTCGAGGAGGTCCAAGCCATGATCTCCTAACACGTATAACATAAATAAAGCATGTCCAGAGCACAATGCTTTATTTGGTACAGTTTCATGTTATCACAGTAATAACTCAGATACATAACTTAGTAACATCTTAAATAAGCATTACAGTAAAATCATCGCAATCAAATCTATTTCAGTGTCGATTTTCAACAAAATTCTTTCACTATTTTCACAGTTGAGCAGATTTTAATATTTAACAGCTAAAATGACAGTTTAAATAATTGTTGTGCTAAGTTAATAAAAACTAGTTAAAAAGAAAGCAAAACCGTCATACTGAACATTACTAATCCATATAAGAGTGTTTTTAGCAGTTCTTCTAATAATTATGTTAATTTCCACTAATTATAAATGTTTTGCAGAACAAGGCAACTTGCTAAATATTTCAGCTTCCACACTAAACGCATATTTTTAAAAATTTGTTGCTTTCGGAAAAGATATTTTGATTTAAATAGATTTGACTGAGATTTTTGAATTATGAAACATTTTTTATAAAACTCTTATTTAAGGAATTTACCGAATTCTGCAACTGACTTATTATGACATAATATATGACTGCACTTAATGATGGAACCGCTTAGTGTACATGTACAATCGCTCAAAAAATATCCGAACATTATGGTTGATTTCAGAATTCAGAATTTCAGAATTTCTGATATCAACCATAGTGTTCGGATATTTTTTTGAGCGAACGTACTCTGTAGGGACTCATCTGTAAACCCCGAGAAGAGCTTTGAGGGTGGGATGTATGTTATAATGTGTTATCACAGAACGTACTATTAACGTTCTTATTAAACAAGCCACCGACCTAGTACACTACGACATTAAAATGCTATATTTATTTTTGCGATTAGTCTTTTTAGCGTTTACCGATTTCAAGAATCATATTTTTGTTATGTAATATCCCTTCTAATTAAATACTAGTACAGTTAATACTCACTTGGTATGTTGACATTCATACAAAAGTAAAGATTCCTACACCAAATATGTTAGTAAAATGAAGAGGCCGTTCTGTATGTATAGCGTGTGGGGTGAAATGTTAAATCCTTCTGATACGTTATATATATTATAAACTACGTGTTCTAAAATAACAGGTCCTACACTATTATTCTTCATTTTTAGCGACTTACGTTGGAAGTCACTGAACTGGAATCCATCTTTAATACATATTTGTTTGTGTGATTAAACGACTACACAAAACTACACTAAATGATACTATAATTTATAGTGGTAGCTGTTTTCGCCCTCCTTTAGTTATTTTTATCTAGCAAATAGTATAAGATTAAAAATGATGATTTAAGGCTACGCTGAATTAATGTCTTCATTATTACACTGACTGCTTTGAGAATGAAATAAAGATTTCTACCTTTTCTAAACCATGCATCTTAATCTTTATATACGAGGTGACCTGAATTAAACAGAATATTTAAGTAAATTTATAGATATAACTCAGTGGATATAAGCAATAATTTAAATTTGCAGATTTCAGATAGTTACTGAAGCAATACATAAAACACTACGCATCATGATATACAAATGGAAGTAGCGTAATTTTCAATTTCAGAGAAGATAAAAAAATGTCCTGTAAACATGAAATTCATCGCAATTAGCTCAGCTGTTATATCTAGAAATGATCTTGCATGCAGCTTTTGTTTTAACATGTAACAGGAAGTGTACACAAGCGTTCAAAAAGTAGTAGCTCATTAACTTCAATGGAACGAGTGAAAAATCTACAGACACTTATCAAAAACGGTTTGAACCTCCTCAGTAGGAATGAGTCCCAAGGACTGGTTGGAGTAATTGTGTCAGACTTACGATACTATAGGAGCTGGGTGTTTCACCTTTGAGTGACACTTCTTGTACACAATGGGATAAATGACCTAAAGGCTACAAGGAACGAAAGGACCCAGAGAAAGTGGGGGAAATGGAACCCACGGGTCAGCAGCAGACAGATTGTAGCCTCATATCAAGATCATCCAAGGGTTATTTAACGTCTACCAAGCCTAGGCTTAATTATAATAATCATCTACGAAGTCTCGGCGCGCCATCTACCGTATTTATCGTCAATGTTTGCGTACCATCTACCGTATTTATTATCTACGAAGTGTCGGCTTAATCATCATTATCGTCGACCAAGTTGCTCTACGTCACCACACGGAAACACGTATTACAAGCCTAGCCGCAAACTATCAAGTTGCTCTTCGTCACCACACGAAAATGCGTATTTCAAGCCTAGCCGCAAACTACCAAGTTGCTCTTCGTCACCACTCGGAAACACGAATTGCAAGCCTAACAGTAAAATACCAAGTTTCTCTACGCCACCACATGGAAACGCGTATTTCAAGCCTAACAGTAAAATACCAAGTTGCTCTACGTCACCACTCGGAAACACGAATTGCAAGCCTAACAGTAAACTACCAAGTTGCTCTTGGGCACCACACGGAAACACCAAGTATTCAATTTCAAGGCTATCAGCAAACTACCAAGTTGTTCAACGCCACCACACGGAAACGCGTACTAGAAGCCTAACCGCAAACTACAAAGTTCCTCTACACCACCACACGGAAACATGTATTTCAAGCCTAACAATTAACTACCCAATTGTTCTACGCCACCACACGGAAATGCGTACTACAAGCTTAACCGCAAACTACCAAGTTGCTCTACGCTACCACAAGGGTTGGGTGGGTTGTTTTACCTCTGAGCGGCAGTTTTTTGCACACCATGGGCTAAATGGCCAGGTCACATGGACCCCGAAGGCTCAGAGAAGGTTGGGGGAGGGGACCCAATGGAACAGCTGTTGGGAGACAGATGGTAGTCTCCCGTCAAGTCCATCCAGCGTGTGCTTTACCATTGAGTTGTTTTACGTCTGAGCAGACAGATGGTAGTCTCCCGTCAAGGCCATCCAGCGTGTTTTTTATTGTTGGATTGTTTGACCCCTGAGCGGCACTTTTTTGCATACCATGGGCTAAATGGCCAGGTCACATGGACCCCGAAGACTCAGAGAAGGTTGGGGAGGGGACCCACTGAAAGAGCTGTTGGGAGACAGATGGTAGCCTCCCGTCAAGGCTATCCAGCATGTTCTTTAAAGTGCACAGGGTATGGCTCTTCCGCACACGGAGCCACGGCTTAACGTCCCATCCGACGGACGGCGGTCTTTCCAAGCCCATCGGTGTCCCCTACTGACCGTGGGCAGGGCGGGAAATTTTGCGGAGATAAATCTCAACGTTGACCCAACTGGGACTCGAACCTGGGAACTACAGATTACGAGCCTGGTTATTTCGGTTACTGGCGTTCCGTGGCCGCGTGGTTTGCACGCATGGCTACTGATCTAAAGGAACTGGGTTTTAAAAATAATAATAATATCTTTATTAAGCCCTAGTATGGTTATATACATAGATTACCCCGCTAAGCCTTATGGCTTGTCATTCGAACTTAGGGTAAGGCATTGATGTGTGTTGCTTTTATGCTGAAGTCCCGTTCTACTATGGCGTCACAAGCTCGTGCTTAGTTACGGCACCAACAATGCAATCAGGTTAGGTTAATGAGTGACAAATTGGAATCTCAATCAAGTTGCACACCCAATTCTCTTTTCACACGGAATTCTTTTACCCGATTTTGATTTAACACAATTTAAGAAAATATTCCAATTCACGTTTTACACGATTTATTTTGATGTAACACGGTTCGAAAATCTCTATTTGAATTTAATTCTGAAAAAATATTCAAGACAAAATTCCTAGAATTTACATTTATAAGAAAGATGCTGCTATTATGGTCACATTTTTCGAAGTTGTTTTAACTCTGAAAATGTACTACAGACACACATTTTCTGCACTGAAATCCCCAAAATAAAAACTACACTAACATGACTACACAACAAATTTTCTGTATTTTAGTCTGTATTTTACGGAAAAATTGTACAAAACGTACTTCATTCGAATAAAGTGGCAGCACTGAGTTTCGGGAATTCCCCTCAATTTTTATCTTCAATACATACGTTAGTCTTGGTCTCTCATTCGTTTTTAAAGTTAGAAGTGTTAGTTTAAATATGTTTATAAGACCAGCATGGCGAGTACCCTACGACGTAAATCATAAAATTATTATTAAAATTTCTTCTTCCTACCTACATATCTAAAAGACGGCTCATTTTTCAAACCTTAAGTAATCTATTCAATTCCCTAGAAGAAAAGGGGCGGGGGTGGCTCAGTCGGTAGCGCACCAGGCTCGTCATCTGTAGTTCCCAGGTTCGAGTCACAGCTGGGTCAGCGATGAGATTTATCTCCGCAAAATTCCTCGCCCTGCCCACGGTCAGTAGGGGACACCGATGGGCTTGGAAAGGCCGCCATCCGTCGGATGGGACGTTAAGCCGTGGCCCCGTGTGCGGGAGAGAGCCATACCCTGTGCACGTTAAAGAACACCCTGGATGGCCTTGACGAGAGGCTACCATCTGTCTCCCAACAGCTGTTCCACTGGGTCCCTTCCCCCAACATTCTCTGAGCCTTCGGGGTCCTTGTGACCTGGCCATTTAGCCCATGGTATGCAAAAAAGTGCCGCTCAGATGTCAAACAATCCAACATTAAAGAACACGCTGGATGGCCTTGACGGGAGGCTACCATCTGTCTCCTAACAACTGTTCCAGTGGGTCCCCTCCCCCAACCTTCTCTGAGCCTTCGGGGTCCTTGTGACCTGGCCATTTAGCCCATGGTGTGCAAAAAAGTACCGCTCAGAGGTATAACATCCCAACCCTAGAAGAAAACGTGAAAAAGGTCCACTCTACACACGTTTCACTTCAGCACATTTCATTAACTCTATTCTGATTGAAAACAATCGTAATAATTCGTTGTTGACGTCTGAAAATAACATTGCTGATTTAACTGTTGTCTGACTTCGAAAGAAGTGACACTTCTCGATATTCGCAACAGACGTTCCTTCTCTTTAAGCTTCCTTTTTCACCATTTCTCTTACCTGGGTGACGCTAATTACGAAATATTTTAGAAACGAATATTATCTCACGTAATCTAGCAGTGGGGATCGCCATCAAATAACCAAAGATAATCCAAAAACGAAAAATTTCCCTCCCTACATTCGTTAAAATAAATAATATCCCACGTGTACCATGTAAGAGCTACGTATTGCCATAAGTAAGCAAATTAAAATATGTGTGCGCCTTAATATTAAGTTCGATAAAACGCAGAGATGACGTCAGCAACGCGCTTTTGGCTACTTCCCAGCGTTATTTCTATAACATCCATATCTCGAAAAAGCATTTTCAATGTGTCATGAACGCCATACAACAAAAATATATAGTGGAAGAAACAATCACAGTTCAATATTCATTTCAATACATTTTTCAAAACATTCTGAAGTCATTCACAATATGTATCTGCTGGAAAAAAAAGCGAAAAAAACGGTAACATTGCCATAATACCTCAGTAGCAAAATAATGTCACCAGTTCAATAACTTATTCAATATCATTTGCATTAGATATCTGTAACACCTATACGATATAACTGTAATATCGATTATAAAGAAATTGGTTGCCGTAATATATAAATGATGAACGCTCGGATATTTAACACGCAAAAAATATTAAATGCAAAGTTCACATGAAACTTGAAATCACGTTTAGATTTCAGTTTAACTCTTAATCGAATAATTAGTGTATTGCACGGGAGAATAGTTTTCCAACTTCGCATTGCATTGTCAGGCATTTATTTCGTTCCTGAAAAATTATCCTTTCGTTCTTAACTATAAAAAGGAAACAATGTAGTTCAAAAAACGCCATTTCCATAGCTACAAATAGGGGAGCCTATTTTGTGTGAACACAAATATTTCATTACGAATAAGTTACTGAATTATGAACGTGAATTCCTATTTATAGAAAGGTAATTGCAACTGTTTATTTCATCTCTCAATAAATAAGATTTACCCCACCATTCACTATAAATCGAAATATTTATTGACCATAAAGATAATTTTTATTTTTCTAAACACTTCAAATTTCGAGGAAAATGCTTAAGGTGCGATACACATCCATTCCTATTTTTTTTTATCTTATTACAGCACGACGTGCGCATAAGTGTTAATTTTCATTTATGACCCACAACAGAAATATTAATCTGGAGATTATTCACAAAAAATAAGTTTTTACCGAAAATGATCTTTAGAAACCGGAATTTCCAAAGCTTCAACGGTTCATAAAGGTATAAATGGCTGCTTCCGACGTAGAGCCCTTCAACATCGCAAGTCCATCACTAAAATCTCACCCGAAATATATTAACAATTTTTTTTTTTACTTCCTCACTGTCTCTTCGACCTCCCCTAACCTTCCTCCGTGGATGGTAGATTGTTGGGTTGTTTTACCTCTGAGTGGCAATTTTTTTCCACACCATATGGGCTAAATGGCAAGGTCACATGGACCCCGAAGACTGAGAGAAGTTTGGGGGAGGGAACCCACTGGAACAGCTGTTGGAAGACAAGTGGTAGCCTCGCGTCAGAGCCTTGCAACGTGTTCTTTAACATGCAAAGGTTATGGCTCTCCCACACACGGGGCCACGGCTTAACGTCCCATCCGACTGACTACGGCCTTTCCAAGCCCATCAGTGTCCCCTACCGACCGTGGGGAAGGCGGGTAATTTTGCGGAGGTAAATCTCAACGCTGACCCACATGGGAATTACAGATTACGAGCCTGGCGCGCTACCGACTGAGCTACCCCGCCCCCGCAGAGTTTCTTTCCGTTAAGGAATTAATAACTGCTATAGTTTCTCTTCATGTGCAGTTTTTTTCTGGTTCGAGTAGCACCTGTGACAGCGTCGAGCCCCTCAGTTACGTATATACATACGTCATCGCATAGTAACGATATCTGCTTTCGTACTTAGCGGTCTTCCGCATTGCTATTAGAAATGCCATACGAATCAGAAAGAGTGCTCCCATTAAAGTGAAGGGGTTAATGGTATTGCCACAGGATAGGAATATGTATTTCCCAGGGTCGAGTCCAATTAGAGTCAAAGTTCTGTTTTCTTAACGTTAAACCCCCAGTCCTTCTGTCGGTCAGAAAGGCGAACACCGATGGTTTCTGTAAAGGCCGTCGTCCGTCCCTTATGAGGTAAAGCCATGGTCCGTGTGTGTAGGAGAAATGTACCCTGCACCTGTTAAATAAGACGCTGGATGGCCATGATGTGAGGTTGTCATCTGTCTCAACAGATGTGGTGCAGTGGGTTCCTTTCACCGACTGCATGGAGTCTTGTGGATTGGACATTTTGTCCCATATGTGCCAAAAAGTGCCGCTCATGCGTAAAAGAACCCATTATGCATGGAATGGAACAATTTTCGTGTTACATTCGTTGTCACATTAAATCTTTCAATCACCTGTGAAACTTTTACCGAATTAAATAATAGCGTGAAATTACGACTATTTTAAATGCTCAAAACGTCACAACGTTACAAGCATCGTAACCTTTTTAAACATTAACCGTAATTATTCAGAATTTAGTACGTTATATATATATATAATTTTTTAAAGTAAATACGAGCAAAAGATTAATTTTTTTTTTCGCAGTACAGTGCCGTACACCAAAAATCGACAACGCCCAAATTTATCTGTAAAACGCTCAGCATATCACAAACTTCTAGGACTTTAAAAATATTCCCTGCCGTTATATATTTGCATCACATCGGTCGTACTAAGAGTTCCCTGAAGTGAACGTTACTTCAACAGTATCATTCCGCGATAAAGGAGTCCGTTGCATTCCATAACTATTATTAATTGAGGAAATCCTTATTCTCCTAAGCTTACCTGCAGAAAAGGCTCCTACGTATCTTTTGGGAGACTCCCGGAAAGCTCTTAATAACAGAAATAACGATATCTAAATAACCAATGAAATCTGCTTCAGTTGAAAACGTAAGTTTTATATTCGCTGGTAACTGTTACAATGTATCGAAAACAATTCCTTACGTGGTTTTCTTATCATAGGACTTATCCTATGATAAGAAAACGTTTGAAAATGACGTTTGAAAAAATAATTAACCTTTCACGATGAAAGAGAAAGGAATAAAACAACTTTAGCTAAAGAATCGATGACACAACAATACTTTCAGAAACGTTAACCCGGATACGACATTTATTTGTTTCGTGATTAGCATTTCCGTCCCGAATAAGTTTTAGCAAGCAATAGATTCATAGTACATTCCTGAAATCAAATTAATCCTCCTACTTGACGAAAGAGAAGTAAAAGTATTGATATAATATTCCAGAAGGGGGCGGAGAATTAATCCTTTCAGAAACAGAAGAGACAGGTCAATTGATCAACTCCACCGTTAATAAATAGATTGTAATAGTTTTTTTGCCTTTAACAACTTGCCTCTAAAGAATTAAGTCACTGACCAGATATTACCGAACTTTTTAAAAACGACAGACATCGGAAGATTGCTTCGATATCTGGAAAAATTCTGGTAACGACATTTTGATTGAAATTTTACAATAAAGAATTTGTATATAATTATATGTTTTATTTTATTCCCATTGTTATAGTATAACTATAGTTTTCTGTATCTATACATGGGGTACGACATTAACATACACATTTCCAGAGGGTACGTGAAGCATAAAAGGTTGAGAACCACTGCTCTATTATTTATATAAAGTTCAAGGAGATGACGTCATAAGCGTAAAGTTAGAAAAGCCAATACTAAATAAATGAAAAATAAATACTCCCTCAAGCGGCTGCTTTCCACATAGATCTGACAGGAGCCTGTCAGTTTATATGCCATAGTAAAAGATCTGAGAGGATGGCAGGACCTCAGCAGAGAAAACGACACATACATCCATGCCTTACCCGTGGCTCAAACCCAGATCCCTTAGAGCAGTAACCAAGTGCGCTAACCACTCGGCCATAGGATGAACCAAACTGTCGTAAAATCAGAATATTCTTAGAATAAAAATTTGATGAAAACCGAAAGAAAAGAGTGTATAAATTCTGTACGTACCATACCCTGTGCAGGTTAAATAAAACGTTGGATGGGAGGTTACCATTTGTCTCTCAACAGCTGTTCCAGTGGGTCCCCAACCTTCTCAGAGCCCTCTGGGTCTTTATGAACTGGCCATTTATCCCATTGTGTGCAAAAAACTACCGCTCAGAAATAAAACAATTAATGTAAAAAATACGCTGAATGACCTTGACGGAAGGATACCATCTGTATTCTAACAGTTGTTCCATTGGGTCACCTTCCCACAACCTAAACTGAACCTTCTGGGTCTTTTATTATATTACTATTTATTTATTTATTTTAATTATTTATTTATTTTATTTAGCCCCATTATGTGAAAAAATCTACCGCTCAAAGATAAACCAAAGTAAAAAACACGTTGGATGACTTTGACGGGAGTCTACCATCTGTCCCCTAATACCTGTTACACTGGGGCACCTACTCCCAACATTCTCTTAGCCTTTGGGTTCCCTATTACCTAGCCATTTACTCCATTGTCTAGAAAAAATTGCTGCTCAGAGGAAAAACAAAACAACCCAGCACATATCTTCTATATGGCGTATTAAAGTGATCAAAGGGACCCGGGTTCGAGTCCCAGGTAAGGCATGGATATTTGTGTTGTCTCTGCTGGGGTCCCACCATCCTCACAGACCTTCGACTATGGCGCAGAAACTGACAGACTCATGTCAGATCGCTGGTGCAAGTAGCTGCTTGAGGGAGAATTTTTTTAATTTTTAATTTTTTTATGAAGATATTTTCACTCTTTTCCCTAAAATCTAAAGCCTCTTTGGATTGGAAAGTAAAATAATCTTTAGAGGTTAACTGTTTAGTGTGTGAAATGACTCCTATATTAAGTAGTTAATCCCTGTATAGTGTGTAAAACAAAAAATCGTAACAATTATGCTGTTTTTTAGGGATATATTTATATTTTGCATTTGTATATAAATCTGTTAACTGAGCTTAGAATTAATCAGAACCAGATTTATTTGTCTTTTGAAGACGTAGTTCAAATTTTGGAGTACCAATTACATTCCGGTGCTATGAAAACTGTTTGTATTGAAAGTCAACTAATGGCTCTCATATTTCTGAAAAAAGCTTTATTCAATTTCGAAATATTCCATGATCTTTTAATAAAGTCTCAATAAATTAGTTTATTACATATCATTTTTGAAATAAATGGCTTAAAATTAAATTTTAAACAAATTCAAATAATAAAAAATATGATTTTTTTTTTACATTTTTCGTGACTATTTTGTTCAACAGATGTCAGGACTACATAGATATGACTGGACCCGAACAACTGAATAGGAAAAGAAGCGAAAAAGGAGAAATATTAAATATGTGTAAAGGACCTCTAAGCTGCACTTTTTTTGCTTACAGTGGGTTAATTGACCAGGTCACAAGGAACCCGAAGGCTCAGAGAAGGTTGCTGGAGAGGACCTACTGCAACAGCTGTTCGGAGGCAGATGGTAGCCGCCTTTCCTAAAACGTGCACAGGGTATGGCTCCGAACACGGAGCCATACCCTGTGCACTTTAAAGAACTCCCGGAATCTCCCGCACACAGAACCACGACTTAATGTCCCATTCCACGGACGCCGGCCTTTCCAAGCCCATTGGTGTCATTTACTGACCGTGGGCAGGGCGGGGAGTTTTGCGAAGATAAATATGGATTATAAATATCAAATAGGATAATAAATAGGATCAAATAGGATATAAATAAGGATTATAAATATCAATAGGATTTATATAGTAATGGAAACCGAAACATTTATCTCGCTCTGCCCAAAGAAATGTAGATTATTCCATTCTGCCTTCCTATAAACTTGTTTCTGTTAGGGTTTCAAAATAAGTAAACTGATATCGCTGCTATTAAACATATGAACTTCCGTTACTAATTACATATTGCATCAGTTGAAATAGTAAAATAAAATAGATTTTCTAATGTCTGTTAATTGTTAAGGGTATTATATTATTTTGTGTTTTACAACCAATTATTCTTCGTAAATTTTATCCGAATGAGATGATACAAAATACGGCGTCATAGCGAGTTGGGGAGTGTCCTTTACTGTCTGTCTGTGGCAGTCACAACTCATCGGGAAATCAACGTACAGGCTCCACATTTTCAGAGAATGTTTCAGATTGTGGTCCAGATTGCAGTGCCAAATTTCATGTCGAAAGTCCAACAGCACGCCGTCTACCCTCTGAGGATTTCCCGGCGAGAAGCAAATGTATCAAAAGTATGCAAATGACATCAAATATTTGAAGAGAAACATCTATTCCATGGATACCTTTTCCCATTGATAACGAACTATACCAGTCATACGGTGGGAGCGCCAATGCTCCCAGAGATATCGGATAAATGCAGCGTGTTTAATCAAGGCAACCTTGATTAAATTTTATTATGCAAATTATGAAGAATGACGATTTTTATTTTAGATTCTCACTTTACCCATGTGTTTATAAATAATTAATTTACCTTTTTATAATAATTTAAATTGTAATAATGTTACCTTTTTTACAATTATTTTAAAAATAAAAGGTTTATATTGAATTCACCTTTTTCATGAAAACAGAATAACCAATAGAAGTAATTAGGGTCTTTAACAGATTTTATGTTATTGATTTTTAGTTGCAAAAAACAAGAGCAAAAAGGTTTATGAAGTTCCGTTCAAGCGTTACACTGTGTGACGTAAGTGAAAAAGAATATTAAAATTATTCTATAACAGTCGTTTGAAATTTATGAACGCCCCCCTATGTCTTTAACTAATAGTACCTTATTGATTATTAGTGGTCTTACACTATAGACCACTGAACTGGAATATTCTAGCAAGATGAAGGATTGTGTTATGATTAAACGAAAGTTTAATTCTTCAGTAAAGTATTTCAGTATTTATAGTGGTAGTTGTTTTCACTTTCATATTAATTTTTTCTATGAGTAAAAAATTATGAAAGAAATAAACATTTACTGTTTGTTTTACAAGTAATCGACTTAAGCATCTAATAGACCAATATTTAAACAAAAAATATGAAAAATTCTTCCCTAGTTCACTGACTGATATGTGAATTAATCTATAGGTGTGAAGCGAAGGAAATTAAGCTGACAATATACGAGTATTTTCACTTTTGTTTGTAAAGTTGCTCAGTGGATAAATGTGATATTTAAAATTTTCACTTTTTTAAATGTGTAAAACACAATAATTCAAATTTGGTCATTAGAAGGCCTCAAGACAATCTGAAGATGTCAATTGCAGGTTAGAAGCATAAGTATGAAAGTGTCAATGATCTTTATCCCAGATAGATATTATATATGGCGTACAAATAATAGATGTTTAGAAATGCGGCCATAGTTAACGGCTAGGATAAGGTCCAATGGCTAGGATATCTGGAGAACTTATTAGTTTAAAAACTAACGTAATCCGACACTACTTTGTTTATGACTTAAGCAAAATATCTCAATTCATGATTAAAGACGATATTGTGTTCCAAATGATATTTGTTATTTACTTTCAATTCTTGAAAGAAATTCAGAAATGATAATAATATAAATTTATAAGTGGTGTAATATAATTGTGCAAATGTTTTAAAGGGAACTGAAAAGCTGTTTAGAATACAGAGTATTATAAAATCACATTTCATTCAACTAAATAAAAATATCGACTCCGTTTACGAACAAGTTCTTGGATTGCAAAGATCAATTTACAAAATAAAGTTACCTACATTTTATTTTGTCATATATATATATACAAAGAACGTTTTAGGAGACTGACTTAATAAGGTCGGCTAATAATAATCCGTAATCGAGCCCATATCAATAGCCGTAGCTCAGGACAGAATATCTGGGGAACTATTTTGCCGTCTGGTTGGAGGTCCAAAGCTCATGGCTGCTTGAGGATTCTGTATGTATGTACGTATGTATTATTCCAAGAATTTTTTTTCGGGGAAAGGGTGGTCCGAAAATTTAGTCTCATGGGGCCGGAGGGTTTCGAGAATAATTTAGTTTAAAGAGGTAAGACTTGAGTAACAATATTCCACTGAACACGAAAAATTAAAATGCTATTCTATATGGCATCATATTTCTTAGTGGTTTTCAATGTATTTTAATTCGGAATTGAAATGTGGTGCTAGAATAAATTTATGCAAAGAAAAATGTTTTGGATTTCAAAGCGGGTAGACAATTTTCAGATTTCGTATAAGACGACCGAATTTTTAAGGGGGCCCTGTCTCTTCCCTGGGTATATCACTGTGTTTATGTATGTATGTATGTATGTATGTATGTATGTATGTATGTATGTCGAATCTAGAAACAGATGGAAGTGGGGGAAGAGACTGAATATATTCAAATATTATTTTTATAGACATTAGTCATAAAAAAGGAACTGATGCGAAAGTAAAGACACCTACCGCTGTGAAGTATTTTGAAGGGGAAATCCTATCTCCAGATCGGTCCTAACACTCAATCAAAAGATATCCGCTAACAAAATAATTAGATTTAAAGAATACAAAGTGAATGAATATTTAAGCCTACCTCCAATTTGTCCTAATTGCCAATCTCTTTGGACATTTCACAGCTTACTGATATAAGTAGAAATCGATGAAAGAGATGTAAGAGGCATCATAATTATAAAGAATGTAATAACACTTTGTTATGCTTCCTAACAGTGGAGGACAACACCCTTCGACTTATGCAGGATGACAACTGAGACTGCAATGATCAGGAATAGTTTACCATGGTCACGGCTCTCAAAATTATACAAGAGGATCACATCTACATTACTAAAGGAACTTTACAAATCGATACTAGTGAGACTTGTAATTATATTATAGATCATGACATTGGATCGCATGGTATTTTACACAGAGAATCAAGAAATGTAGTGAAAAATTAACTTTCATCGAATGGAGTGTCCGTTCAAAAATCTACTGCGAGAAAACAGGATCCGATCAAAAAATCCAATCCCTAGGCACAAAAACCTTATGAAGAAAGTGAAGCTGAAATCATCCTCCTGAAAATTAAAGATGTTGTGGAATGCCAAATAGAGCTCCTAAATTTTCTAAAAAACTCATCGAAGAAAAATAATATAAATAAATTTATAAACAAGCAGAAATTTTATCAGATACTTGATGATTATGAGTAATAATATTATTAGTAAAAATAATACAAAATATGTTTATGGACCTTAATCACAATCCTAATAACTTCTTCTTTCAGAGGAACTATAGAGGTTTGAAAAATAAAATTCTTGAGAAATGCTCTTCTTGGAGAAAAACATTTTGCAATTCGAATTTTCATTGAAAAATATGTGGAAAAAACTCCTAAGTTGTCTAAGTTTGTTTCTTATCTAAAAACCTAGAAACGGTGTATCTAACGGGGGGGGGGGGGGAGAATTATGTGCACTCGAAATTCCCCCAAGTTCCTATTGAGATCTCCTGTCGGAATCAGTTCCCCGTAATTGCAGCAGTATAAGTGAAAATTAAAAAGTTTTCCTTCAGCATTTTCTCACTGTATTATCCAGTATATCTATATATGTCGTTGTAGGATTTTAGAAATATTTTGCACTAAGAGACTGGAAAGCACATAGTAAAACTTGAGGATGCCACACTGCAGACAGGAGAAGAAACATCGTAGATGATCTGTCCTTGGATCTAAACCTGGTTTTTCTCAATGAAGACTCTCCTACGTTTCTCAAACTTCCAGGAAAAGAAAGTGCTATTGATCTCTCTATTGCCTCAGCTCCCTTTGCCAAGCATTTTACATGGATAACAAACCATGATTCTCTTGGGAGCGATCATCTACCGGTCATTATTTCAGCTAACGTTTGGTCTAGAATCTAAGTCTCAATTGAAAGTTACTAATTAGGTTTATTTCAAGAAAACTATATCATATGAAATGCAATATATCAACAACCAGCCAAATCTAAATGAATTTAGTTCTTCTCTCACAAAGAACCACCAAAATAACTCTGAGGAATTCAAAGGTCCTGTTAAAATTTGATCTGATGCTATTAAGTAAAAACGATCAGTGCAAATAGGATAAGTAAAGGAAAAGCGAAAAGACCTGGAAATTTGAATGGCACTGAAGACTTTCAAAACAGTTTGTGCCAAAAGCATAAGATAAACGAAAGTTATTGAGAAAAAACAGTGGCAAAACTTTTTCAAAAATCGGGCGTGGACGGCTTAGAAAATCTAAACCTAGCTTCAGGGTATATGAATATTTTTATTTAACCAATGTCAACTTAAAAATGCTATAAATAAAACGAAACATAAAAGTAGTTGTGGACAAGACAGCATCATCAATATTAGTATTAAGTGCATTCCACAGGAAGGACTTACGTTTTTATTGAAACTATTTAATGAATGATGGAACAGAGAAACAATCCCGGATATCTGGAAGATAGTACAAAAGTTACCTACGTAATGGGAATGCCTGCCGATTTCAAGACGTGAAGCGACAGCAGCGCTAGTTACATTTTCGTCCGCTGTGGCGCTGGTGATCCGCTGTTTTGCTTTCTACTTGCTTCGTAGCATTATACGTTATTACGCTGTTTACAACTAGTTTCAAAATTAGATTTGATACGGATTTGTTCATGTGTGATTTATTTACCATTCTGTCTACTTTCTGCCCTTTTTTAACCAGAAGTCTGAACGATATGCTGTGTTGTGTGCTGTTTTGCATAAAAAGAACTTAAGAAACAAAACTCTGTTTCTATCTGATCTTTTCGAAACTGGATCTGCGAGACGTGGCTGCAGCAATATATCGGCAACATAACGTTGACATGAGCAATTGAGAAACGTTTCAAAGATCACTTTTGAACATATAATATTTTGGAATCACAGGAATTGTCATCAAAGAAAGGTTATTACCATTAGCTGAAAACGTTGAATATTTTTGCAATATAAGGAACTGAATTACACTGCCTTAACAAAGTATTAGAGAATTTCTGTGTTATGTGAATGGGAATCTAACTTCCAAGCTCTGTAACTTCTCAAATATTCATTTAATGAAAACATGTTACTGAAAATAAATTCAAGATCATAATCTTATATATTAAAGTCTCGATTTTCAACAGTATTCGTCTAGTATTTAAGGAATTATGGAAGTTAGAATATTTCGCAACAGTAATGTGTGATAAAAATTTATTTCAGATATTGATTAAAACTTAAATAATAAGTATTTTAATCATTTAATATAAATATTAAAAGTTGTATAAAGATTATTTCGATGTTAGATAATTATGAATGTTTTTTTTTTATCAAACCAGGTACTTTATTATTAGCCATTCCATCTTCCATAACTCTTTAAGCACTGATGATAAATCGAGTTTTAAATAAATTTCATTATCTTTAACTTCAGTCACAGTTTTTCATTAAATGCATCAAATGCGTATATATAAAATCTGAGTTTGGTGTTAATCGGCAACCTAGACAGCAGTAACATCCTGACAAAGTGGAGACAACTATCTTCTGCAGAGACGAGCGACTCGAAAAGGATCTAGCCCTAACGGGTCTACAATTACCAATCTACAATCTTTATCCTCATCACATTTCTCTATTAAATGCACATTTTAGATGTTATGGAGCAGAGACGACCAAATAGTGAATGGCGTAGCTGCCAGTTTTAGATGGAAAAGATTTTAATTAATGTAACAATGTCACGTTAGTATGTTTGATGCTAAATTGTTATTTTATACTTAGTTGGTCAAGCAGTGTTAAATCATTATTATGACTTATGTACTAAGGTCGATAGCGAAAGATTTTCTGTCTTAATAGTCGGGGCGGGGGTGGCTCAGTCGGTAGCGCGCCAGGCTCGTAATCTGTAGTTCCCAGGTTCGAGTCCCAGCTGGGTTAGCGTTGAGATTTATCTCCTCAAAATTCCCCGCCCTGCCCACGGTCAGTAGGGGACACCGATGGGCTTGGAAAGGCCGCCGTCCGTCGGATGGGACGTTAAGCCGTGGCGCCGTGTGCGGGAGAGCCATACCCTGTGCACGTTAAAGAACACGATGGATGGCCTTGACGGGAGGCTACCATCTGTCTCCCAACAGTTGTTACAGTGGGCCCCCTCCCCCAACCTTCTCTGAGTCTTCGGGGTCCATGTGACCTGGATATTTAGCCCATGGTGTGCAAAAAAGTGCCGCTCAGAGGTAAAACATCCCAACGTTAAAGAACACGCTGGATGGCCCTGATGGGAGGCTACTATCTGTCTCCCAACAGCTGTTCCAGTGGGTCCCCTCCCCCAACCTTCTCTGAGCCTTCGGGGTCCATGTGACCTGGCCATTTAGCCCATGGTGTGCAGAAAAGTGCCGCTCAGAGGTAAAACAACCCAACAACCCAACCCAACTTAATAATCGATCGCAGAGTCTAAAAATTTGGTCTCCCCTGCTATAGAGCTTCATAGTTAGATTCCCATTGAAATAACATGGAAAGATAATGCTATAGCTTTCTTTGAGCATAATATTTTTGCTACCAATTTAAAATATTTCACTGATTCAAATATTGTGTTATTTTACAAAAATAGTGCTAGGTATAGTAATAAAAATATCGATCATTTTCTTCGACTCGGACATCCTGTCCTCCATCTCTTCTGAAACCAGTCTTGTACATATATATGACTAATGGAATGTTGAAGTTTAAAACACTTTTTGTGAACTTTCTGAACTGCACAAATATGTGTATGAACCAGGGCGCATTAAACAATTTCGAGTTCTGGAGCCAGGTTCCAAATGGGTGCACTGGAACAAAGTTCTAAATAAGAGCCTTAGAGCAATATTCTAAATGGAGCCCTTTTATCCTTCTAAACTGAAAAATGAAGTAAATTGTACTACTTATGTAAAATCGTCGATTGACGTGATAACAATAAATAACATTACTTTAAAACAAGCAAAAACAAAACAGGAGGGGCCCTGTAGGTCGGGAGAAGTAATGAAATAAAAAGACCAACATATAAAGAGTCAATTCTGTACTGCAACATAAACTTTGTCCGTATTGCATTTAAAAAACTATTACTTTTAATCTTTAATTTTTTAGCAAATTTACCATTTCATGCTTAATTTAAAAAATCGAGTATTAATATCAAAATAATCTTGCCAAAATCTATTAAGAATAAATAAGCTCTATTCCAACAGTAATTAAAATTATTAAATTAGATAAAGAATTGCTTTCGAAACAATTTAAATTTTGTTCTTTAAAGAATTACCGTTAAATAAAGTTTATTGCATTTGATTAACCATCTGTCTGATCTTTACCATATGACTTCGAACAGATCGCGATATACTTACCATTAGGTTCGAGCCCCTTCTACCTTGGCATATAAACTGACAGGCTCCTATCAGACCTCTGTGGCAAGAAGCTGCTTGAGGCGGGCAGTTATATTTATATTATAGCGTAAGTTGGGTGACCGCGGAACGGTGCTGCCCTCATGTGGCAAGTTCTGAAGCTTCCAATGCGCGCTCGCTAACACGGAGATTCGTGGAAATCGGCACGCCTTCCCATTACGTAGGCACTGATTATACCATGCAATCAGTCATTGTAAGTTGCCTTAAATATAATTGAAGATGACGGTCGACAAAACAATTTCTAGATATAACAGCTGAACTAATTGCGATGAATTTCGTGTTTACAGGATATTTTTTATCTTCTGTAAAATTTAAAATTACACCTCTTCCATTTGTATATCATGATAACTACGGTTTTATGTATTGCTTCAGTAATGATCTGAAATGTGGAAATTCAAAATATTGCTTAAATCCACTGAGTTCTCTCTACATATTTAGTTAAATATTGTCAGTTTAATTTGGGTAACCTCTTACATAAAGTTTAAGATGCATGATTTAGAAAAGGTAGAAAACTTTATTTCGTTCTGAAAGAAGAGAGTGTAAATAATGAATATTTTTTTCAACGAAATCTTAAATCGTCTTTTTTCTATCATATGTTATTTGCTAGATAAAAGTATTTAAAGTTGGGTGAAAACAGCTACCACTATAAATTATAGTATCATTTAGTGTAGTTTTGTGTAGTCGTTTAATTAGATATGTAATAGATGGATTCCAGTTCAGTGACTTCCAACGTAAGTCGCTAAAAATTAACAAAAATAGTGTACGACCTGTTATTTTACAACAGGTGGTTTATGATATATATAACGTATCAGAAGGATTTAACACTTCACCCCACCCGCTGTACGTATCACGACTGCCTCTTCATTTTACTAACGTATTTTGTGTAGGAATCTTCACTTTCGTACGAATGTCAACATACCAAGTGAGTATTAACTGTACTCGTATTTAATTACAAGGGATATTACATAAAAAACATGATTTTTAAAACGGAAAAAGCTAAAAAGACTAATCGCAAAAATAAATACATCATTTTAATGTCGTAGTGTACTTGGTCGGTGGCTTGTTTAACGAAATGCATGTTTAGGTGAATTCCGTAGAGGAGAATGTGCAATGCCAAAATAAATACCATGCTAATAACATTCAACTGACGAATTGATAGTGCACAAACATTGTAAAGTGAAAGACCTATTGATAACGCTGAAGATTCAATTCATCAATATTCCTCTGCATTTGGGGTTTATATAATTCTTTTCCTGAATTTTTGGAAAATGATCTTCTCTGTTGTTCTTGTGCACAATAAACTCAACCGTAGAGCTCCAGTTACATATTCAGGACATCCAGAGTCTCCATTTCATAATAAGTCATTGTTAAAAAGTTCGATAAAATCTATTGACATCTTCCCATTATTGCCTATTTACGTACTCTTTGGAATTACGATTTTACGGAGATTCCAATATATCATAAGTTACCTTACGATGAAAAGAGTTTTGGAAAAGACTTGCATATTTCACTGGAAATGAATTTACAGTCTACAGTTTGATGATTATATCGTAATCATTTATGTCAATTTCTGAAGAGAAAGATTCGATTTCTCTTTGTAAATCTCTAATGTATGGAAAATCTCAAATAGTCAATTTATGAAATATATTTCAATAAATTAATTCTTTCAATCATGGCATCAATAAATGATTCATAAGAGACACTTCTTAATTACGTAGAACATTAATGATTTCGCTACAGAATATTACATATTTGACAATAAATGTAATCGATTGAATCATCTTTAACGAAACAAGGCGCACGAGAGGTTTTCAGTAATAATTTGTTCCTTTTCTCATTTCAATTCTTCTTCACAGAAAGAGGAATTTCCTGTCGGTTCCTAGTAGAAAGTTGAAACAGATGAATATATAATAATGTAAGGTATAACTACGAATACAGGTAATCATAAGAGGTAAGTGAAATTAGATATTTTGCCATAAAAAGTTACAATAACTGAATGCTAAGCAAAGTTTTTGGATTGTACGTATTTTACATTGGTTTCCATAAATCAAGACTTAAAAACAACCTGAAAGCACCGTTTTACTGGAAATCCATTTTGATCTCTTACATGTGAATGGGAATATAAGTTGAGTTGGCTTCTTTTACCTATGAGTAGCACCTTTTTATACAACAATGGGCTAAGTGGCCAGGTCACAACGACCAGGAAGGGGGTGACTGGATAACTGCTAGAAAACAGACGGTAGCCTCCCTTCAATGCCATTCATGGTGTTCTTTAAGCTCAGGGTTCTATCTGTGGTCAAGTAAGCACATCATTATATGGTTCCCATTACACTACGCGATGACGTTGACCGTCAGGAGGGAGACTGAAGGGATTGATTATGCCCTTCAACAGTGAGTTTACGCACCCAGTTGTTTGTGTGGCGAAAAGAAACTGTACAGTGAGGTTATGCATCATCTTTCGCAGCCTCAATGCCATCAATGGGTGGCAGAACCAATAGAGTAGCTGCACCAAGTGGAACGGACGAGCTATATAAAAATTCTGGATGTGCTAAAGGGATATTAGCAAATACCAAACAGCCCCTGTAGTAAAGGTTACACAGCATTCGTGATCCACCGAGGGCTGTACCATGGGAAGTGATTCCTTTCGGGCTGAAGTACTCTGGGGCACTTTTTCCAGAATGTTGTGTGCTATAATTATTTTATATAGTATATATAATATAATAGATTACAATATAATAAATGATATATATATATTTATATATAATATAAAAATTTAATATATAGCACACACCTAATATATAATTATATTAGTTGTGTGCTATAAATATTGCTGTGCAAATCTAGAAGATATAGCTTTTTCTTTCGAACAGGTGGGAGGATCATCTTAACATCTTGAAGCGGATCTTAGGGATATCAATATCAAGATTTTGGTCACATTGTTGGTTCGCAAAGGCGTCGCCCCCACCGTGAAAAACTAGAGGTTTTAACACCATCCACTCACAGACGTGACTCTGAAGCAGCGACCTGCATAGTTGCAATGGTGCATAGAAGGAGGGGGCAGGGGTGGCTCAGTCGGTAGCGCGCCAGGCTCGAAATCCGTAGTTCCCACGTTCGAGTCCCAGCTGGGTCAGTGTTGAGATTTATCTCCACAAAACTCCCTGCCCATCGGTCAATAGGGGACACTGATGGGCTTGAGAAAGGTCGTCGTCCGTCGGATGGGATGTTAAGCCGTGGGCCCCTGTGTGGGAGTTCCATACCCTGTGCACGTTAAAGAACACGCTGGATGGCCTTGACGGGAGGCTACCATCTGTCTCCCAACAGCTGTTCCAGTGGGTCCCCTCCCCCAACCTTCTCTGAGCCTTCGGGGTCCATGTGACCTGGCCATTTAGCCCATGGTGTGCAAAAAAGTGCCGCTCAGAGGTAAAACAACCCAACCTAACCCAAGCATAGAAGGAGATAAGGAATTCCAGGTACCGAGGGAGGGGGAGAGCTCTGCGAGGTAGCAGAATGCAGTACTCCTGATACTGCGTGACCTTACATTCTGAATTAAATGCATCTGCGCATGTCTCTCCCAGATTGAAGCCCACGGACAAGAACATCCCATCGCCTTTGCTTCCAAGAAGCTCACGGAACACAGCAGAAATGTGGTGGTGGTTGTGGTGTGTGTTCTGGAAATATTTTTGACCTGGTTATATGGATCCCAGGTCGAGATTCTTTCAGACCATAACCTGCTTAGGTACTTCATAGCTGTCGCAACATTGAGCGGCAAATTGCAGATTTTGGCCTTTTTCATTAATCACCAAGATGCAACAGATCATTATAGGAAAGGTGCTTCCCAGCGAAATGCGACGCCCTATCGAGACTGACTAAAACTGCGAATTCGGATTAGGAAGAGAAATACATACATGGGAAGGTGGACTGACACAAGCACAATGCACTTGAAAGTATTGATTTCCCACAGAAAGTAAAAAAAAATTGATTAGCATCTTAAAACTGTTTGTTTCAAATTAAAATGGGTAGCATTAGGATAATTGAAAATTTTCCAAATGCTAGATGCCAGCTCAATAATCTTCTGAGTAAGATTTTAAAATTATTTGCAAAATAACAATCGCAAATTCTTCCAACGAAATAACAGATGTTCATATTAATAGGAGATAAAGTTTAGCATTTCAAACCAATGGAAGAGTCAGGAAAAGCAAATGACAATATTAAATATGTCGCTACCAATCCATCTAAAATCTGAATTTTCCTTATTTTTCTTTCAATATAATTATACGCTATTATAGAAAGTCTATTCACTTTATTAACCAACATCTCTCCTTTCCATTTCACTCTGTAGACTTCGTGATTTGCACGACTGAAATTTCACACATTTAATTCAAAATTGTTACGCGACAGCCGAGTATTTTTTTCAACTTGTTTGCTCTGTCAGAAGAAATATCGCTTCATTTTCATAAATTAAATTTTTCTTTTAATTTGTGACTTTTTCCAAGTGCATTTTTTTCTCTTTAAAATATCATCATTGAATTTTCAAATTAGATTTTTCTCATTATCGAAAGTCATTTTCCCCTTTTGTCATCTATCAATAATGCAGTAATGTTTGCACGCGTTTTTACAGATTTTATCTACTGTCCGTGGTAAATATAAATATTTTATTCGAGGCTTAAGGGACCAGCACGCACACCCTTTCAGAATTCTAGTAAGGGTAAGAGAATATTTAACATATTTAGCAAATTTTAAAGACTTGTAAAACGGAGGGGGATGTGTTACACTACAATAATCCAGTCTTTTGCAACCCCTCCCTTGCATTTTTCCGGTTCGATGGTGTTTCTTGCCCCACTCCCTCCCCTTCGACTTTTTTAGATCCGCATCCGGTCACTATTATTGTGACGTCTTATAATGCATCCAATGTTGCTCTATCTTAACACGATAAGATATGTTTGATTGAATCCATTGTCCATCGGTAAAAAAAAAGTCTTTCAAGTGAATGCTTCGATTCTTGACTTCTTATGATGCATCCTATGGATCGTTCCGGATTTATGATGAATATCGGGACAGCATCGGATAAAATGAAACATTTCTTATTTGTAACTAGGATCTTTGAAAAATTAGTGGTAGTTAGTTCAGGAGTAAAGAAAAACCTTTGAGGGCTGATTGGCGTAGTCACTGATCGAGTCTAAACAGATCGAAAGGCAGTTCACCAAAATGAATATCAGCAAGAGGGAAAATATAAGCAGGAAAGCAGCAGCTATTGATGTTTTCTTTAAAAACGACGTCATCACTATTGTTCACGGATGAGCCTGAAACGTAATCTCTGGATTTGAACTTGTTCCTTTAGCCCTGTATAACGGAAGGATGATAGCGATGATGAGAGAAGAACTGAGGACTCTCAAGCTATATATCCAACATCATCCATCACATAATTATCTCCCAACTCCATCTTCAATGAAAACAAGTCGTCATTTCCTTTTTAAGATAAAGGTTTTGCATTTGAATCCTTTAAAACCTATTGTATTCTATGAATTTTACACGGGATCGCGACAATTGGATGGAAGTCATCTGGGTGGATATCAACTGGAAGTGCGACAATTGGGTGGGTTGGGTTGTTTTACCTCTGAGCGGCACTTTTTTGCACACCATGGGCTAAATGGCCAGGTCACATGGACCCCGAAGGCTCAGAGAAGGTTGGTGGACGGGACCCAGTGGAACAGCTGTTGGGAGACAGATGGTAGCCTCCCGTCAAGGCCATCCAGCGTGTTCTTTAACGTGCACAGGGTATGGCTCTCCCGCACACGGGGACACGGCTTAACCTCCCATCCGACGGACAGCGGCCTTTCCAAGCCCATCGGTGCCCCCTACTGACCGTGGGCAGGGCGGGGAATTTTTGCGGAGATAAATCTCAACGCTGACCCAGGTGGGACTCGAACCTGGGAACTACAGATTACGAGCCTGGAGCGCTACCGACTGAGCCACCCCCGTCCCGGAAGTGCGACAATTGGGTGGACAATTGAATGGAGCACAATTGGAAGGATATGACAATTGGGTTCAAATTAGGAAATTAGGAGAAATAGCAATTATCCGTCCGATAAATTAATACTGACATGGTGGGAATCGAATCCACAACTCTCTAGATACACGCCAGAGCCCTTTACCATAAAATATATAAACCCCAAATGCAAAGGAATACTGATGAATTAAATCTTCAGCGATACCTATCAATAGGTCTTTCACTTTACAGCGTTTGTGCACTATCAATTCGTCAGTTGAACGTTATCAACATGAGACTTATTTTGGCATTACACATTCTCATCTATATAATTCACCTAGACATGCATTTCGTTAATATTCCATTGTGTTGAATTACTTTATCAGTGAGCAACACTTTTTTCACACACAATGACTTCAAAGTCTCAGAGAAGATTGGGGAAGCGGATCCACTTCACAGCTGATAGGAGAGAGATGCTCTCTAATGTACAGTCGCTCAAAAAATATTCGAACACTATGGTTGATTACAGAATTCAGGAAAAATATCTGGCAACGATTTTTTAGAAATTAGTGATCTGGCAACCTTCGTGTACGTACACGACTGGGTGTCTAATTTCCAAAAAAAAATCGTTGCCAGATATTTTTTCTGAATTCCGTAATCAACCATACTGTTCGGATACTTTTTTGAGCGACTGTACAGAGGGTATGGGAATCTTAATTCCCATCCGATGTACGATGGTCTTTCCAAGTCCAAACGTTGTCCCTTTTATCACTGAGGAAGAATGGAGGTTAAGGTTAGAGGAGCAAATCTCAAAGCAAGCACAATTGGGAACCGAACTTCGGAAATGAAGTTTAAGAGCCTGGCACACTGCTGGCTGAGCCATCTCCTGCTCCGAAAGAAATGGGCGTATACTGTGAACAGGAACACCTACAATGAATGGCCAAACGCTGTACAGTTCCTTCCGTTTAAAGCTACCAAGAATATTCTTTAAAGTATTGGGATAAGTTTCTTCGCTGACATAATTAGGACTGGAAACTTGGAACTAAAGATTAAAACACAAAGTATCGAGATAGAAGCTCTCTTGAGTCATTCCAAACTTCTCTTACAACATCAAACACCGCCTTCTCTATAACACTGCGTCTCCATTCGCCCTCAAAATATGTAAAAAAAAAAAACTTCACTTGTTTAAATATTGGGCACTAGATGGCAGCATCTGCCTGAAAATAATTTCAATATGGGAAATACTGATACTGGATAATTTTCAACATATTCAGCTATTAATATTACAGTTATTCTGTAATCAACTAGATATAGAAATAGATGTGCGTATCATTGCTTCTGTTAAAGCTCAGACATATGTATTTTATCCATTAGCCTAATTGCTAATGGATAGTTTCAGATGCTTGACTCCTATAGACTTGTAGGAGGCTTCGGAATTCGAATATTCCTTTCGAACACGAAAATCTCTCCAGTTGATCGTCGTAAACGTGGTGATTCATGACACATGGTGATTTTTAAACGACTCCTTTTGTTTCAGTGATCCATAGAATCTTGCTTGTCATTTGGAAAAAACCTGCTCTAATTATTATGCACTGTTTCTTTGCAGCGTTTTCATACAATCAATTCTAAGTAACAAAATCCTAAAATATTTAGGTAACAAATAATAAAAAAATAAAAAGTTCAAGTACCTCTCTTTACATAGGATATATTAAGTTATATAATAAATAATTAATTATTATATAACTTAATATATATAAATACAATATATATAAAATAATATAACTAAATATGTATAATAAATTTAGTATATAATAAATATTAATAATTTTATTTTCTTAATATAATAATTAATATTATATTAAGAAAATATTTAAGTTCAAGTACCTCTCTTTATATAGGACCACTAAAAACAGCAGAACGACAGCGCCACAACGGATGAAAACGTAACTAGCGCTGCTGTCGCTTCACGTCGTGAAATCGGCATACATTCCATTACGTAGGCACCGGTCCAGTTCCAGAAGCTTTGGTTGATCAGTGCAAGTCACGTCGCTAAAACCTTCGTATGAGCGAATGCGTTCTCGTCATAATTGAAAATCGTCTTATGAGCGGATCGTCATAAAGTGAAACGTCGCAAAGCTGGGTATTACTGTAACAAGTTGAAATCAACACAAATACTGAAAGGATGAATTTTGGCAGCAGGCAGTAATGTGTGCTCAATAACTGTAAGAGGAAAATTCCTAGAAATTGGATTGTAATATTTCTTACTGGGTTGGGTTGTTTTACCTCTGAGTGGCACTTTCTTGCACACCATGGGTTAAATGGATAGGTCACATGGACCCCGAAGGCTCAGAGAAGGTTGGGGGGGGGACCACTGGAACAGCTATTGGGAGACAGATGGTAGCCTCCCGTCAATGAGTTCCAGCGTGTTCTTTAACGTACACAGGGTATGGCTCTCCCGCACACGTACCACTGCTTAACGTCCCATCCGATGGACGGCGGCCTTTCCAAGACCATCGATGTCCCCTACTGACCGTGGGCAGGGCGGGGAATTTTGCGGAGATAAATCTCAACGCTGACCCAGCTGGTACTCGAACCTGGGAACTACACATTACTAGGCTGGCGAACTACCGACTGAGCCACCCCAGCCCCAATATTTCTTACTGTTAATATTTTGGTCCAAATGAAAGTTTTAGTGATGGAAATAAGCTTTTCTTTAATGTATATCAGTGTTGACATTACGAAAACGATCTCATAAGGCATTCAGCACTTAGTCTGTTACTGTTATTGTGAACATTCAACGAAAGTCATGGTATGGTGTTCCATGTTCTGTCAGGATGTTGCAAAGCTACATATTGTAAAAGGAATAGCAAAAGCTAAAGGCGATATCAAAATACCGGAAACAAAATTATTACCAAGTGTCTTTGATCTTATTTTGGGATGAACGTAGATCTTAATAATGTTTTAATTAACTGGATGTAATGCACTTTATCAGTGTGAAAAGGTTCTTCAGAAGTGGTTAGCAGATAGCAAGATTGAAAAGATGGAATCGACTGAGATCGACTGAGCTCTGTATAGTCTTAAAGTGTGGACAGTCTCCACACTTTAAGACTATACAGAGCTTGTATTGCAGAATAGGTAAGGAAATTTCCGAGCAGAGACGTCCAAATACGCCAGTTAATTAAGGCTTTCCTGTTACTGCTTAATCATATTTTATTACAGACGAATTTAAATTAGTGCATTCCATGTCAAAATCACATAAAACATTTATTTAAACAAAGGGCTAACCTATGAAATATTGAATTTAAAATGTTAGTATTCCGAAAAATGTGTTTAACAACTGTTATATAATGTTTAAAACAGGGATCAATACGAATATTTTACGAATTTTAAAGTTTCTTTTAATTCATATCTATGCTATATCATATTATAACATATATTTAATTGCGTTTGGGCAATTATACTTCAACAATTATTTTCGATACGAAAAAACTGAAAAATACATAAATTAAATGAAAGATAATTTATACAAATAGTTTTCTAATTAATAATTTATATAAGATTTAAATAACAAGTCCTAACGATCTAGGATCGAAGTCACGACTCTGTTCTTTAAATATGAAAAATACAAAAATTTATAACGAATGTTAGTTGATGGAATGTGATGATCAAAATATTTATTTTCATTTCTTCCCCTTAATTTCAAAGGGATGGGAAAGTAAAAGATTTTCGTTTTAAGAGATGTATGAGAGAATGATTTCTGTTTTGTGTTTTGTTTGTACCAGTACATTATTGCGATTTTTTTTAAATCATCCATTAGTTCGTATTTCCAGTATCAGATGGGGAAAAATTGGAAACCGAAAAAACTTCATTTTCTTTGAAAACTAGCAACTTATTATCACCAGAGATGATTAGCTATTCTTTCAATTGTTCGTTACATCTTGTTAGAAGGCTTTCTTGTTTTATCCGAATTTGTATTTCTAACTTTAACTCAGCTAATCGAAATTTCATCCTACATAGCAACAGAAAAATATTTGAAAAAGCAAATGACAAACTCTTCAATTTAAATCCAATTCCTCTTTTGTAGCAAATTATCATACATATAATATAAAACTATTCTTCTTTTGTAGCAAATTATGATACATAAAATATTTTTTACATGTGTACTCAAAATCGATTAATAGATACCCACATTTCTTTAACTTTTATCAAAATTTTCTTTCCAAAACGATTTGGATTCATCATACCCAGTATCATCCTAACTCCCAAGTTCTCCTCATTTATAATCAGTTAACCAACAAATGTAATAGATTTGACATTTATTTAAAATATATACATATTTGTTTTTTTGAAAAATCATATCCAACCAATGCTCTTTGATTTTAATTGCACAAAAGCGCTGTCATTTGACTTATTATCGTGCTCTTTGGAAATTCGATTATTATGGTTTTTAACGGCTAAACTGCTGAAATTAAACTTAACGTGACCGGATGCATGAAAATTGCTGTGGAGACTAAGAAGCAATATCGATGATACAATTGTATATTCAGTATCAAGAGATGCAAAGATTGCATTAGCATATCATTTGCCTTTCGTAGTAAAGTATAATTTTCTTAAATATTGGACATATCGTTGTGATACATCCGTGATATACTTGTCAAGTTTCATTCCCTGGAATCGTAATTGAACGAATGATACATATTTGTATTAAACTATTTTATTAACATAGTGGTAGTTACTGCCAATTTTCTATTAATTTCTACCTATTTTCCAATTGCTTTTCCCACGTCATTTGTTGCGTTTCTCACTTTATGTGGGTGTTAAAGCGACTGTTCCAATATATATTTACAACATTTTGACCCATCACAAAAAGTTGTGTAAACACACTCTAGAACATTTACCACCCCTTCTTTTTCCCCTCCCAAAAAAGTGGGGAATAGCATAAACGATTGTTTTTCTATATCAATGGGATTCTCACCAGTAGTGAATGAAAAGTGCTTTGGACACTACTCCTAAGATGTAGGGGAGACTTCTCTAATATATGAGGAGTTAGCGAAGATATTCACTTTGAATTGCCTTGCATCAACTTAAATGTAGTACAGGATATTATGAGGCAAGTTTTAAAATCTGCCGTAATAAGTGATTGTAAACAATTATGCCACATATATATCTGTAATAAGATGGATACAACTTCAATTGTCGAAAATGTGTATGCATGTCATTATTATATCGCGATTTTTCTTTTTATAAGAGGCTTAATTTCTTTTTACTTAACTGGTAATTGTTGCACAAATTCCTTCGAATATTTCGGTAATGCATAGAAATACTGTATATATATATATAGTAAGATTCTCTTATTATTAATATTTATTCCATGCAGGTCGATTAGAGTAAGGCCATTGCACAGGTATTTTAAATATTATGTGTTCAAGTGGCTTGTTGCTCCAAATATTAAATCGATTATTTTAATTTTGTTATGGAAAATATTTTTCACCACATTCATGCATTAGGATTCAAATGTGTCAAAAGCTATAATATTTGCTCAGTAATTGCAGCACAGGTAGAAAATGCAGTAAAATGATTTAAATAAACTTCAAACTATTAAAATTCACATTTAATATTCTAACTAAAGACAATCTTGCAATATGCTTTAATAATGTACAGATATTTTGAAGGAGATTTTATTATTAATTGTAGAAAAGAGTTGTTTTTCAGAGAGGTAAAGGTCGATAAAGAAAAACTTTTATGGGTAATCATTATTTACGAATTTAAGAAAACTGTTGTAACGAATTCTTTTTATTGGTAGAATACCATTAATTCGATGCCTAGTCTACGGACCTGTGTGCTGTTTAGGAGTTGTTGGCGGATGGATATTTGCAGCTTGCGAACTGATACAGTTGCTTAAGTTGTAATGTTTCTAACGGAATTCTGTAAATTTGTGTTCTTTGTCTGTAATGACAAGATCATTAATTCGTTAAAATTGTTTGTTCCAATAAATCGTTAATAAGGTTTAAGTCACTGATCATTTAGTTTCAGTTGTTTTCTTAACCGCGGTAAGTGTCTTGTTAAAGAATTTCCATCGTTTGAAGTAGTTCTCTGTGACTGGATTATTATGTAATGATGTTGTCTCAAGACAGCTCCGTTCAGTACTAAAAATGAAATACTGAGACTAATTTAATATTTAGATTTAATTAACGATTTCCTGGAATAAACTATAGCAATGATTAAATGTTCTTCAAGTCATTACAGACGACCAATCTAAATTTACATTGATCATCTGTAACGACTATCCTTAGCAGTATTACTAACTCAACCAACACTATGTATATCGCCGTCTCTTTGCACAGTTGTATCGCGTTCGCTTGCAGTGACATTGCTTCTGTCGATGTCCGAGTCAGAATCCTAGGATGACACTGTCGTTTGTTCAATCGTTTACGTTGCGATTGTATCTCATTAACCAGTTCAGTTCCAGATAAGTACAGTCGCTCAGAAAAGTATCCGAACGCTATGGTTGATTACAGAATTCAGAAAAAATATCTGGCAACGATTTTTTTAGAAATTAGTGATATGGCAACCTTCGTGTCACGTGACACAAAGGTTAAATTAAGAATTCCTATAGTATGCATGTGTCAAAAAAACATTTCTAATGCGTCATGAATTCCATAAAATAAAAATATATATCGAAAGAAACAATCATATTTCAATATTCATCTCAATATATTTTTCCTCCTGAGGTCAATGACAACACGTAGGTCAATGATCAAAAAATAGGAAACATTTCCGTAATACCTCAGTAGCAAAATAACAGACCCACCTCAAGAACGTATACAATATCATTTGCATTAGACATCTGCAACACCTACACAAGATATCTCTAATCTCGATTATAAATCTCGTTAAAATTACCCCACCAATCACTCTAATTCGTAATATTTATTGGCATAGTCTACCTTTACCATAAAAAGCATTTTTTGTCTTTTTAAACACTTGAAACGTTGAGGAAAACGTTTATGATGCCATGCAATTCCATTCCTAATTTTCTATCTTATTATACCATAACGTGCACATAAGTGTTAATTTTGATTTGTCAGCCACAGCAAAAATATTATTTTTGATATTATTATTCGAAAAAAATAAAAGAGTTTTTACCGAAAATGACTTTCCAAATACCGGAATTTTCAAAGCTTTAACGATGGGTAATCATATGAATGGCTGCTGCCAACTGAAAAGCCCTGCAATACCGTATTCCATCACTAGAATCTCACCCGAAATATATTTAATAAAAAAAAAGATTTTATCCTCTATCCCCCCCCCCCCTTCACCTATGGATGGTAGTAGTGTAAGACAAATCATCCCGTGGATTTCTCATCACACAGCAAAAATCGCTCGCAATACGAAACTTCCAACTTTTACTACGCTGCTTCGCAATGTTTCGTCTGTATCTCTACGAAGACGTATGTATACAGGGTGAATCTGAAGAAGTGGGCAAAACTTTACGGGGTGGTGGAACGCAGCTATACGGGCTATATTCATCATAGAATGTATGGTCGGAACGCAAGCGGTGAGAAGTTAAAAGGCAGTTTTCCACTGTCACATTTAAAGAATGAACACAAGAAGGAGAGGAGATACTTCAGAAAACATTTTATTAACAGGAATGTAATTGAGGTAACAAGGTACACAAAGTGCATATCCGCCATTTCGTGGTTAGTATAACCAGCCATCCTCTCGGCAATCCACGGTAGAAATGCCGTTGGGTGCGAGGACCGACCCTTTTATACCATTTTCAATGCCACCTAGCGGCTCGCCCATACTTTCTATGACGAATATTGCTCGTATAGCTGCGTTCTACCACCGCGTAAAGTTTTGCCCTCTTTTTCAGATTCACCCTGTATATATGTAGAGACATATATATACATACGTAAAAGACGTATGTATATATTATGTAGAGATAGAGACGAATGTATACGTCTGAAATGTATACGAATGTATACGAATGTATACATAAGCATTTTCAATTCTCTCTTGAAAAATATTTGTTACGTAACAGGTTATTAAACCATTACACCATTAGTTCTACTGAGCGAGCTTTACAACATTCGAGCCGAAATGAAGGGGTCGTTAGTGGTCCACAACGACAAATAGCGTTTAACTATAAAATTTATAACCCATAATCAGAATAATATGCTGTATAGTAGCTCTCGGTTGAAATTTCATAACTCTCATGCTATAAAGGGGAAAATTAAATTACCTCTACTGTAAATTACCGTATTTGACGTCGTATAGGACGCACTTTTTTCCCCTCAAAATACGCCTAAAATGTGGGGTGCGTCTTATGCGCCGGTAATCAAAATTATGAGTTGAAATTTCAGTCTAAAACTTTTGGTTTATATCAATATACATATATAAGTATTCTTTTGCATTTTGTCCTTTTGTGAAAGAGTGATTTCAAATAAATCATTTCCATATTTTTTTTGGTTCTGTAAAAGTAATAAGTTGCGTGATGTATTTTATGTTTTACTACTGATAGAGGGGGCATTCTAGTAAAATAGAGTTCAGATCCACTGACACCTCAAGGTTACGATTCATCCAATGTGCGCATGTGTGGTCATATTTCACCGGCATATTTTTTCGAAAAGCGCTAGCATGGTGCGTCGTTATCGATTACAACGCTTCAAAGCAACCAAAACGTAAACTTTTAGTACCGAAGAAGTTTTCTCATGTTTTTGCTGCGAAACATGGCTCAAAAACAACGCAGATTCTGCTATGATATTGCATTCAAGCTACGAGTGATTGAGTATGCTAAAGAACACGGAAACAAGGCAGCAGAGAGGAATTTCGGATCATCGCCAACAGAAAAGATGATAAGAACTTCGAGAAGACAGGAAGAAGACCTAAAAAAAGCTATGCGTAGTAAACATAATCTGCGACATGGAATTGCAAAATGGCCGAACCTAGAAGAAGAATTAAAATCTTGGTTATTAGTCCACCGAAGCTCGGGATTTTCAGTTTCCACAAAAATGACTATTCAACAAGCAAGAGTGATAGCTACTAACAGAGGCATCGCTGATTTTACAGGATCGACGTTATGGTGTTCTAGATTCATGACGAGAAATGACTTACGTATGCGGACTAAAACAAAAATAGCACAAAAGATGCCAACAGAATATGAAGACAAGATTATCGAGTTTCATAAATTGTCATTAATGCAAGAAAAAGTGGAAATTTTGAATTTTCACAAATAGGAAACATGGATGAGGTCCCACTGACGTTCGATGTACCCTCAAACAAAACAGTAGATTCCAAAGGTGCAAGAAGTGTTATTGTTAAAACTTGTGGACATGAGAAAACGCACTACACAGTCGTGTTGTTTTGTTGTGCCAACGGAACAAAATTGCCGCCTCTTTTGATTTTCAAAAGGAAAACGTTGCCCAAGGAAAAACTCCCTAAAGGTGTGTTTGTGCACGTTCATCCTAAGGGCTGGATGGATGAAGGGGGGATGAAGTTGTGGAATGACAATGTGTGGTCTAGGCGTCCTGGTGGACTGTTAAAGAAACCTGCCTTGCTAGTATGGGATCAGTTTCGGAGTCATAGAACAGAAGCTGTAAAAATTAAAATCAACCAACTGAAAACTAAGTTAGCTGTAATTCCAGGTGGACTAACGAGCCACTTTAAACCTTTAGATGTCTGCATTAATAAACCATTTAAAGGATTCATGAAGGAGAAATGGAACAGTTGGATGCAGTCTACAGATTTTGAAGTGACAGCATCAGGAAGAAGGAAGAGACCTAGCAATTTGCAGATTTGTGAATGGGTCAAAACATCATGGAATGCTGTGAAACATGAGACAGTTATAAAGTCATTTAAGAAATGTGGTATTAGCAACTCACTTGATGGCACAGAGGATGATTTGTAATACGGAGTTTCAGTTTGTGAAAAAGAGGCTTCAAGTGATTCTTCATTTAGCTCTGGAGATGAATTTGTGGGTTTTGAGGATGAACATTAAAAGGTACCTAACTACAATGTTCCCTAGTTACATTTTTTTATACATAAATAACTATAAAATGAGTACAATTGATCTCTATGTTGCGATCTTGTGCAACCACGGCAATTCCCGGTTCCGCCTGACAGCACTACCTGGTTAAGAAAAGCCATGACTACCTAGAGCCGGAGGCAAGGAATACGCCCTATAGGCGCATTCATGGCGCCTCACATGGCAGCAGTCCTATAGAAGGAAAGTTGACCACTGGAAGAAACCTAACTTTAATCTATTCCCCGGTTTGCAAATATGCAAGGATATAAAGATCCAAGCTCGATCGGCACCCG
Source organism: Ryuthela nishihirai (assembly GCA_038380435.1). Lineage (NCBI taxonomy): Eukaryota > Metazoa > Arthropoda > Arachnida > Araneae > Heptathelidae > Ryuthela > Ryuthela nishihirai. Next base: position 3,263,030 of record JAWZYU010000041.1, read on the forward strand.
GGGTGGAGACTCTTAGTAAGACCCAGACTTTTTGGACAGCTCGTGCCTACTAGGCCGAGGGAAACCTTTCGGCAGAGCCGTCAAACTGACCACACAGGTCCCTGGAGGTGAGGTCTCCGACGCCGTCACCACCCGACCGGCAATCAAGCCGGCCAGCAGCGTCTTCAACCTCGGTTGGCCTTGGCCATGTCCAACCGGCGCCCAACCCGGTCGGCACAGCCTTCAGCCGGGTTGCTGGGCCCTAGGCCCCCCCACCACGACAAGGTGGTCCCCTATTGGGGGGGTATAAAATGAGTACAGTAAATCTTTATGGAAATTCAATAAACAATGTGGAAAATTATTTTCCCTTAAAAATGTGTCTAAAAAAGGGGGTGCGTCCTATACGCCGGCAAATACGGTAATTATTCACTACAAAGTTACTTAACTGAAGGAATTTATAAACGAACCACAACCACTTTATGAATATTATTTAACTTGATTCACCTGATATGTTTTCGAGCAGCAGAATAGTGGTTTAGAGAAGGACATACCGAATACAGTCCACGTGTATATTTTAATCGCATAGACCTTGCAATATGGTTGCTTATTACACTGAAATCTGTTCGTGGTACGCAAAGCTCTGAAAACCTCAAAAAACCCTCAAATTATATCAATTCTTCGTCATATCCATTCGCTAACGCGGCAAACGTAGCAGCAACATAGCCGCTTGATATAAACTCATAAACTGACGTTTTAATTTTTTTCCTTGCAATAATAGGGTAATGACGTCAGACAGAGTGACGTTGAAGAAAGCACTGTTTGCTCACTCATAGGAAGTGACTCTTGCAGTGTTCCGTATTACGAACGGAGGTGTTTGTTTACTCTTCCGGAGTTGTATTTTTCAATATCATGTTTACGAAAATTATTATGAATTGCAGAAGAGAAATAAGACGCATTTCTTTAAACATCGGATTCACGGTGAGTATTATTTCTTCAGGATATTTAATAATTATACCTACAATTAATAATCCTCACTTTACATCAATGAGGTTGGGTTGGATTGTTTTATATCTGAGCGGCACTTTTTTGCACACCATGGGCTAAATGGCCATGGTCACAAGGACCCCGAAGTCTCAGAGAAGGTTGGGGGAGGGGACCCACTCCAACACCTGTTGGGAGACAGATGGTAGCCTCCCGTCAAGGTCATCCAGCGTGTTCTTTAACGTGCAGAGGGTATGGCTCTCCCGCACACGACGCCACGGCTTAACGTCCCATCCGACAGACGGCGGCCTTTCCAAGTCCATCGGTGTCCCCTACTGACCATGGGCAGGGCGTGGAATTTTGCGGAGATAAATGTCAACGCTGACCCAGCTGGGACTCGAACCTGGGAGCTATAGATTACGAGCCTGGCGCGCTACCGACTGAGCCACCCCCGCCCCCATCAATGAGGTGGGGTAAGATAAGCTATGATGCTTATTCCTAGTTTCTTCCCAACAAATCGATACGTACAACAAAATATATGTTGGAAAGGTTCTGAATTCCTTTCCGTTACGCTGTCAACGGCAGCAACATGAGCAAAAATACACCATTGCTACTAACCTCATCTTTTCATTTACGTCATGTTTAATTTTACTTTACCCGGTAAAGCAATAGTTATTTCCGGTGTTCCACTTTCTCCCTTTCTCCGCTATTTATAAATCGAACACTTATCCTTTTCAAAGAAAATTGCGTGGAGGGCAAAACTAATTAATAAAAGGTGTGAATGCGTAGGTTGCACCTGCGCAGAGGGCAGTATTAATGTACGCAATACAAACTTTAATACCTTAACAATTAACAAGTAAAATATTTACTTCGCTTACAATATTACAAATTAAATTCTCAGTCTTAAACTTTCAGAGTCATAGACAACGCAATATTTCAATCCGTTTCTGCTTAGCAACCCTCCTTTCCCTTTCAGTATGCGACACTGCATAGCTACGAAAGGCCGCCGTCCGTCGTGCGGCACTTCAACACGTGAGCCCATGTGCGTAACTCGTAGCCTCCTGCCAAGTCCATCCAGCGTGTTATTTAACGTGCACAGGGTATGGCTGTGCAGCACACGTAACCGCGGCTTAACTTTCCACGGTGGACTTTCTAAGCTCACCAGTGAACCCTATAGCACTGCTGGTGGGCAGCTTTCATCTTTACACTTCCCAGCTGGAAGTAGAAACTTCAGGTTGGGTTGGGTTGTTTTACCTCTGAGCGGCACATTTTTGCACACCATGGGCTAAATGGCCAGGTCACATGGACCCCGAAGGCTAAGAGAAGGTTGGGGGAGGAGTCCCATCGGAACAGCTGTTGGAAGACAGATGGTAGTCTCCCGTCAAGGCCATCCAACGTGTTCTTTAACGTGCACAGGGTATGGCTCTCCCGTGCACGCGGCCACACTTAACGTCCCATCCGACGGATGGCGTCTTATCCAAGCCCATCGTTGTCCCCTACTGACCGTGGGGAGAGCGGGGAATTTTGCGGAGATAAATCTCAACGCTGACCCACTGGGACTCGAACGTTGGAACTACAGATTACGAGCCTGACGCGCTACCGACTGAGCCACCCATGCCCCCATGTTTTAAGGTAGCACACGACATAGCACGAGGTTTTATTTTAAGATATAAATCTTTATGGTCGACCCCGGTGAAAATTCCTATCAGCGGTCAATATGGAGGGCGGAAATGTGGGGGGGTTGGGTGAAGATATCTCGATGCTTTTCGTACGATCTTTCTTTTCACACCTAAACTGGGGCGGGGGTGGCTCAGTCGGTAGCGTGCCAGGCTCGTAGTTCCCAGGTTCGAGTCCCAGCTGGGTCAGCGTTGAGATTTATCTCTGCAAAATTCACCGCCCTGCCCACGGTCAGTAGGGGACAACGATGGGCTTGGAAAGGCCACCGTCCATCAGATGGGACGTTATGGCGTGGTACTGTGTCTTTCCATTGCTTAATTGAATACATAACCACGACCAAGCAATGGTACCTCCCTGGACCTTTCCATTGCGTAATTGAATACGTAACCACGACTGAGCAATGGTACCTTCCTGGAACTTTCCATTGCATAATTGAATACGTAACCACGACCGAGCAATGGTACCTCGCTGGACCTTTCCATTGCTTAATTGAATACGTAACCACGACAGAGCAATGGTATCTCCCTGGATCTTTCCATTGCTTAATTGATTACGTAACCACAACCGAGCAATGGTACCACCCTGGACCTTTCCATTGCATAATTAAATACGTAACCACGACCGAGCTATGGTACCTCCCTGGACCTTTCCATTGCTTAATTGAATACGTAACCACGACCGAGCAATGGTACCTCCCTGGACCTTTCCATTGCTTAATTGAATACGTAACCACAATCGAGCAATGGTACCTCCCTGGACCTTTCCATTGCTTAATTGAATACGTAACCACGACCGAGCAATGGTACCTCCCTGGACCTTTCCTTTGCTTAATTGAATATGTAACCACAACCGAACAATGGAACCTCCCTGGACGTTTCTATTGCTTAATTGAATACATAAAAACGACCGAGCAATGGTACCTCCCTGGACGTTTCCATTGCTTAATTGAATACGTAACCACGACCGAGCATTGGTACCTCCCTGGACCTTTCCATTGCTTAATTGAATGCGTAACCACGACCGAGCAATGGTACCTCCCTGGACGTTTCCATTGCTTAATTGAATACGTAACCACGACCGAGCAATGGTACCTCCCTGGACCTTTTCATTGCTTAATTGAATACGTTTCATCTTGGTGACTGAAAATACGTAAACTATAATTTAAAAAAGCACGAAAAAGAATATGGATTTTATACATATTTACAATAAATAGAAAAACACCGAAATTCATTCAGAAAAATTTTGTAAAAACAGTCAAACATATTGAACTCTAGGGGTGTGACTGTCACCTTCAATCTTTTGAAATGTAGTCACTCACCATACGATAAGAAACGTTTTTTTTTTACAATTCATATTGAAGCCGAACATTTCAGATAAGGACAATTAAAAAAGAAACAACTAAAGTCGAGTGTGTCCGTGAAAGAATGGAGAGTTAAGGGCATGATTGCTAGGGGAAAGAACTGCGGTGCCCCCCCCCCCCCTTGGTGCCCTAAGCAGGTGCTTATATTGCTTAAAGGTTAATCCAGCAGTGGTTGTAAACCATTAAATTACGTGTGGTGGGGGGGGGGGGGGCGGAGGTGGCTCAGTCGGTAGGGCGCCAGGCTCGTAATCTGTAGTTTTGAGTTTCGAGTCCCAGCTGGGTCAGCGTCGAGATTTATCTCCGCAAAATTCCCCACCCTGCCCACGGTCAGTAGGGGACACCGATGGGCTTGGAAAGGCCGCCGTCCGTCGGATGGGACGTTAAGCCGTGGCCTGTGTACGGGAGAGCCATACCCTGTGCACGTTAAAGAACCCGCTGGATGGTCTTGACGAGAGGCTACCATCTGTCTCCCAACAGCTGTTGCAGTGGGTCCCCTCCCCTAACCTCTGAGCCTTCGGGGTCCATGTGATCTGGCCATTTACCCCATGGTGTGCAAAAAAGTGCCGCTCAGAGGTAAAACAACCCAACCCAACCCACTCCGTGTGGTGGCGAAGATTGGACAATACTTAACAAGATTTATCTGATGTTTTTCGGGTGGCCGAGTGCTTGGTTTCACTTGAAGCGGATAAAGATTACTGCCCGTGTCGATATTTCCGTAGTAAGGTTTCGTTTTGTCTCACACAACAAGGTTTATTATACTCCTATTTTTTCGCGGTAAGCAACGTGGAGGTAATTGCAATCCCACGAACTCTCTTCGTCATCGTATTCGCACGGTAAATGCAATGACCGAAACCTGACGGTGCTTGGCGACAGTTTATTTTCTTTAACTTAAATTTGGATTTCCTTCCAATAATAAGGTAATGACGTCGACACTGAGATTTTGGAATGCATTGTTTCCTCAGTGGCAGGAAGTGAGACTCCAACAGTGTTTCCTATTCGCAACAGAGGTATCTCTGTTTACTCTTCCCGCTATATTTATTTTCTCTATTTTGTGTGCGTATAAACTTTGTCGAATAGAAACTCGTCACTCTTAATGTAGGATCTCTCGCAAACGTCGTTCTTAATAACGATGCGTATTACTTTTTCATGATGTTAAATATTACACTGCAGAACGCATGCTTCTTATGTAATTATTTACTTTTAATGATGGGGTATCAGCTACGACACTGATTCCTAGTTCATCCCTAATATATCGGCATGCAGATCAAAATATCGCGGTTCTACGGTACTAAATTCCATCTTTCATTAGGTTTTTCGATGTGAAGGCATGAACACGTAAAGAAAAAGCTATTACTTGTGTGGTCTTCGTACCAGAAACTTGCCATTTTCGCTGTGTTTGGCAATTGAAATCCGAAAACCCACTATTTATATAAAAATAGCGAGAATTCTCAGTATGGCCATGATAAGTCTAAAATGCTTCGTGAGTCTAAAGAGTTTGGCTCCCTGACTCACTCCGCTTGACCTAACTTTACATTCTCAGAACTTCAACCGCTGAAAAAACGTAACCTAAAGACGTAAGCTCTTCAGCGGTTATTTCACACACCAATCAACTCATTTCAAGAAGAAAGAGAGATTGAAAGGGAAGTGAGAAGGACAAGAAAAGAGATAGAATAGCAATCCTATATCCATTCACACATAACGAGAGACAATTACAAGGTAACACTTGAAATAAAAAAACTCACTCAAACGCAAAGGAAACAATCGCTAAGAAACAGTAGCATTACGCTATACGGGTCATCCCGATAGAGGGCGCCCTGCGCAATACCGCTGTGCCATGTGAATGGCAGCAAAGAGGAAACGTCAGTCACACAGAAGAAGGCGACGCTCGGCACAGATCCAAGCCCGATCATTGGCTCAGCGCGCCGAGCGTCGACTCCTCCCCCCAGCCGGCCGGAGACGAGTGGCGCCCGTGACGTCAGCCCTCTCCTCCGCGAGGTCTCCTCCGACTGAGAGGCAGGTGTTGACAAGCTGGACTTAGAAAAAATCGCGGCTCGCCCGCGCCAACGAGCAAGCGCGAGTTAACTAAGCGTTTTTAAATACATAAACAAATTTTTTGGCCGTAGCCAGCAATAAAAAAACACAATCATATTAGCCACTGGGGTCCACTAAAGGGCCACAGGGTAAAAACCGGGCGCGCAGGCCGCGGGAAAACAAAATAAAAATACTACAAAAAAAGAAAATCACGCCAAATTTTCCAAAACAGAGGGTTCTTTTTGAAACCTCTGTCGGCGCGTCTCCTCTTCTGAATAACTTTACAAATAACATTAAAGGTAGTACTGGGCGACCAATATGAAACATTAAAGTGACGATAGCACCGGCCCTTCCAAAGAAATGCCTTTGTTGTGGCCAGAACTAGGTTCCTCACATAATTGTTTCTGGTCCCATTAGTGTGAAAGAGAACCTCTTCTAGTGTGAGGCTCTGGATTCTCATCCAATTACATATGTCCTTCCAAACCGCTGCCGCAAACGGGCAGTGATACAATACATGGCCAATATCTTCGACAATCCCACAAATTTCGCATTTGTCGGTGATAAAGGCCACTCTACTATGTAGAATTACTCGGGTCGGAAGGGCATTGTGAGCCGCAAGCCAGTTGATGTCTCTGAACTCAGTAATGGTACCAGGTTTATAAATATTATCCCAGGCTTTTGCCCAATCGATATTATGAAACCGATGGGCAATGGGAGCCACCCAGGGAGGCAGAAATGACATATACAGATCCCGCAGAGACATTTCGTTGACCGAAGTACCGCTACTCAGTCTCTCGCAGAATCTGTATACGTCCGCCAGCCCTATATATCGATGGGACATTTTAGCAGCTTTTGGGCCGCGATATTCTGCGTCCCGGCTTCCCAGCTCGCAGAATTTCCAGCCCAAATAATTACTGAAAGCAGCTCCTGGATGATCGACACTAGGAATATTACACAATGCCTCTCGCAGGGAAACTGCCTTTTGCCAAGAACCGGGATGTTTAATATTCAGGCCTCCTTCATTACAGGGGCGATAGAGCATAAATCGAGAGACTTTTGCCTTCGTGCCCTGCCAAATGAAGTCAAAAAGAATTTTTGTGAAATCCGAAAGAAATTTTGTTGGAGGTCTGAAGACGCTGCCTATCAAAGTAAATTTAGAAATCAAAATAGCATTGGCTAATTTAGCCCTGTTGGCGAGCGATAAGTCAACTCCCAGCCAAATCTGTTGACTTTCCATTGCTTTTTTTAGCACTTCGGTCCACGTTTTGTAATGGCATCCTTTCCTGTCAAAATAAACGCCAAGTATTTTAACAGGCTCATCAAGCGGCACAATAATATTGTACGTGTTTTCTTTCCAATTGCCCCATGTCAGAGCTCTTGTCTTATCCAGATTAAGCTCCGCCCCTGTGGCTTTTGAATAAATTTTGAAAATATTAAAAAATCTACCTAGAGAATATTCATTCTCAAAAAAGAAATTTATGTCATCTGCATAGGCGACATATTTAAGTTGGACACTGGTCCTTCCAGGGAGAGGAATGCCCTGGAAGAGCCGGTCGGTCTGAATTTTCCTAGCTAAAGTTTCAATAGTCAGAACAAAAACCAAAGGCGACAGAGGGCATCCCTGCCTTACTCCTTTGGAGACGCGGAAGAAGTCAGAGATGCTCCCATTCACACTGACACCACTTTCAATATGGTAATATAAGCACTTTAGAGTGTTTATAAAATTATTTCCAAAGTTATGGGCTTTGAATAGGTGCCACAAGAAATTATGTGACACTCTATCAAAAGCCTTGTTTTGATCAACAGAGAGTAAACAGCATTTGTTACGTTTTAATTTTACGTAATCAATTGCATCTGCTAAAATACTTAAATTTTGATTCATTTTCCTTCCCCCCACCGAGCATGTTTGCATAGGCCCAATGAGTGCCGAAAGAACTTTACTCAATCTGATCGAGATAACTTTTGCAAAAATTTTATAATCACTGTTTAACACAGAAATGGGTCTCCAATCATTAACAGAAAAATTATTTCCGTCGGATCGTTTACCTAAAAGTGCAATTTTTGCTCTTCTCATGTTAATTGGCATTTCACCAGCTGATATTAATTGGTTAAATACTTCTGCGAGTGGAACTCTCAGAGTTCTTACAAATGCTTTATAAAACTCGATCGGGAAACCATCAGTGCCGGCGGCGCTTCCCGATCGCATTTTTCTGATTGCCTTCTCCACTTCTGTTGTTGAAATAGGATCGTCGAGTATCTATTTTTCATGGTCAGTGATTTGTGGGCAATTGCCAATCCATTTTATCATATCATCTTCACAGATCTGGTCTTCGCAAAACAGGTTTGCAAAAAATTTAACAAATACTTTTTTAATGTTTTCTGTGCCAAAAACATCCCTCCCCCCTACAGCATCGCGAATGGAAGTGATGGAGGTGACTTCCAAATTTTTGGGAGCCGAATGTTCAAATACAGAGGAGAAATTTTCCTCCATTTCTATTTGCTTTCTAAATGAAACCTGTTTTGCCTGAAGGCCTGTTGACATATAAATATTGTTGATTTCACTATTAACTTCTTGCACCAATAGGTTATTAGCAGTACTTTGGCATCCTCCTCTGTTAAGACCCAAAGCAATACTCCTCAGGAAACGTAATCTTTCCCTTTTCTCATTTGCGAGTTGCCTTCCCTCTGTTTGTAAAAAAACGCGTAACCTTCCCTTGAGCCCCTCCCACCAGGAGCCGGTGAATGAGTCGGCTGACGCGATGTCTGAATCAATGATATCAGTCAAGGATTGCTTCAAATTATCATTTTCCAAATGGGAAATGTTCATTTTCCACAAACCCTTGCCCCTCCTATCCTCCCTAGGAATAATTATTTCTCCTGAGGCGATCCGATGGTCGCTGACGTAAAAGTTCTGGCTGTTTACGTCAGCGATATTAAAATTAACACAATTAGATAGAAATTGGCTAGAGACATAAATTCGATCAATTCGCCTCTTAATCTGGCCGTCTGACGACTGCCAGGTAGCTGCGAATTGATCATCGTGTTTGCGTCTCCAGACGTCCTCCAGATGGTATCCGCTCACCAGTCGAGCCAGCTGTAATCTGCTGCTGTCACACTGATCAGCGGATCCACCCGAGACGTCCAGATCCACATCCACGACTGAATTAAAATCTCCAGCCAATATCAGACAATCATAACAGTCAGTTAGAAAATAAGACAAATTGTTATAAAATTCAGTTCTCTCCTTCGATCTGTTGGGGCAATATACGTTTACCACACAGAATCGAAACCCTTCATAAGCCACAATGATCTTCATAATTCGGCCATGTACATCACTTTCAAACTTGCATATATGAAATTTTTTTCCATGTCCGAGAATAATTGCCACACCTCTGGCGTTGCTAGATCCGAAGGAAAAGAAGGAGCGATGTTTGTCCTTTTTCAATAGTTCTTTAGCCCAGCAGGCACTCTCTAAATGTGTTTCTTGTAAGAGGAGGAAGTCGATGTTATTTTCCACTAAATAACCTCGGATCCAGCTCTGCTTTTTTGGCGATCTTCCGCCTTGAACATTTAAGGAGGCAAGTCGAAGAAGCGGCCCCATCGCAAGGAGAGAAAAGCACAAACAGACAAAAAAAAACACCAACAAAAAACAAAGACAGAAACGGCCCAGTACTACCAAAACAAGCAAACTATCACCTCTCACTCAGGTTCGTACAATCTCCATCTGAATCCGAGAGCATTATGGATTCAGTGGAGTTTAGTAAAGTGCTTTCAAGAAGCACAGAAGCAGGTATGGCTTCAGTGTCCATCTCTAGATGCTCGGCTTTAACAGGAGCAGCTTCCTTAGCCGATTCTTTCAGAAAATCTGTCCTTGGCGACGCCGAAGACAGTTCAACGGTACTTTTAACCGTTTTAGTCTTTTTCGCCGGCGCTGTCGTTGTCTTCCCGGCTACGTTGCCTCTCTTCCCAGCGGCAACAGCACCTTTTTTCTCCACCTGGTGAGGCACCATGGCTGGTGATTTATTTAGATCAGTGCTCTTGGTGGCTTTTACAGTGGAGGTGGTTGCAATCGGCACTGTAACTGCAGGTTTTTCAGCGCCTTTGCCTGTTTCCACAGTAACAGGTGGCGGATTGCCGGTTTCGGCCGTAACTTCGGCTGCTTCCGTTGTCGGCTGACTAATTGGCTGAGACACTTTTTGGCCTACTTTCTTGTTTGCAATCACATCAGCGAATGATCGCACTTCACAATTGCTGATGGTATGCCCAATTCTGCTGCATTTTTTGCAGGCCAACACACAATCTTTCTCAAGATGAGTGCTGGCTCTGCAGTTTTTGCACATAATGGCAGTGCATTGAGCAGCGAAGTGCCCTTGCAGCGAGCACTTTTTACACGTGATAACAACTCCGTTATACACCATTATAGCGGAGCAACGTGCGATGGTCATGGTATTTGGCACTGTGCGTGCCATGTCCATTACGACGATTCTTGAACCGGTGTAGGCGCCTTTAAAGCGGCCGTCTTTTTTTGTTTCATAATTAATGGAAATAATTTTTCCATATGGCGCTAGAGAGGCAGCGATGACTTCGTTGGCTACCTCAAAAAGGACTCTATGCACCATTATCGTAACAATATTAGAGCCTGCTCTTTCGATGTTGACTTTTTTTCCCCCAACATCCAGCTCTCCAAGCGCTAATAATTGGCTCATTAGATCCATAGAGGTCATCGTGACGTAGAGCTGGTGCCCGTTCCAAGCCTGCATGGCCTTCATGCTCTTATCACCAAACTTATCTCCTATTACACCCAGTGTCTGTAACTGGGATACTCCAGTGGTGGTGCACAACACTGTGAGCGGATAGTTGTTAGCAGAAGACATAATTGAGCACTAAAATCGTATTTAAAACTCCAGGTAGACGAGAGTCAACGAAAGTTCACGAAAGTTCTAGCCAGATCATTGCTGAAGCGATACATAAAACAGTACAAAAGGAAGTAGTGTAATTTTCAAATTTATTGAAAATCAAAAAAATGTCCTGTAAACACGAAATTCATCGCAATTAGCTCAGCTGTTATATCTAGAAATGATACTGCATGCAACTCTTGTCTTAACATGTATTAGGAAGTTTACATAAGCGTTCAAAGAAGTAGTAGCTCATTAATTTCGATGGAACGAGTAACGAACTGAAATTGTAGTGCAGCGCCACCTAACGTAAGGTCCGAATTATTCATTTTCTCTCTGGTCTCGTCATGTTACGACCGCCATGAATCTGTCTCCTTTCGTAGCTTTCAACAGAAGATAGCATTGATATGGCGTTTAATTTCTTTATTCAATCTAATGATTTGACAAATTACGAATTATTAAAACAAATTGCAAACACAAAAAAATACGAGTGAAGGTCAATAAGAAAATAAGTTAAAAAGAGAAATGAAATTTGACAGTAAATTACCACTAGTTTTATAAAACAATTTAATTAAATTATCTTTAGTTCGTTAAATCCTCAATAAACACTGTTTAAAAATGAAATGGTATATCACGGAGGTATTTCAACAATATGTCCATCCTTTATAAGAAAAAAAATGTTTTCTGAGATTAGTTGTCCACGAATATATAAAAGATTTAGTTCTTGCAAAAAAAAAAATATTGAGATCTGTTGTTGATGTCGTTTGGTTTGTTACTAACAGACAACTTCATAAAGATTTGAGTATCGACCACATATATACCCATATTAAATGTATCTCAAAACGGTTCCTTGAGGTTCTTAATCATTACTTGACAATGTTTCAAAGCATTTAAAAGTCCTCTTCTGTCATTTTCGGTTCGCTGTAGAATTTCTGAAAGAACCTTTCTCCTGTATCGTGTTTTTAAACGTACAAGCACGCCTTGATCCATTGGTTACACTAAAGACGTTACATTTGGTGGCAAAACATTTGTTTCATGTTGTCAGAAATGAGTTCGCTTGAGTGTGTTGTGGCATTGCCGAGAATGAGTATGGCCTTTAGAGGCATTTTAAGACCTGTCAATTGTTTTTTTTAGTTTGGGAACAAATTCTGTAAAGAAGCATTCTTTAAACAAATACGAGTCTATCGAAGCAGACTTTTGAGCTATATAGTAAACTAGCTGATTAGCTAAATTTACATGCTTGAATGCTCTAGGTTTTGCTGATTTCTCAGTTACAAAAAGAGGAAGTTTGTGCATACCTGCATTATTTGTACACGAAACCATAGTGATTGTTTCTATGTTTGTTTAAAATCCTGATGCTGAGGTTCCGTGCGCTTTCATAAACGTTTTCGTTGGAAGAAGTTTAAAATTTAACCCAGTCTCATTTACATTGTTGATTTGTTCTGCTCATAGGTCTTCTTCTTCAATAAGGACTAAAAGTTTTTTTGAAAATTCCTTTTCTGCTAACGGATCAGCTGAGAATTTCTCACCACAAACACCAAGGTAGTGAATACCATACCGTTTTTTCCAGCGAGAAAGCCATCTCAGGCTTGCTGAAAAACCTCCCCCAATAGCGATTTTAGAAGGAAGGATTATTGCATTTTCTTTCAAAATTGGCCCACTGATTAGCGTTTATTTTCAACGCTCTTGTATATCATATTGTCTATCATATTGTCATAACCAAAGAGCATCACCGACAATTTCATTTTTCGGCTTTTTAAGAGTGCACCGAGAAGAAAGCGTTTTTTCAGACTCGACTTGAGTGAAAAATCAGAAAATATTGTTTTCCCTGAATAATCAAAATTAATTTGCGTACCGTAAATGAACAAAACACTAAATATGCATTAATAAATTCACCACAATGTAAATTTTCTTAGATAAACAAGATTGTCGGGAGTGTAGAGTTATTTACAATAGTTAAGACTTTCAATGGTAAATTTAGCATATTTCCAATGAACCACTTTCCTACTGTATTTAACAAATTTAACATATTTAAGCCATCCCATGACCGAGTGGTTAGTTTGCTTGGCTACTGATCAACCGGACCTGGGTCCCGCTATCTTCACAGAACTGCTTATGTGGCATATTAAACTAACAGGCTCCTACTTGGCTTAACAGACCTCCTTGCCTTTGTGGCAAGCAGCTGATTGAGGGGATATATATATATATATGAAACATATTTAAAAAAAAACTTGTCCAAGCTAATTTCACTATTGAAAATTATATTAACAGGAATTGAAGGATGCCTGCGACAAGTAGTTTTTTACTCTTAAATATAATATACTCAAACAAACACTAGATTACTCAGACTAGCTAAAATCGATTACCATACTTGTCGTCGTATAGGACGCACCGGCGTATAAGACGCACCCCCTTTCTTAGACACATTTTTAAGGGAAAAATAATTTTCCACATTGTTTCATGAATTTCCATAAATATTTACTGTACTCATTTTAGAGTTATTTATGTATACAACAAATGTAACTAGGGAACATTGTGGTTAGGTAACATTTAATGTTCATCCTCAAAACCCAGAAATTCATTTCCAGAACTAAATGAAAAACCACTTGAAGCCTCTTTTTCAGAAACTGAGTCTTCGTATAACAAATCATCCTCTGTGACATCAAGTGAGTTACTAATACATTTCTTAAATGACTTTACAACTGTCTCATGTTTCACAGCATTCCATGAAGTTTTAACCCATTCACAAATCTGCAAAATGCTAGGTCTCTTCTTTTTTCCTGATGGTGTCACTTCAAAATCTGTAGACTGCATCCAACTGTTCCATTTCTCCTTCATGAATCCTTTAAATGATTTATTAATGCAGACATCTAAAGGTTGAAGCTGGCTCGTTAGTCCACCTGGAATTACAGTTAACTGAGTTTTCAGTTGGTTGATTTTATTTTTTACAGCTTCTGTTCTATGACTCCGAAACTGATCCCATACGAGCAAGACAGGTTTATTTAACAGTCCACCAGGACGCCTAGACCACACATTGTCTATCCACAACTTCATCCCCCCTTCATCCATCCATCCCTTAGGATGAACGTGCACAAATACACCTTTAGGCACTTTTTCCTTGGGCAAGGTTTTCCTTTTGAAAATGAAAAGCGGCGGCAATTTCGTTCCATTGGCACAACAAGACAACACGACTGTTAAGTGCGTTTTCTCATGTCCACAAGTTTTAACAATAACTTAACTTAACTTAAGAAACTCTCCAAATGAATCTTCTTGCTACCAGACAAACATTTGGCAGCAAACTCATTCATAATCATTTTTTTTTTAACAATATTTTTTTTTTATATATATATATTTTTTAACTATATTTTTATATATATATATATATTTTTTTTTAACTATATTTTTATATATATATATATTTTTTTTTTTTTTTTTTTTTTTTTTTTTATAAAAGACTATATAGTTTGGCTTGTTTAAGGAAAGCCAAGAGGAGTTTGTAACATCTTGTTTTCATTTTTTTATTTTCTGGTTCAAGGATAGTTTTGAAGTTGAAGATGGTAATATTAAGTTTCTTTAATTCGTTGTAGTATGCCCTTCGTTCATATTCATATTTTTTACATTTGAAAATTAGATGTTCTAAATTTTCGTATTCTTGGCATATATCACATGCCGGGGAATCATTTTTCTTTAGTCTATATAATTTTGCTTTGGTAATAGTTGAATTTGTTTTAATTTTTAGAATAATATTATATTCTTCTTTGGTAAGACCATGCTTATTGAATTTATTAATCTTAGGTGAGATAAAATATCTGAATGTATTACTTGCGTTTATTTCATACCAATTTTGAGTATCTATTAATATATTTAATTTATTATTTTTTTTAAATAAGTAATTGAAAAAAGGTGTGTCTAAATTTGGGTTTATTTTTATTGCTTCTTTTGCTTTTTTGTCTACAACTTCATTGAATTTAATACCAACATGACTAGGAATCCATTGAATGTATAATGTATTACTATTCATTAGGTGATTTTTGGTTAATATTAAAATATCATTGATAAAAATTTTGAAGTTACTTTTTGTGGTGTCATTGTATATAGTTTCAATAGCGGCTTTGCTGTCAGAGAAAATAACAATGTTTTTGTTATGAAATTTTAAAGCCCAATTAATGGCTAAGATTATTGCTGTTATTTCAGCAGTAATGATAGGATTAGATTTGTTAAATTTAAATAAGTATTCATATTTTTCTTCGGGGCAAATAAATGCTCCTGCCAGTTCATTTCTATTAGTACTTAATGAGCCATCTGTATAAAGATGAATAAAATTTTTGTAATTATTCTCAATATGTAATTCAGAAAGTAGTTTAAGTGTAGAAATGTCATGGGAATTTTTTGAAATTAAATTATTTATATTTATGTTTAAAATTGGAAATGCAGTTGTCCAATATGGGATTTTTATGTTATAATCTCCACTGTTTCTTTTAGTTATTAATTCTTTTAAATTATCATTTCCTACTAAGTTTTGAATAGAAATATCGTTAAAATTATTAATTAATTTATCTATAATTGGGTGAATTTGATTTTTTGAGACAATTCTGAATGTTAAATTCTGTAATAGATATTTTTTCTTAATAATTATAGGTGGGCAAGCTGTTTCTGCATAAATGTTCAGACCGTTAGAGTTTTGAGGAAGTCCTATACAAAATTTTAAAATTTTAAATTGTAAGTTTTCTAATATTTTTAATTTTGTTTTTGATATATTATTTATTAACTCTATTCCATATGTGAATTTTGGGAGAATGATTGAGTTGTATAATAATAATAAGTATTTGTTATCACAACCCCATTTTGAACTACCTAAATATCTAAGGAAATTAAAAAGTTTGTTGGCTTTATTTTTTGCTGATTCAAGATAGTTGGACCAAATTAATTTGGAATCAAATTGAATGCCCAAAAATATAAAATTATCTTTAATTTTAATAGTCTCCTTGTTAATTTTTATTTTTAACAATAACACTTCTTGCACATTTGGAATCTACTGTTTTGTTTGAGGGTACATCGAACGTCAGTGGGAGCTCATCCATGTTAACGATTTGTGAAAGTTCAAAATTTCCACTTTTTCTTGCATTAATGACAATTTTATGAAACTCGATAAACTTGTCTTCATATTCTGTTGGCATCTTTTGCTCTATTTTTGTTTTAGTCCGCATACGTAAGTCATTTCTATTCATGAATCTAGAACACAATGACGTTGATCCTGTAAAATCAGCGATGCCTCTGTTAGTAGCTATCACTCTTGCTTGTTGAATAGTCATTTTTGTGGAAACTGAAAATCCCGAGCTTCGGTGGACTAATAACCAAGTTTTTAATTCTTCTTCTAGTTCCGGCCATTTTGCAATTCCATGTCGCAGATTATGTTTACTACGCAAAGCTTTTTTTAGGTCTTCTTCCTGTCTTCTCCAAGTTCTTATCGTCTTTTCTGTTGGCGGTGATCCGAAATTCTTCTCTGCTGCCTTGTTTCCGTGTTCTTTAGCATACTCAATCACTCGTAGCTTAAATGCAATATCATAGCAGAATCTGCGTTGTTTTTGAGCCATGTTTCGCAGCAAAAACATGAGAAAGCTTCTTCGGTACTAAAAGTTTACGTTTTGGTTGCCTGAGGCGCTGTAATCGGTAATGACGCGCCATGCTAGCGCTTTTCGAAAAAATATGCCGGTGAAATGTGATCACACATGCGCACATTGGATGAATCGTAACCTTGAGATGTCAGTGGATCTGAACTCTATTTTGCTGGAATGCTCCCTCTATCAGTAGTGAAGCATAAAATACATCACGCAACTTATTGTTTTTACAGAACAAAAAAAATATTGAAACGATTTATTTGAAACCACTCTTTCACAAAAGGACAAAATGCAAAATAATACTTATATATGTATATTGATATAAACCAGAAATTTTAGACTGAAATTTCAACTCATAATTTTGATTACCGGCGCATAAGACGCACCCCATATTTTAGGCGTATTTTGAGGGGAAAAAAGTGCGTCCTATACGCCGGCAAATACGGTAAATACGGATCTTCAATTAGTTTACAAATCAATATTTAATGTTTTACAAATCCGCATTAAATTCTGTGAATGAAAGGAATGCCAATCAAAAAACAGCAGGAGGAATAGCAACTATATACCAGAAGCTCTTTTGCAGGGTATAAAATAATTTGGTTTTTATACGTTTTAAATTTTCCTAATTTATTGCATACTACCATATTAAAGGTATTTCTGATTAAAACAGAGTCAACTTACTTACTAAACTTTCTGCTTTTTTTTGATAAAATCTGTCATATAACCTAAAGATAATAATCATTATAATCATAATAATGGTTGACAGTTCTGTGCAAACAACCATCGAAGATTATATTAATTAAGAAGTTGAAATAGGATTATTAATTAGCTGAAAGTATTCTGTCCTGAGGGAACAAAATAATAGAGTGAGACTTCATGCAGCCTAAATTCTCTGCAACTTGTTAACTTTTTAAGTTTTAGTAGAATTTCCTGACATTAATTTCGAAGATTGCATTCATCATTGCAATTCTGTATTTCGGTAAGAGTTACAGGTTTTCAAGATTAAAGGGAAATTTTTGGAGAGAAAGGAAGTCATTAAAGTGTAAAGCTTGTGATGCAATTGAAACTCGTTGATTTGCAGCAACTCTTTGCTTTCTATGCAGAATACAGTTCTGCTCTTCAAGATTATATATTTCGACTTCTTTCCTGTGTGAATGTTACTGTGGAGTCAATCACCTGACAAAAGTTCAGAATATCCGAGGTCAGAAGAGTGCCGTCGTTTGTGCGAAATTCAACCATTCGTTGGGATCTTAACATTCCGTTTATTGATAGTTCAGTAAAGAAACTTTAGTCGTGTTTTTTTTTTCAGAATTTGAGCGAAATTCATTTCCTATCACATCGAAAATGTCATATTCAAAATGAATGTGAATGGAAAGCATAATTTCCTTTCCACCTGTTTATTCCCGTTGTAAAAAGTGTGCCGTAGAAACTCGCTAATGAGTTGAGGATTGTTACATTTTTGGAGTGTCGCGTGTTACTTCTTATTAGCCTTCTTGTTTAAAAGTAATAAGCGACGACTGAACAAAAATTCTTTGAGTGATACCTACCGTTCTCTTACGAGAAATTATATTGGTAATATCATATTGTTAATTATTCGTTAATCATCATCCAGCTTTGGTATGATTAACTAATAATTGATTCGTTAATCATCATCCAGCTTTGGGAGACTGTGGCTACCGTACATCTTGTCTCTGTACATCTTGAAACGTTTTGCCCAGCAAAAAGGAAACTATGTATATTTCTTAATTTCTCGACCTTATTCTCCGCAAATTTAATTACAAAAATACGAATTATGGCTAAACCTACTGTAGTAAGAAATATTTTTCCATTTTTCGTCACGAATGAGAATCACCGGATTCTTTTCTTTTTCTCATATTTCATAATCATTCTTTTTAATTGGTACGAGCGAACAAAGTAGAAATGAGGTCTCATTGGATAGTTTAGATATTATTTTGGATAAAAAAAACACCTCTTCAAATAGCTGCTTGCCACAGAGGTCTGACAGGAGCCTGTCAGTTTGTACGCCATAGTAGAAGGTCTGTGAGTTTGGCGGGTCCCAGCAGAAAAACAACACAAACATCTATGCCATACCTGGGGCCCGAATCCAGGTCCCTTTATATCAGTAGCCAGGAGCGCTAACCACTCGGCCACGGGACGGCTGTTTTGGATAGCAGTTTAAATAATGACATGTAACTATTTGTATAGTGTTTGCATAATGGTTCTTAACTAAGGTCTGAACAGATATTTACGTTAACTGGTCCTCGTGATACCATAGCTATATCTCTTTCCTTTTCGAAATATGACTATTAACCACGATTTACCTTTCGAAATTTGCTTTATGTTAATGTCATTTTTTGCTGATAATTCAATTTGCAATTACACATAAATCTGAATCAACTTTGTTCACCGGTAATACAAATTTTGAAACTTACCAATATGATACCGAAACAAAAATAATTATAACTTGTGAACACCTTAATTCCATAAAACGCTATCTTCAGCGTAGACTTCAGATACTATTTTGGCTGTTGCGAGAATTATACAATATTCATCAATTCATATCCCCATACTACTGCAACATAACGCTTTTCGACTTCGGCATCTTCTGTCTGAGCCGATGTTCAGATGTTATTTAATCCGTCCAAGAATCACCATAACTGAATTCTAGTTTCATCTGTAATCAATCAAAAAGAAACAGAAACGAGGAGTGCCTACATACTGATGAGGTTCGAGAATTTGATTAATGTCAAAAAGGCCTGTATTCTATAGAGTTAGTAGTGGCCAATTTAGGCATATCCCACGTGCCAGTCTTTGAACTCATGTCACTATCCTTACATTTGATCACTCACTATTCTCCTTACATTTGAATCATTTCTTCGCCTACCTGTCTGGTCACCACTTAAGCCTCACTGAATGCAGCAACGTAGCACATATCACATACCGCTGTTCACTTTTCAAATCAACCATAGCTTCCAACAAATCACACACATTAACATGAACCCTTTCCAAAGTGAAGAAACGGAACACTGACTGCCTAAGTTCAGTTAAAGTTAATATTGGACCATGGCGAAATTAGCCTCCAATATGGGCTCCCCACAACAGACTGCGTACTAGTGGCGAAGCGTGGATGAAAACAAATGAGTTAATTAGACTGCGCAATTGACACATCAAACCTCCCTATAAGTCATTGGTGAGTTATACTATCAATCGCATGTCAATAAGCTAATGATCATTAATCTGTGAGATCATTGTTCTATTGACAAATGTTTGATAACTAAATGAATCAATAGCTTATGCAGTCCCACTATTTCAATTGCTTCTATCCACGCTTTGCGGCTGCTGCATACTGTTCTGCTCTTAAATGAGAACCATATTGCAATGTGTTTCAGTTTTCACCTACTGCTCCGTGCCCTTTACGAGTTGCTGTGTTGCCACATATCAAATCATAATCAATATTCGTATTGTATGTGTCACATATCAATACACTTTACGAGTTGCTGTGTTGCCACATATCAAGTATTAACTGGTACGAAAAGCTGCTAAATTTTGATGACGGCAGTCTAGTTATTATTATTACATTCTATTGCTATAACAAAGATGAGATAAATTGAATATATTGATATTTGAATATAATTAAATTCATGATATAAATTCTTCCATTTAGGGCTGTTAATGAGTCTGGTAATAGAGTTGGTTTGGTGATAAACAGAGGAAAACTAAAGTGATGGAAATTTATCTATGGAGAGTGGGGAATAATAGGCGTATACAACTAAAGACTAAAATTAGACTGTATAGTAGTTTGGTTCTAGACGCTTTTTTTGACAAGATAACAGGAAACTTGATGCTTTTGATTCTAGATGCTTCGCAGTATCTTGGGTATTAGGTGGTTCAACTTTGTATGTCATGAAAAGGTTATGCAAAGGAGTCGACAACCTTCTCTAAGCAGTCCTATTCACGTATTAATTAATAGAAAATATATAAAATTATATTAAAATGTTTTTCAATCGTTAGAATAAATCAAAAGGCTTTAAAAATATTTCAAAATAAGCTACAATTTATTAAATAACTGAATTAGAAATATTATACATATATATATCTCATTCATAAGATTTCCATTTGGAATTTTATATACCTGATTAATCGATATTATCCATTCCATATAGAGCAAAAACTGGATTATCATGATTAATTTAAGAATGCAAGTTTTTCGGATAATCGAAAATAAAACGAAAATCTATTTCAAATAAAATAAGAATATGCATATTGTATAAAAATGCTTTGTGCATTAAAAAAGTATCTCAATACAAAATTTTAAGGAATTTCAATTTGGATAATTTAACAAATATTGTGAAATATTACATACACAGTTAACAACCCTTGTCGAAAAAATTAAATTCACTGTGAGCGATGGGTCGTGCAGTCCTGATAATCGAATATTCAGATAATGTGAGTCCTCAAAATCGGGATCCAAATAGCGCAGTTTTACTGAAATTTAATATATATCTTTTTTAACCAACAACATCCGTAAAGAATATTCAATATCACTGGTATTCATTCTGCGACAGAATAAATATTTTAAAATCTTGGAAGAAGTTTGTAAGAAATGAATATTCGTTTGTTGGACCTGTGGAAACTTAAGAATTTATTTTATTATTTAAAAAAAGATATCAAATGTAACTTTTTCATCTTTCTAATGTACACTGGTCGACAAAATTAATGTAACCCAGAGTTTTGATCAATATTTTAATTTAAACACCCTCCCCGAAGAGAAAAATGCGCAACTATAAGCATCATCACGAATCCCACAATTCTTTGCAACATGCAAATCACTAATGCCTATAAAAACATGGGTGGCTACCACATTACTTCTTTTCAAAATTGTTGTTTGCAATGATGGTTACACTTACCATTTGACTGTAGATGGCAAGCCACTATCGCTTATCCTAATGGATCACAAAGTAGCCGCCACTGACCCATTGGGGTGTTTACTTGAGGTTTTCGGGAGAAATAGATCAAATAAACTATCAACTGCTTCTTAATTAACACATAATCTATCCATTTTAGAAATTCATGGATGCAAAATAGTCATAAATATTTACTTACTTTAAATATTATTTCAACTAGTTTTATACAGAAAAACAATATTTTTTTAATTTCATGAAGGGAGTCTTAAATAGAACTTTAGAAAGAGTTAAGGGGGGGGGGCTAAGGGCAAACAAGTTGGAACCACTGGTTTAGTTGGTTCCTAGCGATGGGGAGATGTTTGATTTCCAGAAGGACAGTTGGATGTAGTAGGATTATAAGTAGGACAACACGATGAATGTGTCGAAAAAGGTGATATCGATGACACTACGGAAACACTTTCAGGAAACAGGAACCATTTCCAGAAGACCTAGCTAATTTTTCCCGAGAGTTACATTAACTTCAACTGACCGTTATCTGGTTTTAAATGCAGGACGGTACCTCATGATGACTTCGCATCAATTCTCTCTCTCGGTTTCTGTGGCCACAGATGAAATGATTTCCAGCAGAACAGAGTCATGAAGTCTTCATTCGAGTGGTCTCTATGGGAAAAGGCTTGTGGTTCAGTCCTGATATTCCGAAATCACCGAAAAGCTCATCTAAACTAGTGTCGCCAATAGGTCACTTGGAACTCTGAACAATGGTTTAATGTTCTGTTTTCTGACGACTCTCGATTTAGCCTACAGACAGTTTCTAGATGTTGTTTAATCTGGGTAGAACAAAGAATGTGATATCATCCCTCCAATATCAGAGAAACGAATACTTATAGTGGAGGAGGTGTTTTAGTCTGTGGTGGTTAATAACAAACTAAAACAAATAGACATTATACGAATAAAGTTTCTTCATTTCTGTAAGAATAAAAGCAACAAACTATTTGTGAAAGAAATACATATTTTTTTCGCTTTTAACCCAGTTATTTAACTAGCTAGTTACAGGTGGTAAAAATCGGGGTGAAAGCCGATAACACTCGATAACATAATACCGTATACATATATAGGCCTGAATCTAGAAGCAAAGAGAAGGAAATCGGGGGGAAAAGTTGTCTTAATGAAAGAGAGAACGTCGTTCAGGTGTAAATTATTTCCTCTCGTCTTAGTGTTTTTTGAAACATTACTTGAAAAAATATTTGTAATGTACATATATAACACTATTTCTCCTTCATTTCGGTTGCTATCATTCTCAAGAACGGAGAAGGGCTTTGCCTCCACCGTTCCTGATCGGTAATCAGATCCGCCCTGCAATCATTAGCCCATAAAACTGACTCTGCAGCTATATAATAGATATTGCATAAATGTACGGAAGCAGCTGCTTGATTACTTAATTTTTTTTAATACTACTGCCATGTATTTATGAACAAGAATTTAAAATATGAAATGTGGTTCGATTATTATCTATCGATACTGTATACAGAATTTTCAATAAAAATTTCTGCATTAATGAAAATTAATATATATATGTATAAAATTATTCAAATTTAGCTCCTAATCGCAATTAAAGAAAACTGAAATGTTGAGTTTCGTAGTATTTTTATATCAAGGTTTCGTATTGCATTTAGTTCGTTTTTGCATTTCATTGCATTGCAGGTCCCATCAAAGAAATTGGTTTACCAAACATACACACACACTTAGGACCGGATCTGTAAAAAATAAAGGAGAAATGAACAAGGTGGTTCAAAGTGACTCCATCTAACCAGAAAAAAGTAGGTGGGGGGAGAGAGGTTGTAATAACATTGCAGTATAACATTTCTCTACACGTTATTGAGGTTTTAAAATATCTGGAAAAAATGCATGATTTAGTGTTTACCTCCATTACCTTTGCCAGCATTCTCAAAGGGAGAGGCCATTTTGTCCCCTGCGCCCTGGATACATCCTGCACTCCCTTATACATTCATAAGATTTTCCATACAAAAATGCGATGAGACATGATTCTCACAAACAGTTCTCACCATTCCTAATTAACATCATACGAACGAAATATCAAGCATAAAGAATATGAAATATTATATTTCAAATATCAATATACGTTTACGATTAAAAAAAATAAAAATATATACTCCTCAAGCAGCTGCTTCCCACAGAGGTCTGACAGGAGCCTGTCAGTTTATATGCCATAGTAGAAGGTCTGTGTGGAGCAGAAAAACAACACAAAAGTCCATGCTTTATCTGAGGCTGGAACCCAGGTCTCTTAGATCAGTAGACAAGCGCGCTAACCACTAGGCCCACATTGGAACTAAAATATGTAACTAAAGTTCCTATTT
This sequence comes from Ryuthela nishihirai, assembly GCA_038380435.1. Classification (NCBI taxonomy): domain Eukaryota; kingdom Metazoa; phylum Arthropoda; class Arachnida; order Araneae; family Heptathelidae; genus Ryuthela; species Ryuthela nishihirai. The sequence continues at coordinate 3,286,850 of JAWZYU010000041.1, forward strand.
ACCGAATTAGACCAAGAAACCGATTATAGCTACCACTGCTTTCTCTAAGGCATGATTCAAAATATTCTTTCAAAAAGAGATGTAGACGAATAGAAATATTTAAATAATTGAAGCAATTGTTTAACAGGTGCACTGTTCGTCATTGAAATTGTCCCAAATAAAAAAGATTTCCCTCCGTTTTAGTAGTTTTAAAAAATATAAGTATATTTAATATCTTGACTACACTTTGGCTAATTCTTTATTTTTTATTGTTTATGTGTATTTAATTATACTAAAAAACGTAAAGGTGGAAGCAGAAAACGCTGAATGCAGTTTTATTTTAATACAAAGTATATAATAGATGGTTATCGAATAACGAAGACAGGAAAAGAAAAATTGCGTTAAAAATATTTTAGAGTAATGAAGATGACTAACTGTATATTGACTAACTGTATGTATACTGGACACGTGGCAAGTGAAAATTTTTAACCAATAAGGGTGAATTTACACCGTATGGCCAAATTATCATAAACACGGCATCCTGAGCGAAGTACCATGAAACATACCAATGCATGCAAAATTTCATACTGATGCAATACCTCCTTCTACAAAAGCACCTTTTGCAGGAGGGTGAACTTTCCCTCAAGATGAAGAAATTGTCCTTCTTGTTGCAGATTTAGGAATTACAAAATTTCACCGTTTTGTTAAAAGGGAAAAGCCTTCTTATAACAGCCACAAAGAATTTAGCTTTATAGAGTTCATAATCATAATTCCTGAAATTTTCCAGAAGACTTTACTTCTATACGCCTCCCTCGCAAGAAATAAGAACTTTTTTATATGTACTGATAGAATTTTTTGAGCTTCTGATATTTTTTGCATTATAAATATAATTTAGACAAAAGTGACAGCTAATTTATTTACTGATGCATTATCCACTCGTTTTCTACTGCGTGATTTTCTGTTGCTGATATTAATATTAAAATGGAGGAATTATATAAAAATTCCAATCAAAACTTACTATTTTCGAGCTGTGTCTGTTCTCGCGACGGGACGTATCTACAATTCCCACATCCACTATTGTGATTTTTCTAGGCCTTCTTTGTCCAAATAGAGTTCGTATGTGATTGGAACTTCAGAAAACGGCTCTTTTTTGATAAACCTCGCAGCTACACTCACTGCCGACTCTTGGCCCATACTGAGAAAAATTGCGCAGCAAAGAATGCTGCAGTCGATGAGGCACCGAAAATTCAGCATCCGTGTGAGTATATAATTCTCCTGCCTGGAGATCATACGGGAAAGGACTGAGCGTGTTTCCAGTGGATTAGAGAAATTTATATTTTAAAACATAAATTTCATCGTGTTTCATATCAGATGACACGTGTTAAACTTCTTTCAACAGAACCTACCTACACCCCAGTTGCTAAAATTCACATGAGTTTCAAATGTTTTAAAAGGAATCCTTAGACACTATTCTCAATACCTTCCAGGGAGCATTACTTGTATATCACAAAAAGCATTGGAAAAGCTAGAAACTACTCTCCACTGCAATCTCATAATTTTCCACAAGCAGAAGGAATACTTAATTTTATGCTTCGAATTTCTAAACTAGCCACCTTACCAGAAATTCAAAAAGCTCCTTTCACCTCAGAAACTGTGGCTCAGTTTCTGGAATTATTTTTCACTATTCTTCAACCAGCATGAATGATAAACAACTCGCAATTTAAGGCTACTTCTCAGTACCCTAGGAATACATCAGTACCTGCAAAGGAAAGTCAATGCAATGAATTTCTCCCTTACACCTGATATTTTTATAAATGGCTCTCCCAACCGCGATTGCAATGTCTTGGTCACAACCTCTATTATCCTTTACCCTGAAGGTACTGTATACTGCTGTATAACAGGAATGCCTTCACACAACATCTCAAGATTCCCAAACACTCATTTTAATCTATGTCAGATTCAGTTCAAGCCATTTTGAAGGCACAGATAGATTATAAGGTGCCGAAATCGGAAAAGGTATACGAATAGTTCCATTATAGCCCTTTATCAGGAAGGTGTGTCACATGTCAATGCAAAAATTTTCATGTAAGTCTTTCCTACATGACATAAGTGAAGATTGATATGTTCATTTTTTTCTTATTTTTATTTTTAATGGAATAGCGCCCTGGGCGTGGAGGAGAACTTTTAAGTTCCCCTCACACATATTGTGTTTGGGTTGGACTAAACAATCCTAACACATATAGAGCATTGAGCTCTCTATAAGTGTAATAATATTGGAATGCTTTATTCCAGGGCGCAAATAACAACAATGTGGAATTTTTTATTATAAAGGTATTTTAATATAATAAGTGGTGGGCAATAGAAAAAATTGGAATTTGCATTGAGAAGGAAAATAAAACAATGTTTCTATAATACGATTGGAGTGTTAATCAAAACGTTATTAGGTAAAGCAAAATATTTGAAAGGATGGAAGAAAAGTTAATTAAAACACTGTCATGGTTTGCTGACAATCGTGGCGAATAACTGCTATGCTAAATCTCTTGATAGAAGTTCATGTATTACAAGATTCAAGCTAATGGGAGTTATATTTTAAAGGAATGATTTTTTTTTAATATAAATGTTTTAACTAGAGTTAATTTTCCAAGTAATCTGTTAATGTTTGCTGGTGATATCGTTCTGCTGAATATAAGGTATACAGGTAGAAGTGTTAGTTAAATGTGCACAAAACGATTAAAACAGAGCAATTTCTTGGTTTCAGAAAAACGAACTTTTCTTTAATGGAGAGAAAAAGAAATATATGATCATTCAGAGTATGCACAAGTTAAACTACTTATGCATTAAAACACATAAGTCTAACTGTCAGAATAAATTAAATGTTTACGAAAACGCATTGTCCCTGTCCAAATGTCGAAGAAGTTAATAAAAATCATTATTTTGGGATTTATATTGAAAATAATTTTAAATGGAAATCGTTGATAAAATATACTTGTGATGAATTTAGGTTTCATCTAAGAAAGTGCTGAAGTTAAAATTTTTATTCCACTGTATATTATAACAATGATATATAAAGTTCTCTATGAATTAGTCATTAGGTATGGCATCAGCATACACCGAATAGTCAAAACATCGTGACCACTTGCCTAATATGATGTTGGTCCTCCACGTGCCGCCAAATCAGCTCTTATCCGGCAAGGCATGGATGCTATAAGATTTCTGAAGGTCTGTTGTAGTATCTGGTACCAACATGTTACCAGCAGATCCTTTGACTCTTGTAAGTTACGTGGTTGAGCCGCCGCAGATAGGATGTGCTGTTTCAGCACAAACCACAGTTACTCGATTGAACTGATGTCTGGGGAATTATATATATATATTTTACTAGTTGAACGGCACAGGAAGAATTTCTCGGCTTCTTCTTAGGTTTTTGCTGAGGTCAATTTTAAAAATTACCAAATTTTTACAGCCCTTGCCTTTGTTTCCATGCAAACTATCACTGTCCACGGTTCATTTTAAATCTGTATATTCTGATTTTCATTTCCCTGACTGAAGGCATCCCCCCCTCTTCAGCCTTTAGCACTGGTTTAACACGAATAATTGCAGTTTTTCTGAAATCAGCGCCCTCTCTCTCATAGCCCCTGGATTCGCTGTTACCCAAACTATCGAGATATTTCGGTTCTCTTCAGTACCCTCCCAGAAACCTCTTAGAGCTGTGATCTGCGATTAATAGAACAATGAGATTTATGTTCATCCTACCGGATCCATTCGGATATCAAGAGCCACATGTTGTCACGAGCAAAAAATTCGAGTCCCTTCCTATAATACTGTACAACGATATTTACAATCTCGAATTAATTTTTTTTACCATTTTAAAAGTTGTTGAAGGAGTTAAATATTGCTATTTTCACTTTTTGAACCCATTAGAACTACCGAAATATTTCACAGCTTGCTCCACGGATTTCGCTATTCGTCTCTTACTTGCCGTTCCATTTTGCGACAAAACTGAAGTCCCTAATTGTGATAGATTTCGAGATTAAACATATTTCTATTTCATGAAAAAAGTGAAAGGTTAAGGGACCATTTAAATTTCAACAGAACGTTTGTTGCATGAAACCTTCCCGCCTTTTGCTATAAAGAGAACACGATTTCGAAACTTCGAAGCACCTCATTTCTCCATTCTCTATAGTTCGCCATTTACAATTTTCAGTTTAGCAGTCGAATTTTAAGGGACGTTCTGCTAGCAATAAAATAAATTGTATTCAACATATTCAGAAATAGCATTATAATCTTCATAGCATATTACAACCTTAAACTTTTGTAATTTCTCCGTATTCAAAATATACTATTGAGATAATTACTTTCCTCTGGTTATATTTATCAACATTATATTATTTTAAGTTTAGTTATATAACATAAGAAATAGGTGAACGTCATATTTGATTGATCTCTGACACTACTTGACGTTGAACTCCAAAATTAATTTTAATGCTACCTTTTTTGTGTTTATGTGTGTGTGTGCTAAAAATAATACAGAAACTGCATCCCTTCACTTTTGCTGATATTTATGCTACACATTTTTCATAGACAACAATTTTTCCATTTCTAGCATTCTACATATATTAGGATTAGATCCAAATTTGACATCTATTTGACCCTGAAAGCACATCGGATCTCAGTTTACCCCTAAGTTCAAATTTTTAGAGCTCTCCACTTCTCTAACATACACTGTTCGTCATTGAAATTTCCCCATCTAGGATGAGTGCGCTCTTTGACCTCAAAATACGCGGAGTTCCAAATATAATGGTAAATAAGAAATTTTTAAATATGTGTAGCAAGTCACAAGTATTTATTTACGAAAATGTGATGTACATCAGTAATAAGAATTGTCTCCATGCATAGAGATAAAAAGAGCGAAACATCACGGTAGCGAGTTGAAATATCAGAAGATGCCAATGGATTACGACGGAATATAGCTCTGATTCTTACAAACATCTTCCAATAATACTCCCTACCACAGGGTAAAAATAGGATAATGTTAAGATTTTGGGAATCTGATTGTTTATACATAATATGACGACTTGTCCTGCCTCTTGTCGCTATGCGACAGAATCGTCGATCCTCACATTCTAATGTTTTCTAATAGGATCAAAGCCTTAATTATATACAGGGTGTCTCAAAAATATAGGTATAAACTTTTAGGGGAGGTAGATAACATCTAAAGGAATGAGAATTGCATAGGAACCCATAACCGGAAACGTCATGGGAAAGTGGTAGCAGAGGTACAAGATCTGAAAGGACACAAGACAGTGATTAATGGGAAAACATTTATTGGACATAATTATTACAAATTGCGTCTAGATGATACATTTCATAATGTTACAGCAGACTACTACCTCTTATGACCCATAATCGTACAAATTTTGATGCGCACGCACAAACAAACGGTGGTCCGGTACATGTCTGTGTGGGAAGCGTTCTTAATGCATTCGTTGAGCGTCTCGTCCATTGCCCTCAGCTATTCCATACACTAAGTGCATGTCTGCCAGCTCCCTGTTCGAATGCCTTTGCATGCTCTTCGTAAGCCGACTACCGCTCGAATGAGGAAATCCGAAATATCCCCTCTAATGCACTGATGAACAACGCCGCCTATTGACATACGGTGACGTTTCCGGTTATGGGTTCCTATGCAATTCTCTTTCCTTTAGATGTTATCTACCTCCCCTAAAAGTTTGTACCTATATTTTTGAGACACCCTGTATACATGTAACTTTCTGTACCAATTGTTGCTAATAGCACCCCACCGTTTGGGCATCACGACCCACAAGAACGATGGTTAGATGTGTTGATTATCCAGATTCTGACAACCCAATGATCGGATCTTTCTCAAATTCCATCAGCTGTATTTAACGTTACCTTACCCTGTTACAGGCACTGCAAAAAACTCCACAAGTAATCTGTTCACCATTTTATTTTCCCACTGAGATAAAATTCCTTTTAACATTTCCTTCAATTTTGACATCAGCACTATAATGGGCACGTTATTGGAGATTCTAGCTATTATTCTATCTATAATGCTTTGATTACTTTGACATGCAAATTATGGCAATATACGTCACAACCCTGGATGCAAACCATCAGGTTTTTTATTTTACCTCAGAGGTAAAACAACCCAACGTTAAAGAACACGTTGGATGGTCTTGAAGGGATTTCCACTTCTGAAATGTTAACGGGAATTCCTGTTAGGAGCCCTTGAGTGTTAAACACATGCTTTTTGGGGAAGCGTAGGTTGCCTCTATGCCCCATGATATCCGTGATATTCTTGCAAATGTTAGTGGTTCTTAGTGTCTTAGTTCATAAGAATATTTTTTCTTCGAGTTCATTTAGTTTTTTTGTCAAAAATGTATTTTATTTCGTCCCGAAGTTTCGCTGTGCCATAGGCCGCATCAGTTCTTTAAGTATATGGTCTTCTTCTGAATCTGGGATCATGATGGTGCGTTCTGTATAAGTGCAAATGTTATCCTCTATAACAGTGCTATTTTTGCCACTGCTGGGAGCTACTTCACTTTGGGAAAGATCTTCTTTGCAAGACGAGTGTTGTTCGATGGGACTGCATGAAACATGAGGGTTATCGTCTTCTAACAGAATACCGTTTTTCACTTTAAGTCTGGTATGTATTTGGATGGACGGCAAAGAGAAACTAAACAATACGACCTGAGCAGAAGCACGCTTCTTCCTGGATCCAGAAAACCATACATAACTTATCTAATCTAACCGTTAAGCTCTGAAAAGAGCTGTGGAACGTTTTCCTAAAAGTTAGGTTTAAAGCTAAGCTAACCTGATTATGTCAGATAACAAACCGAAAGAACAAAAACAGTGATTAACTTCGTATGACTCTTTACTTCAAATTAAAATGGGTAGCATGAGGCGTAAGATAATTGGATATTTCCCAAATGCTAGATGCCAGCTCAATAATCTTCTCTCTAGGATTTTAGAATTATTTGCACTGGTAAGGTGTAAGCTCAGTACGGCTCATCGATGCTAGAAGTGAGCAGAGGCTTTCCCTGCTCACTTCTAGCATCTATGGTACGAGGCAACAGAATGGATACTGTGGTGCAACCTGACCGTAATTTGAATGCTGGTGTGTCACAACAACACTGTACATCGAACCCTGATGAAAATGGGACTGTGCCACTGGCCACTCCGAGTGCCCATGCTAACCTTCGAAAAGTTCACCATCGAAAGCACCTACAATGGGCATGCGAGCATCAAAAGTGGACCTTGAATGATTGGAAGAAAGTCGTCTGCTCCGATGAATCATGTTACCTGTTGCACCATGGGGATGGCCGGGTACCTGTGCCTCGTTTACCTAGGGAAATGTTGGTACCAGGATGCACTCTGGGAGGAAAACAAGCCAGTGGAGTAAGTTTAATGCTTTGGGCAATGTTCTGCTGGACTTCATTTGCCACCTACCTAAACATCATTGCAGACCAGGTTCATCCTTTCATGACAACGGTATATCTCTCTAGTATTACCTTCTTTCAGCAGGATAATGACCCATGCCACACTGCTTGGATTGTTCGAGAATGGTTCGTGAAACATGAACTTGTCTTCCATATATTGCCCTGGCCTCCAAATTTCCCAGACATCAATCCAATCGAGCATCTGTGGTTTGTGTTGGAACATCATATCCGATGTGAAAAAACCACGTAAAAACTTACAAGAGTTAAAGGATCTGCTGGTAATGTGTATATTAGTAACCAGATACCAGAAGACACCGTTGGAAATCGTATAGCGTCCATGCCTCGCCTGGCAAGATCTGTTTTGGTGGCACGTAGAGGACCAACAATCATATTAGGCAGGTAGTTCTAATGTTTTGGCTTTCCGTTGTATATGTTGTATGCCCTTAGCGATTGACTTCCATCTGTTTCTCAGCAGCTGTCCACTCCAGTCCTTATCACTGGTCATTTAGCTTATTTGGTGCAAAAATAGAAATTCTACATTAAATTTAATCAATACATAAAGATCAAATAAGCAAAAGCTTGACAACCTGCTGTAACACATAATTACATTTGTACTGTCGCTCAAAAAATTTGATAGCTTTTGGGAAACAGGTAGTCTCCCATCAAGGCCATCCAGCGTGTTCTTTAACATTCATGCACAATGTGGCTCTCTTGCACACGGAAAACTGTTTAACGTTGCATCAGACGGACGGCGGTCTTTAGAAGCCCATCGGTGTACCCTTCTGAACGTGGACAGGGCAGGAATTTTGCGGAGATAAACCTCAACGTTGACCGAGCTGGAACTCAACGTGGGAACTGCAGAGTACGAGCTATGCTAACTACCAACTGAGCCACCCCATTCCCCCTAACAAAAATGGGAAGAAAAATGTGGTCGATGTTTGACAGAATGAATTCAGTGACCGAATTTATCTTTGGTACATTTTATTCATGTATTCTGTTCTCCCTAGATTATTTCCACTTCCCTCCATGTTATATAAGTGGAAGCTAACGTCGAAGCTCTATAACTTCTAAACTAAGCATTTTATGAGAAAACGTAATTGGACTAAATTAGAGATCTCAATCAATTTTATCTGAATCTCGATTTTCAATAAAGTTTGTTTGCATTTTAAGAGTTTTTATATTTAATAGAAACATTAAATATTTTAATAATATAATAACAGGACTTTAAATATTTAATAGAAACAATGCAATTTTTATTACGACAATTCTGTTGTATTAAATGATTGAATACTTCTTATTCAATTTTAATTAACTTCTGAGTTAAATTCTAAATGTTAGGCATTGCTGTTGTTAATTATTTAAACATCCATAACTCTTTAAATACTAAGGGAATATTGTTGAAAAACGAGGTTTATATAGATTTGATTGAGACTTTTAATTTACTTTCAGTCCCATTCTGTTACAAAACTCTTTCTTAGTAGTTATAGAGTTTCGAAGTTAGATTCCACTGACATAACATGGAGGGAAATGGTCATAATTCAGTGAGCATATATAAGTTACATCTTAGAACAAACATGGGAAGATATAAATATATTTTAAATTTCCTTAACTTCAATATTTTACATTTCGATTTTTAATGATAATTTCTCATGGAAATGTTTATTTTTTAAGGGTAATAGGAGAGAAATAACCTAGAAGCACTTCGAGGCTTGTCCTTGTTCTTCACACAATATAAAACATTTACACAAGAGTACACTCGCTCGTTCAGGACTCAAGGAAAACGTTTGTCACGAAATGCATCAATCTTTCCGCTACTTCGAAGAAAAAAATTCAACATTCCCTACGTTTCTCTGCACGTCTTATGCTTTCATTTGGCATGCGACTCTTAAAGATTTACCTCGTGAAATTTAAATGACCTGTTTTAAGCGGAAGAAAGAGGGACATAATTTTTGGTCCTCACGGCAGCCTGGACGCCACGAACGATAGTAGAGGAATAGTTTAGAGAATCCAAACCCCCAATCTTTTGTGGAGGGAAGAAAGAACGGATGGTAAATGATACATAACGTTGAAAATTCCCACGTTACAAGTTTGCATTTGACAAATATCTCATTTCTCTCTGTTCTCTAGTTCCGAAGATGCAACGGAACAATTATTTATATACGTTTCTCATTTGTCAGGAGAGAAGAAAGCATATGATGGAAAATTTTGTAGCCTATGGCACTTTACACATCATAAGCTTTCATTTAACACATAAGTAGTTACTTTGGTATTTGCTATCGAAAGATTAACCAATCTTTACACATTTAGCTCCTGTTTTGAGGGAAGAATGCACGAGAGATTTCCGCTTCAGTGGCGCAGTACATCCTGCATTGGTTCGTGGTGACCCAGATGGGGCCGGGTGTGAGTCCCGGTGATGGAACTGTCGTTTGTTCTGTTATAACCTAAAGATAAGTAAATTGTCTTGTGGGCCTGATCAAAAATTGAAAAGGCAAAAAAAAATATTCATTTCAAAATCACACTCCCGAAGTCACAAACTATAATTTAATATATTACTCGTTACTCTGAATATAATATATAATGGTACACTGGATTTCATATATCCTTTTTCAGTGGTGGGAAGAGACAGGACGAAATGATTTATATATAACCTGTGACACTCCCAGCATTATTAGTGTTCATTTAGTGAATAATTGGTTACGATGAGTAAATGGGTTGAAGAGATATGATGTAACAACAGTTTGTAGAACCAATAAATAAAGAAGGAACAACAATAAAAAAATTAATAAATAGCAACGAAAGTAAAAATTTTATAAACTACCACTAATTTTATAAAACAGAGAAATTGAAATATATATATTTCGTTTAATCACTGGTGTACTTGCATTTTAAATGATGAGTGATATATTACGGATATATCTCAATTGATATGTTCAAGTTTTAATCAAAATATGATTTTTAGGGAAATGCACAAATGATCATCCTCCTGCATACATTTGATGCATCCACACTGGAATGTACAATTATATTATCACTATAATTTCTTGTAGTATTCTCTACTCCGTGAGCCGAGCAAACTTGGATCTATATACCCTTGTTCATGGCTAACCGGGGAACAAAGTAAATTTAGGTTTTGACCGATGGATGAGCTTTCCTTCTATAGGACTGTTCGCCATAGGATTGTTGGGGATGAGATGCATCTGTATGGTGTAGCCTTGCCCCTGACAAGTAGATAGTACACGGCAATTCCTCACTGGTAGTGTCGAAAGGCGGAACCGTGTCTTGTCGTGGTTGCTGTGTTGTGCAGCAACAAAGGAAGTAATGTACTAGCCATCTACGATGTGCTGAAAAACAATCGACTTCCTCTGCAGTGGCACAACGATTATAACAGTTTCCTCAAAATTGGGCGTCGTGTTTCGTAACTCATTTGGTCAAAGTCATCTCAATCTCTTCACTATGCGATATTCGGCTAGAGCTGTATTACTGGCCCGTGATTGGAGAATAATTTGCATGATTATTATGTACCATCGCTCAAAAACGTATCCGAACGCTATGGTTGATTACAGAATTCAGAAAAATATCTGGCAACAATATTTTTAGGAATTAATGATCTGGCAACCTGGGTGAACGTTCACGAAGGTTGCCAGATCACTAATTTCTAAAAATATTGTTGCCAGATATTTTTTCTGGATTCTGTAATCAACCATATCGTTCGGATACGTTTTTGAGCGACTGTACATCACTTGTTCTACTCTCTGGCAATGTTTACAGAAATTCAATTTTTTACTTGTCATTCCATTCCAGTGACCTCATTATTATCTGCTTCAAATTTCAGCTTTGTGCAGTTAATCGTTTTTTTTCCGCAGATCAATAAAGGAACGCAGTTTAATTATAACCACTCGGTATACATCGTCAGTTTCAAACATTTCATTTGACACCTCCTCCTTTCCTAAATTTGAAGGCTAAATACTGACCTTGATTGAGATAATAAATAATTATTTTATCTTGAAAAATTGCTTAAAACATTATTTAGTTTCATAAAGAAATAGAAGTACAAACGTATATTCTGACCACATTTCAATGCAATAGTCTAGAAATACACGTGAAAACCCATCTTATATAGATTCAGTGGGGCACGTGAGCATCTAAACAAGTGAAAGCAATCCTTATAGCGAAACCAATTCGCGAGAATGGAATGAAGTATGGTGCTTAGTATTGCCTTACAGCAATTGAGTGGAATTTTTTTACCTACGAGAGGTACTTTTCTGCACACAATGGGCCTAATGGTTAGAAGTTTGCTGGGAGCAGACTTTATGGACAACTATTAGGAGACAGAGGGTAGTCTACTATAAAAGCCATTCATCGTATTCTTTAACATGCATTGGATACTCTCCTATACATGGTCCCATGGCTTTGTGTCCCATCCAATGGACGGTGGTCTATTCCAAGCCCATCGGTGTACCATTGTACAGCTATTAGGATACACATGGCAGCCTCCTGTCAAGGCCATCCGTTTTTAACGTGCACCGGGTATGGTTCTCCCGCACCCAGAGCCACAGTTTAAAGTCCAATGCACCAGATGACCTTCGGCAAGGCGGATTTCTCCGCCCTGCCCAAGGCTGTTAAATGGTCATTTAGCCTATTGTGTGCAAAAAAAGTGCCGCTCAGAGGCAAAACAATCCACACACTCCTCATGCGCTCCTTGTGCGCATGAGGATTGATTGATGTCCCACAAGGATTAAAAATATATTTTTCCATTATTTTCGAAAAAATAGGCAGAATTGTTATTGGTCGATAGTTAGAAAAATCCTCCTTAATACCACCTTTAAAAATAGGTCTTAAAATACCTGTTTTGAGTTCAGTAGGTATGTTCCCAGTAAATATAATCTGATTTATAATTTTTGATATAATATTTAGTAGTGTCTCTTTATTAAATTTTATATGTTTAATGCAAACATTATCGTAACCAGGTGATTTATTGGTGTCTAATGAAGTAATTATTTCATCAGTTTGTTTTTCAGTGATTTCATGTATATAGATAGATTTCAAAACTCTTTGCATCATGGTTGGAACATAATTTATATCGTCTTGGTGATTTGTATTTCTTATCTGTAAAATTAGTGTATTATAAATGTCATTGTAATTATTTGCTATTTCTTCCACAGATAATTTCTTTTTGGTCATATTGTCAATTATTACATCGTCCGATGATTTTTTCCGTTTTCCTTCTAATATTTCATATATTAATTGCCAGGTAGCCTTCATATCATTTTTTTTCATTATAAGTTTATTTCTATAATAAAGTTGTTTCTGATTTCTAATCTGAATATTAACCCTATTCCTTAATTCTTTATAGTTATTTTTATAAGCATCACTTTTATCATTGTTTTTAAATTTAATCCAAGCTTTATCTCTTTCTTCAATTAATTCTATCAAGTTTGGTGTTATCCAATTTTTGTTATGATTTCTTTTTACTTTTCCAACTCTCCTCATATATATTCTATTTTTTTCTAAAATTCCATCATAAATGTCTTTAAATACTTTATATAGGTTTAATTCATCCTTTGAGTTGTCTCCATAATTTTCTAAATTCCAATTCGTTTCAGAAATAGTTTTGTTTATATTGTTATGGTCAAATGACCAATTCTTATTTTCCTGGTCTGTTTCATTATAATTAGTATTATTCAAATTTTTATTGGTGTTGCTAATCAGTGTTAAAATCATATAGTGATCTGCTATTTTGCTTGTTTGAATTATTGAATTTACTGACATATTTTTAATCAGTTTAATATTAATATGATCTATACAGGTTTTGGTAATTTTATTTTTTACTATTTCTTCTCTTGTAGCTTCCCTTATTAATCTTTCAAAATTCATTTCAGCCAATAGTGTGATATATTTTTCTGTGCCATGTTTTTTTAGTATTCATTGTATCGATATTAAAATCACCTATTAAAATCTGATTTTGGTCTCTTTCTGTATTTTCCATCCAGTTTCAGAAATTCAACAGAAAAGAGTTCACATCTGTACTAGGCGATCTGTATAGTGCTAAAACATGATATATTATATTATTTTTTTTTACTTTCATATATATAGTTTCCGCTGGAAGTGTTTGTTGTGAAATGATTTCAATATCTAGATTTTCTTTATAGTATACTGAAATCCCCCTAATATTTTTATTTATATTATCATTTGTGATTTTATTAAATTTATCAATGTTATATAAGTAATTTTCATATTTATTTACATTTGTTTCAGTTAAAACAAGCAAATCAATGTGTTTCATGTAATTGTTAATACTTAATTTTAATGAATCCCAATGTTTTCTTTGACTTCTTATATTAACATGAGCAATTCCTAATTTATTTTTGTGAATAAATTTACTATAATTATTTTCGAACCAAGCCTCCACTTCTAAACCTGTAGTTACATAAGCAACATCATAGTTGCTATCAAGACCTTCAAAATTCAAATCAGACATAGCTAACAAGAATATTCATAAAAAAAAAGCAAAAGAAAAGAGCAAAAAAAAGAGAGAAAAAAAAAAAGCAAGGTTTATTGGACATATCTAAAAGTTCAAAAATCATCAAAGTTAGTGAACATATCCACATTGATAATTCTTTCACCAGTTGATTTCCTCATTAGAACTTTTCCATTTTTGAACCAAACATACTTATAATTCTTTTCTTTTGCACACATCCTAGCTCTCCAGAAAAGTTCTCTGTTAATCACAGTCATGTTTTCATTAATATATATTGGTGTTCCTTTATCATCAAGGTCTGCAATAGTGGTGGTAATTTTTTTTTTCCTGTTTTGTATCCAAATGTCTCTATCTTTCCGTGTAACGAATTGGACAATTATCTTTGGGATTTTGCTTTTATTTCTTTCTGGAAGTCTGTGAACTTTTTCAATCATATTGTCTGTGTAGTTGACTATGTTTAATGACTGGGAAATTTTATACAACTTTACATTAAGCTCTGTTTCATCCTCCCCTTCAATTATGGGAACACCATGAATTTCTATATTTTTATTACGTCCATATTGTTCCACGTCATTAAGATTTTGTTTCAGTTCCTTAATCTCTTCTCTCATTTCTGTGTTTAAATTTTCGGCTTCATAGATTTTTGTAGTTAAATCCTTTTGATTTTTTTCGTAATTTATTACTTGTTCCATTAGTTCGTCATACTTGCTAGAAAAAAATTCTACACTTCGTTTCAATTCTCTCACTTCTGTCTTTAAATCACGGATCTCTACTATCAGTAGATTGATGTCACGTGTCGAACTGTCTCTGCTTCCCATGTCTAAGGTCGCTTTTGGGTTTATTTTGTTCGACTTGCATTCGAAACATAACCACGCATTCTTCTTTTCTAGGGACAGCTTTTTGTAATTTTTTTCTGTTATGCCCGAACAGACAAAATGCAGTTTGCCTTTGCATCCACTGCAAACTATGCATTCAGAGTTAAGTGTTACTGCTTCGCCACATCTGTTGCAAATTGGAGTCATTGTTGTGAGCGGAAGCGATATGCCTCTGGCAAAAACAACGAGAGCCACCCGTGACAACAGGGAGAGTTCAGCAATTAGTCCCAAGTTTCGGTCTTTTGATCTTTTATAGCATACAGCACAGAAGGCACTGTACACGGAGACTGACTTCGGGGAGGGGCAATAAAAGTTAACAGCACTTACAGGTCCGAAGAGTCCCAGATGGTCAACCGATGGTGGTCGGGGTGGTGAAGGATATCCAAACACGACGGGCTCCCAGGTTCGAGTCCCAGCTGGGTCAGCGTTGAGATTTATCTCCGCAAAATTCCCCGCCCTGCACACGGTCAGTAGGGGACACCGATGGGGTTGGAAAGGCCGCCGTCCGTCGGATGGGACGTTAAGCCGTGGTCCCGTGTGTGGGAGAGCCATACCCTGTGCACGTTAAAGAACACGCTAGATGGCCTTGACGGGAGGCTACCATCTGTCTCCCAACAGCTGTTCCAGTGGGTCCCCTCCCCCAACCTTCTCTAAGCCTCCGGGGTCCATGTGACCTGGCCATTTAGCCCATGGTGTGCAAAAAAGTGCCACTCAGAGGTAAAACAACCCAACCCAAAAATCTGAAATAATACACAGTTGATCAGTTCTGCGCAGGCCGCGTGACGGCAACAAGTAACGCGAACTGATGTTGAAAAAATTAACCAGATCAAAGCGACTTTTTATAGGTTTCATTATTTGTTTTTGTGTCCCTTACCTCTTTCAGTGCAGGCTGATCCCAGGGGACGACATCGCAGTTGGTCAGCCGCTGTCGGTAGCTGTAGGCTTTCACCCCTCGGCTATCTCATTGCATCTCACCGGCGCTCTCGGCTGCTGCTGCTCATTTTGCTTTTCAGAGACAACAGCTCACGTCCTCCTTCCTTCAAGTCAGCGACGAGAATGTCCCAAATTTTTACACCTTTTTCCGATGTACCTGTCCGGCCCCCACGCAGAGGTCACCTACTTCCATTCGTGGCAATTTGTGAATGGCCAGAGTAGCCGAGGTGCGAATCTTAGATCCCCTCTGGCCAAAGTTGTTTACCAGGCATATCACGTAGTCCCTCTGCCATCTGGGGGTTTCTTGGCCATTCTGGATGATTCTGTGCCAGTGGCAGCGTTCCTCTTCGTCGAACTGGACATCCAAAATGGAGGCAATGTGAAATGGCACTATCGAACGAGGATAAGGGCGTCCATGACCCTCCACGTCAACAGTCGTGTCCACATGATAAAACAAAGGTGGACATGACACACCATTAAGCCTCGCCGAAAACCCTCCATTACTTTTTCCATCAAAATAAAGTACTTGTAGGTTAATATACCGTGTGATAATACACTGTTCTTGCACCTAATGCAACTTGTGCGAACTTAACTCTAGCAATTTTTCCCGACCCCCGAGATTTATCTTGCAATCGAGCTGCAACGCAGTGGCATAGCTATTATGGTTCGTCTGATCCAGGACCCGGTGCTTGATGACTATTACATGGTTTTGCTTTATGTTTAAAAATATTTCTTTATTACTTAGTACCGGGCCCAATTTCTGCATCTCCCAATAGTGGTTTCCGCCGTTGAACTTGGGAGCCGGGGCGGGGGTGGCTCAGTCGGTAGCGCGCCATGCTCGTAATCTGTAGTTCCCAGGTTCGAGTCCCAGCTGGGTCAGCGTTGAGATTTATCTCCGCAAAATTTCCCCGCCCTGCCCACGGTCAGTAGGGGACACCGATGTGCTTGAAAAGGCCGCCGTCCATTGGATGGGACGTTAAGCCGTGGCCCCGTGTGCGGGAGAGCCATACCCTGTGCACGTTAAAGAATAAGCTGGATGGCCTTGACGGGAGGATACCATCTGTCTCCCAACAGCTGTTCCAGTTGGTCCCCTCCCCCAACCTTCTCTGAGCCTTCGGGGTCCATGTGACCTGGCCATTTAGCCCATGGTGTGCAAAAAAGTGCAGCTCAGAGGTAAAACAATCCAATCCAACTTGTGAGCCAAAACTCTCTACACAATGAATTCAATATGTTACAGCTGTGGAGAAACAATTTCTCCTAATCCGACCATATCCTATGCAGTGGATGCAAAGGGAAACTTCATTTTGGGTGTTCTGGCACAACGGAGAGAAACTATAAAAATATGACTCAAGAGGAGAAAAAAACGTTACTCTGTACTGACTGCAAATTAAGCAGGACAAACAACAGACCCATTTCAGATGAAGAAAACTGAGACAATACGCCTCCAAAGAATAACACACGTGTATCACCGTCACCGACATCGAATAACAACAGTGACTGCAGCCAGGAGAAATCCTTGGGTCACTGCTTCTCTAAGACACTTGGAGAAGACTGTAACTCTAGTATACGGCACCCGTCTTCGGCGCAACAAGAAGCTAGAAACTTTCAAACGTTACTAAATGAAATAAGGCACTTACGAAACGAAATCAAAGACTTGAAGCATTCAGTAGAATTTTTATCATCTCAATATGATACACTATTGAATAAATTTTACGAATATGAAACGGCGCAACAAGACACTATGAGTAAAGTAGCTACCATTGAAACTACATGTGCAGATCTCACTCAAGAGAATACGGCTCTAAAGTTGCAAATTAATGATCTTGAGCAATACGGCATAAACCGAAATATCGAGATACATGGCATTCCAATGGACGACCAGGATGAGAAAGAAATCTAAATCAGATAATGATCAATGTTGCAAAAGCGCTGGATATAAATAATTTTAACATTGATCAAATTGAAGCCTTACACAGACTGCCAACAAGGAACAAGAAAAAAAAACCTGCGATTATATAATATAGACTCTTTTAGAAGACTTAAAATGGAATTAAGAAATTATTTGGTATTTTCTAGTTAGCTGATTTTTATGTGTTGTGTTTTGTGGATTTATTTGATGTACACCATTTTTGTGGGTGAATGACCTATGTTTAATATAATTTATTAATTTTCCTGCAGATAAGCTATTTAGCTTTGCGGGTCAAATTGTAAATGTATTTGTATTCTTTACTCTTATGAATAAAAATTATATTCTTTAAAAAAAAATCTAGAAACGAACGTGAACAATGGATGTCAAAAAAGAAATCGAAAATCTTTGCCAGTAACGTTATTGATGACGCTAAAAAACCGCCAGTGTATCTAAATGAAAATTTAACTCCGAGTGGTTAGCGCGCTTGGCTACTGATCTAAGGGACCTTGGTTCGAGCCCCGGATAAGGCATGGTTGTATGTGTTGTTTTTCTGCTGAGGTCCTGCCATCCTCTCAGATCTTCTACTGTGGCATATAAACTGACAGGCTCCTGTCAGACCTCTGTGGCAAGCAGTTGCTTGAGGGGGTATTTATATATTATTTTATTATATTTAAACAGAGAACTTTTCTGGAAACCGAGGTGCCTGGCCAAATGAAAAAATTTTAAATACGTCTGGTTTCGAAACGGAAAAATCATGATGAGAAAAACTGATGGTGACAGCGTAATTCGAATTGATATGCTGACGAATTTCGATGAATTTTAAACGGGAAATATATTGCTTATTTGCTCCATCATATTTGTTTTGCCATGGCGACTTTTCGTTTTGATGACTTACCAACATTTGATCACAACGAAAATGTTCTGTGCGACTATGAAGAAATTAAGAAATGGTTCTTGACTAGTAAATTATGTTATGAATCTGATAAACATTTAAGCTTTCTGCATGTGAACATCCAAAGTCTGAAAAAAAAAAACTGGTATATCTTAAAGATATCTTGAAATTTTTAGATATTATTATATTGATAGAAACTAATATCCTCAACACGGATGCTCTATTGTTCAATCTGGAAAATTTAATCAATTTTTTACGAGAACTCCTGGTGCGTTTGAACATGGGATTCTACTTTTCTTCCGCGACACATTATTAGTCAAAACGATACCTTCACTTGTAATTCCTGCAGAAACATTGAATAAAAATATCTATAAGGGTAATTTAACTTTCAATTTACTTGCTATTTACAGATCACCAGGCTCTAACATTAACACTTTTCTTTCTAATCTCAAAAACCGGTTCGAAACAACTGATAAACATCGCAATCAAATACTAGTTGGAAACTTTAATTTAGATATAAAAAATATCAAAAAACACGGAGTTGCCAAATACCTAGAAATACCTACATCATTGGTGACTCTCTCTCTCTCAGACATGCATTGATCACATTAACGTCCCACATGACATTAAACTCAACACAAATTCAATGATTTTTTGCAGTAGGATCGCAGACCACTAATTAATTGCGGCAACTTGCGGGAAAAAAAACTTTGGAATTCGTCCAATCACACTAAAAAGCTATACAAGCAATTTTAACACGAAAACTATCTTAGATCATAAAAACATATGCAAAGAAATAAGCCTAACAAACTGGATGGACAGAGACACTGGAAACGAAACCCCAAATTAAGAACTAGTAGATGTACTTTATGAAACATTCATAAAAAAATATACGGCGATTGTTAACAATAACAAAATTAATAAGCTATCGGATGGCTCAAAAATTAAACAACGTAATTGTAGCAAAGACTGGATAAATCAGGAAATAATAAACTTAATACGAAAAAGAGACTCGGCTTGGATTGATTACAAAATTAACTTAAGAAGCAGAAATTTTAAATTACTATACACAAACTTAAGAAACACAGTCACGTCCCTTATTAGACAGGAAAAGAAAAAATATTACTTGAAACAATTTGAGTCTTGTAAATATAATCCAAAGCAAAATTGGGAACTCATCAACCAAATTATCAACAATAAACCTAAAACTGCCATTGACGATTTTATCATGAAGAATATGCCACAAGGTATGTCTGAAACTCAAGCAGCAGAGAAATTTAACAACATCTTTGCAGACATTATTATCAATCTTAGAGACGATAACCGTATACAGAATCTCTCTACAGTTCCTAAACATATCCAAACTTCTTTTCCCTCAATTTTTATTCCTCCCATCTCAAAACAAGAAACTTTCAAAATTCTAAGCGACTTAAATGAAAAAAAATTACATGGTACAATCAGGTACACATAAAGCACATTAAAACATGCAAAATCTCCTTAGCTGATCTCGTGAAAAACTTTATCAATGAAAACTATCTACAGGAAACATTCCTAATAAACACAAAATTGCTGTTTTAAGACCAATTTACAAAAGTGGAACTAAATCCGATTGCACTAACTATAGGCCCATTGCCATATTACCCGTTCTTCACAAAATATTTGAAAGATATGTAGCTAATCTTCTAGCCAATTTCTTGAAAAAACATAACATTATAAGTAAAAAGCCATATGGTTTCCAAAAAGGTAAAAATACAATTATACTTTTAACGGAGTTTTCTGACGTCATTAATGGAACTTTAAACGACGGAAAAAAAGCAGTTGCTATCTTTCTGGACTTTCGTAAGGCATTTGATACATTAGATCACGATATTTTACTTCAAAAATTGTATACCTATGTTGTTCGAGGTATTACCCTTAAATGGTTTGAAAATTATTTAAAAAACAGAGTGCATGTTACCAAATTTAATGGCAATTTTAGTGAGAAGAGAACAGTGTACACTGGTGTTCCACAAGGTTCAATTTTAGGTCCGCTTTTATTCATTATTTATATTAATGATCTAGCTAACCTTAAACTGAAGGGCTCTCCTTATATATATGCTGATGACACCGCCTTGGTTAAGTGAATCACAATATAGGAGAGACAGTCCGAGATACACAGGATGATTTTAACAAAATTGTTAACTGGTGTAACATTAATCGTATTTACATAAACTGAGAAAAAAGCAAATGGATGAGCTTTCATTCACCAGACTATGATCTTTCATCTTATGTAATTAAAAACCACGAACCCTTGTTTCCTCGCAACATGATAACTTATGACCCTGACTGCTGCAACTGTGATTTTATTGAGCTTGTTGAAAGATATAAATATCTTGGACTTTACACGGACACAACCTTCCGATGAAATACAAATATTCAAACGTTATCAGCGAAATTGCGTCTATGTGCATATAAACTTTACAAACTACAATTTGTTGAAAGCACACATACATATATCTTGGTTTACAAAGCTATCTGTGAATCTATATTGACTAATGGTTTGACAGTATACGGCTCAACTAACCTCACAAATATAAAGAAAATAGAAACTATTCAATCATCCATTGCTAAAATTATAATCCCATACAACTTAAGAAATTCATTTTATCATAGCGAAGAAAGACTAAATTATCTAGGCCAGTGTCTCGCAAACTTTTTTACTCTGCGGCACACTGAATCAAATTTTTTTTCCCGCAGCACACTGAATCTAATTTTTTTCACCGCGGCACACCTAAAAAAGAATTTTTGATGGTTACGTAAAAAGAGGAAAATTGAAGTTTCGTTAAATGCATTTCATTTAAAATTTAGATATGAACATATTTCAATGGGATGTATGAGCTTGCTTCTGCGAACAAATTTGCATTATTCTTGGCTCAAAGTTAGATAAACACACTCGCATCTGTTCATCAATTATCTGAAGCCGCTCACGCTTCTTAGATTTAATTTCAGTAATTATAATAATCAAAAATTAATTCCAAAATTTTGAAAAAGCTGGATAAATACTTACAAGATTTCAGTTGATAAAATCTGAAAGATTTTTATTAAAGCACGTCGATAGCACGTCGATAACACAAGTCAAGTCAAAATGAAATCTTTGGAATATCTAGTGTCAATCTGAAAATCTCTCACGGCACACTTGGAATCTCTCGCGGCAAACTGTATGCAGCGGCACACAGTTTGCAAGACACTGATCTAGGCATACTCTCTGTTCACAACCTTTACAAATATAGCATAACTTTAAAATATTCTTTTGACAATCAATTTAAGTCTAAAATCTCTCATGGGAAAAACACAAGGTTACAATCCAAAAATTATTTTCAACTTCCAAAAATATTAAACAATTACGGGAAATGTACAAGGCCATATACAATACCTTACGTGTTCAATCAATTGACAAGGGAAATTATTTTATTAAACAAATTTAAAGAAATAAAAAAAAGACTAAATATTTTCTTCTAGGAACTAAATTCAATATAAAAATTTGAACACCACAATGGGTTTCCACTGAGATACACATAATTCGATGACATTGTTTTAAAGTATATTTTATGTATTTTCATGTAACGTTATATTCTTCTCTCCTGCAGATAAGCAGATGCTTTGCTGGCCATTTGTTTAAACTTTTGTATAACTAACATGAATATGAATAAAGTTTATTACTATTATTAATAGCCATTCAAAAAGAGGGCACAAGTCTCGTGACCTTTCTATCCGTTTAATTTTTCTTTTCAAAATAACAGTTTTGAGGAGAGGGAGGAGCTCGCTAAAAGACTCTAGCACGAGGGCTCAGCGTTGCTTTGCTGCGCCATTAGTACTGGTGGTGCAACCTGGACACTTGGCCAGGAATATTTGGAGATATTTAACCCTTAGGGGATTAAATGAGTTTCGCAGCCTGAGACCTTGGCTTCTTGATGTTCCCAGATTCTGAGGCACCACTCTATTTCCTCTTCGAAGACATAAAAATATTCCTTGATTCACATGATTTTCCTTGTCATCTAATTCGGTAATTTCTTTCTATGTCTTCCCTTGAAAACCAACGGACTCTTGTACGATAAATATTTGCTTTTTACAAGGCATCCTACCTTTTTCTCAGGCACCAACTCAATCACGTAAGTACCAGATTGGAGTACCACAATTCGGTAAGTACCACACACGTCGCATCGGCACACAAGCCCAAAGATACCCCTTCCTTGATCCGGCCCTCTCTACGACTTCACTTCAGCGTGTGTCAAGATCTCTCTTATTTATGTCAGAGATCTGTTGGCTTAATGTCTCTACTAATGTCTCTACTTCAATTGTCTTAATGTCTCTACTTGGACACAGCCTTAGTTAACTGCCCCACCGATACAATAAAATCAAATACTCCCTGAATGCTGACACTAGAATTTACAAAAGTCTTTCAATATGTTGACTCTCAGAGTCAACGTCCCACGCTCATTCCCACCCGTTCGGCAGTGAAGGGAGAAGTATCCCCCACTTCACTCTCCTCTTCGTACCAACGGCTGTAGGCCTCATAAGGTCTCCTTCTGTTCATCCGCCGTCCGTCGGATGGGAGGTTAAGCCGTGGCCCGTGTGTGGGAGAGCCATACCCTGTGCACGTTAAAGAACACGCTGGATGGCCTTGAAGAGAGGCTACCATCTGTCTCCCAACAGCTGTTCCAGTGGGTCCACTCCCCCAACATTCTCTGAGCCTTCGGGGCCCTTGTGACCTGGCCATTTAGCCCATGGTGTGCAAAAAATTGCCGCTCAGAGGTAAAACAACCCAACCCAACCTTCTGTTCATAAAACCCTGCGGCGCCTGGGTCTGAGTTCTGCAGTCCGGCCTGTCCTTGGAAGGTCATACACGCAGCATGTGGCTCTCGCCTCACTAAATGCAACATCAGGGGGATGCATGCAACTCCAAGATGGGAGCATCCTTGACAGCATGACCCACAACTCCACGGGCCAGAAAGACGGTACATGCAACTTCCCAGTTGGTGCTCTTTTCACACTGTTCAAACTTTCACTTCCAAATCTCGAATGATTAGTGCGCTTGGCTATTGTTCTGAGGAACCTGGTTCTGGAAGACATCTGGCAAACCGTTTATAGAGAGTCGCCTTATAACCCGAGCCCCGGTAAGGCATGGATGTTTGTGTTGTCTTTATGCTGAGGTCCTGCCATCCTCACAGAAGTTCTACTATGCAGTATAAACTGACAAGCGTCTGTCAGACCTCTGTGGCAATCAGCTGCTTGATGGAGTGTTTGTTTATTTATCGTCTTTATTGCTTTCCCATTGGTGACTTACCCGTATGTGATTTTACGGGTCTTCTGGGTCTGAAGTGGCTCAGTCGGCAGCGCGACACGATCGTCATCTGCAACTCCCAGGTTCGAGTCCCAGCTGGGTCAGAGTTGATATTTATATCCACAAACCTCCCCACCCTACCCACGGTCACTAGGGGACACCGATGGGCTTGGAAAGGTCCTCGTCCGTCGGATGAGACGAAGCCCCGTGTGCGGGAGAGTCATACCCTGAGCATGTTAAAGAACACGCTGGATGGCTGTGACGGGAGACTACCATCTGTCTCTCAAACGATGTTCCAGTGGGTCACCTCCCCCAACCTTCTCTGAACCTTCGGGGTCCTTGTGACCTGGCCATTTAGCCGATTGTGTGCAAAAAAGTGCAGCTCAGACACAGACAGATGGTTGACAGTTTAGAAGAACCAACCAAGTGGTGGTGGTTTTACATCTGAGCCTCTTTTACCAAGTGGTGGTGGTTTTACATCTGAGCCTCTTTTACCAAGTGGTTGAGTGCTAATTGTGGAAGTGCAAACCACGAAGCCGACGTTCTTCCTAGAGACCAGCGTCTGAGGACAGGCTTAACTCCGTTGGTCCATTCACTTTAAAGTGAAGCTCTCGTCCCAGGAAGCGAACCAAATCTCCTCCCCGTGATTAAATTCCATATCCAAACATATACAACACATAATATCCAGATCACTAATAAGCATAAAAATAAGAAAGAAACAATTTATATGGTGGGAGAAACATGACACTTCTACCATCCTTTACTTTTTAAACTCTTTTTAAGTGGTACCTGAAGAAATGGGAAAGTATATAAGGCGAAAATTCATGATTTACACTGCTCACAAAAATTAGGGGATATTTCAAAATGAATATGAAGCGATAAAAAAGAGGCATTTGAATTTGTTTATTAAACAAGAACATCAGAAAAGCAAACGACATTTCAAAGAAAGTTGTTCGATTATGCAAATGAGATGCAAACTCAATTCACGTGATTGAGTAGCAAGTGACATATTGGTGGGGGTGAACAGAAGCATGTCAAACTGGACGAGAGTGGCACACATTGACTGTTCAGTAGGGTGTATGGTCACCTAAGACTGCCAAAACACACTGACAGCGATGAGGCATGGACAGGATCAGAATGTCCAGCAGTTCTTGTCGGATCTGCCACTCTTGCTCCAGGGCAACTTCCAACTCAACAAGTGTTGTGGGAGGCATTGGACGGTTTGCCAGATGTATTCCCAGTGCATCCCAAGCATGTTCAATGGGATTCAGGTCTGGTTAAAGTGAAGGCCAGTCCCTACGTTCGATTCCTGCCTCCTGAAGCATGTTGTTGACGAGATGCGCACTGTGGGGCCTTGCATTATCGTCCATGAAAAGAAAGTTGTTTCCAACTGCTCTAGCATAGGGTACCATTATAGGATGCAGGACCTCATCTCGATATCTGACAGCAGTCAGCGATCCGTTTCTGATGACGTGGAGGTCGGTACGACCACCAATGCTGATGCCAGCCCACAATATGATTCCACAACCACCGAAGGAGTCCCTTTCTCGCATGAAACGTGGATTCTCCCGTGTTTCTCGTTCACGCCAGATCATGACACGATGATTGTTAGGCTGCAGACTGAACCGTGACTCATCAGAGAAGAGGACAGTTGACCACTCATCACGGGTCCAATGACGATGCTCATCAGCCCACCTTCTACGAGTTCTATGGTGTTCAACAGATAACGGAATGCATACCATTGGTCGCCGGGCATGCAGTCCAACACGATGGAGCCGATTTCGTATGGTCTGGGTGTATATCCGTCGTCTAGTGGCAGCAAGAAACTGTCCCGCAGCTCTGTTGCATTGCTGCGCCTGTTCCTTCTTGTAAATAAGGTCAAGTACCGGTCATCTCTTGCTGTTGTGGCAGATGGGCAACCCTGCCCTCGTCTTCTTCGAACTGTGCCAGTCTCTTGAAAGCGATTCCACAGTCTGCTAATCACGCTTTGGGATGTTCCAAGTGCTGTTGCTACTGTCTTCTGTGTTTGACCAGCTTCAAGACATCCTATGGCTCTCCAGGCTTCGCAATCGGGCAAATCGTGTTGCAGAGGCATTGCAAGGGCTGTGAAATTGCAGGATATGCACTTTCAAGATCAGGGAACGTGCAGATACTCCAATGCTTTCAACCTTTTGTATAGTGCATTTTCACCAATGAAATAAAAGTTGGGTTTGAATCTCATTTGCATAATCGAACAACTTTCTGTGACTTGTCGTTTGCTTTTCTGATGTTCTTGTTTAATAAAAAAAGTCAAATGCTTTATTTTTATATCGCTTTATATTCATTTTGAAATATCCCCTAATTTTTGTGAGCAGTGTATTTTAGATTAATATTGTACCTAGAAAGGTACATTATAGATCACGGTTTTCTATAAAATTAATCTTTTTGACATTGAAGCGATATTTTAGTTATTAATTATCTGAAACTATAAATAGAGTGGAAGAAATATATATATATATACATATATACACCCAATTCTGTTTTTATACGGATTTTTTTACACGATTTTGATTTAACACGGTTTAGAAAAAAATAAAGTTGTCTTTCTACACGATTTATTTCGATGTAACACAGTTCAAACTGCACCTTTTTAAACATCTCCATTTGAATTTAATTCTGAAAAAATATTTCTATTGAAGAAAAAATTCCTAGAATTTACATTTATAACAAAGATGCCGCTTTTAGGGTCACATTTTTCGAAGTAGTTTTAACTTTGAAAATGTACCATAGATACACATTTTGTGCACTAAAATCCCCAAAATAGAAACTACACCAACATAAGTACACAACAAGTTTTCTCTATTTAATTCTCTATTTTATGGAAAAATTTTACGAAACCTACTTCATTGGGAATAAAGTGGCAACATTGAGTTCGTGGAATTCCCCTCAATTTATCTTCAATACATACGTTAGTCTTGGTCTCTCATTTCGTGTTTAAAGTTAGAAGCTCTCTCCTACAGGCGACCCATGTCAATTTGACAGCTATCTCCTACAGACGGCCCATGTCAAATTGACAGCTCTCTCGTACAGGCGACCCATGTCAAATTCACAGCTCTCTTTTACAGGCGACCCATGTCAAATTCACAGCTCTCTTTTACAGGCGACCCATGTCAAATTCACAGCTCTCTTGTACAGGGAACCAAGGCAAATTAAGAAATTTCTTGTATAGAGACAATGGAAAAGTCACAGCAAAATTTTTTATCAAGAACAGACTATATTAATGATATTTTAAAGTTTTATTACTTTCAAATATTAGATCCCTTAAAAAGGTAAAATTTTTAAACTAATGCAAGATCCATAAAATGAAAATAATATTTTATTAGTGCCTACTCGAAAAAAATAGTAGTAAAGCAAAAGAGCTCATGAAAAAATATTTTCTTTTAAGCGAGAAAATTGAATGAATAATAAAAAATTTGTTAACAAATAACCTTATTTATAATATCACTTGAACAGTTGTCTTTTTGGTTATAATAAGTAACTTATATTAATTTATTTTATATATTATTGCATTAAAATTATGGTATAGGACATTATGTTTATTATTGCGATATAGCCTATGGCTACTTTTCTTTTCTTTCTACCTTGCTGAGGAGTGGTCAACCACACAGGGTCCTGGTGCTGACCATATAAACCTACTGGACTGGACAGATATATGGCTCTGAGCTTGATTATGGATCCTGATTTTGCTGCACTGGTGGGCTTCTGTGGAGGGATAACCTTCTGCTGTGTTTTCTGTTTGTTTGTGGGTTGACAGCCTCAAGTGAATAGATTCACAGGATATGTTTATCAGCTGGTGGATAATCCTGAGCAGAGGTCATCGCAGGCACCTGAATTCTTTGCTTCTATTGGCATCGTCAAATTCTACATTGGAGGAAGTCTTCCAGTGTAGATGGCTTCAACCTTTAGTGGTGGGGGAACGGGTCTTTGCCCCATGTCTGCGATTAGGGGGCTGTTTGATATTGTCGGCATTCCCTCTCTCAATAAACATAGTTTCTTTAAACATCCCACTAACCATTTTCTCTCCATAGGTAGTTGGAATGTGAGGACTCTGCACAAAGCTTTTTCTCTTGATGTCCTCACACAAGAATTCCACAGTTATAATTTAGATATTCTCGGCTTGCAAGAGACCAGATGGACAGATAAAGGTCAGATTCTTAAAAATAATCTTAAATTTCTCTTTTCAGGGAGGGACGACAAGAAGCATCACCAAGGCGTGGGTCTTCTTCTCAGCAGACACGCTAGTGATGCTCTTCTAGGATATGAGTGCATTAATGAAAGGTTTCTTACAGCAAAATTTCAGAGAAGTTTGAATGTTATCTGTTGAATGTTATCTGTTGTTATGCCCCAGTGAGGATGACGATGAGGATGAGAAGGATAGGTTTTATGGACAACTTCGGGATATTTTGAATTCTGTCAAGAAAGGAGATATTACCCTTGTTCTTGGTGACTTCAATGCCAAAGTTGGTACTGACTCTGACCTTTGGGGAGGAGTAATAGGCCCTTTTGGTATTGGTAGCTGCAATGGCAATGGGCAACGTCTTACAGGTAAGTAAACTCAATGGATTCAGAATAACTAACACTTATTACAAACACCGCGACATACATAAGTACACATGGGTTTCACCCGATGGGCTGCATAAGAATATAATTGATTATATATTAATTAACAACAAATTAGCTAGTTCTGTTAGGAATACCAGGTCATATAGGGGAGCTGAAATTGGATTTGACCATTACCTTGTTAAAAGTGTGTTGCAAATTAAACTTAAAAAGTGTTGTGCAAGGGTTAAAAAATTTACTTTTAATACTGAAGCTCTGAAAGATCCAGTTATAGCCAAAGCTTACCATGATAGGTTACTCAGTCATTATGACAGTCATGGTATGCTTACTACTGAAGTTGAGGAAGAATGGGATCATTTTAAACAGGCTTTTTTGGACACTAACAGTACACCTTTAGGAAAAAAGGAGCACAAGAGTCTGAATTATCTGAGTGATAAGGCACTTGAGCTTATTTCGGAAAGAAAGAACTGCAGGAATGTTCTTAATCAATACCCTACTAGTCCTGATAGAAAGCATTACAGAGAACGTAATAAACGTGTAAAGGATCAGTTAGCTGCTGCTAAGAATCTTTCGCTTGCTGGTTTGGCTGACAAAGCCGAGGAAGCAGTTAGACAGCACAACAGCAGAGAGCTGTACCAGATAGTTTAATGTTTTGTGTGGTAGAAAACGGACAGGTATACAGGGATTGAAGGATAAACAAGGTAAGGTTATAGAAGGGGAGGATTCTGTCATGGCTAGGTGGGCTGAGCATTTCAGTGATATTCTAAACAATGCAGTTAGTTCTATTCCCATTGTATGCAATGATGATAGATGCATTGGTAGCTTTAATGTTGGCCCTATAACACAATCTGAAGTTATTTTGGCTGTTTCTAAACTTAAACTGCATAAATCCCCAGGGGTAGATGAAATTACTACAGAAATGTTTAGAGCTGGGAATGTTTCGGTTACCACTTGGATGACTGAAATTCTGAATATATTTTATGATAAAGGCATGGTTCCTAAGGATTTTACCAGAGCTATTGTTATCCTTATTTTCAAAAAAGGTGATCGTAGTTCTTGTGATAACTATAGAGGTATCAGACTACTCTCTGTTCCAGGTAAAGTTCTTTCCATGATTGTGCTTAATAGAATTAAGAATCTGGTTGACAGTCAATTGCGTGACGAGCAATGTGGATTCAGAAGTGGTAGGGGATGTGTGGATCAGATATTTTCACTTAGGCAGCTTCTTGAGAAATGTTTAGAATTTCAGAAACCTTTGGTTGCTAGCTTTGTTGATTTCAAAAAGGCCTTAGACTCTGTTGATCATCATAATTTGTGGTTGATTGTGAAATCATATGGTATACCAGACAAGTTAGTTAACATAATGAAAGCTCTCTATAATAACACTGAGTCGTGAGTGAGAGTTGGTAAGGCTTGTAGCATTTGGTTTAGTATTACTTCTGATATTCGACAAGGGTGCATTTTGTCTCCTATTCTCTTTAGCTTGGTTATTGATTATGTTATGCGAAATTCACTTCGAGGGAAAGATTTTGGACTTAAATGGACTGGAGATACGAAAATTTCTGATTTAGATTATACTGATGATTTAGCCCTTTTGTCAAATGATGTTGATGAGATGAACTCTTTTATTCGAGCTGTTGATGAGACTGGTAGTAGAGTAGGTTTGGTTATAAACAGGGAGAAAACTAAAATGATGAAAATTGGTCAAGCAGGCTGTAATTCAGTTAATCTGAATGGTTGCAGTCTTGAGCAGGTGTCACAGTTTAATTATCTTGGGAGCTATGTAACAGACAATGGTGATGTGCGGCATGAGATTAACAGATGAATAGGAATTGCTGCTAGGACTTTTAAGAATCTATGGAGAGTATGGAGAAATAGGCGTATACACCTAAAGACTAAAATTAGACTGTATAATAGTTTGGTTCTTTCTAGAGTTAGTTATGGTAGTGAAACTTGGACACTTTGTAAACAAGATACCAGGAAACTAGATGCTTTTGATTCCAGATGCTTACGCAGTATCGTGGTTCAACTTTGTAACTAATGATGAGGGTAGGCAAAGGAGATTGCAACCTCCTTTAAACAGCATATTGTGCAGAGAGAGACTCCGTTGGTTTGGCCATGTTGCCCGTATGGATAATTATAGATTGGAGAATAGGGTTATGAACAGTGTGCCTAAAGGCCTCAGAAAGAAGGGGAGACCTAGGATGCGGTGGGCAGACAATGTTAAACAGGACCTTGTTAGAATTGGTGTACAGTGGCCAGATGCAGTAGATATGGCTCAGGATCGACTTGCTTGGAGAACTAAATTGCACGGTCTGGTTGGACCTCCGTAGCCCATGGCTGCTTGAGGATGATGATGATAACGATGATGAGCCTGCAACAATAATTCATTCGTTCGTGCATGTTTCATTCATTCTTGAGCATAGCAAAAAAAAAATTCTTGAGGGAGTTTCACCTGTATTTCAAATTTAATCAGAAGTGTATCCACCATCTTCTATGATTTGGGCCTATTTCGCACAAAATTCTTTAGCAACCGGCTCATCTCCAGATGCAACTTCACCTTTTATCTTTACGTTATGAAACGCCTGTCTTTGAAGAAATCCTGCAAGCCAACCTGTACTTGCAGAAATTCATAATTTTTAACTGAGCTGATATGGTTGGTTCCATTTCTTGTATCTGCTTATATATTCGTAATGCCATCTGTTTGATGGTATTTCCGTCTAGAGGTATTCTTTTGGCGAGTTATCTTTTATTCTCATTACCAGTGCCTTTTCCATCTTCATTTTTACATTATCTCTCGTGTACGATGACGACTTAGCATTCCAGAAAGCACCGATTTTCTAATAGCATCTTCATTTTTCTTGATGTTTCTTACGGTAGCTTCGTTCAAACCAAAATATTTACCTATGGATATTGAACCTTCTCCAGTTGCAAGACTATCTAAAATCTGGATCTTAGTATCCAAAACGATAGCTTTCCTTTTCTGCTTTTGTATAGTTGAATTATCCGACATCGTGGTAAGTCTTACCAAAATTATTTCAATTGTAGTTAATAAATTAGATGATGAAAATTTGTAAATTCCTATCAGCAAAATTTAATAAATTTATATTACGCACACAAAACTTCGAAAAACAATTTTTTTTTCGATTTCTTCTATTAAACGTCTAAACACTTCTAACTTTAAACACGAAATGAGAGACCAAGACTAGCGTATGTATTGAAGATAAATTGAGGGAAATTCCACGAACTCAATGTTGCCACTTTATTCCCAAGGAAGTAGGTTTTGTACAATTTTTCCATAAAATAGAGAATTAAATAGAGAAAACTTGTTTTTGTACTTATGTTGGTGTAGTTTCTATTTTGGGGATTTTAGTGCACAAAATGTGTATCTATGGTACATTTTCAAAGTTAATACTACTCCGAAAAATGTGACCCTAAAAGCGGCATCTTTGTTATAAATGCAAATTCTAGGAATTTTTTCTTCGATAGAAATATTTTTTCAGAATTAAATTCAAATGGAGATGTTTAAAAAGGTGCAGTTTGAACTGTGTTACATCGAAATATATCGTGTAGAAAGACAACTGAATTTTTTTCTAAACCGTGTTAAATCAAAATCGTGTAAAAAAATCCGTATAAAAACAGAATTGGGTGTATATATGTATATATATATATATTTCCTCCACTCTATCTATAGTTTCAGATAATTAATAACTAAAATATCGCTTCAATGTCAAAAAGATTAATTTTATAGAAAACCATGATCTATAATGTACCTTTCTAGGTACAATATTAATCTAAAATACACTGCTCACAAAAATTAGGGGATATTTCAAAATGAATATCAGGCGATATAAAAAAGAAGCATTTGATTTTTTTTATTTAACAAGAACATCAGAAAAGCAAACGACAAGTCACAGAAAGTTGTTCGATTATGCAAATGAGATGCAAAACCAACTTTTATGTCATTGGTGAAAATGCACTATACAAAAGGCTGAGAGTACTGGAGTATCTGCAAGTTCCCTGATCTTGAAAGTGAACATCCTGCAATTTCACAGCCCTTGCAATGCCCCTGCAACACGATTTGCCCGAATGCGAAGCCTGGAGAGCCATCGGACGTCTTGAAGTTGGTCAAACACAGAAGACAGTGGCAACAACACTTGGAACATCCCAAAGCGTGATTAGAGACTGTGGAATCGCTTTCAAGAGACTGGCACAGTACGAAGAAGACGAGGGCAGGGTCGCCCATCTGCCACAACAGCAAGAGATGACCGCTACTTGACCTTATTGGCAAGAAGGAACAGGCGCAGCAATGCAACAGAGCTGCGGGGACAGTTTCTTGCTGCCACTAGACGACGGATATGCACCCAGACCATACGAAATCGGCTCCATCGTGTTGGACTGCATGCCCGTCGACCAATGGTATGCATTCCGTTATCTGCTGAACACCGTAGAACCCATAGAAGGTGGGCTGATGAGCATTGTCGTTGGACCCGTGATGAGTGGTCAACTGTCCTCTTCTCTGATGAGTCACGGTTCAGTCTGCAGCCTGACAATCGTCGTGTCCTGATCTGTCGTGAACGAGGAACACGGGAGAATCCACATTTCATGCGAGAAAGGGACTCCTTCGGTGGTCGTGGAATCATGGTGTGGGCTGGCAGCAGCATTGGTGGTCGTACCGACTTCCACGTCATCAGAAACGGATCGCTGACTGCTGTCAGATATCGAGATGAGGTCCTGCAACCTATGCTGGAGCAGTTGGAAACAACTTTCTTTTCATCGACGATAATGCAATGCCCCACCGTGCGCATCTCGTCAACAACATGCTTCAGGAGGCAGGAATCAAACACATGGACTGGCCTTCACTTTCTCCAGACCTGAATCCCATTGCTTGGGATGCACTGAGAAGACATCTGGCAAACCGTCCAATGCCTCCCACAACACTTCTTGAGCTGGAAATTGCCCTGGAGCAAGAGTGGCAGAGGATCCCACAAGAACTGCTGGACATTCTGATCCTATCCATGCCCCATCGCTGTCAGTGTGTTTTGGCAGTCTTGGGTGACCATACACCCTACTGAACAGTCAATGTGTGCCACTCTCGTCCAGTTTGACATGCTTCTGTTCACCCCCACCAATATGTCACTTGCTACTCAATCACGTGAATTGAGTTTGCATCTCATTTGCATAATCGAACAACTTTCTTTGAAATGTCGTTTGCTTTTCTGATGTTCTTGTTTAATAAACAAATTCAAATGCCTCTTTTTTATCGCTTCATATTCATTTTGAAATATCCCCTAATTTTTGTGAGCAGTGTAAATCATGAAGTTTCGCCTTATATACTTTCCCATTTCTTCAGGTACCACTTAAAAAGAGTTTAAAAAGTAAAGGATGGTAGAAGTGTCATGTTTCTCCCACCATATAAATTGTTTCTTTCTTATTTTTATGCTTATTAGTGATCTGGATATTATGTGTTGTATATGTTTGGATATGGAATTTAATCACGGGGAGGAGATTTGGTTCGCTTCCTGGGACGAGAGCTTCACTTTAAAGTGAATGGACCAACGGAGTTAAGCCTGTCCTCAGACGCTGGTCTCTAGGAAGAACGTCGGCTTCGTGGTTTGCACTTCCACAATTAGCACTCAACCACTTGGTAAAAGAGGCTCAGATGTAAAACCACCACCACTTGGTAAAAGAGGCTCAGATGTAAAACCACCACCACTTGGTTGGTTCTTCTAAACTGTCAACCATCTGTCTGTGTCTGAGCTGCACTTTTTTGCACACAATCGGCTAAATGGCCAGGTCACAAGGACCCCGAAGGTTCAGAGAAGGTTGGGGGAGGTGACCCACTGGAACATCGTTTGAGAGACAGATGGTAGTCTCCCGTCACAGCCATCCAGCGTGTTCTTTAACATGCTCAGGGTATGACTCTCCCGCACACGGGGCTTCGTCTCATCCGACGGACGAGGACCTTTCCAAGCCCATCGGTGTCCCCTAGTGACCGTGGGTAGGGTGGGGAGGTTTGTGGATATAAATATCAACTCTGACCCAGCTGGGACTCGAACCTGGGAGTTGCAGATGACGATCGTGTCGCGCTGCCGACTGAGCCACTTCAGACCCAGAAGACCCGTAAAATCACATACGGGTAAGTCACCAATGGGAAAGCAATAAAGACGATAAATAAACAAACACTCCATCAAGCAGCTGATTGCCACAGAGGTCTGACAGACGCTTGTCAGTTTATACTGCATAGTAGAACTTCTGTGAGGATGGCAGGACCTCAGCATAAAGACAACACAAACATCCATGCCTTACCGGGGCTCGGGTTATAAGGCGACTCTCTATAAACGGTTTGCCAGATGTCTTCCAGAACCAGGTTCCTCAGAACAATAGCCAAGCGCACTAATCATTCGAGATTTGGAAGTGAAAGTTTGAACAGTGTGAAAAGAGCACCAACTGGGAAGTTGCATGTACCGTCTTTCTGGCCCGTGGAGTTGTGGGTCATGCTGTCAAGGATGCTCCCATCTTGGAGTTGCATGCATCCCCCTGATGTTGCATTTAGTGAGGCGAGAGCCACATGCTGCGTGTATGACCTTCCAAGGACAGGCCGGACTGCAGAACTCAGACCCAGGCGCCGCAGGGTTTTATGAACAGAAGGTTGGGTTGGGTTGTTTTACCTCTGAGCTGCAATTTTTTGCACACCATGGGCTAAATGGCCAGGTCACAAGGGCCCCGAAGGCTCAGAGAATGTTGGGGGAGTGGACCCACTGGAACAGCTGTTGGGAGACAGATGGTAGCCTCTCGTCAAGGCCATCCAGCGTGTTCTTTAACGTGCACAGGGTATGGCTCTCCCACACACGGGCCACGGCTTAACGTCCCATCCGACGGACGGCGGATGAACAGAAGGAGACCTTATGAGGCCTACAGCCGTTGATACGAAGAGGAGAGTGAAGTGGGGGATACTTCTCCCTTCACTGCCGAACGGGTGGGAATGAGCGTGGGACGTTGACTCTGAGAGTCAACATATTGAAAGACTTTTGTAAATTCTAGTGTCAGCATTCAGGGAGTATTTGATTTTATTGTATCGGTGGGGCAGTTAACTAAGGCTGTGTCCAAGTAGAGCATTAAGACAATTGAAGTAGAGACATTAGTAGAGACATTAAGCCAACAGATCTCTGACATAAATAAGAAAGATCTTGACACACGCTGAAGTGAAGTCGTAGAGAGGGCCGGATCAAGGAAGGGGTATCTTTGGGCTTGTGTGCCGATGCGACGTGTGTGGTACTTACCGAATTGTGGTACTCCAATCTGGTACTTACGTGATTGAGTTGGTGCCTGAGAAAAAGGTAGGATGCCTTGTAAAAAGCAAATATTGATCGTACAAGAGTCCGTTGGTTTTCAAGGGAAGACATAGAAAGAAATTACCGAATTAGATGACAAGGAAAATCATGTGAATCAAGGAATATTTTTATGTCTTCGAAGAGGAAATAGAGTGGTGCCTCAGAATCTGGGAACATCAAGAAGCCAAGGTCTCAGGCTGCGAAACTCATTTAATCCCCTAAGGGTTAAATATCTCCAAATATTCCTGGCCAAGTGTCCAGGTTGCACCACCAGTACTAATGGCGCAGCAAAGCAACGCTGAGCCCTCGTGCTAGAGTCTTTTAGCGAGCTCCTCCCTCTCCTCAAAACTGTTATTTTGAAAAGAAAAATTAAACGGATAGAAAGGTCACGAGACTTGTGCCCTCTTTTTGAATGGCTATTAATAATAGTAATAATCTTTATTCATATTCATGTTAGTTATACAAAAGTTTAAACAAATGGCCAGCAAAGCATCTGCTTATCTGCAGGAGAGAAGAATATAACGTTACATGAAAATACATAAAATATACTTTAAAACAATGTCATCGAATTATGTGTATCTCAGTGGAAACCCATTGTGGTGTTCAAATTTTTATATTGAATTTAGTTCCTAGAAGAAAATATTTAGTCTTTTTTTTATTTCTTTAAATTTGTTTAATAAAATAATTTCCCTTGGCAATTGATTGAACACGTAAGGTATTGTATATGGCCTTGTACATTTCCCGTAATTGTTTAATATTTTTGGAAGTTGAAAATAATTTTTGGATTGTAACCTTGTGTTTTTCCCATGAGAGATTTTAGACTTAAATTGATTGTCAAAAGAATATTTTAAAGTTATGCTATATTTGTAAAGGTTGTGAACAGAGAGTATGCCTAGATCAGTGTCTTGCAAACTGTGTGTCGCGGCATACAGTTTGCCGCGAGAGATTCCAAGTGTGCCGTGAGAGATTTTCAGATTGACACTAGATATTCCAAAGATTTCATTTTGACTTGACTTGTGTTATCGACGTGCTATCGACGTGCTTTAATAAAAATCTTTCAGATTTTATCAACTGAAATCTTGTAAGTATTTATCCAGCTTTTTCAAAATTTTGGAATTAATTTTTGATTATTATAATTACTGAAATTAAATCTAAGAAGCGTGAGCGGCTTCAGATAATTGATGAACAGATGCGAGTGTGTTTATCTAACTTTGAGCCAAGAATAATGCAAATTTGTTCGCAGAAGCAAGCTCATACATCCCATTGAAATATGTTCATATCTAAATTTTAAATAAAATGCATTTAACGAAACTTCAATTTTCCTCTTTTTACGCAACCATCAAAAATTCTTTTTTAGGTGTGCCGCGGTGAAAAAAATTAGATTCAGTGTGCTGCGGGAAAAAAAAATTTGATTCAGTGTGCCGCAGAGTAAAAAAGTTTGCGAGACACTGGCGTAGATAATTTAGTCTTTCTTCGCTATGATAAAATGAATTTCTTAAGTTGTATGGGATTATAATTTTAGAAATGGATGATTGAATAGTTTCTATTTCCTTTATATTTGTGAGGTTAGTTGAGCCGTATACTGTCAAACCATTAGTCAATATAGATTCACAGATAGCTTTGTAAACCAAGATATATGTATGTGTGCTTTCAACAAATTGTAGTTTGTAAAGTTTATATGCACATAGACGCAATTTCGCTGATAACGTTTGAATATTTGTATTTCATCGGAAGGTTGTGTCCGTGTAAAGTCCAAGATATTTATATCTTTCAACAAGCTCAATAAAATCACAGTTGCAGCAGTCAGGGTCATAAGTTATCATGTTGCGAGGAAACAAGGGTTCGTGGTTTTTAATTACATAAGATGAAAGATCATAGTCTGGTGAATGAAAGCTCATCCATTTGCTTTTTTCTCAGTTTATGTAAATACGATTAATGTTACACCAGTTAACAATTTTGTTAAAATCATCCTGTGTATCTCGGACTGTCTCTCCTATATTGTGATTCACGTTAACCAAGGCGGTGTCATCAGCATATATATAAGGAGAGCCCTTCAGTTTAAGGTTAGCTAGATCATTAATATAAATAATGAATAAAAGCGGACCTAAAATTGAACCTTGTGGAACACCAGTGTACACTGTTCTCTTCTCACTAAAATTGCCATTAAATTTGGTAACATGCACTCTGTTTTTTAAATAATTTTCAAACCATTTAAGGGTAATACCTCGAACAACATAGGTATACAATTTTTGAAGTAAAATATCGTG
This sequence comes from Ryuthela nishihirai, assembly GCA_038380435.1. Lineage (NCBI taxonomy): Eukaryota > Metazoa > Arthropoda > Arachnida > Araneae > Heptathelidae > Ryuthela > Ryuthela nishihirai. Next base: position 3,324,890 of record JAWZYU010000041.1, read on the forward strand.
ATCTAATGTATCAAATGCCTTACGAAAGTCCAGAAAGATAGCAACTGCTTTTTTTCCGTTGTTTAAAGTTCCATTAATGACGTCAGAAAACTCCGTTAAAAGTATAATTGTATTTTTACCTTTTTGGAAACCATATGGCTTTTTACTTATAATGTTATGTTTTTTCAAGAAATTGGCTAGAAGATTAGCTACATATCTTTCAAATATTTTGTGAAGAACGGGTAATATGGCAATGGGCCTATAGTTAGTGCAATCGGATTTAGTTCCACTTTTGTAAATTGGTCTTAAAACAGCAATTTTGTGTTTATTAGGAATGTTTCCTGTAGATAGTTTTCATTGATAAAGTTTTTCACGAGATCAGCTAAGGAGATTTTGCATGTTTTAATGTGCTTTATGTGTACCTGATTGTACCATGTAATTTTTTTTCATTTAAGTCGCTTAGAATTTTGAAAGTTTCTTGTTTTGAGATGGGAGTAATAAAAATTGAGGGAAAAGAAGTTTGGATATGTTTAGGAACTGTAGAGAGATTCTGTATACGGTTATCGTCTCTAAGATTGATAATAGTATCTGCAAAGGTGTTGTTAAATTTCTCTGCTGCTTGAGTTTCAGACATACCTTGTGGTATATTCATCATGATAAAATCGTCAATGGCAGTTTTAGGTTTATTGTTGATAATTTGGTTGATGAGTTCCCAATTTTGCTTTGGATTATATTTACAAGACTCAAATTGTTTCAAGTAATATTTTTTCTTTTCCTGTCTAATAAGGGACGTGACTGTGTTTCTTAAGTTTGTGTATAGTAATTTAAAATTTCTGCTTCTTAAGTTAATTTTGTAATCAATCCAAGCCGAGTCTCTTTTTCGTATTAAGTTTATTATTTCCTGATTTATCCAGTCTTTGCTACAATTACGTTGTTTAATTTTTGAGCCATCCGATAGCTTATTATTTTTGTTATTGTTAACAATCGCCGTATATTTTTTTATGAATGTTTCATAAAGTACATCTATTAGTTCTTAATTTGGGGTTTCGTTTCCAGTGTCTCTGTCCATCCAGTTTGTTAGGCTTATTTCTTTGCATATGTTTTTATGATCTAAGATAGTTTTCGTGTTAAAATTGCTTGTATAGCTTTTTAGTGTGATTGGACGAATTCCAAAGTTTTTTTTCCCGCAAGTTGCCGCAATTAATTAGTGGTCTGCGATCCTACTGCAAAAAATCATTGAATTTGTGTTGAGTTTAATGTCATGTGGGACGTTAATGTGATCAATGCATGTCTGAGAGAGAGAGAGTCACCAATGATGTAGGTATTTCTAGGTATTTGGCAACTCCGTGTTTTTTGATATTTTTTATATCTAAATTAAAGTCTCCAACTAGTATTTGATTGCGATGTTTATCAGTTGTTTCGAACCGGTTTTTGAGATTAGAAAGAAAAGTGTTAATGTTAGAGCCTGGTGATCTGTAAATAGCAAGTAAATTGAAAGTTAAATTACCCTTATAGATATTTTTATTCAATGTTTCAGCAGGAATTGCAAGTGAAGGTATCGTTTTGACTAATAATGTGTCGCGGAAGAAAAGTAGAATCCCATGTTCAAACGCACCAGGAGTTCTCGTAAAAAATTGATTAAATTTTCCAGATTGAACAATGGAGCATCCGTGTTGAGGATATTAGTTTCTATCAATATAATAATATCTAAAAATTTCAAGATATCTTTAAGATATACCAGTTTTTTTTTTCAGACTTTGGATGTTCACATGCAGAAAGCTTAAATGTTTATCAGATTCATAACATAATTTACTAGTCAAGAACCATTTCTTAATTTCTTCATAGTCGCACAGAACATTTTCGTTGTGATCAAATGTTGGTAAGTCATCAAAACGAAAAGTCGCCATGGCAAAACAAATATGATGAAGCAAATAAGCAATATATTTCCCGTTTAAAATTCATCGAAATTCGTCAGCATATCAATTCGAATTACGCTGTCACCATCAGTTTTTCTCATCATGATTTTTCCGTTTCGAAACCAGACGTATTTAAAAATTTTTCATTTGGCCAGGCACCTCGGTTTCCAGAAAAGTTCTCTGTTTAAATATAATAAAATAATATATAAATACCCCCTCAAGCAACTGCTTGCCACAGAGGTCTGACAGGAGCCTGTCAGTTTATATGCCACAGTAGAAGATCTGAGAGGATGGCAGGACCTCAGCAGAAAAACAACACATACAACCATGCCTTATCCGGGGCTCGAACCAAGGTCCCTTAGATCAGTAGCCAAGCGCGCTAACCACTCGGAGTTAAATTTTCATTTAGATACACTGGCGTTTTTTTAGCGTCATCAATAACGTTACTGGCAAAGATTTTCGATTTCTTTTTTGACATCCATTGTTCACGTTCGTTTCTAGATTTTTTTTTAAAGAATATAATTTTTATTCATAAGAGTAAAGAATACAAATACATTTACAATTTGACCCGCAAAGCTAAATAGCTTATCTGCAGGAAAATTAATAAATTATATTAAACATAGGTCATTCACCCACAAAAATGGTGTACATCAAATAAATCCACAAAACACAACACATAAAAATCAGCTAACTAGAAAATACCAAATAATTTCTTAATTCCATTTTAAGTCTTCTAAAAGAGTCTATATTATATAATCGCAGGTGTTTTTTTCTTGTTCCTTGTTGGCAGTCTGTGTAAGGCTTCAATTTGATCAATGTTAAAATTATTTATATCCAGCGCTTTTGCAACATTGATCATTATCTGATTTAGATTTCTTTCTCATCCTGGTCGTCCATTGGAATGCCATGTATCTCGATATTTCGGTTTATGCCGTATTGCTCAAGATCATTAATTTGCAACTTTAGAGCCGTATTCTCTTGAGTGAGATCTGCACATGTAGTTTCAATGGTAGCTACTTTACTCATAGTGTCTTGTTGCGCCGTTTCATATTCGTAAAATTTATTCAATAGTGTATCATATTGAGATGATAAAAATTCTACTGAATGCTTCAAGTCTTTGATTTCGTTTCGTAAGTGCCTTATTTCATTTAGTAACGTTTGAAAGTTTCTAGCTTCTTGTTGCGCCGAAGACGGGTGCCGTATACTAGAGTTACAGTCTTCTCCAAGTGTCTTAGAGAAGCAGTGACCCAAGGATTTCTCCTGGCTGTAGTCACTGTTGTTATTCGATGTCGGTGACGGTGATACACGTGTGTTATTCTTTGGAGGCGTATTGTCTCAGTTTTCTTCATCTGAAATGGGTCTGTTGTTTGTCCTGCTTAATTTGCAGTCAGTACAGAGTAACGTTTTTTTCTCCTCTTGAGTCATATTTTTATAGTTTCTCTCCGTTGTGCCAGAACACCCAAAATGAAGTTTCCCTTTGCATCCACTGCATAGGATATGGTCGGATTAGGAGAAATTGTTTCTCCACAGCTGTAACATATTGAATTCATTGTGTAGAGAGTTTTGGCTCACAAGTTGGATTGGATTGTTTTACCTCTGAGCTGCACTTTTTTGCACACCATGGGCTAAATGGCCAGGTCACATGGACCCCGAAGGCTCAGAGAAGGTTGGGGGAGGGGACCAACTGGAACAGCTGTTGGGAGACAGATGGTATCCTCCCGTCAAGGCCATCCAGCGTATTCTTTAACGTGCACAGGGTATGGCTCTCCCGCACACGGGGCCACGGCTTAACGTCCCATCCAACGGACGGCGGCCTTTTCAAGCACATCGGTGTCCCCTACTGACCGTGGGCAGGGCGGGGAAATTTTGCGGAGATAAATCTCAACGCTGACCCAGCTGGGACTCGAACCTGGGAACTACAGATTACGAGCATGGCGCGCTACCGACTGAGCCAACCCCGCCCCGGCTCCCAAGTTCAACGGCGGAAACCACTATTGGGAGATGCAGAAATTGGGCCCGGTACTAAGTAATAAAGAAATATTTTTAAACATAAAGCAAAACCATGTAATAGTCATCAAGCACCGGGTCCTGGATCAGACGAACCATAATAGCTATGCCACTGCGTTGCAGCTCGATTGCAAGATAAATCTCGGGGGTCGGGAAAAATTGCTAGAGTTAAGTTCGCACAAGTTGCATTAGGTGCAAGAACAGTGTATTATCACACGGTATATTAACCTACAAGTACTTTATTTTGATGGAAAAAGTAATGGAGGGTTTTCGGCGAGGCTTAATGGTGTGTCATGTCCACCTTTGTTTTATCATGTGGACACGACTGTTGACGTGGAGGGTCATGGACGCCCTTATCCTCGTTCGATAGTGCCATTTCACATTGCCTCCATTTTGGATGTCCAGTTCGACGAAGAGGAACGCTGCCACTGGCACAGAATCATCCAGAATGGCCAAGAAACCCCCAGATGGCAGAGGGACTACGTGATATGCCTGGTAAACAACTTTGGCCAGAGGGGATCTAAGATTCGCACCTCGGCTACTCTGGCCATTCACTAATTGCCACGAATGGAAGTAGGTGACCTCTGCCTGGGGGCCGGACAGGTACATCGGAAAAAGGTGTAAAAATTTGGGACATTCTCGTCGCTGACTTGAAGGAAGGAGGACGTGAGCTGTTGTCTCTGAAAAGTAAAATGAGCAGCAGCAGCCGAGAGCGCCGGTGAGATGCAATGAGATAGCCGAGGGGTGAAAGCCTACAGCTACCGACAGCGGCTGACCAACTGCGATGTCGTCCCCTGGGATCAGCCTGCACTGAAAGAGGTAAGGGACACAAAAACAAATAATGAAACCTATAAAAAGTCGCTTTGATCTGGTTAATTTTTCCAACATCAGTTCGCGTTACTTGTTGCCGTCACGCGGCCTGCGCAGAACTGATCAACTGTGTATTATTTCAGATTTTTGGATTGGGTTGTTTTACCTCTGAGTGGCACTTTTTTGCACACCATGGGCTAAATGGCCAGGTCACATGGACCCCGGAGGCTTAGAGAAGGTTGGGGGAGGGGACCCACTGGAACAGCTGTTGGGAGACAGATGGTAGCCTCCCGTCAAGGCCATCTAGCGTGTTCTTTAACGTGCACAGGGTATGGCTCTCCCACACACGGGACCACGGCTTAACGTCCCATCCGACGGACGGCGGTCTTTCCAAGCCCATCGGTGTCCCCTACTGACCGTGGGCAGGGCGGGGAATTTTGCGGAGATAAATCTCAACGCTGACCCAGCTGGGACTCGAACCTGGGAACTACAGATTACGAGCCTGGCGCGCTACCGAGTATTATTTCAGACCAACGCTCAAAAGGTGAGCGGGTTACACACCCTCACCTTTTGAGCGTTGGACTGAATTAGTGAACTTTGAATTGGCTATAGCCATCGCTTGCGGAAAGCCCCTTTAATTGAGAAGGGCCGCGCCGAGGGAGCCTGTTAAAAGTATCAGAAGGGTGGACTCAAATGTGAAAATCGTCTGAATATTGATCTGTTAATAAATGTTATATTTTCATTACCTGTAAAATTAAGGCGGGGTGGCTCAGTCGGTAGCGCGCCAGGCTCGTAATATGCAGTTCCCAGGTTCGAGTTCTAGCTGGATCAGCGTTGAGATTTATCTCCGCAAAATTTCCCCGCCCTGCCCATGGTGAGTAGGGGACACCGATGGGCTTGGAAAGGCCGCCGTCCGTCGGATGGGACGTTAAACCGTGACCCCGTGTGCGGGAGAGACATACCCTGTGCACGATACAGAACACGCTGGATGGCCTTGACGGGAGGCTACCATCTGTCTCCCAACAGCTGTTCCAGTGGGTCCCCTCCCCCAACCTTCTCTGAGACTTCGGGGTCCGTGTGACCTGGTCATTTAGCCCATGGTGTGCAAAAAAGAGCCGCTCAGAGGTAAAACAAACAAACAAACCTGTAAAATGATTTTAGTTTTCCATTATTGCTAAATGTGTGTTGATTTTGATGTTGGTCCGGGAACATGCCTTAGATTTGGCAGCAGTAGAGAATCACGGCGCTTAATGTGTGTGCCGCCCTAAAGTTTACTCGGTGGTGGTCACACCAGGTGTACAGATAGTCGGAGAAATGATACAAGTGTGTTGAAAATAGTGCTTGGTTGTCCATATCACGGGTCGACCACGGAATCGCGTTGGCATATTAAACGTTTGTGCCACCTGAAAATCATGCTTTGTTTCAAACTCTCTTCTACATATACTTTAGTCATTTTTGTGACTCTGCACACCACTTAAGCCTTGCCTACAAAACTAACATGTCACATACCACTATTCAGTTTCATGCAGCATTAAAAAATAACATATAAATACCCCCTCAAGCAGCTGCTTGCCACAGAGGTCTGACAGGAGCCTATCAGTTTATATGCCATATAGAAGATCTGAGAGGATGGCAGGACCTCAGCAAGAACAACGACATATACATCCACGCCTTATCCGGGGCTCGAACCTAGATCCCTTAGATCAGTAGCCAAGCGTGTTAACCACTCGGTCATGGGACGGCTAAAATAAATACCCCCTCAAACACCTGCTTGCCACAGAGGTCTGACAAGAGCCTGTCAGTTTATATGCCATAGTAGAAGGTCTGAGAAGAGAGCAAAACCTCAGAAGAAAAACGACACATACATCCATGCCTTACACGGGTCTCGAATCCAGGTCCCTTAGATCAGTAGCCAAGCGTGCTAACCACCTGGCCATGGAACGGCGCCTGCCGAAAATAAAATGCAGAGAATTAACTCTCTAAAGTGAGAAGAAGATAGACTGAATGCATCGTTTCCTTCTGATACGTGCAACAGTATCCCAACATGTTTGAACTTGCACACACTGTTCCGTGCCTTTTAAACGTAGCTGTATTCCTACATAGCATGAATTAACTTGTAGGAAAAGCTACTAATGATTGACATCCGCAGTCCATGAAGTAAATGATGCAACCTTGTTTTTATTAGATGTAATATGGTATCTAAAAAGATACACTCTGGAACAGTTAATCCATGGATACTTGCGTCTTGAATTAAAGCTGAAGAATATTTCATTAATTATTTGAAATTATAACACTGACGGTAGCTTATATATATATTGAAGTGATAAAGGAAAAATTTACGGCAAAGTTCGTAAAACAGGATTTTTTGGAAAAATTGACCTTTAATTTTTTCTATAAATTCGAATTCTGTGATGGAGTAACTTTTTCCAAATATTACAAACAGCATTTTTACAGGCAATAGGCAGCAGTAGTAGGTAACATATAATAATAAGCAAAAGAAACTCGTGGCATTCATATATACGAAGTTTTTGCAGTACTGAAATATGCAGCAGACATATGCTACCATATGTCTGTTGCATATTTCAGTACTGCATTATTATTTATATAACATTTTTTAAATTATATAGTATTTTATATATATATTTTATATATATGTATATATTTTATATATAGTATTTTATATATATATATGTGTGTTATATATATTATTATATATAGAATATAGAATATTATAAGGCTTATAAAGAAAACACGTCACTCGAAACGATGCCGTAAAAATGTTTAAAGGCCAAAGGCTCAGAGAATGTTGGAGGAGGAAACATTTTGGTTGGGTTGTTTTACCTCTGAGCGGCACTTTTTTGCACACCATGGGCCAGGTCACATGGATCCCGAAGGCTCAGAGAAGGTTGGGGGAGGGTACCCACTGGAATAGCTGTTGGGAGACAGATGGTAGCCTCCCGTCAAGGCCATCCAGCGTGTTCTTTAACGTGCACAGGGTATGGCTCTCCAGCACACGGTGCCACGACTTAACGTCCCATCCGACGGACGGCGGCCTTTTCAAGCACATCGGTGTCCCCTACTGACCGTGGGCAGGGCGGGGAATTTTTGCGGAGATAAATCTCAACGCTGACCCAGCTGGGATTCGAACCTGGGAAGTACAGATTACGAGTCTGGCGCGCTACCGACTGAGCCACCCCCGCCCCTAAAGACCAAAGGCTCAGAGAATGTTGGAGGAGGGGACAGACTGGACAGTTGTAAGAAGATAGATGGAGAACTTTCTTCTAGGCAATTCAGCGTGTTCTTTAATGTGCACAGGGTATGGGTGTCCGGACAGGGTGCAGTGGCTTAGCATCTCTTCCGATGGACGGAAGGTATTCCAATCCCATCAGAGTCAGAGGGCAAGGGAGGGGGGAGGTTAGAGAGGATAAATCTCAATGCTGACAGAATTCGGACTCGAATCTGGAAATTGCAGATTACGAGAATGGCGAGCTGCACACTGCGCCGTCACCCCCCCCCCCCCCCACCCTGGGTAACACTTGTCCAGATTACAAGGGATTTATGTACACAGTGGATATTTTTTTTCGTAGGAAACATTTCTGTTGTACTTATTCTTTACGTAATATTTGTGTATGCGCTGTTCAGACACGACAATTTCATAAGGTCAATCGACACGCCCCCCCCCCCCCCCCGTCACACACACACATGTTTAATTTTAATGATTCAGTTATTTTATCTCTGAGCGGCGCTTTTTTGCACACAACAGGCTAAATGGCCAGGTCACAAGGACCCGAAAGGCTTAGAGAGAAGGTAGTGGACCCACTCGAACACTCCGCAAAATTCCCCGCCCCGCCCACGGTCAGTAGGGGACACCGATGGTCTTGGAAAGGCCGCCGTCCGTCGGATGGGACGTTAAGCCGTGGCCCTGTGTGCGGGAGTGACATACCCTGTGCACGTTAAAGAACACGCTGGATGGCCTTGACGGGAGGCTACCATCTGTCTCCCAACAGCTGTTCTAGTGGGTCCCCTCCCCCAACTTTCTCTGAGCCTTCGGGGTCCATGTGACCTGGCCATTTAGCCCATGGTGTGCAAAAAAGTGCCGCTCAGAGGTAAAACAACCCAACTCAACCCACGCGAACAGCTGTTTGAAGACAGATGATAGCCTCCCGTCAAGGACATCCAGATTGTTCTTTAACCTGCACAGGGTATGGCTCTTCCGCACACGGAGCCACGTCTTAAAGTCTTATCTGACGGACGGTGGCCTTTCCAACCCCGTCGGTTCTCCTACTGACCGTGGGCGGGGAAGGGAGTTTTGCGGAGATACTCTCAACAACGCTGATCCGGCTGGGACTCGAAGAGGGAACCGCAGATTATGAGACTGGCGTTACCCCTGCCCCCTTCTAATGAGGAAACAGGTCTCACTTGTAACATTATGGCAGAGGCATTCTCACTGATATCGGCAAACGCTGCAGCCTGATTGGCCACATAGTTTAACCACTTGCATATCTCGGGGCAACTCAGCCGCCTGCTGATTTGCATGCACCTTCCAATCATTCTTTCTGGGTGGCCAGGTCAAAATGGTCCCCAAATGGTCAAATGGTCTAAATGGCCAGGTTAAAAGGTCCCCAAGGGCTCAGAGAAGGAGAGAAAATGGACCACTGGACAGCTATTACGAGACAGATGATAGTCACCATCAAGGCCACCCAGTGTGTTCTTTAACGTACATAGAGTATGGCTCTCCCATACGTGAACCACGGCTTCATGTATCACCGACGGTCGGTAGCCTTTCCAATCCTATCGATGTCCCCTACTGACCATTGGCAGGGCACGGAGTTCTGTGGAGATAAATCTCAACGCTGGCTCTGCTGAAATGCAAACCTGGGATCTGTAGATTACTTGTCTGGCGTGCTACCGACTAAATCATCCCTTTCCCAAATCAATACATCCCAAGCAATAGTGGTCAGTTGTCCATCTGTGCCTCGATCGTTTCAATTTTCACACATTGCTCCCCCGGGGGCGGTAGAGCACCAGGCTCTGTATCTACAGTTCTCGAGTCCCACCTGAGCCAGTGTTAAGATTTATCTCCGCAAAACACCCCGCCATGCACACGGTCAGTAGGGAACACCGATGGACTTGGAAAGGCCACCGTCCATTGGGAGGGATGTAAAGCCGTCATTCAGTTTGTGGGAGAGCCATAAGCTGCGCATGTTAAAGAACGCGATGGATGACCTTGACGGGAGACTTCCATCTGTCTCCAAACAGATGTACCAGTGGGTCCCCCCAACCTTCCCTGAGCCTTCGGAGTCCTTGTGACCTTGTCAATTAATCCATCGTATGCAAAAAAGTGCCGCTCATGGGTAAACCCAGAACATTGCTCCCTGTCTTTGAAGAGTCGCTAAGTTGCCACATATCATATATTGCCTCGTAAGAAAAGTCGCTAATTGTTTCTGACGGTCTTCCATGAATTATCCATCCTCTTATTTTTCTTTAGATGTAATATTGTATCTGAAAAAGATACTTTCCCGAACTTTGGATTACAATGGACGAATATTTTATTAGATATTTATGGCAATAACTGAGGCGATAGAGAAAGAAATATACAGTAAACTCCCGGTTTTCTGCTTTTCAAATATCCAGAATTCTCACGCAACAGGAATAAATTTTCTGAAATTTTTGTTTAACTTAGTTTCACTATTCTCGTGTCTCTTACACTGACTTTAACTTTTCAAAAATTCTTTTTCACATTTCGTTATTAGAGAAAATTCGGCACTTCCGTAGTCAGAGCCATCTGGAGACTAATATTACAAATCTTTCCATGATTTTCTACGGTGGGTTTCAGTGAAGAAGTTCCGGAAGTTCCTGGCAATTATATTTTGGATATTTTCCTTTGCATTAAGAGCATTACATTTCATTTTCATTGTTTTTAACTCCACTTTTATTTCAATTAAGGCTTGAATGCAAGATTGCACTTACGATTTTTGTTTTGTATCAACATATTTCTCATGTAACCGGCAGATTCAACTATTCATCTTACCGACAACTTCCATTCCCCATAAATGCCGAATAACCAGAAGTTTACTGTATACTCTACATATATCTAGTATATACTATTTTATATACATACATATACTCTCTAACATTGAAATTTGCAACACCAAGACGGGTTTTGAAAATTCATGTATGCAAATGAAGAAGAACTTTGATATACAACGAAGACATGACTAATATTTGAAAACAAATTGATATTTTTATTTTATAAACAGTGGCGGACTTGCCAGGGTGTCAGCTTGCCCGACGGCAAGTGGGCCCTTTAAACATTAGATAATATATTAAAAATGATAGCCTTATAGTTGTGGGTGGGCCCCCTTTGTCTCCTGGCAACCAATATTTTTAGACCCATTCCGCCTGGGGTGGCTCAGTCGGTAGTGCGCCAGGCTCGTAATCTGTAGTTCCCAGGTTCGAGTCCCAGCTGGGTCAGCGTTGAGATTTAGCTCCGCAAAATTCCACGCCCTGCCCACGGTCAGTAGGGGACACCGATGGGCTTGGAAAGGCCGCCGTCCGTCGGATGGGGGGCGGGGGGGGGCTCAGTCGGCAGCGCGCCAGGCTCGTAATCTGTAGTTCCCAGGTTCGAGTCCCAGCTGGGTCAGCGTTGAGATTTATCTCCGCAAAATTCCCCGCCCTACCCACGGTCAGTAGGGGACACCGATGGGCTTGGAAAGGCCGCCGTCCGTCGGATGGGACGTTAAGCCGTGGGCCCGTGTGCGGGAGAGCCATACCCTGTGCACGTTCAAGAACACGCTGGATGGCCTTGAAGGGAGGCTACCATCTGTCTCCCAACAGCAGTTCCAGTGGGTCCACTCCCACAACCTTCTCTGAGCCTTCGGGGTCCATGTGACCTGGCCATTTAGCCCATGATGTGCAAAAAAGTGCCGCTCAGAGGTAAAACTACCCAACCCATTCCGCCACTGTATATAAAATATAAGTTATATCAGTAGAAGTACAACCACTATTAGCTATTGCCAATATATTGAACAATGCTTCGTGGCAATGAGTCGTAGAGACTGCTGATAACCTGCTGTGGTCTCTCCATCACACTTGCTGCACGGGGTGGGGTGGCTCAGACGGTAATGCGCCACTCTCGTAATTTGCAGTTCTCAGGTTCGAGTCCCGCCTGGACCTGATTTGAGATTTATCTCCACACAACTCCCTGCTATGCCCAAGTTAAGTAGGGATAACCGATGGGCTTGGAAAGGCCGCCGTCCGTCGGATGAGATGGTAAGCCGTGCGCAGGAGGGCCATAACCTGTGAACGTTAAACAACAGAGTGGGTGTCCTTGACGGGAAGCAAATATCTCTCCCAACAGCTGTTCCAATGAGTCTCCTCCCCCGGCCCTTCGGGGTCCTTGTGACCTGACTATTAAGCATATCCTGTGCCAAAAACGTGCCACTCAGAGATAAAACAACCCAAGCCAACACACTGCTCCCTACCTTAAAAGGGGCGGGGGTGGCTCAGTCGGTAGCGCGCCAGGCTCGTAATCTGTAGTTCCCAGGTTCGAGTCCCAGCTGGGTCAGCGTTGAGATTTATCTCCGCAAAAATTCCCCGCCCTGCCCACGGTCAGTAGGGGACACCGATGGGCTTGGAAAGGCCGCCGTCCGTCGGATGGGACGTTAAGCCGTGGCCCCGTGTGCGGGAGAGCCATACCCTGTTCACGTTAAAGAACACGCTGGATGGCCTTGACGGGAGGCTACCATCTGTCTCCCAACAGTTGTTCCAGTGGGTCCCCTCCCCCAACCTTCTCTGAGCCTTCGGGGTCCATGTGACCTGGCCATTTAGCACATGGTGTGCAAAAAAGTGCCGCTCAGAGGTAAAACATCCCACAACCTACCTTAAAGAGATTTAGCTCCGCAAAATTCCCCCACCCTGGACACGGTCAGTAAGGGACATCGATGGGCCTGGAAAGGCCGCCGTCCGTCGTTAAAGCCGTGACCTATGTGCGGAAGAGCCATACCCTCTGCACGTTAAAGAACACGCTGGATGGCTTTGACGGGAAACAAATATCTGTCTCCCAACAGCTGTTCCAGTGGGTCCCCTCCCCTAACCATCTCTGAGCCTTCCAGGTCCATGTGACCTGGCCATTTAGAACATGGTGTGCAAAAAAGTGCTGCTCAGAGGTAAAACAACCGAACAACCCTATCTTAAAGAGTCGATTGAATCATGTATTGACACGTAAGAAAAGTCGCTAATTGTGTGGGACGGCAGTCGACGAATTTATCCGTCGTACATCGTATATGGATATGCGATGTTCAAGGTAAAACATTACCCATTACCATCTGCATCTGAGAATATGCCCAGTTGGCATAAGTAAAAACATAAATAGTAAACAACCCGTGAGAGGGTCCCTAGAGGCTAACATAAAACACAAGCTAAAAATAGCATATATCATGCACAAGAGACCTAAAACGAGTAGCTTTCCTCAGAGAAAGCCATCATTTTAGGCCTCTTATACTTATTAAGAAATTTAGGATCATAATTAAGCAAAGAAGAAATAATCTCATTAGGATTATTTTTACCAGCCTCAAAAACCTTTTTGAGATGCATTTAATATGAGTATATATGTGGTCGATGCCAAATCTTTATGAAGTTGTCTGTTAGTAACAAACCAAGGGGCATCGACCGCAGATCTCAATATTTTGTTTTGCAACACTTGAATCTTGCGTATATTAATGGAGGTGGTGTTCGCACATATAGAGGAAGTATGAGTTATTATCGGACGAATGAACATGTTGTACAATAATATAGTACAATCATCAAGATGCATTTCTCCGAAAGAGAGGTCCTAGTTGTCATCTCACTGCATTGACTTTAGTGATAATATCATGAATATGAGGGTCCCATTTGAGCTTTTGATGTAGGGTTATTCCCAAGTATTTGATGGTCTTTTGCCATTCAATTGGTTTATTTAAAAAAATTAAACGTTTCGGGTTTCTAATAAGTTTCCCACTGATGAGGATGGCAGTGCTCTTCTCAATGTTTATCTTGACTTTCCATTTATCGTAACACTCCTCCACCTCATCAATGCATCTCTGCAGCCTGTCTATAGCAATCACTGGACCCAATGAAGGGGAGGAATTTCGAATATTTCTTTAGATGTAAAATGTACCTTAAAAAAGATACGTTCCAGACCAAGAAAGTGATAACATATCAAAGTACGAATTGAAACTGAAGAATAAATTATTACTTATTTCTAGCTATAATTGTGGCGGTAGAGAAAAGAAATATGGTAAATTGCCGGTTATGCGGTATTGAAAGATCCAGAATTCTCATGCAACTGGAATAAATTTGAAATTGAAATAATGAACTGTCTGAAATTAAAATTCAGGTTAGTTTCATTGTTCACGTATCTCCGATTCCACTGACTTTTAACTTTCTAAAATTGTCTTTCACATTTCTTTTATTAGGTAAAACTCGACACTTCTGTAATCAGCGCCATCTGGCGACCAATATTACAATTATTTCTATTGTACCTTGCAGTGAATAAATAAACATAAATAAATATCCTCTCAAGCAGCTGGTTACCACAGAAGTCTGACAGCAGCCTGTCGGTTTTTACGCCATAGTAGAAAGTATGTGAGAACCTTAGCAAAAAAATAAATAAATAAACATTCATACCTTACCCGGGGCTCGAACCCAGGTCCAGCCACGGAAGGGCCAAAGTGGTTAGCGCGCTTGGCTATAGAACTTTGAGAAGAAGTTGCCAAAATTCCTGACAATTACATTTTAGATATTTGTATTAAAGGCATTATACTTCATTTTCGTTATTTTTAACTGCATATTTATTACAACTAAGGCTTGAATACAAATTGCACTTACGGTAATTCTTTGTATAAAAAATTTTTCCCGTGCAACCGGCAAATTCCATTCCCCATAAATGACGGATAACACGGAGCATTGTCACATCCTGTAACGTTGAAATTACAGAACCCAAAAGAGGTGTCAAAATTCAACTGATATTCACGTATAAAGGAGTGAGGAAGAGAAGGAAGACATGATTAATATTTCAAAACAAATGGACAATGTTATTATACAAAATATAAGCTACATCACTAGGAGGTGGGGGCGGGGGGGGGGCTCAGTCGGTAGCGCGCCAGGCTCGTAATCTGTAGTTCCCAGGTTCGAGTCCCAGCTGGGTCAGCGTTGAGACTTATCTCCGCAAAATTTCCCGCAATGCCCACGGTCAGTAGGGGACACCGATGGGTTTGGAAAGGCCGCCGTCCGTCGAATGGGACGTTAAGCCGTGGCCCTGTGTGCGGGAGAGCTATACCCTGTGCACGTTAAAGAACACACTGGATGGCCTTGACGGGATGCTACCATCTGTCTCCCAACAGCTGTTCCAGTGGGTCCCATCCCCCAACCTTCTCTGAGCCTTCGGGGTCCATGTGACCTGTCCATTTAGCCCATTGTGTGCAAAAAAGTGCCGCTCAGAGGTAAACCCAACCCAACTAGGAGGTGCAACCACAGCTTTTGGCAATACATTGCACATTCTTCGTGGCAATGTCGTAGAGATCCCACTGGCACTGTTCACCATGCTTCCTGCACAGGTTCGAGTACCAGCTGGGTCAGCGTTGAGTTTTATCGCAAAACCCCACGCCTTGCCCACGGTCAGTAGAAGACAACGATGGTTTTGGAAAAGCCGCCATCAGTCGAATGAGGCGTTGACCCATGGTTCAATGTGCGGGAAATCCATGCACTGTGCACGTTAAATAACACGCTCGATGGCCTTGACGGGAGACTACCATGTGTCTCACAGCAGCTGTTCTAGTGATTCCCTCCCCTAACCTTCTTTGAGCCTTCAGAATCCTTCTGATTATCCCCTTGTGTGCAAAAAAGTGAAGCTAAGAGATGAAACAACCCAAATTGTTGTAGATGTTACGAAACAATATTTTCGATTATTGGAGTGGGGGGGGGGATTTTTTTTTGGTCAAAGGTGAAATTTCGTTCTTCTGGTATTAGACAGCTAAAATCTCGGATTATTTCGATCCAATATTTCAGAAGGGTTTTGAAATTTCGGATCTCACTATTTCATCGAAGTCCAAGGTCAAATTTCTATCTACTTGTGGTATTGCACTTGAAAAATGGCGGCTCTGCATACTACTGCTTTTACATCTTATAGTTGGGGCGGGGGTGGCTCAGTTGGTAGCGCGCCAGGCTCGTAATCTGTAGTTTCCAGGTTCGAGTCCCAGCTGGTTCAGCGTTGAGATTTATCTCCCCAAAATTCCCCGCCCTGCCCACGGTCAGTAGGGGACACCGATGGGCTTGGAAAGGCCGCCGTCCGTCGGATGGGACATTACGCCGTGGCCCCGTGTGCGGGAGAGACATATCCTGTGCACGTTAAAGAACACGCTGGATGGACTTGACGGGAGTCTACCATCTGTCTCCCAATAGCTGTTCCAGTGGGTCCCCTCTCCCAACCTTCTCTGAGCCTTCGGGGTCCATGTGACCTGGCCATTTAGCCCATGGTGTGCAAAAAAGTGCCGCTCAGAGGTAAAACAACCCAACCCAACAACATCTTATAGTCTGCGAAATTTCTCATCTGAGAGTTCAGAGATCTAACCTGTGCACGAAAGAAAATTGAGAACTGTTGCCTAGGAGCATTTCAGATCGTAAATACAAGAAATTTTAGATCCACTGTCGCATGCAAGGTCAAACAGATGTCGGGAAAACGCGTTCAAAGTCAAAAAGAGGCACTGAAGGCTGCGATCGATATCCCTTATAAATATTTACACTGAAAATTCATGCTTTCTCATCTACGTTATAAAATTTTTTGACTTTATGTGGGTTAACGTAGGCAGTGCTGGATCTAGGATGGGGATGCCCCCTTTCAGAATGCTAATAAGGGTAATGGAGACAAAAAACTATTAGACTTAGTTATATTTCATGCATTTTTCACTAAATTTAGACCTGTGGAATGGAGGGTTCGGTTGTTTTACCTCTGAGCGGCACTTTTTTGCACACCATGGGCTAAATGGCCAGGTCACATGGACCCCGAAGGCTCAGAGAAGGATGGGGGAGGGGACCCACTGGAACAGATGTTGGGAGACAGATGGTAGCCTCCCGTCAAGGCCATCCAGCATGTTCTTTAACGTGCACAGGGTATGTCCCTCCCGCACACGGGACCACGGCTTAACGTCCTATCCGACGGGCGGAGGCCCTTCCAAGCCCATCGGTTCCCCTACTGACCGTGGGAAGGGCGGGGAATTTTGCGGAGATAAATCTCAACGCTGACCCAGCTGGGACTCGAACCTGGGAACTACAGATTACGAACCTGGCGCGCTACCGACTGAGCCACCCCTGCCCCAATGTGGAATGGAGTGAGAAATGTTTTAATGCATTGGAAACCAAGTGTTTTCCCCCTCTACTCGTTACATTTACCCCCCTGCAGTTTTTGCGACCCATTTTGGCAATGTTCATGTCTCGATGTAGAACCATGAATCGCTTTTTACTACACCAATACCATTATATAGCTTTGCTTTTAAAACAAATCAAATGCATTAAAATTATAATCTAATTTTTTCATTTTCTTTCCCTTCTATGTAATAAAAATTCTTAGATATGTATGCTGATCCTCTGTTGTGCAAGACCTTGGGGGGGGGGGGAAGATTTCAAGTAATTCGTATTCTTTTTAATTCTAAAGTCTAATGTTTCGTAAATACCGGGTGTGTGTGCTTATGGTGGGGTTTACTTTCCAAAATTGTACTTACGGATTTTCTCCTTTCCTCTCCTGTTTGTTTTAGTAATTCAGTTGTCGCCCTATGATAGAACCCGCATTTAAACTAAATCGCTGGAACTCAGGGGAAATAGGATGATATGCTTTACACTGATTAACAAGAATTATTTCTCAGGAAGACGTTCTGATTTAATATTGTAGCTATACAATTCCTCTTTTTTTCCCCTACTTTTAAATTTATCCTTATACCCGTCACGGGTATAGGAATAAATTATATTTATTTTTTAGATATAATTGAACCTGGAAAGATACATGCTAGATTAAAGTAAAATCCCGAAACGCTTGTAAATGAAAAGAAAGCATATTTTATTTAATATTCAAAACTGTAACTTGGCCGGTAGCAAATGTATACAATGAATTGTCATGTGGAATTACCAGTAGAACCAAATCGAGTATAGGAAATTGCAATTGAAAAATTGGGAAGAGAGTAACATACTACAAAATACACATATGAAAAATATTTACTTCGTAATAGAGTTAAACTTCTTAAAAATTCGGGTAATTTCTATAAGAGTTTCAACAAGCATCTCTCTGTGAATTCTTTATTGATTTCACAACTGGCTATCGCATTGTCCGGAACACACATTAAGAAGGGTAGAGAGGTTCCACTCCCTGCACCACAAATGGCAACTTTTCCACTATATTTAAACTCTCATACAGCAGCGCTGCTGTATGAGAGCGGTACTTTTTTTTTGCACGCAATGGGCTAAATGGACATTTCGCACGGACTCCGAGGCCTCAACGAAGATTGGGGAGGCGACCCAATGGAACAGCTGTTGCGAGACAGATGTTAGCTTCCCGCCAAGACCATCCAGCGTGTTGTTTAACGTGCAGAGGCTAATGGCTCTCCCACACATGGCGAAATGGCTTAAAACTGTTGCCTAGGAGCATTTCAGCTCGTAAATTCCATCCGCCAGGTTGGGTTGGGTTGTTTTACCTCTGAGTGGCACTTTTTTGCACACCATGGGCTAAATGGCCAGGTCACATGGACCCCGAAGGCTCAGAGAAGGTTGGGGGAAGGAACCCACTGGAACAGCTGTTGGAAGACAGATGGTAGCCTCCCGTCAAGGCCATCCAGCATGTTCTTTAACGTGCACAGGGTATGGCTCTCCCGCACACGGGGCCACGGCTTAACGTCCCATCCGACGGACGGCGGCCTTTTCAAGCCCATCGGTGCCCCAAATCACCGTAAGCAGGGCGTGGTGTTTGGCAGAGATATATCTCAACGCTGGCCCAGCTGGGACTCGAACCTGGGAACTGCAGATTAGGAGCTTGGTGCGCTACTGACTAAGCCCCCCTCCAACTTATCGTCGACGTAAACTGCTATTTTGCAGTGTTTTTCGATATATTTTGTTATATCCTGAATATGAACATTGAATAAAAAAGGTGATAATACACTACCCGGAGGAAGTGTACTTTTCGCTAATGTACTTCTACATTAAGGATGACAATTTTTCCTCACTAAAAAAAGAAATCTACGAGAAATTATTCTAAGCTAATCTGAATTAGTACAAATTAAGTACAAAATGATATTATGTTGATGTAACTACCCGTTACGTTGAGGTATTTGACATGGGTCGACGGTACAAGAGAGCATGTCAAATTGACAGCTTTCTCGTACAGGCGACCCATGTCAAATTGACAGCTCTCTTGTACAGGCGACACATGATAAACTTACAGCTCTCCAGTAGAAGCGACCCATGTCAAATTCACAGCTCTCTCGTACGGGCGACCCATGTGAAATTGGCAGCTCTCTTGTACAGGCGACCCATATCAAATTGAAAGCTCTCTCCTACTGGTGACCCATGTCACATTGACAGCTCTCTCGTACAGGCGACCCATGTGAAATTGAGAGCTCTCTCTAACAGGCGACCGATGTCAAATTGTCAGCTCTCTCCTACAGGTGACCCATGTGAAATTGACAGCTCTCTTGTACAGGTGACCCATGTCAAATTGACAGCTGTTTCGTACAGGTTAACCATGTGAAATTGACAGCTCTCTCGTAGAGGCGACCCATGTGAAATTGACAGCTCTCTCGTACAGATGATCCATGTCAAATTCAGAGCTCTCTCGTACAGTCGACCCATTTGAAATTGACAGCTCTCATACAGGCGACCCATGGTAAATTGACAGCTCACTCGTACAGGCGAACCATGGAAAATTGACAGCTCACTCGTACAGGCGAACCATGTCAAATTTACAGCTCTCTCATACAGGCTACCCATGTCACATTGACAGCTCTCTCATGAAGGCGACCCATGTAAAATTGACAGCTCTCTCCTACAGGCGACCCATGTCAAATTGATTGCTCTCTCCTACAGGCGACCCATGTCGTACTGACAGCTCTCTCGTACAGGCGACCCATGTCAAATTCACAGTTGTCGTACAGGCGACCCATGGCAAATTGACAGCTCTCTCGTACAAGCGACCCATGTCAAATTTACAGCTCTCTTGTGCAGGCGACACATGTTAAATTTACAGCTCTCTTGTACAGGCGACCCATGTCAAATTGACAAATCTCTCGTACAGGCGAGCCATGTTAAATTGACAGCTCTCTCGTACAGGCGACCCATGTCAAATTGACAGCTCTCTTGTACAGGCGACCCATGTCAAATTGATAGCTCTCTCGTACAGGCAAACCATGTCACATTCACAGCTCTTTCGTACAGGTGAACCATGTCAAATTGACAGCTCTCTCGAACAGGTGGCCCATGTCAAATTGACAGCTCTCTTCTACCGGCGACCCATGCGAAATTGACAGCACTGTTGTAGGTGCGACCCATGCCAAATTGATAGCTCTCTCGTACAGGCGACGCATGTGAAATTGACAGCTCTCTCGTACAGGCGACTATGTCACATTGACAGCTCTTTCGTACAGGCGAACCATGTCAAATTGACAGATCTCTCGAACAGGTGGCCCATGTCAAATTGACAGCTCTCTTCTGCAGGCGACCCATGCGAAATTGACAACTGTCGTAGGGGCGACCCATGCCAAATTGATAGCTCTCTCGTACAGGCGATCCATGTGATATTGACAGCTCTCTCGTACAGCCGACCCATGTCATATTGACAGCTTTCTCGTACAGGCGACCCATGTCAAATTGACAGCTTTCTTGTACAGGCGACACATGTCAAATTTACAGCTCTCTTGTACAGGCGACCCATGTCAAATTTACAGCTCTCTTGTACAGGCGACCCATGTCAAATTCGCAGCTTTCTCGTACAGGGAACCCATGTCAAATTCACAGCTCTCTCGTACAGGCGACCCATGTCAAATTCACAGCTCTCTTGTACAGGCGACCCATGTCAAATTAGCAGCTCTCTCGTAAAGCAACCCGTGTAAAATTAACAGCCTCTTTTACAGGGAACCATGTTAAATTCACAGCTCTCTTATACAGGGAACCATGGCAAATTAAGAACTTTCTTTTACAGAGACAATGGCAAAATCACAGCAGAAACTTTTTTATCAAGAACAGACTATATGAATGGTAATTTAAAGTTTTATTACTTTCAAATAAAATGGTAAAATATTTTCGCTAATGCAAGATCCATAAAATCCAAATAATATTTTATTAGTGCCTACTGGAAAAAAAAAGATCTCATGAAAATAATATTTTCTTTTAAACGAGAAAATTGAATGAATTATAAAACCTTGTTAACAAATATCCTTAATCTTATCACTTGAACAGTTGTCTTTTGGGTTACAATAAGTAACTTATATTATTTTTTTTATATTATTGTATTAAAATTATGGTATAGTACATATATATTTATTATTTCGATATAGCCCCTTATATAGCCTGAAACAAGAACTCATTCCTTCGTGCATGTTTCATTTATTCTTTAGCATAGCAAAAATAAATTACTTGAGGAAGTTTCACCTGCATTTCAAACTTAATCAGAAGTGTATCCACCATCTTATATGATTTGGGACAATTATGGACAAAATTCTTTAGCAACCGGCTCATCTCCAGATGCAACTTCACCTTTTATCTTTGCGTTATGAAACGCGTGTCTTTGAAGAAATCCTGCAAGCCAACCTGTACTTGCAGAAATTCATAATTTTTAACTGAGCTGATATGGTTGGTTCCATTTCTTGTATCTGCTTATATATTCGTAATGCCATCTGTTTGATGGTATTTCCGTCTAGAGGTATTCTTTTGGCGAGTTATCTTTTATTCTCATTACCAGTGCCTTTTCCATCTTCATTTTTACATTATCTCTCGTGTACGATGACGACTTAGCATTCCAGAAAGCACCGATTTTCTAATAGCATCTTCATTTTTCTTGATGTTTCTTACGGTAGCTTCGTTCAAACCAAAATATTTACCTATGGATATTGAACCTTCTCCAGTTGCAAGACTATCTAAAATCTGGATCTTAGTATCCAAAACGATAGCTTTCCTTTTCTGCTTTTGTATAGTTGAATTATCCGACATCGTGGTAAGTCTTACCAAAATTATTTCAATTGTAGTTAATAAATTAGATGATGAAAATTTGTAAATTCCTATCAGCAAAATTTAATAAATTTATATTACGCACGCAAACTTCGAAAAACATTTTTTTTTTCGATTTCTTCTATGAAACGTCTAAACACTTCTAACTTTAAACACGAAATTAGAGTTGGGTTGGGTTGTTTTACCTCTGAGCGGCACTTTTTTGCACACCATGGGCTAAATGGCCAGGTCACATGGACCCCGAAGGCTCAGAGAAAGTTGGGGGAGGGGACCCACTGGAACAGCTGTCGGGAGACAGATGGTAGCCCCCCGTAAAAGCCATCCAGCGTGTTCTTTAACGTGCACAGGGTCTCTCCCGCACACGGGGCCACGGCGTAACGTCCCATCCGACGGACGGCGGTCTATCCAAGCCTAGCGGTGTCCCCTACTGACCGTGGGCAGGGCGGGAAATTTTGAGGAGATAAATCTCAACGCTGACCCACGAACCTGGGAACTACAGATTACGAGCCTGGCGCGCTACCGACTGAGCCACCCCCGCCCCTCACGAAATGAGAGACCAAGACTAACGTATGTATTGAAGATAAATTGAGGGGAATTCCATGAACTCAATGTTGCCACTTTATTCCCAATGAAGTAGGTTTTGTACAATTTTTCCATAAAATAGAGAATAAAATAAAGAAAACTTGTTGTGTAGTTATGTTAGTGTAGTTTTTATTTTGGGGATTTTAGTGCATAATATGCGTATCTATAGTACATTTTCAAAGTTAAAACTACTTCGTAAAATGTGACCATAAAAGCGGCATCTTTGTTATAAATGTAAATTCTAAGAATTTTTTTCTTGAATAGGAATAGTTTTTCAGAATTAAATTTAAATGGAGATTTTTAAAAAGGCGCCGTTTGAACCATGTTACGTCAAAATGAATCGTGTAAAAAGATAATTGGAATTTTTTTCCAAACCGTGTTAAATCAAAATTGTGTGAAAAAATCCGTATAAAAACGGAATTGGGTGTATATATAGATATTCTTCCACTTTATTTATAGTTTCAGATAATTAATAATTCAAATTTCGCTTCAATGTAAACAAGATTAATTTTATTGAAAACCATAAACTAGAATGTATCTTTCTGGGTACAATATTAAGCAAAGAATGTAGAGGGAGAAGAAGTTAAGCTTCCATAGATATTAATTTAAAATCGAGTATCGTGCATTTGGCGTAGAGGTGAAACAAACATTACAGGGGACGAACCCTTTTGTAATTACATGTTACTGTCAACTTTCATTCTCTTCGCTTTTCCTATGTAATAATTTCCCATTGATATCCTACACAATATATTAATTAATATCATCAGTTCTGGTCCCTGTTTCTATGCAACCAAGACGGCTCTTAACTGTAATAATTTATTTTATAAATTAACTTCAGGCTAATTTCAAATCTTCTCTTTCCGTTCAATTTATAATTGTCGGTTCAACGAAAAATAATTCCAATGGAGAAAATAAACCTTTATTATAATCATGATATTATTTTTTTCAAATACAAAGTGCAGTTATTTTTTTTTTCCTTTTTTAAAATATAAATTTTTTGATGC
This sequence comes from Ryuthela nishihirai, assembly GCA_038380435.1. Taxonomy (NCBI): domain Eukaryota; kingdom Metazoa; phylum Arthropoda; class Arachnida; order Araneae; family Heptathelidae; genus Ryuthela; species Ryuthela nishihirai. Next base: position 3,348,426 of record JAWZYU010000041.1, read on the forward strand.
ATAATTCCTTTGCCCCTTATTGTTTGCTTCCCAGCTGAAACAATGCACGATACGAATCGAAACACCACTTGAGGTCTTCACTTACGCTTTGTCAAAGCTGAGCTTCTTTTCCTTATACGTTCTTTTGCCTTGACCATAGTCCCTTCGACATGCCCCTGACAATGAGCATGTTCGACGAATTGTCATAACTTTTACTTTTGTAATATTTTGTATTTATTTTTATAACATTCCAATATAACATTTTTTTTTAATTTTCCACGTATTTTCCACGTTACAAGTTATCAATAAAATGGTTTGAAATTTTTCTTATATTTTAATGTGCAGATCAATATGACATTGGATGTGGTACCTACAATTGAGAAAAACTTTCACAAATTCTGCCAAATGCTCTAAAATACCGATATAATTTCCTATGGATCCTTAGGGATTTTGTTTACCTTTCCACGAAAAGCCAAATATATTGGGTATCCATATAAAACGTATACACCATTCAAATGCTAATAACGCGTATCAATAGTGACAGAGTGTTAGAATTTTGAAGTAATATAAGGATGTTTGTACACGCTGCTAGAAGGCACTACTCAGTGTAAGTAAAATGTCGGAGCAGCTGACGTAAATGGATATTTGAGTGTGATTGGAAAACAGTAAATGTGACTGAGGTGCAAAGAAAATGGAGGAATGAATTTGTAGTACAGTCGCTCAAAAAATATCCGAAAACTATGGTTGATTACAGAGTTCAGAAAAATATCTTGCAACGATTTTTTTAGAACAGTCTTATCACGAAGTTTGGCAGATCACTAATTTCTAAAAACATCGTTGCCAGATATTTTTTCTGAATTCTGTAATCAGTCACAGTGTTCGGATATTTTTTTGAGCGACTGTACCTCTTTCCTTCCAAAAAAAAATATCTATATATACGTATATATAGATATGCATAAAAAATTAAGTGGTATAGAGTTTAACTAAAATCTATTTATTTTTTAAACCACTTACAATAAAATAGTATATTCATTAAGACTATATTAAAATGTTTATAAATAGTTTAAAATTAGTAACCATATTTAAAAAATAATAGCTGCCATTTAAATTTTAAAACACATTTATTTAAATTGAAGAGCTATGAATTTTTCTTTAAAACATTAATTTTTCTTTTATTGCATTGTCCGATCCTGGCATTGGAGACCTAATGGTCCAGTAGGCTTTGGTTTGGTCCAGTGGGTTGAGCTCCAGGTTCGAGTCTCAAGTTTGTCTACGTGGAAATGTTTCCCCGCTGACTCCATCCTGTCGTCTTCGAGAAAGGAAACACTGTTGTGCTGAGAAAGATGTCCGTCCGTCGGAGGAGACGTTAAGCCGTGGGTCCGTGTGCCGGAAAGCTATTCCCTGTGCACAACAAGAAAGATGCCGGATGGCCTTGACGGCGCTCGGAGAAGGTTGAGGAAGGGAATTTACTAGACACTTATTAGAATATGAAAGACTCTATTCAAGGTCCTCCAGCAATCTCAACTCTGCCAGGGATGAGGCTCGATCCTGGAAACTGCACATTGCGAGTCTGACACCCTACTGAGTGAGATTATCCTCGCCACCGAATGTTTAAGGAGTTGTAGGGCTATACTCCTTAACCTAGACTTAATGATCTAATGGTAAAATTAGGGTACAGTCGCTCAAAAAAGTATCCGAACACTATGGTTGATTACAGAATTCAGAAAAAATATCTGGTAACGATTTTTTTAGAAATTAGTGATCTGGCAACCTTCGTGTCACGTGACACGAAGGTTGCCAGATCACTAATTTCTAAAAAAACTTTGCCAGATATTTTTTCCGAATTCTGTAATCAACCATAGTGTTCGGATACTTTTTTGAGCGACTGTACCTGACTACTTAGACCAGCAGGTTGTTTTACCTCTAAGCGACACTTTTTGCACACCATGGTCTAAATGGCCAGGTCACAATGACCCCGAAGACTCAGAGAAGGTTGGGGGAGAAGACCCACTGGAACAGTTGTTGGGAGACAGATGGTAGCCTCCCATCAAGGCCATCCAGCGTGTTCTTTAACGTGCACAGGGTTGTGCACGTTAAGAGTGCACAGTGCCGCTCAGAGGTAAAATAACCCAACCCAACCCTGAAATAAAGTTAATGTTTAGAAGTAAACTTCTTTCTACTACTACTGTTGTTGAATGTCAATAGCGACATAGTTTTTTTAACTTTGGACCAAAATATTGAAGAAAAATAAAGGTTTGTCAAGACTTAATTTAACACATAAAGTCAGAAAAAAAAAATTGCTTACAATTCGATACTTAATAGTAAATTTTCACATGTTATGTAAATCACTTAGGGTTTAATTAAAACTAGACCACGATATAGGATGTCACTAAAATACGATTTATTGTCGTGCATATTTTATCTAGGGCTCCCTATACTCTAAAATTGAGAAATGGAAGCAGATTCAAGTTTCGGATGAAAAAATAGTAGATGCATGCTACTTTGAAAAGAATGGAGATGATCTATACTATGTTACTAATCATACAAAACTGAGGCCACTAGTCTTAGGGTCACGCCCCCCTTCAATTCACAAAAAGCCATTGCCTGTATGTTGGGGGCGGGGGTGGCTCAGTCGGTAGCGCGCCAGGCTCGTAATCTGTAGTTCCCAGGTTCGAGTCCCAGCTGGGAAAGCGTTGAGATTTATCTCCGCAAATATCCCCGACCTGCCCACTGTCAGTAGGGGACACCGATGGGCTTGGAAAGGCCGCCGTCCGTTGGATGGGACGTTAAGCCGTGGCCCCGTGTGCGGGAGAGCCATACCCTGTGCACGTTAAAGAACACGCTGGATGGCCTTAACGAGAGGCTACCATCTGTCTCCCAACAGCTGTTCCAGTGGGTCCCATCCCCCATCCTTCTCTGAGCATTCGGGGTCCATGTGACCTGGCCATTTAGCCCATGGTGTGTAAAAAAGGCCGCTCAGAGGTAAAACAAACCAACCCATTGTGTGCGAAAAAAAGTGGCGCCGAATCCAATTTTCAACACTTCTGTACCATTCCCTATTTTAGTGCTTACTATTGAAAATAAATATTTTCAAATTTCTTACCTTTTGTGTTGTTCTTTTAACTGTAGACATCTTTTGCGGTAGATAACGTGAATGGCTCGTGGTTTTGGCAAAAACTGTAGCCGTTTCCCCATATCATGCCAGCTCAAAGGTCAATTCAGAACACATTGCATATCAAATGAAAATATATGACGTCAAACATGACGCATCAAACGTTTGTCATTCTATGTGCATGAATCCGATTTCACGTGGCTCGTCAAAAAAACCGAAATTAGTTCTTTCTTTATATTTTTATTTTCCTTCTGGAGCATTGGTATCTGGTAAGGTACAGTCGCTCAAAAAAGTATCCGAACACTATGGTTGATTACAGAATTTAGAAAAAATATCTGGCAACGATTTTTTTTTAGAAATTAGTGATCTCGCAATCTTCGTGTCACGTGACACGAAGGACACAGTGTTCGGATTTTTTTTTTGAGCGACTGTACCCTACTACGACAGGAAAGGATTAAGAAATTTTTCATCCCTGACCAATTTTAAAAATGAGCCAACCCCAACCCCGATTACTGTCAAGTTATCCAATAGACGGCTCAGTTGGTAGCACGCCAGACTCGTAATCTACAGTTCCCAGGTTCGAGTCTCAGCTGGTTCAGCTTTGTGATTTTTCTCCGCAAAAACTCTCCACCCTAACCACGGTCAGTAGGGGACACCTACGGGCTTGAAAAGGCCGCCGTCTGTCGGATGAGACGTAAAGCCATGGCCCCGTGTGCCGGGAGAGCCATACTCTGTGCACTTTAAAGAATACGCTTGGTGGCCTTGACGGGAGGCTATCATCTGTCCCCCCAACAGCTGTTCCAGTGGGTCCGCTCCCGCAAGCTACCATCTGTCTCCCAACAGCTGTTCCAGTGGGTCCCCTCTCCCAAACTTCTCTAAATCTTCGGGGTTCTTAAGACCTGGCCATTTAGCCCATAATGTGCAAAAAAGTGCCTCTAAGAGGTAAAATACACAAAAATCTAATAGACATAGACAGCGCGTTTGAACTTTGGCGTATGAACAATTACCTGTTACGAGAGGGAGAAAAGATTTGAGCCTTATTATTATTTATTTTTATTTTTTTTTAATTACATCTTCAATTTCTTTTTTAGTTTAAATTTTTAAAATAACTAATAATAATAGAAACATATTGCATTTTGTAATTCGCTGAAATGTTTCCTCCTTTTCATAACAAGTAATCGCACGTAAGAATAAATTAACACACTTTGGTAGGATGTTTGTAGCTCATGGATATTGTATGTATGTACAACTTCATTCAAGAATTAGAAAAACTAAGTTAATAATTTTACATGTTTAAAACATTTTTAATTTAATTATAAGGAGTTATTGATGTTCCTCAGTAAGTCATCTACAGGCGCACGAACAGGAAATAATATTATGTATCGTATACAGATCAGAGAGAAAGATTAATGCCGTAGGGATGAGGGAGCATCTAAGTTTTCGTTACCCTCAGATTTGTCACTCTTTCATATCTCTCTTTCTTTCTCTCTTTTAAAGGAATCTTTCTCAAAAAATTTTTATATTTCCTTAAAAGTGAGGTCTCCTACCATCTGTTTGGAAATTTAAAATCTGAAATAACACTGTCTATAAGAAGAGCATTACCGCAGTATTTCCTTAAGCAGGTACTAATTGCCAAAGAACGTATAAGGAAAAGAAGTTCAGCTTTGACAAGGCGTAAGTGGCGACCTCAAGTGGTGTTTCGATTCGTATCGTGCATTATTTAAGCTGGGAAGCAAATAATAAGGGGCAAGGAAATTATGCATCAAAAAATTTATATTTTAAAAAAGGAAAAAAAAAATAACTGCACTTTGTATTTGAAAAAAATAATATCATGATTTTAATAAAGGTTTATTTTCTCCATTCGAATTATTTTTCGTTGAACCAACAATTATAAATTGAACAGAAAGAGAAGATTTGAAATTAGCTTGAAATTAATTTATAGAATAAATTTTACAATTAGAAGCTTTCTTGGTTGCATAGAAACAGGAAACAGAATTGATATTAATATACTCTGCAAGGATATCAATGGGAAATTATTACATAGGAAAAGCGAAGAGAATGGAAGTTGACAGTAACATGTAATTACAAAAGCGTTCGTCCCCTGTAATGTTATTTTCACCTCTACGCCAAATGCACGATACTCGATTTTACATTAATCTCTATGGAAGCTTAACTTCTTCTCCCTCTACATTCTTTGCTAATTTCTCCCCGATTCTGAAGGAGAAGGCTCCCAGTACCATTCCGTTAATCTCTATACCAACAGAAAGCCAAACTACAATATATGACGTCACCTTAAGTAGCATTTCAAAATAGACATTTCTTCTATTTTCGAGTTTAATATTATTACTGGTGGATTCTGCGCTATTTTTTATACTAATATTCATTTATAAATATATTTTATTTAGGAAAAAAATTATTTATATTAAGTATCATTATAATATTTGATAATAAATACGAATAATTTTCTTTCTAAATAAAATATATTTATTAGAGAAGGTTGGGAGAGGGGACCCACTGGAATGACTGCCACATTAGTTTAAAGATTAGCACTAGAATCCACCAGTTTATATATAAATATATGAAATATTAAAATCAAAAGTATAAGAATTGTCTATATAGTATGATTATTTAAGTGATGTCCAAAATTTGGCAATTTCGTTTGACTGATTTTGGTTCTTAATTTTGGTTCTTAAAAAGTGCCGCTCAGAGGTAAAACAACCCAACCCAAGTTCGAAATTCTGTTAGTTTCGTGGATAGTTGGGTGAGGAGACCCACTGGACAGCTGTTGAGAAAAGGGTGTCAGCCTCCCGTCAAGGCCATCCAGCGTGTTCTTTAACGTACGTGGGTGTGTCTATCCCACGCACGGGACGACGGTTTAACGTCCCATCCGACGGATGACGGCCTTTTCAAGCCCAACAGTGACCCCTATTCACTGTAGGCAGGGCGGGGGTGTTTGGCAGAGAATAATCTCTGCACTTGCCCAGCTGGAACCGGAACTTGATAATTGCAGGTTACGAGCCTGGCACGCTACCAACTGAGCCTCCCCTGTCACTGTAATAAAAAAAAATGAGAATAATAAAAATAGAAAGAAGCAGGGAAAAGAGAAATGGTGACAAAAAATAGATGAATAAATAGTAAAGAGGCAGAATAAAACGATAAGATAATAGTGATAAGAAAATAAGAATTAAAGGGAGAGGGAAGAAGGGGGGATGGAAATAATGAGAAACAAAATAAGAGAGATGGATTGGGTTGGGTTGTTTTACCTCTGAGCGGCACGTTTTTGCACACCATGGGCTAAATGGCCAGCTCACATGGACCCCGAAAGCTCAGAGAAGGTTGGGGGAGGGGACCCACTGGACTGATGGTAGCCTCCCGTCAAGATCATCCAGTGTGTTCTTTAACATGCACAGGGTATGTTTCTCCCGCACACGGGGCGACGGGTTAACGTCCCATCCGACGGACGGCGGCCTTTCCAAGCCCATCGGTGTCCCCTACTGACCGTGGGGAGGGCGGGGAGTTTTGCGGAGATAAATCTCAACGCTGACCCAGCAAATAAGGAAGATGGCGAATAGAAAAAATAGATATAAAATCTTCAAATCCAGACAGTGTTTGAATTTGTTATGTGTTTATGGTTAGAAATGTCAATCATGAGAATAGTTCTAAATTTTAAGAAATATTTATTATTATTATTAATATAATTAGTTTTAATTTTGGAAGGATACGAAGTATACTAAAGTGTAAGAGGGCGGCGAAAGCGTTCACAAAATGCGTCTCGACGTTGATTGGTGCTGCCACGAACATCGAACCACGCGCAACTGAGATGAGGGACGGACTCCGTCAGCGCTCCGCAAGTTGTGGCATTTCGGAGATATTCTTTAGTGCACAAGGTCCCGTACGAGATTCTTTGTTGGGTTGTTTTACCTCTGAGCTGCACTTTTTTGCACACAATGGGCTAAATGGCCAGGTCGCATGAACCCCGAAGGCTCAGAGAAGGTTGGGGGAGGGGACCCACTGGAACAGCTGTTGGGAGACAGATGGTAGCCTCCCGTCAAGGCCATCCAGCGTGTTCTTTAAGGTGCACAGGGTATTGCTCTCGCGCACACGGGGCCACGGCTTAACGTCCCATCCGACGGACGGCGGCCTTTCCAAGCCCATCGGTGTCCCCTACTGACCGTGAGCAGGGCGGGGAAATTTTGCGGAGATAAATCTCAACGCTGACCCAGCTGGGACTCGAACCTGAGAATTACAGATTACGAGCCTGGCGCGCTACCAACTGAGCCATCGCCGCCCCTCCTTCGTGGTCAGAGATAAAATGTCTACCTGTTCTTCATTGAACATTTTAGGGATAAACTTCCTTTGGACAAAGTCGCATGATATCTGTAACTCAGTTGAACAGTAGTAGTTCCCCACTATGGGGGAGAAAGGGTCGAGACACAAGGGGTGACCTTGACCTAGAGGGTCGATAGATATCCAGGGAGTCAAGGAGCAGATCTCAGAAACTTTAAAAAGGTTTAGATCCGATGTCGTACAAGATCAAATAGGGCTTGGGATGGCAATCGTGAAACCAAGAGAGGCCAAAATAGCGATTGGTTTCTTCTATATATATATATACAGGGTGTATCAAAAATAAATGAATGAAAATAAGCGAAGATTGTTTGGCCGTGCCAAACAGATTTTAGCGCTCTAAATATCCTCTGGATATAAGGACTGTGGACGTGCAAAGAGTCATACGGGGCTATTTAGCCTTGATACAACCTACTGGGTATATTTGAGGGATCTCTAAATAAAAAAAACATTGAAAGTGGAACTGTATCTCTATATAGAATGTTTGTCTCGATTTGTTGAGACAGTCATTCGAATCTTTTAAGTAATTATATCTTCCAAACAAAAGAGAAAGTTTTTTAAGTTCTGCTTCTTTAGGGGAACAAAAAAAATAGAAAGATTAACGCAGCTCGCTCGAGTGGGATCTGTGCAAACAACGGGCTAAATGGAAACCATCGCATTGTGAGGGTTGTGCGAAGCCAAAGTGGGACTCGAACCTAGGAACTGTAAAACGTGGGTGGGTTCGGATCTTCTAAACTGTATTTTCCCCTCAACTACTCTGAGCGTTTGTTGCAACAATGGTTTCCAATGGATATGTCCTAACGGAAATTTTGCTGTAAGAAACCTTTCATTAATGCACTCATATCCTAGAAGAGCATCATTAGTGTGTCTGCTGAGAAGCAGACCCATGCCTCGGTGATGATTATTTTCGTCCCTCCCTGAAAAGAGAAATTTAAGATTATTTTTTAAGATTCTGACCTTTATCTGTCCATCTGGTCTCTTGGAAGCCGTGAATATCTAAATTATAATGGTGGAATTCTTGTGTGAGGACATCAAGAGAAAAGCTCTGTGCAGAGTCCTCACATTTCAACTACCAATGGAGAGAAAATGGTTAGTGGGATGTTTAAAGAAACTATATTTATTGAGAGAGAAAATTCTGACAATATCAAACAGATCCCTAATCGCAGGCATGGGGCAAAGACCTGTTCCCCCACCACTAAAGGCTGAAGCCATCTACACTGGAAGACTTCCTCCAATGCAAAATTTGATGATGCCAATAGAAGCAAAGAGTTCCGGTGCCTGCGATGACCTCTGTTCAGGATTATCCACCAGCTGATAAACATATCTTGTGAATCGAAATTTTGAATATGTTTTATGATAAAGGTGTTGTTACTAAGGATTTTAGTAGTGTTATTATTGTCCCAAATTTTAAAAAAGGTGATCGCAGTTCTTGTGATAATTATAGGGGAATTAGTTTACTTTCTGTTCCAGGTAAAGTTCTTTGCATGATTATACATAATAGAATTAAGAATTTGGTTGATGGACAACTGCGTGATGAACAGTGTAGATTCAGAATTGGTAGGGGATGTATTAATCAAATATTTTCACTTAAACAGATTTTTGAGAAATGTTTAGAGTTTCAGAAACCTGTGGTTGCTAGCTTTATAGATTTCAAAAAGGCTTTTGACTCTGTTGATCGACATAATTTGTGGTTGATTGTTAGATCATATGGAATACCTGATAAGTTGGTTAGTGTAATGAGAGCTCTCTATAATAACACAGAGTCGTGTGTGAGAGTTGGTACGTCTTTCAGCGATTGGTTTAGCATTGCTAGTGGGTTAGACAAGGGTGCATTTTGTCTCCTTTTCTCTGTAGTTATGATTATGTAATGCGAAATTCTTTGCAAGGGAAAGATTTTGACTCTAAATTGTCTAGAGATTTCGAAATTTCTGGTTTAGATTATGCAGATATTTTGGCCCTGTTGGCTACTGATGTTGATGAGATGAATTTGTTCATTAGGGCTGTTAATGAGACTGATAATAGAGTAGGTTTGGCGATAAACAGAGAAAAAACTAAAGGGATGAAAATTGGTCAGGCAGATGGTTTTCAGTTGCTTTGAATGGCTGTATCGAGCAAGTGACTCAGTTTAATTATCCTGGGAGATATGTAACAGATATTGGTGACGTGCGGCTGAGATAAATAGAGTAGGGATTGCCACTGGGACTTTTAAGAATTTATGGAGAGTACGGAAAAATAGGCGTATACACCTAATGACTATAATTAAGCTGTATAATAATTTGTTCTTTCTAAGGTTAGTTATGGTAGCGAAATATGGACCCTTTGTAAACAGGATAACAAGAAACTTAATGCCTTTGATTGTAGATGCTTACTCAGTTTCTTGTGCATTGGGTGGTTTGACTTTGTAAGTAATGATGAGGTTAGAAGAAGAAGTCATCAACTTCTTTTCAGCAGCATATTGTGCTGAGAGGGACCGCATTGGTTTGGTCATGTTGCCGTATGCATATCTGCAGATTTGCAAAGAGGATTATGAACAGTGTGCCTAAGGGTATCAGAAAAAGGGGAAGACCTAGGATGCGATGGACAGACAATGTCAAACAGGATCTTGCTAGAATTGGCCTAGAGTGGCCAATTTCAGCAGCTGTAGCTCAAAAGAGACACGTCTGGTGAGCCAAACTACACAGTCTGGTTGGGCCTCCGTAGTCGGTGTCTGCATGAGGATTTTGTATGTATGTAGATATTAAGAAATTAATCACAGATGCTTGTTGGAACAGACAGTTAAAAATTGCCCACTTTGTCAAGAAGTAAACCCTAATACACAGTAAATTTCTTTCAAATTGATTATTTTGTAGTGTATCACTGCGGTTTGGTTTTAATATTTAAGAATAAGGAATATCTTTTGGTCACCACTCGATTTCATTATACTTTCACTATAAATAGTTGCTCCTATTGGATGAAAAAGATTGAATGCTCTAGAAAATACATTTTATGAATAGTTTTAATTTGCAAGATATTGAGAATGAAGAGAATTAAACGAGATTGCATATTACCGGAATAGGCATCTGACCATCAATTTATTGACTTATATGCAATTATTTATCTATATTTCATCTAATGTGTAGCTGTAGTATTAATGTGTGATGCTAGTTGGCGAAGCTATTTGTGAGGATTATATTTTCAAATCATTAACATTTATTCCGGGTAAACTATCACATATTATATTACCATTACTCAATATTTGCATGTTAAATTTACAATAAAAATAAATACCCCCTCAAGCAGCTGCTTGCCACAGAGGTCCGACAGGAGCCTGTCAGTTTATATTCCGAAGTAGAAGATCGAGAGGATGGCAGGACCTCAGCAGAAAAACAACACATACAACCATGCCTTATCCGGGGCTCGAACCCAGGTCCCATAGATCAGTAGCCAAGCGCGCTAACCACTCGGCCATGGGACGGCTAAATTTACAATGGATGGAATATAATCTTGAAAGGACTGCAGTTTACAGGCCTTTGTTTTCGTTGCTTTAGTCCAGAATTTGTTCCGAATATTTCTTATTTTTAATAGTATTTCTTATAGTAAGAAAAAATTTCCTTTTCAATTTCGTAAGAGGTTCAAGAAAAATTATTTAATTTTTAGTAATATATTATTAAAAATTTATTCTTTTAGCTATGGCATTTGTAAATGAATCAAAAACACTCTGGTTAACGTGATCGAGCATTCATTATTTCGCTACACAATATTGCAAATGGAATATTATTTTGTCAACAATTGAATCCTCTTTGACGAAACATAAGAGCTTCCCTTCTACTCAATTCATTTTTGCCATGTCCCTTATCGAGTGAAGCAGAAGGTCCTGTCGGTTCCTGTCAGAGAGCTGAAATGGAATAATAGTCATTGTGCGGGGATATATAAGAACACAGGTAAGGTAAGACAGCAGAGGTAGGTGAAATTTTATCCCTTGCATTAAAATATTCACATGAATTTAATAGTGGGGCGGAAGTGGCTCAGTCGGTAGCGCGCCAGGCTCGTAATCTGTAGTTCCCAGGTTCGAGTCCCATCTGGGACAGCGTTGAGATTTATCTCCGCAAAATTCCTCGCCCTGCCCACGGTCAGTAGGGGACACCGATGGGCTTGGAAAGGTCGCCGTCCGTCGGATGGGACGTTAAGCCTTGGCCCCGTGTGTGGGAGAGCCATACCCTGTGCACGTTAAAGAACACGCTGGATGGCCTTGACGGGGGGGCTACCATCTGTCTCCCAACAGCTCTTCCAGTGGGTCCCCTCCCCCAACCTTCTCTGAGCCTTCGGGTCCCATGTGACCTGGCCATTTAGCCCATTGTGTGCAAAAAAGTACCGCTCAGAGGTAAAACAATCCAATCCAATCTGACCACGAAGGACACGTCATATTAGAAATTTCTTACTGTTTCTAACTGAAGTACCCTCAGGCAGAAATTTTCAGGTTCATAGCACACCTAGGTGGAAATTTGATCTCTAACCTGACTGGACAAGTCACAACGAAAATTTCGTAACTTTTCTGAAACGTAGAACTCGAAATACCTTCAGTTGTCAATTGTTGATCTCCCTTGTATCTATCGGATGCAAAATTTCGTAAACGTTCTGAGATCTACAACCCGAAATAATCGCAAAGCTCAATTTTTCATTTTTTAGCATTTTTAGATCAAGATTCGACCTCTATTTGACTTCGAAGTTCACACCAGATGTCAAATTCAGAATTTTTCTCGCTATCTATGACCCAGATTATCCCTTGGTGTATATAACAACCTTAATACATAACCTTTTCTGCATCAAAATTAAAATTAATATGATCCTTCTTCCCCTCTCAACGCAGTTATCTCTATATGTATGTGCGGGGGTGGCTCAGTCGGTAGCGCGCCAGGCTCGTAATCTGTAGTTCCCAGGTTCGAATCCCAGCTGGGTCAGCGTTGAGATTTATCTCCGCAAAATTCCTCGCTCTGCTCACGGTCAGTAGGGGACACCGATGGGCTTGGAAAGGCCGCCGTCCGTCGAATGGGACGTTAAGCCGTGGCCCCTTGTGTGGGAGAGTCATACCCTGTGCACGTTAAAGAACACGCTGGATGGCCTTGACGGGAAGCTACCATCTGTCTCCCAACAGCTGTTCCAGTGGGTCCCCTCCCCCAACCTTCTCTGAGCCTTCGGGGTCCATGTGACCTGGCCATTTAGCCCATGGTGTGCAAAAAAGTGCCGCTCAGAGGTAAAACAACCCAATTTAACCCCCTACCAATTTTCATTGCTTCTCCTAAACCCTTACCAAATCTAGCTCTTCCTGCAAACTTCTTCTCATCACAGATTGGTATATTTTAACTAAAATAATTGTCCCCGCAAGGAGGATTCCTAAAATGTACAAGGACGAATTGCATTTATAGTTCTTTATCTGTGGTTCATTTATGGTTACTTTGCGATTTGAATCTAAAAACGTGGGTGTAGAAATTCAAAGGCTCCAGAAATTTTTATGTGACCAACAGCCAATTTCATCTTGTGATCAGTATGAGATAACCAGTGTTGCCATACTGAAATAGCATAATTCCAGCCAAAAGCAATGAAAATTAATGCTTCACGTAATCGCGTAAATTGTGCTTTTCCCATAAAGTTTTTGATATTTTGAAACCAGTACGCCTATCTCTTCACCTTTCCTACGTTCGTTGATTCCTAGTGGTGCGGGGAACACAGCACCGCTCTATAATTTATGTTAGTGGTTCTCAAACTGTGGGTCGCGACCCTCAGGCAGCTTGGAAGGGGTCGCAAAGCTCAGGTAGTTTATATTTGCCGGTATATTTAGAATAAAAAATATTTTATTAATATAATAGTGTTTTGTTACAAATTTATTGCTTGAAATGCAAAAAGATAATTTTATTTAATTTTATCCTATGTAAATGAAATTATCAGATATAACTACATACGTCATGAATTGCAGGCAAGAGGGTTGGGTTGGGTTGTTTTACCTCTGAGCGGCATTTTTTTGCACATCATGGGCTAAATGGCCAGGTCACAAGGACACCGAAGGCTCAGAGAAGGTTGGGGGAGGGGACCCACTGGAACAGCTGTTGGGAGACAGATGGTAGCCTCCCGTAAAGGCCATCCAGCGTTTTCTTTAACGTGCACAGGGTATGTCTCTCCCGCACACGGGCCACGGCTTAACGTCCCATCCGACGGACGACGGCCTTTCCAAGCCCATCGGTGTCCCCTACTGACCGTGGGAAGGGCGGGGAATTTTGCGGAGATAAATCTCAACGCTGACCCAGCTGGGACTCGAACCTGGGAACTACAGATTACGAGCCTGGCGCGCTACCGGAATTCAGTGGAATCGTGTAAGAAACCACCATTCTGCGATATAATTTCGTTCAAATACATAGTCGAGATGATATCTGATATTTTTAATTAATATTATGAGCTCCAAGCCTATGGCTTGTATTCTCGAAGTCTAAAATAGTGCCCGATTGACAATAACAAAAATAAAACACATAAATCCCAAAAGGGCTACACCTACAAAAGAGATCGAAGTGAAAAGTCAAAAAAAAAATAAAAATACCCCCTCAAGCAGCTGCTTGCCACAGAGGTCTGACAGGAGCCTGTCAGTTTATTTGCCATAGTAAAAGATCTGAGAGGTTGGCAGGACCTCAGCAGAAAAACAACACATACATCCATGCCTTACCCGGGACTCGAACCCAGGTCCCTTAGATCAGTACCCAAGCGAGGGGTTACTCGGCCATAAGGAATTTAATATAATAATTTACTTTAATTAAGTGCCGGTTGTCAAATTAATCATGCTAATTTGGTTCAGGATACTTATATTAAATTTATTTTATTATATCAATACATATTTTACTATCATATCAAATTACACCAAAATATAAAATATTATTCATTAATTTTTTTCTAACTTCGCTTTTGCGGAAAAGGGTAGAGATTGAATTTTTATTCCAAATCATCACTTTCTGCAGGGCGAGAAAGGTGCTATAACAGATTCAACACAACTGAGTTAAATTAAAAACTTAATAACTATACGAGCTGTTTTAATAATTACTATCCGAGCTGTTTTAGGGGACGGGGGGTGGCTCAATCGGTAGCGCGCCAGGCTCGTAATCTGTAGTTCCCAGGTTCGAGTCCCAGCTGGGTCAGATTTGAGATTTATCTCCGCATAATTCCCCGCCCTGCCCACGGTCAGTAGGGGACACCGATGGGCTTGGTAAAGGCCGCCGTCCGTCGGATGGGACGTTAAGCCGTGGCTCCGTGTGCGGGAGAGATATACCCTGTGCACGTTAAAGAACACGCTGGATGGCCTTGAAGGGAGGCTACCATCTGTCTCCCAACAGCTCTTCCAGTGGGTTCCCTCCGCCAACCTTCTCTGAGCCTTCGGGGTCCATGTGACCTGGCCATTTAGCCCATGGTGTGCAAAAAAGTGCCGCTCAGAGGTAAAACAACCCAACCCGAGCTGTTTTATTAATCACTGTCCCAGCTGTTATATCATTGTGTGATCTGTACAACAGGAAAGGACTTACTTCACATATTACTACGAGAAGTAACTAACATCCCAACTATCCTGTATTCACTGATCGAAATGCCATTTTGATTTACTAAAACAATAATAAAACAGTTCGAATAGCGATTAACTTTTCAATAAAGGACACAGGTGGTCTTGAAAAGATCACCATTTGTTGCATGCGATGTTAAATGGTGGCTTACAAGCGTAATACCGTTTGCAGGAGTTACGCTGTGGACATTAAAAAGCATGTAGATGATCTTAACGGGTTGGGTTCTTCTACCTCTAAGCGGCACTTTTTTGCACACCATGGGTTAAATGGCCAGGTCACATGGACCCCGAAGGCTCAGAGAAGGTTGGGGGAGGGGACCCACTGGAACAGTTGTTGGAAGAGTGATGGTAGCCTCCCGTCAATGCCATCCAGCGTGTTCTTTAACGTGCACAGGGTATGGCTCTCCCGCACACGGAGCCACGGCTTAACGTCCAATACGACGGACGGCGGCCTTTCTAAGCCCATCGGTGTCCCCTAGTGACCGTGGGCAGGGCGGGGAAGTTTTGCGGAGATAAATCTCAACGCTGACCCAGCTGGGACTCGAACCTGGGAACTACAGATTACGAGCCTGGCGCGCTACCGACTGAGCCACCCCCGCCCCTCACTGGCAAAGAAAACTTGTATGAAATCATTACTGTTCTGTATCTTCGTTTATTTGCAAATTTGATTTCCTTCTTCTTAAAAGTGGGCAATTTTCGTTTGTTAATCATTCCACAGATCAGTTTCAACTGTTCATAGCTTTAACTGCATCTTTTATTTTAAATATATAATGTATTTTTTTTAAATGATTTAGTATGAAACTTTGAATATTTAAAAAATAACTCTTTTTTTTACCAGAAAATAAGAATAGATTCAGTTACCTGCGCATTAATTAATTAAATTCATTTAATATGCATTCTCATATTTCCATTGGTTCTTCCACACAACATTCTTTCATCTTTGAAATCTGAAATCATTGAGTTCAGTCGCTATATCTATTGCATTTATCGAATGCTTAACGGTTTTCTAAAAGTGTGATTTTTAAATTCTTGATGTTTTACTTCACAAAAGATTGGAAACAAAATGAAATATTTGTCTAATTCATATTTATCATAACATAATTACTCATAATTAATTTATATTACAGATATTAATTACAGATTATATTACAGATATTAATTTATATTTAGATATTTAAATTTGCACTACTCTGCATAGCTTTATTATATTCACTGATAAATTATTCTTTTTATTACTAGGTATAAATTCAAAATTTCCCTTCACAAGTTAATAAATAAACTATTCTTAATATTTAGAAAAACAATGAGACGATAAGTTTAAATTTCATACATTTTGGCGTTTATTCTGAGAATCCACCATACTGCGATATAATAATAGAGAACAACTACGGCAGATAAGAACAAATTTGAGAGTAGTTACTACGTATACAGGGTGTTTCAAAATTCTCTGTATAAATTTTAATGGGAGATAGGGAACACCAAGACAAAACTTTTTTTATCTCTAAATGTATCTCCGCTGACGTAACCCTTCGGTGCTAGAGGGCGCTGACAGAAATATCGGTGGAGCTTATACATAAATGAATGGAAACGAGTGTGAAAAGCATGTTTAGTTAAAAGTGTTCAAAGTTGCAATCGGCAACAGCATTGCATGCATGACAGCGTAGAAGCATTGATTTGTCGTACAGTCGCTCAAAAAAGTATCCGAATACTATGGTTGATTACAGAATTCAGAAAAAATATCTGGCGAAGGTTGCCAGATCAGTAATTTCTATAAAAAACTTTGCCAGATATTTTTTCTGAATTCTGTAATCAACCATAGTGTTCGGATACTATTTTGAGCGACCGTACATTAGCATCTGGTAGGATGCCATATAAATCACTTATATTCTAAGCTTTACCAGTGAATATAATAAAGCAATTTCTAAAAAAATCGTTGCCGATATTTTTTCTGAATTCTGTAATCAACCATAGTGTTCAGATATTTTTTGAGCTAACACGAGGCTCAGCCATAGTGTCCAGATATTTTTTGAGCTATTCACGAGGTTCTTCATGTGTCCCCAGAGGAAGAAAACGATACATGTTAAATTGGGCGACCTTGGTGGCGACGGGTCCACGCCGGCCTATCCATCGGTCCCCAAAAGTGATGTTCAGATAATCCCGCACATCATTGCTGAAGTGTGCTGGCGCCCGGTAGTGTTGAAACCACATTTGTCTGCGAATAACCACAGGAATATCTTCCAGCAGTCCTGGCAATATTTCTTCAAGTGAGGCAGCAGGTATGGCCCAATCAAAATGTCATGGATGATACCCGCCCAAACATTGACGGCAAACCATTGTTGATGACCATGCGTCTTTGTGGCATGTGGATTTTGGTGTGCCCAAACGTGATAATTGTGCACATTAAACACACCCTCGCATGTGAACGAGGCCTCATCTGATAAGAGCACATGAGCCGGAAAATCAGGTTGCGCCGCAGTCTGC
This sequence comes from Ryuthela nishihirai, assembly GCA_038380435.1. NCBI lineage: Eukaryota > Metazoa > Arthropoda > Arachnida > Araneae > Heptathelidae > Ryuthela > Ryuthela nishihirai. Next base: position 3,365,909 of record JAWZYU010000041.1, read on the forward strand.
TGCAGAGACCAGCGAACAAATTCTACACGAAGAGTATAATCCTGAGGCTGCAATGCCTGGAATCTCTGACGATAAAACGGATGTAACTGTTGCTCGTGCCACACTCTCCACATGAGGGGGTGGTTCACACCGAGGCTACATGCAACAGCTCACGTGCCTGGATTATCATCAATCTGTCATAGTATATCTTCTTCCATGTCAGGAGTGTGCATGGTTTTCTCCTGACCAGTGTCATGCATGTTTGCATGGAATGTTCCAGTTTCTCGCAGTTTCTGTTGCAAACGCACAAATGTTTGGTGGTTTGGCACATGTCTGTTTGGGAAACGCTATCGGTACAACTTCACAGCAGCTCTTCTGTTCCCATTGGCAGCACCATATGCCAGATGCATGTCAGCCATCTCAGCAGTCTCCATGTTACGCATAATGTGCATGATTTACGAATGCCGACGGCAAACACAAGTCCGTTTTCTGTTCCCACTTCGCCCCTCTAGCAAACTGCAGTGCCGCCAAACAGCGCCCTCTAGCGCCGTAGGGTTAAGTCATCAGACATACATTCACAGAAGGAAAAGATTTGTCTAGGTGTTCCCTATCTCTCATTGAAATTGTACCGAGAGTTTCGAAACACCCTGCCTGTATAACTCATCAACTGGTATTAATTCATGTTAGTTTTAATAGCTTGCTAAACCTTTTACACTTATATTTATCTTTTATATGATAAACTGGTATAATTGTTTTGTACAATTTATCTCAATCGATAATTATAATAGTTCTCAAAGCATGTTTCATTCGTTTCACAGTTCCAATTTAAATGACGAATTTAATTCGATATTAAACACGTTTTAAGATAATTTTAGAAACACTAATACAGAAATGTCCAATTGAAAAAATAACAACTGAGATGGTTAATGGAATCCCTGAATGTTCAATTTTTTATTTGGTTTTTATATTTTTTTTCAATTTTTCAATTTCTACATATGTAGAAACTGGAGCATGACACTATGGGAGACGGAATTCATTGAATTGAAGCGAATCGTTAATTCTTTTAAATATTATTTTAATATTTCAACCGGTAGCTACAGTTATCACGAAAGAAATGTTTATATGTATTGGAATCAATAAAATTGTGAAGTGGTATTAATTTTATTTTCGATAAATTCTCACTTAGATATGTCTGAAGTGTAGTTGGATGTATAAAGGATTTAGTTTTGCCTTAGTTTATTTATGAGACTCCATGAGGACAGATTTTAGGATAAATATATAAAATATGTTAAATATATTTCTAAATCAATTCTTTGATATTGAAGATTTTCCATTTTATTTAATAGAGAACTGAATCAGGATATTATGTTTTATCGATGTGATATAACACAGTCTGAAGACGATGTGTTTCTATACCACAGTATAAAGTATATTAAATGTATAATGATGTGTTTCTATAACACAGTCTAAAGTTTATTAAATGTATTAAGTAATAAATGTCAATTAATATGTTTTTATATTAGTAGGCCTGTAAATAGTATCTAGGTAGTCATTGGAAGGAGAGCTTATGTACCAACTCTAAGCCTTCCGGAGTGGCAGGAATTACTAGTGGTGATGGACAGAATTGACGTCACTAATTCCACCGAGAGACTTGGTTCGTGATGAACAACCTACAATTGTGCGCTTACTGTAATAGTGATGGATGTCGACGCCTCGACATCATACCTGGTTCAACATCTTGCGGTGTGAATCTCGCCTTGGCCCAGTGGGAGGAAATACGAAACCGTAGCAACGATGTGAAGAACAGCCTCGATCATCACCGCAGGTCCAATGTTAATTTTCACCTGCGGCATGCCATCGCTGAACAGAGAGACCTTCTACTAGCGTTTCTTTTGACTCCCCCGGCAGGGGATCAAGGGCATTTGATGCAGCTATTGACGGACATTGTAGTGCACGATCTAATTCAAGCCTTGCTATCCGGGACTAGGCTTATAGAGCCCGAGGATAAAGAACATTGTTTGAATACTTATTTGAACGATGCAGTGCGCTCATTGGACATTGACGGTTTTGCTAATGCATTTGTTGACACGGCGTGGTCTCAAGGCCTCCTCTGTTATGTAGACGGCGCCTTTCTTTCCTCTCTGTTCTTTGGTGACGTGTTAAAGAGAGCAAAAGACAACCTGTATACTAGCGACAATTGGTTTTGTAAATAAAAGTCCGATATTACCTAACAATTACTGTGTTGTGTGCTCATTTACGTTATGAATCGTGTGAAGCAACAGCTGTGATTTGTGGGGGTCACGTTATCTCCAGATTATTTAGCCACACGTTGTGGAGATTCTAGGCATTTGGGAAGAAACGTTTGGTTGAGCGTGTGTAATAAAACAGTGGATATCAGATTATTTTTGCGTAAACAACCGACGGTGAAAGGAATTAACTTATCTTTTTCTCAGCGGAAGAAACTCGTTACTCTGGACGAGTGGGTCGAGAAAATTGTTGTGGGCTCTGAGTTACCGATTCTGTCTGGTGGAGGTGGGAACAAAAGCGATGTACTATGACCATCCGGTCATTTACACATCGAGAGAGTTGTGTGAAGAGGTACATCAGACCGTACATCTACAGACATACCTGACTCCCTTCCTATCGAGGTCTGGATTAAAGAGGGAAAGCGACTGCTGGTCGATGAACGACGCGTTGGAAAAACCTTATTACGATCCCAAGAACCCTGGCAGCTATGGAGGGGTGACTCGATTATCCCAGAGTACTGGACAGGATCCAAAGACAGTCAGAGAATGGTTAGCAGGTCAAGAGACGTACACTCTCCACAAACCGGCAACGAGCAAATTCAGATGGAACCAAACGTACGTGACACGTCTGGATCAACAATGGCAGGCGGATTTAATGTTCGTGAAAAATATTGCACGATTTAATGATGGTTATGGATACATATTAGTCGTCATTGATATTTTATCTCGCTATGCGTGGGCGATTCCTGTGAAAAAGAAAACAGGAACTTCTGTGAAAGAAGCATTTGAACAGATTCTAGCACAGGGTCGTGAACCCATGACACTAAACACCGATCAGGGGACAAAATTCACAAACCGTGTTTTTCAAAAATTACTAAAAGAAGAAAAAAACTTTCACTTCTTCGTGTCTTATATTGATAAGAAAGCTGCGTTGGTAGAAAGACTGAATCGAACCCTGAGAGAAAAATTATGGCGTTATTTCACTAAACATAAAAATTTTATATTCTTACACGTTCTGGATTCCATAGTGAAGGGTTACAACGCTTCCAAACATCGAGCCCATGACCTTGCTCCCAAGGACGTGGATCTGTTTAACTTGGTAGTGTCGTGAGTTGGGTTGTTGGGTTGTTTTACCTCTGAGCGGCACTTTTTTTGCACACCATGGGCTAAATGGCCAGGCCGAAGGCTGAGAGAAAGTTGGGGGAGGGGACCCACTGGAACAGCTGTTCGGAGACAGATGGCAGCCTCCCGTCAAGGCCATCCAGCGTGTTCTTTAACATGCACAGCGTATGGCTCTCCCGCACACGAGGCCAGGGCTTAACGTCCCATCCGACGGACGGCGGCCTTTCCAAGCCCATCGGTGGTCCCTACTGACCGTGGGCAGGGCGGGGAATTTTTGCGGAGATAAATATCAACGCTGACCCAGCTGGGACTCGAACCTGGGAACTACAGATTAGGAACCTAGCGCGCTACCGACTGAGCCACCCCCGCCCCCTAAAATAATCAATGAAGTATAAATATACTAGTGGCCACTAATATATGAGATCATCTGATTTCTCTTTAGACGGCATTCCCTAGTTGTCTTGATGAAAGATAGCATTCCCATTCAACCGTCTTTATTAATTGCATTCATAATTCTTGCACTTATTCGCATTTTCCATTCTTTCATTGTTAAGTGCCCAAACTTTTCGAATATGGGGAAGCAAAAGCTGAAGAAAAGAGCAGTATCAAGGAGGATAACAAAAACAACGAAATGGCGGGAACAGTCGAGTTCAATATATGTCGGGTCCCCATTTCGTTAAATGTGGGCTGACACTGGCACCAATAACCGACTGGTGAATTACTGGCTCAATGTAAAACCCGAACTGATCTATGCTTGCATGGGGCGGGGGTGGCTCAGTCGGTAGCGCGTCAGGCTCGTAATCTGTAGTTCCCAGGTTCGAGTCCCAGCTGGGTCAGCGTTGAGATTTATCTCCGCAAAATTCCCCGCCCTGCCCACGGTCAGTAGGGGACACCGATGGGCTTGGAAAGGCCGCCATCCGTCGGATGGGACGTTAAGCCGTGGTCTCCGTGTGCCGGAGAGACATGGCCTGTGCACGTTAAAGAACACGCTGGATGGCCTTGACGGGAGGCTACCATCTGTCTCCCAACAGCTGTTCCAGTGGGTCCCCTCCCCCAACCTTCTCTGAGCCTTCGGGGTCCATGTGACCTGGCCATTTAGCCCATGGTGTGCAAAAAAGTGCCGCTCAGAGGTAAAACAACCCAACCTCTTGGAAAAGGGAAAATTCTTACAAAGTTTAGTTTCTGTAGCTCTTTTGAGGGTTGAGGGAGAAAGTAGACAGGAAACAAACAAACACACAAACTTGCTTCTTTATATATGACATAATAATAAGATATTTCTGCATTTTTGGTCTCTCAAGTTTATGTTGTCATTAAGTTATTTTCGTTACAGAAGTAATTTTTTTTCCTTGCAGCGGAAATGGGTCGATCCGTCAGCCTCAGTTTCAAGTGTGTGATTCAGATACTCTTCATCTTGCAATTCACGTGTTCGACAGAAACTGGTTCATCTTCCCTCAATAGTACGGAATCATTTCAACGCCATAAACCGTACTCGTCTTTCCTCGATGGACCGGATTTGTATTCCCTCGCTAAACCGGACTTTTCCTCCCTCAATGAGCCAGAATCACCATCCCTCGATAAACCATACTCGTCTTCCCTCAATACAACAGAGAGGATCAGCCGCTCAGGACGTAATGATGACTATAGCGAATTTCTCGGTTACAGTCAGCCCAACATGTACTCCTCCTCATCTGAAATCAATCCCAACCTCGAAGAGAAAACCTATATACCAGAGAGGATACCTCAGAAGCTGCACGGTGAAAATGTTCACACTGATACCAACTCAGACAGATTTCAAGATACGTCTCGTCCAACCACAACGTATTTACCACCCCCTGCGAAATTCGACTATTTCTCTCCTCTCTATGAATACACTCCAAAACCAGCTCCAACTTATTTTCAGCCAATAAGGGATAGCTATTACAGACCGATTCCCGGAGGAGTTTCTAAGAGCACCTCCAATGTCCAGTGGAGCATATGGCAAACAGACAATGGTGGAACTTCTCCTGACGATACTGATGACAGCAAAAACGGCAAAAGGAAAGGTGGCTCTTCCGATTCTGTTCACATTCATCACTTTCAACAGCCGTGGAAGGGGGATACCATGATGATGATGATGATGATGATGATGATGAAAGGGATGAATGGAATGATTCCTGTATCCGGTAATGGTGATGTAAAGGGAAGCTTGTTGGATAAACTCAAAGAGGATCCTATGGCTCTCATAGTGGCTGGATTATTGCCTCTTAGTATTCTCCTGGCTGCTATTCTCCCTTCACTGATAAAGATGATGATGATGATGAATATGATGAATGGGAGCGATGTTCCAATGATCACCACCACAGCGACGGGAAACAACGGACGTACCGGCTATAATAACACTCTGTTTCTTCATCCAGTTCTCGAGGCAATTGGTCAGTTTCGATTCAAGAGTTTGGATGGGCAGTGCATGCAAAAGACTTTCTGTCAACTGACCAAGGGCGGAGAGAATTCGGACTCCAGGATATTTCAGAAGACTTTGTACAAGCCTTCAAAATTGTGAGTAATTTTGATCTGTCTTCAAATTTATGCGAGGTTATTCCTATTGATTGAAAGGTGTTGGGTTGGGGGATTGTTCTATCTCAGAGCGACACTCTATTGTACACAATGGGCTAAATGACCAGCTCACAAGGACCTCGAGGATTCAAAAGGTTGGGTGGAAGGTACCATTGGAACAGCTGTTGAAAGACAGTTGATAGCCTCCCGTTAAGGCCATCCTTCAAGTGCACAGGGTATGGCTGTCCCACACACAGGGCCATGGCTTTACGTGAAAACTAATGGTTTTGCAGAGAAAATTTTCAATGCTGGCTTAGGTGGGACTCGAACCTGAGAACTGCAGATTATGAGCCTGGCACACTACCGACTGAGGTAGGATCCTGCCCCTGGTTTATGAGACCACAAGATTTTAGAGTAAATTATCGCAGGTGATGTCCTTAGACATGAGACTCGTGAAAGAGTTTAGCTGAAAAAGTTTAGTTTCGCGTAAGTGGGTTTTTTTTCAGCTAATGGGACTAAATAAATTTTTCCGCACATTATTTGATTCGCTAATATATAAAAGTGCCACTCAGATAGTTTTGCATGTGAGTGATACTTTTAGGTGCACAATGGGCTAAATGGTCAATGGGCAAAAGGGCCACAAGGGCTAAGAGTTTCGTAGGATGAAGTGGACCCAATGGACAACTGTTAAGAGACAGATGGAAGCCTCTCGTCATGGCCGTGAAGCATATTCTTTAAAGTGAATATAGTACGACTTTTTCTTCACACAGGACCACGGTTTAAAGTCTCATCCGAGGCTCAGTGTTTCCTAACAGCTTTTCTTGTGGGACACCTATCTCCCCAAACTTTCTCTGAGCCCTTCGGGATCCTTGTGACCTGGATTGGGTTGGGTTGTTTTACCTCTGAGCGGCACTTTTTGCACACCGTGGACTAAATGGCCAGGTCACATGGACCCCGAAGGCTCAGAGAATTTTGGGGGAGGGGACCCACTGGAACAGCTGTTGGGAGACATTTGGTAGCCTCCCGTCAAGGCCATCCAGCGTGTTCTTTAACGTGCACAGTGTATGGCTCTCCCACACACGGACCCACGGCTTAACGTCCTGCCCACGGTCAGTAGGGGACACCGATGGGCTTGACCAAGCCCATCGGTGTCCCCTACTGACCGTGGACAGGGCGGGGAATTTTACGGAGATAAATCTCTACTCTAATCCAGCTGGGACTCGAACCTGCCAACTACAGATTACGAGCGTGGTGCGCTACCGACTGAGCCCCCCCCCCATGTGACCTGGACATTTAGCCCATGGTATGCAAAAAGGTGCCGTTCAGAGGTAAAACAACCCAACCCAATCCATGACATACTTGACATTTGCTTCTTGAGGCTGTTTTTGAGCATTGTCTTAAATGACAATGCGCTAACGAGACAAAGAAAATTCTGAAGTAGAAAGTTCATAGAATCATTTAGAGAAGATCTTGATTATCGGCGGCAGGTAGCTCAACTGTCAGAATACCTGATACGTTATCAGAAGATCGTGTGTTCGTATCCCACCGGGCTCAAGACAATTTTTCCTCTAAATTTAATATGGACGTTAAACTAAGAGTCATACCACCGTTGAGAGTTGAGTTGGGTTGGGTTGTTTTACCTCTGAGCGACACTTTTCTGCACACCATGGGCTAAATGGCCAGGTCACATGGACCCCGAAGGCTCAGAGAGGTTGGGGGAGAGGACCCACTAGAACAGCTGTTGGGAGACAGATGGTAGCCTCCCGTCAAGGCCATCCAGCGTGTTCTTTAACGTGCACAGGGTATGGCTCTCCCGCACACGGGGCCACGGCTTAACGTCCCATCCGACGGACGGCGGCCTTTCCAAGCCCAACGGTGTCCCCTACTGACCGTGGGCAAGGCAGGGAATTTTGCGGAGATAAATCTCAACGAACTGGAACTCGAACCTGGGAACTACAGATTACGAGCCTGGCGCGCTACCGACTGAGCCACCCCCGCCCCTTGACAGTTGAGGAAAAACGTCGAGAAATTTCTTAAATTTATACAACTAATAATTTTTAATCTGACCTTCCTCTACGCATTTCGAAAACAATAAATGACAAACAATGAAATGATAAATCCCCACACTTGCACAAAATGGCCTCTCACGGGTAAGGCAATGCACCCCGCTCATACATTGAATAACACTAAAGCTAAAGCAGTTTATTAAATGTTTGTTAAAAACTACACTTCATTATAATAAGTAGACAATGTATAATTTTCCTTAATTTAGTGGGGGCGGGGATGGCTCAGTCGGTAGCGCGCCAGGCTCGTAATCTGTAGTTCCCAGGTTCGAGTCCCAGCTGGGTCAGCGTTGAGATTTATCTCCGCAAAATTCCCCGCCCTGCCCACGGTCAGTAGGGGACAACGATGGGCTTGGAAAGGCCGCCGTCCGTCGGATGGGACGTTAAGCCGTGGCCCCTTGTGCGGGAGAGCCATAACCTCTGCACGTTAAAGAACACGCTGGATGGCCTTGACGGAGAGGCTACCATCTGTCTCCCAACAGCTGTTCCAGTGGGTCCCCTCCCCCAACCTTCTCTGAGCCTTCTGGGTCCATGTGACCTGGCCATTTAGCCCATGGTGTGCAAAAAATTGCCGCTCAGAGGTAAAATAACCCAACCAAATACAACCTCTGAGCGGCACTTTTTTGCACACCATTGTCTAAATGGCCAGGTCACAAGCACCCCGAAGGCTCAGATAAGGTTGGGGTAGGGTACCCACTAGAACAACTGTTGGGAGACAGATGGTAATCTCCCGTCAAGGCCATCCAGCGTGTTCTTTAACGTGCACAGGGTATGGCTCTCCCGCACACGGGGCCACGGCTTAACGTCCCATCCGACGCACGGCGGCCTTTCCAAGCCCATCGGTGTCCCCTACTGACCGTGGGTAGGGCGGGAAATTTTGCGGAGATAAATCTCAACGCTGACCCAGCTGGGACTCGAACCTGGTAATTACAGATTACCAGCCTGGCGCGCTACCGACTGAGCCACCCCCGCCCTACAAACCTGGGAACTGCAGATTACTAGTCTGACATGCTACCGACCGAATCACCCCTTTCTCAAATCATTCCTTCCCAAACAGTAGTGGTCAGTTGTCTATCTGTGCTTCGATCGTCTCATCTTTCACACACTGCTCCCCCAAGGCAGGATTGGCTCATTCGGTAGAGTACCATGCTCTGTATCTACAGTTCTCGAGTCCCACCTGGGCCAGTGTTAAGATTTATCCTCACACAACTCCTCGCTTTGCCCACGGTCAATAGGAGACATTGATGGGCTTGGAAAGGCTGCCTTCCATTGGATGGGATGTAAAGTCGTGGTCCCGTGTGTGGGAGAACTATTCCCTGTGCTCATTAAAGAACACGCTGGATTGCCTTGACAGGAGGTTACCATATGTCTCCCAACAGATGGTCCAGTAAATCCCCCCACAATCTACTCTGAGCGTTCGGAGTCCTTGTGACCTGACCAATTATTCCATTGTGTGTGGGGCGGTGGTGGCTCAGTCGGTAGTTCCCAGGTTCGAGTCCCAGCTGGGTCAGCGTTGAGATTTATCTCCGCAAAATTCCCCGCCCTGCCCACGGTCAGTAGGAGACAACGATGGGCTTGGAAAGGCCGCCGTCCGTCGGATGGGACGTTAAGCCGCGGCCCAGTATGCGGGAGAGCCATACCCTGTGCACGTTAAAGAACACGCTGGATGGCCTTGACGGGAGGCTACCATTTGTCTCCCAACAGCTGTTCCAGTGGGTTCCTTCCCCCAACCTTCTCTGAGCCTTTGGGGTCCATGTGACCTGGCCATTTAGCCCATGGTGTGCAAAAAAGTGCGCTCAGAGGTAAAACAACCCAACAACAACAAATCCATTGTGTGCAAAAAAGTGCCGTTCAGAAGTAAAACAACCCAACACACTGCTCCCTGCCCTCGAAGAGTCGCTAAGTTGCCACCTATCATGTATTGCCTCGTAAGAAAAGTTTCTAATGTTTTCCGTATATCGTAGATCGTTAAATCATCTTTGAAGTACCAGGTACAATGGTACCCATAACCTTCTCCTTCTCAATATATGCCTAAATGGCATCAGTGTAAAATAAATTAAAGAATAAATCACAAAATGGTAAGCCCTTAAGGGCATGAAAAGCAAAATGCAAAAATTTAATAAGGATGTACAAGAGACTTAAAATGGGAAACTTTCTTTAGAGAAAGCCATCATCTTAGGTCTCTTGTATCTATTAAGGACTTCGTGATCATAGTCCAATAAGCAAGATATGATCTCATGAGGGTTACTCTGAACTGCCTCAAAGAAATGTCGTGAGTCATACTTGATGTAAGAGAAAATATGGTCGATGCCCAGGTCTTTATGTAACTGTCTGTTGGTTGCAAACCAGGGGCATCGACCGCACATCGCAGAATCTTATTCTGCAAGACCTGGAACTTGCGAATGTTCTTAGAAGTGGTGTTCGCCCAAATTGGGGAAGCATGTAAAATAATAGGTCTGATGAATATCATAAATGTCATAAATTAATAATATTTTTCGACGGTAGATCATGAATTATCCATCCCCGTATTTTTCATTACATGTAATATTGTACCTGAAAAAGATCCGGTACTCAAACTTCCAGAATTCTCACGCAACCGGAATAAATTTTCTGAAATTAACGTTTAACTTAGTTTCCTTATTCTCGAGTCTCGGACTCCACTGGCTTTACTTATCTAAAATTTCTCTTTCACCTTTCGTTATTAGAGAAAAATCGGCACTTCCGTAGTCAGCGCCATCTGGAGGCCAATATTACAACTCTTTCCATGATTTTCTACGGTGGGTTTCAGTGAAGCAGTTCCCAAAAATTATATTTTAGATATTTACCTTTGCATTTAGGGCATTATACTTCATTTTCGTTGTTTTTACCTACATTTTTATTTCAATTAATGCCTGAATACAAGATTGCATTTGCGGTTTTTGTTTTGTATCAAAATATTTCTCATGCAACATTTATTCATCTAACCGGCAACTTCCATTCCCCATAAATGCCGTAAAACCAGAAGTTTACTGTATACATATATATAATAAAAATAAATACCCCCTCAAGCAGCTGTTTATCACACATATATATATATTCACAATTTTTAGGGTCATAAGGATTCCAAACATAATTGGAGTCACAAGGACGCCAAATATGAGTGCCGCTCAGAGGCAAAACAACCCAAACCAGCACCACTGTTCCCTTGAAGAGTCGCTAAGTTGCCACATATTGTATTACGTATTGACTCGTAAGAAAAGTCGGTAATTGTTTGAGACCGCAGTCCACGAATTATCCATTCTCGGTTTTTCCTTTAGATATGATATTGTACCTTAAAAAGATACGCTCGAGACCTTCCCGCGAAGAACTACATTTTAATGAATTAAATCGGAAGAATATTTTATCACTTATTTCTTTCTATAATTCAAGCGGTAGAAAAAATATCGTAATATCGCGGTTACCTAGTATTCAAGTATCCTGAATTCTCATGCAACCATAAAATTTTGAAACTGAAATTGTCAGTTTGAAAAACTTTCTGAAATTAAAGTTCAGGTTAGTTCCATCGTTCTCCTGTCCCGGATTCTACTGACATTTTGAAAAATCTGCCTTCACATCTCGTTATTAGAAAATTTTGACACTTCCGTAATCAGCGCCATCTGGCGACCAATATTACAATTCTTTCTATGGTGGCTTTCAGTGAATAAATAAAAATAAACAAATATCTCCTCCAGCAGCTGCTTACCACAGAGGTTTGACAAATGAGCCTCACAGTTTTTACGCCATAGTTGAAGGTCTGTGAGGATATTGGGATCTAAGCAAAGAAAAAAAAAATAAATATAAACATCCATGCCTTATATGGGGCTCGAACCCAGGTACTTTGATCAGTAGCCAAGCGCACTAACTACTCGGCTACGGGACGGCCGAGTTATTAACGAACTTAACTCTTGGACTTTGGGAAGCAGTTGCTAAAATTCCTGATAATTATATTTTAAATATTTAGATTTCTATTAAGGGCATTGTACTTCATTTTCATTGTTTTTAACTGCAGTTTTATTATAACTAAGACTTGAATACAAATTGCATTTACGGTAATTGTTTTGTATAAAAGTATTTCCCATGCAACCGCCAGATTCATTTAACCGGCAAATTCCATTCGCCATAAATGTTGGATAACCGGGAGCATTGTCACATCCTGTAACGTTGAGATTGCAACACCAAAAGGAGGTGAACGAATTCAACTGATATTCACATATGAAGCAGCATAGGAGACAAGGAAGACATGACAAATATTTCAAAACAAGTGGACAATTTATTATACAAAATATAAGCCATGTTATTAGGAGGTATTGGCAACTACTAACCACAGGTATTGGCAATACGTTGAACAATGCTCCGTGGCAGTGAGTCGTAGATATTCCACCACGCTTCCTGCAAGGGCGGGGGTACCTCAGTCGGTAGCGCGCCAGGCTCGTAATCTACAGTCCTAGCTGGGTCAGCGTTGAGATTTATCGCAAAACTCCCCGCCCAGCCCACGGTCAGTCATGGCACCGATGGGTTTGGAAAGGCCACCGTTCGTCGGATGGGACGTTGCGCCGTCGTTCCCTATGCGGGAGAGTCATATCCTGTTCACGTTAAAGAACACACTTGATGGACTTGACGGGAGACTGTCATCTGTCTCCTAACAGCTGTTCCAGTGGGTCCTCTCTCCAATCCTTCCCTGAACCTTCGGATCCATTGTGACCTGGCCATTTAGCTAATTGCGTGCAAAAAATGTGACGCTCGGAAATAAAACAACCGAAATTGTTGTAGATCTTAAGAAATATTGGAGTGGGGGGATCTTTTTAGGACAAAAGTGAAATTTCGTTCTATTGGTACTAGAGAGCTAAAAACTAATGATTCGGATTATTTCGATCCTATATTTCAGAAGAGTTTTGAAATTTCGGGTCTCACCATTTCATTGAAGTCGAAGGTCAAATTTCTATCTACGTGCGACTGTACCTACATGCACTTGAAAAATGGTGTCTCTGGATACTTCTGCTTTTACATCTAATAATCATTGCGAAATTTCTCATCTGATAGTTCAGATGTCAAACCTGCGGAAGAAAGAAAACTGAAAATTGCTGCATAGGAGCATTTAAGGAAATTTTAGATCCGTTGTAGCATAAGGTCAAACAGAGAAATCAGCGGCATGTGGGAATCGCGTTGCGCTGAAGGCTGCGATTGATTTCTCTTATAAATGTTTACATTAGAAATTCATTCTTCTCATCTATATTACATTTTTACTTTATTTGGATAAACGTAGGCAGGGAAGGGTTATCTAGGATAGGTGATGTCACCTCTCAGAATGCTAATAAATGTAATGGAGACAACAAATTCTGAGACTTAGTTATATTTCATGCATTTTGCAATAAATTTACACCTGTAAAACAGAGGGAGAAATGTTATAATGCATTGGAAATCCAGAGTTTTGCCGCCCTTCTCGTTACATTTTTACGGCTCAATTAGTTTTACGGCTCAAACTTTTTACGGTTCAATGTTTTCCCCCCTGTATTTCCCTCCGGTTCAACTGTGTTTATTATCGCCCTCCTACATTTTTTTTCCGGCACAGTTGTGTTTCTTACCCCTCACATTTTTCGGGTTTTACTTATTTGATCTTTGACATTTTACATATTTGACGCTAAATTGTGTTTCTTGCCCCCCCCTCCCTCGATTTTATTCTACATTCGGGCCTGTAGTTAAGTGTGAGTGCTGATCCCTTAGAGGTTTGAGCAGTGTACGGCTCAATGACTCGAAGCATTGTTCAATTTATTTCCAATAGCTGTGGTTGTACCTACTACTTATGTGACTGGGGTGGGGGTGGCTCAGTCGGTAGCGCGCCAGGCTCGTAATCTATAGTTCCCAGGTTCGAGTCCCAGCTGGGTCAGCGTTGAGATTTATCTCCGCAAAATTCTCCGCCCTGCCCACGGTCAGTGGGGGACACCGATGGGTTTGGTAAAGGCCGCCGTCCGTCGCATGGGACCTTAAGCCGTGGCCCCGTGTGCGAGAGAGTCATACCCTGTGCACGTTAAAGAAAACGCTGGATGGTTTTGACGGGAGGCTACCATCTGTCTCCCAACAGCTGTTCCAGTGGGTCCCCTCCCCCAACTTTCTCTGAGCCTTCGGGGTCCATGTGACCTGGCCATTTAGCCCATGGTGTGCAAAAAATTGACGCTCAGAGGTAAAACAACTCAACGTTAAAGAACACGCTGGATGGCCTTGACGGGAGGCTACCATCTGTCTCCCAACAGCTGTTCCAGTGGGTCCCCTCCCCCAACCTTCTCTGAGCCTTTGGGGTCCATGTGACCTGGCCATTTAGTCCATGGTGTGCAAAAAAGTGCCGCTCAGAGGTAAAACAACCCAACAACCCAACTCTGTACGTTAAAGAACACACTGAATGGCTTTGAAGGTGACTTTCGTCTGTCTCCTAACAGCTATCCAGTGGTCCATTTCGTATCATTCTCTGAGCCGTTGGGGCCCTTTTGACATGGCTATTTAGCCCATTGTGTGCAAAAAAGTGTCTCTCAGAGATAAAACAACCCAAACACTGCAGCGCTGTCTTCAGCAACCGACCATAATTCTCACTTTCCCCCCCAAATTTCAAAGTGTGTAGGAATTTTGTTTCGCAGTTATTCCTTACTTTGGAGTTATTTCTATCTTCTTTGTTATCTTATTTCTTGGGTGCGGGGGTTGCTCAGTCAGTAGCGCTCCAGGCTCGTAATCTGTAGTTCCCAGGTTCGAGTCCCAGCTGGGTCAGCGTTGAGATTTATCTCCGCAAAATTCCCGGCCTTGCCCACGGTCAGTAGGGGACACCGATGGGCTTGGAAAGGCCGCCGTCCGTCGGATGGGACGTTAAGCCGTGGCCCCGTGTGCGGGAGAGCCATACCCTGTGCCGCTCAGAGGACACGTTAAAGAACGTTACACGTTAAAGAACACGCAAGTTGTGCACGTTAAAGAACACGCTGGATGGCTTTGACGGGAGGCTACCCTCTGTCTCCCAACAGCTGTTCCAGTGGGTCCCCTCCCCCAACCTTCTCTGAGCCTTCGGGGTCCATGTGACCTGGCCATTTAGCCCATGGTGTGCAAAAAAGTGCCGCTCAGAGGTAAAACAACCCAACTTATGTGACTTATATTTTGTATAATAAAATTGTCCATTCGTTTTGAAATATTAATTTTGTCTTCATTGTCTGCTATACTGCTTAATATATATATCACGGGAATTTTGAACCTCTTTCTGAATGAATTTTGCCACCTGTTTCTGGTGTTGTAGTTTCAACGTTACAAGATGTGACAATGCTCCCGGTTATCTGGCATTTATGGTGAATGGAAGTTGCCGTTTAGAGGAATCTGCCGGTTGCATGTGAAATACTTTTATGCAAAACAAATACCGTAAGTGCAATTTGTATTCAATCCTTTGTTGTAATAAAATGCATTTAAAAAAAATGTAAATGAAGTATAATGCCCTTAATACAAATCTGAATATCTAAAATATAATTGTCAGGGATTTTAGCAAATGCTTCCCAAAGTTCAATAGCCAAGCGCGGTAATCACTCGGCCATCCTTTACCGAACGGTTAGCGCACTTGGTTACTGAGAAAGGGACCTGGGTTCGAGCTCCTGCTGCTTGTATTGTTTTTTTCTCCTGAGGTCCCGCCATCCTCATAGACCTTCTACTATGGCGTATAAACTGACAGGCTACTATCATATCTCTGCGGTAAGCAGCTGCTTAGGGAGATATTTATTTATGTTTATTTCATGAAAGCTTTCATAGAAATAATTGTAATATTGGTCGCCATATGGCGCTGAATACCGAAGAATACCGAATTTTCCCTAATAACGAAATGTGAAAGAGAATTTTTGAAAGTTAAAAGTCAGTAGACACGAGAACACTGGAACTAACCTAAACTTTAATCTCAGAAAATTTATTATTTCAATTTGAAATTCTCCGCAAAATTCCCCGCCTTGCCCACGGTCAGTAGGGGACACCGATGGGCTTGGAAAGGCCGCCGTCCGTCGGATGGGACGTTAAGCCGTGACCCCGTGTGCGGGAGAGCCATACCTTGTGCACGTTAAAGAACACGCTGGATGGCCTTGACGGGAGGCTACCATCTGTCTCCCAACAGCTGTTCCAGTGGGTCCCCTCCCCCAACATTTTCTGGGCCTTCGGGGTCCATGTGACCTGGCCATTTAGCCCATGGTGTGCAAAAAAGTGCCGCTCAGAGGTAAAACAACCCAACGTTAAAGAACACACTGGATGGCCTTGACGGGAGACTACCATCTGTCTCCCAACAGTTGTTCCAGTGGGTCCCCTCCCCCAACCTTCTCTGAGCCTTCGGGGTCCATGTGACCTGGCCATTTAGCCCATGGTGTGCAAAAAAGTGCCGCTCAGAGGTAAAACAATCCAATCCAATTCTCACCATTGGTTGCCTAGAGTTTTAATATGTTGTTGCTAATTAAAACGGAACCTGGACGGGCAGTGTATCCCCTTGGTTTCGGCATGTAATAACTAAATGTATGTGTGTGGTTTCTATTTTTGTTGGCTTTGTGTATTTGTGCTTCCACCATTTGTATTGTTACATGTATGAATCATTGTGATATATGTTATATGCATGGATTATGAGTAGAAATAATTACTACTTTCTTTAAAATAAAAGATTTGGAGATATTTCACCAGAGATGTACAGAATCTTTAAATATTCAAAAGTCGGTTATCTCATATACATATCCTAACTAGTCAACAACTTGTGCTCAAAGCACTTCATAATTGTATGCTAGTGGATGTCACATATTCCCTCAGCAGCATAATAATAGTTAGAAATATAAATAAATATTAAAACTTTTCTTTAATTCAATGTTTTAATTCAGCAACCCACTTATCAAGAATACATTTTTTCAGGTAATGATTCTAATTAATAGCGTATTTACTGTAATTTCCGTATTTAAATGGGGATATAATAGAATGTCAAGTATAAACCCAGGTGACATAAATTTAAGAGTAAGTGTGTGTGAGTGTGGGATGTGTTGTCTGACTAAAATGAATCAGAAGATTTTTCCGATATTTTTTAGAGAAATTTTCTTCCCAATTAGGGAAATATAGAGGGTGGTAATGATTAAACTGACAGTACTCAGAGCGATGTAGAAAAGAATCTACTCGACGGATCATAGCGAAAAGTGGTGGATACCTTAATAAGAAGCTGGGGTAGAGGATTTGCGAATAAAAATAATTATGCGGCTGTGCCACCAGGTGGCATGGGTGCGCTAAAATAAATAAATTACCAAGTTGAACAAACATAACATTTATTTTACAAATCAAGATTCTCAATATGTGAACCATTCGTATGCTAAAATGTGGTGAAAATGTAATACGGCATGGTCCACAGTTGTTAGAGACATGTCTCGGGAAATGCTGTGTTATTTTTGCCTTTAGTTCAGCAAACGATTCAACAATGCCTTGATAAACTCTGCTTTTCAAATAATCCCATAACCAAAAATATGGTTGTCAGGTGCAAACGGTAAGTGCGGCTTTCTTGCAAATTAGGCGACATTACTGCCATTTTGTTTCAAATTTCAAGGTGTTGTTAGTTCATGGTGAAATTAACCTTCAATGAGGAGTTCCCTACACCAGTCATAACAAGAGGATGAGAAAGCAGAAACAGAAGGGACCCTCGTCAGCTATCTCTCGGGACTACTAAGAGTGCAGTTGCCACAGTGCAGAGAAATATACTGTCTTTCCTTGTTGGTACTGGGGAAGTTCCTGCAACACCCTCCTCGTTTTATACCGGCACTTGATCCTCTCCCGCGCCAACTACAGTTGCCACCTTTTGAGCAATTTCACTGCTTCACTGCTGAGCAACTTGACCACTGAATACACTATATCTCTGCGCCTCTGTCTCGGACTCTGCCCTAACACACCAAATGCGTCTGTCATAGCAGAGGCTGACGATATGCCTTTCCGCCTGCACCGGAAGAGAGCTATACTGTGTCATCTCTCGAGGCTTCATTCCTTCCACTTTAACCACGAATTTCTCACGAAGTTGCAAGATAGACCAGACTGTGCCATCGCCGTGTCTGCCACCGACTTCTACGACCGAGTCGTCCCTGCTAGCTCCACTGCTGGCAATACGCTCTTCCCTAACCTTCCATCTGGAGGAACAGTGATCTTATCATCAATGTACTGTCCCTTCCCTAGGTGGAAAAAGCGACTCAGATCCAGTGGCCGTTAGATTTGCCACATGCAGCACACCAGAGACTGTGTCTCACGCTCTGCACAACTGCTCCGGACGAAAGAGAAGCTTTGTCCTGAGAGCTTCATGCTATCGGAACCACTGACTACTCCATCATCTCTCTACTTGGTAACCACCACAATCTGAAGCTGCATCGAACCCCCTTCCGACTTGTCACTGATTTCTATCAGAACGTTGGCCTCTTCTGCAGGTCTACTGTTTTTTTTCTCCTTCTACGAGATTAGCACTCTTAATAGTCCCGAGAGATAGCTAAGAGGCAGTCTCTTCTGTCTCTGCTTTCTCATCCTCTTGTTATGACTGGTATATCTCTTTGTAAGAACCATGGATATAGTCTTATCGGTGGAAAGAATGAGACCTTGTCGAAGAACTTGATGACTGTGGCCACAGCTCGTTTCATCTTGAGCTGAGCATAGAAAGAGTCCTGGCTAGGGAACCAGAAGCAGATGTCATCCGTTTAGATGAAAACCCACTCTATTCTCGAGTCGAGAGTGTAGGCCTGACAACAAGATGCTCAGTAACATGTGACTTAGGACACTCTCTTGAGACACTCCATGATTGATAGTGTGGGAGGAACTGAGCATGTTGCCCAGTTTCACATGAACCATCCTTTTGGAGAGTCATGCCAGATCCAGTGGATCATAGTGCCTCTGAGGCCGAGATCATGGAGCCTATAGAGAATATCCGAATGGGACAGAGAGTCGAATGCCATCTGAATGTCGAAGAAGACAGGGACTAGTCTGTCCCTTGGACAGTGCCTGTTCAGCAGCGGAGGTGAAGTCGATAAGATTATCGAACGTGTACATCCCTTTGCGGAAACCCAAGAGGCTGTCAGGGAGGAGGCCCTTGGACTCTACATACCATTCTAGACGTCAAGGACTAGTCTCTCTAAGGCAGTGTCTCGCAAACATTTTTACTCTGCGGCACATTGAATCTAATTTTTTTTTCCGCGGCACACTGAATCTAATTTTTTTTCCGCGGCACACTGAATCTAATTTTTTTTTCCCGCGGCACACCTAAAAATGAATAAAAACAAACTCTATATAATCGTCATTATATTTGCGCGTTGTTGAAGTCATCAGCCTGGTTTTACTTGAAGATTTGCTCTCGTTCTTTAATTCATAACTCGGTGTTTGTTTTAAATATTTGTCCATTCTACGGCTTGAAATAATCAAAAATTAATACCAAAATTTGGAAAAAGCTTGATAAATACTTACAAGATCCCAGTTGATAAAATCTGAAAGATTTTTATTATTACGTCGATAGCACGTATTATTACGTCGATAGCACGTCGATATTAAAGCACGTCGATATTAAAGCACGTCGATAACACAAGTCAAGTCAAAATGAAATCTTTGGAATATCTAGTGTCAATTTGAAAATCTCTCGCAGCACACAGTTTGCGAGACACTGCTCTAAGGTCTTGCAGAGGAAAGTTGATAGAGCAATGGGCCTCTAAGAGGACCGCTCAGTGGTGGGTTTTCCCTGCTTCAAGATAGTCATGATGTGTTTTGCCTTCCATGAATTATGTACTGTGCAAGTGTCCAGGAGTTATTGAAGGATTTAAGGAGCACAATCAGAGCTTCAGGTAACAGGTTTGCTATACACTATGTAATTAACACTTTTGAATCGATTCAAATTTTAGAGGAAAAATTGTCTTGATCCGGGTGGGATATCATCAATTAGAGGAGATCTTGATCGGCGGCCGGTAGCTGAGTGATCCAGAGCACTTGACATATTATCAGGAGGTCATGGGTTCGTATCCAACCAGGCTCAAGACAATTTTTCATTTGAAATTTGAATCGACTCAAAAGTGGTAATTACTTAGTGTATACCAAATAAGTCGAGTTAATTAAATATTTAATCGACAGGTTTGTTAACTGAGTATAGCTGACGCCATCAGGGCCTAGGGCCGACGAGTGCTTCGAAACCCCAATTGCAGAGGTGACTTCCTGCAAGGTGAAAGGATTATTATAGCAAGGCTCAGTCCCAGAGCAGGGCTGCTGATCCATGTCTAGATTAGCCACCGGTGGGGCAGGAAGGGAAGAGGTGAGGTGCTGCAAGAAGACATTAGCAGTGGTGGCTAAATCCTCCCCACGGAACAGGGCATGGAAAGGGAGAGCAGGGTGCTGCTTCCCTGTCAACTTCCTGATGTTCTTCCAGACTTTCTAAGAAGGGGAGAAGACATTGATGCTGGAGCAGAAGGATCGCCACCTGAACTTTTCACGGTGGTTCAGGTACGTTCTGATTGCAGCAGAAAGCCTTCTAACATGAAGAATGTCTGGAAATCTGTCATGTTGGTGGGGTGCTATTTGGCTCGGTTGCGAATGGTGCGAAGCCGCTTATAGTGGATATCCAGAGGGGGCAGAAACAAAGATTCGAGATCGTAACAGTGGAAAGATAGGTGGGTCAGGGCAGCAGTGAAGACCTCTCACACTGCACTGAGTTTTGTAGCAATGATGTCAGTTAGTTCTTCAGACGAGATCTGCTGAAAGAGCTACCATTCGGTAAGATTTGACGTTTTTCTCGGAGCTACACATCCCTTGGAAACAAGCAATGCTCAGCGGAGTGGTCACTGGCCCAGGTGTCAGGGTCAACCGACCAGCTGAAGCTTTGACCAATGCTGGAAAACAGAGGGTAAGGTCATTGGAGTGGTAGGTACTTGGAGGTCTGTAGAATTGTAATACGTCGGGTTGGGTTGTTTTACCTCTGAGCGGCACTTTTTTGCATACCATGGGCTAAATGGCAGGGTCACATGGACCCCGAAGGCTCAGAGAAGGTTGGGGGAAGGGACCCACTGGAACAGCTGTTGGGAGACAGATGGTAGCCTCCCGTCTAGGCCATCCAGCGTATTCTTTAACGTGCACAGGGTATGGCTCTCCCGCACACGGGGCCACGACTTAACGTCCCATCCGACGGACGGCGGCCTTTCCAAGCCCATCGGTGTCCCCTACTGACCGTGGGCAGGGCGGGGAATTTTGCGGAGATAAATCTCAACGCTGACCCAGCTGGGACTCGAACCTGGGAACTACAGATTACGAGCCTGGCGCGCTACCGACTGAGCCACCCCGCCCCCTCTTTGCCATGGTAAACTGTACTTTTCAAATAACCCCATAACCAAAAATATGATTATGTCTGGTGCAAACGCTAAGTGCGGCTTTCTTGCAAATTCGGCGGCATTACTGCCGTTTTGTTAAAAGAGATCCACAGCAAAGCTCGGTCCTTTTTGAAGATACCCATGGTTCCTTCTAGCGATTACAGAGAAGACATCATATTTTATAGTATGCATAGCATATATATTTTATATATAATGTGCATACATTTTATATTTTCTGGAGCCTTAGCGGATTCCATAAAATAATCTGGATTAACGAACCTCTCGTCAGATATTTATTGATGCGAATAATAAAATAAAAAATTCTCAGAAAGAAATTTCTTTGTTCAAGTGATGCCTGTTGGCAGCGTCGTCTCTAGGGGGTGGGGATGACAAGAAGCAATGCTCCTCCACTTTAAGAAATGTTAGTAATGGTAATGGAGATAAAAAAATATTAAACTTCTGCATATTTTACCTATTTTTAAAATAATTTTCAGAAACCTCTGAAGTGGAGGGGAAAATATAACACTGCAATGGGAATCCAATCTATCCCCCCCCCTTTTTTCCAGCTCGATTGGGTCGTTTGCCCCCTCCCCTTTTGTTTTTCTACATTCAGACCTGTCTTTTGGTATCCATGTCATTAGAATACACCGACTTATATGATGACGAAATTTTTGTGCAAGGTAGATTAGTTGGTTTTCGGTTTCACTTTTGCTTCTTTTACTTTCCTTCCGTAGAGTTATTTTATTCATTAAATAGGATGTTTTGATAGACATCTTTTACGTCTCCATTTAACACCATTTATTTTTGCTCTTTCTTAGTAAACGTCTTTAAAATGCATAGATTTGTTGGAGGAGCAAAATAATGATTTTACTTTACTAGTGGATGCTGTAAAATGTGGCAATGATAACTAATTGGTAAGTTCCAAACAAATATTACCACAAAACGGAGACAAGTAGAGCAAGATACCGAGATTCTTTCCTTATTAATAAATTAATTGTAATATTAACTAATCGATGATATTGACATATTTACATAGTTTTATAATTTTCAATAAAAATGTGAAGCATAATTATATTTCTTAAAACGAAACATGTATTATCATTAAAAAAAATTCATCGAAAAGATCAATAATATGTGCAAAAAACAAACAAATCGAAAAATAAATCCATATTAAATACAAAGATTACCTGTAGATACATAATTGAATAAATAATTATTTGGAAAAAATATTTATTGAATTGTGCATCTATATCTATTCTGTGTATTTATTATGGATTGATTTTTCAATAATAACACTTAAGAGTGAATGACTCTCTCATTGACATCTGATTCTTTAGCAGCAATTGGGGGGCGGGGGTGGCTCAGTCGGTAGCGCGCCAGTCTCGTAATCTGTACTTCTCAGGTTCGAGTCCCAGCTGAGTCAGCGTTGAGATTTATCTCCGCAAAATTCCCCGCCCTGCCCACGATCAGTAGGGAACACCGATGAGCTTGGAAAGCCCGTCGTCCGTCGGATGGGACGTTAAGCCGTGTCCCCGTGTGCGGGAGAGCCATGCCCTGTGCACGTTAAAGAACACGCTGGATGGCCTTGACGGGAGGCTACCATCTGTCTCCCAACAGCTGTTCCAGTGGGTCCCCTCCCACAACCTTCTCTGAGCTTTCGGGGTCCATGTGACCTGGCCATATAGCCCATGGTGTGCAAAAAAGTGCCGCTCAGAGGTAAAACAACCCAACCCAACCTTAGCAGCAATTGGAAAATATGTTGCCTTTACTGATTACAGATGGCGCAAGGTCACCCACATTCAGCGAAATGCATAAAGGTCACATTCTCGAAGCACATTATCTGCCGAAGGTTCGGTTAGCTGGTAGAGTGCTCTGGCATGTATCTGGAGAGTCGCAGGTACTCACCCTCTACAATTATATCTTTCCAAAAATACCCTCTTTAACGTGGATCTCCGAGGAACACATTTCCTTCGTTCAACGGTGATATTCTTTTACCTAATTAGAGTATAAATGGCTTGAGCATGTGTGCGTATTTTTTTAATTAATTCTTCTTACAGTTGGGGTTGCTTTAAATGAGGATTACGTGTATCCAGGCCCAGTTCTAAAAAATAAAAAGTGAGACTGCGGTCTAGTGATCAAATCGAGCTGGAAAAAATTAAAGTGGGGGGGGGGGGTGAAAAATGGCGAGATTTCATTGAAGCATAATGTTTTGCCTTCCATTTTACGGGTGTTTGAAATATTTCTTGAAATTTGCTGGAAATATGCACAATTTAAATCGTTTTATTTTTTGTTTCCATTTACCCTTACTAGCATTCTCAAAAGTTTGGTGGGGGCTGTATACGGCACTGTGTGCCTATATCATTTTAAATATCACACTGCATCTGAAAAGATACATTTCAGGCTTCCACACATTTCCGATATATTCGTCAATTAAAATAAAGACTAATGAAAATAAAATTATAAAAGAAACGGTAGATATCCGCTTGCTTACCTACATTAATCACTAGACCACAAGTGTAGTCCATAAAAGCAAGTTTTGCGAAAAATCGTGTTTGAAATATTTATATATTTTGTAATTCTGTGTTTGAATTATTTTCTAAAAATTTCTGTTTTTATTTTAGAATAGAAGGAATCTCAGTGTTTCAGACAGAAAAGAAATCCCTTTCAGCCAGGACGTACTCGGGATTAAGTTTCAAGGGGGCGAGGGTACGAAAATTTAGAGTCGGGGGTGGGCACATAAGCTTAAAATGATATTCTATATGAAATAAAATTTTATAGTTATTTTTGAAATATATTTTAAGTGTCGGACATATACTCTGGGGCTGAAATAAAATTATACCAAAACAACTGTTTTGGATTTCCAAGCAGGTAGACCAGTTCGAGATTTCATGTCAGACGACGGATTTTCGGCGAGGGGAAATGTTCCGGAATCCCTGGTCTCCAACTGGGTATGTTGTACGTCAGTTGGGTTGAGTTGTTTTACCTCTGAGCGGCACTTTTTTGCACACCATGGGCTAAATGGCCAGGTCACATGGACCACGAAGGCTCAGAGAAGGTTGGGGGAGGGGACCCATGGAACAGCTGTTGGGAGACAGATGGTAGCCTCCCGTCAAGGCCATCCAGCGTGTTCTTTAACGTGCACAGGGTATGGCTCTCCCACACACGGGGCCACGGCCTAACGTCCCATTCGACGGACGGTGGCCTTTCCAAGCCCATCGGTGTCCCCTACTGACCGTGGGCAGGGCGGAGAATTTTGCGGAGATAAATCTCAACGATGACCCAGCTGGGACTCGAACCCGATGTAAAGACATCCATATGTTCTCCGTTTGACATATCGTTACAGTAACAAATCGGTTTGAAATCAAACAAAATGCGTTACCGACAAGAAAGGAGGTTTTCCACATCTATCGCAATTTTAATTCCATTAAAGGTTTGAAGTTTTACAAATTATATGTGGTCACATGCTATTGTATAATTTTCCCACAGTTCCATAATTTTCTAGAACATACCTCGGACTGGATTTGAACACGGTGGAGAAACCATAATTCACGTCTTCCGAATTTAATTATTTTTAAAAGATTACTGGTACTGAGGGGCAATTCAATGTTATCACACAAAATGAAGAGGAAAATTCTGGAAAAAAAAAAAGGTTGTATCAGAATAACCTTACATTCATTCCAGTAAGGTAATTCTTTCCTTCCCATTACTATAGTGCAGCGGTTCTCAAAGAGTTGTTCGCACAGAAGGATGGAATCGCTGTCGCCGCTGCAACTGTTCGCGAAATTCCAGGAATACACTCAGTGGATGGCCTTGAGTAAGCCTGTTGTAAGGCTTACTCAAGTAAGGTTGTACACTTTCCGACGATACAGTAAGTCATAGAATCAAAGATTCACTTAAGATTCTCCTTGATGAAAAAGTAAAAATTTTTAATTTTACTAAAGCTCGACCCTGTGCAAGTCTTTTTAATATTCTGTATGACGAAATGGGAATTACGTATAAAGCACTTCTGCTGCACACCGAAGAAAAGCACTTGTGCGATTGTTTGAATTTGAGATCTGAACTAACCGCTTTTTTCATGGAACACCATTTGCACTTGAAAGAAACAACTGACAGACAAGCTATGTTATTCAGACTTGAGTGTTTGGCAGACATTTTTTCAAAAATGAACGAAGGTATCCTCAATAATTTTTAAAAGTGTTGTGTTGGTTTGTTTTTCCTCTGAGCGGCAATTTTTTGCACACCATGGGCTAAATGGCCAGGTCACAAGGACCCCGAATTCTCAGAGAACGTTGGGGAGGGGGACCCACTGTAACAGCTGTTGGGAGACAGATGGTAGTCTCCCGTCAAGGCCATCCAGCGTATTCTTTAACGTGCACAGAGTATGGCTCTCCTGCACGCGGGGCCACGGCTTAACGTCCCATCAGACGGACGGCGGCCTTTCCAAGCCATTTTAAAAGTGTAAAGGGGTCCTGAGACCAAACGGTTTGAGAACCACTGCTAATGGTGCATATCTAACATATACAACGAAGAGCTAAAACATTATGACCACCTCAGGATTATCCTCTTCGTGTGGAATTCGTGCGCTGATTTCTGCAGAAGACCACGGTGCAGCCTGATTTTCCAGTTCATGTGCTCTTCTCAGATGAGGTCTCTTTCACACGTGAGGGTGTGTTTAATGTGCACAATTCTCATGTGCAGGAAAAGCACTTGTGCGATCCACATGCCACAATGGCGCATGGTCATCAACAATGGTTTGCTGTCAATTCTTGGGAGGGTATCGTCCATGACATTTTGATTGGGCCATATCAGCTGCCTCCTCGTCACAACGGTCAGATTTATCAGCTATTTCTTGTGAAACGTTACAAACACTGTTGGAAGTTGTTTCCGTGGCTATTCGCAGAGGACGGGGGTGGCTCAGTCGGTAGCGCGTCAGGCTCGTAATCTGTAGTTCCCAGGTTCGAGTCCCAGCTGGATCAGCGTTGAGATTTATGTCCGCAAAATTCCCCGCCCTGCCCACGGTCAGTAGGGGACACCGATGGGTTTGGAATACGCCGCCGTCCGTCGGATGGGATGTGAAGCCGTGGCCTCGTGTGCGGGAGAGCCATACCCTGTGCACGTTAAAGAACACGCTGGATGGCCTTGTCGGGAGGCTACCATCTGTATCCCAACAGCTGTTCCAGTGGGTCCCCTCCCCCAACCTTCTCTGAGCCTTCGAGGTCCATGTGACCTGGCCATTTAGCCCATTGTGTGCAAAAAAGTGCCGCTCAGAGGTAAAACAACCCAACCCTATTCGCAGAAGAATGTAGTTTCAATACGACGGGGCGCCAGCAAACTTCACCAATGATGTACGGTATTATCTGAACGCCACTTTTTGGGGGCCGATGGATAGGCCGAGGTGGACCCATCGCCTGAACTCCAATATCGCCCGATTTAATTAGATTTATTCGTTTGGGACACATGAAAAACCTCGTATACGAGACTGCCATTGACTCAGTTGTAGACCTTGTCCCAAGAATCGCTGTCGCCGCTGCAACTGTTCGCGAAATTCCAGGAATCTTTCATGTACGGCAATTAATGTTTCGACGCTGTCATGCATGCAATGCTGTTGCCGGTCGGTACCTTCTTTAAATAAACGTGTTGTTTACACTTGTTTCCATTCATTCACGTACCAGCTCCACCGATATTTCTGTCAGAGTCCTCTAGCACCGAAGGGTTACGTCAGCGGACATACATTCAGAGACGAAAAAGGTTTGTCTTGGTGTTCCCTATCTCCCATTGAAATTTCCACAGAGAGTTTGAAACACCCTGTATATAAATCATTCATGAGCAGTATTCAACAATCAAGAGAATTACTTCATTGACCATCTGCGAATGGATGGACATCAAGACGGTCTCTGCCACATGTTGATCAAGTGAAATTCCTTCGTACGTGAATATTGGATTTCGTCTCTACATACCAGGCAATGCATTGTGCCGTTTTCTAAATAGTAGCCATCTTTTACCACTCTATTGCTGACGGTATGGTGCTAACTTTCAATTGAATAATATTTTTATCGTCAATATTACTAATATTTTTTTCTTCATTCATGTTTGAGCGTGATGTACAGCGGACTGCAGGAGGCTGTCCATCTGATAAGAGGCAGAGCTTTCTCTCACCATATGCTGACGTAACTCTTAATAGTTCTCAAACCTACCAGTGGCTTCGTGCATTGCTTCTGAGAGCCTTATTACTATACAAACTGTAAACAGATTTACTCGATATTTAACAGAATTCGGCCATGTAATACCCGAAACACTTGACCTGTTGTAGCGAATTTCGTACAAGTGTTGTTTTATTCCCTGTTCTATTAAACTTTTTTTATCCCTACGTGGATTAGTTATATCTGCGAATCGCTTTTTATCACCGGTGGTTTCTTGAATCAAAATTTTCATTTACTCTTTTAAGGGCGCCTGTAGATACACAAATACGTCATCTTCAGAACAAATTCTCTCCTATTGGTTCCCCTCCCCCCGGGGGGCGGGGGTGGCTCAGTCGGTAGCGCGCCAGGCTCGTAATCTGTAGTTCCCAGTTTCGAGTCCCAGCTGGGTCAGCGTTGAGGTTTATCTCCGCAAAATTCCCTGCCCTGCCCACGGTCAGTAGGGGACACCGATGGGCTTGGAAAGGCCGCCGTCCGTCGGATGGGACGTTAAGCCGTGGCCCCATGTGCGGGAGAGCCATACCCTGTGCACGTTAAAGAACACGCTGGATGGCCTTGACGGGAGGCTACCATCTGTCTCCCAACAGCTGTTCCAGTGGGTCCCCTACCCCAACCATCTCTGAGCCTTCGGGGTCCATGTGACCTGGCCATTTAGCCATTGGTGTGCAAAAAAGTGCCACTCAGAGGTAAAACAACCCAACCCAACCCCTCCCCCGTGCTACCCCACATAAGTTATAAGAATCCAACATCTACTATCAAAAATGAAAGTTTGAATTTAAGATAGCTATTGGTTTCGTAATTCAAGAATATGTTGAATTTCAACGGCAAGTATGTAATCCTGAGATGTACCGATGAAGTGAATAGGCTGCATTCAATGAATGAAACATATTTATTTCAAAATATCATATTATACAGCATTGTTACACTTAATGAGCTCTCGATGTTGAATGGAAGAGATTTTCGTTTCCTTCAGACGTGGGAAATGAAGGAGATTCGCGTGAAGTTGAGCGTGGAGAGAAGTATTTGTGGAACTAAGAGTTGCATCAAGAAATATTGAAATCTCTTCGTCATCAGGACACGAAAGGAGGTCTTCAAAAATGAAGAAATGGTTTCTTTCCCTTTATTTTTTAGCTTCATTGTGGTTTCATTCTTGCCGATAGGATAAATATCCAGGTCACAAGACTCCAATGCTCAGAAAAATATTTAAATGAAAGAATTAAATTGAAATTAAATACATCTATATATTTCATTTTTTAAACTGTGTCACTTCTTATTATGGTATCAAAACCAGAGGGTACTGATAGTAAAACTATCCTTATTAGCATTGTCAAGGGGGGGTGGGGGCATGATCCACTTGCCCCACCCCTGTCACGCCCTGCATGAAACTAACAATTAGTTTAGTGTTGTCAAAATATACAAAAGAAAATTTATTTTTGGCATAAGTATTAGTTGCTTTAGTTTAATATATATATTTATCTAAAAGCAATCAATTCAAGAATATAATGACTAAATATATACCACTACTTCAATAGTCAACTGATATATCATAGGTAATTTTACTAGTATATACAAAATTAAACTCAAATTCACTAGGTGATACTAGTGAATTTAACACTATATTTGATTGAACATAATATACGCTCTTTACAGGGTTAGGATTTTTCATTCATTAGTTTATTACATTCACATCCGGTTAGGTTGTTTTGCCTCTGAGCGGCACTTTTTTGCACACCATGGGCTAAATGGCCAGGTCACATGGACCCCGAAGATCAGAGAAGGTTGGGGAGGGGACCCACTGGAACAGCTGTTGGGAGACAGATGGTAGCCTCCCGGTCAAGGCCATCCAGCGTGTTCTTTAACGTGCACAGGGTATGGCTCTCCCGCACACGAGGCCACGGCTTAACGTCCCATCCGACAGACGGCGGCCTTTCCAAACATTCTGAAAGGGTGGGATGGACATGTCTCCCTTGCCTCTACCCCCTCACCCCCTTAATACGACCTGATTACAATAATGAAACAAATATCTTATTTTAGTGTTACTCTTCTGAATCCAAGATCACCTGATTCCGCAAAATTTCCCCGCCCTGCCCACGGTCAGTAGGGGACACCGATGGGGCTTGGAAAGGCCGCCGTCCGTCGGATGAGACGTTAAGCCGTGGCCCCGTGTGCGGGAGAGACATACCCTGTGCACGTTAAAGAACACGCTGGATGGCCTTGACGGGAGGCTACCATCTGTCTCCCAACAGCTGTTCCAGTGGGTCCCCTCCCCCAACCTTCTCTGAGCCTTCGGGGTCCATGTGACCTGGCCATTTATCCCATGGTGTGCAAAAAAGTGCAGCTCAGAGGTAAAACAACCCAACCCAAGATCACCTGATCATCAAGTCATCTAATCATAGAGGTTAACACACGAGATTAAGTAATAGGTCTGCAACATTGACCCTCAAAATTACATAGTGAAAAGAAAGTATATACAAAGCAATAAGCCAAATCCCAAAAACAACTGCAGAGAAGGAAGTGAAAATTATGGAAATGAGATCACGGCATCAAGCATTAACTTATAAGGAAGAATGAAGCTTTTTTGTTGATTAGGTTTATTCATTCATGTATATGGGTTAACCGTCCCATGGCCGAGTGGTTAACGCGCTTGTCTAATGATCTAAGGGACCTGGGTTCGAGCCCCGGATAAGGAATGGTTGTATGTGCTCTGAGCGGCACTTTTTTGCACACCATGGGCTAAATGGCCAGGCCACAAGGACCCCGAAGGCTCAGAGAAGGTTAGGGGAGGGGACCCACTGGCACAGCTGTTGGGAGACAGATGGTAGCCTCCCGTCAAGGTCATCCAGCGTGTTCTTTAACGTGCACAGGGTATGGCTCTCCCGCAGACGGGGCCACGGCTTAACGTCCCATCAGACGGATGGCGGCCTTTTTAAGCCCATCGGTGTCCCCTACTGTCCGTGGGCAGGGCGGGGGTATTTTGCGGAGATAAATCTCAACGCTGACCCAGCTGGGACTCGAACATGGGAACTACAGATTACGAGCCTGGCTCGCTACCGACTGAGCCACCCCCGCGCCTGGTGAGTAGCTAATCATTCAACTAACCCCATATGGCTGAGCAGGAAAATAACGATCACTCAGTTAGAACTTTGGACAAGGATAAGGTCCGAACTCCCTGCAAAGTTGTTAAGACCTCACAACCTCGTCTTTAGCTGATTTTCAGCTGCACCATCTTGAGACCAGAGAGCGAGGGAAACTAGAACATTTATTGATGTGAAAGGAAGACTTTTTTGCTAGAGAAGTAAGCGAGTCAACAGGAACGACGGCAACGTGCCGTGAGATATATTTTGCAGATAGGAAACTAGTGAGACAGCTGGAAAAAACTTCAGCTAGTGAGACAGCTGGAAAAAACTTTAGCTAGTGAAACAGCTGACAAAACTGTTCTGGCTTGTTATATGGTTACCCTACAACACGCCCAGAAGAGAGATAAAACGGCCTGTACCCTGAAAGAACTGACGCTGACTTCATGAATAATGGGAGTCCCATGTTCAAGGGAAGTCCTAGATATGACTGACCGATCCTCTTATCCTAGAGGGTGAAGTTATATACCAGAATTCGGGGACCACAGTTTTGGGGGTAAAGGTCTTCTTTTCCCTTAGTAGTATTGTGGAAGAACTGATCTGAAGTGCAGGATCTGTGAACTGTTTGAAGCCCCAAATCCCACACCAACTTAAATGGCAAATAGTGTCTGCGAAAAGAACTTTCTTTTTGAGTGTTCTTTTTGTTAATCATTGCTAAATGAAAGGAGAAAACCTGCATGCTTCCCTAGAGTTGAGTTACGCAGTTCTCACTATTTTTTTTTGATTTGCGACATATAGGACAGAGAAGAATCCTGGAAGCTACTCCTAGCTTAATACAGGCCTTCTCATACAAGGACATGCCCTATTAAGACCGAAGTCACTGCTGACCACTGCATTAGTTAGAGCTAACACAACACACAAAGTTTGCCTTGCTGGAACAGTCGCTAGCTGCCTAACCACTATGCCAGTTAAGGATATTGATTATATTAGTATATTGGGTGACAGTATGTCTCGAAGGAGACCAAACCTTGGAAGAGCGTATATCTCTACGATTCCCCTGCTTAGGATCGTCCTCTCTCCCCACTACTTGCTTAGGATCTGTTTTTCCGTTTTCCACTTCTCCTTGCTGCCTAAGAAAGATATGTCATGCCCACAGTTCCTGAACTGCGGACTCGATGCATTTTTTGACTCAATCACTCCCTCCATATTGTTGTTTTCTTCGCTCCCCTTCCCTGACCTTACTTTATGCTTCAGCCTTTAATCCCCGGCACTCGTACCAGTGAGAAAGAAGCCCTCCAAGACACAGTTTTCCGAGCTTTCGGCAAAAGTTGGTGATCCTCTCTGAAAAGAAAACATGTGAATCACAGCAGCTGATGCCAGTTGTCCAGCTGACGAAGCGACTCAGAGCTGGCCAATGTCTGCACAGGAATGTCTGCACAAAAATTTCTGCACAGGAAACCCCCCGACTCTATCAAGTGGTCCAACAAAGGAAATAAAACATATCTCTTCACTCTTCAGACATGAAACAGTGCCGTAATTTCCCTCACTCATAAAGAGTCTCGCACATACAGCATGATGATTGAAGTCAAGCGATCTGGGGACTAGAGATCATCGCTGGGGATGAGTACCTCTCCCATTTGACTAACCGCATCAGGAACAATTGAGGAGGAAACAAACCTCGCAGACAGAGCTATCTGATTAAACTACCCGGATGACTGGAAAGTGAATGACTCCATATTACGTCATATTACGACTTTGCAACTTTTGTGAGGAAGGAAATGAGGTACAGGCATTATATCTGTTTTGGTCTCCTTTTCCTAATTCAAAAGTCGTGGACTGGATTTAAAGACTTACTTCAAAAATCGTGTTAGTGCGGACTGGAAACATTGTTTAGACAACACAAAAATAATATTTCATTCATCTATTAAAATATTGACTTTAACGTTTATTGCCAAAGGTGGCCTAGATCACACTGCACAAACTCTTTTGTTCGTCACGACTAAGGATCTTGTCACTGCTCGCTCTAGCTCTAGCAGTGTTTGAGCAAATTCTGAATCGATAAATGTGTTATCCTGCAAAAAGGTAGTATGTTGATATTTTCTATGTATGTGTTTTTTGGTTAAACTCCGAGAGAAGTGGGCGAAAAGGTTCTCTACATAGTATAAATATCTATTTGTCTATTGAGATTTAATTCAATACTGGCTACCTTAATCTGAATGGTGATTGAGGTCCCTGTGGATAACACACAGCAATTTCACCCTGTTCTCCTTTGCATTGCTTCTCTTCACGTCTACCACTTCAATCAACCGGAGTTGGGTACGACAGCAAGAATCCAGAAAATCTTCTTATACGATAAATAAAGTAATAAAAATGATCGTAGGAAAGAAGTGGAGAAATTGTGTTAAATGGAACAGTCAGTGTTGTTAGTAAAAAAAAAACTGTCCTACTTCTAAAATCATGTTAGTTGCAGATTGGAAACTCTACTTTTACAACACAAAAATAATGTTTCGTTCATCTATTAAAATATAAAACAAGCAGATTAGTGATATTAGTTTCTTGACAATCACTTTGTACCAGTAAATTTTCAAATACATCATTTGCAATATTAGTTATTTTTTTCAGAAGTTTGCAGTTTTAGAGTGCCTTTTAAAAGTCTATTACGATTTGAAAGTGGGAATCGCAATATTTTTCAACTGTATTCAACCAAATGAAATTTTCAAGGGAAAAACGGTTGAATTCTTTAGATGCACAGACCAAGCAACAGTATCAAACTAAAGGAAGACTGACAAATTGAAAATGCTAGCTCTTTTTGTTTTCGAAACAGTTTATTAGTTCGATTCATGATTTAGCAAGAACTAGACGTTTTAAGAATTTTGAAGTAATTTTCAGGGTATATAGCATATTAAAATACAAATATTTACCATTATCGTTGTCAATCATTGGCATCAACTTGAAATTGATTATATACCATTTATTTTAAATTTGCGAGTTTGTGCCCTAAACAGTGTTAGCTAGCAGTTAAATAATTAGAAGTTGTTCTTAAATAATTTTTCGTCTGCTATAGTTATACATGCCAAAGTCCATAGCTTCACAATGTCTAGATCTTGTTTCTGCAATCTGCAGGAACTAAAAATATTCGAAGCACAACCAATTGAAATCGAACAACAATCATTTTCAACTCTAGCACAACTCTATTTTTCGGTCCGTTACCTGTCATATTATAGTTAAAACCCTGAGCTGATGCGGACAGATATCAGTGGATTTATCAGCCGAATATCCGCACTCAAATGTACTTGACAGATAAGTGATTAATGGTGATGCAACTAGCTGATAATACGGCGGGTAAGAAATTCATTTTAACGCAGATGGGATCTGTAGCAACGCGAACACACATAACATCATTATTGATGACTTACATGAGTTAAAAAATTCTTTAGATAGAGAAGAAAAACAACTGTTTAAAAATTCAATCAAGATATTCACTTTAAAAAGATAACATTCATTGGAAATGCCACAAATGAAAAACATAATTTATTTTATATGAAGGAAACGACCTTTTTATTCTGACGAAGCAGAATTTAAGTTCAGAATGTTATGGTAGAAAACAAGCATTAAATATGCGAAAATTTCAGTCGCATAGATTATGAAGTTCTCAAAGGGAGATTTTTCCCATAATCGTGGATAACTATATTTAAAAATAGCAAAATTTAGTAAGAAAAATTATCAAAATTATATCTTGATAAATTTTATCAAATATTTAGTAAGGTTTATTTTGCTGAATATATTGGTTATTTTTGCGGAATAGACAGTATGTGCGAATGCTGACAGAATAAACGGTAATGAGCTAATGCCAGCAAAATGAACAATGATGAGCGAATGCCGTCAGAATAGGCAGTGATGAGTGAGTACCATAAGAATAGAGAGAAAAAGTGGAGGGAATAGAAGAAGAACGTTTTTCCTTGATGTGATTAATCAGAGCTATTGATAGAGGAAAAGAGAGTTACACGAGTTACTAACATCAGTTAGTTGCATTTAGAAATCTTTTGGTTGTAGTAGAGACATCTGATTAAGTCTAAAAATGCTTCATTATTTAGCAGATATTGATGTAGAAAGGTAAATTTAATCCATACGAAAGCATATATCATGTTATCACGTATTAAAGTCTCTGATGCTAGGAAAATACATAAAGTTTGTATGCAAAGCAATAACGGAGACAAATGAAAAATATTAACGTCTGTAAGGTCAGCTCGCCTCAGGTAATTATGTCTTTGTTGCACTTTATGTAAATAATTAACTTATTTTTCTTAATTTTTAGTGTATGTAATTTCCTAATATTTGGGTCCCTAAAGCAAACCTGGACTTTTCAAACGCGACTGTTAAACATGAGAGATCAAATATTATATCTCAATATTCGAGTTGTTTGGGTTGTTTTACCTCTGAGCGGCACTTTTTTTGCATACTATGGGCTAAATGTCCAGGTCACATGGACCCCGAATGCTCAGAGAAGGTTGGGGGAGGGGACCCACTGGAACAGCTGTTGGGAGACAGATGGTAGCCTCCCGTCAATGCCATCCAGCGTGTTCTTTAACGTGCACAGAGTATGGCTCTCCCCGCACACAGGGCCACGGCTTAACGTCCCATCCGACGGACGGCGGCCTTTCCAAGCCCATCGGTGTCCCCTACTGACCGTGGGCAGGGCGGGGAATTTTGCGGAGACTCAATATTCGAAGTACAATCGGAAAGATAGGATCATGCACACAATATTAGGTACAGATGGGCACAGATGGACTGCTCAATACCATTGTTTGCAGTGCTACCTTTAGCAGCTGGCCGTAAGCCTTTTCCCTACTAACTTTCAAAGTGTGTGATTATATTGCTTTGCATTTCGCTATTAGTTGCTATTCTAATATAGCCTGAAACAAAAAGATGTAAAATATAAAACTATATTTGTTAAGATTATATAAGTTTAGTATAAAGAGATCTAAAATTAATGATTGAATTTAAAAAATAGCCACTTGTTTATTTTTATAATAAAAAAACTAGTTAATTCCTTACTCAGTAAAGAGGACATGGGAGTTGATTTTGGGCTACAATGACCTGATCATATATGGAAATCATCAACCTGGGCTAATTATCTGTGGGATTCTGAATCCTTTCAAATGATACAAATGAGTGCATACAATACTAGATCCCTTATTTTATAATATATCAATAGACGCATACAATACTAGATATCAAATTTATATCAAAATTTATATCAAATCTATATCAAAAACGCCACATATTTTATATAATATTATATTGTCTTATATCTTATTACAGATAAGTATTTGCAAATTAATTGTTGAACTGACATAATAGGTTCAACACAATAGTTTCACAATCAGTTTTCGTAAAACTGACACAATATGGAGAGCACCATGTACATTTTAAACAATTAGTAGAAATAATTATTCAAAGCCAAGGTCTCTTTTGAGCCGTGCTTCTTTATTATATCAAAAGTTTAATTCTTAACTACCCAATGTTTCTATAATATTTAGAGGTACTTTTGTATGTATTAAAATATATTATTAATATAAATTATCATTAAGTGCAATGATATGCACTTTAAATTTTCTGCATAATATTATATTTTTCTTAAAATTGTGCAGAATATGGCAATGTAGATATTATCATGAATACTGATATAAAGTTTTGCCGTTTTTGAACTATGACTTTTCCATAATAGTTTCACTTTATACACAGTCGTATCAGAATAATATGACCACCTACCATATATAAATATATACTATGGTAGGTGGGGATAATTTTCTGATACTACTGTGTAATAGATGGATTAAAATGTGATGGAGAAGGTTAAAATTCCCTGAACTTTGGGCTTCCTGTTTTCGCAAATTCTTTTATAATTACATCTAGTCAAATTTTATATGTAAAATGAAAGTAAGAAAAAGGGTTGTTTTTTCCAAACAGCAATATTAAAGGTTTCAGTTGTAGGATAAGTTAAATTAATCATCACTTTGATACGCAAAATAAATTTGTGGAACACTTTTAATATGAAACAAGAGATCTAGTATTGTATCGTTAACAGGAAAATTCACATTAAAATATGATTAATAATAATTAAATTACATGACACTAAGATTATCGTAATTAAAATATCTACTACAGATTTATCTCCTATAGGTATATATATATATAATTTAACCAGTTATTCCACTGCATATTGCTTGCACTAAAATGTTTACAAAATAGTCATTTTTAAACAAGAATATACCTAATTTTTACACTTTACCTCCAAATTTGGATACCCACCTATACATCTATTTGATCCGAAATATATTTTTTGCAGCAAGCGAAATGATTGAAGGGAAACTGTATGAAACAAAAATTAAAATTTTAAATTTTCCTATGTTACGTAAGAAATATTTAATAGTAACGCAACAATTCTCTGTTGATAACAACTACGTGGTTAAAAATTTTGAAAAGCGTCATAAACTATTGTTACTATGAGTGCAGTTAATGTAAAATTTATTTAATATTCATAAAATAAATAAAAAAAATAAATACCCCCTCAAGCAGCTGCTTGCCACAGAGGTCTGACAGGAGCCTGTCAGTTTATATGCCATAGTAGAAGGTCTGAGAGGATGGCAGGATCTCAGCAGATTTTTTTTTTAATATTCATAAAAAACTAAATTTGAATGAATTCAAAAGTTGAGCGGAAAAATTTTAAAATCATTGCGGGTTAATAAAACATCATCATTTGAGGGCAGATAAGGTCCACTTCCAGTTAATTTTATAAGCATTCGCTGCAGAACAAATATATATATTTTTTTTCAGTTATAAACTCTTTTATGAGATGAACTGCAGAGCGGACGTGATTTTGCTTTGGTCGAAGAAGTGATTTTTAGTTAGCTAAATCTTAATCTATCTAATCTTAATCTAATTCTTATATTCAATAAAAAAATTATAATTAATTTTTTTTAATTTTACTTAAAATTTCCTAATAGCCTTGGGCGAGATCGGGTATCCAACCCCGGTGGAGCTCTTGGTCGGCAGGATAGGTTAGAAATAGCTTCATATTTTATTTAAAATTTAGTATATATTTAGGATTTTAGAAATTTCAATTTGAAATCTCTACATTTTTGTAAATTGCAGTCTTTCGACTGCATATTTTATACTATGGTAGGTATGGTAGGTGGGTAAAAACTGTTCGCTTTTAATCTCTCTTGGAGTTTAATTACATTTTCTATTTCTAACTGACAATTTTACAATTGTCAGATTAAAGACTTTTTAAACTTCCGTTGAAGTTTTTTTTACAGGTTGGGGTATTTTACCTCTGAGAGGCACTTTTTTGCACACCATGGGCTAAATAATGACCAGGTCACATGGACCCCGAAGGCAGAGAAGGTTGGGGGAGGGGACCCACTGGAACAGCTGTTGGGAGACATAAGGTAGCCTCCCGTCAAGGCCATTCAGCGTGTTCTTTAACGTGCACAGGGTATGGCTCTCCTGCACACGGCGCACGGCTTAACGTCCCATCCGACGGACGGCGGCCTTTCCAAGCCCATCGGTGTCCCCTTACTGACCGTGGGCAGGGCGGGGAATTTTTGCGGAAATAAATCTCAACGCTGACCCTGCTGGGACTCGAACCTGGGAACTACAGATTACGAGCCTGGCGCGCTACCGACTGAGCCACCCCCGCCCCTTTTTTTACAGGTTATACAGTTCTGATTAACGAATCTTCTTTAACTAGTATAAGTCCGAATTATTTGAATTCACTGTGTTTGTATAGTATACATTGTATTACTATACAAACACAGTGAAATAAATATAACAGCATTGTGCACTATACAATACATTGTATTGTATAGTGCACAATGCTGTTATATTTATTTCTATATTTATCTACAAGTCAGTAGTTAAATTCTCTAATCGTTACTTTCGGTAAATACTAGTTAGTTTTTTATTGTGTCTTGAACTGCAAACTGCATTGCAACCGTTTTTGGTATACTGTAACCTATTTTAACAAGTGATATAAATTGGTATTGAATATAACTTGTAAAAGACTTTGCAAGCATTTATATATCTTATATAATTAAATTGTAATCTGAATTTAGATTTATTAAAATCACAAACAATATCGAAATGCCAGCTATCGCTAAATTTAAAAAAAAAAACATCGGACCGCTCAGAGGTACCGCAATTCGGAAGTTTCGAATCGGATCACACAAAGACACCAGAATTGGGATATTACAACACTGCAAAGGGGCGGGGGTGGCTCAGTCGGTAGCGCGCCAGGCTCGTAATCTGTAGTTCCCAGATTCGAGTCCCAACTGGGTCAGCGTTGAGGTTTATCTCCGCAAAATTTCCCCGCCCTACCCACGGTCAGTAGGGGACACCGATGGGCTTGAAAAGGCCGACGTCCGTCGGATAGGACGTTAAACCGTGGCCCCGTGTGCGGGAGAGCCATATCCTGTGCACGTTAAAGAACACGCTGGATGGCCTTGACGAGAGGCTACCATCTGTCTCCCAACAGCGGTTCCTGTGGGTCCCCTCCCCCAACCTTCTCTGAGCCTTCGGGGTCCTTGTGGCCTGGCCATTTAGCCCATAGTGTACAAAATAGTGCCGCTCAGAGGTAAAACAATCCAATCCAAAACAACACTGCAACGGCTCCGAGCTACGTCATTCCGGTCCGCTGAGAGGCATCCGAAACTACTATTACCAATCCGAACCACTCAGAGAGTTCTGATTCTGGGAAAACTATGCATAGTTGTCAACTTCTTGATCAGCAAAGAAAAATTTTAAAAGCACTCAATAACAAGATTGAGTTGCTTCCTCCAGTTCATATCATTAATGATATGAGTACAGAGAAAGAAGAAGAATTCAATCAGGCCATTCTTCAGCGCTTTTATTTGGAAAGAGCAGTTAAAGAACACAGCTGCTCTGAGGATAATAGCAGTAAGTCTACTATGCAGCTCATTGCTGCCACCAACGTTTACATTATGGAATCTTCACCTATTGAAGATCATGGCAAAAACAAGTTAGAGGACTGATCAAGGTTTGAAACCTGTTAAAAAGGGATGCAAAAGGACCTTAGGCCTTAGTCCCCTAAGGCCTTACTGCAAGAGGGCGGGGGTAGCTCAGTCGGTAGGGCTCCAGGCTCGTAATCTGTAGTTCCCAGGTTCGAGTCCCAGCTGGGTCAGCGTTGAGATTTATCTCCGCAAAATTCCTCCGCCCTGCCCACGGTCAGTAGGGGACACCGATGCGCTTGGAAAGGCCGCCGTCCGTCGGATGGGACGTTAAGCCGTGGTCCGTGTGCGGGAGAGCCATACCCTGTGCACGTTAAAGAACACGCTGGATGGCCTTGACGGGAGGCTACCATCTGTCTCCCAACAGCTGTTCCAATGAGTCCTCTCCCCCAATCTTCTCTGAGCCTTCGGGGTCCATGTGACCTTGCCATTTTATTTTTTCCATGTGACCTGGCCATTTAGCCCATGGTGTGCAAAAAAGTGCCGCTCAGAGGTAACAACAACCCAACCCAACCCTTAGTGCAAGATGTTTATCTATGATTTATTTTATCGTTATTATGATGCATTAGTGGTGCAAGTGGTGCAAGTGATGCTTTTATGATGCATATCATCTGTATGATTAATGTTGCATCACTAGTCAATACAAATACTCTTTAATCTCTAGCCAGTGTGCTTCAGACGAAAAATATAAGTGACGATGTAGCAATATCCTCAAAAACACAGAACGTTTCCTCGCTTCAGACTAAAGGTAAGAGGGACAAAATGCCACCAATAGTTTTGCGGCAACATAAAAATTGGCTGAATACTCATAAGAAGCTAGTTACATTGGCTGTGGAAGCATTTACAGACAAAAATCTAGTGACACCATTAGAGTTCAAACGAAATGCAGCTAAGATTATAGAACAATTGCAAACTTTACTTTTCATTACATACCGGCACAAATCAGAAAAGAATTTGAAGGTGATCATCAACTACTCTTTTACGCTGTTTAAATAATAAACATTATTTGGTTCAGTATAAATTGACATTATTTCGAAATACAGTAGTAGTAACAGATAATACAAGCTTTAGTTTTATGACAATCCTGCTTTGCAAATTTGATATGTGTATACTGAATCGCATTATTCCTAGCCTTATCCTTATGCGCACATACCGTCTGCATATACATAAATTTTGCTGTGAGAACCTTCGACATTACAGACTTTTTCATCTATCTTGGTTCCCTAACCGTTATGCAAATTAGGACTTCTCTGTCGATCTTTTATTAGACGTTCACATCAGATGAATAAGAGGAGTAAATGGAAAACAGACGAATGAATTTTGGTATCTTTGATTTGGTTTCCATATACGCCAGTGAGGCACAATATTTCTGAAAATTTCCATTTGATTTGAGAGCACGCTTCATGACTTTCAATGATAATGTTTTGAAGTTTGTACAGTATTTCTGACTTGAAAACCTTATATTAGGATTTTTATATATGGGAACGTTGAAACTTCTGTCTTCCAGCTATTGCATTTAAAATAATTCGTTTCCTCCTTAGAGGAAGACCATACTAGACATTGGATGCGATTTTAATTAACATTACTAATGTCAAAATACTAATTTTTAATTAATTTTATAATAAAAAAATAAATAAATACCCCTCAACAGCTGCTTGCCACACAGGTCTGACAGGAGCCTATCAGTTTATATGCCATAGTAGGTCTGAGAGGATGGCAGGACCTCAGCAGAAAAACGACACATACCTTCATGCCTTACCCGGGGCTCGAACCAAGTCCCTCAGATCAGTAGCCAAGTGCGCTAACCACTCGGCAAATTCGAAAACAAATGTTAATAATTTCCTAATAAAGTGGCAAAAGATCAGTGCCCATGCAAATAGATTTGTAACACACTCTAACACCGAAATTACGAATTTCTATCAAAAATATAAATTTGAAGTTTTAGGCATTTTGCACATTTAGCGCTGTCTAACGATAAAAACTAAAACCCTCTGGTGTTTGTAAAATGTCAAACGCAACATTCATTAGTTCCCATTTAACTCAAGAAGAATTTTTCAATTACCCCTTGAAATAAAAAAAAAAAACTGTGGTTTCACACTAGCACTTTACGAAAGAAGGAAAATAATTATTGCTGGTGCGACCCTCAGACTCCAGCATCAGGACTTCTCAGTCGATCTGAATTCGAAATTCGAAATTTCTAGCATAAATACATCATTTCTAATATTCATTGGGGCGGGCGTTGCTCAGTCGGTAGCGCATCAGGCTCGTAATCTGCAGTACCCAGGTTCGAATCCCAACTAGGTCAGCGTTGAGATTTATCTCAGCTAACCCCCGACTCAGCCCTAGGTGAGAAAGTGGTCACCGTTCTAAAGGTTGCCATCAATCGAATGGGATGTTAAGACTCATCCCCGTCTGCTTCACATTCCGTACCCTGTGCACGTTGAAGAACACGCTATATGGACTTGATCGGAGGTTTTCATCTGTCTTCAAAGAGGTGTCCAGTGGGTCCTTTCGCCAGTCTTCGCTGAGTCCTTGGGGTGTTTTTCACCTGGCGTTAAGTTCAATGTGTGCAACATAGTGCCGCTCAGAGGTAGAAACTGTCGATGTCTGATTTAAGCGATTGCGGAAGTACATAGCTTTTAATGGGAATACTTTTAGTAGGATAAAACTTCTGTGGATTCGGGTGATAAAATTTAAACGGAAGACATAATTTTTACGAATTAAATATTTCACCCTCGTATATATGCAAAATTGAGTTGTTGGGTTTCTTTTATCTTTGAGCAGCACTTCTTTTGCACACAATGGATTAATGGTCAGGTTACAAGGACCCTCAAGGCTCAGAGACGATTGGAAGAGAACAGCTGTTGGGGGATGTATGATAGCCTCCCGTCAATGCCATCAAGCATGCTCTTTAACGCGCACAGGATATGGCTCTCTCGCACACGGAGCCACTGTTTAACCTCCCATCCATTGGTATAAATGGATAAATCTCAACTTTGTCCCAGCTGGGACTTGAACCTGGGAATTTAGGATTACGAACCTGGTGCACCATCAACTGAACCACCATCGCCACTGTACATAATTGAATAGCCAAATTCAAAAGCAAAATATAACTAAAAAAATATCACTACCAGTAAAGGATATCACTACCCAATTTTGTGGATTGATTAGGAAAATTCAGGTGGATAACCATATTTTTAAAGAACAAAAATTGAGGTACACTAAAGCGTTCTCTATGTTTTCGTGTAGTTAAAAAATAAAATAAATAAATACCCCCTCAAGCAGCTGCTTGCCACAGAGGTCTGACAGCAGCCTGTCAGTTTATATGCCAAAGTAAAAGATCCGAGAGGATGGCAGGACCTCAGCAGAAAAACTACACATACATCCATGCCTTACCCGGGGACGTTTTTTAAATTACTTTCAAAAAGCAAACGCAGATGTCACCCATCAACTAATATAACTCAGATATACAGTATATGTACTACCACCTCAGATACAGTTCAAAAACTTTGTAATACATATTCTCTTTTTGATTCACTCTAGGATTCTTAGACGATTGTGCAATCTAGAATGCATCTTTTTAGATAAAATATCTGAAAGCAAACAGAACCTCATAAATTCGCCACTTTAGGTACTTGTTCTAACCGAATTTCGGAAAATGCTGGATTTTTTTAGGTTCTGAATGTAGTCGAAATGTCCAAGGGCAAATCGGACAATTGTGCGATAAAAATACAAAATGTGTATACACAATGTACTAGAAATTATTCGATGCTTCATCCCTGCTCGATTTCGAAACCGTCAACTCCAATCCTTACTACTTGGGGCTAGGATGGATCTCTCGGTAGCGCTCCAGGTTCATAATCTCTAGTTCCCAATTCCAGTTCCAGTTGGGTCAGCGTTGAGATTATCTCTCCATGGTATTGGAATCGCCACTGTCCGTCTGATGGGACGTTAAGACGTGGCCCCGTGTGAAGGAGAGTCATACATGCTCCAGTTAAAGAACACGCTGGATGGGCTTTACGTGATGATACCATCTATCTCCCAATAGCTGTTCTAGTAGGCCCGTCCCCCAACTTATCCGAGCCCTCGGGGTCCTTGTGACCTGGGGGCATTTAGCCCATTCTGTGCAAAAGAATGCTGCTCTGAGCTGAAACATCCCACTAATCCTTACTTGACCTTGAAGACTAATGCAACCAATGCTCAGAAATTTAACGATGTTTCTGAGATATACTATCGGAAATCTCCCCAAGATACTAATTTTCAACTCTCTATCCCCGTATATTGAAATTTCACCTTTGACCTCAAAGGATCCATTGCACACAAATTTCGCAACATTTCTAAGAACTGCGACCTAAATTACTCCCAGACACCAATTTCAGTTTTTGTAGCACTGGTGTATTGATATTTGACCTCGAATGACTATTCCATCCAAAATTTTAAATTCTGAGATCGTTCCAAAATACCCCTAGCAACCAATTTTCAGCTCGCTCGCATCAGGATGAATATACATAGGGTGACGCCAGAAGGCTATGTTTTACCACGGCCATTATATTCTTGGAATATGTCAAATGACACCTTATCTTTTATATAAGCCATATAAAACTAATTTAAAGTTTGTAGCAAATGCACCAAATGAAAAATCGTATGGTGCCTGATAGAAAATTATCATTTAATTAATATTATGCCCCCCGCATAATATTTTAAAGTTGTATCATTGTTTAACCCTTTCAGGACCATAAGGTTTCTAAGAGTAAATATTAGTATGTAACTGTTTATTTTAGTTTGTTTAGACGTAAAATAAATAAAACTCATAAGAAAAATACTTAACAATGTGTAGTTTTTTTAGAATTTTATGGGAAATATTTTTCCCAATGGACTATAAAGGTAACACAAATTATAGTTAGGCTTATTATGCAATGTATTTTATTTATTGGTTTATTAGAACAAAATGTTAATTAAAATAATACAAAATTATGAAATAAAATTACTATACAAAATGATGTGCTAATTATGATATTCTGCGAAGCAATTTCTTTTGGTAGTGAGGCAAAGATGGACATTGCACATAGTACATATATTATGCTTCCTGACA
This sequence comes from Ryuthela nishihirai, assembly GCA_038380435.1. NCBI lineage: Eukaryota > Metazoa > Arthropoda > Arachnida > Araneae > Heptathelidae > Ryuthela > Ryuthela nishihirai. Next base: position 3,410,595 of record JAWZYU010000041.1, read on the forward strand.
GTTCTGTTTTTGTTTCCTAAACGTTCCCGTTTACGTAATTGCGTTACGTAATGGCATACGTTTTACGTAATGGCATACGTTCTATTTTGACATTCTGTATAAAAAATGCAGATAAGGTTATAATTAAATACCACAATCACCAATTTTAAAATGGGAAAAATGTTTCCCTTAGTCGTGAAAGGGTTAATCAAAAGTTTCTAATGTTGAAAATGGATATTTAAATAGCTTTGATTATGATCTTTAATTTATCTTCAGTCACTTTTTTCCATTAACTGCATATTTTAGAACTTATGGAGCTTCCAAGTTAGATAGGTTCTCATTGACATTATCAGAAAATTTATGTAGGGTTTCATAAGGTAAATCGAAAGCATAGGAAATGAATAATGTGGGTATTACGTTCTCTCCCGTTTCTTGATTTATTATTTCTTTCTATGAATTAATAATGAACCTTTATTTTTATGAGTTTACATATAAAGCACCGGAAAATATCCCAACCCCCTTCCCCAAGTTTTCGCAAACCACTCTCCCCTATCCCCTTCCGCTAGCTCTAACTACACTACTATAGTAAACAGTTCTAATAACAAAAAAGTTTTCAATTTACAAAGCAAAACTTTAGCATTACTTATTACCTATGAAATGTTTTCCCTTTGACCATTTTCAGAGGATTATTGACGCATTCTTATACTACGCACGTACCCATTTTTTAAATACATTCTGGAGTTCGTTAGCACAGTTGGGTTGGGTTGTTTCACCTCTGAGAGGCACTTTTTTTGCACACCATGGGCTAAATGGCCAGGTCACATGGACCCCGAAGGCTCAGAGAAGGTTGGAGGAGGGGACCCACTGGAACAGCTGTTGGGAGACAAATGGTAGCCTCCCGTCAAGGCCATCCAGCGTGTTCTTTAACGTGCACAGGGTATGGGCCACAGCTTAACGTCCCATCCGACGGACGGCGGCCTATTCCAAACCCATCGGTGTCCCCTACTGACCGTGGGCAGGGCGGGGAATTTTGCGGAGATAAATCTCAACGCTGACCCAGCTGGGACTCGAACCTGGGAACTACAGATTACGAGCCTGGCGCGCTACCGACTAAGCCACCCCCGCCCCCGTTAGCATAGTGATAGCACACTTACGAGTAGGAACAATATGGCGACGGTCGGTTATAGTTTTCAAGCGATAGGCGCCTCCCCCTCTTCGTGCCTCCATGGTCTAACAAATGTTTTTCCAAGAGTATTCGCCGCACCCTTAATGGCGCCACCTTACCAGCTCTTTTATTTAGTGAGCTCACTCCCTAGATTGTATCTTTTGTTAAAAAAATTTTGAAAAAAAAAACGATAATGAAATGCAAAAGAATGAACAGAATTGAGTCAAAAAACATGCGTGTAAAACAACTGAAAAGATATTCGTAATTCAAAGATATTACGAATACTATATATAGTACGTTAGCGAGAAGTTAAATGAAGTATTCTGACTAAATTCTGCGTCACACTAACGAATAAGGTCTTCAGACATATCCAAAAATGTGATCAAAACAGTTCAAGTAAGAAGAAAGGTAACGAAAAAAGACAGAAATAACTGCTCCGATAAGGAGCTCCAAAGCACAGAATAACTGCAAAACCAAACGTCTTCACACATTGATATTTAGCAGGAAAATGAGAATTAAGGTCGGTTGCTGAAGACGGTAGTGGTTGAATTGTTGTTGTTTGGGTTGTTTTTATGTCTCAGCGTCACGTTTTCGTACACAATGGACTAAATAGCCTGGTCACAAGGGCTCAGAGAAGATTGGGGAATTGGACCACTGGACAGCTGTTAGGAGACATACGGTAGCCTCCCTTCAAGGTCATCCAGTGTGTTCCTTAACGTGCACAGGGAATGACTCTCCAACATATCGGCCATGTTTTAGGTGGGAAACATTTTAATTAATGTAACAATGTCAATTTAATATGTTCGATGCTAAATTGCTAGTTTATGCTAAGCTGGTCAAACAGTGTTAAATCATTTACTATGTAGTATGCTCGATCGCGAAAGATTATCTGTCTTAAAAGGGGCGGGGGTGGCTCAGTCGGTAGCGCGCCAGGCTCGTAATCTGTAGTTCCCAGGTTCGAGTCCCAGCTGGGTCAGCGTTGAGATTTATCTCCGCAAAATTCCCCGCCCTGCCCACGGTCAGTAGGGAACACCGATGGTCTTGGAAAGGTCGCCGTCCGTCGGATGGGACGTTAAGCCGTGACCCCGTGTGCGGGAGAGTCATACCCTGTGCACGTTAAAGAACACGCTGGATGGCCTTGACGGGAGGCTACCATCTGTCTCCCAACAGGTGTTCCAGTGGGTCTCCTCCCCCAACCTTCTCTGAGCCTTCGGGGTCCATGTGACCTGGCCATTTAGCCCATGGTGTGCAAAAAATGCCGAGAGTGACAACTGATTGTACAAACAGAAATTTCCTCTTTTTCTCTATTTAATGCTTTTTTCAAACTTGATTTGCATGGCGTTAAAAATTTCCCTGTGCTTACCAATATTGGAGAAATATTGTATAACTGAAAACATTGCTAAACAGTAAAACCACCAGTAGAATTATGGGCAAAATTAATACAAGTTTTAAAGTTTCCGTTTAATCACCAATTGCTCGTATAGTAACTTTGAGATCTATCGTGTTTGGATGAACCTTTTCGGACGCATCCCAAAATATTACATGTAGTGATATACACAGAGGGGCCAAAAGTCATGGGATACGTGACAAATAACGGGTTGGTCCTCCTCGAGCCCTCTAAGGAGAAGAAGGCTAGCTTTGCACAAGCGTAAGTGGCGCCATTCTGCGCAATTTTACCGAAGCTGAACGTGGCAAATTGATGTGCAGGCACAAAAACAACTGTAAGGGGCAATCTGCGCATGTGCAGTGTAATCATTTTAGCCCATTGCAGCTATGGTTTGTCTTACTATTGGTATATATATATATTGTGATTTAACCAGTGTTTCCAAATGTCTAACAGCCATGGCTGTTTGGCACCGTGGTAGCTGACCCTAAAGTTATTCAAAGAGTGTTTTATCCCGTTCAGGAGTACATTTTACGATACCTGGAAAAGCCGTTGTATGTTTATTTTGACTAATTTTGCAGAATTTTTAAAATTAATATGTAAATTAATACATTTAATCATCTTACGAATATATATAAGTCAACGTATGTTGCAGGTTTGTGTTCCCTGGAGCATATCGATGTACATTGTCTTCTGCACTTTGCTCTAACAGTGTAATTTTTTTTATGGTTGATACGGGAAGTGCCTGCTGCCATCTGTTGATCATTTATACAAGTCGAAAACTCGTTATGATATTTATTGAAAATATCAGCAATTGTATAAAATATAATTATATAGATCATGTTATCGTGTATTGACACATAAATATCTATTTATTATAATATACTAAATGCTGTAGGTTCTTCAGAATATTAAAATTTAGTTCTTTAGCATAACTACTACCAGTTTTAGAAAGCTGGATTTTATTAAAGGAAATTATTTTATAACTCCTTGACATTTTCTCTCTAAACGAAAAGATTATTATGAGTGTACCTCATGGAGAAAATGAACATTTTTCAGAGTCTAAGTATACGTAAAATTAGTCACGTGGTGTAAGCAATTGAAAACTTTGCTAGGCGGTGGAAAAATAATGCAGGGAACTCGCTCCTCTCCCTGGCTAGGTGGCTTCACTGCAATGCAACAATTTGCCATGTTTAGAGGGCGCTGCAATCGAAAAGTTTATATTACATCTATAGAAGCAAGCTCTCTTCTCCCTTAGACACTCCTGGCCTCAGCAGTGCAGCCACACGTCGAGGCAGGAAGTCAACGAGTTGCCGGTACCGTTCTCCAGGGATGGCAGCCCACACATCCTGCCACTATAATTGTGTTGCATTGGACGGGGCTGGATTCATAGATCGTAAACTTGTTTCCATTGTGTACCACAGATGCTACAAGGGGTTCATATCGAGGGACCAGGGGGGGCCACTTCATGGTGGTAAAGTCCGTGGAGTGTTCCTCGATTCACCTCTTAGCAACCAAAGACTGGTGACACGTTGCATTATCTTGTTGGAATATCCCTTCACCATCAGGGTGCTCGAGAGTCATGAAGGGGTGCAGGTGATGTGCGAGAATGTCCACGTATTTCATACCTGTCAGCGATTGCTCCAAACGGACGAGAGAGCCCAATGTATACCACGTAAACACTCCCCTGACCATCACAGAGCAGCCTGAACAGTACCTTGCAGACAGGAAGGGTCAATGGCTTCACGAAGCCTACGCCACACTCTAATGCGCTCGTCAGCGCGAAACAACTGGAACATCGATTCATCGGACCATGCTATCCGATGAAACTGTTCTACTGTCCAATTTCAATGTCCTCCGGCCCATTCCAGTCATTGAGCTTTGTGACGACATGTAAGCAATGATACACTAAGGGTCTTCGGCAACCAAATACAATAGAGTGCAGGTGGCGACATACAGTCCTTTCAGATTGTGTTTGTGTTTGGCCCGCATTCAAATTTGCAGTGATTTAATGCACTGTAGCCCGTCTGTTGGTCGTTACCATTTGTGAGAGCGGATGCGAGTTCCGTTCGTCAACTGCACGTGGCCGTCCCTTTCGCTGGTTAACGTGTGTGGAAATGCCGTCAATAGAATACTGATCATAAACTGTTGAGAGCGTAGACTTGTGGAAACCGAATTCCTGCACGATATCCGATATTGCATGACCCATCCTTCTGTCACCGACAATCAAACCACGTTCAAAGTCAGACATCTTATGACCGCCATAATGAATTAACAACTACTCCGAACGAATGTAAGGTTTGTAGGCTACTGCAGCGCCATTCTGCGGTTGACGTCCAATTCATCGGTTACGAGTACAGCACGCTAATTCTACTTTAACTGCTATTCCCATGACTTTTATCCTCTCAGTGTATATATATAGTGAAAGTTTAAACATAACGAGTTTGGTCTGAGAGGTCAAATAAAGCGGACACAAAATTTTTTGAGTGTGCAGTGTGATTGAATTATTAAGTTTGGTGATTTTCACGTTCCAAAGAAATTTTACTAACATAGGACACTACTAACATATGAAAGTATGGGTGAGCAGAAAACAAAAAAGAAGAAATCCAATCTAACTGAACAAAAATCTGATCAACTAACAGAGATTAAACATCTGGAAAATAAACAAAAATGTTAAAGGAAACGAGGTTTAAAAAAGAAGGAAAAAAGTACAAACCTAACTAAATCAAACTGTTGTAATAGTATTCAAGACTTATTAGAAGAGAGTGCAATTTTCGACAAATGTCAAAAAAAATGTTCTCTGACAAATCTGTAAAAAATTCAAAAAATAATTTAATGTCTGGCTCCTCGAACATAAAATCGGACTCAAATGACAATGGTTCCATTATCTCTGAACTCATTCATAACTGTGGAAAAGGATAAAATACATTTATTAAATTCACAAAATGTGTATAAATAACTTGATGAAGAACAAGCATTATCCATAATATTTTATGATGAATTGGATAGGCTAAAAGATCTTGATTTTGAAGATGTCACGAAATATTTTCATTAAAATGATTAAAAAACAAATTATAAGTCTCTATACCAGAAACGGTAACATTGCACTATATCCTACAAATCTCAAAGATCTAAATTTATTAAAGAAAAGTGACAAGATATTAAATATTGATGTCTCCTTTCGTATACCTGAAGAGGAAACTGTTATGGGAAAGATTGAGGGAGTTGATGAAAACTTAAAAGGAGACTTTGTCCTCGAGGAACTGAAAAATCACGATATTTATAAAATACAAAGGATGATTCACTATCAACCCATTGCTGATCACACTACGTCTGTACAAATCCCAACTGATAAGACAATTACTTACTCGACCAAAAACTTTATTCCACTTGAAGTCTACATAGGATTTCTCAGATTCAAGGATATCCCATATTATTACGCGCCCCCACCCCATACCTTAGTGTGCCCGGTGTAATCGTTTTGGACATAACTCTGTGAGGTGTACAAGTAAGACAAAGTGTAAAAAATGTTTAGGTGATCACTATTTTAAATTATGTCAAACTACTTATTTATGCTGCCCTAACTGTAAAGGTGCATACCCCTCAACGTGTTATGCCTGCACAGCTAAACGCCTGACATGCAAAGCCAATCTACTATGTAAAATATAATGTTTCTTGGAATACTGCTATAAAATTAGCTGAAAATATAAACTATGATGTCTCTAAAGACCTATATCCAACCTTAAAAAATGTTCCTACAACCAAAAGTCATAGAAATTTGCCTAATTCATCTTATCGTAACTACGAAAATAGACCACCAAATTTTCACATCTTAGACCAGAGACTTTAAGTAAGGAATTCCCTACATTGACTCGCCCTTCTACTTCCAAGCCGGATTTACGCCGAGTCTGTCAATCTTCTCCTGAAAATATATCAACCAACATGACCAGTTCAAACTTGAATACATACGCTTCCGTTACAGCAAAGCAGAAAATCTTACGTCCAGAAAAGACTTCTCTAATATCTATTCACCTATCACCATTGAAAAAGAATTGAGCGAGGCCAAAGTAACATCATACACTCGGTGTTACAGCTTCTGCGATTTGTAGTAAATACCGAAAACGATTTCCTACTTATTAGTGATATTCTACGAGTCGACTAAAAATAAAGATTCTTTTTTAAAAATTTTTAATTGGATTGTTGCGGCCTTCCTTCTAAGAAGGAGAAATTGCTGGTAATGATAAAAAAATTTCCACTGTAATGTTATTGCCCTTCAAAAATTAAAACTGACAAAATAATTTAAATACCTTTGTTTCTCCTACTTCAATATAAATCAAAATCGAGGTGCTGCCATCTATGTACAGAAATAATTACCACCGAAATATCTAACTATTCTGCAAGTCCACGACAATAATTGACTCTTTTGCTATTGATTTAATTATAAATAATATTATTAATACCTTATTTAATATTTATGTTCATAATGAAAATATTCAACTTAATGTTTATAAAAAAATTATTTCACAATCTCTACAACCAGCAATCTTGTTTGGAGAATTTAATGCACCTAACAATAGCTGGTTTTCCTTTAAAAATAACTCTGCTGGAGTTTCATTATCGAACTTTATAAACCAACATCATTTTCATATTTTAAATAAAAAAACTTTAACACATGTAAATAAATTTAAATCCTTCTCAGTAATTGAGCTTTCAATTATAGATACTTTTCTTGCTCAAACCCTGGAATGGGATAAATTTGACGACTTTAGGGGAAGTGACCACTACCCCATAATTATTACTCATCTCAAATGTAAACCAATAAAACTATTACTAAATTTACATAACTGGGAAATTTTCAAAAAATTATAGGAAATAATATTCCACTGAAATATAATTTAGATTATAAATTTTTCAGATGAAATTAGTAACCTTGCAAAAATGTTTTACAACTGTTTATAACAAAAGTAGCAAGAATGGAAAAAAATTCTGGTATATGAATACAATAATAACTATTGAACATAAGACTAACAGATCAAAAACATTTCTCAGACTTTATTCATTTTAAACAAATCAAAGTTTTAGTAAGAGAAAACTTAAAAGTCTATAAAAAGAAAACTGGAGGACTTTTGCCGAAAATTTAAATTTAAATGATAAAGGTAGAAATATTTGGAAAACTTATAACGCTATAAATAAAAATAATCTAAATCAGCAACAAAACCCATCGAATAAAAAGGCAATAGAAAATCAAATAACTTTAAAACTAACTGCTAACTTATTCAAACAAAATTTCAAACTAGTGTATCAACCTAAAACTATTATCAGTGGAAATAAATTTCCAAAATTTATAAAAAAAAACTTTAAAATTGATCAAAGCATTCCAGCCGTGGACCTTCCTTTCACTATTTCTGAATTAAATATAACAATTTCAAAATTAAATCCAAAAAGTGCAAAAGGTCCAGATAATAGTTGTAATAAATTTATATCCTCACTTCCACAAATCTGGAGAATTAAACTACTAAATATTTTTAATAATTTTTGGATAACAGAAAACCCATTTTCATGGTTAAAATCTTACATTACTTTTATTCTTAAACCTATTAAAAATTCCTTAAACGAAAAAAATCACCGACCTATTACTTTACTTTCTAATTTCTACATATTATTTTAGAGACTAGTTCTCAATAGGTTTACATGGTTTCTTGAATTCAAAAACATTCTTTATCAAAACCACAGGTCAGCGTTGGAATTTATCTACGCAAAACCCTTCATCCAGATCTCTTTTAGTAGGGGACACCGATGGGTTCGAAAAGGCCGCCGTCCATCCAATATAGCGTAAAGCCATGTCGCCGTGTGCGAGAACACCCCAACGTTTTCCGAGCCTTGGGGAGTCCTGTGCTCTGGCCATTTATCTCAATGTGTGAAAAATGTGCTTCTTAGAGGTAAAACAACAGCGGCATGCATCAGGTCAGTTTTAAATTCTATTCAGAATACCCAGCATTTAAAGAAATGCAAAACAGTACTCACAAAATAAATTCTTGTATTATCGTAATTATCTGTGGTTTTCGGATATTTCTAGTAATATGTATTCAACGCTTCTTTCCTTACACTTACCAAAGGAAAGCGATAATACTTTTGAAATAGAGTTAGCTCTAGATTTCCATGGATTAGAATTGCGCGTTTTTGGAATAACGCGGTCAATGTATTTATATCCTTTTATTTTTAATTTAAAATATGTATATCACTCTACAGAGCAAATCGGGACTCATCTGCAAACAACAAACTCTTCATTGCTCGTGAGTCCATAACATGCTATTTACATCAATCTAAAGGCATGAATAAGTGGAACATACTTTAAAATCAGTAGGGAGGGTTCAAATAATATCATCTCCTGGTTTTAAATAGCGAAGGAAAGTATGGAAGGAATATTAGGCACCTGGAGAATCGTGCATTTATCTTTGTTGACGAATTTTGTTGTCATTAGTGAAGTTCTAAACGAAAGAACATTTCTTGCATTCGTCTTTTTCTAAAATCAGAAAATCGTTCGTATGCGTAAGCTTTTTGTAATCCGTAGCAGCAGGGGCGTAGGGAAGGCCTATATTTTTGTTTTTTGTGGGGGGGAGTGAAATCAAAAATTTCTCATCTCGAAATTAAAATTTTGCCAACTGAGCAAACTTACTTAGATTTTTGCTCCTTGGGGGGGGAGGCAATTTTCACAACTTTCCTGCATTTTGCCATTTGACTTCCAATTTTCCCAACTAACCGTAATTTACCATTTAACTTCCAATTTTGCCAACTAACCATAATTTCACAGAAATAATTCCAATATTTACATCTCGTCTGAATTTTAGCAAGTCAGTGTGAATTTTACCTTGATTTCGCCAACTCTCCTTAATTTCAGGAAACTAATCCCAATCTTGATATCTCTCCTAAATTTGCCAAATCACTTCCAACTTTTCAGACTCCTCAATATTTTGGTAAGTTTTCTCGATTTAAGTCAACTATCCTGAATTTTACAAACCCAATTCCAATTATCACAACTCGCCCGTATTTTCCAAATGGATTCAAATTTTGCCAACTGTCCTACATTTTGTTAAGTTTCCTACAAAAATGTCCAACACTCCTTAATTTCACAACACAAATCTCAATTTTCACAACTCGCCTATAATTTTCCAAGTGGATTCGAATTTTGCCAACTACTCTAGATTTTTCCAACTCGCCGTAATTTTACAGAAAAAATCGCAAAATTTTACATCTTCCCTGAATTTGCCAAGTCACTTCGAATTTTATCAACTCTCCTTAATTGCACAAGAAAGGCACAATTTTCACAACTCCCCTAGATTTTACCAAGTTTCCTCGATTTTGTCAACTCGCCTTAATTTCACAAAAACAATCCCAATTTTCACAAATCGCCCGTATTTTACCAAGTGGATTCGAATTTTGCCAACTGCCCTAGTTTTGCCAAACTTAGTCGATTTTGCCATCTCACCACATTTTTACAGAAAAAAAATCTCAATTTTACATCATACCTGATTTTTGCAAAGCCACTCTGAAATTTTTCAACTCCCCGAAGATTTGCCAACTCTCCTAGATATTGCGAAATTGCCTCGATTTTTCCAACACGCCATAATTTTACAGAAAAAGATTGCAATTTTTACGTGTCACCTGAATTTTGTCAACTCTCCACGATTTTGCTAAGTCACTCCGAATTTTGTCAACTGTCCCTAGATTTTGCCAACTCGCCATAATCTTACAGAAAAAAATCCCAAATTTTCACATCTCACCTGAATTTTGTCAACTCCTCACGATTTTGCCAAGTCACTTCGAATTTTGCCAACTGTCCCTAGATTTTGCCAACTCGCCATAATCTTACAGAAAAAAAATCCCAAATTTTCACATCTCACATCAATTTTGTCAACTCTTCATGTTTTGCCAAGTCACTTCGAATTTTGCCAACTGTCCCCAGATTTTGACAACTCCCCAAAGATTTGCCAATTCGCCATAATTTTACGGAAAAAAACATCCTAATTTTTACATCTCACCTGAATTTTGCCAACTCCCCAAGATTTTGCCAAGTCACACCGAATTTTGCCAACTACCCCTAGATTTTGTCAACTCTCCTGGATTTTGTAAAGTTGTTCCGATTTTATCAACTCCCCAAGATTTTACAAAGTCCGAATTTTGTCAACTCCCTAAGATTTTACCAAGTTGTCCCGATTTTGCCAACTCACCTGTATTTTACTAAGTGGCTTCGAATTTTGTGAACTGCTCTAAATTTTGCCGTCTCTCCATTTTCCAAACTGCCTTTGATTCGCAAAGTTGCCTCGATTTTGAAAACTCCCCTTAATTTTCCAAAGAAAAAATTACAGATTTTTACAACTCACCTAGACTTTACGAAGTCGCTTTGAATTTTGCCAACTCCGAGTTCCTTTGGGGGGGAGCCTCCCCCATCCCCCCATGGCTACGCCCTTGCGTAGTAGTTCAGCAGCCTGTCAATGGAAACTGCTGGCAGATGACAGAGAGGAGCGTGGACCAGATGATTCCTGTAATCATACATCGTCGATTAGCCGTTTCTGAGGCATGAGGCTGCCCATGTTTCAAAGACGTTATGCGAATCATAACATTACGATTAATTTAGCCGTTATATCCGTGGTAATCTGTATATTCTTTCTGTATCCAGTTATACTTTCGTCATTTAGTGCATAAGTCTGAAAAAGCAAATCCAAAATCATAATAGCCTACTGGCCTAGTGGTTAGCGTACCTGACTACTATTTTAGCTGTCATGATCTTGTGTATGTGTCCATATGGTGTTATGTGTAAAAAAGCTTTAAAAGTTATTTCCGTCATTAATTAAGTAAAAAAAAAATATCTTTTGGTATGAAGTAGCTGAAAAAGTAAAAAGAAAGAGCTGAACTTGGAAAGTGACAATTGATTGAACAAACAGAAATTTCCGTTTTTTCTCTGTTTAATGCTTTTCAAACTTGATTTGCATGGCGTTAAAAATTTCTCTGTATATAACCAGTATTGGAGATATAAAACTGAAAACATTTCTAAACAGTAAAACCATCAGTAGAATTATGGGTGAAATTAATACAAGTAGAGTAATTTCCGTTTAATCACACGAAGGTCATCTTTTCCAAGGAAACTATCGAGATCGGATGAACCTTTTCGGAAACATCCCAGAATATTAAAACTAGTGATATACACTGAGAGGCCAAAAATGTGATATGTGCCTAATAACGGGTTGGTCCTCCTCGAGCTCTCTGCAGCCCACACATCGAGACATGCAGTCAATGAGTTGCCGGTACCGTTCTGCACGGATGGCAGCCCACACATTCTGCAGTGTAGACCATAATTGTGTTGCATTGGATGGGACTGGATTCATGGATCGTAAACTTGTTTCCATTGTGTCCCACAGATGCTACAAGGGGTTCATATCGAGGGACCAGGGGGGCCACTTCATGGTGGTAAATTCCGTGGAGTGTTCCTCGATTCACCTCTAAGCAACCAAAGACTGGTGACACGTTGCATTATCTTGTTGGAATATCCCTTCACCATCAGGGTGCTCGAGAGTCATGAAGGGGTGCAGGTGATGTGCGATATCCACGTATTTCATACCTGCCGGTGATTGCTCCAAACGGACGAGAGAGCCCAATGTAGAACACGTAAACACTCCCCTCAATATCACAGAGCTGCCTGCAGCTTGAACAGTATCTTGCAGACAGGAAGGGTCCATGGCTTCACGGGGCTTATGCCACACTGTAACGCGCCCATCAGCGAGAATCAACTGGAAACTTATTCATCGGACCATGCTATCCGACGCCATTGTTCTATTGTCCAATTTGGATGTCTTCCGGACTATTCCAGTCATGTTCACTGACAAATCTCTAAATAATTCAAAACATAATTTAATGTCTCTCTCCTCGGATATAAAATTGGACTCAAATGACAATGATTCAATTTTCTCTGAACTCATTCATAACTGTTGAAAAGGATAAAATACATTTATTAAATTAACAAAATGTGGATAGAACAAGAACAAACAACAAGAACAAAACTCGAGGAAGAACAAGAATGATGCATAATATTTTATGATGAATTGGATAGGCTGAAATATCTTGATTTTGAAGAGATTTCGAAATTTTTTCATTAAAAAAATTGAAAAACAAACTTCTGGACTGACTGTCAAATCACTTCTACTCCTACTGAAGATATGCTCTTATGTTCTGCACAATTTCATCCCCAGGAAGAAAAAGGGACTTGAATTCACTTCCTGCTTCAAATGTTAGACCTGGTGCTACAAAACTGTGATGTCTAAGTTCCAAAATGTATTTTTTTACAGTGGAACTGACACTTTGCCTGTAAAAGTCACTTCATGAAAAATTAACTGGGTGGCTTTTTGCCACCAGTCGTGGCATTGCAGGAAGGTTACATAAAATATAATTACAAAAGCATGATTACAATGCTAATTACTTTGCATGATTGTGCTTAATAGAATTAAGAACCTGGTTGACGGACAATTAAGTAATGAGCAGTGTGGAATCAGAAGTGGTAGGGGATGTGTAGATCAGATTTTTTCACTTAGTCAAATTCTTGAGAAAGTTTAGAATTTCAGAAACCTTTGGTTACTAACTTTGTTGATTAGAAAAAAGGATTTGAACTTTGTTGATCGTCATAATTTGTAGCTGATCATATGGCATACCGGACAAGAGGGTTAACATAATGGAAGCTCTGTATTATAACCCTGAGTCGTGTGTGAGAGTTGGTAAGGCTTGCAGCAATTGGTTTAGTATACTTAATCTGCTGTTCGACAAGTGTGCATTTTGTCTCCTTTTCTCTTTTGTTTGGTTATTGATTATGTTACGCGGAATTCATCAAAAATGGCGGAATTGGCCATTTTTAATGCTTTTTTAATCTCCTGGAAATTAATAAACTAAATGCGATAATTAATATTAACCTAATGAATTATATTATATATATATATATATAAATATTTAATAATACCTATTTCTATATATATATTAGTTATTTCAGTATAAGGTTTTAAAATTATTCTTTAAATCTGCTGGAAGCATTTCAAAATTAAATCGAAACCAGAGTGAATTCTGCTCTATAAGCCTGGCAATTAAGAGTTCAATGATGTCGCAACCCTGCGACACATTATCCGGAATATTTTTACGTTTCATTAAGAAATGGCCATGATTTCACGCCATATTGGCTGATAATAAGAAACTTAACTAATTAACAAATTTAACTGAAACAATGACAATAGCGAACAATTATAATAATAACTTAAATTTAAGGAATGAAAGGACTGTATTCGAACTGCTTTCAATTATTTTCCCCTGACGAAACCGTTACTTATAATACAATAGGAACAAAATCGGGTAGATATCCAAGTTTGAAAAACAATTTCATTGTAGAAAACTGTGGCAACACCTTTTTAAAGCATTATATAGGCAGGCACGTGTAGAGAGCATCTGTGCTAAGTAGTGAGATTTCCAAAAATAGGTAAGGGCGATGTGAATTAGCACGTGATTCTTAGCTTTCTGACTCCTTGATATATATTTCACAGGGTTTAAATTTTTTACAGCTTTACCAGATGCTAAAATTTACATTACACATATCGTTTAAGGATTTTCCTTTTTTCAAATTTCCTTATGCTGATCATATTTTTTGAATCGGGATAATTTTTTATTTGGTTCAATTGTCATCAACGCTATATTGGTATTCATTAAAACAAAAATTAAACATTTTGAGATAGAAAAAAATATTAAATTGTCCAGTGTTGGAAAAAAATTTGGTTATACTGACATTTCGTTATTCTTGGTTCGTTATATTAAAGTTTTACTGTATATTTGAGGAAAAAAAATGAGTAATACTGATATGTGTGACCCGAATCCTTGCTTCCCAATTACATGCCAAATGTTTAACTCACTAAACTACCTCCAGCGCAACAATTTATCCTCTAATGGATGACTTTTAAATCTACCCGACTTGTTCGTCATGGCGCCATCTATGATCGAGAAAGGCAACTGTGTAATATTGATCAGATTGAAGTCACTCACTCTGAAACGTTATTTAATACAAAAATTAGTGAATAAAAAATACACAGATTAACTGTTGACATAGAATGGTTGACAGTAGGTAATCTGAGTATTTAATATTGACTGATTATTCCATTAACAACACTTTAGTGTGAATGGGTTGGGTTGTTTTACCTCTGAGCGGCACTTTTTTGCACACCATGGGCTAAATGGCCAGGTAACATGGACCCCGAAGGCTCAGAGAAGGTTGGGGACCCACTGGAACAGCTGTTGGGAGACAGATGGTAGCCTCCCTTCAAGGCCATCCAGCGTGTTCTTTAACGTGCACAGGGTATGGCTCTCCCGCACACGGGGCCACGGCTTAACGTCCCATCCGACGGACGGCGGCCTTTCCAAGCCCATCGGTGTCCCCTACTCACCGTGGGTAGGGCGGTGAATTTTGCGGAGATAAATCTCAACGCTGACCAGCTGGGACTCGAACCTGGGAACTACAGATTACGAGCCAGGCGCGCTACCGACTAAGCCACCCCCCGCCCTAAGAATAGGGATGACATGGTTGAGATAAATGAAGTTCTGTTGTGAGCTGAGTTGAAAGGTTTTAAATTGTTGATAAATGAAGGTTTTCTATAAACTGTTGTTTCAAAAATGGTCACTACGATATATTTAAACATCCAGAAATATAATCGTTTTATATTTCATCGGTTAGAATTATAGTTAGAAAAAAAGTTAACATTGTAGGCCTGATTTAATTCGTTTAGTAATTCTTTTAGTGCAGCCCGCCCTTTAGTGTGAATGACTTCCATAAGATAGATGGCGCCACAAAGAACAGGGTTCGGGATATTTAAATTTCAAAATTAGTGGATAAATGACGGCGATGGTGATATTTTAATTCTTAGCATACCTGACATGTCATTAGGAGGAGTGGGTTCGAGTCCCACTCATCGATGAAACAAATGTTTTCCGCATAAGTATATTTTAGACATTTCGAATAACCTGCTTAAATTTTAACCAAAAATGCTTAATATACCAAAAGCATATCAGAAGTTCTTTAACTTTCAATATATCTTTTCATTTAAAAATGAATGTCATTGGAGAAAGGGGGGGGGGAGATGGTCTTGGAAAGGCTGCCGTCCAAAGGATGGGAAGTTAAGCTGTGGCACCGTTCACATGAGAGCCATACCCTGTGCACGTTAAAGAATAAGCTGGATGGTCTTGATGGGAGACTTCCATCTATCTCTTAGCAGCTGTCCAGTGGCTAAAATAAAAAGTGGCTGGTTATTGTCCCTTCTTTCAATCTTCTATGAGTCCTTTACAGAAATAGCATCAATTAATAAATTAAGCCTAGATCTTTAATTCTTTAAATTCTCAACTAATAAAACCGTGAAACTTTTCTTCCATATATCTGTTCCATATATCACCCATGAATCTTATATATGGAAATAATCTCTGACACGTCTTATACATGGAAATAATCTCTGACCCATGAGTCTCATATATGGAATATCTTGCCCATGATATCTCTTCCATATATGACCATGAGTTTCATATATGGAATCATCATCATCATCATCATCATCACCATCACCACCATCACCATCATCATCACCATCACCACCATCACCATCATCATCACCATCATCAAGCAGCCATGGGCTACGAAGGTCCAACCATACCGTGCAATTTAGTTCTCCAAGTAAGTCTATCCTGAGCTACATCTACTGCATCTGGCCACTGCACACCAATTCTAACAAGGTCCTGTTTGACATTGTCTGCCCACCGCATCCTAGGTCTCCCCTTCTTTCTGAGGCCTTTAGGCACACTGTTCATAACCCTATTCGCCAATCTATAATTATTCATACAGGCAACATGGCCAAACCAACGGAGTCTCTCTCTGCACAATATGCTGCTTAAAGGAGGTTGCAAACTCTTTTGCCTAACCTCATCATTAGTTACAAAGTTGAACCACCTAATGCCCAAGATACTGCGTAAGCATCTGGAATCAAAAGCATCTAGTTTCCTGTTATCTTGTTTACAAAGTGTCCAAGTTTCACTACCATAACTAACCCTAGAGAGAACCAAACTATTATACAGTCTAATTTTAGTCTTTAGGTGTATACGCCTATTTCTCCACACTCTCCATAGGTTCTTAAAAGTCCCGGCAGCAATCCCTATTCGTCTGTTAATCTCATGCCGTACATCACCATTATCTGTTACATAGCTCCCAAGATAATTAAACTGTGACACCTGCTAAAGATTGCAACCATTCAGATTAACTGAATCACAACCTGCCTGACCAATTTTCATCACTTTAGTTTTCTCTCTGTTTATAACCAAACCTACTCTACTACCAGTCTCATCAACAGCTCGAATGAAAGAGTTCATCTCATCAACATCATTTGCCAAAAGGGCTAAATCATCAGCATAATCTAAATCAGAAATTTTCGTATTTCCAGCCCATTTAAGGCCAAAATATTTCCCTCGAAGTGAATTTCGCATAACATAATCAATAACCAAGCTAAAGAGAAAAGGACACAAAATGCACCCTTGTCGAACACCAGAAGTAATGCTAAACCAATTGCTACAAGCCTTACCAACTCTCACACACGACTCAGTGTTATTATAGAGAGCTTTCATTATGTTAACTAACTTGTGAGGTATACCATATGATTTCACAATCAACCACAAATTATGACGATCAACAGAGTCGAAAGCCTTTTTGAAATCAACAAAGCTAGCAACCAAAGGTTTCTGAAACTCTAAACATTTCTCAAGAATCTGCCTAAATGAAAATATCTGATCCACTCATCCCCTACCACTTCTGAATCCACATTGCTCATCACGCAATTGCCTGTCAACCAGATTCTTAATTCTATTAAGCACAATCATTGAAAGAACTTTACCTGGAACAGACTGTAGGCTGATACCCCTATAGTTATCACAAGAACTGCGATCACCTTTTTTGAAAATAGGGATACCAATAGCTCTGGTAAAATCCTTAGGAACCATGCCTTTATCATAAAAGATATTCAGAATTTCAGTCATCCAAGTGGTAACCGAAACATTCCCAGCTCTAAGCATTTCCGTAGTAATTTCATCTACCCCTGGGGATTTATGAAGTTTAAGTTTAGAAACAGCCAAAATAACTTCAGATTGTGTTATAGGGCCAACATTAAAGCCACCAATGCATCTATCATCATTGCAAACAATGGGAGTAGAACTAACTACATTGTTTAGAACATCACTGAAATGCTCAGCCCACCTAGCCATGACAGATTCCTCCCCTTCTATAACCTTACCTTGTTTATCCTACAATCCTTGTATGCCTGTCCGTTTTCTACCACACAAAACATTAACTATCTGGTACAGCTCTCTGCTGTTGTGCTGTCTAACTGCTTCCTCGGCTTTGTCAGCCAAACCATCAAGCCAAAGATTCTTATCAGCAGCTAACTGATCCTTTACACGTTTATTAAGTTCTCTGTAATGCTTTCTATTAGGACTAGTAGGGTATGATTAAAGACATTCCTGCAGTTCTTTCTTTCCGAAATAAGCTCAAGTGCCTTATCACTCAGATAATTCTGTCTCTTCTGCTCCTTTTTTCCTAAAAGAGTACTGTTAGTGTCCAAAAAAGCCTGTTTAAAATATTCCCATTCTTCCTCAACTTCAGGAATAAGCAAACCGTGATTGTCATAATGACTAAGTAACCTATCATGGTAAGCTTTGGCTATAACTAGATCTTTCAGAGCTTCAGTATTAAAAGTAAATTTTTTAACCCTAGCACACTCCCATTTTTTTAAAGTTTAAGTTGCAACACACTTTTAACAAGGTAATGGTCAGATCCAATTTCAGCTCCCCTATATGCCCTGGTATTCCTAACAGAACTAGCCCATTTGCTGTTAATTAATATGTAATCAATCATATTCTTCTGCAGCCCATCAGGTGAAACCCATGTGTACTTATGTATGTCGCGGTGTTTGTAATAAGTGTTAGTTATTCTGAATCCATTGAGTATACTTACCTGTAGGAGACGTTGCCCATTGCCATTGCAGCTACCAATACCAAAAGGGCCTATTACTCCTCCCAAAGGTCAGAGTCAGTACCAACTTTGGCATTGAAGTCACGAAGAACAAGGGTAATATTCTCCTTTCTTTACAGAATTCAAAATATCCTGAAGTTGTTCATAAAACTTATCCTTCTCATCCTCATCGGCATCCTCAGTGGGGGCATAACAGCAGATAACATTCAAGTCTTTAACGCTTGTCTGAAATTTTGCTGAAAGAAACCTTTCATTAATGCACTCATATCCTAGAAGAGCATCGCTAGCGTGTCTGCTGATAAGCAGACCCACGCCTTGGTGATGCTTATTGTCGTCCCTCCCTTAAAAGAGAAATTTAAGATTATTTTTAAGAATCTGACCTTTATCTTATCTGTCCATCTGGTCTCTTGCAAGCCGAGAACATCTAAATTATAACTGTGGAATTCTTGTGTGAGGACATCAAGAGAAAAAGCTCTGTGCAGAGTCCTCACATTCCAACTACCTATGGAGAGAAAATGGTTAGTGGGATGTTTAAAGAAACTATGTTTATGGAGAGAGGGAATGCCGACAATATCAAACAGACCCCTAATCGCAGACATGGGGCAAAGACCCGTTCCCTCACCACTAAAGGTTGAAGCCATGTACACTGGAAGACTTCCTCCAATGTAGAATTTGACGATGCCAATAGAAGCAAAGAATTCAGGTGCCTGCGATGACCTCTGCTCAGGATTATCCACCAGCTGATAAACATATCCTGTGAATCTATTCACTTGGGGCTGTCAACCCACAAACAAACAGAAAACACAGCAGAAGGTTATCCCTCCACAGAAGCCCACCAGTGCAGCAAAATCAGGATCCATAATCAAGCTCAAAGCCATATATCAGTCCAGTCCAGTAGGTTTATATGGTCAGCACCAGGACCCTGTGTCGTTGACCACTCCTCAGCAGGGTAGAAAAAAAAGAAAAGTAGCCATAGTTGTCCAGATCAGTAGGCCACACTAATCTGGCAGCCCTCCCCTTCCGTTCACTTCCACAAGAGAGTATCTCTTTTGAAAGTTACTAACGGTCCGCACCACGAGAAGGCGGGGTCGGACATTAGGTGCTAGGCCTGGCCGGTTCTATGCATCATCACAGGGGATTGGTGCATAGCTCTCCTTCCAGTGACTACCTAGCTACCATTTACAGACCATATATGGAATACCTGACCCATAATATCTCTTCCATATATGACCCATGAGTTTCATCCAGTTATGAGAGGGAAGGAACCTTCTGCGAGTTTCTGCCCTAGCTCTAAAGTTTTTGTCATCATTTTTTAAAATTTTGATAAGTGGAATCGAAGTATAGAATACTATGCTTTCTTTCCTCTTAGGTGGCATTCATCCCGCTTCCGGATTTTCCCATGGGGAGGAATAAAGATTCGACTGAACCCGAATCCAGCCCTCATGATACCTAAAGTTACGATGAAAGGAAGAAATGCTACCTTTTAGGTGACATTTTCATGGGGGAGGAATAAAGGTTCAATCGAGCCTTTATTCCTCCTCCATGATAATGTCACCTAAAAGCGAAATTGGCCATCTTAGATATTATTTGTTTAGGAGAACTTATTTCTCGATGGTTTTTGAAGGAATTTTTTTTTTCAGTAGGGAAGGGATGTCTTACATCCGAGAGGCACTATTTCGCACACAAAGTAGGAAATGGCCAGGTCCAAAGGACCCCAAAGTCTCAGAGAATGTTGGAGGTGGGGACCACACGGCTTCACATCCTATCCGACGGACGGCGGCCTTTCCAAGCCCATCTGTGTCCCACACTGACCGCGGGCAGGCAGGCAGTTTTGTGGAGATAAATCTCAACACTGGTCCAGCTGAGACTCGTATCTGGGAACTGTAGGTTGCGAGCCTTGCGCATTACCACCTGAGCCACCCTCACCCCTTAGGAGGGAAGGATTAAAGTTTTGGACAAAATTATTATATTGCTTTAACTGATAATAAGAGGAAGTTGCATACTATTGGAGTTGATTTTGATAGCACTTTTTCTACACAGAATGAGCTAAGTGGCCTTGTCTCAAGTACACTAAGGACTTAGAGAAGGATGGAGGGAACTTCCTCTAAGTCTCCACTGGACAGCAGTTAAGAGACAGATGGAAGAATCCCAGAAGGCTATTCAGCATATTCTTTAAGACGCTCAGGATATGACACTATTGCTCAGAGATCACGGCTTAATCCCATCTGATGAAGGACACACTTTCCATGCCTCTCGGTGTCTTATCCCTCACCGAGAGCAAGGGGGGGGGGGGGGTAAGGAGGAAAGAATTCTCAATTCTAGAACATTTGGTACTCGACCAGGAAACTGGAAATTACGAAACTGGAGCGTTACTGAGTCAACATCCGCCCCTCTTCGTACATGAATTTATTAGTGCTATCTGCCGTCACTTACGTGGATGGCATAATAATATAATATATAGAGCCCATAATATAATATATAAAACCGCCAGAGCCCATAATATAATATATAAAGCCCCCAGAGCCCATAACAAATATAATTATTTTTATGGGCTCTAGGGTTTCTAACTCCACTCCCGCCACTTGAGATTTTGAGTAACATATTTTTTGTAGGGATACATCTAAAAATTCGAGCATCAGGCTTGCCATTTTTAGGAAATGGTATTAAAATATGTCAACTTCCATAATTCGTAACTGTTAATTGGTAACTGCTAATTATTGAACCTCATGCTGTGTTTATAACGTTATTTTGAAATGTCAACTTCCATTTCAAAGTTTCTGAGTATGCAATTGGCAACGCTGTGATGAACGTAGGTGTGACTTTCATTCTTGCCATTTGTAACAAACAAAGTCGCAGACGTTTGTTGTGCGAAGCAGAAACAATTCGTCACGAAACAATGAAAGAATTATTTCTCAGCTTCAACGTCAAGAAGTGGTTCTTTTCAGTGGACTTTCGTCATTTGTTTCTTCTCGTTTGAGCGTGGAGAGTTTGCTGTGTCAGCCTACGCCAGAAAGTATCTAAAGTATCAACGTGGGACGCAAGTGTGCTCTTGAGTGTTTTCCGTGAATATTAGGACGAATAAACAGGTTCCTGGCGCTGCTTGTGGTGATCTTGACATCCTCCTCTGTGAAGGTAAGCCTAAATCTCAATGCCCCATTTTTCTAGCCATGGATAACGTGTTATGCAGTAGTGAATATATACAGTGCACAGTTGTTTTATTTCTTTAGCCAATATCGTTGTTGTTTGTCGGGGGTTGGACGCCCAGAAGATTGGTTGCACTGCATTAAGTGCGGACATCTGTAATATCGCGCTGGTAAGAAATGGCAATATATTGGGGATTATTTAATATATTGGGATTTGAAGGGGGATAAGCAATCATTCTCTTGTTATTTGACTATACTTTAGCTCAGGAGTTATTTCTCGTGTGTTTTATTACTATAATATTTATGTGTTAACTCAGTGACTGAGACGTGCAAGGCTTCGAACATTGCAGGTTTCCGTTTACTCGGTGTTACGATATCAGAGTTGTGTTGTTTTACCTCTGAGCTGCATACAATGGAGTAAATTGCCAAGTCTCAGGTATCCCGAGTGCTCAGAGGAGGTTAGGGGAATAGAACCCACTGGACAGCTGTTAGGAGACAGATGGTAGTCTCCTCTCATGGCCATCCAGCGTGTTCTCTAAAGTTTGCAGGGTATGGCTCTCCCTGTCAAGGCGCCATGGCTTAATGATCATATGAGGTACAGTGGTCTTTCCAAGCCCATAGATGTCCCTTACTGACTGAGGGCAGGGCGAGGAGTTTTGAGGAGATAAATCTCAACATCGGCCCAGGTGGGACTCGAACTTGGGAACTGCAAAGATACTAGAAAGATGTGGAAGTGGCACCGGAAGTTTCGTCTTGGTTACCTAAATCGAAAAAATAAAAATATAAAATTTTGTTTCGTTGCCGAGTGGTTAGCGTGCTTGGCTACTGATCTAAGGGACCTGGGTTCGAGCCCCGGGTAAGGCATGGCTGTTTGTGTCGTTTTTCTGCTAAGGGCCTGCCATCCTCTCAGACCTTTCAATTTTGGCATATAAACTGACAGGCTCCTGTCTGACCTCTGTGGCAAGCAGTTGCATGAGGGGGTATTTATTTTTTATTTCTAAATTTAGCTATGGTAAGTTGGTAATACGACCTTCGTTTTAGACTGCTAACAGAATATTCAATAGGAAGGTATATTTGATTTTGTAATAAACCCAGTTGAAACGTGGGAGCATGATGGGAACCCTTTACTCACAACACTCGATGTTTCATTTGATTTGAACTCGAAATCAGGTTGTAATTATTTTGGCAAACCTCCTGTTGTTCCTCTTTGAACAGCGAAGTATTTTTACCGAGTATTTTGATATGTTCAATTAGAGTAAATCACATTTTTATATAATCAAATCTATATATATATATACACATATTGGTAGTTAAATATTTCTTCAACTATCTATATATATCTTCAACTATCTGATGCTACTTCCACACATTTCTCGTATCATTCTCCAACGCAATGTCCTGCTTCGCCCATTGGGCAAGTATCAGTGTACACTCCCGACTTGGGGCGTGTGCGAAAGAGATGCTTTCCAGAAACTGAAGTCGTTCAAAAGAGCATTGAGAGGGACGTAATATCACCAACTCTTATCTTTAATCTATAAGCGTAAAATCTTTTTGGAGAATGTTAATTGTTCGTTGGGTGTCTCTCCTGCTTTCATTTTGTTGATATCTTGTATAAATAAAAAATAAAAAATAATATTTAACCAGCTATAACTATTACTTAAATGGTTTTATTATTCTTATTAATAAGAACTTTTCATTTTATTAACATTTGAAACGTAAAATCAATTATTTAAAGCATGTATATATTTTAATGCTTTTATATTTTGTAAAAAAAGTGGAAAAACTTTTTTTTAAGTTCTGAAAAATATCAAGTATATCTATTAATCCTTTAATGTTTTGCGTTTCTTCCTTTGGTTCAGATGACAAGGTGCCCAAAAGTTCCAGGAAAACTTCATCAGGACCCAGATGTTCTCCGTTCCAACAAGCCGTTTCCTGGCGCTGCCTGTGGTGATCTTGACATCCTCCTCTGTGAAGGTAAGCTTTACTCTCAATGTCCCATTTACCTATGTCACGGAATTTATCTATTTATGCAGTAGTGAATATATGTAGTGCACAGTTGTTTTATTTCTTTAGCCAACATCAATGCTGTTTGAGGGCGTTGGACGCCCAGAAGATTGGTTGCACCGCATTAAGTGCGGATGTCTGTAATATCGCGCTGGTAAGCCTGGGTTCGAGCCCCGGGTAAGGCATGGTGTTCGTGTTGTTTTCTGCTCAGGTCCTGCCATCCTCTCAGACCTTCTACTATGGCATATGAACTAACAGGCTCCTGTCAGACCTCTGTGGCAAGCAGCTGCTTGAGGGGGTATTTATTTTATTATTTTTTAAGAAATGGTATTATATTGGGGAATATTTAATGTATTGGGATTTGAATGGAGAATAAGCAATCGTTCTCTTGTTATTTGAATATACTTTAGCTCAGGAGTTATTTCTCGTTTGTTCTATTACTATAATATCTATGTGTTAACTCAGTAGACGGAGACGTGCAAGGCTTTGAACCTTGAAGTTCTCCGTTTACTCGGTGTTACGATACCACAGTTGGGTTGGGTTGTTTTTACCTCCGAGCTGCATATAATGGGGTACAGTCGCTCAAAAATATATCCGAACACTATGGTTGATTACAGAATTCAGAAAAATTATCTGGCTACGTTTTTTTAGAAATTAGTCAAGATCTCTTTGGAGAACCTTAATTATTCGTTGGGTGTCTATTCTGCATTCACTTTGTTCATATCTTGTATAAATTAAAAATAATAAATAATATTTAACCAGCTGTATCTATTACTTATATGGTTTTATTATTCTTATTAATAAGAACTTTTAATTTTATTAACATTTGAACCGTAAAATCAATTATTTAAAGCAGGTTTATATTTTAATGCTTTTATTTTTTGTAAAAGACGTGGACAACCTATTTTTTTTTATTAAAGTTCTGAGAAATGTCGATTAAATCTGCTACTGCTTTAATGTTTTGTGCTTCTTCCTTTGGTTCAGATGACAAGGTGCCCAGAAGTTCCAGGAAAACGTCATCAGGACAAGAAGTTCCCCGTCTGGGAAAGAGCGCCAATTGGACGACAATGAAGGTACGTCTTGAAATATTTGTCCATTCAGTCGCATGTACGAATTTTCTTTTGTGAACCTAGTTTCGAAAATGATGATCAGCTTGAAAATTATATGTACGTTTTATATGCATTTTGTGAATTGTTTTCCCATATGAACTTTTCTTTGCCAGATATAACATTGTCACCCATTCGTGCCTCCAAGAGAAGAGATGCAAGAGACAGCGATTCCAGACCTATCCACAGCGAGGACTCATCGACGGATTTGATAGTAGAGTGTGACAAGGCACAATCTCTGGGGTTGCTTAGAGAGAAGGGAAGTTCCTTTTAAGGGGGCTTCTTCCAATGGGAACGGGTGGGAGCAAGGTCTAATCTTTTTTAAATAGATCTTGCGCAAGATGCTACAAAACATTTCCATTAAATTCGCTCAACAGAAAATAAATTCTGATTGACGCTTTAATGGAAGTTTTGTGGTGTTTTGAACCCTCTTTTTCCTTCCACACTAGCTGCTAACGTGTGGAGGGATTTTCTCCAGGTTAGAGCAAAACACTCTGACATGGATGGTGCCTTGACGTGGCGTCAGAGCTTTTCACCAAACCATCTGGCAGACATCTTTCCAATCATAAAAAAAGCTCTACTATGAGTCGGGGATAGGCGAAGGGGGTGCAGGAACCCGCAATCCTTCCCGAAATTCTAGTATGGCGGAAAAGGAAGTTAGAAATGTTCCCAAAATTTGAAATGCAAAGATGAGTAGAATTAATTTAACCTTCTGATCTACATTATAATGCGAACAAACCGTTTAACTGATGCAGGAGATCTGAATTATAATACGAACGTTCGTATTATAATTCAGACCTTCTGCCATCGAAATTTAATGATGCAGAGATCTACATTTTGATACGAACAAAGTGTTTAACTGATGGCAGCAGAAGATCTACATTTTGATACGAAAAAATCGATTAGTAGAAAGTTAAACGGTTCTCCTAAAACTTTCATCTATGTAGTTTTAGGAAACTGCAGAGATGTAGTTCTGTCATTGGATTGTAACATTGACAAGGAGTTAAACCGTTCTCCTAAAACTACATCTATACAGTTCTAGGAAACTGCCTTATCACCTTCTGCCATTAGTTAAGCGATTTGTTAAGATTTTAGTTAAGCGAATTTAATATCCTTCTAAACGCATAAAACATTTTTTCAGTTGATAGACAGATAAGCACTCCAAAGGCTGTGGGAAGTGGACTGACTGGACAGCTGTTAGCGAACAGATAAAAGTTAACAGGACCGGATCCAGATAGACATAATGTTGAAAAAATAGTGTCCGGGCACTCCATGTTATGTGAATGGAAAGCCATTTTGAAAGCTCCATAATAGTGATAATAAACCTTTTACGCAAAAAACTGTTATTGGTGATAAATTGTAGATGTCACTGAAATCTCTCTAAATATATTTCCCGTAATATTCGTTTAATATTTAAAGAATGAATGGAAGCTGAAGCATTTATCTTCAACTTTTGACATTTGTGAACAAAATACTTCAGTAGATAAAACACAACTCTTGTAACAATTTGTTCACTAACATAAATTAAATATCTGAAGTTTGTATGACTTTTTTTAAGATTTCATCAATTTGGAGGCAATGTGACAGTGTCGTCTGCTGTTAAATGTCCCGCTTCAATGACTCTTTAAATATTGAGCGAATATTGTTGAACATTAACACTGTCACATTTCCCCCAAATTGACGAAATCTTAAAACATCTTCACACAAACTTTATATATTTAATATATGTTAGTAAACAAATTGTTACAAGAGTTGTGTTTTATCTACTGAAGTATCTTTTCACAAGTGTCAAAAGTTGAAGATAAATGCGAGCTTTCATTCATTCTTTAAATATTGAACGAATATTACGTGAGATATATTTAGAGAGATTTGAGTGACGTCTACAATTTATCACCAACGGGCGGCTTTTCCAAGCTATTCTTCAGTCCCTTGGTTAACCAGTACATTTGGTTCATGTTCGGGATTGAAATGACAAGAGCAGTGTTTTAGGTAGGTCAGATTCAGGCGTCATTTAAATTTTGAATATCGCTTATAGCTGTGGAAAACTTCAAAAAAGAAGAGAAAAGTAAAAAATGGGTTATGGTCGGTATAGCATTCATTTCTTGAGGTTTAGCACGAAAGCATTGAATAATTCCCAAGTACTTCATTAAACGTTCCTAACATGACATGATATATGCATGAGGCCAAGTTGGGTTCTTTTACCTCTGAGTGGCACTTTTTTGCACATCATGGGCTAAATGGCCAGGTCACATGGACCCCGAAGACTCAGAGAAGGTTGGTGGAGGGGACCCACTGGAACAGCTGTTGGAAGACAGATGGTAGCCTCCCGTCAAGGCCATCCAGCGTGTTCTTTAACGTGCACAGGGTATGGCTCTCCCACACACGGAGCCACGGCTTAACGTCCCATCCGACGGACGGCGGTCTTTCCAAGCCCATCGGTGTCTCTACTGACCGTGGGCAGGGCGGGGAATTTCAAGCCAAGGATTAATTAAACATGTATTACTTTTAATATTCATTTTAAAGTATCTTTTAATCTGATTTCAAATTTTTATTTTCTGTTATTAATTATCTGAAAGCATTCAACTAGAAATTGTGTAAGAATATGGCATACTGATAAATTGAAAGAAACTAAATTTTTGTGAATTATTCAATTATGGTCTTATTTTAATCATTACTTAATCAATTTGTTACACATCTTAACGAGCATATTTGATATTTTAAAATCAATAAGTCACAACCAGGTTCTTTACCTTAATGACCATTTCACTCTTTTTGGTATATTTTTTGCCTATTTTCTTATTGTTTTTCCTCGTGATATGTCTGTTTGTTAATCGGTTATGTGACAAACACACAAACCGACAAATAATATTACTTTGCTTGGTAAAGTGTCACAAATTTCCTTTAGACATGTGAAACAGAATAATAAGCTCAGGAAAACTGGTTGTGCTATGAGTGGGATTCGAATCCACATCTTCCAGTAACCGGCAAGGTATGTTAGCTATTACACCATCAACATCCTACGTTTGTTCTTCTGCTAGTATGACTTAGCTTTCCCACACTTTTTATTCGATTCGTATAGTGACGCCATCTATCAGGAAGTGGTAAGTATGTTGTCTCTTAGAGCTGAAATTAAATATTTGTTACTCCTGACAATTTTTTTCAGCTTATTATTTCATGTGTCATTTTGTGTACTTCTCAAGGCAATTGTTCTACCAAACGTATTACATTCTGCTTTAAATGAATACTTGGTAGTCAGAAGCGTTATGGAATGCAAAAATCCCCCCCCCGTAATTTTCTACCCTTAAAAAAGGAGGTTTATGCAAATCGTTCTTCTATCTTCCGAATATGAGCATCCACAGTTAGATTGTCAAATGAAAGCTTATCTTGCGGGGAGTGTCTAATCGTATGCCTTTGGATCCGGTTTCGCCATTTTTGTCTACACCTTCCAACTGGCGCCATTTCGTAATGAATTGCCTCCTTTTGCCTTTTCCCCTTTCTCGATCCTTTGTTTCTCCCTCCTGACCTGTTAGAAACACCGAAGAGGTGTTACGCAGACTTCTAGAAAGTTCCATATAGCTCCCTCTCTCCATTGCCACCTTGCATACGAATGCTGCCTTTGCTACGTGCACGGCAAGCCACATCCTCTAATAGGGAGGTTAAGATACCATCGGGTGATGTCCCTTTGGGCAAGTGTCTCACCGATGAGAGAACTGTAAAGTTCACATATAATGGAGAAGACAGAGAGGTAATAATTTCAAACTGTAGTGCAGCGCCATCTAACGTAAGGCCCTAATTATTCATTTTCTCTCTGCTCTTGTCTTGTTACCACTACCATTAATCTGTCTCGTTTCGTAGCTTTCAACAGAAGACAGAAATGTGTGAAAGGTGTATTGATATGGCGTTTTATTTCTTCATTTAATCTAGTGGCTTAACAATTGCAAATTATTAAAACAAAATGCAAAACACAACAAATTACGAATGAAGGAAAATAAGAAAATAAGTTAAAAGAGAAATGAAATTTGACAATCAACTACCACCTGTTTTATAAAACAATCTAATTAAATTAACTTTAGTTCGTTCAATCTTAAAGGATATCTCGAATTCGGTTCGAAATGGTATATCACGGATGTATTTCAAAAATATGTCCATCCTTTATAACAAAAGCAAATTTTAATGAGATTAGTTGTCCACGAATATACACAAGATTAGTCTTGCATAAAAACATACTGAGATCTGCTGTCCATGTCCCTTGGTTTGTTACTAACATTCAACTTCATAAAGATTTGGGCATCGACCACATTTATACCCAAATTAAATGCATCTCACAATGGTTTCTTGGGGTTGTTAAAAATAATCCTAATGAGATTATTTCTTCTTTGCTTACTTATGATCACAGTGTTCTTAATAAGTACAAGAGGCCTAAAATGATGGCTTTCTCTGAAGAAGGCTTCTTGTTTTAGGTCTCTTGTGCATGATATATGCTATTTTTAGTTCGTGTTTTATGTTAGCCTCTAGGGGCTCACCCATTGGTGGTTTACTTGTTATATGTTTTTTACTTATGCCAACTGGGCGTATTCTCAAACGGAGATGGAAATGGGTAAAGTTTTGCGTGGAACTGAGATTAGTTGCGTAATGTCAAAATCTGAGCATGCGCTTCAATGCTTTAAGCTTAAATTAAGCAATTCAACGCTTTAAGTAATGCTCCAAATAATTCAATGCTTTAAGTAATGCTCCAAATAATTCAATGCTTTAAGCTTCAATGCTTAAATTTAATCTAAGCATGCGCTTCAATGCTTTCAAGGCTTCAAATGCTTTATTCCTCGTTTACTTGTAACATATGTTGCCATCTGCTTCAGGATGATGTTTGTAAATAGAGAAGTACTGTCTACAAGTAAAACGGATGGGAAGGGTTTTATACGAGAATAGTATATTGCAAGTATAAAAGTTCATATCATTAATCGAGAATATCTTAATGGCAGCCAGTAGTTCAAAGGTGAGAAAGGGGCTGGTACAGTCGCTCAAAAAAATATCCCAACATTATGGTTGATTACAGAATTCAGAAAAAGTATCTGGCAACCAATTTTTTTTTTAAATTAGTGATCTGGCATCTTCAGTGTACAGTACTCGAAGGTTGCCAGATCACTAATTAAAAAAAAATCGTTGCCAGATATTTTTTTTCTGAATTCTGTAATCAACCATAGTGTTCGGATATTTTTTGAGCGACTGTAACTTGTACAACAATAACTTGTACAATACCGATTTCCATGACAGGACTGACTGGTCCAGTGCCAATTCGTCAAACAGGGAAGATTCGGCAAATGAACAATTGGTCTAAAGAGATGATTCGTCCAATGAGACAGCTCGTGCATAGTACAATTGTCCAATGGGACAGCTCGTCCAAAGCAGAATTGTCCAATGAGAAAATTTCGCAAAAGTTGATTCGTCCAATGAGACATTTCGTCCAAAGCTTTTTCATCCCAAGTGAAAGACCCAATGACGATAATATGCTCTTAGGACCTAATCTGAAGTAGGCTGCATTACCCCCGAGAATTCCAGGAAGGGTAAACGACTCTTATGTTGCCAGATGTTACGGCAACCACGGCAATCTCCGGTTCCGCCTTACGACACTATCAAGTTAACGAAAAGCCGTGACTATCTATAGTCGGGGGCAAGGCTACACCATATAGATGCATCTCATCTCCGACATCCTATGGCGAGCAGTCCTATAGAAGGAAAGCCTGACCATGGGAGAAACCGAAGATTTACTCTGTTCTCCGGTTACCCATGAACAAGAATATGTAGAATCAAGTTTGCTCATCACCCGGGGTGGAGACTCTTAGTGGGGCCCAGATTTTGGAAAGGGATCGTGCCTACTAGGGGACCAAATCCGTTCAACTGTGCCATTGAACTGCTCCACAGAGCGTCTGATTTTGAGGTCTTGGCACCGTCCAACCGGGCCACTAAACCGGTCAGCGATGCCTTCGGCCTCGGTTGATCTTGGCTCTATCCAACCGGGGACACAGTCCAATCAGCTAAGTCTTCGATCGGATGCTGGGCCGCAAGCCCCCCCCCCCCCCCCACGATTAGGTGGTCCCCTTTTGGGGGTGTCAGGAAGGGTAAAGGAGACGAAAACTGACAAATTACATACAGTAGACTTCCTCTTATCTTATCCGGTCCATAAGGACCGGATAAGATAGTTTTGGTCCTCGGCCGGATGATCGAAAGGACGGTTAACCCGAAAATTGTGTCAAAAATAAATAAAAATGGCAAATTACAAAAATACTGACTGAACTGTATTTTAATTAATAATTTGGTTACAATATTAACAACTTACTCACACTCACTCAAAAAAGTCCGTGAATTTATTTTGTTTTTTTGAACTTAACACTTTTTTACCTGCAAAGTCTTGCCATTTTTTAATAAACATCACATCAATCGCAGATGAAGTCTTTTGTTGTTGAATGTATCTTCCTGCAACATCAAAAGCTTCTTTTCTTTCAATACGGCTAACTTTCCCTTCTTTCTCTTCTTCATTCTCCGCTTCTTCTCCGTTCCCTTATTGGCAGACTGTGCTAATAATTTCGTCATCATTCATTGTTTCATTTTACAACTACTCATCATATTTTAACCATTTTTCAATGCCATCTTCTTCAAGTGTGTCACATCCAGACAGCAGTTTAAAGTCATTAAGCAGCGAAATATTGTCTTTATCCGTCATATTTGCGGCAGGCGCAAGCTCATTCGATACCTTCGTGTTTTCGTCACTAACGCAGGGTAACTCGCTCCTCTCCCTGGCTGGGTGGCTTCACTGCAATACACAGATTTGCCATATTCAGAGGAGGCTGCAATCGAAAAGTTTATATTACGCTTATGGAGCTTGCTCTCTTCTTCCTTAGACACTCCTAATTTTGACGTCCCATCCAACTACCCACTTAGAAATGCATAGACAAGTAATTGGAAGAATTGAGCCCGATTGAATATATAATTATTTGTTTTATGAGTCGAAAGTTCTTTTGCAATGAGCATCTGGTAGGATGGACTTAATATACACTACAAATTTTAAATATCAAAGCAGATTAAATATTTTCATACGTTACATAATATAAAGAAATCGGGATAGATTGAAATATTAAGATATTTAAATATTAACTAGAGATACATAAGGAAAAATCTAATCTCATGTGTCTTAATTCTACAGTTGAATTCCCATAAAGAGTGCATCACTTCTCAAGTGGAATTAGTAGGCTTAGCAGGCGTAAACGCTTCTCCATAATGCTATTTTATCTATCTATCTAACATGTTGAAGATGGATGAGAATTCATATCCCCAGATCCATAAATGGATTGATAATAAAATCACTTGGCTATACAATAAGACTTAGCGTAAAAATGCCATTATGCTTAAAATTGTTTCAGAATGCTTGTTAAACATTTATTGTTTGAGATCTGTCAGGAAAGAAATTAAAAAAAAATTCTTTAAAGAATTTTCGTAAAGAATTTTCTTTTAACAGATACTAATGAGTATCTTAGTTCAGCTTGGAATTTATTAAGTACTTCTCTTCAAATACTTCCATAAATGAAATAATAATTTCCCAAATTATTTTTCATTAGGAAAAAAAACCAACAGCTTTTAAACAAAATAACACTAAATTTTAAAATTGGCACTTGATATACGTTGGTCACCTGTTTAAGTCTCGGTACAATAGATTGATTCTCTTTACCTATAAAACGTACACATATGTACATTCTTTGGTAAAGAATCACGCGTAATTTTAATCTCTTAAAGAGCGTGTACATTATTTGAGACAAACTCTATTTGTAAGTTTGATTTCCTTCTTCGTAAAAGTGGGAAATTTCGTTTGCTAATCATTCCATAGATCAGTTTTAACTGTTCATAGCTTTAACTGCATCTTTGATTTTGAATATATAATGCAGTACAGTTTATCTGATTATATAATTATAATAGTGCTCAAAGCATGTCTCATTCGTTTCACAGTTCCAATTTAAATGACGAATTTTCATTCGATATTAAACACATTTTAAAATGATTTTAGAAACACTGATACACAAGTGTCAAGTGAAAAAATAATCTTTGAAAAATCGATCTTTAAATAAAAAACCCCTCAAACAGCTGCTTGCCACAGAGGTCTGACAGGAGGCTGTCAGTTTATATGCCATAGTAGAAGGTCTGAGAGGATGGCAGGACCTCAGCAGAAAAACGACACAATACAGCCATGCCTTAACCCGGGGCTCGAACCCAGGTCCCTTAGATCAGTAGCCAAGCGCACTAAACCCTCGGCCAAGGGACGGCTTTTATATTTCGTAAAAAACAATTTCTACATGCGTAGAAACTGGAACAGGAGAATCGCCGTGAAAGTAGTCGAGTACAATTTAATCGGATCATTAATTCTTTTAAATATTATTTTTATATTTAAATAGGTAATTATGATTATCACGAAAAATGTTTATACGTATTGAAATCAAGTGTGACGTACTCTTCGTTTTATTTTCGATAAATTCTCAGGTAGATGTGTCTGAAGTGTAGGTAGATGTATAAAGGATTTAGTTTGTCTAAGTTTATTTATTCCAATACAGACTCCATGAGGACAGATTTTAGGATAAATATGTAAAATACGTCAAATAAATTTCTAAATCAATTCTTTGATGCTGAAGATTTTCTGTTTTATTTAATAAATAATTATTTATTTAAATAATAACTGTTTTATTTAAAAATAATGAAGCAGGATATTATGTTATATTGATGAGATATAACACAGTCTGAAGACGATGTGTGTCTATAACACGATATAAAGTATATTAAATGTATAACGATGTGTTTCTATAACACAGTCTGAAGTTTATTAAATGTATTAAGTAATAAATGTCAATTAATATGTTTATATATTAGTAGGCCTCTAAATAGTATCTAGGTAGTCACTGGAAGGAGAGCTTATGCACCAATCCCCTGTGATGATGCATGGAACTGACCAGGCCTAGCACATAAAGTTCGACCCCGCCTTCTCATGGTGCAGTCCCTTAATACCTTTCAAAAAAACTTCACGTTCGGCCTCCATGTGTTAAATGTCGGAGGGAACCATCTGTCTCAACCGTGACTCCGCCACCGTCCCCGGTTCCAATGCACCCCCCCCCCCAACCTCTCAAGCCGAAACCTAGACGGAAAATGACGTGGAAGCCTGTCCCTCCCCAGTACGAGGATTCTCCGCTAGAGGCGCAGCCTGTACAACAAAGGAGGGAGAAACGTTACGTCACCCCTGCCCAGCAGAGACTTAAGCGGCTGAAAAACGTGCAGAACACAACAGTTTTCTTCATGCAGCCTGCTAGTGAACACTCCTACCCTCTCGGAGGCGACATTTTCGTCGTACCTAGACTGTACCGTGAACGTCTCCAGGTCCACGTGCGCCGTTACCGCAGCTTCAGTGAAGGAGGTCTACTTTACCCGACGAAGGAAGAGATCACTCTAACCCTTCCGGAGTGGCATGAATTACTAGTGGTGACGGACAGAATCGACGTCGCTAATTCCACCGAAAGAGAGACTTGGTTTGGGGACCTGCGGCACGTCATCGCTGAACAGAGAGACCTTCTACTAGCGTTTCTTTTGACTCCCCCGGCAGAGGATCAATGACATTTGATGCAGCTATTGACGGACATTGTAGTGCACGATCTAATTCAAGCCTTGCTACCAGGGACTAGGCTTATAGATCCCGAGGATAAAGAACGTTGTTTGAATACTTATTTCAACGATGCAGTGCTCTCATTGGACATTGACGCTATTGCTAATGCATTTGTTGACGTGGCGTGGTCTCGAGGCCTCCTCTGTTATGTAGATGACGCTTTTCTTTCCTCTCTGTCCTTTGGTGACGTGTTAAAGAGAGCGAAAGACAACCTGTATATTAGCGACAATTGGTTTTATAAATAAAAGTCCGATATCACCTAACAAATACTGTGTTGTGTACTCATTTACGTTATGAATCGTGCGAAGAGAGCATCAGCAACAGCTGTGATTTGTGGGGTCACGTTATCTCCAGATTATTTAGCCACACGTTGCGGATATTCTAGGCATTTGGGAGGAAACGTTTGGTTGAGCGTGTGTATTAAAACAGTGGATATCAGATTATTTTTGCGTAAACAACCGACGGTGAAAGGAATTAACTTATCTTTTTCTCAGTGGAAGAAACTCGTTACTCTGACGAGTGGGTTGAGGAAAATGATGTGGGCTCCGAGTTACCGATTCTGTCTGGTGGAGGTGGGAACAAAAGCGATGTACTATGACCATCCGGTCATTTACACATCGAGAGAGTTGTGTGAAGAGGCTGCAGACCGTACATCTATAGACATACCTGACTCCCTTCCTATCGAGGTCTGGATTAAAGAGGTAAAGCTACTGCTGGTCGATGAACGACGTGTTGGAAAAACCTTATTACGATCCCAAGAACCCTGGCAGCTATGGAGGGGTGACTCGATTATCCCAGAGCACTGGACAGGATCCAAAGACAGTCAGAGAATGGTTAGCGGGTCAAGAGACATACATTCTCCACAGACCGGAAACGAGCAAATTCAGAAGGAACCAAACGTACGTGACAGGTCTGGATCGAATATGGCAGGCGGATTTAATGTTCGTGAAAAATATTGCACGATTTAATGATGGTTATGGATACATATTAGTCGTCATCAATATTTCATCTCGCTATGCGTGGGCGGACTGCTGTGAAAGAAGCATTTGAACAGATTCTAGCACAGGGTCTAAACACCGATCAGGGGACAGAATTCACAAACCGTGTTTTTCAAAAATTCCTAAAAGAATAAAACATTCATTTCTTCGTGTCTTATAGTGATAAGAAAGCTGCGTTGGTAGAAAGACTGAATCGAACCCTGACAGAAAAATTATGGCGTTGTTTCAATAAACATAAAAATTTTAGATTCTTACACGTTCTGGATTCCATAGTGAAGGGTTATAATGCTTCCAAACATCGAGCTTATGGCCTTGCTCGCAAGTGGTGGGGAAGCAGTCCTATAATGGTGGGGAACAGGTTTAACTCCATGCCTGCGATTAGGGAGCTGTTGATTATTGTCGACATGCCTGCGATTAGGGAGCTGTTGATTATTGTCGACATGCCTGCGATTAGGGAGCTGTTGATTATTGTCGATATTCCTTCCTTTGATAAACGTGGCTTCTTTAAACATCCCACTAACCATTTTTTGTCACTAGGTAGTTCGATTGTGAGGACTCTGCACAGAGCGGATTTCTTGATGTCCTTACACAAGAATTCCACCGTTATAATTTAGATACTATCGGCTTGCAAGAGACCAGATGGATAGATAAAGGTCAGATCTTAAAAATAATCTTAAATTTCTCTTTTCAGAGAGGAAATATAGTAAGCATCATCAAGGCATAGGTCTGCTTCTCAGCAGACACACTAGTGATGCTCTTCTAGGATATGACTGCATTTATGAAAGGTTTCTTACAACAAAATTTCAGACAAACCTTAAAGACTTGAATGTTATCTGCTGTTATGCCCCCACTGAGGATGCTGATGAGGATGAGAAGGATAGGTTTTACGGACAACTTCAGGATATTTTGAATTCTGTCAAGAAAGGAGATATTACCCTTGTTCTAGGTGACTTCAGTGCCAAAGTTAGTACTGACTCTGACATTTCGGAGGAGTGATAGGCCCTTTTGGTACTGGTAGCTGCAATGATAATGGGTAACGTTTCCTAGAGCTAAGCAAACTCAATGGTTTCAGAATAATTAACACTTATTACAAACACTGCGACATACATAAGAACACATGGGTTTCACCTGATGGACTGCAAAAAAATATGTTTGATTATATATTATTAATCAACAGCAAATGGGTAGTTCTGTTAGGAATACCAGGTCATGTAGGGGATCTGAAATTGGATCTGACCATTACCTTGTTAAAAGTATCTTGCAATTTAAACTTAAAAAGTGTTCTGCTAGGGTTAAAAAATTTACTTTTAATACTGAAGCTCTGAAAGATCCAGTTATAGCTAAAACTTACCATGATAGGTTACTTAGTCATTATGACAGTCATGATATGCTTACTACTGAAGTTGAGGAAGAATGAGATCATTTTAAACAGGCCTTTTCAGAAACTAACTGTACTCTTTTAGGAAAAAAGGAGCAGAAGAGAGAGAATTATCTGAGTGATAAGGCGCTTGAGCTTATTTCGGAAAGAAAGAACTGCAGGAATGTCCTTAATCAGTACCCTACTAGTCCTAATAGAAAGGATTACAGAGAGCTTAAAAATAAAAGAGAGCTTAATAAACGTGTAAAGGATCAGTTAGCTACAGATAAGAATCTTTGGCTTCATGGCTTGGCTGAGAAAGCTGAGGAAGCAGTTAGGCAGCACAACAGCAGAGAGCTGTACGAGATAGCTAATGTTTTGTGTGGTAGAAAACGAACAGGTATACAGGGATTGAAGGATAAACATGGTTAGGTTATAGAAGGTGAGAATTCTGTCATGTCTAGATGGGCTGAGCATTTCAGTGATGTTCTGAACAATGTGGTTAATTCTACTCCATTGTTTGTAATGATGATAGATGCATTGGTGGCTTTAACGTTGGCCCTACAACACAATCTGATAACTTAGATATTCAAAAAAGTAGGGGTAGATGAAATTACTATGGGAATGTTTTGGTTACCACATGAATGACTGAATATTTGAATATCTTTTATGATAAAGGCAAGGTATCTAAGGATTTAACCAGAGCAATTATTATCCCTAGTTTTAAAAAAAGGTGATTGCAGTTCTTGTGATAGCTATAGAGGTATCAACCTACTTTCTGTTCCAGGTAAAGTTCTTTGCATGATTGTGCTTAATAGAATTAATAATCTGGTTGACAGGCAATTGCGTGATGAGCAGTATGGATTCAGAAGTGGTGGTGGTGGGGGGGGGTGTAGATAATATATTTTTACTCAGGCTGATTCTTGAGAAATGTTTAGCATTTCAGAAACCTTTGGTAACTAGCTGTGTTGATTTCAGAAAGGCTTTTGACTCTGTTGATCGCATAATTTGTGGTGGGTTCGCGTAATTTGTGGTGAAATCGTATGGCATACCAGACTTTTACGTAATGAAAGCTCTCTATAATAATACTGAGTAGTGTGTGAGAGTTGATAAGGCATGTGGCAATTGGTTTAGCATTGCTGCTGATATTCAACAAGGTGTATTTTGTCTTCAAGGTAAGGAAGCAGTTACATAGCACAACAGCAGAGAGTTAATGTGTTGTGTGGTAGAAAACGGACAGGTATACAGGGATTGAAGGATAAACAAGGTAAGGTTATAGAAGGTGAGGATTCTGTCATGGCTAGGTGGGCTGAGCATTTCAGTGATATTCTAAACAATGTGGTTAGTTCTATTCCCATTGTTTGCAATGACGATAGATGCATTGGTGGCTTTAATGTTGGCCCTATAACACAATCTGAAGTTATTTTGGCTGTCTCTAAACTTAAACTTCATAAATCCCCAGGGGTAGATGAAATTACTACCGAAATGCTTAGAGCTGGAAATGTTTCGGTTACCACTTGGATGACTGAAATTCTGAATATCTTTTATGATAAAGGCATGGTTCCTAAGGATTTTACCAGAGCTATTGTTATCCCTATTTTCAAAAAAAGGTGATCGCAGTTCTTGTGATAACTATAGGGGTATCAGCCTACTCTCCGTTCCAGGTAAAGTTCTTTCCATGATTGTGCTTAATAGAATTAAGAATCTGGTTGGCAGTCAATTGCGTGATGAGCAATGTGGATTCAGAAGTGGTAGGGGATGTGTGGATCAGATATTTTCACTTAGGCAGATTCTTGAGAAATGTTTAGAGTTTCAGAAACCTTTGGTTGCTAGCTTTGTTGATTTCAAAAAGGCTTTCGATCTGTTGATCGTCATAATTTGTGGTTGATTGTGAAATCATATGGTATACCAGACAAGTTAGTTACCATAATGAAAGCTCTCTATAATAACACTGAGTCGTGTGTGAGAGTTGGTAAGGCTTGTAGCAATTGGTTTAGCATTACTTCTGGTGTTCGACAAGGGTGCATTTTGTCTCCTTTTCTCTTTAGTTTGGTTATTGATTATGTTATGCGAATTTCACTTCAAGGGAAAGATTTTGGCCTTAAATGGATAGGAGATAAGAAAATTTCTGATTTAGATTATGCTGATGATTTAGCCCTTTTGGCAAATGATGTTGATGAGATGAACTCTTTCATTCGAGCTGTTGATGAGACTGGTAGTAGAGTAGGTTTGGTTATAAACAGAGAGAAAACTAAAGTGATGAAAATTGGTCAGGCAGACTGTGATTCAGTTAATCTGAATGGTTGCAGTCTTGAGCAGGTGTCACAGTTTAATTATCTTGGGAGCTATGTAACAGATAATGGTGATGTGCGGCATGAGATTAACAGACGAATAGGGATTGCTGCCGGGACTTTTAAGAATCTATGGAGAGTGTGGAAAAATAGGCGTATACACCTAAAGACTAAAATTAGGCTGTATAATAGTTTGGTTCTTTCTAGGGTTAGTTATGGTAGTGAAACTTGGACACTTTGTAAACATGATAACAGGAAACTAGATGCTTTTGATTCCAGATGCTTACGCAGTGTCTTGGGCATTAGATGGTTCAACGTTGTAACTAATGATGAGGTTAGGCAAAGGAGTTTGCATCCTCCTTTAAGCAGCATATTGTGCAGAGAGAGAGTCCGTTGGTTTGGCCATGTTGCCCGTATGAATAATTATAGATTGGCGAATAGGGTTATGAACAGTGTGCCTAAAGGCCTCAGAAAGAAGGGGAGACCTAGGATGCGGTGGGCGGACAATGTCAAACAGGACCTTGTTAGACTTGGTGTGCAGTGGCCAGATGCAGTAGATGTAGCTCAGGATAGACTTACTTGGAGAACTAAATAGCACCGTCTGGTTGGACCTCCGTAGCCCATGGCTGCTTGAGGATGATGATGATGATGATGATGACAACTGAAGTTAAAATTTTGTTTTAATACCCAACACGTTATCTATTTAGTAACTTGGTCGGGACATCGTTTGCAGCAAAGTTGCGTCGTTGAAATTCTTGTAATTTGGTCATCTGCAACAATGTCTTTTTCTTATAAAAACCACCTTTGATCAATATTTCCAATATCTTCTTCAAAGAAGTTTTTCCAATCTGTGGATGATGAAGATGATTTAATACTTCTGGATATGGGCTACATTTTGTTTTACGATCAGAAAAGTATCCGTATTTTCGATCTGTCGAACAAAAGAAATTTCTTCATAACTGACACTTTTAGGACTAAACTTAGAATACTGTGAACGCCACGCGTACATTCCTTCCGCACAGTTCACGAGAAAGTTCATCTCAGTGTTAAACAACTACACTACGTACCGAGATGCAACGAAAACAATATCACTTTTCTAATCCCTTTTCTTTCTAGTTTTTATTTTGTCTGTAAATGGTAGCTAGGTAGTCACTGGAAGGAAAGCTATGCACCAAACCCCTGTGATGATGCATAGAACTGGCCAGGACTAGCACCTAATGTCCGACCCCGCCTTCTCGTGGTGCAGATCGTTAGTACCTTTCAAAAGAGATACTCTCTTGTGGAAGTGAACGGAAGGGGAGGGCTGCCAGATTAGTGTGGCCTACTGATCTGGACAACTATGGCTACTTTTCTTTTTTTCTACCCTGATGAGGAGTGGTCAACCACACATGGTCCTGGTGCTGACCATATAAACCCACTGGACTGGACAGATATATGGCTCTGAGCTTGATTATGGATCATGATTTTGCTGCACTGGTGGGCTTCTGTGGAGGGAAAATCTTCCGCTGTGTTTTCTGTTTGTTTGTGGGTTGACAGCCCCAAGTGTATAGATTCACAGGATATGTTTATCAGCTGGTGGATAATACTGAGCAGAGGTCATCGCAGGCACCTGAACGCTTTGCTTCTATTGGCATCGTCAAATCCTACATTGGAGGAAGTCTTCCAGTGTAGATGGCTTCAGCCTTTAGTAATGGGGGAACGGGTCTTTGCTCCATGTCTGCGATTAGGGGTCTGTTTGATATTGTCGGCATTCCCTCTCTCAATAAACATAGTTTCTATAAACATCCCACTAACCATTTTCTCTCCATAGGTAGTTGGAATGTGAGGACTCTGCACAGAGCTTTTTCTCTTGATGTCCTCACACAAGAATTCCACCATTATAATTTAGATATTCTCGGCATGCAAGAGACCAGATGGACAGATAAAGGTCAGATTCTTAAAAATAATCTTAAATTTCTCTTTTCAGGGAGGGACGACAATAAGCATCACCAAGCGTGGGTCTGCTTCTCAGCAGACACGCTAGTGATGCTCTTCTAGGATATGAGTACATTAATGAAAGGTTTCTTACAGCAAAATTTCAGACAAGGGTTAAAGACCTGAATGTTATCTGCTGTTATGCCCCCACTGAGGATGCCGATGAGGATGACAAGGATAGGTTTTATGAACAACTTCAGGATATTTTGAATACTGTCAAGAAAGGAGATATTACCCTTGTTCTTGGTGACTTCAATGCCAAAGTTGGTACTGACTCTGACCTTTGGGGAGGGGTGATTGGCCCTTTTGGTATTGGTAGCTGCAATGGCAATGGGCAACGTCTCCTACAGGTAAGTAAACTCAATGGTTTCAGAATAACTAACATGTATTACAAACACCACGACATACATAAGTACACATGGGTTTCACCCGATGGGCTGCATAAGAATATGATTGATTATATATTAATTAACAGCAAATGGCCTAGTTCTGTTAGGAATACCAGGGCATATAGGGGAGCTGAAATTGGATCTGACCATTATCTTGTTAAAAGTGTTTTGCAATTTAAACTTAAAAAGTGTTGTGCCTGGAATAAAAAATTTGCTTTTAATACTGAAGCTCTGAAAGACGCTGTTATAGCCAAAGCTTACCATGAAAGGTTATTTAGTCATTATGCCAGTTATGGTATGTTTACTACTGAAGTTGAGGAAGAATGGGATCACTTTAAACAGGCTTTTTTGGACACTAACAGTACTCTTTTAGGAAAAGAGGAGCAGAAGAGACAAAATTATCTGAGTGATAAGGCACTTGAGCTTATTTCGGAAAGAAAGAACTGCAGTAATGTCCTGAATCAATACCCTACTAGTCCTAATAGAAAGCATTACAGAGAACTTAATAAACGTGTAAAAGATCAGTTAACTGCTGATAAGAATCTTTGGCTTGATGGTTCGGCTGACAAAGCCGAGGAAGCAGTTAGACAGAACAAGAGCAGAGAGCTGTACCAGATAGTTAATGTTTTGTGTGGTTAAAAACGGACAGGTATACAGGGATTGAAGGATAAAACAAGGTAAGGTTATAGAAGGTGAGGATTCTATCATGGCTAGGTGGGCTGAGCATTTCAGTGATGTTGTAAACAATGTAGTTAATTCTACTCCCATTGTTTGCAATGATGATAGATGCATTGGTGGCTTTAATGTTGGCCCTATAACACAATCTGAAGTTGTTTTGGCTGCTTCTAAACTTAAACTTCATAAATCCCCAGGGGTAGATGAAATTACTACAGAAATGCTTAGAGCTGGAAATGTTTCGGTTACCACTTGGATGACTGAAATTCTGAATAAAAATGAAATGTGATCGCAGTTCTTGTGATAACTATAGGTGTATCAGCCTATTCTCTGTTCCAGGTAAAGTTCTTTCCATGATTGTGCTTAATAGAATTAAGAATCTGGTTGACAGTCAATTGTGTGATGAGCAATGTGGATTCAGAAGTGGTAAGGGATTTGTAGATCAGATATTTTCACTTAGGCAGATTCTTGAGAAATGTTTGGAGTTTCAGAAACCTTTGGTTGCTAGCTTTGTTGATTTCAAAAAGGCTTTCGACTCTGTTGATCGTCATAATTTGTGGTTGATTGTGAGATCATATGGTATACCAGACAAATTAGTTAACATAATGAAAGCTCTCTATAATAACACTGAGTCATGTGTGAGAGTTGGTAAGTCTTGTAACAATTGGTTTAGCATTACTTCAGGTGTTCGACAAGGGTGCATTTTGTCTCCTTTTCTGACTTATGCTGATGATTTAGCACTTTAGGCAAAAGATGTTGATGAAATGAACTCTTTCGTTCGAGCTGTTGATGAGACTGGTAGTAGAATATATTTGGTTATTATAAACAGAGAGAAAACTAAAGTGATTTAAATGTGTCAGTCAGGCTGTGATTCAGTTAATCTGAATGGTTGCAGTCTTGAGCAGGTGTCACAGTTTAATTATCTTGGGAGCTATGTAACAGATAATGGTGATGTGCGGCATGAGATTAACAGACGAATAGGGATTGCTGCCGGGACTTTTAAAATCTAGGGAGAGTGTGGAGAAATAGGCGTATACACCTAAAGACTAAAATTAGAGTGTATAATAGTTTGGTTCTTTCTAGGGTTAGTTATGGTAGTGAAACTTGGACACTTTGTAAACAAGATAACAGGAAACTATATGCTTTTGATTCCAGATGCTTACACAGTATCTTGGGCATTAGGTGGTTCAAATTTGTAACTAATGATGAGGTTAGGCAAAATAGTTTGCAACCTCCTTTAAGCAGCATATTGTGCAGAGAGAGACTCCGTTGTTTTGGCCATGTTGCCCGTATGAATAATTATAGATTGGCGAATAGGCTTATGAACAGTGTGCCTAAAGGCCTCAGAAAGAAGGGGAGACCTAGGATGCGGTGGGCAGACAATGTCAAACAAGACATTAGAATTGGTGTGCAGTGGCCAGATGCAGTAGATGTAGCTCAGGATAGACTTGCTTGGAGAACTAAATTGCACGGTCTGGTTGGACCTCCGTAGACCATGGCTGCTTGATGATGATGATGATGATGATGATGATGATGATGATGATGATGATGATGATGATGATGATGATGACGACGACGACGATGACGACGACGACGACGATGATGATGATGATGATAGCTTGTGAGCTTGATGATCCATATTATCAGCACATCAGAACCTGACAGCATGCAACGGACAGACGCACAACCTAAAAGACACCAAGTCCTGATTTTCAACCAACTTCATCCTTCGCCTTCATCAAAATCAACAAATGAAACAAGCAAATAGCCTCACGTGGACGCATTATATACATACCGAATTTCGAGGGAAAAAAAAGGTTTTAAGTTTTATTCGGCTGGATATTTTTTAATCAAAAATTAGCTCGTGGCAGCTGGTCGAACAGCAGTAATCGTTGGTATATGACTTGCAGAGAACAAAACGTTACTTATTATTTCTACATACTTGAGACAGCTTTTACGTGAATTTATTCTGTAAATTCTTGATA
This sequence comes from Ryuthela nishihirai, assembly GCA_038380435.1. Taxonomy (NCBI): domain Eukaryota; kingdom Metazoa; phylum Arthropoda; class Arachnida; order Araneae; family Heptathelidae; genus Ryuthela; species Ryuthela nishihirai. Next base: position 3,454,814 of record JAWZYU010000041.1, read on the forward strand.
TTCTCTAATAAACATGTTTTATGTATATATGTATGTGTGTGTATGTTTTTATTATTTAATTGTACGCTGTAAATAACGGTGTTAGGTTAAACCAGTTTTTGGCAGCAGCTAGGCTACCACCATTTTATAGCGTAAAGTAACATCACATTCCAGTGATAGGTTACACTTGGGGAAGTGAAACTTCGGACCCGGATTCGGTGTAAGGTAATTTCATGTGACAATGTAAGGTTACAGTGGAGGAAGTGAAACGTCACACCAAAAACGGGTATAAGGTAACACCGCATTCTTGTGAAAGGCTACACCTGGGAAGTTACCCATTACACCATAAAAGGATATAACACACATTCTAGTTAAATGCTACACTAGGGTAATTACATATTACACCAGACTGGTGTTACTTTATACCCATATCTGGTGTCACAATTCATTCCCCAGGTGACTTTCAATACAAGCACGAGTGTAAAGTAGATCCATACTGATGATCTCTTAATCACTTGAACAATGTTAAACGAAGCCACTTTCACCAACGTATATCACTAATCAATGCCTACATATCTCTTCCGCGGATATTGGAATGGATTGGATTGTTTTACCTCTGAACGGCACTTTTTTGCACACCATGGGCTAAATGTCCAGGCCACTAGGACCCCGAAGGCTCAGAGAAGGTTGGGGGAGGGGACCCACTGGAACAGCTGTTGGGAGACAGATGGTAGCCTCCCGTCAAGGCCATCCAGCGTGTTCTTTAATGTGCACAGGGTATGGCTCTCCCGCACACTTGGCCACGGCTTAACGTCCCATCCGACGGACGGCGTCCTTTTCAAGCAAATCGGTTTCCCCTACTGACCGTGGGCAGGGCGGGGAAATTTTGCGGAGATAAATCTCAACGCTGACCCAGCTGGGACTCGAAACTGGGAACTACAGATTACGAGCCTGGCGCGCTACCGACTGAGCCACCCCCGCCCACTTCCGCGGATAACAGAGAGCTCCAAAAGATTCATAATGTCATAGGACACAACTATTTTTGATTCTAGCGTATTTCTGAACAACAAATATTCGGGTTGGACTGCAGTTCACGATGGCCATATAGCGTCTCGTGAAGAAACGTTACGTAAGTTGTTGAGAATACATGATAAAACGCAATGTAAGGACGTAATGTATACTATAACAGTTGGAGGTTTTGCGGAATTGAACGACAAACATGTCTTCTACTGAGATTTGTGGTGTCCCCTGAATCCTGCATTTTGAAATGTTTTGGTTTATAAATGTCTTGGGTATCAAATTAATATTTGTGGGTTTCTTTAAACTATCATATGAGGAACTTGAATCGTGCAAATTTTAAGCATACTACGAATTAAAATGTTTTCAGTAAATGCAGACGATGTACCTCGACCCATACCAACTAAAATTTTTGGATATTTAGGCATTTACAATGTAAATGCTTTTATTCCTTGATACTACCGTTTTTTTACCTATCTTTTATTGTTAAGTGAATTCTTTTTGCGTTTTCAAGTGCGAAGTGAAATTTGTTTAGCAATACACTTTGGTTAAAATAGTTGCCTCCAATAAGATTATTTATTTCGGTGGGGGAGGGGGCATTGTTACGTTCGAAAGAAAATTTGTTGTTTATCAATCGCTTGTATTGAATCCAATCATGCAAGAGTGAAACCGTAACCAAGTCGTACAACCAACTGCTCATTGCAAAGGAACCTGTGGCTCAGGAAACAAATAACACCGTAAAACAACGAAAACGTTTGAGAAATAAAAACAGCCTCTTTTTTACTAATTTCGAGGCGCTAAATATGATTATGACATTAAAAAATGGTGATTGCATCTGGTTTTGAAAATACAGTAGGCTGCGTCCATATACAGTGTATGCTGATTTGAGTGTGTGTATGCTGATTTCAGTGTTTAGTGCGTTATACAAAGCTCTGAGGTGACACAATCCCAGGAAGGTTTGCATCATTCGAGGCAACGCAATACTATTGCTTTGCCTCGAATGCAAGTTATTGCATCATTCGGGAGTTATCCTTCCTCAATTATTGTCCGTTCATGATTGCATGCGGGTGCTTATGTTAGCAATATGCCTCGGTCTCTTGTGAACAATGCTGACCATTTTTGTTACATTTATGGAGAAGTTATCTTTGCATCACAGAAACATGAAATAACTCCTGTCATCAAAAAAGGCCTACCACCTTTACTTCGGGTGTAAGATTGGAGATCAGCAGCGATGTTAGGCTATGTATAGTGTGTTAATAGTTGTACAATATGTCTTTGCAGCTGGCTAAATGGCAAGAGGCGGTGGATGCCATTTGCCATTCCCATGATATGGCGGGAACCGTCCAACTGCCTGATTCGCTTCTTAGCAGCACTCAATGGGCTAAATGCTAGGTCGCAAAGGCCCCGAGTGTTCAGATAAGGTTGGGGGAGGTAACCCACTGGACAACTGTTGGAAGACAGATGGTAGCCTCCCGTCAAGGCCATCCAGCATACTCTTTAATGTGCACAAGGTATGGCACTTCCACACACGGGTCCACGGCTTAACATCCAAACTGACGGATGACGGCCTTTCCAAGCCCATCTGTGTCCCCTATTCAACAAGGGAAGGGAAGGGAGATTTGCAGAGATAAATATCAATACTGGCCCAGGCAGGACTCGAACCTGTGTTCTACAGATTATGAGCTTGACACACTACTGACTAAGCCACCCCCTCCCACCTCCGCTGGGAAATGCTATTACTAAAAAGAAAAAGCAGACAATAAATTAACCCAACCTACCATCTGCCATCTGCCCAGTGACACATTGGGAAAGAGTTCTAGAACCACCAGAACATTAAGATTTGCACTCAGAGGAGGAAGATGAAGGAAAGGAAGAAACTGGAATACAGCAAATACCATCTGTAGATTCCGACTTCACATCCAGAACATCGGATTCATCACACAAGATCACGCAGAACGAGTTGAATGATCTTGCTAGAGATCTGGAGCTGTCAAAGAGCAAGATGGAACTCCTAGGATCCAAACTGCAGCAGTCGCATCACTTTGATAGAAATGCGAATGTAAATGCGTATTGTAGCCGCCAAAAAGATCTGGTATTTTTCTTTATCGTGATCGCCAAAGATGTTGACGGTTTATTCACATCCCTCCAGACGACATACACGAAAGAAGAATGGAGGTTAGTTATAAAATCCTCGACATTAAGTATGAGAGTTGTTCTTTTACACAATTGGAACATGTTTCCTCCTGTTCCAAAAGGCCAAGCTGCTAATATGATGGAAACTTATGACAATGAGAAACAATTATTTCAATATGTAAATTATGACAAATATAAGTGGCATATTTGTATGGACTTCAAAGCTATTGCTATTTTGATTGGACTACAACTCGGATACACAAAGTTCTGTTGCTTCCTTTGCGAATGGAATAGCGAGACAAAGTATCTCATTACATGAATAGGACTTGGCCTTCTCGGCAACAACTGCGACCAGGAAAGACAAATATACAGTATTTTCCACTGGTAGAATCCACGAAGTTTTGTTGCCAACTTTACACATAAAATTGGGTCTAATGAAAAATTTGTCAAAGCTATGGATCAGACACAAACTGCCTTTCTGTACCTTCAACAAAAATTTCCATGACTTAGTGATGTAAAGATAAAACACACATGGTCCAGATATTCGCTCACAGCTTACGTGATGAGGTATTTGATAATATCATCATTAGTGATGAATGGACATAATGGCATGTCTTCCGACAGGTGGCGACGGGCTTGTTAGGGAATAAAGAAAACAGAAATTTACAAGATTTTGCGGAAGAACTGCTCTCCTTATATCATAAACTGGGATGAAGTATGTCTTTGAAGATACGTTAAGTTTTCATTTGGATTTCCTTCCAGAAAACTACGGTGTTTTGAGTGATGAGCACTGGAAACTATTTCATCAGGATTGGGTTAGGTTGTTTTACCTCTGAGCGGCACTTTTTTGCACACCATGGGCTAAATGGCCAGGTCACATGGACCCCGAAGGCTCAGAAAAGGTTGGGGAGGGGACCCACTGGAACAGCTGTTGGGAGACAGATGGTAGCCTCCCGTAAAGGCCATTCAGCGTGCTCTTTAACGTGCATAGGGTATGGCTCTCCCGCACACGGGCCATGGCTTAACGTCACATCCGACGGACGGCTGCCTTTCCAAGCCCATCGGTGTCCCCTACTGACCGTGGGCAGGACGGGAAATTTTGCGGAGATAAATATCAACGCTGACCCAGCTGGGACTCAAACCTGGGAACTACAGATTACGAGCCTGGCGCGCTACCGACTGAGCCACCCCCGCCCCTTTCATCAGGAAATTGCTACAATGGAAAAGAGATATCAAAGAACATGAATAATGTTCGTAGATTACTGCTGGAATGAGACGCGAGATTCTGAGGATTTGGTATATAAACGGCAGATGGAGAGGTGACAGTTGCTGTAGACCGATATGCAACGTTCACAAAATGACGAAATACAGATAAGTGACTGCATCTCGAAAACCGTAACAATGAAACATTTTTCCTGTCGGTTTCGGGTTCAGCACCTCTATTTATGTACATAAGAAACGGCTGTTTGCACTTCTGAAACACACAAAAGATTAAAATTTGTTGTTCAATGTAATTGAGCACCTGGTATACAAAGATTACAGGTTTCATTCCGTACATAATTGAAACTTAATACATAGTCTGTTTCCATACATATATAGAAATCGATTGAGAATGGAAAATTAGAAAAAAGAAGTATCATAGTTAACTTTCATGCAAAATATCTAATAATTAATATCATTTCGTGACTGGTAAGCATTAGAGACTATAAATTATATATATATATGTGTATGAAATAAAAAACTAGCCTCTAAACAGAGTAATACTCTAGAGTTAGTAATCAAGGTTTTTTTAATGGCATGAAATTTATTGTATATTTCATTTTAATTTGAACCAAATGTCAAACAGCAAAATACTTCAATTTGAATTGAAAGTAAATTTTGTAAGTATGCACGTGATGAAACGATAAACATTCATTGTAGATTCATTAAAGAGTCAGCTCAAAAAACTTAGTTTCTCCGTAAGTGGAAGTCCAACGCACGCTTTCCAATTACACATACCTGCTGACCACTAACTATATCATCAGCGGCTGACATTCTGGTTCAGCTAATATGATTTATAAACTTTCGGCATTTTATTTGATTCGCTCGTGGGGTCATCTTTGTCGAGAAACGGACAACTAAGGTGCATCTTATGATGTAATATTGTTAGAGATTTTTAGTAATATTTTTAATTGAGTGAATTACGTGAATTCGTAATAAACGAACATTGAAATATTAAATTAACTATTTAATAAATAAACAATCAATTTGCCAATTGGATTATCTAATTTAATAGCTAATTACTATTGCCATACATCAATATGAATTGATTAAAAAAATATAACATTTGAAATTGAGCTACAGTAGTTTCCACACACAAAGCATAACATCGATTCTTACCAATGATGCTTCTCATATAATACACAATCCGCCACTAAGCATAACATTTTTTCATAAACGACAAAAACCATTTTAATTCTTCACAACTGATAGCACTGCTAACAATAATCCTGGCAAATAAATTCATGTTTTACACAGGTATGATCTAATGAATATTTTCTACTTCTTCAAACTTCACTTTGTTCTATTCACAACATAACATATATAGAAACTTGGCGTCTCTATATATGTTATATTGTGTCCCTATATATGTTATACTTGGCGTCCCAAGGCGGCGTTGTCGGTGCACTTTGCTACTGATAAAGGGAACCTGGGTTTGAAACCCGGATAAGACATGGATATTTTTGTTGTCTTTCTACTGAGATCTCGCCTTCCTCACAGATCTTCTACTATGATGTATAAGCTTTCAGATCTCTGTGGTAAGCAACTGCTTGAGTAGGTATTTATTTATTGGAAAAATATTTATTGGAAAATTAATTTATTGGGAAAACTTTAATCTCACTTAATTCTTTTAGAGTTTATAAATGATAACAGGTTAGATGAAGTAGAATTGTGCATCATTCTTAGTGATGATATACAAATAATCAAAACCATCCAGGCATCGCTTCAGATCCGACCTCGCCTTATCTTTGTTAAAGTAGTTATTGACTTTCGAAAGAGATATTCTCTCCTGTGATGGAAAAGGCGAGATCTGACACCTCAATCGGCCCAATTAATCTTTTTTTCTACTGAAATTTAACAATCTACCCCTTACCCCCGCAACCCAATGAATGGTCAAAAATTCAGCTTTTAAACTTTCCACACTCTCATCATCATCATCATCATCCTCATGCAGCCATGTACTACGGAGGTCCAACCAGACAGTGCAATTTAGTTCTCCAAGCAAGTCTATCCTGAGCTACATCTACTGCATCTGGCCACTGCACACCAATTCTAACAAGGTCCTCTTTGACATTGTCGGCCCACCGCATCCTAGGTCTCCCCTTCTTTCTGAGGCCTTTAGGCACACTGTTCATAACCCTATTCGCCAATCTATAATTATTCATACGGGCAACATGGCCAAACCAACGGGGTCTCTCTCTGCAGAACATGCTGCTTAAAGGAGGTTGCAAACTACTTTGCCTAACCTCATCATTAGTTACAAGGTTGAACCACCTAATACCCAAGATACTGCGTAAGCATCTGGAATCAAAAGCGTCTAGTTTCCTGTTATCTTATTTACAAAGTATCCACGTTTCACTACCATAACTAACCCTAGAAAGAACCAAACTATTATACAGTATAATTTTAGTCTTTAGGTGTATGCGCCTATTTCTCCACACTCTCCATAGATTCTTAAAAGTCCCGGCAGCAATCCCTATTCGTCTGTTAATCTCATGCCGCACATCACCAGTATCTGTTACGTAGCTCCCAAGATAATTAAACTGTGACACCTGCTCAAGGGTGCAAAAATTCAGATTAACTGAATCACAGCCTGCCTGACCAATTTTCATCACTTTAGTTTTCTCTCTGTTTATAACCAAACCTACTCTACTACCAGTCTCATCAACAGCTCGAATGAAAGAGTTCATCTCATCAACATCATTTGCCAAAAGGGCTAAATCATCAGCATAATCTAAATCAGAAATTTTCTTATCTCCTATCCATTTAAGGCCAAAATCTTTCCCTTGAAGTGAAATTCGCATAACATAATCAATAACCAAACTAAAGAGAAAAGGAGATAAAATGCACCCTTGTCGAACACCAGAAGTAATGCTAAACCAATTGCTACAAGCCTTACCAACTCTCATACAAGACTCAGTGTTATTATAGAGAGCTTTCATTATGTTAACTAACTTGTCTGGTATACCATATGATCTCACAATCAACCACAAATTATGACGATCAACAGAGTCGAAAGTCTTTTTGAAATCAACAAAGCTAGCAACCAAAAGTTTCTGAATCTCTAAACATTTCTCAAGAATCTGCCTAAGTGAAAATATTTGATCCACACATCCCCTACGACTTCTGAAGCTACATTGCTCATCACGCAATTGCCTGTCAACCAGATTCTTAATTCTATTAAGCACAATCATGGAAAGAACTTTACCTGGAACAGAGAGTAGGCTGATACCCCTATAGTTATCACAAGAACTGCGATCACCTTTTTTGAAAATAGGGATAACAATAGCTCTGGTAAAATCCTTAGGAACCATGCTTTTATCATAAAAGATATTCAAAATTTCAGTCATCCAAGTGATAACCGAAACATTCCGTGCTCTAAGCATTTCCGTAGTAATTTCATCTACTCCCTGGGGATTTGTGCAGTTTAAGTTTAGAAACAGCCTAAATAACTACAGATTGCGTTATAGGGCCAACATTAAAAACACTAATGCAACTATCAGCATTACAAACAATGGGAGTAGAACTAACCGCATTGTTTAGAACATCACTGAAATGCTCAGCCCACCTAGCCATGTCCTCACATTCTATAACCTTACCTTGATTATCCTTTAATCCCTGTGTACCTGTCTGTTTTCCATCACACAAAACATTAACTATCTGGTACAGCTCTCTGCTGTTGTGTTGTCTAACTGCTTCCTCGGATTTGCCAGCCAAGCCATCTAGCCAAAACTTCTTATCAGCAACTAACTTATCCTTTACACGTTTATTAAGTTCTCTGTAATGCTTTCTATTAGGACTAGTAGGTTATTGATTAAGGACATTCCTGAAGTTCTTCCTTTCTGAAATAAGCTCAGATGCCTTATCACTTGAACAATTCTGTCTCCTCTGCTCCTTTTTTCCTAAAAGAGTACTGTTAGTTTCCAAAAAAGCCTGTTTAAAATGGTTCCATTATTGCTCAACTTCAAGCAAACCATGACTGTCATAATGACTAAGTAACCTATCATGGTAAGCTTTAGCTATAACTCGGTCTTTCAGAACTTCAGTATTAAAGTTAAGTTTGTTAACCCTAGCACAGCACTTTTTAAGTTTAAGTTGCAAGACACTTTTAACAAGGTAATGGTCAGAACCAATTTCAGCTCCCTTATATGCCCTTGTAATTAATAGTATCATGACAAAAAATTGATAAATGAATAGTATTATGACAAAAAAAGCCAGGTAATATTTTTTATAATGTGTTCTATATTTTCCTGAAAAAAAAATTAAAAATCACCTTGCTTACCGTTTTCTTCTGCTGTAAAGAAAATTATATTTTCATAACTTCTGCTAATACAGTGGACATTTCGCAAATAATTTAAAAAAAAATATTCGTTTTTAATAATTTCTAAGAGTTCTATAGTATTAGAATATTAAATAGTATTTCTGATCAAATAATTGTACATAATCAATATGGTAAACAATAATCAAGGGAATGAAATGGAGATGCTATTTATAAGAGGCTGGTTTGCATCCGAACTAGAAAATTATTTCACAATTCGCCCCGGAAAACTAGTTTTCAAATGCAACATAGAATATGGTTATATATGGTAATAGCATACCTAAATGATGCCAAGCAGTTATCGCTGATGAGGAAATCTCATCCAAGATGATAACTCATTGAACCTTTCCAAAGATTTTCGATTTTGGAAGTAGTTCACCCAATTCCCCCCAAAAAGAAGTGGTTCTGAGGTTCGTTGAATTTTTTACCTCTGAGCGGCAAACCTTTTACAGTGGACTAAATGACCAGGTAACAAGGACCCCGAAGGCCAGGAGACGGTTGGTGGAGGGGACCCACTAGACACTTGTTAGGAGAGAGATGATAGCCTTCCACCAAGGCCGTCCAGCGTGCTCTTTAACGTGCATAAGGATATCTCTCCCGCAAGCAGCACAGCTTAACATCCCATCCGACTGACGACGATTTTTCCAAGAAAGTCGACGTCCCCTACTGACCGTGGGCAAGGAGGGGAATTTTGCGGAGATAAATATCAACATTGACTCAGCTGGGACTCGAACTTGGGAACTACAAATTTCGAGCTTGTCGCGCTATCGACTGAGACAACCCAGTTCCTTCCAAGGATTACCACTTCTCCTACAGGTAAAGGGGTTGTCACATGTTTGACTCTAATCTGAAGCAGGGGTTGACATTCTGGAGATTCTAATTTTCGGCAACTTCCTTGGGTAACATATGTTGTACCCCGTCTCTGGGATATAACTGGCGAGTACAGTTCAGTATATGTCCTTATATCGACAAAGCATTGTGCTCTCATTAATTTCATTCTGATTCATAAATTTATACTTATCACCAAATAGATATTTTTATTAACTGGTTTTTATTTGAATAATATTAACTGTAATCTCAATACACGAAGCATGCACAATGGCAACAAATATAAAAGTTAGATTCATATTTTTAATTGAGTGTATTTTGCCAACGGGGGTGACTGAGTCGGTTGCGCGCCAGAATCGTCATCTGCAGTGCAAAAATTCGAGTCCCATCTGGGACACTTCTGAGATTTATCTCCGCAAAACTCTCCACCCTTACCACGGTGAGTAGGGGTCACCGATGAGCTAGGAAAGACCGCCGTCCGTCAGTTAATAGGGAGACTCGAACATTGCCAATGGTAATATTTCTTTATTACGTATTCAATCTATAAATAATGTTTTTTTTTTATATATAGAAATTACGGAAGTAGAGACAGAAGGAAAAGTTTAAATATTAGCTCGTTTATTCCAAAGAGTGTTGAAAGTAGATGATTAAAATTAAGCAGAGAACATGGCAAATAATGGGCTGGTTTGTTTTAGCTATGAGCGGCACTTTTTTTGCACACCATGGGCTAAATGGCCAGGTCAGAAGGACCCAGAAGGTTCAGAGAAGGTTGGGGGAGGGGTCCCACTGGAACAACTGTTGCTAGACATAAGATAGGTTCCCGTCAAGGTCATACATTGTGTTCTTTAACTTGAACAGAGTATAGCTCTCCCACACACGGACTACGACTTAATGTCCCATTCGACGGATGACGGCCTCTCCAAGCCCATTGGTGTCCCCTACTGACCATGGGAAGGGCGGGGAATTTTGCGGAGAAAATCTAAAAGCTCACCTAGCTGGGATTCGAACCTGGGAACTGATGATTACGAGAGGCAAATAGTGTGTTCCTTCATAGTAATATATTCAAGAAAGGGTAATGGGAAACATTGAACAAATGAGTCAAAATCAACGCCAGTGAAATGCCTGGTACTATTCATCTGATAGATTAAATTGATAAATTATTTTCATATACGATGTATCTAGTACCAAAGGTATCTTACAAATATTTAATAGTTACCCTTTTATTGTTAATCATACTGTATTTTTCTGTATATATATATATCTTTAATATGCGCAAATACAGTTCAATATGTATTTAGACATCTATTCAATATATTCTTACTTGAGTGGTTCATTATGTTTTCATCCTATAAATTTCATGCTGGGGATAAATTTTGACACACCAGATATTTTTCTACTGGTTTACATTTAGAGAATATTAACAAAAACTCAATACAGAAAGTTTCATATGGGGCAGAGGAAAAAATTATTTTTCTCTGTCTATTGAGGAAAATTTCCTAAACTTTTACTCCTTGAAAAAGTTTTATAAAAATATATTTGATTCTACAACTTTTTTTATTTTTCATGACAAATTAATGTGAGTCGAATTGTTTTTTTTTTCAAATCTGTGGGGAAACTGTGGGGAACATATGCAGTTTTTTTTATTCCAAAGGTAATTGAATTTAGAATTTCACTACCGCTTCTCTTTTTAAATAAAATTTCTTATTAAATTTCTATTGCTTTAATTAAATTTTTTTATTTAATGTTCAAATTGTTCAAGAACGTATCAAAGTGGTACATTTATATTAAATAAGGACTGTTTTGAATCTTAAATTGGAAAATGATCCGCTCTGACTAACATGGGAAGGTAGTTTACAAAAGGAATGTAATTTTTGTGTTATTCAGTCGTTAGAAATTGATTAAAATTAGAAATTGAAACACGATTGGTTGAAAAATGCAAATAGTGACATGTTATCATTGCCTGTAAAACAAAAAAATAATTTTTCTATTTATTCCTTCAAACCATATTTGCGTTTCCTCGCCCTCTGGTGGTAAGTTGACATATCATATCTCTCAAATGTAAATCTTAACCAACACATTTTACTTCAAAAACTTGAAATTTATAGCAGAAACACATCTTTTGTAATATATCTCCGCAAAACTCCCCGCCCTGCCCACGGTCAGAAAGAACCAATGATAGGACGCCTCCGTCAGATGAAATGCTAAACCGTATTTCAAGAGTGAAATACAGATTTGTATTTGCTTTACTTCTGTGCAGCCCTTTTCTTGCCCATATTGGGCTAAATGGACAGGTAGTACAAATATTTAATAGTTACTCTTTTATTGTTAATCATACTATATTTTTCTGTATATATATATATAATGTAATTTTGTGTAATAAACTTAACCCAAATGTTTTGTGTAATTAACTTCGATCCCAAAGGCTCAGAAGTTTGGGTGAGGAGACCCACTGGACAGCTGTTAGGAGACAGATGGTAACATCCGGTAAGGGCCATCCAGCGTTTTCTTTAACGTGCGGTGTATGGCTCTCCCGTGCACGAGGCAATGGCCTAAAGTCGTATCCGACGAACGGCGTCCTTTCCAAGCCCATCGGTGTCCAATACAGAACCAGGGCAGGCGAATTTTGTGGAGATGAATCTAAACGCTAGCCCAGCTGGGATTCGAACCTGGGAAGTGCAGATTACGAGCCTGACGCGCTACCGACTGAGCTACCTCCGACTCTAGATTAAATAAAGCAAGGTTCTACAAATATATTCAATATACGTATTATACACTAAAACGAAATATTTTTTAATTCGTTATCACATCAAGAATACCACTAATTTAGCAGCAGGTTATGACAAAACAAAGGACCATGCCAACAAGGGACTCGAACCCGGACTCCATCAGTTGCAGTATCACCACGAATCAACAAGATACTACTGAACCACAGAGGAAGCGAAAAACATTTTGAGAAAGAAAATCAAGACTTAACATAAAATGTTTGCTGGATGGTTTAAAGCCTTTGATACTCCTCTTCAAGTTAATTGTTGATGTAAGTCAGAGTTACGCAAAGGAAAACGTTGAATTGACTTGAATGATAATTTAAGTACACTTATCCCCCGATTTACACGGTACTTGTTTTACACGATTTCGGCTTTACACGGTTGATAAAATAACGGATTTCAAAAGACTGGTAAAAATGTATATTCGACTGCATATATATTTCAAGTCATTTTTTAATCTCATTCCTTTGGTAACAATGGCAACAACGGGGACGGGGTTCCCCTATATTTTACAACACGGGGAATCCCCGTAGTATTTTACAATAGTAAAGCTATCTGGTTCATGTGGAGTAGTGCAGTATCATTTTAACAGCAAAGCTTTACATCATTGTGCATTTTTTTATTTTATTATTTAAATATCTACTGGTAAGTTTCCAGCATTTATAGTTTATCTGTCATTTTTATAATTTACGTAATTTTTTTTAAGGTTTTATAATGCCAAAGGATTAAAAAAAAATCAAATGAAAAAAAAAGTTATTTCTTTAGAAACAAAAATTAAAATATTAGATCGTCTACGTAATAGAGAAAGAGTAACAGATGTTGCTAAATTTTACTCCATGAATGAAGCCACAATAAGGACAATAAGAAAAAATGAAGACTCCATTAGAAAAAGTGTAGCAGCTGGATCTTGCACGAGTATGAGCACAATTTTATATGTAAGAGATGTTACAACGGGAAATATGGAAAAGGAATTAGTGATATGGCTAGAAGACCAAACTCAAAAGCGGGTTCCAATTGATACCAGTGACATTGCAAATAAGGCTTTAAAGATTTATGAAACACTTAAGAATCAGTTACCGTCGACTTCGCCAGATGAAAAGAAGGTATCTTTTCCGCAAGCCATGGTTGGTTCGAGAGATTTAAACAAAGACATTCTTTATATAATCTAAGATTGAAAGGTGAAAGATCATCTGCTGATTCGGATGCAACACAACAATATCCAGCAAAATTTGCTGAAATCATTGCCGCCAACTCCTACACTCCTGACCAGGTCTTCAATGCTGACGAGTCCGGGTTATTCTGGAAAAAAATGCCAGAAAGAAGCTATTTGGCTAAAGCTAACAAATCAGCTAGTGGTCATAAGGCAGCGAAAAGTCGTATAACAGTTCTTTTCTGTAGCAACGCTTCAGGCGATCATATAATGAAACCATTGGTTATTAACAAATCGAAAACACCACGCTCATTTAAAGGAATAAACATCAAAAACCTTCCCGTTTATTGGATGGCTAATAAGAAAGCATGGGTCACTGCCATGGTTTTCAATGAAGTTTCATAACTTGTTTGTCCCAGATGTCAAAAGTTATTTAAGTAAAAGGGGATTGCCTTTTAAGGCCCTTAACACGAAAATGTACAAATTGTTCTTTTACCAAAGAATACAACTTCCTTATTACAGCCGTTAGATCAAGGGATAATTTCGACTTTCAAGGCAGTGTATATCAAGCAAACCTTCAGGTATATTTTAGAACAAATGGAGAATGGTGGATCTCTTACTCTTATGGATGCTTGGAAGAAATTTACAATCTTAGATTGTGTTAAGCATGTTGAACTGTCATATACCCAGATTAAAACAATCAACGCTCAATGCCTGCTGGAAAGCAATATGGCCAGATGCTGTTGAAGGTGAGAATTATAGATTACCATTAGAGCATGAATATTCTCAGATCACTGAGTTGGCGCATACTATAGGAGGAGAAGGTTTTGAGGATTTAGCTGGCAGATATTGGAGGATTTAGCTGGCATTTAGAGGCAGATATTGAAGAAATAATGACTGATGAAGAACTAGATGAGGATGATTTAGTTAACATGATTCATGAAACAAATAAACGTGATGAAGACAATGATCCTGATGAAGAGCAATCTGAACCAGTTGCGTTCACAGCAAGAGTCATCAGCGTAGGACTTGATTTGGGGAGAAAATTGAGTAATCATTTTTTACAAAATGACCCGAATGTTGAACGAGCTCTCCGATTCCAGCGGGATATTAGTAAGTGCTTAAATCATTATGAGGAGGTATAAAGATTTAACAAAAAAACCTACAGAATTGTTAATTACGGATTTCATTACAAAGTCTCGTCGATCTGAGATTGTCCCTAATTCATCAACCATTGAACCAGAATCGCATCAAGAACTATCGAGTGATGAAAGTGACATCATACCAATCAGGAAGAAAAGAATGATAGTCCATGAAAGTGATGACAGTAATTAAACTTATTGTTGATTTTTTTAAGGATCTTATATTTTTGTTCCTAATGTAAAATGAATTAAAATATGTACTTATATTACTTAATATAAGTACAAAATATGTACTTAATATGTACTTAATACTAAAATATGTACTTATATACTAAAATATGTACTTAATATAAGTACATATATAAATGAATTATATATGTACTTATATTTGTTATTTTATGAATTAAGTGTAATTTTATGTTTTCCAAGATGTCTTGCTTTTGTTTTACGTAAATAAATGACTGAATTATGCACATTTTAGTGTTTTTTTCGTTTTACACGGTTTTACATAGCAAAACCAAGATTTCGATTTACACGGTTTTGTGCGGAACCTATCTTCAGTGTAAATCGAGGGATAAGTGTATATCATTCGTTAGATTTCCATTTGGAATTTTATGTACCTGATTAATCGATATTATCAATTCCATATACAGCAAAACTGGATTATCATGATTAATTTAAGGATGCAAGTTTTTCGGATAATCGAAAATAACGAAAATCTATTTCAAATAAAATAAGAATATGCATATTGTATAAAAATGCTTTGTGCATTAAAAAAGTATCTCAATGCAAAATTTTAAGAAATTTCAGTTTGTATAGTTAACAAATATTGTAAAAAATTACTTACATACAGAGTTAACAACCCTTGTATAAAAAACTAAATTCACTGTGAGCGATGGGTCGTGCAGTCCTGATAATCGAATATTCAAATAATGTGAGTGCTCAAAATCGGGGTCCGAATAACGCAGTTTTACTGAAATTTAATTCATATATTTTTTAACCAACAACATTCGTAAAGAATATTCAATATCACTGGTATTCATTCTGCAACAGAATAAATATTTTATAATCTTGGAAGAAGTTTGTCAGAAACGAATTTTGTGACGTTTGTTGAACCTGTGGAAACTACGAATTAATTTGATTATTTAAAAAAAAAAGATATCAAACGTAACTTTTTCATCTTTCTAATGTACACTGGTCGACGAAATTAATGTAACCCAGCGTTTTGATCAATATTTCAATTCAAACACCCACCCCGAAGAGAAAAATGCGCAACTATAAGCATCATCACGAATCCCACAATTCTTTGCAACATGCAAATCACTAATGCCTATAAAAACATGGGTGGCTGGCTACCAGATTACTTCGTTTCAAAATTGTTGTTTGCAACGATGGTTACACTTACCATTTGACTGTAGATGGCAAGCCATTATCGCTTAGCCTAATGGATCCCAAAGTTGGCGCCACTGACCCATTGGTGTATTTACTTGAGGTTTTCGGGAGAAATAGATCAAATGAACTATCAACTACTTCTTAATTAACACATAATCTATCCATGTTAGAAATTCATGGATGCAAAATATTCATAAATATTTACTTATTTTAAATATTATTTCAACTAATTTTATATAGAAAAACAATATTTTGAATTTCATGAAGGGAGTGTTAAATAAAACTTTAGAAAGAGTTAAGGGGGGGGGGGGGGGGCTAAGGGCAAACAAGTTGGAACAACTGGTTTAGCTGGTTCCTAGAAATGGGGAGATGTTTGATTTCAAGAAGGACAGTTGGATGTAGTAGGATTATAAGTAGGACAACATGATGAATGTGTCGAAAAAGGTGATATCGATGACACTACGGAAACAATTTCAGGAAACAGGAACCATTTCCAGGAGACCTAGCTAAGGTTTCCCGAGAGTTACATTAACTCCAACTGACCGTTATCTGGTTTTAAATGCAAGACGGAACCGCATGATGACTTCGCATCAATTCTCTCTCTAGGTTTCTGTGGCCACAGATGATAGGATTTCCAGCAGAACAGAGTCACGAAGTTTTCATTCGAGTGGTATCTATGGGAAAAGGCTAGTGGTTCAGTCCCGATATTCCGAAATCACCGAAAAGCTCATCTAAACTAGTGTCGCGAATATGTCACTTGGAACTCTGAACAATAGCTTAATGTTCTGTTTTCTGACGATCTCGATTTAGCTTGCAGACAGATTCTAGATGTTTTTTAATCTGGGGAGAACAAAGAATGTGATATCATCCCTCCAATATCAGAGAAAGGAATACTTATGTGAAGGAGTTGTTCTAGTCAGTGGTGGTTAATAACAAATTGAAACAAATAGACATTATACGAATAACGTTTCTTCATTTCTGTAAGAATAAAAGCAACAAACTATTTGTGAAAGACATTTATAATTTTTTCGCTTTTAATCCACTTATTTAACTATGTAGTTACAGGAGGTAAATATCGGGGTGAAATCCGATTACACTCGAAAATATAATACTGTATACATATATAGGCCTGAATCTAGAAGCAAAGAGAAGGAAGTGGGGGGGGGGAAAGCTGTCGTAATGAAAGAGAGAACGTCGTTCAGGTGTAAATTATTTCCTTCCGTCTTAGTGTTTTTTGAAACATTACTTGAAAAATATTTGTAATGTGCATATATAACATTATTTCTCCTCCATTTCGGTTGCTATCATTCGCAAGAACGGAGAAGGGCTTTGCCTCCACCGTTCCTGATCGGTAATCAGATCCGCCCTGCAATCATTACCCCATAAAACTGACTCTGCAGCTATATAATAGATATTGCATAAATGTACGGAAGCAGCTGCTTGATAACTTAATTTTTTAATACTACTGCCATATATTTATGAACAAGAATTTAAAATATGAAATGTGATTCGATTATTATCTATCGATATTGTATACAGAAATTTCAATCAAAATTTCTGCATTAATGGAAATTAATATATATATATGTATAAAATTATTTAAATTTAGCTCCTAATCGCAATTAAAGGAACTGAAGCGTTGAGTTTTGGAGTATCTTTATATCAAGGATTCGTATTGCATTTAGTTTCGT
The DNA here is from genome assembly GCA_038380435.1 of Ryuthela nishihirai. Taxonomy (NCBI): domain Eukaryota; kingdom Metazoa; phylum Arthropoda; class Arachnida; order Araneae; family Heptathelidae; genus Ryuthela; species Ryuthela nishihirai. The sequence goes on from JAWZYU010000041.1 coordinate 3,472,489, forward strand.
TTTTGCATTTCATTGCATTGCAGGTCCCATCAAAGAAATTGGTTTACCAAACATACACACACACTCAGGACCGGATCTGTAAAAAATAAAGGAGAAATGAGCAAAGTGGTTCAAAGTGACTCCATCTAACCAGAAAAAAGTAGGGGGGTGAGAGATGTTGTGATAACATTGCAGTATGACATTTCCTTACACGTTATTGAGGTTTTAAAAAATCTGGAAAAAATGCATGATTTAGTGTTTACTTCCATTACCTTTGCTAGCATTCTCAAAGGGAGAGGCCATTTTGTCCCCTGCGCCCTGGATACATCCTGCACTCCCTTATACATTCATAAGATATTCCATACAAATATGCGATGAGACATGATTCTCACAAACAGTTCTCACCATTCCTAATTAACATCATACGAAGGAAATATCAAGCATAAAGAATATGAAATATTATATTTCAAATATCAATATAGGTTTACGATTAAAAAAATAAAAATAAATACCCTTCAAGCAGCTGCTTGCCACAGAGGTCTGACAGGAGCCTGCCAGTTTATATGTCATAGTAGAAGTTCTGTGAAGATGGCAGGACCTCAGCAGAAAAACAACACAAAAGTCCATGCCTTATCCGAGGCTGGAACCAAGGTCTCTTAGATCAGTAGCCAAGCGCGCTAACCACTAGGCCACATTGGAACTAAAATATGTAACTAAAGTTCTTATTTACCGAATTAGACCAAGAAACCGATTACAACTACCACTGCTTTCTCTAAGGCATGATTCAAGATGGTCGTTCAAAAAGAGATGTAGACGTATAGAAATATTTAAATAATTGAAGCAATTGTTTAAAAGGTGCACTGTTCGTCATTGAAATTGCCCCAAATACAAAAGATTTCCCTCCGTTTTAGTAGTTTTAAAAAATATAAATATATTTAATATCTTGACTACACTTTGGCTACTGCTTTATTTTTTATTGTTTATGTGTATTTAATTATATTAAAAACATAAATGTGGAAGAAGAAAACGCTGAATGCAGTTTTATTTTAATATAAAGTATATAATAGATGGTTATCGAATAATGAAGACATAAAAAGAAAATTGATTGCGTTTAAAATATTTTAGAGTAATGAAGATGACTAACTGTATATTTACAAACGTTTGGACTAGACACGTGGCAAGTGAAAATTTTTAACCAATAAGGGTTAATTAACACCGTATGGCCAAATTATCATAAACACGGCATCCTGAGTGAAGTACCATGAAACATACCAATGCATGCAAAGTTTCATACTGTTGCAATAACTCTTTCTACAAAAGCATCTTTTGCAGGAGGGTGAACTTTCCCTCAAGATGAAGAAATTGTCCGCCTTGTTGCAGATTTAGGAATTACAAATTTCACCGTTTTGATAAAAGGGAAAAGCCTTCTCATTACAGCCACAAAGCCTTTAGATTTATAGAGTTCATAATCATAATTCCTGAAAATTTCCAGAAGACTTTACTTCTATACGCCTTCTTCGCAAGAAATAAGAGCTTTTTTATATGTACTGATAGAATTTCTTGAGCTTGTGATATTTTTCGCATTATAAATATAATTTCGACAAAACTGACCTAATTTATTTACTGATGAATTATCCACTCGTTTTCTGCTGCGTGATATATATATTAATATCAGAATAGAGGAATTTATATAAAAATTCCAATCAAAATTTATTATTTTCAAGCTGCGTCTGTTCTAGCGACGGGACGTATCTACAATTCCCACTCCACTGTTGTGATTATTCTAGGCCTTCTTTGTCCAAATAAAGTAAGTATGTGATTGGAACTTCAGAAAACGACTCTTTTTTGATAAAGGTCGCAGCTACACTCGCTCCCGACCCTTCGACCATACTGAGAAAAATTGCGCAGCAAAGAATGATGCAGTCGATGAGACACCGAACATTCAGCATCCGTGTGAGTATATAATTCTCCTGCCTGGAGATCATACGAGAAATGACTGAGCGTGTTTTCAGTGGATTGGAGAAATTTATATTTTAAAACATAAATTTCATCATATTTCATATCAGATGACACGTGTTAAACTTCTTTCATCAGAACCTACCTACACTTCGATTACTAAAATTCACTTGGGTTTCAAAAGTTTTAAAAGGAATCCTTAGATACTATTCTCAATACCTTCCAGCGAGCCATTGCTGGTATATCACAAAAGCATTGGAAAAGCTAGAAACCACTCTCCACGGCAATCTCATAATTTTCCACAAGCAGAAGGAATACTTAACGTTATGCTTCGAATTTCTAAACCAGCCACCTTACCAGAAATTCAAAAAGCTCCTTTCACCTCAAAAACCGTGGCTCAGTTTCTGGAATATTTTTCACTATTCTTCAAACAGCATGACTGATAAACAACTCTCAATTTAAGACTACTTCTCAGTACTCCAGGAATACATCAGCACCTATAAAGGAAAGTCAATGCAATAAATTTCTCCCTTGCGGTTGGGAAAAACCTCGATTGAAATTCCCTGGTCACAACCTGTATTATTCTCTACCCTGAAGGAACTGTATACTGCTGTGTAACAGGAATGGCTTCACACAACATCACAAGATTCCCAAACTCTTTTTAATCATTTAAGATCAGATTCAGTTCAAGCTATTTTGAAGGCACAGAAAGATTATAAGAGGCCGACATCGGAAAAGGTATACGAATAGTTCCATTATAGCCCTTTATCAGGAAGGTATGTCACATGTTAATGCAAAAGATTTCATGCAAGTCTGTCCTACATGACGTAGGTGAAAATTGATATGTTCAATTTTTTCTTATTTTTATTTCTTATGGAATAGCGCCCTGGGCGTGGAGCAGAACTTTTAAAGTTCCCCTCACACATATTGTGTTTTGGTGGACAAAACATTCCTAACACATATTCGAGCGTTGAGCTCACTATAATGTGTAATAATGTTGGAATGCTTTATTCCAGAGCGCAAATAACAATAATGTGGAATTGTTTATTAGAAACGTATTTTAATATAAAAAGTGGTGGGCAATAGAAAAAATTGGATTTTGCATTGAGAAGGAAAATAAAACAATATTTCTATAATACGATTCAAGTGTTAATCGAAACGTTATTAGGAAAAGCAAAATATTTAAAAGGATGGAAGAAAAGTTAATTAAAACACTGTCATGGCTTGCTGACAATCGTGGTGAATAACTGCTATGCTAAATCTCTTGATAGAAGTTCATGTATTACAAGATTCAAGCTAATGGGAGTTATATTTTAAATGAATGTTTTTTTTTTAATATAAATGATTTAACTAGAGTTAATTTTCCAAGTAATCTGTTAATGTTTGCTGATGATATCGGTCTGCTGAATACAGGTATGCAGGCAGAAGTAAGAGTTAAATGTGCACAAAACGATTATAATAGAGCAATTTCTTGGTGTCAGAAAAACGAACTTTCCTTAAATGGAGAGAAATAGAAATATATGATTATTCAGAGTATGCACAAGTTAAACTACTTATGCATTAAAACACATAAGTCTAACTGTCAGTATAAATAAAAATATTTACGAAAATGCGTTGTCCCTGTGCAAATGTCGAAGAAGTTAATAAAAATCATTATTTGGGGATTTATATTGACCACGATTTTAAATGGAAATCGTTCATAAAATATACTTGTGATATATTTAGGTATCATCTAAGAAAGTGCTGAAGTTAAAAACTCTTATTCCACTGTATATTATAACAATGATATATAAAGTTAACTATGAATTAGTCATTAGGTATGGCATCAGTATACACCGAATAGTTAAAACATCATGACCACCTGCCTAATATGATGTTGGTCCTCCACGTGCCGCCAAATCAGCTCTTACCCGGCAAGGCATGGATGCTATAAGATTTCTGAAGGTGTGTTATAGTATCTGGTACCAACATGTTACCAGCAGATCCTTTAACTCTTGTAAGTTACGTGGTTGAGCCGCCGCAGATAGGATGTGCTGTTTCAACACAAACCACAGTTGCTCGATTGAACTGATGTCTGGGGAATTTTATATTTATTTTTTACTAGTTGAACGGCATCCGACGCTAGCGCAGATTCAACACGAAGAATTTCTCGGCCTTTTCTTAGGTTTTTGCTGAGGTCAATTGTAAAAATTACCAAATTTTTACAGCCCGTGCCTTTGTTTCCATGCAAACTATCACTATCCATGGCTCATTTTAAATCTGCATATTCTGATATTCATTTCCCTGACTGAAGGCAAGCTTTGAAGGCAAGCCCCCCCCCCCCTCTTCTGCCTTTAGAACTGGTTTAACACGAAGAATTGCACTGATTTTCTAATATCAGCGCCCTTTCTCTCATAGTCCCTGGATTCGCTTCTACCCAAACTATCGAGATATTTCGGTTCTGTTCAGTACCCTCCCAGAAACCTCTTAGAGCTGTGATCTGTGATTAAGAGAACAATGAGATTTATGTTCATCCTACCAGATCCATTCGGGTATCAAGAGTCACATGTTGTCACCAGAATAAGATTCGAGTCCCTTGCTATAATACTGTACAACGATATTTACAATCTCGAATAACTTATTTTTTACCATTTTAAAAGTTGTTGAAGGAGTTAAATATTGCTATTTTCACTTTTTGAACCCATTATAACTACCGAAATATTTCACAGTTTACTCCACGGATTTCGCTATTCGTCTCTTACTTGCCGTTCCATTTTGCGACAAAACTGAAGTCCCTAATTGTGATTTGATTTCGAGATTAAACATAATTCTATTTCATAAAAAAAGTGAAAGATTAAGGGACCATTTAAATTTCAACAGAACGTTTGTTGCATTAAACCTTCACGCCTTTTGCTATAAAGAGAACACGATTTCGAAACTTCGAAGCACCTCATTTCTCCATTCTCTATAGTTCGCCATTTAAAATTTTCAGTTTAGCAGTCGAATTTCAAGGGGTTTCTGCTAGTAATAAAATAAATTGTATTCAACATATTCAGAAATAGCATTATAATCTTCATAGCATATTTACAACCTTAAACTTTTATAATTTCCCCATATTCCAAATATACTATTGAGATAATTACTTTCCTCTGGTTATATTTATCAACATTATATTATTTTAAGTTTAGTTATATAACATGAGAAATAGGTGAACGTCATATTTGATTGATCTCTGACACTATTTGACGTTGAACTCCAAAATTAATTTTAATTCTACCTTTTGTGTGTGAATGTGTGTGCTAAAAATAATACAGAAACTGCATCCCTTCACTTTTCCTGATATTTATGCTACACATTTTTCATAGACAACAATTTTTCCATTTTTAGCATTCTACATATATTAGGATTAGATCCGAATTCGACATCTATTTGACCCTGAAAGCACATCGGATCTCAGTTTACCCCTGAGTTCAAATTTTTAGAGCTCTCCAATTCTCTAACATGCACTGTTCATCATTGAAATTTCCCCATCTAGGATGAATGCGCTCTTTGACCTCAAAATACGTGGAGTTCCAAATAGAATGGTAAATAAGAAATTTTTAAATATGTGTAGCAAGTCACAAGTATTTTTTTACGAAAATGTGATGTACATCAATAATAAGTATTGTCTCCATGAATAGAGATACAAAGAGCAAAACATCACGGTAGCGAGTTGAAAAATCAGAAGATGCCAATGAATTACTGGCTCTGTGTGGGAAGCGTTCTTAATACATTCGTTGAGCGGCTCGTCCGTTGCCCTCAGCTATCCCATACACTAAGTGCATGTCTGCCATGTCTGATTCTTACAAACATCTTCTAATCATACTCCGTACCACAGGGTATTTTTTTATTTTTAAATGTTAAGATTTTGGGAATCTGGATGTTTGTACATAATATGACGACTTGTCCTGCCTCTTGTCGTTATGCGACAGAATCGTCGATCCTCACATTCTAATGTTTTATAATAGGACCAAAGCCTTAACTATATACAGGGTGTCTCAAAAATGTAGATACAAACTTTTAGGGGAGATAGATAACATCTAAAGGAATGAGAATTGCATAGGAACCCATAACCGGAAACGTCATGGGAAAGTGGTAGCAGAGGTACAAGATCTGAAAGAACACAAGACAGTGATTAAAGGGAAAACATTTATTGGACATAATTATTACAAATTGCGTACTAGATAATACATTTTCATAATCACCTCTTATGACCCATAATCGCAGAAATTTTGATGCGCACGTGCAAACAAAGGGTGGTCCGGTACATGTCTGTGTGGGAAGCGTTCTTAATACATTCGTTGAGCGGCTCGTCCGTTGCCCTCAGCTATCCCATACACTAAGTGCATGTCTGCCAGCTCCCTGTTCGAATACCTTTGCATGCTCTTCGTAAGCCGACTACCGCTCGAATGTGGAAATCCGAAATTTTCCCTCTAACGCACTGATGAACGTTTCCGGTTATGGGTTCCTATGCAATTCTCATTCCTTTAGATGTTATCTACCGCCCTTAAAAGTTTGTACCTATATTTTTGAGACACCCTGTATACATGTAACTTTCTGTACCAATTGTTGCTAACAGCACCCCACCGTTTGGGCATCACTACCCACAAGAACGATGATTAGATGTGTTGAATATCCAGATTCTGACAACCCAATGATCGGATCTTTCTCAAATTCCATCAGCTGTACAGTCGGTCAAAAAAGTATCCGAACACTATGGTTGATTACAAAATTCAGAAAAAATATCTGGCAACGATTTTTTTAGAAATTAGTGATCTGGCAACTTTCGTGTCACGTGACACGAAGGTTGCCAGATCACTCATTTCTAAAAAAATCGTTGCCAGATATTTTTTCTGAATTTTGTAATCAACCATAGTGTTCGGATACTTTTTTGAGCGACTGTACCTAACGTTACCTTACCCTGTTACAGGCACTGCAAAAATCTCCACAAGTAATCTGTTCACCATTTTGTTTTCCCACTGAGATAAAATCCCTTTTAACATCCCCTTCAATTTTGACATCAGCACTATAATGGGCACGTTATTGGAGATTCTAGCTATTATTCTATCTACAATGCTTTGATTACTTTGACATGCAAATTATGCCAATATACGTCACAACCCTGGATGCAAACCACCAGGTCAATTAGTCCATTCTTTCTATGTCAGTACGTTTAGATAGCGATCAGTGTATATCACATGCATTTTCAAGTAGATTGCTTTGGAGGTACAACAGAGATTATTTACCCACAGTGATGCTGGACAGTCTTATCAACAGTATGAGACATCAGAAAACCTCTCATGCATTTCGTAGTAAAGTCATCTTCCTCCTTTTCAATATTAGACATATCGTTAATATATATCTGTCACATTCTATTGCAGGAATTCCTGGGAGCTTTGTAATTGAACGAAAGATACAGTATTGTATTAAATTTTCCGATAAATCACGTGGTAGTTTATATTCAAATATTCTTCCCATATTACAGTGTTATATCAGTATAACGAAATCGAGCGGGGGACCAAAATATATTCTTTATACTGAAAGGCAAATAAAAAAAGTGTTATGATAGCTACATTTTACAAAAGAAAAAAATAGAACTGCAATTTATTGTGTATTAGAGTATAGTTCTTAAAAAGGTCGATGATTTTTAACTGTCTATTCCAACAAGCATCTCTCGGTGAATTCTTAAATAATTCTTTAACAGTGTCCACAATATCTTTTCGTGTCATTAAGAAACGGTGAAAATTTAATCACCATATTGGCCGAAGCAAATACACAAAACCAGCGGCGACTTGCTTTCACTTATGAACGACCGGTTAAAGCGGAGACCAGTTGAGCCGAGACCAAGTAAGATAGAGTCTACTGTATATTTAACTATTATATGCATTTTAAAAGTCAACTGGTAGTATATTCTTTTAGAATCTGTTAAGCAATTTCAATATAGTCATAAATATTCAAATAAAGTGATCACAGCTAAATTATTCTAGTTTAAATAGATTAAAAATAAATAGATTTCATTTAAATTTTAGGAAAATTAATTCGCTTAGATTTTATGCATATTTAATTTCTCTGCTTTTGTTCAATGGCCGTCTAGGTGTGGTATATCAAGGTGATCTTGGGGTTACTCAGATCTACAGTTCCTAGGTTCGAGTTCCAACAATTCTAGTGTTGAGTTTTAGTTCTACTAACCACCACCCTGTTCTTGGTGAGGAGCACCGATGGGCTTAATAAGTCCACCGTCCATCGGATGGGACGTAGCCTTGGTACCTTGTGCATGTTAAAGAACATGCTGGATGGCTTTGACGGGAACTTCTCATCGATGGCCTAACAGCTGTAAGATCGTACTCTTCACCTCTAGCGTTCTCTGAGCCCTCGTGGTCCTAGTAACCAGGTAATTTAGCATATTGTGCGCAAATGTCTTAGAGCTATCTGTATTCTAAATTGTACGATCCATTTTCGACATTGAAAAACTAGCTTGATCTGAATTTGATAATTTGTTTTAATATCAAACAATTACCATTCTTTCCTTCATATGCTACTAATTTATGATTATACTTATTTCCACAATTCAATTTACTGCAGTTGAGAGATTTATATTTTTAAATTGAACAAGATTTCTTTTTTCTTATCTTTCATTTATAAAACTACACTTTCAATACTTAGAAAATTTATTTTTTGCGCTGCCTTCTAAATGACATTATTTTTATTTCAAATAAATACTTTAGTACTGCTACTGCCTAGACGGGTAGCACAATAGCAGTTGTTTAAATATTTTCGAAATTCATTTGTAAGAATGTCACAGAAATGAAACTGAATTTCAAAATTTGAAGCTTTCTGAAATATTTAAATAGAACTGGAATTAAACATAGAAATGTATCCTGAAGTTTTCTTTACAAAATTAATTATACATAATGACACATAATGGGAAATTCATTGCTGCCGTTCCCAATATTATTATCCCCGATTACTGTGAATACCGATTACTGTGAATAATAATAATAATTGCCATATTAAACAGTTTAATCTAATAAATAGTTTCCGATGCATGTGTAAAGAACAGATCAGTTTTGGTATAATTTGTATTTAGTTGTTTTACCTGTGAGATTCGTATTTTTGCACATAGTGGAAAAAAATATCAGGTCACAAGGATCCCGATCGCAAAGAGAAGGTTGCGGCACCCACCCCGCACCCCCCCAACCTTCCCCCGCACACGCTGGACGGACGTAATGAGAGACTACCCTCTGTCTTCTAAAAATAACAGCCCCCCCCCCCCCTGGCTACGAGACAAATTTTTAGAAGACAGAGGGTAGTCTCTCATGAAGTCCGTCCAGCGTGTTCTTTAACATTCACGTAATTACTGGTATGGCCCTCTCGCACACAGAGCCATTAATTAACATCTTATAGGACGGACTGCGTCTTTTCCAAACCCTTCTAACCAAGGGCATGGAGGGGAGTTTTGCGAAAATAAATCTCAACACTTCCCCAGCTGGGACTTTAACCTGGAACTACAGAATACGAGCCTTGCACGCTGCAGACTGAGCCATCTCCGTCCCTATCAGTGAAAGGAACATGCAATTTTAATTATCACACTTCCTTAATTTGGACTATACATCTAAATGTATCCATTTTTTTATTAATTAAAAATTTAAATACCAATGGATGATGGGAAAGCTGTTTTGATAGTTCCTAATAGCAAGATTTTCCTTCATTATTTCACTGAACTGTGAATAATAATAATAGTAATTGCTCTATTAAAACCGTTTATTCTACTGGGTAGAATTTTACAAGAGCATTTAAGGAACATAATAAATTTTGATTAAGATTCGAGAAATTAACGGTAGGATTGTTTTACCACAAAGCGGTGTTTTAATTGCAAACAATGGACTAAATCACGAGGCCAAAACGACCCAAATGCTCAAGCAAAGTTTAGAGGAACCACTGGAGACAGAGCCACTTAAGAGATACTCTGACACTTAAGAGACAAAGCAAAGACTGCTCTCAAACTCACCCAGAGTGTTCTTTAATGTTCACATTTCTTTGTGTTGTGTTGGTTTGTGTTGGTGTCCCAGAGTGTTCTTTAATGTTCACATTTCTTTGTGTTGTGTTGGTTTGTGTTGGGTACCTTTCCCTCTGAGCGACATTTTTGCACACAGTGAGCTAAATGGCCAGGTCACAAGGACCCCAAAGGAATGCCAAACCAAAGGAAAAAAATCACAATATTTGTTTTCATTTAATTATTCCATTGTTTCATGATTCCCAATATTTCCTAGGTTTTTTCGAGAAATTATTCTTGTATTGATAAGTAATTTATTACTGTGAAACAAATATCATTTCACAGCATCTGCCTGCGGCTAGGCTGTCCCTTCCTCATCAATAGTGGGAAGGGAAAGCGCGTACCCAGAATTTAGTTTCGTGGGAGAGTCAAGAATGTACTTATCGGGGGAGGGGGGGGAGGGGATGCTGAGAATAAGACAACTAGGCTTTGCAAATTACTAAAGCATTTCACAGGACAAGAAACATTAAACGTTATTCTATATGGAATAAAATTTTGTAGTTGCTTTTAAAATCAATTTTTAGTGTCGGATATCAGTCGTATCATAATAATATGACCAACTACCTTACATGTATGTTAAATAACATGCTGGATGGCATTGACGGGAGGCTACGATCTGTCTCCTAAAAGCTGTCGGTGGGTCCTTGCACCCAAACTTCTTTGACCCCCCGGGGACCTGATTTACCCATTGTGTGTAAAAAACTGCTACTCAGAGGTAAAACAACCCAAAACCTAAATATAACAATTTAAAAAACCATTCAAATAGTGAAATTATATATTCTGATACAGCAAATGTGCTGCACTCATGAGAAGAATCTAGAACAACTGAACAATTAGCTCAAAAAATAATTAAGCTTCGATTCGAGTGATGTCATAACCTAAAACATACTCATAATTTTTCACTTCTCCCTGGCCATTGAGTGATCTCAAGCCTGCACATTTTCCATTTAATCATCTTCATCCTCAAGCAGTCGTGGGTTATAAGAGGTCCAACCAGATTGTGTAATTTAGTAATCCAAGCATATCTGTCCTGAGCTACGTCTGTTGCATATGGGTATTGCCAGTACTGCACAGCAATTCTAACTGTGTCCTGTTTGACATTGTCTGTCCACCGCATTCAATGTCTCCAACCTCTTTCTGAGGCCTTCAGGCACAATGTTCATATCCTTATTCGCTAATCTATAATTATCCATAAGTGTAACATGGCCAAACCAAAGAAGTCTATCTCTGCATATTATGCTGCTCGAAGGAGGATGCCGATTCTTTTGCCTAACCTCATTATTACTTACAAAGATGAACCACTTAATGCCCAAGTTTCCGCGTAAGCATCAAGAATCAAAATCATCTATTTTCCTGTTATCTTGTTTACAAAGCGTCCACGTTTCACTAACATAACTAACCACAGAATGAACCAAACAATTATACAGTCTAAGTTTAGTCTTTAGGTGTATATGCCTAATTCTCTACACTCTCCATAGATTCTTAAGAATCCCGGCAGCAATCCCTATTCGTCTGTTTATCTCATGCCGCACATCACCAGTATCTGTTACATAGCTCCCAAGTTAATTAAACTGTGACACCTGTTCAAGATTGCAAACATTCAGATGAACTGAATCACAACTTGCCTGACCAATTTTCATCACTTTAGTTTTCTCTCTGTTTATAACCAAACCTACTCTACTACCAGTTTCAACAACAGCTGGAATAAAAGATTTCATCTCATCAACATCATTTCCCAAAAGGGCTAAATCATCAGCATAATCTAAATCAGAAATTTTGAAATCTCTAGACCATTTAAAGTCAAAATCTTTTCCTTGCACTGAATTTCGCATAACATAATCAATAACCAAACTAAAGGGAAAAGGGGACAAAATGCACCCTTGTCGAACATCAGAAGAAATGCTAAACCAATTGCCACAAGCAACTCTCACAAAAAGACTCAGTGTTATTATGGAGAGGTTTCATTATGTTAACTAACTTGTCTGGTATACCATGTGATCTCACAATCAACCACAATTTATGACGATCAACAGAGTCGAAAGCCTTTTTAAAATCAACAAAGCTAGCAACCAAAGGTTTCTGAAACTCTAAACATTTCTCAAGTATCTGCCTAAGTGAAAATATCTGATCCACACATCCCCTACCACTTCTGAATCCACATTGCTCATCACGTAATTGACCAGCAACCAGATTCTTAATTCTATTAAGCAAAATCATGCAAAGAATTTTACCTGGAACAGAAAGTAGGCTGACACCCTATAGTTATCACAAAACTGCGATCACCTTTTTTAAACATAGGGATAATAACAGCTCTGGTAAAAACTTTAGGAACCATGCTTTTATCATAAAAGTTATTCAAAATTTCAGTCATCCACGTAGTAATAAAAGTTCACTGAGCGACAAAACTCACGCACCAATGTGGATTATGGGAACGAGAATAACTCGCCCCGGGTTGCCAAGCACCTAGTTAAGCCACTGGTCAGGAGAAGTATAGAGGTTCCCCTTAAGGGCTATGCAACATGTTCTTTAAAGCGCACACGTTATAGCTCTCACGCATATGGGGACATAGCTTAAAGTTCTACCCGACAGACGGCGGCCTTTCCAAGTCCATTCAGGTCCCCATCACATCTAAGACAGTGTGGATGTGGATAGTTCAAATAAATATCAAAGCTAGCACAATTAGGACGCGAACTTAGGAACTACAGATTACGAGCCTGGTGCATTGCTGACTGAACAACTCCCCTACCCCGCAGCTCGTCCCTTGTTGAACATTAAGAGATAGCCTAGACCATAGATTCCCAACGGGGGCGATACCGCCCCCCAGTGGGCGCTGGAGCCTTCCATGGGGGCGGTAGCGGATCCAGAGGCAAATGGGGGGAGTTGAGGCAGTCAAGAGGGGCGGTCAAATAAATAAATAAATTTAATGGAATTTTCTGTGACAACCTTTTTATCTCTTCTATTCTGTGGTATCTTCCTGGTGATTCTGGTCATCCACTACCTCATCCGTCATGTACAGCTTTTCAACTGCAGCTTGGACAATAAGTTCCCTGCTACCGCTTACTAGCGTACTGGTACGTCTGAAGTCGACTGAGATGCTCTCAAAAGTTCTCTTCAAGATCACAGATTGGATATAAGCTTCAATATGTTTTCCCACTCCAAGTCGCTTTGAGTATGTTTTATGGTACAGTCGCTCAAAAAAGTATCCGAACACTATGGTTGATTACAGAATTCAGAAAAAATATCTGGCAACGATTTTTTTAGAAATTAGTGATCTGGCAACCTTCGTGTCACGTGTCACGAAGGTTGCCAGATAACTAATTTCTAAAAAAATCGTTGCCAGATATTTTTTCTGAATTCTGTAATCAACCATAGTGTTCGGATACTTTTTTGAGCGACTGTACGTAGTTACAATACCATCCGACGTCAGAACATAAGGTATAATATTAACATTACACTTGTGAATTAAGCTTAACTCATTAGCCAGCAGATCATACTTCCTCTTCTTTTCAACGTCTACTGTCTGCAGGTTATCCTGAGATGTTATTCCTACTTCAATAATTGTAATCTCATTCAATACCTTTACATGTAATACAATATCAGGCTTATTATATTGGACATGTGTGTCTGTCCTGATAGGCAAATCAACCTTGATGCTATAATAATATAATAAGAATAAATTTATTATATTTAATATTTTTTTATAATTATTTTTTAATATAATAAAATACTTTGAAAATACCTGTTTTCATGAATAAATATTTTATCTAGCTATGTAAATTATCTTATTGTTACCCCGTTAATAAGCATTTTTAAATTAGCATTAGGTATACCTATACCTAATTTGTTTTTGTTTAGAATAGATTGACGGTGACAAGTCCTTGCACGTTGGTAGGCAAACACGCGGTTCACGCATTTTAACATGTTTCGACAAGAATATGGGAGCTTGAAATGACTTGTTTACGGAGCAAGTGCGCCGGCATCGCAAACGTACAAGTTAATGCGTGCACAAAATCAAATCTATAAAAGCGATAGCTCTAGGAATGTTTTATTATTTTTTATGTGCTTCGCCGTGATAAATAGTCGTGAGTGATAAGTGTTAGAAGTCATTATAAACATTATTTTTATAACTATCTATAAATCTGTTGAGAAGTTAATTTGTATTTGAAAATGTCTGAATCTACATCTAAAAAGAAATGCCGGCAGTACAGTATTGAGTATTTGAAATATGGATTTACGTACTCTCCTACAAACCAATCATTACCTATGTGTTTAATTTGCCGAAAGGTTTTTTTCAAATGAATCTATGGAACCTTCTAGGCTACAAGAGCATTTAAATAAAATTCACGCTGATAAGAAGAACAAAGATTTATCCTATTTTCAAGAACTGGAAAAGCAATATTTAAAACAGCCAACTATGTCAAACCTTTTTGCGTCGTCTTCTAAACAAGATGATGATGGACTAAGACCCTCATATAACATTTCACTGTTAATCGCAAAAGCAGGAAAACCACACACAATTGGCGAGGAATTAATTTTGCCGGCAGTAAAAGAGATATTAAAAACTGTTCTTCATCATAAGACACCGTCAGATATCATCAAAAAATTCCTTTCAGTAATAATTCAGTGCAAAGAAGAATAGATGAAATGGCAAACGACGTTGAAATATCATTATGTGATTAGTTAAAGACTTGCAAAGACAGTGATCTGGCAACCTTCGTGTCACATGACACGAAGGTTGCCAGATCATTAATTTCTAAAAAAATCGTTGCCAAATATTTTTTCTGAATTCTGTAATCAACCATAGTGTTCGGATACTTTTTTGAGCGACTGTACAGTAAGGAATTAAGGGATGTATACCATTGACCACCTTCAATAGCGCAATCTCTTTTGATATTCTGCATAAAAAACAGGACACATTCCATCTCAGTGCAATGTTCCCCACACCACCATATTCCTTCTAGAACAGAGGGAGGATGGCTAAGTCGGTAGCGTGCGAGGCTCGTAATCTGTAGTTCCCAGGTTCGAGTCCCAGCTGGGTCAGAGTTGAAAATTTTCTCCCCAAAACTCCCTGCCTTGCCCACGGTCAGCAGGAGACACCGATTGGCTTGGACAGGTCGCCGTCCGTCGGATGGGACGTTAAGCCTTGGTTCCGTGTGCTGGATCTAAATTAGAAAGTTTCCCATCTGTAGACCATTTAAGTTCAAAATATTCCTCTTGCAGATAATTCGCATAACATAATCACTAACCAAACTAAAGAGAAAAGGAGACAAAATGCACCCTTGTTGAACACCAGAAGCAATGCTAAACCAATTGCTACAAGCCTAACTAACTCTCACACACGACTCAATGTTATAATAAAGAGCTTTCATTATGTTAACTAATTTGTCTTGTATGCCATGTGATCTCACAAACTCATGGCATACCAGACGAGTTATCACGATCTTATGGTATACCAGATGAGTTATCATGATCACATAGTATACCAAACGTTATCATGATCTCGTGGCATATCAGATGAGATCACGAAATTTTAGGAGAGAGTTACTGGGTAATAAATGGAGGTCTTCCTACAATCGCCGATAACTGCATTTAAAAGAACAAAATTATTTTAAAAGAATTTCCAAAATTAGAATTAAATATATTTTTTCTATATTCAGTAACGCATTTTTTGCGAGCCAGACTTTTATTTTCACATCATACTTTTTTTCAGTTATTCATGTCATTAATAAACCATTATATGCTTTGATTTCTTTTACTCACAAACACATCATACTTCAAGCATTTGCAGAATTTCGATGGTTACTAAATAGAGAACATGGGCAGATGTTGATAAAGTTTTGCTAATAAAGATAAGACCTTGCGGATGTGAGTGTGGATAGCATTTTCTATCCTCGCAGAGCTCTATTTATAACATAAAGGTATAAGTATTTGTTTTGCTCGAAATCGAAATTTGGACTAATGGTAATATACTGAATCCTCCTTTTCTATGTCGATAAATATTATGTATAGTTTAACATATTACCTTACAAGTGGGAACCTAATTTAACGAATATTTTAAAAGCAAAATTAGTGAAATGAATCTTGGCATTAATAAATAAATGAAAACTGACTGAAATAATTAAAGACATTAAGGACTAGAAACTATGGGAAGAATCAACTGTGATAATAAAATTCTACATTTAGTATTAAAACATCAAATGAATGCATGAGGATAACCATGTGTACATTTTGAAAAATGGTTATCCTCATGCATGCATTATCATCGATATTCTGCAAATGCTTCCAGTCAGAGTTTGTAATAAAATCTGTTTTTCTTAAACTTTGGACGTATCATTTCAGATATATCCGTAATGTAACACTTTATTCCTCTCCGATACATTATTGTGGATTGAACGAAAGATTTTTATTTTCCTTTTTATATTTTATAAAATTAGTGGTAGTTCAGAATAAAAATTTTATTCACTGAATAATTATTTTCTTTTCGTTTCCCCCTGGTTTATTTGATGGTTTCTCAGTTAAGCTTTCATTTGTTTAGCTTTCATTTGAAAGCTTGTGACGTCAGAAGTGTCAGACTACAAATTCACCCATATGAAGTGGCAGCTCGTGAGCGTCTAGACTGGTGGGTGACAGTAAATTTATATGCCATCAACACCTTAGCTGAAAACATCGGATAAAGTAAAAATTCACTTGAGGAATACGAGATTTGAAACTAAATATTATAATTCAATTTATTTTTTATTTCCTCTAAATTTGATAACTACTAATCATTTTTTCTCTGCAGGAAAATGGAACATGAGGACATTACAAAGAAATTATTCTCTTGATGTTCACACGCAGGAATTCCAGCGCTTTAACCTAGATATTCTAGGTTTGCAAGAGATCAGATGGACAGGTAAAGGTGAGATATTTAAAAATAACTTTAAATTTCTCGTTACAGGGAGGGAGGATGTAAAGCATCACCAAGGCGTGGATCTGTTTCTCAGCACACTCTTCTAGGATATGAATGCATTAATGAATGGTTCCTTACAGCAAAATTTCAGACAAGCATTAAACACTTGAATGTTATCGGCTGTTATGCCCTCACCGTCCCATGGCCGAGTGGTTAGCTCGCTTGTGTTCTGATATAAGGGACCTGGGTTCGAACCCCGGGTAAGGCATGGCTGTTTGTGTCGTTTTTCTGCTGAGGTTCTGCCATTCGCTCAGACCTTCTACTATGGCATATAAACTGACAGGCTCCTGTCAGACCTCTGTAGCAAGCAGTTGCTTGAGGGAGTATTTATTTATTTATTTTTTATGCCCTCACTGAAGATGCCAATGAGGATGAAAACGTTTCGAAAATGATGAGCAACATTTTAAAATTGCGAGGTCTCATTTTTAGAAAGAATGCTAATTAGACGAAACTGAATAATAATTTAACCACTTTATTTATCTGGCTTGAATATAACTGAATCTTTGCTATTGACCCGAAATTAACTGATGTAGTGTTTGAAAACCGTATGGATTACGCTATGGGTAAAATTGTGTTATAAGATTTTACTGCGAACACTAATCTCTTTCATATCGTGATTGAAATATTGTATGGAAAATTACAACCATAAACGAGTCATACTCTACTGGGTTATTATTTATAACACAAAGTTTGTGTATTGCATTTATTTTTTGTTCATGTTGGTAGAAAATTTAAGATTCTTATTTCCTGTGAACCAAGCAAATTTTATTTCTCTTGCAGGAACGTATTGTACAAAGGTCACAGTGATGTCGAATAGAACTTTACACCGTAATTACTATTCTAAATTACATATGTAGCTAATTTATTCTAAAAAGGATCCAAGACATATTGTGGAAAAAATCTTTCGCAGTACTGTAGCACATTTTTATGTTCTTTTAAAACTTCTCCGGCTATATACACGCAGATTTTTTATTTCTGTGTAATTCCGTTGACGGATAAATTAGTCGACACTGGCCTGACTTTCTTCTTGTGGTTATTTTTCAAAATAGAATGTGTGATAGAGAATGTCCGGCGTATTCTACTTTGTTTCAGTAGTTTTCAAATGGTTTAGGCTTCAGGTCGTTGTAAACCTTTCAACTTAATATTAACTGAGCTAAGAAATCACAATGACGAAAAATCAGATATAAAACACTATTTATTTAGTAACACTATTAGCATTTATTTAGTACATATTCAGAGGCGCGTATCAGTTCGTCGTACACTTCGTTTAGTAACATATGAAAGTTCCATTCAGACATGTAGGAATAATTATCTTTAACTCCTGACTCTTCCACAAAACGTTTAGCGATTTCGCTTAAATGAATGTTTCTCACGGCTTCTGGGAAATGTGCATCAACTGATCAACGGATATGGTAAGACACGAATGGCGAAGCTGACTTGAGTGATCGAACTCACTCCCAATACAGTTCGTACGTAGAATCTGAAAAAGTTCTTTTCTGACGAGTATGTTTAATGTTTTTCTGAAACTTAGCTTTGCTCTATGATCATGCAATTTAACATTAGGAGTCTTAGAGAATGGTCTACAGTTAATTCGACATCCCTTACGGCATTAGAAAATTTATTATGTTCAAACTTCAGAGCCAACAAGCTGCAGGTGATGATGTTCGGGAATCTTTTAACCACGTCCATTGTTTGATGCTGAGATGTACCGAAGAAATCATTGAAATACCGTCATCACAAACAACACCTTTTTCAATGACCACCCCCTTTTTACCCTTGAATACCACCGTGCAATTCAGTTCATACTCGAAGGTAAACGTATAGGCGATGTATAGAAGTCAGCCCATACTACTGTTCTTCGGATAATATAACCGAAGCCTTTATGGGTCTAAACGGAATGTCACTGCACTTCTTAAACAAACATATGTGCACTTTGGGAACGTTCTTGCAAATCTTCACCAACAAGTCAGAGCCTAGCTGGTAGTCATCATCTCCAATAGCAAACCGCTCCACGGTGAGATCACTCTCGCTTTGAGAATGCTGAACACAGGACATGGTTAACACTTCAGTAGTGCAAAACTATGTCTTTTCACACATCAAGGGTGCTGCTTATACCTAAAACATTTGACGTCATCTTGCAATAGCCTGCCATTGGTCGAGATCTAATTCATTCTGATTGGCTAAAGGTTTCGGATTTAAATCATAAGTGTCGCTGTATCTCTATCATTTGCTGCCAGTAAACGACTCGTTAAACATGGCAGGACGAAAGAGCGATACTATTTGGAATGGTTTCAAGAAATACCCGAAGGGTAGGGGATATCGCGCCGTAAGTGTAACAAGGATGTCATAGGGCTTGTAGTTCGCCCTAAAAGCCATCAAAGTGAGAGCAAAGTCATAACATCTTCGGAATGGTTAGACCAGCAAATCGCATCTGTGATGAACTCTTCGGAACCCGACAAAATCAGACACTACCTCGACATCATACAAGTTCATCTAAAGGCCTTGAGGGACGACGCGAAGGTTTCAACAATGGAAAGTAAATCAATTTAACTGAAAAACTATCCACTAAAACTCTGCACCGTTCTGTTAAGAATGTGCTAGGATGCACAAAGACTCCTTTTCGCATTCTACATATAAAAAAAAATGCAATACACAAAATTTGTGTTATAAATAATAACCCAGTAGAGTATGACTCGTTTATGGTTGTAATTTTCCATACAATATTTCACTCACGATATGAAAGAGATTAGTGTTCGCAGTAAAATCTTATAACACAATTTCACCCATAGCGCAATCCAAACGGTTTTCAAACACTACATCAGTTAATTTCGGGTCCATAGCAAGATTCAGTTATATTCAAGCCAGAGAAATAAAGTGGTTAAATTATTATTCAGTTACGTCTAATTAGCATTCTTTCTAAAAATGAAACCTCGCAATTTTAAATGTTGTTTATCATTTCCGAAATGTTCTCATCCTCATTGGCAACCTCAGTGAGGGCAAAAAAAAAATAAATACCCCCTCAAGCAACTGCTTTCCACAGAGGTCTGACAGGAGCCTGTCAGTTTATACGCTATAGTAGAATGTCTGAGAGGATGGCAGGCCCTCAGCAGAAAAACGACACAAACAGCCATGCCTTACCCGGGACTCGAACCCAGGTCCCTTATATCAGTAGCCAAGCGCGCTAACCACTCGGCCATGGGGCGGTGAGGGCATAACAGTACATAACATTGAAATCTGTAATCCTTGTCTGAAATTTTGCTGTAAGGAACCTTTCATTAATAAGATACTTTCTAGATCAAAAAACGGTAAAAAGTGTTTCTGAATTGAAACGTAAGAATAAGATATTAGTTATTTATCACTATAACTGAGGTGGTTGGTAAGATATATACAGTAAAGTCCCGGTTATCCGGAACATAAACATCCAGAATTCTCATGCAATCGGAACAAATTTCAAATTGAAATAATAAATTTTCTGATATTAAAGTTTAGGTTAGTCTCACTGTTCTCGTGTCTAGGATTCCACTGACTTTTAAGTTTCGAAAAATTCTCTTTCACATTTCCTTATTACAGAAAGTTCGACACTTCGGTAATCAGCGCCATGTGACGACCAATATTACAATTCTCTCTATGGTGTTTTTCAGTGAATAAATAAACATAAATAAACTTCCCCTCATAGCAGCTGCTTACCATAGAGGTCTGACAGCAATCTGTCAGTTTATACGTCACGGTAGAAGGTATGTGAGAATCGCGGGACATCAGCAGAAAAAATAATACAAACATCCATGCCTTTACCTTGGCTCGAAACCAGGTCCCTTGATCACTAGCCAGGATCGCTAACATTTTGGCCACGGGACGGCCGAGGGGTTAACGCACTTGGCTATAAAACTTTGGGAAGCAGTTGCCGAAGTTCCTGACAATTATATTTTAGATATTTAGATTTGCATTAAGGATATTATACTTCATTTTCATTATTTTAACTGCATTTTTAATACAACTAAGGCTTGAATACAAATTTCACTTACGGTATTTACTTCGTATAAAAATATTTTCATTGCAACCGGCAGATTCACCTAACCGGCAAATTTGATTCACCATAAATGCCGGATAACCGGGAACACTGTGTCATCTGTAACGTTGAAATTACAGCACCAAAAAGAGGTGGCAAAAATTCAACTGATATTCATATATCAAGCAGTATGGGAGACAAGGAAGAATTGATTAATTTTTCAAAAGAAAATATGGACAATTTTATTATACAAAATATAAACCATATCAATAAGAGGTATAACCACAGCTATTGGGAATAAATTGAACATTGCCTCGTGGCAGTGAGTCGTAGAGACTGCTCATATCCTCTTGTGACACTGTTCCCCAAGCTTCCTGCACGTGGTGGGGTGCGACTCAGTCGGTAGCGAGCCAGGGTGGAGAGTTTCTCCGCAAAATTCCCTGTCTTGCCCATGGTCACTAGGAGACACTGATGGGTTTGGAAAGGTCGCCTTCCCTCTGATGAGACGTTGAGCCTTGGTACCGAGTGCGGGAGAGCCACACCTTGTGCACGTTAAAGAGCACGCTGAATGGCCTTGACGGGAGGCGACCATGTGTATCACAACAGGTGTTCTATTGAATCCCCTTCCCCTACTTTTTGTGAACCTTAGGAGTCCTTCTGATCTCACCATTTAGCCCGTTGTGTGCAAAATGTGCCACTCGGAGAAAAAACAACCCATATTGTTGTAGATCTTACGTAACAATATTTTCGATCATTGGAGTAGAGGGGATCTTTTCAGGTGAAAGGAGAAATTTCGTTCTACTGCTACTAGAGAGCTAAAAACCCGGATTATTTCGGTCCTATATTTCAGAAGAATTTCGAAATTTCGGATCTCACCCTTTCATCGAAGTCGAAGGTCAAATTTATATCTAATTCTGATATGGAGTTGAAAAATGATGTCTCTGGATACTTCTGCTTTTACATCTTATAATATTTGCGAAATTTCTCATCTGATAGCATTGAGCAACACGCAAAAAGGCTTTCAAATGAAAATAGCCAACCTTTACTAATTTCGAGGTGCTGAACACGAAAATGACAATAAAATTTGTCGAATGGCTCTTGTTTATGAGAGACAGAGATGGTCATGTATAAAAGACTCTGTCCGCATTGAGTATATAGGTAACCATTTCGCAAGGCTGTATTTTAAATTCCAGATTGCAAAATATTGCGTTCTATTACATCAGCCCGTCATACATACAACTCATGGAGGAATTGCATCATTGCCTGATGCAACGTAGTTTAGTCATGACATCGCGGACTAAAGATGATGCAATCGCTATTTGGAGCAACTCTCATTTAGCCCTGAGTCATAAGTACAACACAAGCGATCCTTGCAGTTTTAATCCAGCAGTAGTGATGCATCACAACAGTGTTAACTCACTAGATTTTACACTAATAAAACTAATCATCCTCGCGCGCACTCACCGCATAAAAATATTTCCTCTTTTGGACTATCGTGCCTGACTAAGGCTTTTTATGCCTCCTTTCAGATCTCCACATCTCCAACATTAAAATTCTATCATTCTTATATTTCAGATCTGTTCTATGTTCCAATATGTTTGTTACATAAATCTCTCGTAGAAGCATACACGAGCGTTCATGTGACGTTTATCATAAACTCACTGCGATACGTTCATCTGTCGTAACAATACTTTCAATCAGACATATCTCACTTGAGCTCGTTTGTAGGGATGCAAATATACTATTATGAAATAATTATTTATATATAATTAATATATAATTAAATTATATTAATATATTAATTTATATATCGTAATTTCTAAAGTATTTCAGAAATTATAAAATGTGGAAAAACCGTAAGTTATAAAAACATATGCCCAAAAATTGTTGAATAGTGATGCATAATGAAATATAAAAAAATAACAAATACATGAATTAATAAAAATAAATAAATAATAATAAATACCCCTTAAGCAGTTGCTTGCCACAGAGGTCTGACAGGTGTCTGTCAGTTTAATATGCCATAGTACATAAAAGGTCTGTGAGAATGGCAAGACCTGATCAGGAAAACAACAGAAATATCCATGCCATACCTGGGCTCGAACCCAGGTCCATTTGATCACTAGCCAAGTGCGCTAACCACTCAGTAATAAATGAAATTCTAAAGAATTCCTCAACCTCTGAATTATTCACACCTAATCTTTGATACTAGGTAAAAATAGTATTGCAATTCACAATTTGCTTGCCAAAAATATGTAATGGGCACTAAAATCTATTCTTTTTAATCAGTACTTCATATTCATTATCAGCATAATGATTTCAGATAATCTTGTGCAACTTTGAAAATTTCTGATTCTCTTTGTAATCCAATTTTGCCTCAGATGCTTCAATAAACTAAAAGTATGTAACTTTCTTAATGACTCTATTTATTATAGCTGTTATTACCTACCACTACACGTAGGGAGTTCTAACGGCCATAGTCCACTCTCAACAATCGAGTATAAAATGTTGAATTCGTTTCAAAACTTCGAAATCGTTCTCTGAAACCAACAATCGTACTTGGCGGTAAAAAATAATAATAAACCTTACCATCACAGTGTCCCAAAAATATGATTGCCTCTGAGTGGCAATTTGTTTCACACCATGGGCTAAATGACCAGTTGCAAGAATCCCGTAGACTCAGAGATGGTTGGTGGAGAGGACATACTGGACAGATGTTGGAAGATAGATGTGACCTCACGTCAAGAACATCCAACTTGTTCTTTAACGTTGGGTGGTTTTACATATGCGCGACAAATGTTTTCAAACAATGGGCTAAATGGAAAGGTCATAAGGACCCCTAGAGCTTTAAGAATGTTGGAGGAAGAGACCCACTGGAGCAGGTGTTGGGAGATAGATGGTAGCCTCCCTTCAAAGCCATTTATTGTGTTCTTTAAGTTGCACAAAGGGCCACGCTTTAACGCCCCATTCGACGGACGGCTACCTTTTCAAATGCATTAGTGTCCCCTGCTGGCAAGAGCAGGGTGAGGAGTTTTACGGAGATAAATCTCGAAACTGATCCAGCTGGGACTCGAATCTTAGGTGCAGAACATTACGAGCCTGGCTGGATATTACCGACATCTTGGCAGTCAATATAGATTTTGTATATGAAGTATCCTTTGGATAAATGTTGCCTTTATTGTAGGAAAACTAAATCGAAAATTGTAGTAAAATATCCCAGGTTTAGATTTGTGAAAACGTAGCAATTTTAACCAAAGGAAACGAGGTAACTCTAATCTAAAAACAACTTTGAAATGGCTCTGGACAAAGGGCAGTTTATTTTCGGGTTAAATCAGGAAGATAAACGTTGTTCATGGATTAATTTATGTGCTTTAGAAATATATGACATTTTTGTAGAAGTTTGTATATTTTTCTTTCAAATTTGGTAAGTGGGAATAATCATCAGCGTTCGCTTTGTGCACTAATGCGAGAACACCGAATTTTAAGATACATTAATAAGAATTCTTTACTGATGAAAAATCACAACACATGACAGAGAAAATACCCATTCCGGGTGTAGAACTTCGATCCCGAAAGTCACAATGCTGCTGCAAGCAAACGCTATATCACTCAACAAACACGTCGCTAGTTTATGTTTATCTGGACTCTAAGGTTAATAGAATAAATAAAAGTTTGGTAGCATATGAAAATGGACTTCTAATAAAATAAATAACAAAAAAAAGGAAATTACCACAAACTAAATGTTTTATTCAGAAAGGTGAATCAAAACATTGCATTTTGCAAGCTGTTATATAGAGTGCTATTAGAACTGAACACATCAAAGAATTTATCTAATATATAAAGAAGAAAGTTGTTTTGTCTGTTTGCCTATGCACTCGGCGTCCAGAAGAGCTGGATGCTTCAAACTTTGCATGAACCTTTATCTCACTCAGTGGAAGAACGTAGGTTATGTGGGAATCCCAGGTGGCAACCAAAATTGGGGTGGGGATGGGGAGATTGAATTTCTCAAAATCTCCCTAGACTTAACATTAACGGTTGAAAGTTATTCGAAATAACTGTTGCCACCAATAAATTTGAAAGAAGGAATGCATAAAACTAATATCTTTTTGATTATGCGTGATAAAGTCATTGTTCAGTTTGTTGGGTCAAGAGCACTAACATCCGTGAATATTGAAGTCATTCGAATTAAGCACGAGCGGAACATGAGATTCTTTTCCGAAATAGAAGCTTCAAAAACTAAAATTTCGTATCGGAAATTAAATTCATTAATTTATTTTGAAAAAAAATATGTAAATTTAAAAGAACCTATACCTCATACATTAATTAATAAACGTTTTAATATGCTAAGTTATAAATAATGTCTTCCAATAATAATAATAAAGTTTTCGCAGTACCTAAACACTTTGTGGTGAACTCAAACCATATTTTTATTTTTCTATAAAATTAAATATTCTTGTCACACTATATTCGAGGAACTCTGGGTGGGTACAAAATGATTTGAAAAGTTTGGTTATCTGAGCGAAGCATTTTCGTGTTTTGGTTTAGAAACTTCTGATTTGGGGAGGGGTACATACGGTACCTCGAATTATGTCCATTTCTTTCTTTCCCTAAAAGAGAGGGAGAAAATTAAACCTGAGAATATTTACTCCTTTTTTACCTATCTTTGAATTGTTTTTTCACTCGTCATTGGCCAGTTTGTTGATTTGTTTCTCAGTTTGCTTTCATGTTTATCAAAACTCTATTTTTACCATATCTCCCTCTGTTGGACTTGGAATGTGTACACTCCGCCAGGTTCGAGTCCCAGCTGGGTCAGCGTTGATATGTATCTCCGAAAAACTTCTAAGTTCGTGAAACCTGTTTAAGAGCAGTGGGAGTCACAATTCTCACCACAAGTGGGCATGCGAATGTTTCAAATGTACCAAAGACAGTTTGCTTTTTCCAAAGTTTCTCTGAAGTATGACCGAATATTTCCTAAACTTTAGATCCTGCATTAGCGAAAATGTGGTTGGCAGTTAAGATTTAGAGCGTATATCTCGCCATGAATTATTTGCACACGGTCCATAAAGTTTGACATAACTGCCAGACTTAATAATTTATTCCATGCAGGGGGTAAGGTGATTCTGGATACAAGTGGTTTGACACCCCAGTACATATAAACAAATATAGTAAACTTAGGAGGTAGGTCGACAGAGAGGAATATTAAAATGAACAGGGATAATCCAGATAAAGATGGAGAATAGTTTCTGAATTTCAATAAGTGATATCGTTCAAAGAAATTCCACCATTCCTGATTTATATCAGAATATTTGTTATGTCTTAGAAAATAACGGGTTATCTAGAGTGAAAAGCCACATAATTCTAGATAAAACATTAAGGACTTGAGTTTTTGAAATCCTCCCCAGCCAGGGGCCCCACGAAGCTGTGCCTTTCAAGGTCCCCCCCGTCTGCCTCCATATCAATTGGTCGCTCGGGTGACCGAGGCACGTGGGCGACTATTGCGGCTTTAATACGCTTAGTAAAAAATCACACGTCCTGGGGCAACTTGAAATGCACAGAAAATTATACCGATGTTTTAAACTGAAAGCACAGAGAGAGTTCAAGACGTCAGCTGTAAAATCTTGACCCTTTGATTTTAATCATCAGAGAGTGAATATAGCGTGTGTATTTAAATCATCAGAGAATGAATATAGCGTGTGTATTTAAATCATCAGAGAGTGAATATAGCGTGTGTATTTAAATCATCCGACAGTGAATACCCCAATATGGACTTTGACAGCTTTTTTCAGTTCACACTAAGAATATGGAAGCTGGTTTGTTGAATATGGAAGCTCGTATCCTAGAAAAAACACGCTGGGTTTGATTTTAGCCCCTGGGGTAGTGCGCCAAAGTTACACATTTGATTTAAATCATCAGCCAAGTGAATATAACCTGTGCATAGGATAGCTGGTTTGTCCTCATATCGATGTCGTATCCTAGAAAAACACGCTGTGTTTGATTTTTTAGCCCCTGCGTAGGGTGTTGCAGAAAAAGCGTGCCGTCAAAGTTACGCGGGTTTTTAGAAAGATCCTTTAACCCCTGGGGTGTTGTATTGCGGGGGTGCGCTCCATTTTTATATCAATGGCCCGTCTGATGTTTTTAATTTTCGCGCATTAAACTACTAGAATTATTTAGATGTTGACTGGATTACTAGAATTTTACCCGTCAGATGTTTTCATATATTTCTATATGTAGATCACGCGAATTCAAAAAATTTTTGTTTAAAATTATCTTATTCAGTGACTATTATTTAAAAAGTTTTGATAATATGTCATTTACTGTTCTTGTTTTAATAAATTCACCACATTCATTTGCAATTACTAAAAGCTTTCATAGTAAACCTTAATAAAATGGGGTCCATATAAATCAAAGGTAGTCATTGGCCGTAAGAGCCTGACTCAATGCTTTTAAGGTTATACTTTGAAAGACGATTCCAACAGATGCGCAAAACATCGAATAAGTTAACCCCCCAAAAGTTGAACCATGCATTGTTTTACTAATTTTTATGAGTCATGTGAATACATTTTACCAGATTAGCATGTACAGATCTTCTTCCAGAGGGGTCAAATCCTCTGCTTTAAGCAGAATCAAAAACTGCTTTATAATTTCTTTGTCTACAGATAGAGCAAAATTAACTCCCAATTGTGTTTCAGATATTTCTGTATGCAGATCTCGCGACCTCAAAAAGTTTTTTGTTAAACATTATCTTATTTTTATTCAGTGACTATTGGCGTGTAGAACCTAAGTTATAATACGGGGACATATAACATACACTTACACATGAATATATTTCACTTACACGTAAAATTTATTCACGCCTTTATATCGTGACTGTATTTAAAACGACTGATAAATTATGTATTGGACGTAAAATGAATCACACCTTATAACAACATCGTTAGTATATTTTAAAACGCCCGGTAAATTACACTTAAACGTAATATTTATAATGATAGTATTTGTGACCTGCACGTATTTTGATCGATAAATGATGTATATATTACACAGTTTTTTTTTATTCTAGATACCGTGAATGTATTGCAAGCCACAACCCTCGTACAGGTTTATTAGAAATATATAATTCCAAACGTCTATGTTCTAATATTTAAAATCTTTGACTTTCTAACGGCGTACGCCTCCGCCCCAGTTCAATCCAGACCGCGCTGGCGTCATGCCTCGCGAAACGGAAGATTCGTCCGTCACACTCTGTAATGTTACCACATGACAAAGGTGCTTAGGGGCCAGAAATGGGAGTTCAAAAAGACTAGGACGCCACTGAATAACATTCGAGAAAAAACTGTGAAACAGGTCGGCTCATATAGTAAATGGGGGAGTCAAACCCTCCCTAGGCTGTCTCCCACAGAGAGAGCCTCGTAGACTGTCTCCACGCACGCGAGTCCTCCCCCCAGTGGCGTCCGTTTTTTTTAACATTCCATTCCCGCCTGCGTGGGCGGTTTCCGTCAACGGACACCATACTGCCGCAGGGGTTAGTGCCAGACAAATGCTGAGAGTCTTGCACAATAATCTCTGATACGCGTGGGGATAAGAAATGGGGGTGGAAGCCGTCCCTAGGACGTCTCCCACAGACAGGAAAAGCATATCCGTGGGAAGAAGCCCTCCCCGTCACGTGCCAGGAAAAGCATACATGTGGGAAATGGGGGAGGAAGCCGCCCTCCCCAAACCGACGCCAGCGTGGGTGACACTTCTGGTCTAACATTGTTCAAAAATTAAGCCCTCCCCGTCTCCAGCACACGGGTGGGGGCCGAGACCATCCCCCCGCCAGCGTGGGGGACACTTCCGATCGCCCAATGTTAAGCTCCTCCCTAGGCCGTCTCCAGCACACGTGTGGGGGAGGAAGCCAAAATTTAAGCCCCCACAAAAATTAAGCCCTCCCCAGGGGGGACACCTGAGGGGGGGTCGACGGTCTATGACGTCACTTCCGGGTGCGCCATCTCCGGGGTGACACTACTGAAGGAATAGACAACGCTATACCTCTAATTTCTAAACCAGCCACCTTATCAGAAATTCAAAATGCTCCTTTCACCTCAGACACCGTGGCTGAGTTTCTGCAACGTCTTTCACTATTCTTCAACCTGCATGACTGTAAAACAATTCGCAATTTAAGACTGCTTCTCAGTACTACAGGAATACATCAGTACAAACACAAGTCTCGAAGCAATGGATTTCTCCTTTACACCTGATATCCTTATAAATCTTATATAAAAGCTCTCCCAGACGCGTTTGGTCACAACTTCTATTATCCTCTATCCTGAAGGAACTGTATACTACTATGTAAGAGGAATGGCTTCTCACAACATGACATGATTCCCAAATACTCGTTATAATCTATGTCAGATTCAGTTCAAGATATTTTGAAAGCACAGAGAGATTCTAATGGTAAACGAAAAGGTATACGAATAATTCCTTTATCAGGAAGGTATGTCACATGTCAATGAAAAACATTTTCATATTTTTCCTACACGACGTAGGTGAAAATTGAAATGTTCAACTCTTTCTTATTTTAAATTTTTATGGTGTAGCCCCCTGGGCGTGGAAGAAAACGTTTTAAAGTTTCCCTCACACATATAGTGTTTGGGTTGGACGAAACAAACCTAACACATCAGAGCATTAGCTGTCTGCATGTAGAGTTTTGGAATGGTTTGTTCCAGGGGACGCATAACAATGTTTGGGATTTTTTTATTAGGAAAGTATTTTAATAAAAGAAGTGGTGAGTAATGAAAAATAAATGATTTTATATTTAGAAGGAAAATAAAATAATATGTCTATAATACGATTGAAATATCAATCAGAATTTTATTAGAAAGAGCAAAATATTTCAAGGGATTGAAGATTAGTTAATTAAAACACTATCATGGTTTGCTTACAATCGTAGCGAATTAACTGCTAAGCTAAATTATGTCTCAATAGAAGTTCATGTAATACAGGATACAAGATAATGGAAGTAAGGTTTAAAATGAATGATTCTTTAATGTAAATGATTTAGCGGAAGTAAATTTTTCGGGTAATCTGTTAATGTTTGCTATGATATCGTTTCGCTGAATGCAGGTATAATTTAGAAGTTATAGTTAAATGTGGACAAAAGGACTAAAATAAGCAAATTTCTGTTTCAGAAAAACAAACTTTTCCAAAATGAAGAGAAAAAGAAATATATGATCATTCAGAGTAGGAACAAACTTAACTACTTATCCATTAAAACACATAACTCTAAGGGTTAATATAAATTAAATATTTACCGAAATGCATGTCCCTGTCCAAATGTGGAAGAGATTAATAAAATTCGTTATTTTAGAATTTATATTGACCATGATTTTAAAGAGAAATCGTTCATAAAATATACTTGTGATAAACTTAGAAAATGTTAAAGTTGAAAACTCTGATTCCACTGGATGTTATAATAATGACACATAAAGCTCTCTACGAATCAATCATTGGTTATGGTATCAGTATATATGGATGCACATATAAATCTGATTGACCCAAAATTAAACGAATACCAAAAAGTACTCTAAATTCAATAAGTATGTAATGATGATTGAGTGATAAAGAATAACTTGGAAATAGTTTTCATAATATGAACATTTTATTAGTTATTATTATAGAACATTTTTGTTATTTATGTAATTACCATTACAAATTGCTCTAAAAATGAATACAAGGATATAATTTTGCATGCGATCAATAAAAGGAGAAAGTGTGAAAATTATTTTGTCGTTCTAATTTTTCACAGCAAGAGTGATAATTCGCGGATATTTTATCAAAGACCCAAAGTTTTAGTGTCTACCTAGAGGTCTGTTATGCCTGAGCACTTATTAAAAATTTTAAACTAAACTTTTGAAATGGTTATTAAATGTAAAAATTTGAAAAGCAATGCTTAAAAAGTCATATCCTGTATCAAATATTGTTTTAAGCAACTACAATATTAATGTGAAATGGTGTCTTTTAGAACTGATGATAATTTGGTTACTAGAGCTTAAAGCGTAATATAACAGATTTAACACAGCTAAGTTAATTAAAAATTTAATCACTATAAGGGCTGCTTTGTTATTGTTTTAGTAAATCACAATAGCATTTCGATCGGTGAATACAGGATAGTAGAGATGTTAGTCAGTTCTTGTAGTAATATGTGAATTAAATTCTTTCCTGTTGCACATAGTTTCGACTATTAACGTTTTCTTCAGAAGACGTTAAATGTCGAAACAAGTGTAATAACAAATTACCTCTTTGTTTCTTAACAAATTTCTTAACAACTATTAACGGTTTTCAGAAGACGTTAATAGTAGGAACATGTCAAGTTACAGTGGTCTAAATAAAATTTTGTCACCCGTGAAACAGGAAAGGACGTCGCCTGAAAAAAGCGTTAATAGTCGAAACATGTCAAGTTACAGTGGTCTAAATATCATTGTGTGATCCGTGCAACAGGAAAGGACTTACTTCACATATTACTGGAAGTAGTGACTAACATCCCGTCTCCTTTATTCAGCGATCGAGATGCTATTTTGATTAACTTAAACAATAAAAAAATAGTTCGGATAGTGATTAAATTTTTAATTAAAGCATAATGTTTATAATTGGGTTTTAATCCATAATTGTAGAGGTTAATTTTTATAATTTTTTTCCATATGTGAGTTTTAACTCATGTTTTTTCTTGTTGTTGTTTTTTTCTGTTGTTAATTATGTATTTATTTTCCATTATACATGTTTATTCTTTAACCTACCTATCATGTGCTTGAAAGGAATTCTGCTGAGAAGCCATAGAGCTTAACGGGAAAATTTATGTATATAACCATATTAAAGTAAGAATAAAGCTTTGTTATTGTTATTTGAAAAAAAATAATATATATATATATACTTATTATTAGCACAATATATGTTATATTTTCATAGATTTAATTCGAGATAATTATTTTTAATTCATGTTGCTCTAGAGCAAGGTATCTCAAATGTTTCGTAGTCTCGCCTTCCTTTCGTTTTTTCACCAATGTGATTTTAAGCATAATTTCAAGTTATAAATACAAATTTCACATTATCAGCCGCCTTGGAATTTCTCCACACACCCCAGTTTGCAAATTCTTCTGTAAGGACTACGAAAGATGAAAACACAAACCACAACCTATAGTGTAGTGCAGTGTCTCGCAAACCTTTTTACTCTGCGACACACTGAATCTAATTTTTTTTTCCGCGGCACACTGAATCTATTTTTTTTTTCCGCGGCACACCTAAAAGAGAATTTTTGATGGTTACGTAAAAAGAAGAAAATTGAAGTTTCGTTAAATGCATTTTATTTAAAATAAATATAATAATAAATATATTTAATCATAACTCGATGTTTGTTTTAAATATTTGTCCGTTCTATGGCTTGAAATAATCAAAAATTAATACCAAAATTTGGAAAATGCTTGATAAATACTTAGAAGATCCTAGTTGATAAAATCTGAAAGATTTTTATTAATGCACGTCGATAACACAAGTCAAGTCAAAATGAAATATTTGGAATATCTAGTGTCAATTTGAAAATCTCGCGCGGCACACTTGGAATCTCTCGCGGCACACAGTTTGAGAGACACTGGTGTAATGGGACACAGGATCCCGCGATCTGCGATGCTTAAGACATTGTACGTTTCCATGTGAACCCAGGCAAAATGATGAACAGTAATATCTATATTTATCTCCACCTATCTTGGTAAAATTGAGAATACTGATGTTCTTAGAAAGTAGTTCTCTATTGAGTCTTGTGGGATATTAAGCCATGGCCCATGTGCATGAGAACGATACCCTGTGCACGTCAAAGGACACTCTGAATGTCCTTGATGGACTCTCCCATCTGTCTTCTAACAGCTATCCAGTGGTTCCCTTCCCAACCTACTCTGAGTGCTACTGAGTCCTTGTGATCAAGCCATTTAGTACATTGTATGCATAAAAGAAAAAATCGGAGATAAAACAACCAATTCAAATAAAACCTATTTCAACTTGAAAGCGATTTCAAGCTTCAGGTTGGGAAATGTTTCAGAACGTAGATTAATCTTTTAGCAATGATATGACAGCGTACAATCTTTTGATATCCTAATTATGGTTGGAAGTCTGTATAGCCTATAAATAGGAACATATTTGATATTCACACCAGCTAAAATTGAATCTCTGTTATTTCATTATAGTGTACTTCGGATTTCGAATAAAATAAATGTAAGGTGTTTTTATGAAGATGATATTAACAGTAAAATAAACTGCTGAAAGTGGAAATCGCAATACCAAGAAGGAATGGAAGGAGATATATATAAATCTCAGGAGGCAATCAGCCATCGGAGATATGCATATGCTCAAAGTTCCACAGCGAATGGACACCTGACATCCAGCCGAGCCATAAATAAATACTAGGTTCCCACGAGCTCGTATCAGTATACGACTGACAATGAGGTAGGAGTGCATGCTGTTGAAATGTTCAGAACATGCCTTAGAGACGCCAGCAGGACTCTTATGCGAAATTGACGCCTTCTGAGAGAGAATGAATCGCCGATATGCGAGAGCTCGGATTGATGATTAGAGCGATACATGATAACGGTGCATGGTGGGCAATATCAACATAGTACAATGGTGTATCTCACGTGACGTCATGGAGCATTAAATAACACGAAGGACAGGTATGGGACCATCACGTTGCACCACTGGATGTGAGCAATGCTCCATACGAAGGACATTCGTGACATTTGTTGTGAAACCACAGCGACTCTACAGCAGAGTGATTTGCGGACCGCTATGGATAGCATGCTCTCCAGGCAAACCATTAAACAACTTTTGCATGATGCAGGAGGAATGAGAGCGAGATGTCGAATCCGGCATCTGCAGTTTCAGTGACATCATTCGTTACGCCATCTCCACTGGTGTCAAGTGAGGCAACATTGGACTACAGAATGGAGGAGAGTGTTGTTCACAGACAAGTCCCAATTCTGTTTCGACACAACAGCAGGCCATTTTTCCACATGGCATCGGCGTTGTCAACGACATGAGGAGCCTATTCCATTAGCCGTCATAAGGTCCTCCATCATGGTAAAACGGTGTGGGTGGCATCACATATGGCACCTGGCCACCTCTAGTCTATGTTTTTGGCACGTTAACAGCGAGATCTTACACTGAAGACATCGTTAATCCTGTAGCACAATCCTTCCTCATCACCATACCTACACTGATTCTGCAGCAAGACAACGCCACTCCACACACTGCACGTTGAACAATGGACAGTCTCCGAGGTGTGGACATTATCTTGTGGTCGCCATATTCCCTGGAGTTGTCGCCCATTTAGCATGTGTGGGACCTTATGGGTCCCCCACCTTCACCATCTCCCTCTGGTGGCGCAGTTGCATGTCTAATTGGATTCTGTTTAGAACGCCATACCTCAGGACACCATTAACCATCTGATTGATAGAATGCCGTGACATCTACAAGCCTGAATAACCGCCTGAAGTAGGCCTACTATGTATTGATGAATATACAATAAACGCACGTACGTTGCGTTCTTACGTTCCAGTTTTTTATCATTTGCACATCTACCTACATGGCTTCCGTCCTGTCAGTTTCTGGGTTATAACATAACTTCCTTCGAGGTGTTGCGATTTCCACTTTGAGCAGTGTATCTTTCAGATGGAAATTTCCATCGGGAATAAGCTTGGAAAAGTTTTCAAGCATGCAACATCTATTAGTACTGATCAGACCCGAATCTCGAGGGGGACGGGACTTCGATTTTTTCCCATATCCGGGTCTGGAACTGATATATACAGACCTCATAATCATTTGAAGACTCGTTAATATAATTGGAATTCAATGTGATCTGTGAATTCTACGAAATTATTGAATTTCTGCCAGATATTGCTTCTTAATATTTGGTCTTTAATGCAATGTAACCTGTTTCCGATTTTGAATAAATAACAGGTAAAAAATATATTTGCAATATACGTAGTTTAATATAAAACAAAAACATTTTACTGTCGTTATCGATTTCGCTTGCTTTCACATAGCTACCACCAGAAAGATTAATATAAAAAATAAATATAATATTTCCTGTTTAAATAATAATCACTCGCGGACGTTGTAGGACTCTGTAGATCAGTTACTTCTAACATGGGAATTAATTTTCAATAAATGAATATTTCTCTTATTCGTTAATAACTCTAATGTTGAGGTGATTAACTGTGCGCAGGTACGCTTAATACGCCTCGTGAGAGCTTTCTACATCGTGAGTAGTAATTGAGTCGTGATTTCTTAAACCTAGAATTTGAAACGAAGGTAATTAGAAATAATTTTGGGACGCCATTCCTGGGACGCCATTTTGATTAAAACAAGCTTCGCCTAAATTTAATAATTGCAATGTTTAATTTTTATATTATGTAACTTAACATAACCACGGACTCAAATTTACTCAGTTATATAAAACGATTCAGTTCCACATGATTTTAACGCCAAGTTTTCTAAATAACTACTTATTTGAAAACAATTCTCTTATTTTAAATCAATTTTTAAACAAATATTTCAATATTACGGTGGCAAGAAGGATTTCGTTATGTACATAGTTATAGAAAAATTTCGTTTATTTAATTTCTTAATGAAATATTTATTCTATTCGAAAATGTCGTTAGAAATATTGGTTAACTTACATAAGAAATGCTATCGTCGGTCAATCCACAAACATATTTTCCATCAAGTACTAAATAAATATACATACAATCAGTAGTAATTAAAAATGTCCAGCATAGATCAAAGATCACATTGTAATAAAATGGCGCGCCGGACAGCAAAGCTCATAATTTCATTCGAGGGAATTGGAGTCAACAGTAATGATGAGAGGAAGACTGCGAGAGTGAAACAAGTTTAACCGCGAAATCGGAATCCGAGGAATACTCTATAAGAAGAATGAAGTGTACAAGTGGAAATAAATGGTATTAGCATATAATAGCTTCATGTATTCCTGATATTTAGTGAAACACGTTTTAAAGAAAAACAATGCGCAAATGTCCTAATATGCTTAAAATTTTAAGAAGTATGATTATTGGTGACAGATGTAAATAATTATTTTAATGATTATTGAAATTTACTATAAAAAGTAATCAGAGAAACAAAGTCAAATTATTAGAGCAAAAGGTTATTGGACGAATATGGCAATGTAAAGTAACACTGGAAGATAATAATGAATTATCTGGAAGGAAGCAACATATACGAATAACTCCAATAGAAATAAAAATAAATAATACTATTTATTCTTCTTATAAAAATCCGATTCTATTAGCTGAAAAGTTTAATAATTATTTTGCACAAATAATAGAAAACTCTGTAAACGAAATTTCAGAATACACTGAACAGAAAAAGGATAAGATATCTGTTTCAATGAATTCGATTTCCATAGATTTCTTAACAGAATATGAAATTAATGAAGTAATTTCTTATTTGCAAATAAGAAAGGCGACAGGAGCTGATTGCATTTCTGTGGAGTTAATGAAAGAAATAAAAAATAACATTTCAGCTATTTTTAAGTCATCTCTATAGTTTATCTTCATATTCTGGATATTTAGAAACAATTCTTAAAAATTCAACTGTAGTACCTGTTTACAAAGGTGGCAAACATTTAGATATTAACAATTACAGAACAATAGCTTTATTGTCGGTATTTTCAAAAATATTTTAAAAGCTAATTAAGATTAAACTTTTAAATTTTCTAGACAGAATTTTTTTTTCAAAATATTAGATTGGGTTTAGAAAAGACACTGTAACAGAGAATGCTATATTAAAATTAACATCTTCAATCTACAGTGCAATAAATAAAAATTTTAAAACAGCAGTAATATTTTTGGATATAAAGAAAGCTTTGATTCAGTTTCAATTGACATATTGTTACATAAACTTGAGAAAGCAGGAGTTCGAGGGTCAATTTTAATATGGTTTCAGACTCATTTAAAAAATAGTACTCAAAAGGTTAAAATAGGAAATTATTACAGTAATGAAAAGAAAATTAAACATGGTGTTCCGCAAGTGTCTGTATTAGGTTCGATATTATTTAATATTTTTATAAATGATTTTTTAACCTGGAACTAAAAGGAGAATTAATAACATTTGCTGATGATACTGCTCTGATATATACAGCAACTACTGATAATATTTTGGTTGAAAAATTAAAGCAAGATTTTATGGAATATCAAAAACTGGTTTATAAAAAAGTAGTTGTTTCTAAATGTAGAAAAACAAAAAATATATATATTTTTGATTGAGAAAAAATCAAAGAGATAATTTGAAAATGAAATTATTTTATCATACATTTAAATGTATCAGTACTGGTTGTTCATGCAAGCCACTAGAAAGTGTTGAGTGATATAAATACTTAGGAGTACATGTTGATAGTAAATTAACTTGGAATAAACACATTGATTCTTTAATAAAAAAACTTAATACAAAATTACCACAATTATTGTATATTAAAAATTTTATAAATATTACACTTTTAAAACTAATTTATAATGAATCGGTTGAATTTCATTTAACATATGGATTACTTTTTGGGGCTGAGTATATCTCAACAATATTAAACCATTAATTAAAACTCAAAATATGATAATTAGATGCATTTTAAGGAAAAGAGGTTATGACTTTGTTAGACACTTTATAGTGAATTGCATATATTACTTTTAAGAAAATTATATATATACAATATCATTATATATCTTAAAAAGTACTGGATTGAAAGTTATGTTATACATATAAATTGTAATACAGGAATAGCTAAACACGTAAATCTTACTTTACCTCTTCCTAAAAAAAACATTGTACAAAAACGTTATATATATTTCGCAGCAATAATATTTAGTGTTTTACCTGGAAATATTAAAGATGAAACAAACTTTCACTCTTTTAAAAAGAAGTTGGAAATCTGGATTTTTGAATACAATGATACAGGAAAACTTGTTTAAAAATTTTAATATTCATTATTTTTGGTTGGTATATGTTTATGTTTTTAAATTTCTGTCTTTCATTATTTTAAAGTAGAATGTAAAATGTTTTCACATCTACAATATTTGTATTAAATTTGTTGCCTATTTCAAAATGTTTTATTAATTTGTACAAACCCACATGCGAGTTACTTCAACTCTTGTGGTTATTTTCAATGTTCCTAAAATTGAAAAAATAATTTTAGAG
This sequence comes from Ryuthela nishihirai, assembly GCA_038380435.1. Classification (NCBI taxonomy): domain Eukaryota; kingdom Metazoa; phylum Arthropoda; class Arachnida; order Araneae; family Heptathelidae; genus Ryuthela; species Ryuthela nishihirai. The sequence continues at coordinate 3,510,676 of JAWZYU010000041.1, forward strand.
AATATGTTATAAAAAATTCTGATATGAAATTTATAACTTGTCTATTCAATGGGAAAAAATGTCTATGTAAAAAGAAGATGTCTCTGTGAGCCTCAGTCTAAGAAACACCATGTATCGCTGATTGTTAGAAAACAACTATCATAAAGTGTATAAAGACTGGAACAGTGAAGGAAAGACAACCTGAAAATACAATAATTCTGATGGGTAACAAGATGAGAGTACGAGTTGTCAGTGACCTAACCGTTAACCATAACCCGTTTCCAGAGACAACTCCATAAGCGAGTGACTCCCGTCATTCAAGGGACGTTGCTTTTACCTATATTTCTTTGCTTTTCGTTTTGACCTTTGTCGGTTGGTCGGTTTATGGATTTGACAAAATGCTGTTCCACTATAACTTTCGAACGATTGGAGAAACTTAATGATTTCTGTGACAAATGAAAGCGAGGAGTGTCATAGGCTATAAAAAAATCGTCCTCCATGCTTTCTTTCTCCCTAAAAAGGGGAAATATGAAAACAATTGTTCTGCTATATCACCAAAACGTGAATGCCCAAAGTAACACACTATACCTCAAATGAAAACTTCTGACACGGAAAATTCTCGTAGGTCATTAAAAACTGACCTGTCATGATTTCTTCCCAACTAAATAAAGGGGAAATTATAAAAGTGATATTTTCTACTATATCTCCAGAAAGCGACTGCGGAAAGTAGCAAGCTATGTGTCAAATGAAAGCTTATGAAGCGAGGGAGGTCATAGGCTATAAAATATCCCCCCGTAAAAAACGGAGAAATTGAAAGTCGTAACGTGCATCATCACGTGATCTAGGCAACTATTTAAGGCTGCTGCTCGTCAGTAGTGTTGATCACAATGGGAAAAACAAAGGATATTTCGGAGTTCGATAAAGGATTGTTGTGGGTGCTCGTCTGACTGGAGCGACGATTTTAAAACAGCAGAAACGACTTGTTTCTGAAAAGGTGAGATATCTCGGGTTTTTAATCAGTGGAAAAATAACCCACATTGCTTCTCTAAGAGGCGTAAGTGTGGTGCAACTACAAGCTGTCAGGAACGAGATCGCTGTCGTCTGAGATCGCTTATATGGAGAAACAGGACTTCCTGTGTACAGCAGTTGACCGAAGCATTCAGTGAAGGCTGTTCCCGACACATATCTCAGCGAACTATGCGCAGGGAATTGAAAAGGATGGGTATTAGCCTATATGGAAACCACTGATTTTTCCGAAGTCGTCTACAGAGGTGTCAGGACCACCGTGACTGGACACTGGAAGTCAGAAAAAAAATAGTGTGGTCCAGCGAGTTGCGATACACCTTGTTCTGTACCAACGGTAGCCAGAGAGTTTTTTGGGAGCCCCATGAAGCAACGGGTGCAGCTCACCTTATAAACACAACTCAAGGTTCTGGAAGCGGTGTAATGGTGTGGGGCAGTTCTGTTGGTATGGAAAGGGTCTCCTGAGTTGCTGAAAGGTCGTATGTCCACCAAGGATTATCTAAAAATTGTTGCCGATATAGTCCATCCTGCAATGTTGACTTTTTTATCCAGCAGGTGACTGCTGTTTCATGCACGACAAAGTTACTATCTGCGCGTAAGATGTATTCAGCAGTGGTTCAGCTATCATGACAGCGACTTCCACCATCTTTCCTGGCCACCACAAAGCCCGGACCTGAACCCCATTAAGAATGTATGGGAACGTTAGAAAAACAGATCAGGGAGAAAAGTCCTCTTCCGTCTAATCTGAGACGGTTAAAGGACTGTCTGCTGAATGGATGGTATGCTGGAGATGTAAAGGCATTCCTACACCTGTCGAATGTATGACAAAGAGCATACGTGCTGTAATTCGGGCTAAAGGAGGTCCAACTTTGTGTTGGATAAAGGTTTCGAATTCAGTGGTCGGTGTGTATAGCAATTATTAGATTTCATATTACAATTAAGTGATTGAGAAAAATATTATTATTTGGGACTCAAAAGCGATTCCCTAGCATCAGTTGTTATTTACATATTGAATTAATTCTAATTAAAAATAATGTGGATGCATTTCAATGTTTAGTCGAAGTTTCCTTTAAACATTAGGCATTTCTGAATTTTATAGTTTCTCTATTCATTCACGGATATATCATAGAAGTGTAGTTGATAGGTAGTGTATCTAAAAAAATGCTTATCGCGTTTCCCGTCTTTGCAGAAGCGTTACCAAATTTAAACCATTCTTATCTTATTTCGTAAAAACAATTCTGATATAATATATACTATAATTTAATCGGCTGCAATTTAATAAATCTTAACGAGTTAAAAAGCATATTACATTTAATATAAATGATGTAAAACTAACTAGTATATTATTTCATGCTGCTGAAATATATATTATACATATCAAAAATTCGTGCTACAGGCACGAATGTTTTTGAGTGTCAGAAATCGATCGCACATTCTACTGAGGCAGATATATCTGAGTGGCATTTTTGTCCAAAAGTAACCAAACCACAAGGACCCCTGTGCTCAGATAAGGCTGGAGAATACACCCACTAGACAGTTCTTATCAGAAACGCGGACACTTCCTGACAAAGTAATTCATCGTGTTCCTTAACGTGCACAGGATATGACTCTCCCGCACACGGGGCCACAGCTGAACACCCCATCCTATGGACGGCGACCTTTCCAATGTCACCGATGTCCCCTTTCTCACAAGGAGTAACCCTGATACTATTAGGATTCAAAGGCGGCAACTGTAGATTACAATCCTAGCACCATACCGACTCAGCTCCCCCCCCCTCAAGGAAGTAACCAGCTGTGGTGAGAAGGGTACGGATCCCTTCCCCCGATAATCCACTCTGTTATGCTAAATCTCAAACTTGTTCACTTGCTGTGAAGTTAAAAATTATTTTATTTTTTCAATTTAATTTTAGCTCCATGATTTTCAACCTCAGACACGATATTTAAGTTTTAGTGATACAGATACGTCTGACTGGCACTTTTGCGCCCAATAAACTGAACGACCTGCTCAGGAGACAATATTGCTCGAGAAGGTTGCAGAATGGGACCCACTGGACAGCTCTCAGGAGAAAGATTGTGGCATCTCTTCAAGGCCATTCAGCGTGTTCTTTAGCGTTCACAGACTATGATTCTCCTGAACACGGGGTAACGGCTTAATGTCATATCCGACCGACGGCGCTTTTCCAGCGTGTCCTTAACATTGAAAGGGTATGATCTCCCACACACAGGAGATGTCACATCCAACGGCCGACAGCTTTTCGAAGCCCGTAGGTTCCCCTACTTAACATGGGTAAGATGGGGAGTATTGCGGAGATAAATCACGACACTGGCCCAGGCGGGACTCGAACTTCGGAACTGCAGATTTCGAGCCTGGCACGCTACCGACTCAGCCAACCCCGTCCCAGAAACTCAAGAAATATCCCGGCATCATGAAACAGTTTAATAATTAGTTGAAAAAAAAAATAAGTTTCTCTGCGAATGGGATCAGAACCTATGACTACTGCAGATTGGGAAAGTTTATTGTCTCCATTAGCTGGAAATTCAGCAAACTTGAGATATGTTAGTGGTCAGAACACATGGCGAATTATGAGGATGTTTTAGGTTCGGCCACACTCCCAACGAAGCTTAATTGTTTTTTGAGCTAATTGTCCCATGATTACAGAACATTTCCTGTAAGGAAAATTGTTAGTTCACTAATTGAAGAGTTTTTCAAAATCGAATATTTAATAACATAACAACGAAAGAAATATGACAAAATATTTTCCGTAGTATTTTTTTTTCTAAAATTGACAAAAGCAGAATTTGTTTCTTACACGTATGAGAATCGCCACTGATTAGAGTAAACGGTTTGATGTAGCCAATTATTTGTGTTCACATTTCAATTAATTTATTTAAATGGGTTACATTAAAATACGAAAGAGACTAAGTATATTATATTTAACCTAAAAAAGAAATCATACAATCAAATTTGATTACATTAAAATTGCATACCTTTCCATGCAATAATTACTAAGCTTGTTGCTGTGAAAAAATTTAACAGTTCAAAGTCTACTTTAACTGGGAGTTTATTTTGATAGCTCCTTAAGTTTGAAAATACATTTTGAAAAATAAAAAAAACACACTTAGACAGATGTTATGTCTCTCCCACGCATGGGGCCACGGCTAAATGTTGCATCAGACGGACGGTTGCCATTCCAAGGCCATTGGTGTCCCCCTACTGACCGAGAGCAGGGGGGACCGTTTGCGGAGATAAACGTCAAATGTGGGCCAGGCGGGACTCGAACACGGAACTTCAAATTACGAGTCTGACACGCTACCTACTGAGCCTATCTGTGCCCCGAGGGACTAGAGATTGACTTAATCATCAATGTGCCATGCTTGATAAACTACCGTTCCGAGATTCGAGTCCCGCCTGGGCCACTTTTGAGGTTTATCTCCGCCAAACTCCCCACCTATCCTCGATGAGAAAGGAGACCCCGATTGGCTTGGAACGGATGCCGTCCATCTATGTTATGTTAAGCCGTGGCACAGTGCAAAGGAGGGTCATGAGGCTCGGTGGCTCAATCGGTATCATACTAGACTTATAATCTGCAGTTCTCAGGTTTGTGTCCCACCTGGGCCAGCGGTGATATTTATCTCCGCAAAACTCCCCGCCCTGCAATCGGTCTGTAGGGAACACTGACGAGATTGCGAAGTCTGCCATCCATCGGATGGGATTTTAAGCCGTGGTTCCGTGTGAGTGAGAGACACTCCATTCCATGCATTTTGAAGAACACGCTGGATGCCCTTGATGGGAGGCTACCATTTATTTCAAAACAGATGTCCAGTGGGTTTCCTCCTCCAACCTGTTCTGATCTTTCGGAGTCGTTGTGACTTGGCTATTTAACCTATTGTGCCAAAAGTGCTGTTCGTAGGAAAAACAAACCAACTTTAAAGAAGAAGTTGGATGCCCTTAATACGAGGCTACCATCTATCTCTTAACATCTATCCAGTAACTTAACATCTATCCAGTCTCTTAACATCTATCCGTATAACATCTGTCCAGTGGGTCACTTCCTTCAACCTACTCTGATCCCTTCTGATCCTTGTGACTTGGCTATTTCACCTTCTATGTGCAAAACATACTATTCGGAGGTAAAACAAACTAACCGTAGAGAACACGCTGGATGGCTTTGACGGGAGGCTACCATCTTTCTCCCAATAGCTGTCAGGTGGGCCCCCCTCTCCAACTTCTCTGAGCCTTTGGGGCCTTTGTGAGACCTGGCCATTTCGCCCATTGTGTGCCAAAAAAAGTGCAGCTCAGAGATAAAAGAACTGAAATAGATGATTCAATACAACTGCTCGCAGCACCATCTTGAATAGCGGTTCGTAATTCGCATTTTGCAACTCTCAAAGTGATTGAACATTTTGGGTTCCAGTGCGCATATAACTATTATTTGCTCTGTTATTACCTTATACAAAAGTATGGAAAAGATAGTTTCTCAGATACACAAGAATATTGGAGAAATATCTCAAATTAACTTCTGACATTTTTCATAAAAAATCGCTAATTGTATCGTTTTAAAATATCAAATGTATATTACATTGTGAATGACTGACTTAATGAGTGACTGACAGGGGATGAATACTTTGGGGTGTGAAACTCAGAAATATTACGAAATTCGGATCCGTGGATCCATCGAGGTAAAAGGTCAGATTTAGATATACTTCTGCTAGAGAGCTAAAAATTTTCTTGCAGATATTTTGGGTCGTAGGTCTCGGAAATCTTGCGAAATTTGGATGTAATGGGTCCATCGAGGTCAAAAGTGAAATATAAATCTTCCGGTGATTAGAGGTCTATAACTTTCTGACAGTGAAGGAATTCTATTCGTAGATCTCAAAAAATGTGCCAAATTTCGGATGCGATAGGTCCTTTGTGGTTAAGGATTGAATTTCGATATATCAGTGCTGGACAGCTAAACATTTGTTAGTAGGGCTATTTCCTGCAGTAGAACTAAGAAATAAGAGGAAATTCGGGCAATACTTCCGATTAACAGAAAGCCACAGCTCCGAATTTTTGAAGTCAGCATAAGCAGTCCTACGATATAGACAGTTCTTATATTTTTTATTCTAATATTATTACTGGTGAACTGTTGTGCTAACATTTATATTAATGTTTTTCTATAAATATATTTTATTTCGGAGAACGTTTTGTATTAATATGCATTATAATAACTGTTAATAAATACGAATAATTTTCATTCTAAATAAAATATATTTTTAGAAAAACGTTAGTATAAAATTAGCACAATTGTTCACCAATAATAATATTAGTATAAAGATATAAGAATTTGCTATGTGTTAGGGCTATTAAACAGCACGTCACAAATACTGTCCACTGGTCTTCTGTTATAGGTGGTGTTGATTCAGATCCGCTGTTGCATTCAAGGTGAAATAAGGGTCTTGGTGGTAGTCTAGAAATTAAGTGTTATTGGCACTAATTGACTAATATAGCAGAAGCCGGAACAACGGATTATGACGTCAGCATAGGTAGTTCTAACATTGATAACACTAGGAGAACAAAATTGGCTGCCTGCTATCCTAAAAAATAGCCGTTAATGAAAATCTGGATATCACTTATATATTTTATTTCTATTTTTATTGTGGTCTTTATATTATATATAGAATTATTTTATTTCTGTTTTTATTGTGGTGCTTATTGATTAAGCATATTGGGTTTGACATCCCAATATATGCTTAATCAATAAGCAGTATAACCACCTATGGTGGTGATACAGGCATGATGTCATCAGACTATGACGTCAGCATTAGCGGATTATGACGTCAGCATAGGTAGTTCTAACAATGATAACACTAGGAGAACAAAATTGGCTGCCTGCTATCCTAAAAAAGAGCCGTTAATGAAAATCTGGATATCACTTATATATTTTATTTCTGTTTTTATTACTGGTGATATTTTACTACTGATTTTTATATTAATGCTTATTTAGAAATGTACGAATATTTCAGAAAGAAAATTATTGATAATTATTAGCATTTTATTAGCATTATCATAACTCTAATACATGTGAATATTTTTTTTAAATGTATATCTATAAGTAGATATTAGTACACAATTTAGTAATAAAATGTGTACTAATATCTACAGTACGGATGAACCACTGAACCACAGCCTATGAACTGAGCACACTCTCCCACAGCCTATGAACCACTGAACCGGTAGTTCAGCGGTTCATAGGCTGTGGGAGAGATTCCAACTGCACAAATAATACCCAGAAGCTTATTTGAATGAAAACCGAGGACAAGAACTTCAAGGGAGAACTTATATTTACAGTTATTTGATTTCAGACTGACAACACTTATCGAAATGAATTCAGAAATAACATGTTATCTGTATTGATGTCGTGAATTGTGTTTCTTTTTTCATGCACTGTATCAAATATGCGTATGCCCGACCACATGCGTCCTCTATACGTATCTGACCACATGCTTCTAATACATAAAGTACCTATCAAAATGTTCCCGGACTCCAATTATAGCGCGCCTTCTGCTTGACCTTGGAGAGTGCGCAAAAGTGTATGCGTATTTTTCGCATATTTCCTAATTTTCCTAATTTTTCTCGAATCATACAGTACGGCCCAGAGAAATAAATCTAACTTTGAATATAGCACTTCTAGGGGGGAAAGGTTTGACACCACAGGAATAGCGGCAAACTCCATTGTTAACTGGAATCAACATCAATCGAGATCTATACTCTTTGCAAAACAATTCAGATTTTGACATCCATCGAAACGTCTGTTCATTTGTAGAAAACTGGATTCAAAACATCATATTTCATATAACCTATAAAGGAATTCTTCAGATGCTGCTTTGAGGAAACTTTGGTGGACACACAGATATTTATGTGCGTCATACCTACTCCATAACTGCTCAGAGGTATGGGGATGAGGTCCTTAGCCCTACGTAAGATTCTGTGCGGGTGCCATATCGAATGATTATTTACACAAAAGAATAAGAGAATAAACAAATGATGAACAGTTAAAGATAATGACGAGTAATTGAGGTGTCACTTTCAACTTCTCGAAATAATGGATTTAACATAATGCATATAAAACCTTGAAATAACAGATATAACGAATTGATATTGAATATTATGTCAAAAGGTGAGAAACATTTACCTTATATTAACTTAGAGCTCCGAGAACCATTAAATAATAGTGTGCATGAAACCTATAGTGTAAATCTCAACGACTTAAAAAAATCTTATTATTGAAAATATTGTGTGTATATTGCAAATAAATTTGCCATGAAAATAAATGTATTGAATTATTAAAATCATGACAATTATTTGAAATTTGCTGATTATAATTTCTGATGTATAACTTCGGTAGGTATTCTAAACCTTCCCTCTATAGTAGTGATCGTTGTTCTCAACGTTTATCACTTATGAAATTGTACAAGTCAAAAGGCAAATACATGAAAAAGCTGTAAACTATTTTTAAATTCCTGAAAGTGCCACTGCACGCATTTAATGGACTGGATGTTTTGATATTATTTAACAACGCTCACATTGCAAACCACAGACTTTAAACATTACGCCCTCTATGGCACGTGGAACTATAATTAAGCGGATGTTTCAAATTATCTTAAGAGATGCTGAATTCAGAGTGGTAGTTTATTCTCCTGTTAATTTATTCTCCTGTTAATTACCTTTATATAAACATTTTTTAGAAAATAATATCCATACGTCTAAGAGAAATATCTTTTGAAATGTAAAGTAATTTTGAAAACTCTTCACTACTTCTCACTACGTGCATTAAAGATATCGTCACATAAAATCATGTCAATATTACACAATTTAATCCGCAACACATTTATCATTAAGTATTTAATAACAGCCGTCCCATGGCCGAGTGGTTAGCACGCTTGGCTACTGATCTAAGGGACCAGGGTTCGAGCCCCGGGTAAGGCTGTTTGTGTCGTTTTTCTGCTGAGGGCCTGCCATCCTCTCAGACCTTCTACTATGGCATATAAACTGACAGGCTCCTGTCAGACCTCTGTGGCAAGCAGCTGCTTGAGGGGGTATTTATTATTTTTATTATTATTTAATAACTATTCGGATGTTTATAGTATGGTTATGACAACGGATGGAGAGGAAATGTTTTCTTCATCGTAGTGGAATCCGAACCCACAATATCCTGATGACATGTTAGGTACTCTAACACCTACACTACTGGGCCTTCTATGACCATTTTTATCATGACACTAAAAATAGCCTCAGAGACATTAAATGCTTAGTAAATCATGTCACTGTTAATCCTACATGTACCATTTATATTTAGGATTGTGTTAATTCTACATTCCTAAATATAAATGTATGATACTCAAGTGTATTTGCTCAAACAATTACTGCGTATTTAACATACCCTTTGTATTTAAAGTACGTGGATTTTGAAATTTGCATATCTCAGATAATTTCAAAATACTCTTTGTATTTAAAGTACGCGAATTTTGAAATTTGTATATCTCAGATAATTTCAGAAGTAAATATTTCAGAATTTGTACACATATTACATTCTTCAGAATATACACGAAACCCCACATTTAGAATGATCCATAAATAGAACTATGAAACTTGGTTTTCCATCAATGACACTTTCTATAAGTATTTTTAGATCACACTGCAGAGAGACTCATGAAATTAGTTGCACATACATATAATGGACAGAAAAATGGAAACAACAAGATCTGCGGAAAGCCTTCGGTTTATATTCGGACACTGACGAAGACACGAAACATGCAAATGACATCCCAATATGCTTAATCAATAAGCAGTATAACCACCTATGGTGGTGATACAGGCATGCTGTCATCAGACCATGGATCATGTCAGTGGGTGGTAATGTCCACAAAACAGAGAACCGTGCTTTCTGCCCCTGTAAGGTGCGAATAGGAGTGTCCCTGAAGAATTTAATTAATGTGTCCCTGAGGAAGATGAATGTGATTCCACACTGGCTCTATATATGACAGATGTGGTGATCATGAAGACCATGGCAGGGAGTGAATGAAACCTAGGATGTCAATGACAACACATGGAGTCAGTGGTTAGGAATTCTCGCCTCCAAACATGGTCCTGTCATCTTTCCATTTGAGACAGAACCGTGGTTCATTAGTATAGAGCCCAGATCTCCATTCATGCTTCCAATGAGACAAAACTCTTCCAGATGCATCTATATCATACCGACATAGATAGTGCACTAACAGAAAAATTACATTTTAAAAATAGGTATTTTAATTAAAGTATGAGGTCCTGCCATCCTCTCAGACCTTCTACTATGGCATATAAACTGACAGGCTCCTGTCAGAACTCTGTGGCAAGCAGCTGCTTGAGGGGGTACTTATTTATTTAGCCGTCCCGTGGCCGAGTGGTTGGCGCGCTTGGCTACTGATCTACGGGACCTGGGTTCGAGCCCCGGGTAAGGCATGGATGTTCGTGTTGTTTTCTGCTGAGGTCCTGCCATCCTCTCAGATCTTCTGCTGTGGCATATAAACTGACAGGCTCCTGTCAGACCTCTGTGGCAAGCAGCTGCTTGAGGGGTATTTATTTATTTAGCCGTCCCGTGGCCGAGTGGTTAGCGCGCTTGGCTACTGATCTACGGGACCTGGGTTCTAGCCCCGGGTAAGGCATGGATGTTCGTAATGTTTTCTGCTGAGGTCCTGCCATCCTCTCAGATCTTCTACTATGGCATATAAACTGACAAGCTCCTGTCAGACTTCTGAGGCAAGCAGCTGCTTGAGGAGGTATTATTATTATACCACTTAACATCAAACTGGTGATGATTGTTTTTAGAAATATTTGGCAATTAATTTTAAAATATTCATAAATTAAGGAAGTTGAAAATATGCAAATATTTCAAGACTTCACACAGCGCAGCTCTGTGGCATATATTTAGAGTGATTGTACACCTTACTAGTAATCAATTCGTATCCCAACTAGAACAGAACTTTTCACTCTTTTGACAACATCGTTATAATTTATGGGATAACATTATGAAACTCTGGCAACAGTTTGAACATTAATTGAACGCATCTACAGACACTTCCTCACCACCAACACTACCATACAGACTGGTAGTGAGATATTTTTTTACAATTCTTTTCCTATGAATCCGCTTTAAAATTCCAAAATTCTAACCAGGGCATTGTAATTTATCCTAATATTAAAACGAAATTTTCTGATTTCCTCTGTTCATATTTACACGGTAAGTTTCGGTTCAGCAGTAGATTTTCGAGTAAATTTGTTATCATGAAAATTAAAATTGCAATGTTAATTTGAAGTAATGCTAGCAATATTTTGACAATTTTCAAATAACAAAAGCACAGTAATAGAAATAAAAGTTTGAGAAAAATCATAAAACATATTTATCCTTGCCGCCTCGATGGCACAGTGGTATCGCAATTGGTTCGCAATGACACTACAACTACGGCGGTTCGTGGTCGAATCCCAAGATGCCATTGTTGTTTGTTTGCTTGCTGTTAGTTCTAACTGAGGCAGTGGTCAGCAGTGACTTCACTCTTAGTGCTACATGTCCTTGTATGAAGAGGCCGGTACAAAACAAGGAATAGTTTCTGGGACCTCACTCCTATATCTTTCAAATCAATATATGTGCATGCAGATAACCTATTTGATTTAATTTTTCGAAATTATGCGATATTTCAAACTTTGCAATAATATTACTATCATGAAATTTAAAATTATAATGCTAATTTGAAATAATGCTGGATATATTTGGACAATTTTCCAACAAGATATTTTCAATAATTTAATTTGGAAATGGTAACGTTTTTTAACATTTTCAACTAAAAATGTTAATAAAAATCTATATTAATATAAAATAAAAACACTTTATTATTCAAATTAGGTTAGAAAATATTTAATTTCACTTTATATATTGGTTGGGTTGTTCTATCATTAAGTATACTTTTATGCACCCATCGGGATAAATGGTCAACTAATAATAATTCCAATGGTTGAAACCGAGGCCGGATCTTGGCGAGGGAAATCAAGGATGCTAATAATGGTAAAAGAAGCAAACATTGATTAAACCATTTTATATCTCATGAATTTTTCAAGAAATTCTTTAAGTACCAGTAAAACACAGTGGGAAACATTTTACTTCATTGAAAATTTACATTTTTATGCTAGATTGTTTTTTGCCCGCCTCGTTTTTTTTCCAAATTCGGTCCTGGCTGAGACCCTGGACTAAGAAAGGGGCTCAATGGAAAAACTACTAAGAGATTTATTAGAGTCTCCCGTCAAGATTTTCCCGAGTGTTTTTAACATGAATAGGTTATGTCTTTTATGCACACGAAGGGCTCAATGTCCCATCTGGGAGAGAGTGCCTTTACAAGAAGTTGTGTCTCCTTTCGAACATAGAGCAGAGTGCTTTCTTAGCAAAGGGAATCTCAACATACGTACAGTGGGGGCTTGAATATAGGAACATCAGATTATGTAGCCAGCGCGCTACCCCTTAGTTAGTTAGATCGGCATTTAGTAGTAAACTTTAGGTCTGTCAAATTCTCTGTTCCCGTTTAAATAAAACATCATGGTTTGTTTTTTGTTTTCTTTTTGAGAAAGTAATAGAGGTAAAATAAGCTGCAGACAAAGAAAAGGAGAAAAATAATTCATTTTTTGTTCGTATATAAATTTCTTTAGGATTCAAAATTGGATTTTTTCTTTAATTCTAATAATTTTTGGAAAGGAAGTAGCTTTCCACTTTATTTTATTTTCGTGATATTTGGACATTTTGTAGTTATATCCTTCCTTTTAATAGTGTCTACGATTGGCATGCTAACGGTAGTTAAGTGTCAGGTGGGGATAACCAAAAAAAATTAATAGTGATATAAGCAAACAATGGCACATGTGAGTATATATTTAAATGAAGCAACTCATTATTTGACTACCATTTATGGAATATTTGTCTTTTTTATTGTCTTAAAGCAGTGGTTCTCAATTTTTCATACTTCACGTGCCCCCTGGAAATGTGTATGTAACTGGCGTACCCCTTGTATAGATAGATATAATAATAGTTATAGTATAACAATGGGATAATAAATAAAACATATATCAATGTTTCTCAATCGTTTATGCTTCACGTACCCACTGGAAATGTGTATGTAACTGGCGTACCCCTTGATAAGATAGATAAAACTATAGTTATAGTATAACAATGGGAAAAAAATGAAACATATATTAGTGGTTCTCAACTTTTTATACTTCACGTGCCCCCTGGAAATGTGTATGTAACTGGCGTACCCTTTGTATAGATAGATAAAACTATTGTTAAAGAATAGCAATGGGAATAAAATAAAACATATATATCAGTGGTTCTCAAACTTTTATGCTTTGCGTATCCCCTGGAAATGTGTATATACCTGGCGTACCCCTTGTATAGATAGATAAAACTATTGTTATAGTATAGCTATGGGAAGAAAATGAAATATATATATATATATATCAGTGGTTCTCAACCGTTTATGATTCACGTACCCCCTGGAAATGTTTATATAACTGGCGTACCCCTTTTATAGATAGATAAAACTATAGTTATAGTATAACAATGGGAATAAAATAAAACATATATCAGTGGTTCTCAACTTTTTATACTTCACGTGCCCCTGGAAATGTGTATTTAACTGAGTACCCCTTGTATAGATAGATAAAACTATAGTCATAGTATAACAATGGGAATAAAATAAAACATATATCAGTGGTTCTCAACCTTTCATGCTTCACGTACACCCTGGAAATGTGTATGTAACTGGCGTATCCCTTGTATAGATAGATAAAACTATAGTTATAGTGTAACAATGGCAATAAAATGAAACATATATCAGTGGTTCTCAACTTTTTATGCTTCACATACCCCCTGGAAATGTGTATGTAATTGGCGTACCCCTTATATAGATAAATAAAACTATAGATATAGTATAACAATGGGAGTAAAATAAAACATATATATCAGTGGTTCTCAACTTTTTATACTTCACGTGCCCCCTGGAAATGTGTATGTAACTGGCGTACCCCTTGTATAGACAGATAAAACAATTGTTATAGTATAGCAATGGGAATAAAATAAAACATATATATCAGTGGTTCTCAACCTTTTATGCTTCACGTACGCCTTGGAAATGTGTATGTACCCGGCGTACCCCTTTTATAGATAGATAAAACTATAGTTATAGTATAACAATGGGAATAAAATGAAACATATATATATATATCAGTGGTTCTCAACCTTTTATGCTTCACGTACCCCCTGGAAATGTGTATGTAACTGGCGTAACCCTTGTATAGATAGATAAAATTATAGTTATATTGTAACAATGGGAATAAAATGAAACATATATCTGTGGTTCTCATCATTTTATGCTTCACGTACCCCCTGGAAATATGTATGTAACTGGCGTACTCCTTGTATAGATAGATAAAACTATAGTTATAGTATAAATATGGGAATAAAATGAAACCTATATCAGTGGTTCTCTACCTTTTATGAATCACGTACCCCCTGGAAATGTGTATGTAACTGGCGCACCCCTTGTATAGATAGATACAACTATAGTTATAGTATAACAATGCGAATAAAACATATATATATATAACATATATGTAGCGACTTCTAAGCTCTCACGGCGTACCCCAAAAATTTTACCGCGTACCCCTTAGGGGTACGCATACTCCATATTGAGAGTCTTAAAGAAATTGCGTTTAAGCTTTCACTGTATATTACATTAAATGTTTTCGGATGCATCTAGAAAGATTCATCCATTCAGGATAAGTTTGGAGTTTAGCTTACATATTCGACTTCGAATAAACGAAAGTTAAATTATTTATATTAATTTAGTACATAAGACTACTGGTAGTTTAATTGTTTGCAAATTTCACAAATGTTTTCATGTATTTCTAATAGTGGTATGTACGAAAATATTTAACTCTATGCAAATAAAGTTTGAAAAGGAATAGAGAGATATAGAAAATTTCTGTTTGTTCGGTGCACTGACACTCTCTTTTTCAACTCTTTTTTTTGAAAACGAGATAATAGTTTCGCTTTTCTTCCGTCTGTCTGTCTCTAGATATGAAACTTCTTTTATTTACAAAGAAAAATTAAAAATTCCTTTTATATTGGATAAGTATCGATGAAATATTACAATAGGCACTTTGCGAATCTCTCTAAAACAATAATTACGCCCTCTAACGGTGGAAAAAGTAAAATATTTCAAAATTTAAAACGAATATTAAAAATGACGTGTGTTTACTAGGAATTTGAAATTTTGGTGGTGGAATATGAAAGTTACGAAATTTTCGCTGTCAGCAATGAGTTTGCTCCTTAGACCCAGGGGGCGGGGGGGTATATATAACTTTTTTTGTTTTAGCAGATAATTTTTTGCATTTGGAGATAAATGAAAAAAAAAATTTTTTGGGTTTTATAGGAATTGATAAAATATTATGATTCCCACTTTCAGAATCTTTCAAACACTTTAACTGCGCCCTCTAACGGTGAAAAAGCTTGAATATTCCAAAATTTCAAACGAATATTTCAACGATATAATAGTAATGATAGAAATATGAAATCTTGAAGGTGAAATATGAACATCATGAAGTTTTTATTGGAATAAATGAAAATGATAAATACAAATCTCTTTTTTAGTTTGATTGGTAATAATGAAATATTATAATTCGCATTTTAGAAATACTTAGTAGTTTAAATTTATTGTTATACATTAAAAGAATTTAAACTGAGAGTGAATTCAAAAATATAGTAGTATTTAATAATTATTTATACAGGAAGTATGGGAATTTGAATAGTGAACAAAATATGTTTATGACTAATTATTCACTATCTTCCATTGACAAATGCAAAACATTCAAATATCCTTAATTTGACATTCAAATTAACAAGTTTCAAGTGTCAAACTATCTTAATTGAGTAGACAGCACATTATCAAATAAATTTCTACTTAGCACATTAGCACATTATCAAATATTCAACAGCAGGTTACTTGAATCAATTAATAATAAGAACGACTTTAGGTTTCCAAGAGTAAAAAGTATTTTCTTTAAATTATAACACGACCTTATGCCTTATTTATACCACCTCTGCCTTCTGTTCTGTAGTAGTACAACTTTGTATGAAAGAACACCACCGTACTAAAAATGGATTTTCTCTGTAAGGCCAAACCTGTTCTATTCTTGAATACAATCAAATCACTATTGGACACTGATTAAAAATGACATCTCCATCAAGACACACACACGATAATAATTGTAGATGTAAGACGACTAATCTCATACAACACCAAATCAACTATTTTTATTTCTCTCCAATTCACCGAATTAACAACTAAGTATCCTTTTTTTTTAGACGAATCAAATCAAATCAATCAATTGGCCATTTAGCACATTCTGTGCAAAAAACTGACGGTCAGAGATAAAAACAACAACAATCGAACTACTACTTCTTGTAGTACCGTCTAAAACAAACCGACGTCAATTCTCTTCTGCTAACTTTCAAAGTGAGAAGATGTTTTGTTTTGCAGTTATTCCTTGCTTTGGAGGTCCATTTCTGAGCATTTATTTCTGTCCTTTTTTGTTACCTCTCTTCTTACTTCAACTGCTTTGATCATATATTTGTATACGCCTGGAGACCGTATTCGTCAGGGAGACGTAGAATTATGTCAGAATATTTCATTTAACTTCACGCTAAGGTAATATTCGTAATATTTTTGAATTACGAATATCTTTTCAATTGTTTCAATGGTAACTTGGTAGTCACTGGAAGGAGAGCTGTGCACCAATCCCCTGTGATGATGCATAGAACTGGCCAGTTCTAAGCACCTAATATCCGACCTCGCCTTCTCGTGGTGCAGACGGTTAGTACCTTTCAAAAGAGATACTCTCTTGTGGAAGTGAACGGATGAAGAGGGCTGCCAGATTAGTATGGCCTACTGATCTGGACAACTGTGGCTACTTTTCTTTTTTTATTCTGCCCTGCTGAGGAGTGGTCAACCACACAGGGTCCTGATGCTGACCATATAAACCCACTGGACTGGATAGATATATGACTCTGAGCTTGATTTTGGATCTTGAATTTGCTGCACTGGTGGGCTTCTGTGGAGGGAAAATCTTCCGCTGTGTTTTCTGTTTGTTTGTGGGTTGACAGCCCCAAGTGAATAGATTCACAGGATATGTTTATCAGCTGGTGGATAATCCTGAGCAGAGGTCATCGCAGGCACCTGAACTCTTTGCTTCTATTGGCATCAGCAAATTCTACATTGGTGGAATTCTTCCAGGGTAGATGGCTTCAGCCTTTAGTGGTGGGGAAACGGGTCTTTGCCCCATGTCTGCGATTAGTGGGCTGTTTGATATTGTCGGCATTCCCTCTCTCAATAAACATAGCTTCTTTAAACATCCCACTAACCATTTTCTCTCCATAGGTAGTTGGAATGTGAGGACTCAGCACAGAGCTTTTTCTCTTGATGTCCTCACACAAGAATTCCACCATTATAATTTAGATATTCTCGGCTTGCAAGAGACCAGATGGACAGATAAAGGTCAGATTCTTAAAAACAATCTTAAAATTCTCTTTTCAGGGAAGGACGACAATAAGCATCACCAAGGCGTGAGTCTGCTTCTTAGCAGACACGCTAGTGATGCTCTTCTAGGATATGAGTGCATTAATGAAAGGTCTCTTACAGCAAAATTTCAAACAAGGGTTAAAGACTTGAATGTTATCTGCTGTAACGCCCCCACTGAGGATGCCGATGAGGATGAGAAGGATAGGTTTTACGGACAACTTCAGGATATTTTGAATTCTGTCAAGAAAGGAGATATTCACTTGTTCTTGGTGACTTCAATGCCAAAGTTGGTACTGACTCTGACCTTTGGGAAGGAGTAATAGGCCCTTTTGGTATTGGTAGCTGCAATGGCAATGGGCAACGTCTCCTACAGGTAAGTAAACTCAATGGTTTCAGAATAACTAACACATATTACAAACACCGCGACATACATAAGTACACATGTGTTTCACCTGATGGGCTGCATAAGAATATGATTGATTATATTAATTAACAGCTAATGGGCTAGTTCTGTTAGGAATACCAAGTGATATAGCCGAGCTGAAATTGGATCTGATCATTATCTTGTAAAACGTTTTTTGCAACTTAAACTTAAAAAGTGTTGTGCTAATGTTAAACATATCACCTTTAATACTGAAGCTCTGAAAGACTCAGTTATAGCTAAAGCTTACCATGATAGGTTACTTAGTCATTATGACAGTCAAGGTATGCTTACTACTGAAGTTGAGGAAGAATGAGACCAACTGGTAGAGCTGTTGGGAGACAGATGACAGCCTCCCTTCTAGGTCACCTAACGTGTTCTTTAACATGCAAAGGATATGGGTTGTTCTGTTGTCCACAGGGAACACTACGATTGTTCCATGGCTGAGAAGTACAGACATATTTTGAGGAGAACAATTTGTTTATTTATTACCGAAACGAAATATTTGAAGTTCATTAAGCATGTTAATGAATAAAATACGCAATCACGTAATGGAAAAATGTCAAGAATACATTAAGGATTTCCTTATGGGATAACATTAAGTCATGCTCTCTGAGTATTGATATTTACACCATAGCAAAATATAAAATAAATATCCCCTCAAGCATGTGCTTGCCACAGAGTCTGACAGAAGCCTATAAGTTTATACGCCATAGTAGAAGGTCTGTGAGGATGGCTGAATCTCAGCAGAAAAAAGGACACGAAGATCCTTGCCTTACCCAGGGCTCGAACCAGGTCCCTTAGATCTGAAGCCAATTGCGCTAACCACTCGGCCCACATAAAGTGTAAAAAAAATTCTTTATACTTTGCCAGTTACATGATTTTTTACAATAAACATATTTATAAACCGAATAAAATCAATGCAAATATGACAAAAATTGTGAGCAACTGAACAAAAGACTACGGTTTGTCTACTTAGACTTCGATTTGGATAACGTTGTACAGTTTTGTCATTCTTCAGGTGGTCCATATAAATTTTACACCATGGCAAAGCAGCCTGAATTTATATTAGATATTTTAATGCTTCTTTCAATGAAAGTAAAAATATTTGCTTTCGATGCGAGATATAATTTCGATATTAGATATGATCAAGTCAGCAGAAGAGAATGAATACCATTCTCTTCTGCTGACTTGATTATATCTAATACATAACGATGAAAATCTGTTTGTGTGTGTGTGCCTGTTTATGCAATTGTCCATAGAAGAACTAAAAGCACCAAACTTTGTATGAACGTTCCCTTCATCAAGGGAAAGAATATCAGCTATGTACCTATCGGTATATATCGAACCCTCTGGGGTTAACCAAAATTGGGGTGCGCGCCACTAAATTTCTCGAAATCCCCATAAATTTAATATTAAGAGTTTAAAGTTTCTCAAACTAATTGTTCCTACAATGAATTTGAAGAAAGGAATGCATCAATTATTTTCTTCCTGATTTCGCGTGGTAACATCATTGTTCAGTTTGTTAGGTAAAGAGCACGAGCATTTCTATGGTAATTGAAGTTGTTCTAATTAAGCACAAGCGTAATACGAGTTTCTTAGTTGAATTGAAAGGTTCGAAATCTTAGAATTGAAATCGGAATTTAAATTTGTTTGCTTACTTTGAAAACTATGTAAAGCTAATAAATGTATATTGCAATTATTAATTAATAAATTTTAAATATCATGTTTAAGCAATAAACGTTTTTTAATAATGATAGTTTCTTCGTAGAACAAATATTTTTTGTGCAGCTCAAACCATATTTATTAATTGTTTTGCTATTATAGTTATATATGCCTGGCAAACTGTGTCCGAGAACCGTCTGCTTGATGCGAAATCATTTGAAAATTCGATTTTGTTAGCGGGGCAAAGCGATTTTCGGTTTTGAAACTTCTGAATCGTACGGTACCACAAAATATGTTCTTTAGTGACTGTTTCGAACTTCCTCTTGTACGCAGAGGGAGTAAACTTATACGCTTTCAATATGGCAATTTAACTTTTTTACAAATTGCTGCTTATAAAATCCCCCCCCCCCGATTGGTACAGTAGGATTAAAGGGGATGGAAACCATGGAACCGAGATCGCAGCTTGTGTTTTGTACGTAACAATATATTATTCTTATTTTTCCAAATCATCCTTGAGTTTGTATTTCCAGTGTCAAATGGGGCAAAATAGGAAACAGAAAAAACTTCGTTCTCTTTGAAATCAAGCATCCTATATTCACGAGAGACGATAATCTCTCGTTCCAATTATTCCTCTTTGTCTGGTTAGTCGGCTTTCTTCTATAATCTGAATTTGTATTCCTAATTTTAAATTGGTTAATCGAAGTTTTATTCTCCATAGTAATGTAAAATTACTATGGAGAATATTGGATATTAATTAATAAATTAATTGAAGAATTGGATATTTATTTAATATAAAATAAATATCCAATTCTTCAATTTAAAACAACATTTCTTCTGTAGGAAATTATAATACATGCAATGTTAAATCAGTTCCTAGATAACCACATCTTTTTAACGTTGAACCAAATATACATCCAAAATGAACTAGATTCCTCACTTCTAATATCGTCCTTACTCCCACGTTCACGCAATTTATAATAGGTCAAACCAAAAATTAAAATAGATTCTACTTACTTCAAACATATATATTTATTTTGCTGAAAAATCAGAATCCGACGAATGCTATTTTACCGACACTACTTTTTGGTGGGTTAATGCACTGCTATTCGGCATGTTATCATACTGTTTGAAATTTCGATTAATATTATTTTTAAGTCTAAACTACTGAAATTAAACTTAACGTGTCAGAATGAAGGAAAGGTGTTTTAGATACTACTCTAAGAAGCAATAACGATGATACAATTTTATATTCAGTATGAAGACACCCGAAGAATACATAAGGATATAATTTTCTTATATGTTGGACATATCGTTCGATACATCCGTGATATACCTTGAATCAGCTTGATTTACTTTATTTATTACTATTATTATTACTATATTATTATTTTATTATTTATTACTATTATTATTACTTTATTTATTATTACTACAATTTTACTTCATTGAACAAACAATATTCAGTTGAATTAAAATGATTTATATATTTGGCGGTAATTGAATGTCAAATTTCCTGTTCACTTCTTTATAAATTTGGCGGTAATTGATTGTCAAATTTCCTGTTCACTTCTACTTTCTTTCCAATTGCTTTTCCCACGATTTATTTTGCATATGTCAGTTTGTATGGGTGCTACAACTGCTGTTCCACTACGAAATTTAAACCCTTTGATTAATCACAAGGAGTAATGTACCAAATGAACTCTGTGTCGTGGAGAATGTCACAATGTTACGTAAAAAGTTATCCATTGCTTTTATTCCCTGCAAAAAGGGAATGAGGAAACAATTTTGCTTCTATATCTTTCAAATGCGACTACAGACAGAACGATATATCTCTCAAATTAATACTTGTGAAGGGGGAGAGTCGCAATTTTGTAAACATTTATTTCCATGCTTTCTTTCCGCGGAAAAACGACTAAAAATTGATCCTCTATATCTTTCGAAAGCCAAGGCTAAACATAAACGGTTAGATCTGAAATGAAAACATGTGTCGTAGAGTGCCATAAACAACAAGCATTTTATCCACATGTTTTCTTCTACCCTAAGAACCAGAGAAAAGTGAAAACTGTTCCTTTATAATATTTTCTGAACGCGAGTACTGAGAGAAATGATTTATTTTTCGAGTGAAGGTACCACTGATTGCCATTTAGCACAGATTCTTTCTACAACTTCCAAAGAAGTGGGGAATTGCATACACGATTGTTTGCTATATCCATAGGTGGCTAGTCATTAGTGAATGAAAAGTGATTTGGAGACTGTTCTAAGATGCAAGAAGGTTCAGGCGACACCTAAATTTCCATGATATATACTAAAATGCCTAATCCAATGGCCGAGTGGTTAGCGCGCTTGGCTACTGATTTAAGGGACCTGGGTTCGAGTGCCGGGTAAGGCATGGATGTACGTATCGTTTTCCTGCTGAGGTCCTGCCATCCTCACAGACCTTCTACTATGGCATATAAACTGACATGCTCCTTTCAGACCTCTGTGGGGTGGCTTGAGGGGGTATTTATTTTTATTTTATTTATGCTGCAATATAATAATTACATGAATATTTGCTCCCTAAGACATCTTGCCCGTTCCCTGAAATTGCCTTACATCAACTTAATTATAAGCGTAGGGTATTAGGAGGCAATTTTCAAATGTGTTCAGAAGTAATACGTGAATGTAAACATTTATTCTATTTGACTCTAAATACTCTAAACCAAAAAAAAAATCTAAAAAATCAAATTTCAAAAATCAAAATCATTTAGTTCATATTCAGTTTAAAGGAATGTAGGATTTACAAACTCGTTTCTATTACCAATTGAAAGGAAAATGCAGGCTCCCTATTTTCTTTCAGTTAATATGAATTTAGTAAATGATATTTTTACGTTTTATTAAACATATAAGAGAAGCACTTTAGGTATTTGGTCAACTAGGATAGAAAGGCAGCGAGGCAAGATCGCCATTTTGGCAGCAAGGTCCTCTTCATGTAGCAAAAGAGTGCCCACAGCATAATCCAGTTTCGTGGGTTGGGTGAGGAAATGCAACATGTGTGTTTGGTTGTTCCCGCACCTCAAAACTAGAAAACTAGAAAAAGAAATTTGGCACAAGGCATCGTGTCTACGTCTCATTGGCCGAAAAACGTTTGGAGCAACTGATTTTAGCCAAACTGATTTTCTCCAGCTACACAAGGCCTTGTGTAAAATACGACAGGCTGATGCAGGCGAGAGAAGAAGCGTACGAACAATAAAGTTTATGGCACTTACTGGTCCGATGACGGCCAGAAGGTCAACGACGCTGGTCTCTGCGCTGGTCGAGGTCCCGGAAAGTGGTGGTGGTGGTGGTGGTGGTGGGGGGGGGGGGGGGCAGCGGACACACTCTGCTGGCAGGAGCTCTACGAGGAACGTCCAATCGCAACGATTGCTACTGAACTCCTTCTTTCTTAGCAGGTGAGCACTTATCATCCTTACTGAAAACTGCTTTATCACAAAAATTAGAAGCCGATATTGATAAAAATGATTTCACACAAAAGATGTCAAGTTTTTAACAAAAAATGCTAAATCGATTATAAATCTCATTTATTACATATTTAGTGATATGATTGTATTGATATGATGAAAACTTTAATTTAAAACGTACAATTATGTTATGCACTTGACTTTTCTTTACATAATTCGGCTCGTGCCATTGTCAAAAATTCTTTTAGAGTTTTAAACAAAGTTTGAACAAAATGAGTGAAAGTACACAAAGTTATGAACTTACTCAATATTAAAATAAATTCACAGTTGAATTCTCGACATTAACATTATATTAAACAGGTAAAATTAAAACCTTGTTTTTGGAAATTTTCTAAATTATGTTATGGGATAAAGCCTAAGTTAGGTTAAGAAAAAGTAAGTAGACGTTTAGAATAATTTTAAATTTAAGTATTTTAAGTTTATTTTTATTTTCATGAGCCCCGCACTATTTCGGGTACAAGCTTAAGATCTCATGGCATACCAGACGAGTTATCGCGATCTCATTGTATACCAGACGTTATCACAATCTCATGGCATACGAGACGAGATCACGAAGATTTAGGAGAGAGTTACTGAGTTAAAAAAAGGGATATATTCCTGTAATCGCCGATAATTGCATTTAAAAGAGCAAAATTAATTTAAAAGATTTTTCCAAAATTAGAATTAAGTAAATTTTGTCTGTATTCAGTAACGCATATTTTTACCAGCCAGACTTTTTATTTTCACACTACACTTTTAGACTACTACAAGACTAGGCTAGGACTACAGACTACTACAAGAATCAACAGTGATAATAAAATTCTACATTTAATATAAAAACATCCAATGAATGCATAAGGATAACCATTTGTGCATTTTGTAAAAATGGTTATCCTCATGCATTCATTGTCGTCGAGATTCTGCAAATGCCTATATCTGAGAGTTTGTAATAAAAACTATTTTTCTTAATCTTTTTGGACATATCATTCAGATATATCCGTAATATAACACCTGAGAATCATGATATCGTCAATTATGACTGAACGAATGATTTCATTTTCTCCTTTGTGTTTAATAGAATTAGTGGTAGTTTTGAGTAAAATTTTATGAACCATTTTTACTTATTTTCCTATTGTTTTTCCTTCATTTGTTGTTTTCTCAATATATGTGTTTCACAAACGATTGTTCCAACATATATTCTCCACCCTTTGACCAATTGCAACGAGTTTGCTCCGAATATGCTCATAACGCTGGGAGTCTAAGAGACTATCACAAGGAATTCTGATCCCTGAAAATGGAAAATATCAAAACCATTGCGTCCCAGCTTCCAATTTAGAGTAACGAATCAATGTAAAATTAAAGCTTGTGAAACCGGTAGTGTGATAATGATATAAAGATATATTTCTCTTGCATTGTTCCTTAGAAACGAGGAAAGGAAAATTAACCTTTGGTATAATTTTTGTATCTTTCAATAACGAAGGCCAAAAGTAAAAACTAAGGTGTCAAATGAAAGCTTGTGACGTGAGAAGTGTCAGACTACAAATTTCACCCATATGAAGTGGCTAAACGGGTGGGGGTCAGAAATTTACATACCAAAAACCACTTAGCTGGAAAACATCGGATGAAATAAAAATTCACTTGGCGGAGAGAGAAATATACGAGATTTGAAACTAAATTTAATATAATAATTTAATTTATTTTTGTTTCCTCCAAATTTAACATCTTTATGTAACAGAATTAGAAAAGTTTAAAAAAAAAGGATCAACGCATGAAACTGTCTGTTTCTTCATCTTAAACTTTTATTTTTCTTCTTTTACAATTATGTGGCTGCGTTTATCCTGTAAGAGATTGAAAACCTCATTTAATAGGAATATGTTGGTAGAATCGCCATTAAACCGATATAAAACCTCTCGTATCAGCAAACGGAAAACAAATTATTATTGATCTTTGAAATTTTTGGGATTTTCATTCATAGCACTAGGAAGAAAAGATTAAAAACTCAAAAGGTAAAAAAAAGTGTCTAAAGAATTATTTAATTTTTTGCGGGTTTAAGTCAGGAAAGGAGTTATATCGCAACATCACATCAGAATAATTCAATTAGAAATAACTAAGTGAAATATCGTAATTCCTGAGCAAGACATTTCCGTTTTGCGCTTCAAAAAACAACTCCGAGACTAAATAGTTCAAACGCCAGGTGCGGATCTTTGGGATGGGTTAAGCTATTTATAAGGCAAAGGAATAAATAAGCTTATATGCTTCACGCACTTTAAAGAAATTTTAAAGACCACTAAAGTGGAGAGGGAAATGTTACACTGCGGTGCAATTACTATCTCGTGAACTATTTTCTGGCTCGCTCAAGTCATTCCCCCCACTCTCCTCTATTTCTGTACTACGGGTCTGCCAGTCACTAAGTCTTGTTAACCTATTACTGGAATACTAGCTATCTGTCGCCAAATGTTTGGCGCGAAAGGTCTGTCCATTGATATTTTTCCCATCGATAACGAACCACTTTCTTCCTAAAATCCATCGATAATGTATGACTGAATTTGAAGCGTTCAACGTAGGAGACATCAGAACCCGCAGAGATTTAGAACATTTGCGGTGGTTATAATCTAGACCCAGAAAAGCTAGGAATCCGATCTACTAACCTAACACAGGCACACAAGGGAGAACAGGACATGAAAGTTGGGACCAATTGATCACGTACCTAAGAAATTGACACAAAGCCACCAACGATGAAACTTCCGCCACCAACGAGGTCATGGAGGTACCTGAAACACACGCCCTGCCGGATTTCCCATAAAACACATTTGCCAAGGGACGCCAACCTTCAAGTGTTGCATTTTGTTTATTTAAGTATCAACAAAAGTACGTCCTTTTCAGTTCGTAGAAAGATTTAAATCTAGTTCCAAATATTAATGGTTTTAAGTGCCAATGAAATAACTCTCTCTCCTATCAATCGAAAGTGAACGCTTATAGGATATGGATGGTGAGGTATCGTAACGTACATTAAATATACTGAAGCATTTTCATATTAAGTAAATGAAAAACCACATTTAAAGCTATATACCTTTAAAAATATGAATTTTACAGAAAACTATCCCGTGAGATAAATTGTAGATGCCAATAAAATTTATAGAAATCGCGATTTCAGTCTTTGTGGGAAGGTTCCTTAAAACTCTATTGCTGATTTTATCCCATCCAGTGGCTTTTGTTGTTTTTAAAATGGAGATAATTCCACGCAGTTCAGAATAGGAAGCAAACTTCAGACTCGAGTTGTGCTGTTGAGTGTTAAAATCTCGGACTGTTTTATTAGTGGAAGAGATGAAATCCTCGTCACAGGGTTCATCATTTGGCATAAATTGTTTTCCTAAACAGGAAGCGAATGCTTCTACTTTGTCCTTATTATCGTAGACTAAACCATTTTCTCCATGGAGAACAGGATTTGTTTGTTTCTTCCTTTAAGAGCTGAGATCATTTTCCAGAGTGAACTGTGTTCTAGATTAAGCGAGCTAAGCTTGGCCGCCCATCAATCATTCCAATCCCACGTCCTCTGCCAGATTTTCCTGTCTTTTTTCTTTTTTTTTCTATATCGTGTGGAAGGTTTTCAGGTTTGAGTTCCCTTTTATGCACAGTGTTTTATATTTATAAGTGCGTCTTGAATTGCTCCTTTGCGATTTGTAATTTCAGCATCCAGATTTATGTGTTTGACTTTTTTTAATATACCAGGGACTATTTTATTAATAATAATACGAAATCTATTCCAGTTTACTTTTTTGTAAGTAGGAAGCTCCCGTGTTCCCTGCAAGTCTAATATGAGCAATACCAGAATGATATCTGATGAGAGTTTTTTTAAAACTTGCAGATGATAGTTAGGAATGAAATTTTTTTGAAGAACAATGTCCAGCATGTACGGTCTAAAATGACTGACATGGGGAAAGTAAGTAGGGTCTTGTGTGCATCCACTATTATGCCATTTCTAGAGGAGCAGCTAAATAATAATCTACCGTTTGCATTTAATCTTTTACTATGCCAGCTAGTAAGATTTGAGTTTAAACCCCAGCCACAAGCGTTGGGAATTTATTTGAAAAGACAGAATCCATATCTGCAGTGCAGAGAGGAGCATTCAGGTTTGTATGCACGTATTCGCAGAATATGCCTATATTGTGGATTTTCAAGACAAACAATTGTGGTTTCCAGAGTGATAAGGTTGCCAAGAGGAAATTCGCACTGCTTGAGATATATTTTGATAAGAAGAGCCGTTCCTTCTCCTTTGCTATGAAGTCGGTTGGTCTGATAGTTTAAGGGTTCTCGAAGTGGGGTACGCAGTAAAATTTTTTGGTGTCGTTGTGAGAGCTGAAAAGTCGCTAGATATATGTTATACACATATATGTTTTATTTTATTCCCATTGTTATATTATAACAATCACATAACGTTTATCAGATAACGTTTCGAATAAGTATATCAGATAACGTTTCGAATAAATATATCAGATAACGTATATCAGAAAACGTTTCGAAGAAATTTCCGTCGAAGAAATTTTCGTTTTAAAAAGAATTTCGTTTCGAACACATTTCCGTGGGATAAATTTCCATTTCGAACAAATTTCAGATTCTAATAAAATATTCATTAGGAACACATTTTCGTCGAACAATTTTCTGGATACCCGATAAGCCAGATGGGAGAATGTATGCGACGTGAGATGCTGGGCCAAGGTCAGATGATCGAAATATGGGTAACGACATCACTGCCCGCATATATTCCGTAGAGTGGTTGGATCACATATGCAACGAAACTTGGATACGGATTAGATTCGTTCAACTCCTTGAAAAGGAAATGTTTTATTTCTCAAGTTAGAAAAACCAGATCTCTTTCTTCGTAAATTGGAGGATTCAATCTGATTCTGATTGGAGATAAGGTTTTCGATGGATTTCAATCCAAGTACGTATTACTCTGCTGACTAATTTGGGCAATGCACAATATATTATGATTGTGTCAATTGAAGAAAGAACCGTTTTCTTAGTGCACAGTGGCGTATCCCAGGAACAGTACACAAAGTAGAATAGTCAGAAAACTTACGCTAAAAATAAACGATTAACGTTCTCTCCATCCATGGCCACCACTTTGACTACTACTAGAGACGAAACCCGCATTTAAACGCTCTCAGTGGATAAACGAATAATGCTAACGAAGATAGAGAATGTAACCAGCAACGAAAATGTGATGTTAACCTTGATAGCAGATAAAATCTTGGATTCAATATGATATACAGAATCATGAGCAAACATTACTGCATTATTGGTGGCTGATATCAGTAAATAAAAACTTTTGATGTATTGGATAAAGAAATCCAATTTAAACGTTGAATGATGATATTCACTTTAAGAAAAAAAGATGCTTTGGAATAAGGACGCAAATTAAAAAAAAGAAAGAAAAACTTTTGTGAAGAAAGCGCTCTTTTTGCTGACAAAACAGATATAAGCGAATTTATTGGAATGTTAGTAGAAAACTGGAATTAAATCTGTTATAATTTCAGTATTGGAGATCACGAAGTTCGCGAAGTGACGTATAGGAAAAAGAGCGTCTTCCCTAATTACCGATTACTGCATTTAGAAGAAAAACTGAACTCAGAACAAGTTGCATAATTTGATTTACTTAAGTTGCTGTCTTATATTTATTACGGCATAATTCTCAGAACTGCTGAATATTTTTTTCACAGTATAATTTTTCCAGTTCATTTTTAGTTATTAATAAGAAATGGATTGATTTCTATTATTCGTAAAAATATTTCGGACCTCAAGCATTGCAAAACCTCGACACATTAAGTAGTCAATATAGATGGATGCTGAAAAAGATTTGCGACTGTGGATAGAACCTTTGTCCTCAGAGCTTTAACTATGCAATTAATAAAAGTGAAACATACTAATGGTGAAATAATCTACTGAAATCTTATTACCTTCAGGGCAAGATAGGTCTCCTGAAATTTCTGTTCAGTTTATAAATCAATTTTGTAATCTTCCTTAAAATAACTACTTATCCAGTTAGAGATTTCATCATCGGAATGCTTTACTTCATATTTAATTTTTACGCCGCATATAAGAGAATTGGTACTTTTAGTCCTTTAAATTGTGTATTTCGGTTATTCACTAAACAGACATATCCTTGGAAGAGAAAATTTCTATATAGCCCATTAGAATTAATTCAAAGTTTCGTCATTCATAAAAAGTCTGATATGGATTGCAAGCATTTCTTCCCTAAATATCAGAGCAATTAATATTTCTCTCAATACATAGAGATCAGTAAAATCTTTGCATCTTACTTCTCTTCAGACCACTAATGCACCTCCCTCATATTGTCCTTTTTTCTAGTACTCAATAGACGGTATCTGGTCGTTCTCCAGATTAAGAGACGTCGAAAATTAGAGCTTAAAATCAAGGTGGACTCATCACTAAATATTAAATTGAACATTTCTCTGAGCTCCAATTTTCATGTTCACGACACCAGTTGAAACCTTTTCGTCATTAATTTGTGGTGGACAGAAATCTCGGTTAGTCTTGTGTTACTTGTCTTCTACAACATTCGAGATATAATTGGTTCGACGTGAGACAGTTAATTCTCTTATGGCATCTGCCACCGAGAGCCAGATGACGGTCGCCTGCTTGTGTTATGTCTTTCATCCAACATTACATAGGTGCAACATTACACATCCCTTGTTTCCATATATATTACGTGACCATTATAATCTACCACCGGCAACGTACCATTAAATGCTTTCCACCATAATGAATCACTCATATGGTGCCTATCCATTTAATTGTCAAACATTCCTCAGGCGTGCCTAATTTCCGTGTACAACGAACTGGATTCAGCCTGGGTCACTTAGAAATATTGGGGAAGGACTAGTGTTGCCAACCGCCCTGTTTTCAACTGAAATGTCTGGTGTGCCGATTATTACTTCCAACCAGACGAACGTTTTCAGCTTTTCTACCTTTCGATTTAACTGATGCAGATTTTGGACCCAAGCGAATATTGTGATACATTACATCTAGACAGGTGAGATGCATAGAAGAAAAAATAAAGTTATGGTTTCTAAGAAAGATTCCCACACATAAGCATATAACACTGTTTATTATCACAATAGCTTCAACATTTCATTCGATAAAGTCGCTTCTAACAATATGAGTGCTAATGAAATATAAAGGGGTACAACCTGCTTGCTCCTAGGATGAACAGTACTTGGTCCTCTTAAATTCGTTGTAGTGACAACTATTCATCGAAGGTAACGAAATCAATAGACCTCGTTCGTCGAAGTGAGTTACGAAGTTGGCGTTCAAATTATAAGGGCTTATATACGTTCTTAGTTTTAAATGAGTCTCAACCTGTTAAAAATTCCACTGTATAAACCTCAGTCAAATATGCAATTAACTAACAGCATTGGTATTAATTAGAGAAAGCTACTACAGTACACGAGGTGGAAAACGAAAATACAGAACAATGATGTGTGAGTGTCTACAAAGGCCTGCTAAAATCCCATAAAGGAGGAAATAAATATAAATTCAAGAAGCGTGTTTGAAGAAAGATTAAATTTTTTCAAAATTTATTATTATTTATTTTTTGAAATAAAGTTTTGTTTTTTAAAGAACATTTTTTTGTTTTAAATATCCTAACAATTCACACGAACGCATCCTTTGATGAATATAAGGTGTGTGTCCTGTGATGAATATAATGTGTATCAGTCACTTTTCGTTATATGGCAGGTCGGATTTCATTTTAATAATAAGTAAAATATAGCTACTTCTTTTTTATCTTATATAATTATAATACCAAAGCTTGAAACTAACTATACATCCCAGAGGCGTGTAATGTTAAATAAACAAGAAAGCCAATATTGCTGTGTGGATTGCCGGCTTATTACAGTTTAAGTGAGTCAACGATGCATGCTAGTAAAGAATGATGTAGTAAATATTAAAGACTGAGTTATAGCAACGAGCACTATGTGCATCTTGAATCCTGTAGTTAAGTGAAAAAGAGACAGAACCTCTTAATTTCTTCTTCAGTGCTGTATATGTTCAGGAGTTCGGGTGCACGGTTCAAAGCTTCACTGAAGAAATTGATCTTGACTCCATCATGGGATGAAGGCTTGACTTTAAGATTAATTTCGAAAAACTCCTTTCACGTTACATTGAAATGACCGGGATGCCAATCAGAAGGAGACTACTTCCATTTTGAAAGCTTAGTTAGCGTCTTCAGGGTTGGATTGGTTTATCTCCGAACATCACGGTTTTGTCCACAATGGGCTGAATGGAGAGTTTAAAAATAACCCGTGGGCTCAGAGAAGGTTTCGGTGGAGGAGATCCACCAGACAGCTCCTAGGAGGCAGATGGAAACTCCTGTCAAGGCCATCCAGAATGTTCTTTAATGTGTAAAGTGTATGGTTCTCTCCTGCAAACGGAACCAAGATGTAATGCTCCAACAGATGGATGACGACCTTCCCAAACACATCGGTACGTGTTTTCAGCACAAGAAACATCCATACGTTACCTGGGACTCGAACCCATATCTTTCTTTTATCAGTCGCCAAGTGCGTCATTTACCAAATTTTAATAATCTTTGAGCAGTTTTTTATGTCTGCTACTGCTACTGCTGTTCAAATTTCGAACTTCAATAATTCTTCAAATTTTGAAATAATGTGGTTGAAAAGTAAACTATAATCAAAGAGCTAAAACCTTATGACATTATGCAAATCGAAGCAACTGCAGTAAACTACGGCGCGTGTGAAGGTCATGAGACGGTATAAATGACACGTGATCATGTTAATCAGCGTTATTCTCATTCTTCAGATGGAAAAACAACGGACGTAAGTGATGTTGACAAAGGCCAAATTGAAATATACAGATGACTGGGCCAGAGCATTTCTGAGACGGCAAGGCTTGTTGGGTGTTCATGGTCAGCCGTGGTTAGTACCTTCAGAAAGTGGTCCGAGAAGGGAAAAACCACGAACCGCCAGCAAGGTGTGGTCGACAACAGCTCATCGATGCTAGAGCCGAGCGAAGGATATCCCATAGGGTACGAGCCAACAGAAGGGATACTGTGGTGGAACTCACCCGTAATTTTAATGCTGCTGCTGGAGTAATGTATCACAACATACAGTACATCGAACCCTGCTGAAAATGGGGTTGCGTAGCCGCTGTCAGCTCCGAGTGCCCATGCTAACTTCAGTTTACCATCGAAAGCGCCTACAATGGGCACACCAGCATCAAAACTGGACCTTGAATGATTGGAATAAAGTTGTGTTGTCCGATGAAACTCGTTTCCTGTTGCACCATTTGGACGGCCGTGTACGTGTGCATCGTTTACCTGTGGAAGTGCTGGCACCATGATGCACTGTGGGACGAAAACAAGCCAGTGGAAGAAATGTAATGCTTTGGGCAATGTTCTGGTGGGAAATCTTGGGTCCAGTCATTCAAATGCAGGAAATTAGGACGATTACCACCTACCTAAACATCAGTGCAGACCAGTTACATGTTTTCATGGCAACAGTATACCCGTCTAGTAGGGCCTTCTTTCAGCAGGATAATGCACCATGCCACACTGGCAGGATTGTTCAAGAATGGTTTGCGGAACACGAGGAAGACTTTCAGGTATTGCCCTGACCTCCAAATTCCCCAGACAGCAATCAATCGAGCATCTGTGGTTTGTGCTGGGACAGTATATCTGATCTGCAGAGCCTCAACCACGAAACTTACAAGAGTTAAAAACTCTTGCAAATCTGCTGCTAATGTGTTGGTACCAGATACCACAAGACACCTTTAGAAATCTTGTAGCGTCCATGCCTCGAAGGGTAGCAGCTGTTTTGGCGGCACATGGAGGACCAACATCATTTTAGGCAGCTGGTCATAATGTTTTGGCTCTTCGGTGTAAATATATTAGACAGATAATTTTATATTTTTTCAAAATTTATCATAGAAGCATATTTTAGAGGCTGCGGAACATCGAATTTGGCTTTCTTCTGATATGACAAAAACTCGGTACATTGTTATCTAGGTAGTATATATCAATTGAAATGCTTAAACTTTCAGATGCTAGAGCGATGGGTCAGTTGATAAAAAAAGTTTAAAATGCCTTTCTCGTCTCAAAACCGTAGAGATAAAAAATAACTTATTTCATTGATAGTGGTTTCATTTTCGGCTGAAGTCGACCATATTCGTTTGAGATCATTACAGTCGCTACCTTGATAATGATGAAACTTATTTCTTGTAAACTACAAAAATGACTTCATGGGCCATATGTTCGAGAATCACTACCCCACAGTATTTAAAGAGAATTAATGTCAAAGAATTTAAACATGTGCCCCTTGGGCTCAACGTTTGGTGATTTTTATCTTGTCCTTTGCTACTCATGCAACTTAATGTACCTCCACAGATGGAGAAGGTTTGGGGATCTTTTATCATGCTACTTCGAAAAATCATAATTAGGCTACATGCTGGAATTTGAGAAAAGTGCAAAAAGGGGAAAGATATGGGAATTCCTTCAATGCCAAAATAGAGGTCATGTTTAAATTTCAATTTGATGCCAAAGGACTCGATTAACTATATGGCGTGAATCAGTGATGAGATGTGCTATACGTAGGAATAGGCTAATGAGGAAACCACCTCAAACTCCAAACGTAGAAGGCTCCCTTAACGGTTCTATTTACAATACACAAAACATATTTGAACTATGTACATTTTGAAGAAGTATTTTAAAAAATCCGATAAATAGTGCATGAACGTATATTATTACTTAACTAAATGAAAAAAAATCGTTAATGTTAAGCAGAATGAACAATCCTAAGCATAGAGGAAATATTAACTTGATCCAGTAGGAGTACGAACCTACGACCTCTGATTCCTGAGCCAATAGCTGTCGACCGAGATATCTTCTATTGATTGCTTTATACCACGGAGTCAGTCATTGCAAGTTTCCTTAACTACAATTGCAGATCCTGGTCGACGAAACATTTTACAGATATAACCCTGAGGTAGTTGCGATGAGTCTCATGTTTACAGGTCATTTTCTGTGCTTCTTCTAATATCGAAAATTACATTTCCTCCATTTGTAAAACATGAAACCTTAGGTTTTGTGTATTGCTTTAACAGTGATTTAAAATGTATAAATTTCAAACATTTCTTATATCCACTAAGTTATTACTCTAAGCTTACAGGAGTATTGTTTGTATAATTTGGGTCACTTCATATATAAAGATAAAGGGACATAGTTTAGAAAAGGTAATATTCTTCATTTTATTCTGAAGTGATCAATGTAATTATAGAGACAATTTCATAACTTTTAACTTACCATAAAAATTTTAGATATTTCAGTACATCATTAAACGAAACGCTAAAATTTCATTTTATCTTATTCTTTTAGTTAAAGAAAGATCATTCAAAGAGGAGTAAAAATGGCTACCAGTACAAATCATAACATTTTTTTAGTGTAGTTTTATACCTCCGTTTAATCACTAGTCTCGGTCTCTTTAGGAAAACGGATTCTAGTTCAGTGACTTTCAGTGTAAGTCGCTACAAATTAACAAGAAATATATCACTAATAATTTTCATAGCAAGTCTTCCGTAACTTAAATAATGTCGCATCAGACTAATTTAGCATCCCAATCAAAACCGGATCGTCACTTTCATTTATGTTATATATGTATTTTGTTTAAGAATTATCCCTTTTGTAACTGATGTAAGCATATCAAATAATTGTTAAGGTAGTAACAGTTAATTACAAGGGATAACATATGTAAAAAAAAACTGATTTTTGTAATCGGAGAATGCAAAAATATACTAATCTCAAAAATAAATATAGCATTTTAAAATTATTTTATTTTTTTAATTAGCAATTTAAAATTATTTTAATTAAAATTATTTTTATAAATATAGCATTTTAATTATTTATTATTATGTTATAGACATTTATGTATATAAAATTAAAAGCAATAATATTTTTATATTAAAAGGTAAGGAGTTCCACATCGGAATATATCCTCTCTCCTAAAATCGTTACGTAATTTGCAGACGAGTCCCTAAAGAGCGCATGTACACTAAATAATACATGCACTCTTTAGGAACTCGTTCATGAAAAGACTAAAGGCCATTTAATTAAGTATGTTAGGCCATGTTATGTCAATAGTAACTCAGATACAGAACTCATCATCATCATCAACCAGCCATGGGCTATATGGAGGTGCAATCAGACTGTACAATTTAGTTTTCCATGCATTTCAGTCTTGAGCTACATCTGCTGAATCTGGTCACTGCACACCAATTCTAACAGGGTACTCTCCGACATTTTATGCCCACCCCCGCTACCTAGGTTTCTCCTTCCTTCTGAGGCCCTTAGACACACTGTTGATAACCCTATTCGCCAATCTATAATTATCCATACGGGCAACACTGCCAAACCAACGGAGTCTCTCTCTGCACGATAATGCCGTATAAAGGAGGTTGCCGACTCCTTTGCCTAACCTAATTATTCCTTACCAAATTCAACCACCTAATGTCCAAGATACTGCGCAAGCATCAAGAATCAAAAGCATCAGATGTTTTCGACATTTTGTTTACAAAGCGTGCAAGTTTCACTACCATAACTAACCCTTGAAAGAACCAAACTATTAAACAGTCTAATTTTAGTCTTTATATGTATACGGCTATTTCTTCACAATCTCCACAGATTCTTAAAAGTCCCGGCAGCAATCCCTATTCGTCTGTTACTCTCAGGCCGCATATCACCAGTATCTGTTACATAGCTTCCAAGAAAATTAAACCGAGTCACTTGCTCAAGAATGCATCCATGCAAAGAAACTGAAGCACCATCTTCCTGACCAATTTTCATCACTTTAGTTTTCTCTCTGTTTATCACGAAACCTACTCTAGTACCAGTCTCATCAAGAGCTTGAATGAGAGAGTTCATCTCATCAACATCATTTCCCAAAAGGTCTAAATCATTAGCATTGTCTAAATCAGAAAATATCAATCTCCAAACCACTTTTCCTACTATGAATTACTACTATGCAAACAGTTTCATCTAAATTCAGTGATCTCTATTATTCGAGTAGAAAAGACAAAAACCGAGCTTATATAAGCACTCAGTTCGTGAATAATCTCATATTTTCTAAGTTTGCAGTCCAACAATAGACCCGCGCTCTTCGATCAAATCACTCAAAACAAGGTTTTTGACAATATTTTATGAAATGATATGGTTATTACAATGTAATAAATTATTTGATTTAAAAAATACCACAGAATGCTAATTTGATTAAAAAAAAATAACTCGATTGATATCTAAAATATCGATTTATTACGATTTCATATCCTGTGAATAAAACAATTCCATATTTATTCTTCATTTAGATAACTCCCTCCTGGAGTTATCTGTTGAAAACTCGAGGTTATTAAACCAACTATTATCCTGTTTGTACACAGAGAAATCTTATCTGGAACTCAGAACAAAGATCATATTATTTCTCAGTTGGGGGCGAGGGATGGCTCAGTCAGTAGCGTGACAGGTTCGTAATCTTCAGTTCCCAGGTTCGAGTCTCACCTGGGTCAGCGTTGTAATTTATATTCGCAAAATTCCGCTTCCTGCCCTCAATTAGAAGGGCGACACCGGTTAGCTTGGAAAGGCCGCCGTCCCTCGGATGACACGTGAAGCCAAGGCTCTGTGTGTGGGATAGTAATACCCTGTGCAAGTTAAAGAACATTTTGGGTGGCCTTGACGGGATGCTATCATCTGTCTCCCAACAATTGCCCAGTGGATCCTCTCCCCAAAACCATCTCTGAGCCTGGGGGGGGGGGGGCCTTGTGACCTGGCCATTTAGCACATTGTGTGCAAAAAAAGTACCGCTCAGAGTTAAGCATGCTAACTGATTGACAATTTGGATTTTTAAAATAGGAACTGCAATTCTATTTTAACTAACTTGAGGAGGAAAGGTGATTTGTATACATCAAGAGATGCATGTTGCAAGATTGAACATTTGCTTTGTCTTGTGAAGAAGAAAGACATTCCAAAAGAGAATGAATTTGATTCTTTTGTGCTGTATGTGATAAGTTAAAAGAAATGTGTTGAGTTCAGGGCCGGACTTACGAATAAGCTAACTATGCTATAGTTTAGGACTTCACAATTATGAGGGGCCTCAAAAGTTCAAGTTTGAAGTTTATACTGTTACGATTTTTTTTCATATATTCAAATAGGGTGTCCATAAAGTCTCTTTACAATTTAAAAAATTTATTAAAAATCAAATGAAAAGACAAACATTTGGAAACTATTACAAAATGAGAAGTAGATATTGAAGTTTTTTTTTCCATCATTTAATACACCTCTTTATGGGCCCCATTAGGTGCACGAAGCACATCAAGACGGAACTCGATTCCTTGCCATGTTCGCTGTAGCATAGCCTCATCGATGGTGGCAATGACAGCAGTAATCTTTTGCTTTAGGTCAGTGATGTCCCGTATCTTCGATCGAAACACGATGTCTTTAGCATAACCCCATAGAAAGAAGTTCAGGGGAGTGATACCTGGTGAACGAGGTGGCTAGGGAATTGGGCCATCCCTTCCAATACACTGGTCTGGAAATGTTTGATTTAGGAACCCACGGACTTGCAGTCCCCAATGTGGTGGTGCACCATCTTGCTGGAAAATGATGGTTGGTTGAAGATCATCTAGTTGTGGTGCCACATATTCAGTCAAAAGGTCAAAGTAAACATTTGCAGTAATTGATGCCTCGTTGAAGAAAAATGGACCAAGGATTCGATTGCACATGATCCCACACCACACATTAACCTTTGGACTATCTCGGTGAAGTTCACTAGTCACATGGGGGTGATCTGATCCCCAGATTCTCACATTATGTGTGTTCAGTTTCCCTGAGACATTAAAGGTTGCCTCACCACTAAAACAAACTCGGGTGAGGAACGTTTCATCCTCAGAAATTCGTTCCAGCATGTTAACTGCAAACTCTTTTCGTCTTGGTTTATCATTTGGCTTGAGTGCCTGTAAGAGTTGCACTTTGTAAGCGTACAATCGCAAGTTCTTGTGTAGGACTTTGTGCACTGTTGAACGTGGTAGTTCTAACTGTCTGGCAGCAGTACGAATGGACGTTTTGAGAGATCGACTAAACGCTTGTCTTACACGATCGATGTTTTCTTCAGATGTTCTTGGTCGTCCACTCCTCCCTTTATCCAACACTGTCTCTGTCTCTATAAATTTCTTGTGCCATGAACGAATTGACGGACGTGACGGTGGATCTCTTCCACACTTAGTTCTGTAGTTTCGCTGAGTCTGCGTATCCGATTTCGTTTCAATAAACCATGATACACATTGTGCCTTCTCTTGAGGAGTAGTCATTTTTTAGAGTTTCTTTAAAAAATACCTCTTTCATCAACGTGGTACCTGAAATACACAAATGCAATGTGATTACAAACTTTGATAACCACTTAGTACATAGAACAAATTTGATTAATATATCACATCAATTGCCTTCGTAATAA
Organism: Ryuthela nishihirai; assembly: GCA_038380435.1. Taxonomy (NCBI): domain Eukaryota; kingdom Metazoa; phylum Arthropoda; class Arachnida; order Araneae; family Heptathelidae; genus Ryuthela; species Ryuthela nishihirai. The sequence goes on from JAWZYU010000041.1 coordinate 3,549,405, forward strand.
TTTTACTTAAATTGCAAAGAGACTTTATGGACACCCTGTATATTATGCAAACAACCGTTCATCTCAGCTTTACAAGTCATTATTATATACCAGTTCTAATATAATGATCCACTTCATCAATTTCATATTTATTTTCGAATATACTCTTCAATTGTAATAATAAATCTATAAATTAGTTCGACCTTCTAAATTTTGGTGCCTCTTAAACTTATTGTAGCTTAGGGCCTCGTAAACGTCTCATAGCTTAGGGCCACAGAAGGTCACATTTCGGTACTGGGTGAGTTGTTTGACGTCTAAGCAGAATTTGTTTCATGAATATGATACGTTTCATTTTTAATGAAACATCTACCGATACCTCCAGGAGGGAATGATCCAAATGAAGAGTAAATAAAAGATTGTTTTATTCACAGGATATGAAATTGTAATAAATCGATATTTTTGATTTGATTCGAGTTAGTTTTTTTTTTTAAACCAAATAATATATTACGTTGTAATAGCCACATCATTTCATAAAATATTTGTCAAAAACCTTGTTTTGAGCGATTTGATCGAAGAGCGCGGGTCTATTGTTGCACTGCAAACTTAGATAATATGAGATTATTCACGAACTGAGTGCTTTATATATCACAATGTCGGATATGTCGGTCATGCACACAATGTCGGATAACAATGTCGGTCATGCACACAATGTCGGATAAGCTCGGTTTTTGTCTTTTTTACTCGAATAATATAGAGCACTGAATTTAAATGAAACTGTTTGTATAGTAATAATTCATAGTAGGAAAAGTGGTTTGGAGATTGATATTTTCTGATTTTGACAATGCTGATGATTTAGTTCTTTTGGGAAATGATGTTGATGAGATGAACTCTCTCATTCGAGCTCTTGATGAGACTGGTACTAGAGTAGATTTCGTGATAAACAGAGAGAAAATTAAGTGATGAAAATTGGTCAGGTAGATGGTCCTTCAGTGTCTTTGAATGGATGCACTCTTCAGCAAGTGACTCGGTTTAATTATCTTGGGAGCTATGTAACAGATACTGGTGATATGCGGCATGAGATTAACAGACGAATAGGGATTGCTGCCGGGACTTTTAAGAATCTATGAAGATTGTATAGAAATAGGCATATACATATAAAGACTAAACTTAAACTGTATAATAGTTTGGTTCTTTCAAGGATTAGTTATGTTAGCGAAACGTGATCGCTTTGTGAACAAAATGGCAAAAAAAACTTGATGGCTGCGCAGTATCTCGGGCATTAGATGGTTGAATTTGGTAAGGAATAATGAGGTTAGGCAAAGGAGTCGGCAACCTCCTTTGAGCAGCATATTCTTGCAGAGAGAGACTCCGTTAGTTTGGCCGTGTTGCCCGTATGGATAATTATAGATTACCGAATAGGGTTATGAACAGTGGGTCTAAATCCTCAGAAAGAGGGGGAAACCTAGGAAGCGGTGGGCACACAATGTCGGACAGTACCTTGTTAGAATTGGTGTGCAGTGGCCAGGTTCAGCAGATGTAGCTCAGGACTGAAATGCATGGAAAACTAAATTGCACGGTCTGATTGGACCTTCATAGTCCATGGCTGCTTGATGATGATGATGAGTTCTGTATCTGAGTTGCTATTGACATAACATGGCCTAACATACTTAATTAAATGGCCTTTTTCATGAACGAGTTCCTAAAGAGTGCATATATCATTGAGTGTACATGCGCCCTTTAGGGATTCATCGGCAAATTTCGTAACGATTTGAGGGGAAATATTATGTTCAAATGTGAAACACCTTATCTTTTAATAAAAATATATTATTTTTTAATGCTATAGACATTAAAAACCTTAAAATAATATTAAATTGCTATATTTATATTTGCCATTAGTATATTTTTGCATTCTCCGATTACAAAAATCAGTTTTTTTTCATATATTATCCCTTGTAATTAACAGTTACTACCTTAAGTAAGATTTGATATGCTTACATCAGTACAAAATGGGAAGATTCTGACACAAAATATGTTACATAAATGAAAGTGACAATCCTGTCATGATTGAGGTGTAAATTCGTCTGATGCGACGTTATTTAAATTACGGAAGAATTGCTATGAAATTTATTAGTGATAAATTTTTGTTAAATTGTAGCGACTTACACTGTAAGTCACTGAACTAGAGTTTTGACATCAGGAGTAAAAATGCTATTGTTTAAAAGGATTAATAATACTACACTAAAAAATGTTATGATTTATACTGGTAGCCATTTTTACTTCTCTTTTAATAATCTTTCTTTAACTGAAAGCATAAGATAAAATGGAGTTTTAGCGTGAAGTTTAATGATATACTGAAATATATAAATCTTCTATGGTAAGTTAAAAGTTATGAAATTGTCTTTATAATTACACTCATCACCTTCGAATAAAATGAAGAATATTACCTTTTCTAAATTATGCCCCTTTATCTTTATATATGAAGTGACCCAAAATAAACTAAAAATACCCATATAAGTTTATAGTAATAACTTAGTGGAAATGAGAAATATTTGAAATTTATACACTTTAAATCACTGTTGAAGCAATACATAAAACCTTAGGTTTCATGTTATACAAATGGAGGGAATGTCATTTTCAATGATAGAAGAAGCACAGAAAATGACCTGTAAACATGGGACTCATCGCAACGAGCCCAGGGTTATATCTAGAAAGTGTTTTCTCGACTAGCATCTGCAATTTTAGTTAAGGAAACTTGCAATGACTGACTCCGTGGTATAAAGCAATCAATAGAAGATATCTCGGTCGACAACTGGAGGCTCAGGGATCAGAGTACCTGACATGACATCAGAAGGTCGTAGGATCCAACCGGATCAAGTCAAAATTTACTCTATGCTTAGGATTGTTCATCCTGCTTATTATTTACGATTTTTTTTTTCGTTTAGTTAAATAACAATATAAGTTTATGTATATTATTTATCGGATTTTTTAAATACTTCTCCAAAATGTACATCGTTTAAATCTATTTTGTGCATTGTAAATAAAAGAACCGCATAGGAAGCCTTCTACGTTTGGAGTTTGAGGTGGTTTCCTCATTAGCCTATTCCTAAGTAGATCATATCTGATCACTCATTCACGCCATGTAATTAATCGAGTGCTTTGGCATAAAAATGAAACTTAAACATGACCTCTAATTTGGCATTGAAGAAATTCCCATGTCTTTCCCTTTTTGCACTTTTTTCAAATTCTAGCATGTAGCATGTAGCATAATTATGATTTTTCTAAGTACCAGGATAAAAGATCCCCATGGCCGAGTGGATAGCGCGCTTGGCTGCTGATCTAAGGGACCTGGGTTCGAGCCCCGGGTAAGGCATGGCTGTTTGTGTCGTTTTTCTGCTGAGGGCCTGCCATCCTCTCAGATCTACTAAGGCATATAAACTGACAGGCTCCTGTCAGACCTCCGTGGCAAGCAGCTGCTTGAGGGGGTATTTATTTTTTATTATTTATTAACCTTTTTCATCTGTGGGTGTCCAATAAGTGGCATGAGTCGCAAAGGACAAAACAAAAATCACCAAACGATGATCCCCAAGGGGCAGAATTTCACATTCTTTGACATTAATTTTTAAATACTTTGGGGTAGGGATTCCCGGACATATGGCCCGTGAAGTCATTTTTGTACTTCACAAGCAATCCTTTTTATCATAATCAAGGTAGCGACTAGCTGACCGTGAACACCCAACAAGACTTGCCGGTCTGATAAATGCTCTGATCCAGTCGTCTGTCGATATTACAATTTGACCTATGTGAAAATCACTTACGTCCGCTATTTTTGCCATCTGAAGAACAAGAATAACACTGATTAACAGAGCTCAGTATCAGGTTTTATTTATACCGTTTCATGAGCTTCACACGAGCCGTCGTTTACCTGCATCTGCTTCGATATGCATAAAGGTGCGGTGGTCATAAATAATGTTTTGGGTCTTCGGCGTATATTTTAATTTTCAACATTATTATTTCAATATTTGAAGAATTATTGAAGTTCGAAATTTGAACAGCAGCAGCAGTAGCAGACATAAAAAACTGCTGAAAGATTATTAAACTTGGCGACTAATAATGGTTTCGAGCCCCAAGTAACGTATGGATGCTTCTTGCGCTGAGCACATTATTAAATGTAGCCGATTCCTCCACGTTATTATACTGGAGCCGATTCCTCCACGTTATTATACTGGAGCTGATTCCTCCACGGTGTTCATTTGAACCGGTCCCTCTGCTTATTTCTCTGGATCCGATTCCTTCACGTTATTACACTGGATCCTATTCCTGCACATTATTATATTGGAGCCGATTGCTCCGATTATTGTAGTGCAACCGATTCCACCACATTGCTACACTCCAGCCTATTCCTTCAGATTATTAAACTGGAGATGATTTTTTCACATTATTACAGTGGAACTGATTCCTCCACATTGCTATACTGCAGCTGATTCCTCCAAATTATTAACTCTGCGAGTAGCCTAAATCATGAGAATTAGGATAGGAGTCAACTTTCCGAATATGAGTCAATTTTTCTAAGAACAGCCTAGTCACTTCTGACAGAGCTGTTCTTAGAACCCAGATTGTGCATTATGTTCTTAAATTATGAATATCAATCAAATGCATAAGTTTTATGCTTATGACGCAAGAGATATTTTATCAGTTAGTTTACAGTTAAAGAATATTAACTAATCTCTCAATAGAGGAGTGATGCACAGGGTGTAATCAATATATAGTTTCACCCATTTGTTTACTGTAAACTATTTTCTAGCAAAAATTACCACTGTAAAAATTATTTTCATAGAAATTTCATTTCGCCTTTCATGTTATTTATTTTCCTTATATAACAAAATTTAATAAGATTCGAATTTCGGTTCTTTATTTGTCTACTACCCAAGCAAGTATATTCGTATTTCTAGAGGACATTAGAATAGAATTTATTTCGCCATTATTATTTTAATGTAAAGGTTTTAATAATCAATTGACGCGTTTTCAACTGGAGCTTAATATGTTTTCAACTATTAGGTGTTACAAGTACGTATCTTAAGGGTACAGTAATCATGAATTTAGTTGGGATGTACAAAAATTTAATCGTTCCTGAGAAATAAGGGATGCTCGATTTCAAAGGGAGCGAAGTTTTTATTTTCCGTCTTTAGCACCCTCTAACAGTGACAACTGAAACGAGTGGATGATTGTGTAAATGCAAAGAGTAATATTTCGTTAATACCTATAAAACAGAAATATAATTTTTCATTAATATGTTAAAAAAAGTTGCAGTTACCACCCCCTGTGAGCAAAGGATAAAACACTTTTGGCAATGTAAATATTTTCTCCCTCATAGTTCACCACCAAAATTTTAAATTTGTTTCTTAAATAACCGTTTGTAATAGCTGTTGTAAATGCTAAAAAGGTAGGAATTTTCTACCTTTTCCTACCGTTAGAAAGACCTTTAAGGATACTGGAATTTCAGAAACTGACAATAGTCCTATTTCTTCAATATATATCCAATCTAAAACAAATTCATTTAATTTGAAGAACAAAAATTTGAATGTCAATAGCGTTACAGACAGACGACAAAGCAAAAATGTTTGCCCAAAAAACAATTAAAAGTGTAAAGATTATAATAATTAAGCGGAGAAAGTGGCAATTAATTTGTTCATCCATAATAACGTATTGAAAAAGGAGTCATCAGAAACATCAACGAAATGAGTCAAAATCATCCAGAAATATGCCACTGAAACGCCTGGCAATTTATATGAGTCATTTGTTATATACATTGTTACGATCGTAACTACAGATTAATCAATTAGCACAGAGAGACTTCCAAATATAAGTATTTTAAGCACAAATCGATACTAACGCTTTCGCCGAACAACAGCACAAATTCCCTCCAAATAATTTAATATACAAATTTTATTTTTAAATTTTCCATCTTGGCATTTTTAAAATATCAACGCTTAATTTTAGAACAATCTAAATTATTCTGTAATATATTTATATAATCTTAATAAAGAAAAATACCCCCTCAAGCAGCTGCTTGCCATAGAGGTATGTCAGGAGTGTGTTAGTTGATAGGCCATAGTAGAAAGTTTGATAGGATAGCGGGACCTCAGCAGAAAAACGACACAAACACACATTCTTTACCCGAGACTCGAACCCAGGTCCCTTAGATCAGTAGCTAAACGCACTAACCACTAGCTACATTGCAAATTGCAGTAAAAAAGTAAATAATAAATACAGAACTTCAAAGCATGGCGTCCACATAGTTTGAAATTTAGTGGGGAAATGATAATTGCGGCCGTGTGATATAGGTGTCGCTGCAAGCAATGGCACGGAATCATCCATCTGTTCCATCTAGATATTTTGTGGATGAGCACAAACCTAACAATTGCAGGTTAGAATAGAGTTAAATGAATGCAATGGAGTAAAAGTTTATATATTTCCGTATTTTTGCGAATATTAAAATTTGTAAATGCGGAACATTATTTATAGCCATTCACAATTCACGATTTACAGGCTTTCCTTTGATACACAACTGTAGATCATTGGGCACAAGTCTAGTGAAATATGATGAAACGATTGTGACAGAAACAGATGAACAGATGGGGATGACATGATTTCGTTTACAGATCATTTGAATGAATTCAATGGACGGCATATCGAATATCTAGAGACGGTTGTAAGTGGTTGACTGAAGGTTGCTAGGGGATCCCGATAATTTAAAGTATGATGCAGATATGGTAGGGCTCTGAAAAGTTGTCCCTAGTACTAATCCATATTGTATATCTCGATGCAAATCCTACATTTGACTCCAAACATGTCCTTTAAAACACCTAATTTCTTTTACCGTGAACAGTGTTACATCTAAACAGAAGTGTGACCAGGAATTTGAAACGGGGGAGATTCTCTTGTACCAGGCGACGATTAGTTGCAGAAAGGTGAGAGACGCAGTTCAAATTTCCGCATGCTGAAAAATAAAAAATGAAGTTTTTTTTTACAAGAATATCTGTAAAGTTCTGAGAAAGGAGGTTTGAACTCCCAAAACTGTCTCCGTACATACTCTCCTGCCAATGAGTAACTATATATTTTGTTCTTGCACAATTGTTTTCGAGTTTCATATATAATTTTGCCTTTTGTTGATTAATTGTCCTATTGTGCTTGCTAACCAATCTTGTCTAATTTTAAACTAAATGGTTCTTAGGAGTAGAGATTTCAATGTCTAGAAATTCATAGTGCTTAATATCGGTTAAAATTTACTAAGAAATTACGTAACTAGTTCCCTGTCTAGTGTAGTGATAGCCCTATCTAGTGAAGTCGATATTTTACGTATTTTCAAAGCCAAGTGAAATGCCCCAGTGCAGTGGTACCCATTTGGTGGTTCGCGACCACGGTCCAAGGGTTTCGCGCTAAAAAATTCTGTAATGGCGCCTTAAGCAATGGGAATTTTCCAATTATGTTCCAAATATATATTTCTCGCGACAACCAGCATGTGCATGTTTTGAAGCATTATAAGTTTGTTTGTGCAGCGATTCGAAACTATCACAAACGTCTGCAGAACAAACCTTTATTCAAATGAAAAAGTCTAACGTCGAAATTGAGTTTATATATGATTATCATATTATGTTAAACATCTTCCAAGTTGTAACTTATTTCATTATAAATGCTACTGATAATTGAATATAATATATTCAACAATATTTGTGCAATAAACAAATTTAATATGAAGTGTTGCAGATAAATTAATTTATAATTAGAGTTTTTATATTTAGACTCCGAGCTATGGGTAGTAAAATTATATAATGTAGAATTTAAACTCGAGTGTTTTTAGTCATTACTACCCTGGGAGATGGTAACATTGTTTTTTTGGTTGAAAGGATTTCACGGAACAAAAAGCGTTGTGAACCACTCTCTAGTGTAAGCTTTTCTATGTTCTATGAGACACAACCATAACTCTGATAGAACATCTAAGCAAGGGACGTTAGTACTGAAGCAGATAGTTAGAAATAAATAATTTTCAATGTTGGAAAACTTCATTATTTTTTAAAATATTTTGTTTGTTCTTGCAGAGAAACTCTAGTAAAGTTTCTGAATTGAACCAGCATGTTGTAGTTATACCCACTCTCAAACAGCAGAGAAAAGCTTAGAAACTTTGCCATTGAAAATCTCAGTATTGGAAGGTCAGAAAGAATTAAACTTGCACAGAAAATTTACGACAGATGAACAAGAACTGGAAGATCCTAACAGTGAACCTGAGGGAGCAACGAACATCATTTTTACATGTCTATGTGATACGAGAAGTAAGATAAAAAAGTATGATCCAGTTCCTCATACTTGACAATCAAGTGGATAATTGAATTAATGAAGCTGTACTATACCCATTGCAGCAATGCTTAGTCTTCTTTGAAAATGATTTGTCATTTGTACGTGGTTCGTCGTGAACCATGTACACGTCAAGATTTGATTAGGAATGAGGCTGCACCTGTGACAGACCTCGGACTGGCAGACCATTAGTTCAATCTCTAGTGTAATAGAAATCCTCCAGGCTATAACGAGAAGTCTCAGGGAAATGGGAGTCGAAAGTGCTCATTATGACAGTCGTCAGCTTAAACTAACAGTGTCCAGAAACCCCTTTAGAATGTTCCAGCACATATTTCAGCAAGCACACTCTATTCAGAGAGGGAGAAACTGGTTCTCTTGAAGCCACAGTTCTTAGTGCGATGCTATGGCCTGATGACATTCTTTGAAAGAGATGAGGTCCACTTCACTCTCAGTTAATGCAAGCATTTTTGTGTTTCAAATGGAGACAAATCCACATGTAATTGTTCCCACATCGCTATATGAAGCTAAGGCGTGAATGCAATACTGAGTTTGAAATGGGGATATTTTACTTTGTGATCACGAGGTTGGAAAAAAATAGTAGCTGTCGTTGTGCTTTGCGGTCAGAGGAACACAATCACTGCAGAAATAAAAGAAATGGTGTCTGTGTGGCAGAATATGGCTTTCCATTATCGTAATGGAGTGTGACACATTTTTTTAATGTGTAAACGAGTCCTATTTTCCACCCCCTTTAATCTAATAACTGATATCCTATTAAATTGTTGCAAGTATCTTCAGCTTGCCTTCCCTTGGAATGATGCCCGACCCTGCCTTCCCTTGGAGCATGCCATTAGTACATACCTTTCAAAAAGTTTTTTTCCAAAACAGATATTCTCTTTTCGGAGGAAACAGAAATTGAAGGCTGTCAGACCGGTGTTCCCTACTGATCTGGTCATCTTTGGCCAATTTTTTTCTTTTTTCCTGCCCTGTTGAGGAATGGTCAACTCACAGGGTCTTGGTGATAATCATTTACGCCTATGACACTGGACTGATTTACGGCTTTGAGCTTGATTATGGATTGCGGATTTGCTGCAGAGGTGGACACCTGTTGAGTGAGAATTTTCCGCTGTGTTTTCTGTTTGCTTGTGGGTTGCTAGCCCTAAGTGAACAGAGGCACGGGATACCTTATATCAGCTGGTGGATAATCCTGATCATAGGCCATTACAGCTACCTGAAACTTCACTTAGCTAGTTGGGTATCACTAATCCTATATTGGAGTAATATGTCACAGGCAGGTCTTACGGCTCTTGAAAAAGTCCACTTAAAAACGGTGGTGCCTAAAGTTCCTACCAACATGGATCACTTCAACCTGTAGCAGTGGAGGAACAGGTCTTTGCCCCATGCCTGCTATCACGGGGCTGTTTGATATTGTTGGCCCTGAGTTTCTCAATTAACCTAGATTCTTAAAAAATCCTACTAGTCATTTTCTCTCTGCAGGTACATGAAACGTGAGGACGTTACGTTGAGATTATTCTCTTGATGTCCTCACGCAAAAATTCCAGCGTTATAAACTAAAAAAAAAAACTCCAAATTCCCCAGACAGCAATCCAACCGAGCATTTGTGGTTTGTGTTGGAACAGCATATCTGATCTGCAGAGGCTAAGCCATGTAATTTACAAGAGTTAAAGGATCTGCTGGTAACGCCTCGCTGAGTAACAGTAGTTTTGGCGGCACGTGGAGGTCCAACATCATATTAGGCAGCTGGTCATAATGTTTTGGCTCTTTGGTGCATTCAAAATTAGACAGATAACTTTATATTCTGTCAAAAAAGCATATTTTAGAAGCTGCGGAGCATCGAATTTGGCTTTCTTCTGATATGACAAAAATTCGCTACTTTGTTATCTAGGTAGTATATATCAATTGAAACGCTTCCACTTTCAGATGCTAGAGCTATGGGAGAGGAGGACTCCTGTTTTGTTAATGCAACTTTTATGTTGCATTTCGATAAAAAAGTTTAAAATGCCTTTCTTGTCTCAAAACCATAAAGATAAAAAAGACCTGATTTCATTGATAGTGGTTTCATTTTCAGATTAAGATGATCATATTCGCGTGAGATCATTACAGTCGCTACCTTGATTATGATGAAATTTATTGCTTGTGAACTACAAAAATGACTTCATGGGCCATATGTCCGAGAATCCTTACCCCACAGTATTTAAGTAGAATTAATGTCAAAGAATGTGAAATTCTGCCCTTTGGGGTTCACCTTTTGGTGATTTTTGTCCTGTCCTTTGCGACTCATGCCACTTATTGGACACCCACAGATGGAAAAGGTTATGGGATCTTTAACTTTCTACTTCGAAAAATAATTATTATGCTACATGCTAGAATTTCAAAAAAATGGAAAAAGGGAAAAATATGGGAATTCCCTCAATGCCAAATTAGAGGTCATTTTTTTCAGTTTCAATTTGAGGTCAAAGGCTCGATTGATTACATGGCGTGAATGAAGTGATCAGATATGACCTACTTAAAGAATAGTCCTTTTGAGAATAGAATCTTCTCTTTTGTACTGATGTATCCTAAAAGAATAGAATCGTCCCATTTGTACTGATGTAAGCATATCAAATCATTGTTAAGGTAGTAACAGTTAATTACAAGGATAATATATATTATTAAAAAAAACTGATTTTTGTAATCGGAAAATGCAAAAGTATACTAATCGCAGAAATAAATATAGCATTTTAATATTATTTTAAAATTTTAATGTCTATAACATTAAAATATATATGTATTTATATTAAAAGGTAAGGATTTCCACATTAGAACATATCCTATCCCCTCAAAGCTTATGTACACTAAATGATATATGCACTCTTTAGGAATTCGTTCATAAAAAACTAGAGGCCATTTCATTAAGTATGTTAGGCAATGTTATGTCAATAGTAACTCAGATACATAACTTATGATCATCTTCATCATCATCAAGCAGCCATGGGCTATGGAGGTCCACCCAGACCGTACAATTTAGTTTTCCAACATTTCAGTCCTGAGCTACATCTACTGCGTTTTAAGATCCTGTCCAATATTGTGTGTCCACTGCTTCCTAGGTTTTCCCTCTTTCTGAGAAGTTTAGACACACTGTTCATAACCCTATTCGCTAATCTATAATTATCCATATGGCAACATGGCCAAAGCAACGGAGTCTCTCTGCAAAATAACGCTGCTCAAAGGTGGTTGACGACTCCTTTGCCTAACCTCATAATTCCTTACCAAATTAAACCACCCCCATGCTTGCGCAATATCATGGGCATAAAATGCCCATGATATTGCGCAAGCATCAACAATCACAAGCATTAATTTTTTTTGCATTTTGTTTACAAAGCGTGCAAGTTTCACTACCATAACTAACCCTTGAAAGACCCAAACTATTACAAAATCTAGTTTTAGTCTTTTCGTGTTTACGCCTATTTCTCCACGCTCTCCATAGATTCTTGAAATTCATAGCAACAATCCCTATTCGTCTGTTAATCTCATGCCGCACATCACCAGTATCTGTTACATAGCTCCCAAGATAATTAAACTGTGACACCTGCTCAACACTGCAACCATTCAGATTAACTGAATCACAGCCTTCCTGACCAATTTTCATCACTTTAGTTTTCTCTCTGTTTATCACGAAACCTACTCTACTAACATCAACAGCTCAAAAAATGTTCATCTCATCAACATCATTTGCCAAAAGTGCTAAATCATCAGCATTGTCTAAATCACAAAATTTCAATCACCAAACCACCTTTTCTACTATGAATTCTGCTATACAGACAGTTTCATTGAAATTCAGAGCTCTATATTATTCGAGTAGAAAAGACAGAAAGAGAGCTTATATAAGCACTCAGTTCGTGAATAATCTCATATTTTCAAGGTTTGCAATTCCAACAATAGACCGCGCAGTTTGAATCAAAGCACTCAAAACAAGTTTTTTTGATAAATATTTTAAGAAATGATCTGGCTATTACAATGTAATACATTATTTAGTTAAAAAAAACTATAAAACCTAATTTGATTAAAAACTAACTCGATTCAACTTAAAAATATCCATTTATTACGATTATTCTGTCATGTTTTTCTGATACGATTGTGTATATATCAAATGTATATATAAAATATACATCAAACCCTGCAGAACACAGTCGGGCATAGACAACTCTTTCTACTGACAAACTTTAATATCATCTGTATAAGTGAGCTGCTTTTGAATTTTTAAGATTATTGAACAATTGAAAATCATTTCTAATGTAAGCTCACCGGACAAAAAATTAGTCACCCGTGGCTGAATGTCACTTAATAGCGCGTAACGCCGCCGTGCGACCGAAGAACAGCCGAAATCTTGTCTGGCATGGATGTACAAGTGTACGGATGTAGTGCACATCCATATTCATCCAGTCTTCCAGCAGCAAATGATATATATATATATGAATAAAAAGGTGAAATATTTTATTTTTTTAAATAATAACATGAATCGTACTGTTTGCCTTTTTATAATTATTATGTACACTAATTCCAAAGTCGGAAAATATAAATCAGAAATGTAAGATTTTAACATTCTTTGATTATTTTCAAGCTGAAGTTCAACAATAGCATTAAATGCATAGGCCAGGCTGAATACCAGGTGTGATGAACATCCTGAAAAGCGTATGATCCCTCGCATTAGTACTAACAGAACTTGTCTACTTGAAGATATTTCAAAACTCCGAAATTACATCCAGGCCCGGATTGACAATAGCCTCGAGAGAAAAAAGACTGGAAAAATATAAAGTTGGGGGGAGGAGCCAAGAGACTAGATTACCAATGCAGTGTAACATTTCCTTCTCCTTTTTACACATCTTTAAGAAATTTTTGAAAAATGCATTAAATATAAATAAGTTGAATAATTTTTTCCTCTATTATCCTTATTATCATTCTGAAAGGTTGGGGCATGAGCTATGAACTCCTCGTTACAACAGGCCTGGACACGGGAGTAAGAGAAGGTCTAATTTTCAAAAAAATGTAGCAGTTTAAATTTTATCTATGTTTTAAAATTCAAATGGTAGTTATGTATTTTTAAAAATCTGGAAATTAATTTTATAATATTCTGAAATATATTAATAAAATCCTAATATAAAATTATTATATTTAACCAGTTTTGAAATAAATGACTTGAACTTATATTTTTAATTAATTAAATCAATTACATATTTATGCATAATTAATTTCCCTCCTTTCTTTCTTCCTTTTGTTCAAGGATGTCCAGGCCTCATGTATCAAAGTGGCCTTGCATGAGCTTCTTGCACCCCCCCCCCCCTGATTCTGCCCTGTTTACATCGATACTTTTAGATAAAAAAAATCACTGTTATTCTGCTAAAACGATAAAATTTTGCACTTGCTTTATTCAAAGTCCAATAGGTACGTTTTAATGTAGTACTATGAAATGAATTCAAACTGACATGAATATCAAGTTACTGAATAACTTGAAATTTTTAGGTTATATCGACTTCCAACCGCAATAGTTATTTCAGAGGATTAGGGATTGCGGAGTCACTTCTAATGCATTTATTGAAATTGTGTAACCTTTCCCAATTTAACGACATAAAATTGTTTCACCCCGAAGTCCATTTCACAGTTAATCATTCCATATCGATCATCGTCTTTAGATGACACCCTACAAGCACTCCTGAGAGCGGAATACAAAGTCCTACACATGTACTTAAGTGCCGCTTTGTGCTGTAATCTTTCCATAGTCTCCAGAGCTATGCACATTAAACCAATTGTACCTAGATTAAATATGCAAAAATTTCAATACATTAGGTTTCAGCTACACATATGAAAATATAGCAATCTGAATGTAAGAAAAAATACTTGGAAAGATTATGAATTTTGAAAATAATAATAAGTAAGTGAAATAACTCCAGCTTACAGAGCAATCGAAGGTTAACGTATTTAGAACTTTAAAACATAGTTTCACAGTACCATTAAAATACTCGCACTAGGATTGGGTTGTTTTAACTCTGAGCGTCACTTTTTTAACACAATGGGCTAAATAGCCACGTCACATGGTCCCGAAGGCTCAGAGAAGGTTGAGGGAGGGGACCTACTGGAACAGCTGTTGGGAGACAGATGGTAGCCTCCCGTCAAAGCCATCCAGCATGTTCTTTAACGTGCACAGGGTATGGTTGTCCCGCACAGGGAGCCACGGTTTAACGTCCCATCCGACGGACGGCGGCATTTCCAAGCCTAGCGGTGTCCCCTACAGACCGTGGGCAGGGCAGGGAATTTTGCGGAGATAAATCTCAACGCTGACCCAGCTGGTACTCGAACCTGGGAACTACAGATTACGAGCCTTGCTCGCTACCGACTGATCACCCCCGCCCACAGACCACGGTGTGGAAAAAAAAGTTCCGCTCAGAGGTAAAACTACCCAACTTGGCTAGTACCGTCAATATTTTTTCCTGGACAGCAAAAATTACTATTACGTTGAACTACGGGTATTTCTGAATGAGATTCTAAGCTTAAAACAAGAAAACTAAATTTTTAAAGAAAACCAACCAAACGCAAATTTGAAATGTGTCACCTCCGGTTAGGAGATCACAATCAAAACAAGGTAATCTTTGTAAAAGTTGATTGGTTCAAATCTATTATTCGAATTTGCTGATATTGTATCATTTGTTAAGAAAACACCCTTCTCAAATTCATCTTTTATTATAGTAATTGCCGACATCGTTACATTAACATACGAATTTTGATTAAGAAATAATATTACGATATGCACTAAAATGGGTAACTAACTATTTAGTACACAGGATGACACTGTCTTACGTTCATAAGGCCTATCTTCATTGAAGTACAGGATCCGAGATTTAATAAAAGAGTGATCGTTAAAGACGTACTAGCACACTCAACTATACAGCCTCCTATATACCATAAAGAACTTATTAAGTCTCTTTGAATAACACGCATTTGGATAAAATTGTCATACTCTTCTGTCTGATGATGCCAAGGAGAGGCCATCTTGATATCCAAGTATATTGGAATACAAACCACGCCTTTTAGCTCACATTTTAATACACCTCTGGGACAATTTGAAGCATTGTTTGTTCTATTCAAGTTGGAACAGCTCTTTTCTAATGCGAGAACCAATTAAGCTACGGATGTACCTGATACCGTGATTTTTGACTAGATTATAAACTCTAAGATCTCGAACTTCGTCAGAGTTTTGAATAGCTAAACGGGCATAGACCATATCTATCTGGACACCAACAAATGTAATTATGACAACTGGAACTTATTCATATCCTATGGTACGTAGGCTTTCCACTTCAGTATGCTCTTTGAGAAGCTGAAGAAATATTGCGAAAAAGTCCTTTCTTTCCACATGTCGGGATGCAATACACAGAAAAAAAATTCACATGTTGAAATGCAATACACTCACCTTCTGTGCATTACATTCCGACATGTGCATGTGCTGACATTTCTGTCAGCTGTTCTGGAGCTCACGTGCATTTGTTAAGACCGAAGCATTTTCCCCATCTTCCTATTGCTATTGGCTTCGATATTTGTTGGTTGGTCGGTTTGTGAATTTGACAAAATGTTGTGCCATCGTATCTTTTGAATGCGACGGAGAAACTTATTGATTTATGTTCCAAATGAAATCTTCTGAAGAGGGGAGTGTCATAGGCTATAAAAATTTAATCTTGCTTTCTTCCCCTCTGAAAATCGGGAAACGTGAAAACAATTTTTAAGTTATATCTCCAGAAAGCAAAGGCCGAAAGTAACAAGCTATACCTCGAATGATAGCTTCTGACGCCTGGAATGCCGTAGGCTAAGAAAACGTGACCCCCCCATGCGTTCTTTCACCAGTAAAATTGGGGGAATTGAAAATGATTGTTCCCATATATCTCGTGAATGCGAGTGCGGAAAGTAACGAGCTATGTGTCGAATGAAAGCTTGTGATTCGGGAAGTGTCATAGGCTATAAAAATTTGAACCCCCGTGCTTTCTTCTCTCCAAAAAAAATGGGAAAATTAAAGTCGTTCTATTATATCATCGGAACGCGAAGGCCTGCAGTTATGAGTTAGGTGTTAAATCAAATCTCATAGAGTAGTAGAAGCTATGTAAGGGCTTTTAATGTAAAATTGGTTTATGCCACTCTGGAAAAAATTTTAAACCATAGTTTATGAAAAATGTTAAAAAAAAATCATTCCAAAATGATGAATTATATATTACGAAATGCATATCAGATATTTTTTTGCACTTTTCCAAAAAAGTTAAATTCAAGCGCATGATGCTGCATATTAAATGAAATAAAAGAAAATGTTTCTCACTCCCCCCCCCCCCCAACCACCACCACCACATCCTGAGACGTTTCGTGAGGAAGGGGGGCGATATTTTCCGAATCACCACTCAGAGAATCATTGAACAATATTTTAAGCTTCAACACATTCCCTCCAGGAAAATCCTGAAGTGTCATACTAAATCTCAAATTATTCTACCACCTCCTTTGAAATACCAAACTATTTTCTTTGTATAATTTTATTTTAGCCCCATAGTTTTTTTCCGACACCAAAAATATATTAAATAGTAAAAGCTATAAAATCTCATTCTATATAGAATACCAGTTTAACATTCCGTACTGTAGTAATTCGGAAAACCTATTCACGGTTCATTCTGCGATCGGATTATTCCCCGAAACTCAATTTTCGGAGCCTCACAGGAACTGAATCCTCGCATTCTGCCCGGAGAAATTTCGACTCTCCCCTCATCCCTCAGGAAACTAAGTCCAAGGTACATGCATCAATAATATGTCACATTTTTAGCCCTTCCTTAAAATATTTTCACTGCGCATCATAGAATAGATCTATGTTTGGTGATAACGGATTCGTAATCACCAGACATAGATTAGAAGAATCAGACAAGTGCAAATCAAATCCTTTTGTTCAGAGAATTTTTCTGCAAAGTCAAACTAGGTAGGATGAATCATGTTGCCTGCAAAGCATTCCTAATGGCTGAGACAGAGAGTATTAAATTAAGTTCATTTAGTGTGTCGGTCAGCATTTGTCTGAAAATAAGGCAATTGTTAGCAGCGAACTTCTTACAGATCTGAATTTCATTATTAGATCAAGTATTCTTAAATTTTTATCGTTATATACGATAAAAGGTAAGCTGATTTAATTAATTCATGTTCTGAGTACATTTATGATTCTGCGGATTATTATCAATTTATATATTATATATTAATGTTGTTCTAAAATGATAGCACGAAGTTTTCAAGAGCTAACCGATAACTTGGAAGATAAAAATGGTAATCAGTGTATAATTGAGGTATTTAACATTTATAATTCTAGTGTGCTTGTACAAAAACAGATTTATATTTAGGAGTTCTGATTTTACAAATAAGTTTCAAGAAACTTAATATTCTACAATATATTTATATCTTTTGTATAAAAAGTGAACAACTTTCTTTATATTTAAAGCAAATGAAATGTTTTATGGATTTATTTACATTGAAGTTTGGAATTCTTCTTTCACAATTTTTATATAATTATATTTAAATATCTTGCTATCCTCCCTATTTATGAAAAGTTTCGCAAATGGATATTATTCGCATATTTATCACCATCAAAATAAATGGGAGCCTTTTTTTAGATTTCATCACTTTATGTCTCCAAGTTAAATAGCGTAGTAATGAATTGCGATCAGTTTTAGTATATGGTAATCGCTTTAAAAAAAGAGCACATATATTGTGTGTAAAATCAAGCAAAAATTTCATTGCAGTTGCAGTAATAAAATAAAGTACATCAATAATAAGCTAATGTTTAAAGTTTTAATAGCACCTCGAACTTAAACAAGAGTTCTATCGATTATTGGGAAGTTATTGCAAAAATAGTTTAAAAAATATTGCCCCTTAATTAGCTGCCCCCCTCAGAGGGCTCACAAGGGCTTCTCAGTTTAATGTACACTTTAATATACATTATATTTATTACTTTTCTTGTGAGCAAGATGAGCTATCAGCAAAATGACGACACAAACATCCATGCTTTATCCAGTGGTCGAACCCAGGTCATTTTTATGATTAGCTAAGACCCTCCGCCGTTTACAGTATAATGGAAATTATCTCCTCAATTTTTAAATTTTAATTGATATGAAAATTTTATAATTTTAATAAAGTCGCATTTCAGAAGTACAGTCGGTCAAAAAAGTATCCGAACGCTATGGTTGTATACAAAGTTCAGAAAAAACAACTGGCAACGATTTTTTTAGAAATTAATGATCTGGCAACCTTCGTGTACCGTACACGAAGGTTGCCAGATCATTAATTTCTAAAAAAAATCGTTGCCAGATTTTTTTCTGAATTTTGTATGCAACCATAGCGTTAGGATATTTTTTTGAGCGACTGTACCATATAAATATTATATGACACTCTTTATATCTGGCAAGATGTAGCACGAGTTATGATTTTTCCCAAATGGCAGATTATTCTTACACATGGGATCGTATAAACTTCTGGGAGCGATGAAAATGGATGGGAGCATAAATTCCAATTAAACTAATTTTTTGAATCCTTGAATCCCAAAATTTTCGTATAGTAATGTGTAAATCTTAGTTCAATGCTTAATTCATGACAATGTAGGATTTTAATCTTCAATTTAATTTTCGTTTATAAAGTTTTAATTGCTTTCGTTGCTCGTTTCTCGGTTGGGTTGTTTTACCTCTCAGCGGCACTTTTTTGCACACCATGGGCTAAATGGCCAGGTCACATGGACCTCAAAGGTTCAGAGAAGGTTGGGGAGGAGACCCACTGGAACAGCTGTTGGGAGACAGCTGGTAGCCTCCCGTCAAGGCCATCCAGCGTGTTCTTTAACGTGCACAGGGTATGGCTCTCCCGCACACGGGTAACGTCCCATCCGACGGACGGCGGCCTTTTCAAGCCCATCGGTGTCCCCTACTGACCGTAGGCAGGGCGGGGAATTTTGCGGAGATAAATCTCGACGCTGACCCAGCTGGGACTCGAACCTGGGAACTACAGATTACGAGCCTGGCGCGCTACCACTGAGCCACCCCCGCCCCGTCGTTTCTCGGTAGACACATATTAAGGTCCTATTGAGAGGCATTGCCTCCAGATAAATATATCTTGTGTTAAAAAACATGACTCTTAGGGTGACAATCATAAGCATCACGAAGTAATATCTAATTAGGATTGCCATAATTTTTATGAGCGAATCCCAAGCGCTTCTCGAGGGGGAATGGGGGAAGTAAGATTTCTTTGAATGTCAAACAAAGGGTAAACAGCAGAGTCACAATCAAAGTAAAAGTGTAAATAAAACCATGCTGTATTTCTTCAGGAATAAAATGATAAAAGTAATATATATAAAAAAAAGATTACTACTATCATATTCATATGTGCCCAAACAGACCGCATAAAGCTACATAAGTAATATCTCCAATATTTTGCATATATTTATTTTTACGCAGTGTAGTTATCTTTTCCAAAATATGAGGTGAGTAATTGTTTTTATCACATCATACTCTCATTCTGTATAAACCATGGTAATAGAGATGTTTTGTATCCTTTCCTTGTGGTTACCAGATATTTGAAAACATGTTCACAAACAATATCATAGGGGTATTTGTATCATTTCCTTGTGGTTACCAGATATTCCGAAAGATGTTCACAAACAATGCCGTAGGCTAGGTGTTTTCAACCTGGGGTACACTGTAAAAATGTTTGGAGTACGCCGTGAGAGCTCAAAAGTCGCTAGATCTAGTAACAAAATAAAAATAACCATTGTTATACTATAACTATAGTTTTATGTATCTATACAAGGGCATTTGGACCATGGTGTGCAAAAATGTGCCGCTCAGAGGTAAAACAACCCAAACAACCTATACAAGGGTACGCCAGTTACAGACACATTTCGAGGGGTAACGTGAAACACAAAACGTTGAGAACCACTGCCATAGAGTTATTTTGTATCCTTTCCTTGTGGTTACCAGATATTCCAAAAGATGTTCACAAACAATGGCATTTTTTCGGAATGACCCCGTTTATCAGAAACAAGATTTTATATGGTGAGTCAATTTAATGATATTTCATTCCGTTTTTAAGAAATTGGCCTCCATGCAAGAACAAGGATGGCTCAGTCGGTTGATGGGAGTATTGACAGCATGAAGGAGAGCTTTCGCTTCATAAAAGAAATGCGGTATCTTTGGATGAAGATCTGTTCTTTTAATTCTAAACTTCAGAAGAATGTTATCGGGTGTGTATATCTCAGTCTAAGAGGGTAGAAATTGATTCAAGAAAAGAATTTTATGTTATAATTTGTTTTAATCCTTTTGCTATCCCATTGTATACATATACAAATGCCATTCAGAGGTAAAACAGTCCAACTTTGAAGAACACACTGGATGGACTTAACACGAGGCTACCATCTGTCTTCCGAGAGCTGTCCAGTGGGTCCCCTCATGCTAAACTTATCTGAGCCTTCGGGATACTTGTGACCTTTCCACTGATCCCAGTTTACTATAAGAAAGTGCCACTCAGAGGTAAAACAATCCAACTTTGAAGAACACACTGGATGGACTTAACAGGAGGCTACCATCTGTCTTCCAAGAGCTGTCCAGTGGGTCACCTCATGCTAAACTTCTCTGAGCCCTCGGGATTCTTGTGACCATTCCATTGATCCCACTGTGCGATAAGAAAGTGCCACTCAGAGGTAAAACAATCCAACTTTGAAGAACACACTGGATGGATTTAACAGGATGCTACCATCTGTCTTCCAAGAGCTGTCCAGTGGGTCCCCTCATGCTAAACTTCTCTGAGCCCTCGGGATTCTTCTGATCTTTCCATTGATCCCACTTTGCGATTAGAAACTGCCACTCAGAGGTAAAACAATCCAACTTTGAAGAACACACTGGATGGACTTAACAGGAGGATACCATCTGTCTTCCGAGAGCTGTCCAGTGGGTCCCCTCATGCTAAACTTCTCTCAGCCCTCGGGATTCTTGTGACCATTCCATTGATCCCACTGTGCGATAAGAAACTGCCACTCAGAGGTAAAACAATCCAACTTTGAAGAACACACTGGATGGATTTAACAGGATGCTACCATCTGTCTTCCAAGAGCTGTCCAGTGGGTCCCCTCATGCTAAACTTCTCTGAGCCCTCGGGATTCTTCTGATCTTTCCATTGATCCCACTTTGCGATTAGAAACTGCCACTCAGAGGTAAAACAATCCAACTTTGAAGAACACATTGGATGGACTTAACAGGAGGCTACCATCTGTCTTCCGAGAGCTGTCCAATGGGTCCCCTCATGCTAAACTTCTCTCAGCCCTCGGGATTCTTGTGACCATTCCATTGATCCCACTGTGCGATAAGAAAGTGCCACTCAGAGGTAAAACAATCCAACTTTGAAGAACACACTGGATGGATTTAACAGGATGCTACCATCTGTCTTCCAAGAGCTGTCCAGTGGGTCCCCTCATGCTAATCTTCTCTGAGCCCTCGGGATTCTTCTGATCTTTCCATTGATCCCACTTTGCGATTAGAAACTGCCACTCAGAGGTAAAACAATCCAACTTTCAAGAACACACTGGATGGACTTAACAGGAGGATACCATCTGTCTTCCGAGAGCTGTCCAGTGGGTCCCCTCATGCTAAACGTCTCTGAGCCCTCGGGATTCTTGTGACCATTCCATTGATCCCACTGTGCGATAAGAAAGTGCCACTCAGAGGTAAAACAATCCAAC
This sequence comes from Ryuthela nishihirai, assembly GCA_038380435.1. Classification (NCBI taxonomy): domain Eukaryota; kingdom Metazoa; phylum Arthropoda; class Arachnida; order Araneae; family Heptathelidae; genus Ryuthela; species Ryuthela nishihirai. Next base: position 3,571,510 of record JAWZYU010000041.1, read on the forward strand.
TTTGAAGAACAAACTGGATGGACTTAACAGGAGGCTACCATCTGTCTTCCAAGAGCTGTCCAGTTTGTCCCGTCATGCTAAACTTCTCTGAGCCCTTGAGAATCTTTTGACCTTTCCATTGATCCCACTGTGCGATAAGAAAGTGCCACTCAGAGGTAAAACAATCCAACTTTGTAGATCACACTGGATGGACTTAACAGGAGGCTACCATCTGTTTTCGAAAAGCTACCCAGTGGGTCCCGTCATGTTAAACTTACCTGAGCCCTCGTGAATCTTCTGACCTTTCCATTGATCCCACTGTGCGATAAGAAATTGCCACTCAGAGGTAAAAGAATTCAACTTTGAAGAACACACAAGATGGACTTAACAGGAGGCTACCATCGGTGTTCCAAGAGCTGTCCACTGGGTCCCCTCATGCTAAATTTCTCTGAGCCCTCGGGATTCTTGTGACCTTTCCATTGATCCCACTGTGCGATAAGAAAGTGCCACTCAGAGGTAAAACAATCCAACTTTGAAGAACACACTGGATGGACTTAACAGGAGTCTACCATCTGTCTTCCAAGAGCTGTCCAGTGGCTCCCCTCGTGCTAAACTTCTCTGAGCCCTCTGGATTTTTGTGACCATTCCATTGATCCCACTGTGCGATAAAAAAGTGCCATTCAGAGGTAAAACTTTCCAACTTTGAAGAACACACTGGATGGATTTAACAGGAGGCTACCATCTGTCTTCCAAGAGCTGTCCAGTGGGTCCCCTCATGCTAAACTTCTCTGAGCCCTCGGGATTCTTGTGACCATTCCATTGATCCCACTGTGCGATAAAAAAGTGCCACTCACAGGTAAAACAATCCAACTTTGAAGAACACACTGGATGGACTTAACAGGAGGCTACCATCTGTCTTCCAAGAGCTGTCCAGTGTGTCCCCTCATACTAAACTTCTCTGAGTCCTCGGAATTCTTGTGACCTTTCCATTGATCCCACTGTGCGATAACAAAGTGCCAGTCAGAGGTAAAATAATCCAACTTTGAAGAACACATTGGATGGACTTAACAGGAGGCTACCATCTGTCTTCCGAGAGCTGTCCAATGGGTCCCCTCATGCTAAACTTCTCTGAGCCCTCGGGATTCTTGTGACCTTTCCATTGATCCCACTGTGCGATAAGAAAGTGCCACTCAGAGGTAAAACAATCCAACTTTGAAGAACACACTGGATGGACTTAACAGGAGGCTACCATCTGTCTTCCGCGAGCTGTCCAGTTGGTCTCCTCATGCTAAACTTCTCTGAGCCTTAGGGATTCTTGTGACCTTTCCATTGTTCCCACTGTGCGATATAAAAGTTCCACTCAGAGGTAAAATAATCCAACTTTGAAGAACACACTGGATAGAATAAACAGGAGGCTACCATCTGTCTTCCGAGAGCTGTCCAGTGGGTCCCCTCATGCTAAACTTCTCTGAGCCCTCGGGATTCCTGTGACCTTTCCATTGATCCCACTGTGCGATAAGAAAGTGCCACTCAGAGGTAAAACAATCCAACTTTGAAGAACAAACTGGATGGACTTAACAGGAGGCTACCATCTGTCTTCCAAGAGCTGTCCAGTGGGTCCCCTCATGCTAATCTTCTCTGAGCCCTCGGGATTCTTCTGACCATTCCATTGATCCCACTGTGCGATAAAAAAGTGCCACTCAGAGGTAAAATTTTCCAACTTTGAAGAACACACTGGATGGATTTAACAGGAGGCTACCATCTGTCTTCCAAGAGCTGTCCAGTGGGTCCCCTCATGCTAAACTTCTCTGAGCCCTCGGGATTCTTGTGACCTTTCCATTGATCCCACTGTGCGATAAGAAAGTGCCACTCAGAGGTAAAACAATCCAACTTTGAAGAACACACTGGATAGACGTAACAGGAGGCTACCATCTGTCTTCTGAGAGCTGTCCAGTGGGTCCCCTCATGCTAAACTTCTCTCAGCCCTCGGGATTCCTGTGACCTTTCCATTGATCCCACTGTGCGATAAGAAAGTGCCACTCAGAGGTAAAACAATCAAACTTTGAAGAACACACTGGATGGACTTAACAGGAGTCTAACATCTGTCTTCCAAGAGCTGTCCAGTGGCTCCCCTCGTGCTAAACTTCTCTGAGCCCTCGGGATTTTTGTGACCATTCCATTGATCCCACTGTGCGATAAAAAAGTGCCACTCAGAGGTAAAACTTTCCAACTTTGAAGAACACACTGGATGGATTTAACAGGAGGCTACCATCTGTCTTCCAAGAGCTGTCCAGTGGGTCCCCTCATGCTAAACTTCTCTGAGCCCTCGGGATTCTTGTGACCATTCCATTGATCCCACTGTGCGATAAAAAAGTGCCACTCACAGGTAAAACAATCCAACTTTGAAGAACACACTGGATGGACTTAACAGGAGGCTACCATCTGTCTTCCAAGAGCTGTCCAGTGTGTCCCCTCATACTAAACTTCTCTGAGCCCTCGGAATTCTTGTGACCTTTCCATTGATCCCACTGTGCGATAACAAAGTGCCAGTCAGAGGTAAAATAATCCAACTTTGAAGAACACACTGGATGGACTTAACAGGAGGCTACCATCTGTCTTCCAAGAGCTGTCCAGTGGGTCCCCTCATGCTAAACTTCTCTGAGCCCTCGGGATTCTTGTGACCATTCCATTGATCCCACTGTGCGATAAAAAAGTGCCACTCAGAGGTAAAACAATCCAACTTTGAAGAACACACTGGATGGACTTAACAGGAGGCTACAATCTGTCTTCCATCTGCTGTCCAGTGTGTCCCCTCGTGCTAAACTTCTCTGAGCCCTCGGGATTCTTGTGACCTTTCCATTGATCCCATTGTGCGATAAGAAAGTGCCACTAAGAGGTAAAACAATCCAACTTCGAAGAACACACTGGATGGAATTAACAGCAGGCTACCATCTGTATTCCAAGAGCTGTTCAGTGGGTCCCCTCATGCTAAACTTCTCTGAGCCCTCGGGATTCTTCTGACCTTTCCATTGATCCCACTGTGCGATAAGGAAGTGCCACTCAGAGGTAAAACAATCCAACTTTGAAGAACACATTGGATGGACTTAACAGGAGGCTACCATCTGTCTTCCGAGAGCTGTCCAATGGGTCCCCTCATGCTAAACTTCTCTGAGCCCTCGGGATTCTTGTGACCTTTCCATTGATCCCACTGTGCGATAAGAAAGTGCCACTCAGAGGTAAAACAATCCAACTTTGAAGAACACACTGGATGGACTTAACAGGAGGCTACCATCTGTCTTCCGCGAGCTGTCCAGTTGGTCTCCTCATGCTAAACTTCTCTGAGCCTTAGGGATTCTTGTGACCTTTCCATTGTTCCCACTGTGCGATATCAAAGTTCCACTCAGAGGAAAAATAATCCAACTTTGAAGAACACACTGGATGGAATAAACAGGAGGCTACCATCTGTCTTCCGAGAGCTGTCCAGTGAGTCCCCTCATGCTAAACTTCTCTGAGCCCTCGGGATTCCTGTGACCTTTCCATTGATCCCACTGTGCGATAAGAAAGTGCCACTCAGAGGTAAAACAATCCAACTTTGAAGAACAAACTGGATGGACTTAACAGGAGGCTACCATCTGTCTTCCAAGAGCTGTCCAGTGGGTCCCCTCATGCTAATCTTCTCTGAGCCCTCGGGATTCTTCTGACCTTTCCATTGATCCCACTGTGCGATAAGAAAGTGCCACACAGAGGTAAAACAATCCAACTTTGAAGAACACACTGGATGGACTTAAGAGGAGGATACCATCTGTCTTCCAAGAGCTGTCCAGTGGGTCCCCTCATGCTAAACGTCTCTGAGCCATCGGGATTCTTGTGACCATTCTATTGATCCCCCTGTGTGATAAGAAAGTGCCAATCAGAAGTAAAACAATCCAACTTTGAAGAACACACTGGATGGACTTAACAGGAGGCTACCATCTGTCTTCCAAGAGCTGTCCAGTGGGTCCCGTCATGCTAAACTTCTCTGAGCCCTCCGGAATCTTTTCTCCTTTCAATTCATCCCACTGTGCGATAAGAAAGTGCCACTCAGAGGTAAAACAATCCAACTTTGAAGATCACACTGGATGGACTTAACAGGAGGCTACCATCTGTCTTCCAAGAGCTGTCCAGTGTGTCCCCTCATGCTAAACTTCTCTGAGCCCTCGGGATTCTTGTGACCTTTCCATTGATCCCACTGTGCGATAAGAAAGTGCCACTCAGAGGTAAAACAATCTAACTTTGAAAATCACACTGGATGGACTTAACAGGAGGCTACCATCTGTCTTCCAAGAGCTGTCCAGTGGGTCCCCTCATGCTAAACTTCTCTGAGCCCTCGGAATTCTTGTGACCATTCCATTGATCCCACTGTGCCATAAGATAGTGCCATTCTGAGGTAAAACTTTCCAACTTTGAAGAACACACTGGATGGACTTAACAGGAGGCTACCATCTGTCTTCCAAGAGCTCTCCAGTGGGTCCCCTCATGCTAAACTTCTCTGAGCCCTCGGGATTCTTCTGACCTTTATATTGATCCCACTGTGCGATAAGAAAGTGCCACTCAGAGGTAAAACAATCCAACTTTGAAGAACACACTGGATGGACTTAACAGGAGGCTACAATCTGTCTTCCAAGAGCTGTGCAGTGGGTCCCCTCATGCTAAATTTCTCTGAGCCCTCGGGGTTCTTGTGACCTTTCCATTGATCCCAATGTGCGATAAGAAAGTGCCACTCAGAGGTAAAACAATCCAACTTTGAAGAACACACTGGATGGACTCAACAGGAGGCTACCATCTGTCTTCCAAGAGATGTCCAGTGGGTCCCCTCATGCTGATCTTCTCTGAGCCTTCGGGATTCTTCTGACCTTTCCATTGATCCCACTGTGCGATAACAAACTGCCACTCATAGGTAAAACAATCCAACTTTGAAGAACACACTGGATGGACGTAACAGGAGGCTACCATATGTCTTCCAAGAGCTGTCCAGTGGGTCCCATCATGCTAAACTTCTCTGAGCCCTCGGGATTCTTGTGACCTTTCCATTGATCCCACTGTGCGATAAGAAAATGCCACTCAGAGGTAAAACAATCCAACTTTGAAGAACACACTGGATGGACTTAACAGGAGGCTACCATATGTCTTCCGAGCGCTGTTCAGTGGGTCTCCTCATGCTAAACTTCTCTGACCCCTTGTGATTCTTGTGACCTTTCCATTGTTCCCACTGTGCGATAAAAAAGTTCCACTCAGAGGTAAAACAATCCAACTTTGAAGAACACACTGGATGGAATAAACAGGAGGCTACCATCTGTCTTCCATTAGCTGTCCAGTGTGACCCCTCATGCTAAACTTTTCTGAGCCCTCGGGATTCTTGTGACCATTCCATTGATCCCACTGTGCGATAAGAAAGTGCCACTCAGAAGTAAAGCAAACCAACTTTGAAGAACACACTGGATGGACTTAACAGGAGGCTACCATCTGTCTTCCAAGAGCTGTCCAGTGGGTCCCCTGATGCTAAACTTCTCTGAGCCCTTGGGATTCTTCTAACCTTTCCATTGATCCCACTGTGCGATAAGAAAATGCCACTCACAGGTAAAACAATCCAACTTTGAAGAACACACTGGATGGACTTAACAGCAGGCTACCATCTGTCTTCCAAGAGCTGTCCAGTGGGTCCCCTCATGCTAAACTTCTCTGAGCCCTCGGGGTTCTTGTGACCATTTCATTGATCCCAAGCTGCGATAAGAAAGTGCCATTCAGAGGTAAAACAGTCCAACTTTGAAGAACACACTGGATGGACTTAACAGGAGGCTAACATCTGTCTTCCAAGAGCTGTCCAGTGGGTCCCCTCATGCTAAACTTCTCTGAGCTCTCGGTATTCTTGTGACCTTTCCATTGATCTAATTGTGCGATAAGAAAGTGCCACTCAGAGGTAAAACAATCCAACTTTGAAGAACACACTGGATGGACTTAAGAGGAAGCTACCATCTGTCTTCCGAGAGCTGTCCAATGGGTCCCCTCATGTTAACTTCTCTGCGCCCTCGGGATTCTTGTGACCTTTCCATTGATCCCACTGTGCGATAAGAAAGTGCCACTCAGATGTAAAACAATCCAACTTTGAAGAACACACTGGATGGATTTAACAGGAGGCTACCATCTGTCTTCCAAGAGCTGTCCAGTGGGTCCCCTCATGCTAAACTTCTCTGAGCCCTCGGGGTTCTTGTGACCATTTCATTGATCCCACTCTGCGATAAGAAAGTGCCATTCGGAGGTAAAACAGTCCAACTTTGAAGAACACACTGGATGGACTTAACAGCAGGCTACCATCTGTCTTCCAAGAGCTGTCCAGTGGGTCCCCTCATGCTAAACTTCTCTGAGCCATCGGGATTCTTGTGACCTTTCCATTGATCCCACTGTGCGATAAGAAAGTGCCACTCAGAGGTAAAACAATCCAACTTTGAAGAACACACTGGATGGATTTAACAGGAGGCTACCATCTGTCTTCAAATAGCTGTCCAGTGGGTCCCCTCATGCTAATCTTCTCTGAGCCCTCGTGATTCTTCTGACCTTTCCATTGATCCCACTGTGCGATAAGAAAGTGCCACACAGAGGTAAAACAATCCAACTTTGAAGAACACACTGGATGGACTTAAGAGGAGGATACCATCTGTCTTCCGAGAGCTGTCCAGTGGGTCCCCTCATGCTAAACGTCTCTGAGCCATCGGGATTCTTGTGACCATTCTATTGATCCCCCTGTGTGATAAGAAAGTGCCAATCAGAGGTAAAACAATCCAACTTTGAAGAACACACGGGATGGACTTAACAGGAGGCTACCATCTGTCTTCCAAGAGCTGTCCAGTGGGTCCCGTCATGCTAAACTTCTCTGAGCTCTCCGGAATCTTTTCACCTTTCAATTGATCCCACTGTGCGATAAGAAAGTGCCACTCAGAGGTAAAACAATCCAACTTTGAAGAACACACTGGATGGACTTAACAGGAGGCTACCATCTGTCTTCCAAGAGCTGTCCAGTGTGTCCCCTCATGCTAAACTTCTCTGAGCCCTCGGGATTCTTGTGACCTTTCCATTGATCCCACTGTGCGATAAGAAAGTGCCACTCAGAGGTAAAACAATCCAACTTTGAAGATCACATTGGATGGACTTAACAGGAGGCTACCATCTGTCTTCCAAGAGCTGTCCAGTGTGTCCCCTCATGCTAAACTTCTCTGAGCCCTCGGGATTCTTGTGACCTTTCCATTGATCCCACTGTGCGATAAGAAAGTGCCACTCAGAGGTAAACAATCCAACTTTGAAAATCACACTGGATGGACTTAACAGGAGGCTACCATCTGTCTTCCAAGAGCTGTCCAGTGGGTCCCCTCATGCTAAACTTCTCTGAGCCCTCGGAATTCTTGTGACCATTCCATTGATCCCACTGTGCCATAAGATAATGCCATTCTCAGGTAAAACTTTCCAACTTTGAAGAACACACTGGATGGACTTAAAAGGAGGCTACCATCTGTCTTCCAAGAGCTGTCCAGTGGGTCCCCTCATGCTATACTTCTCTGAACCCTCGGGATTCTTGTGACCTTTCCATTGATCCCACTGTGCGATAAGAAATTGCCACTCAGAGGTAAAACAATCCAACTTTGAAGAACACACTGGATGGACTTAACAGGAGGCTACCATCTGTCTTCCAAGAGCTCTCCAGTGGGTCCCCTCATGCTAAACTTCTCTGAGCATTCGGGATTCTTCTGACCTTTATATTGATCCCACTGTGCGATAAGAAAGTGCCACTCAGAGGTAAAACAATCCAACTATGAAGAACACACTGGATGGACTTAACACGAGGCTACAATCTGTCTTCCAAGAGCTGTGCAGTGGGTCCCCTCATGCTAAATTTCTCTGAGCCCTCGGGGTTCTTGTGACCTTTCCATTGATCCCAGTGTGCGATAAGAAAGTGCCACTCAGAGGTAAAACAATCCAACTTTGAAGAACACACTGGATGGACTCAACAGGAGGCTACCATCTGTCTTCCAAGAGATGTCCAGTGGGTCCCCTCATGCTGATATTCTCTGAGCCTTCGGGATTCTTCTGACCTTTCCATTGATCCTACTGTGCGATAACAAACTGCCACTCATAGGTAAAACAATCCAACTTTGAAGAACACACTGGATGGACGTAACAGGAGGCTACCATATGTCTTCCAAGAGCTGTCCAGTGGGTCCCATCATGCTAAACTTCTCTGAGCCCTCGGGATTCTTGTGACCTTTCCATTGATCCCACTGTGCGATAAGAAAATGCCAGTCAGAGGTAAAACAATCCAACTTTGAAGAACACACTGGATGGACTTAACAGGAGGCTACCATATGTCTTCCGAGCGCTGTCCAGTGGGTCTCCTCATGCTAAACTTCTCTGACCCCTTGTGATTCTTGTGACCTTACCATTGTTCCCACTGTGCGATAAAAAAGTTCCACTCAGAGGTAAAACAATCCAACTTTGAAGAACACACTGGATGGAATAAACAGGAGGCTACCATCTGTCTTCCATTAGCTGTCCAGTGTGACCCCTCATGCTAAACTTCTCTGAGCCCTCGGGATTCTTGTGACCATTCCATTGATCCCACTGTGCGATAAGAAAGTGCCACTCAGAAGTAAAGCAAACCAACTTTGAAGAACACACTGGATGGACTTAACAGGAGGCTACCATCTGTCTTCCAAGAGCTGTCCAGTGGGTCCCCTCATGCTAAACTTCTCTGAGCCCTTGGGATTCTTCTAACCTTTCCATTGATCCCACTGTGCGATAAGAAAATGCCACTCACAGGTAAAACAATCCAACTTTGAAGAACACACTGGATGGAATTAACAGCAGGCTACCATCTGTCTTCCAAGAGCTGTCCAGTGGGTCCCCTCATGCTAAACTTCTCTGAGCCCTCGGGGTTCTTGTGACCATTTCATTGATCCCAAGCTGCGATAAGAAAGTGCCATTCAGAGGTAAAACAGTCCAACTTTGAAGAACACACTGGATGGACTTAACAGGAGGCTAACATCTGTCTTCCAAGAGCTGTCCAGTGGGTCCCCTCATGCTAAACTTCTCTGAGCTCTCGGTATTTTTGTGACCTTTCCATTGATCTAATTGTGCGATAAGAAAGTGCCACTCAGAGGTAAAACAATCCAACTTTGAAGAACACACTGGATGGACTTAAGAGGAAGCTACCATCTGTCTTCAGAGAGCTGTCCAATGGGTCCCCTCATGTTAACTTCTCTGCGCCCTCGGGATTCTTGTGACCTTTCCATTGATCCCACTGTGCGATAAGAAAGTGCCACTCAGATGTAAAACAATCCAACTTTGAAGAACACACTGGATGGATTTAACAGGAGGCTACCATCTGTCTTCCAAGAGCTGTCCAGTGGGTCCCCTCATGCTAAACTTCTCTGAGCCCTCGGGGTTCTTGTGACCATTTTATTGATCCCACTCTGCGATAAGAAAGTGCCATTCGGAGGTAAAACAGTCCAACTTTGAAGAACACACTGGATGGACTTAACAGCAGGCTACCATCTGTCTTCCAAGAGCTGTCCAGTGGGTCCCCTCATGCTAAACTTCTCTGAGCCCTCGGGATTCTTCTGACCATTCCATTGATCCCACTGTGCGATAAGAAAGTGCCACTCAGATGTAAAACAATCCAACTTTGAAGAACACACTGGATGGACTTAACAGGAGGCTACCATCTGTCTTCCAAGAGCTGTCCAGTGGGTCCCCTCATTCTAAACTTCTCTGAGCCCTCGGGATTCTTCTGACCTTTCCATTGATCCCACTGTACGATAAGAAATTGCCACTCAGAGGTAAAAAATTCCAACTTTGAAGAACACACTGGATGGACTTAACAGGAGGCTACCATCTCTCTTCCAAGAGCTGTCCAGTGGGTCCCTTCATGCTAAACTTCTCTGAGCCCTCGGGGTTCTTGTGACCATTTCATTGATCCCACTCTGCGATAAGAAAGTGGCATTCAGAGGTAAAAGAGTCCAACGTTAAAGAACACACTGGATGTACTTAACAGGAGGCTACCATCTGTCTTCCGAGAGCTGTCCAGTGGGTCTCCTCATGCTAAACTTCTCTGAACCCTCGGGATTCTTGTGACCTTTCCATTGTTCCCACTGTGCGATAAAAAATTTCCACTCAGAGGAAAAACAATCCAACTTTGAAGAACACACTGGATGGAATAAACAGGAGGCTACCATCTGTCTTCCGAGAGCTGTCCAGTGGGTCCCCTCATGCTAAACTTCTCTGAGCCCTTGGGATTCTTGTGACCTTTCCATTGATCCCACTGTGCGATAAGAAAGTGCCACTCAGAGGTAAAACAATCCAACTTTGAAGAACACACTGGATGGACGTAACAGGAGGCTACCATCTGTCTTCCAAGAGCTGTCCAGTGGGTCCCATCATCCTAAACTTCTCTGAGCCCTCGGGATTCTTGTGACCTTTCCATTGATCCCACTGTGCGATAAGAAAGTGCCAATCAGAGGTAAAACAATCCAACTTTGAAGAACACACTGGATGGACTTAACAGGAGGCTACCATCTGTCTTCCCAGAGCTGTCCAGTGGGTCTCCTCATGCTAAACTTCTCTGAGCCCTCGGGATTCTTGTGACCTTTCCATTGATCCCACTGTGGGATAAGAAAGTGCCACTCAGAGGTAAAACAATCCAACTTTGAAGAACACACTGGATGGACGTAACAGGAGGCTACCATCTGTCTTCCAAGAGCTGTCCAGTGGGTCCCATCATGCTAAACTTCTCTGAGCCCACGGGATTCTTGTGACCTTTCCATTGATCCCACTGTGCGATAAGAAAGTGCCACTCACAGGTAAAACAATCCAACTTTGAAGAACACACTGGATGTACTTAACAGGAGGCTACCATCTGTCTTCCCAGAGCTGTCCAGTGGGTCTCCTCATGCTAAACTTCTGTGAGCCCTCGGGATTCTTGTGACCTTTCCATTGTTCCCACTGTACGATAAAAAAGTTCCATTCAGAGGAAAAACAATCCAACTTTGAAGAACACACTAGATGGATTTAACAGCAGGCTACGATCTGTCTTCCAAGAGCTGTCCAGTGGATCCCCTAATGCTAAACTTGTCTGAGCCCTCGGGATTCTTCTGACCTTTCCATTGATCCCACTGTGCGATAAGAAAGTGCCACTCAGAGGTAAAACAATCCAACTTTGAAGAACACACTGGATGGACTTAACAGGAGGCTACCATCTGTCTTCCAAGAGCTGTCCAGTGGGTCCCCTCATGCTAAACTTCTCTGAGCCCTCGGGATTCTTGTGACCTTTCCATTCATCCCACTGTGCGATAAGAAAGTGCCACTCAGAGGTAAAACAATCCAACTTTGAAGAACACACTGGATGGACGTAACAGGAGGCTACCATCTGTCTTCCAAGAGCTGTCCAGTGGGTCCCCTCATGCTAAACTTCTCTGAACCCTCGGGATTCTTGTGACCTTTCAATTGATCCCACTGTGCGATAAGAAAGTCCCACTCAGAGGTAAAACAATCCAACTTTGAAGAACACACTGGATGGATTTAACAGGAGGCTACCATCTGTCTTCCGAGAGCTGTCCAGTGGGTCTCCTCATGCGAAACTTCTCTGAGCACTCGGGATTCTTTTGACCTTTCCATTGTTCCCACTGTGCGATAAAAAAGTTCCACTCAGAGGTAAAACAATCCAACTTTGAAGAACACACTGGATGGAATAAACAGGAGGCTACCATCTGTCTTCCGAGAGCTGTCCAGTGGGTCCCCTCATGCTAAACTTCTCTGAGCCCTCGGGATTCTTGTGACCTTTCCATTGATCCCACTGTGCGATAAGAAAGTGCCACTCAGAGGTAAAACAATCCAACTTTGAAGAACACACTGGATGGACTTAACAGGAGGCTACCATCTGTCTTCCAAGAGCTGTCCAGTTTGTCCCTTCATGCTAAACTTCTCTGAGCCCACGGGATTCTTGTGACCATTCCATTGATCCCACTGTGCGATGAGATAGTGCCACTCAGAGGTAAAACAATCCAACTTTGAAGAACACACTGGATGGACTTAACAGGAGGCTACCATCTGTCTTCCAAGAGCTGTCCAGTGCGTCCCCTCATGCTTATCTTCTCTGAGCCCTCGGGATTCTTCTGACCTTTCCATTGATCCCACTGTGCGATAAGAAACTGCCACTCAGAGGTAGAACAATCCAACTTTGAGAACACACTGGATGGACTTAACAGGAGGATACCATCTGTCTTCCGAGAGCTGTCCAGTGGGTCCCCTCATGGTAAACGTCTCTGAGCCCTCGAGATTCTTGTGACCATTCCATTAATCCCACTGTGCGATAAGAAAGTGCCGCTCAAAGGTAAAACAGTCCAACTTTGAAGAACACACTGGATGGACTTAAGAGGAGGCTATCATCTGTCTTCCAAGAGCTGTCCAGTGGGTCCCCTCATGCTAAACTTCTCTGAGCCCTCGGGAATCTTTCGACGTTTCCATTGATCCCACTGTGCGATAAGAAAGTGCCACTCAGAGGTAAAACAATCCAACTTTGAAGAACACAATGGATGGACCTAACAGGAGGCTACCATCTGTCTTCCAAGAGCTGTCCAGTGGGTCCCCTCATGCTAAACTTCTCTGAGCCCTCGGGATTCTTGTGACCATTCCATTGATCCCACTGTGCGATGAGAAAGTGCCACTCAGAGGTAAAAGAATCCAACTTTGAAGAACACACTGGATTTACTTAACAGGAGGCTACCATCTGCCTTCCAAGAGCTGTCCAGTGGGTCCCCTCATGCTAAACTTCTCTGAGCCCTCGGTATTCTTGTGACCTTTCCATTGATCCCACTGTGCGATAAGAAAGTGCCACTCAGAGGTAAAACAATCCAACTTTGAAGAACACACTGGATGGACTTAACAGGAGGCTACCATCTGTCTTCCCAGAGCTGTCCAGTGGGTCTCCTCATGCTAAACTTCTCTGAGCCCTCGGGATTCTTGTGACCATTCCATTGATCCCACTGTGCGATAAAAAAGTTCCACTCAGAGGTAAAATAATCCAACTTTGAAGAACACACTGGATGGATTTAACAGGAGGTTACCATCTGTATTCCATGAGCTGTCCAGTGTGTCCCCTCATGCTAAACTTCTCTGAGCCCTCGGGATTCTTGTGACCTTTCCATTGATCCCATTGTGCGATAAGAAATTGCCACTCAGAGGAAAAACAATCCAACTTTGAAGAACACACTGCATGGACTTAACAGCAGGCTACCATCTGTCTTCCAAGAGCTGTCCAGTGGGTCCCCTCATGCTAAACTTCTCTGAGCCCTCGGGATTCTTCTGACTTTTCCATTGATCCCACTTTGCGATAAGAAAGTGCCACTCAGAGGTAAAACAATCCAACTTTGAAGAACTCACTGGATAGATTTAACAGGAGGCTACCATCTGTCTTCCAAGAGCTGTCCAGTGGGTCCCCTCATGCTAAACTTCTCTGAGCCCTCGGGATTGTTGTGACCTTTCCATTGTTCCCACTGTGCGATAAAAAAGTGCCACTGAGAGGTAAAACAATCCAACTTTGAAGAACACACTGGATGGACTTAACAGGAGGCTACCATCTGTCCTCAGAGAGCTGTCCAATGGGTCCCCTCATGCTAAGCTTCTCTGAGCCCTCGGGATTCTTGTGAGCTTTCCATTGATCCCACTGTGCGATAAGAAATTCCCACTCAGAGGTAAATCAATCCAACTTTGAAGAACACACTGGATGGATTTAACAGGAGGCTACCATCTGTCTTCCGAGAGCTGTCCAGTGGGTCTCCTCATGCTAAACTTCTCTAAGACCTCGGGATTCTTGTGACCTTTCCATTGTTCCCACTGTGCGATAAAAAAGTTCCACTCAGAGGTAAAACAATCCAACTTTGAAGAACACACTGGATGGAATAAACATGAGGCTACCATCTGTCTTCCGAGAGCTGTCCAGTGGGTCCCTTCATGCTAAACTTCTCTGAGCCTTCGGGATTCTTGTGACCTTTCCATTGATCCCACTGTGCGATAAGAAAGTGCCACTCAGAGGTAAAACAATCCAACTTTGAAGAACACACTGGATGGACTTAACAGGAGGCTACCATCTGTCTTCCAAGAGCTGTCGAGTGGGTCATCTCATGCTAATCTTCCCTGAGCCCTCGGGATTCTTCTGACCTTTCCGTTGATCCCACTGTGCGATAAGAAACTGCCACTGAGAGGTAAAACAATCCAACTTTGAAGAACACACTGGATGGACTTAACAGGAGGATACCATCTGTCTTCCGAGAGCTGTCCAGTGGGTCCCCTCATGCTAAACGTCTCTGAGCCCTGGGGATTCATGTGACCATTCCATTGATCCCACTGTGCGATAAGAAAGTGCCACTCAGAGGTAAAACAGTCCAACTTTGAAGAACACACTGGATGGACTTAACAGGAGGCTACCATCTGTCTTCCAAGAGCTGTCCACTGGGTCCCCTCATGCTAAACTTCTCTGAGCCCTCGGGAATCTTTTGACCTTTCCATTGATCCCACTGTGCGATAAGAAAGTGCCACTCAGAGTTAAACAATCCAACTTTGAAGAACACACTGGATGGACTTAACAGCTGGCTACCATCTGTCTTCCAAGAGCTGTCCAGTGGGTCCCCTCATGCTAAACTTCTCTGAGCCCTCGGGATTCTTCTGACCTTCCCATTGATCCCACTGTGCGATAACAAAGTGCCACTCAGAGGTACAACAATGCAACTTTGAAGAACACACTGGATGGATTTAACAGGAGGCTACCATCTGTCTTCCAAGAGCTGTCCAGTGGGTCCCCTCATGCTAAACTTCTCTGAGCCCTCGGGGTTCTTGTGACCATTTCATTGATCCCACTCTGCGATAAGAAAGTGCCACTCAGAGGTAAAACAATCCAACTTTGAAGAACACACTGGATGGACGTAACAGGAGGCTACCATCTGTCTTCCAAGAGCTGTCCAGTGGGTCCCATCATGCTAAACTTCTCTGAGCCCACGGGATTCTTGTGACCATTCCATTGATCCCACTGTGCGATAAGAAAGTGCCACTCAGATGTAAAACAATCCAACTTTGAAGAACACACTGGATGTACTTAACAGGAGGCTACCATCTGTCTTCCCAGAGCTGTCCAGTGGGTCTCCTCATGCTAAACTTCTCTGAGCCCTCGGGATTCTTGTGACCTTTCCATTGTTCCCACTGTGCGATAAAAAAGTTCCATTCAGAGGTAAAACAATCCAACTTTGAAGAACACACTGGATGGAATAAACAGGAGGCTACCATCTGTCTTCCATGAGCTGTCCAGTGTGTCCCCTCATGCTAAACTTCTCTGAGCCCTCGGGATTCTTGTGACCTTTCCCTTGATCCCATTGTGCGATAAGAAAGTGCCACTCAGAGGTAAAACAATCCAACTTTGAAGAACACACTAGATGGACTTAACAGCAGGCTACGATCTGTTTTCCAAGAGCTGTCCAGTGGATCCCCTAATGCTAAACTTCTCTGAGCCCTCGGGATTCTTCTGACCTTTCCATTGATCCCACTGTGCGATAAGAAAGTGCCACTCAGAGGTAAAACAATCCAACTTTGAAGAACACACTGGATGGACTTAACAGGAGGCTACCATCTGTCTTCCAAGAGCTGTCCAGTGGGTCCCCTCATGCTAAACTTCTCTGAGCCCTCGGGATTCTTGTGACCTTTCCATTGATCCCACTGTGCGATAAGAAAGTGCCAATCAGAGGTAAAACAATCCAACTTTGAAGAACACACTGGATGGACTTAACAGGAGGCTACCATCTGTCTTCCCAGAGCTGTCCAGTGGGTCTCCTCATGCTAAACTTCTCTGAGCCCTCGGGATTCTTGTGACGTTTCCATTGTTCCCACTGTGCGATAAAAAAGTTCCACTCAGAGGTAAAACAATCCAACTTTGAAGAACACACTGGATGGAATAAACAGGAGGCTACCATCTGTCTTCCGAGAGCTGTCCAGTGGGTCAACTCATGCTAAACTTCTCTGAGCCCGCGGTATTCTTCTGACCTTTCTATTGATCCTACTGTGCGATAAGAAAGTGCCACTCAGAGGTAAAACAATCCAACTTTGAAGAACACACTGGTTGACTTAACAGGAGGCTACAATCTGTCTTCCGAGAGCTGTCAAATGGGTCCCCTCATGCTAAACTTCTCTGAGCCCTCGGGATTCTTGTGACCTTTCCATTGATCCCACTGTGGGATAAGAAAGTGCCACTCAGAGGTAAAACAATCCAACTTTGAAGAACACATTGGATGGACGTAACAGGAGGCTACCATCTGTCTTCCAAGAGCTGTCCAGTGGGTCCCATCATGCTAAACTTCTCTGAGCCCACGGGATTCTTGTGACCTTTCCATTGATCCCACTGTGCGATAAGAAAGTGCCACTCAGAGGTAAAACAAAACCAACTTTGAAGAACACACTGGATGTACTTAACAGGAGGCTACCATCTGTCTTCCCAGAGCTGTCCAGTGGGTCTCCTCATGCTAAACTTCTCTGAGCCCTCGGGATTCTTGTGACCTTTCCATTGTTCGCACTGTGCGATAAAAAAGTTCCATTCAGAGGTAAAACAATCCAACTTTGAAGAACACACTGGATGGAATAAACAGGAGGCTACCATCTGTCTTCCATGAGCTGTCCAGTGTGTCCCCTCATGCTAAACTTCTCTGAGCCCTCGGGATTCTTGTGACCTTTCCATTGATCCCATTGTGCGATAAGAAAGTGTCACTCAGAGGTAAAACAATCCAACTTTGAAGAACACACTAGATGGACTTAACAGCAGGCTACGATCTGTCTTCCAAGAGCTGTCCAGTGGATCCCCTAATGCTAAACTTGTCTGAGCCCTCGGGATTCTTCTGACCTTTCCATTGATCCCACTGTGCGATAAGAAAGTGCCACTCAGAGGTAAAACAATCCAACTTTGAAGAACACACTGGATGGACTTAACAGGAAGCTACCATCTGTCTTCCAAGAGCTGTCCAGTGGGTCCCCTCATGCTAAACTTCTCTGAGCCCTCGGGATTCTTGTGACCTTTCCATTCATCCCACTGTGCGATAAGAAAGTGCCACTCAGAGGTAAAACAATCCAACTTTGAAGAACACACTGGATGGACGTAACAGGAGGCTACCATCTGTCTTCCAAGAGCTGTCCAGTGGGTCCCCTCATGCTATACTTCTCTGAGCACTCGGGATTCTTTTGACCTTTCCATTGTTCCCACTATGCGATAAAAAAGTTCCACTCAGAGGTAAAACAATCCAACTTTGAAGAACACACTGGATGGACTTAACAGGAGACTACCATCTGTCTTCCAAGAGCTGTCCAGTGGGTCCCCTCATGCTAAACTTCTCTGAGCCCTCGGGATTCTTCTGACCTTTATATTGATCCCATGTGCGATAAGAAAGTGCCACTCAGAGGTAAAACAATCCAACTTTGAAGAACACACTGGATGGACTTAACAGGAGGCTACCATCTGTCTTCCAAGAGCTGTCCAGTGCGTCCCCTCATGCTAATCTTCTCTGAGCCCTCGGGATTCTTCTGACCTTTCCATTGATCCCACTGTGCGATAAGAAACTGCCACTCAGAGGTAGAACAATCCAACTTTGAGAACACACTGGATGGACTTAACAGGAGGATACCATCTGTCTTCCGAGAGCTGTCCAGTGGGTCCCCTCATGGTAAACGTCTCTGAGCCCTCGAGATTTTTGTGACCATTCCATTAATCCCACTGTGCGATAAGAAAGTGCCACTCAAAGGTAAAACAGTCCAACTGTGAAGAACACACTGGATGGACTTAAGAGGAGGCTATCATCTGTCTTCCAAGAGCTGTCCAGTGGGTCCCCTCATGCTAAACTTCTCTGAGCCCTCGGGAATCTTTTGACGGTTCCATTGATCCCACTGTGCGATAAGAAAGTGCCACTCAGAGGTAAAACAATCCAACTTTGAAGAACACACTGGATGGACTTAACAGGAGGCTACCATCTGTCTTCCAAGAGCTGTCCAGTGTGTCCCCTCATACTAAACTTCTCTGAGTCCTCGGAATTCTTGTGACCTTTCCATTGATCCCACTGTGCGATAACAAAGTGCCAGTCAGAGGTAAAATAATCCAACTTTGAAGAACACATTGGATGGACTTAACAGGAGGCTACCATCTGTCTTCCGAGAGCTGTCCAATGGGTCCCCTCATGCTAAACTTCTCTGAGCCCTCGGGATTCTTGTGACCTTTCCATTGAACCCACTGTGCGATAAGAAAGTGCCACTCAGAGGTAAAACAATCCAACTTTGAAGAACACAATGGATGGACCTAACAGGAGGCTACCATCTGTCTTCCAAGAGCTGTCCAGTGGGTCCCCTCATGCTAAACTTCTCTGAGCCCTCGGGATTCTTGTGACCATTCCATTGATCCCACTGTGCGATAAGAAAGTGCCACTCAGAGGTAAAATTATCCAACTTTGAAGAACACACTGGATGGACTTAACAGGAGGCTACCATCTGTCTTCCAAGAGCTGTCCAGTGGGTTCCCTCATGCTAAACGTCTCTAAGCCCTCGGGATTCTTGTGACCTTTCCATTGATCCCACTGTGCGATAAGAAATTGCCACTCAGAGGTAAAACAATCCAACTTTGAAGAACACACTCGATGGACTTAACAGGAGGCTACCATCTGTCTTCCAAGAGCTGTCCAGTTTGTCCCTTCATGCTAAACTTCTCTGAGCCCTCGGGATTGTTGTGACCATTCCATTGATCCCACTGTGCGATGAGAAAGTGCCACTCAGAGGTAAAAGAATCCAACTTTGAAGAACACACTGGATTTACTTAACAGGAGGCTACCATCTGCCTTCCAAGAGCTGTCCAGTGGGTCCCCTCATGCTAAACTTCTCTGAGCCCTCGGAATTCTTGTGACCTTTCCATTGATCCCACTGTGCGATAAGAAAGTGCCACTCAGAGGTAAAACAATCCAACTTTGAAGAACACACTGGATGGACTTAACAGGAGGCTACCATCTGTCATCCCAGAGCTGTCCAGTGGGTCTCCTCATGCTAAACTTCTCTGAGCCCTCGGGATTCTTGTGACCTTTCCATTGATCCCACTTTGCGATAAGAAAGTGCCACTCAGAGGTAAAACAATCCAACTTTGAAGAACTCACTGGATGGATTTAACAGGAGGCTACCATCTGTCTTCCAAGAGCTGTCCAGTGGGTCCCCTCATGCTAAACTTCTCTGAGCCCTCGGGATTGTTGTGACCTTTCCATTGTTCCCACTGTGCGATAAAAAAGTGCCACTAAGAGGTAAAACAATCCAACTTTGAAGAACACACTGGATGGACTTAACAGGAGGCTACCATCTGTCCTCAGAGAGCTGTCCAATGGGTCCCCTCATGCTAAGCTTCTCTGAGCCCTCGGGATTCTTGTGACCTTTCCATTGATCCCACTGTGCGATAAGAAATTCCCACTCAGAGGTAAATCAATCCAACTTTGAAGAACACACTGGATGGATTTAACAGGAGGCTACCATCTGTCTTCCGAGAGCTGTCCAGTGGGTCTCCTCATGCTAAACTTCTCTAAGCCCTCGGGATTCTTGTGACCTTTTCATTGTTCCCACTGTGCGATAAAAAAGTTCCACTCAGAGGTAAAACAATCCAACTTTGAAGAACACACTGGATGGAATAAACATGAGGCTACCATCTGTCTTCCGAGAGCTGTCCAGTGGGTCCCCTCATGCTAAACCTCTCCGAGTCCTCGGGATTCTTGTGACCTTTCCATTGATCCCACTGTGCGATAAGAAAGTGCCACTCAGAGGTAAAACAATCCAACTTTGAAGAACACACTGGATGGACTTAACAGGAGGCTACCATCTGTCTTCCAAGAGCTGTCGAGTGGGTCATCTCATGCTAATCTTCTCTGAGCCCTCGGGATTCTTCTGACCTTTCCGTTGATCCCACTGTGCGATAAGAAACTGCCACTGAGAGGTAAAACAATCCAACTTTGAAGAACACACTGGATGGACTTAACAGGAGGATACCATCTGTCTTCCGAGAGCTGTCCAGTGGGTCCCCTCATGCTAAACGTCTCTGAGCCCTGGGGATTCATGTGACCATTCCATTGATCCCACTGTGCGATAAGAAAGTGCCACTCAGAGGTAAAACAGTCCAACTTTGAAGAACACACTGGATGGACTTAACAGGAGGCTACCATCTGTCTTCCAAGAGCTGTCCACTGGGTCCCCTCATGCTAAACTTCTCTGAGCCCTCGGGAATCTTTTGACCTTTCCATTGATCCCACTGTGCGATAAGAAAGTGCCACTCAGAGTTAAACAATCCAACTTTGAAGAACACACTGGATGGACTTAACAGCTGGCTACCATCTGTCTTCCAAGATCTGTCCAGTGGGTTCCCTCATGCTAAACTTCTCTGAGCCCTCGGGATTCTTCTGACCTTCCCATTGATCCCACTGTGCGATAAAAAAGTGCCACTCAGAGGTAAAACAATACAACTTTGAAGAACACACTGGATGGATTTAACAGGAGGCTACCATCTGTCTTCCAAGAGCTGTCCAGTGGGTCCCCTCATGCTAAACTTCTCTGAGCCCTCGGGGTTCTTGTGACCATTTCATTGATCCCACTCTGCGATAAGAAAGTGCCATTCAGAGGTAAAACAGTCCAACTTTGAAGAACACTCTGGATGGATTTAACAGGAGGCTACCATCTGTCTTCCAAGAGCTGTCCAGTGGGTCCCCTCATGCTAAACTTCTCTGAGCCCTCGGGGTTCTTGTGACCATTTCATTGATCCCAAGCTGCGATAAGAAAGTGCCATTCAGAGGTAAAACAGTCCAACTTTGAAGAACACACTGGATGGACTTAACAGGAGGCTAACATCTGTCTTCCAAGAGCTGTCCAGTGGGTCCCCTCATGCTAAACTTCTCTGAGCTCTCGGTATTCTTGTCACCTTTCCATTGATCTAATTGTGCAATAAGAAAGTGCCACTCAGAGGTAAAACAATCCAACTTTGAAGAACACACTGGATGGACTTAACAGGAAGCTACCATCTGTCTTCCGAGAGCTGTCCAATGGGTCCCCTCATGCTAAACTTCTCTGAGCCCTCGGGATTCTTGTGACCTTTCCATTGATCCCTCTGTGCGATAAGAAAGTGCCACTCAGATGTAAAACAATCCGACTTTGAAGAACACACTGGATGGACTTAACAGGAGGCTACCATCTGTCTTCCAAGAGCTGTCCAGTGGGTCTCCTCATGCTAAACTTCTCTGAGCCCTCGGGGTTCTTGTGACCATTTCATTGATCCCACTCGGCGATAAGAAAGTGCCATTCGGAGGTAAAACAGTCCAACTTTGAAGAACACACTGGATGGACTTAACAGGAGGCTACCATCTGTCTTCCAAGAGCTGTCCAGTGGGTCCCCTCATGCTAAACTTCTGTGAGCCCTCGGGATTCTTGTGACCATTCCATTGATCCCACTGTGCGATAAGAAAGTGCCACTCAGATGTAAAACAATCCAACTTTGAAGAACACACCGGATGGACTTAACAGGAGGCTACCATCTGTCTTCCAAGAGCTGTCCAGTGGGTCCCCTAATGCTAAACTTCTCTGAGCCCTCGGGATTCTTCTGACCTTTCCATTGATCCCACTGTGCGATAAGAAAGTGCCACTCAGAGGTAAAACAATCCAACTTTGAAGAACACACTGGATGGACTTAACAGGAGGCTACCATCTGTCTTCCAAGAGCTGTCCAGTGGGTCCCCTCATGCTAAACTTCTCTGAGCCCTCGGGGTTCTTGTGACCATTTCATTGATCCCAAGCTGCGATAAGAAAGTGCCATTCAGAGGTAAAACAGTCCAACTTTGAAGAACACACTGGATGGACTTAACAGCAGGCTAACATCTCTCTTCCAAGAGCTGTCCAGTGGGTCCCCTCATGCTAAACTTCTCTGAGCTCTCGGTATTCTTGTGACCTTTCCATTGATCTAATTGTGCAATAAGAAAGTGCCACTCAGAGGTAAAATAATCCAACTTTGAAGATCACACTGGATGGACTTAACAGGAAGCTACCATCTGTCTTCCGAGAGCTGTCCAATGGGTCCCCTCATGCTAAACTTCTCTGAGCCCTCGGGATTCTTGTGTCCTTTCCATTGATCCCACTGTGCGATAAGAAAGTGCCACTCAGATGTAAAACAATCCAACTTTGAAGAACACACTGGATGGATTTAACAGGAGGCTACCATCTGTCTTCCAAGAGCTGTCCAGTGGGTCTCCTCATGCTAAACTTCTCTGAGCCCTCGGGGTTCTTGTGACCATTTCATTGATCCCACTCTGCGATAAGAAAGTGCCATTCGGAGGTAAAACAGTCCAACTTTGAAGAACACACTGGATGGACTTAACAGGAGGCTACCATCTGTCTTCCAAGAGCTGTCCAGTGGGTCCCCTCATGCTAAACTTCTCTGAGCCCTCGGGATTCTTGTGACCATTCCATTGATCCCACTGTGCGATAAGAAAGTGCCACTCAGATGTAAAACAATCCAACTTTGAAGAACACACTGGATGGACTTAACGGGAGGCTACCATCTCTCTTCCAAGAGCTGTCCAGTGGGTCCCTTTATGCTAAACTTCTCTGAGCCCTCGGGGTTCTTGTGACCATTTCATTGATCCCACTCTTCGATAAGAAAGTGACATTCAGAGGTAAAACAGTCCAACGTTAAAGAACACACTGGATGTACTTCACAGGAGGCTACCATCTGTCTTCCGAGAGCTGTCCAGTGGGTCTCCTCATGCTAAACTTCTCTGAGCCCTCGGGATTCTTGTGACCTTTCCATTGTTCCCACAGTGCGATAAAAAAGTTCCACTCAGAGGTAAAGCAATCTAACTTTGAAGAACACACTGGATGGAATAAACAGGAGGCTACCATCTGTCTTCCGAGAGCTGTCCAGTGGGTCCCCTCATGATAAACTTCTCTGAGCCCGCGGTATTCTTCTGACCTTTCCATTGATCCTACTGTGCGATAAGAAAGTGCCACTCAGAGGTAAAACAATCCAACTTTGAAGAACACACTGGTTGACTAACAGGAGGCTACCATCTGTCTTCCGAGAGCTGTCCTATGGCTCCCCTCATGCTAAACTTCTCTGAGCCCTCGGGATTCTTGTGACCTTTCCATTGATCCCACTGTGGGATAAGAAAGTGCCACTCAGAGGTAAAACAATCCAACTTTGAAGAACACACTGGATGGACGTAACAGGAGGCTACCATCTGTCTTCCAAGAGCTGTCCAGTGGGTCCCATCATGCTAAACTTCTCTGAGCCCACGGGATTCTTGTGACCTTTCCATTGATCCCACTGTGCGATAAGAAAGTGCCACTCAGAGGTAAAACAATCCAACTTTGAAGAACACACTGGTTGACTTAACAGGAGGCTACCATCTGTCTTCCGAGAGCTGTCCTATGGCTCCCCTCATGCTAAACTTCTGTGAGCCCTCGGGATTCTTGTGACCATTCCATTGATCCCACTGTGCGATAAAAAAGTTCCATTCAGAGGTAAAACAATCCAACTTTGAAGAACACACTGGATGGAATAAACAGGAGGCTACCATCTGTCTTCCATGAGCTGTCCAGTGTGTCCCCTCATGCTAAACTTCTCTGAGCCCTCGGGGTTCTTGTGACCTTTCCATTGATCCCATTGTGCGATACGAAAGTGCCACTCAGAGGTAAAACAATCCAACTTTGAAGAACACACTGGATGGACTTAGCAGCAGGCTACCATCTGTCTTCCAAGAGCTGTCCAGTGGGTCCCCTAATGCTAAACTTCTCTGAGCCCTCGGGATTCTTCTGACCTTTCCATTGATCCCACTGTGCGATAAGAAAGTGCCACTCAGTGGTAAAACAATCCAACTTTGAAGAACACACTGGATGAACTTAACAGGAGGCTACCATCTGTCTTCCAAGAGCTGTCCAGTGGGTCCCCTCATGCTAAACTTCTCTGAGCCCTCGGGGTTCTGGTGTCCATTTCATTGATCCCACTCTGCGATAAGAAAATGCCATTCAGAGGTAAAATAGTCCAACTTTGAAGAACACACTGGATGGATTTAACAGGAGGCTACCATCTGTCTTCCAAGAGCTGTCCATTGGGTCCCCTCATGCTAAACTTCTCTGAGCCCTCGGTATTCTTGTGACCTTTCCATTGATCCCACTGTGCGTTAAGAAAGTGTAACTCAGAGGTAAAACAATCCAACTTTGAAGAACACACTGGATGGACTTAACAGGAGGCTACGATCTGTCTTACGAGAGCTGTCCAATGGGTCCCCTCATGCTAAATTTCTCTGAGCCCTCGGGATTCTTGTGACCTTTCCATTGATCCCACTGTGCGATAAGAAAGTGCCACTCAGAGGTAAAACAATCCAACTTTGAAGAACACACTGGATGGACGTAACAGGAGGCTACCATCTGTCTTCCAAGAGCTGTCCAGTGGGTCCCCTCATGCTAAACTTCTCTGAGACCTCGGGATTCTTGTGACCTTTCAATTGATCCCACTGTGCGATAAGAAAGTCCCACTCAGAGGTAAAACAATCCAACTTTGAAGAACACACTGGATGGATTTAACAGGAGGCTACCATCTGTCTTCCGAGAGCTGTCCAGTGGGTCTCCTCATGCGAAACTTCTCTGAGCTCTCGGGATTCTTGTGACCTTTCCATTGTTCCCACTGTGCGATAAAAAAGTTCCACTCAGAGGTAAAACAATCCAACTTTGAAGAACACACTGGATGGAATAAACAGGAGGCTACCATCTGTCTTCCGAGAGCTGTCCAGTGGGTCCCCTCATGCTAAACTTCTCTGAGCCCTCGGGATTCTTGTGACCTTTCCATTGATCCCACTGTGCGATAAGAAAGTGCCACTCTGAGGTAAAACAATCCAACTTTGAAGAACACACTGGATGGACTTAACAGGAGGCTACCATCTGTCTTCCAAGAGCTGTCCAGTTTGTCCCTTCATGCTAAACTTCTCTGAGCCCACGGGACTCTTGCGACCATTCCATTGATCCCACTGTGCGATGAGAAAGTGCCACTCAGAGGTAAAACAATACAACTTTGAAGAACACGCTGGATGGACTTAACAGGAGGCTACCATCTGTCTTCCAAGAGCTGTCCAGTGGGTCCCCTCATGCTAAACTTCTCTGAGCCCTCGGGATTCTTCTGACCTTTATATTGATCCCACTGTGCGATAAGAAAGTGCCACTCAGAGGTAAAACATTCCAACTTTGAAGAACACACTGGATGGACTTAACAGGAGGCTACCATCTGTCTTCCAAGAGCTGTCCAGTGGGTCCCCTCATGCTAATCTTCTCTGAGCCCTCGGGATTCTTCTGACCTTTCCATTGATCCCACTGTGCGATAAGAAACTGCCACTCAGAGGTAGAACATTCCAACTTTGAGAACACACTGGATGGACTTAACAGGAGGATACCATCTGTCTTCCGAGAGCTGTCCAGTGGGTCACCTCATGGTAAACGTCTCTGAGCCCTCGAGATTCTTGTGACCATTCCATTAATCCCACTGTGCGATAAGAAAGTGCCAGTCAGAGGTAAAACAGTCCAACTTTGAAGAACACACTGGATGGACTTAACAGGAGGCTATCATCTGTCTTCCAAGAGCTGTCCAGTGGGTCCCCTCATGCTAAACTTCTCTGAGCCCTCGGGAATCTTTTGACGTTTCCATTGATCCCACTGTGCGATAAGAAAATGCCACTCAGAGGTAAAACAATCCAACTTTGAAGAACACACTGGATGGGCTTAACAGGAGGCTACCATCTGTCTTCCAAGAGCTGTCCCATGTGTCCCCTCATACTAAACTTCTCTGAGCCCTCGGGATTGTTGTGACCATTCCATTGATCCCACTGTGCGATGAGAAAGTGCCACTCAGAGGTAAAAGAATCCAACTTTGAAGAACACACTGGATTTACTTAACAGGAGGCTACCATCTGTCTTCCAAGAGCTGTCCAGTGGGTCCCCTCATGCTAAACTTCTCTGAGCCCTCGGTATTCTTGTGACCTTTCCATTGATCCCACTGTGCGATAAGAAAGTGCCACTCAGAGGTAAAACAATCCAAGTTTGAAGAACACACTGGATGGACTTAACAGGAGGCTACCATCTGTCTTCCCAGAGCTGTCCAGTGGGTCTCCTCATGCTAAACTTCTCTGAGCCCTCGGGATTCTTGTGACCATTCCATTGATCCCACTGTGCGATAAAAAAGTTCCACTCAGAGGTAAAATAATCCAACTTTGAAGAACACACTGGATGGATTTAACAGGAGGCTACCATCTGTCTTCCAAGAGCTGTCCAGTGTGTCCCCTCATGCTAAACTTCTCTGAGCCCTCGGGATTCTTGTGACCTTTCCATTGATCCCATTGTGCGATAAGAAATTGCCACTCAGAGGCAAAACAATCCAACTTTGAAGAACACACTGGATGGACTTAACAGCAGGCTACCATCTGTCTTCCAAGAGCTGTCCAGTGGGTCCCCTCATGCTAAATTTCTCTGAGCCCTCGGGATTCTTCTGATCTTTCCATTCATCCCACTTTGCGATAAGAAAGTGCCACTCAGAGGTAAAACAATCCAACTTTGAAAAACTCACTGGATGGATTTAACAGGAGGCTACCATCTGTCTTCCAAGAGCTGTCCAGTGGGTCCCCTGATGCTAAACTTCTCTGAGCCCTCGGGATTCTTGTGACCTTTCCATTGTTTCCACTGTGCGATAAAAAAGTGCCACTGAGAGGTAAAACAATGCAACTTTGAAGAACACACTGGATGGACTTAACAGGAGGCTACCATCTGTCCTCAGAGAGCTGTCCAATGGGTCCCCTCATGCTAAACTTCTCTGAGCCCTCGGGATTCTTGTGACCTTTCCATTGATCCCAATGTGCGATAAGAAATTCCCACTCAGAGGTAAATCAAACCAACTTTGAAGAACACACTGGATGGATTTAACAGGAGGCTACCATCTGTCTTCCGAGAGGTGTCCAGTGGGTCTCCTCATGCTAAACTTCTCTGAGCCCTCGGGATTCTTGTGACCTTTCCATTGTTCCCACTGTGCGATACAATAGTTCCACTCAGAGGTAAAACAATCCAACTTTGAAGAACACACTGGATGGAATAAACATGAGGCTACCATCTGTCTTCCGAGAGCTGTCCAGTGGGTCCCCTCATGCTAAATTTCTATGAGCCCTCGGGATTCTTGTGACCTTTCCATTGATCCCACTGTGCGATAAGAAAGTGCCACTCAGAGGTAAAACAATCCAACTTTGAAGAACACACTGGATGGACTTAACAGGAGGCTACCATCTGTCTTCCAAGAGCTGTCCAGTGGGTCATCTGATGCTAATCTTCTCTGAGCCCTCGGGATTCTTCTGACCTTTCCATTGATCCCACTGTGCGATAAGAAACTGCCACTCAGAGGTAAAACAATCCAACTTTGAAGAACACACTGGATGGACTTAACAGGAGGATACCATCTGTCTTCCGAGAGCTGTCCAGTGGGTCCCCTCATGCTAAACGTCTCTGAGCCCTGGGGATTCATGTGACCATTCCATTGATCCCACTGTGCGATAAGAAAGTGCCACTCAGAGGTAAAACAGTCCAACTTTGAAGAACACACTGGATATACTTAACAGGAGGCTACCATCTGTCTTCCAAGAACTGTCCAGTGGGTCCCCTCATGCTAAACTTCTCTGAGCCCTCGGGAATCTTTTGACCTTTCCATTGATCCCACTGTGCGATAAGAAAGTGTCACTCAGAGTTAAACAATCCAACTTTGAAGAACACACTGGATGGACTTAACAGCAGGCTACCATCTGTCTTCCAAGAGCTGTCCAGTGGGTTCCCTCATGCTAAACTTCTCTGAGCCCTCGGGATTCTTCTGACCTTCCCATTGATCCCACTGTGCGATAAGAAAGTGCCACTCAGAGGTAAAACAATACAACTTTGAAGAACACACTGGATGGATTTAACAGGAGGCTACCATCTGTCTTCCAAGAGCTGTCCAGTGGGTCCCCTCATGCTAAATTTCTCTGAGCCCTCGGGGTTCTTGTGACCATTTCATTGATCCCACTCTGCGATAAGAAAGTGCCATTCAGAGGTAAAACAGTCCAACTTTGAAGAACATACTGGATGGATTTAACAGGAGGCTACCATCTGTCTTCCATGAGCTGTCCAGTGTGTCCCCTCATGCTAAACTTCTCTGAGCCCTCGGGATTCTTGTGACCTTTCCATTGATCCCATTGTGCGATAAGAAAGTGCCACTCAGAGGTAAAACAATCCAACTTTGAAGAACACACTGGATGGACTTAACAGCAGGCTACCATCTGTCTTCTAAGAGCTGTCCAGTGGGTCTCCTAATGCTAAACTTCTCTGAGCCCTCGGGATTCTTCTGACCTTTCCATTGATCCCAATGTGCGATAAGAAAGTTCCACTCAGAGGTAAAACAATCCAACTTTGAAGAACACACTGGATGGACTTAACAGGAGGCTACCATCTGTCTTCCAAGAGCTGTCCAGTGGGTCCCCTCATGCTAAACTTCTCTGAGCCCTCGTGGTTCTTGTGTCCATTTCATTGATCCCACTCTGCGATAAGAAAATGCCATTCAGAGGTAAAACAGTCCAACTTTGAAGAACACACTGGATGGATTTAACAGGAGGCTACCATCTGTCTTCCAAGAGCTGTCCATTGGGTCCCCTCATGCTAAACTTCTCTGAGACCTCGGGATTCTTGTGACCTTTCCATTGATCCCACTGTGCGATAAGAAAGTGCCACTCAGAGGTAAAACAATCCAACTTTGAAGAACACACTGGATGGACGTAACAGGAGGCTACCATCTGTCTTCCAAGAGCTGTCCAGTGGGTCCCCTCATGCTAAACTTCTCTGAGCCCTCGGGATTCTTGTGACCTTTCCATTGATCCCACTGTGCGATAAGAAAGTCCCACTCAGAGGTAAAACAATCCAACTTTGAAGAACACACTGGATGGATTTAACAGGAGGCTACCATCTGTCTTCCGAGAGCTGTCCAGTGGGTCCCCTCATGCTAAACTTCTCTGAGCCCTCGGGATTCTTGTGACCTTTCCATTGATACCACTGTGCGATAAGAAAGTGCCACTCAGAGGTAAAACAATCCAACTTTGAAGAACGCACTGGATGGACTTAACAGGAGGCTACCATCTGTCTTCCAAGAGCTGTCCAATTTGTCCCTTCATGCTAAACTTCTCTGAGCCCACGGGATTTTTGTGACCATTCCATTGATCCCACTGTGCGATGAGAAAGTGCCACTCAGAGGTAAAACATTACAAATTTGAAGAACACACTGGATGGACTTAACAGGAGGCTACCATCTGTCTTCCAAGAGCTGTCCAGTGGGTCCCCTAATGCTAAACTTCTCTGAGCCCTCGGGATTCTTCTGACCTTTATATTGATCCCACTGTGCGATAAGAAAGTGCCACTCAGAGGTAAAACAATCCAACTTTGAAGAACACACTGGATGGACTTAACAGGAGGCTACCATCTGTCTTCCAAGAGCTGTCCAGTGGGTCCCCTCATGCTAAACTTCTCTGAGCCCTCGGGATTCTTGTGACCATTCCATTGATCGCACTCTGCGATTAGAAAGTGCCACTCAGAGGTAAAACAGTCCAACTTTGAAGAACAGACTGGATGGACTTAACAGGAGGCTACCATCTATCTTCCAAGAGCTGTCCAGTGGGTCCCCTCATGCTAAAGTTCTCTGAGCCCTCGAGATTCTTGTGACCATTCCATTGATCCCACTGTGCGATGAGAAAGTGCCACTCAGAGGTAAAACAATCCAACTTTGAAGAACACACTGGATGGACTTAAGAGGAGGCTACCATCTGTCTTCCAAGAGCTGTCCAGTGGGTCCCCTCATGCTAAACTTCTCTGAGCCCTCGGGATTCTTGTGACCATTCCATTGATCCCACTGTGCAATAATAAAGTGCCACTCACAGGTAAAACAATCCAACTTTGAAGAACAAACTGGATGGACTTAACAGGAGGCTACCATCTGTCTTCCATGAGCTGTCCAGTGTGTCCCCTCATGCGAAACTTCTCTGAGCCCTCGGGATTCTTGTGACCTTTCCATTGATCACACTGTGCGATAAGAAAGCGCCACTCAGAGGTAAAAAAATCCAACTTTGAAGACCATACTCGATGGACTTAACAGGAGGCTACCATCTGTCTTCCAAGAGCTGTCCAGTGGGTCCCCTCATGCTAAACTTCTCTGAGCCCTCGGGATTCTTTTGACCATTTCATTGATCCCACTCTGCGATTAGAAAGTGCCAATCAGAGGTAAAACAGTCCAACTTTGAAGAACACACTGGATGGACTTAAGAGGAGGCTATCATCTGTCTTCCAAGAGCTGTCCAGTGGGTCCCCTCATGCTAAACTTCTCTGAGCCCTCGGGAATCTTTTGACCTTTCCATTGATCCCACTGTGCGATAAGAAACTGCCACTCAGAAGTAAAACAATCCAACTTTGAAGAACACACTGGATGGACTTAACAGGAGGATACCATCTGTCTTCCGAGAGCTGTCCAGTGGGTCCCCTCATGCTAAACGTCTCTGAGCCCTGGGGATTCATGAGACCATTCCATTGATCCCACTGTGCGATAAGAAAGTGCCACTCAGAGGTAAAACAGTCCAACTTTGAAGAACACACTGGATATACTTAACAGGAGGCTACCATCTGTCTTCCAAGAACTGTCCAGTGGGTCCCCTCATGCTAAACTTCTCTGAGCCCTCGGGAATCTTTTGACCTTTCCATTGATCCCACTGTGCGATAAGAAAGTGCCACTCAGAGTTAAACAATACAACTTTGAAGAACACACTGGATGGACTTAACAGCAGGCTACCATCTGTCTTCCAAGAGCTGTCCAGTGGGTTCCCTCATGCTAAACTTCTCTGAGCCCTCGGGATTCTTCTGACCTTCCCATTGATCCCACTGTGCGATAAGAAAGTGCCACTCAGAGGTAAAACAATACAACTTTGAAGAACACACTGGATGGATTTAACAGGAGGCTACCATCTGTCTTCCAAAAGCTGTCCAGTGGGTCCCCTCATGCTAAATTTCTCTGAGCCCTCGGGGTTCTTGTGACCATTTCATTGATCCCACTCTGTGATAAGAAAGTGCCATTCAGAGGTAAAACAGTCCAACTTTGAAGAACATACTGGATGGATTTAACAGGAGGCTACCATCTGTCTTCCATAAGCTGTCCAGTGTGTCCCCTCATGCTAAACTTCTCTGAGCCCTCGGGATTCTTGTGACCTTTCCATTGATCCCATTGTGCGATAAGAAAGTGCCACTCAGAGGTAAAACAATCCAACTTTGAAGAACACACTGGATGGATTTAACAGGAGGCTACCATCTGTCTTCCGAGAGCTGTCCAGTGGGTCTCCTCATGCGAAACTTCTCTGAGCCCTCGGGATTCTTGTGACCTTTCCATTGTTCCCACTGTGCGATAAAAAAGTTCCACTCAGAGGTAAAACAATCCAACTTTGAAGAACACACTGGATGGAATAAACAGGAGGCTACCATCTGTCTTCCGAGAGCTGTCCAATGGGTCCCCTCATGCTAAACTTCTCTGAGCCCTCGGGATTCTTGTGACCTTTCCATTGATACCACTGTGCGATAAGAAAGTGCCACTCAGAGGTAAAACAATCCAACTTTGAAGAACGCACTGGATGGACTTAACAGGAGGCTACCATCTGTCTTCCAAGAGCTGTCCAATTTGTCCCTTCATGCTAAACTTCTCTGAGCCCACGGGAATTTTGTGACCATTCCATTGATCCCACTGTGCGATGAGAAAGTGCCACTCAGAGGTAAAACATTACAAATTTGAAGAACACACTGGATGGACTTAACAGGAGGCTACCATCTGTCTTCCAAGAGCTGTCCAGTGGGTCCCCTAATGCTAAACTTCTCTGAGCCCTCGGGGTTCTTGTGACCATTTCATTGATCCCACTCTGCGATAAGAAAGTGCCATTCGGAGGTAAAACAGTCCAACTTTGAAGAACACACTGGATGGACTTAACAGGAGGCTACCATCTGTCTTCCAAGAGCTGTCCAGTGGGTCCCCTCATGCTAAACTTCTCTGAGCCCTCGGGATTCTTGTGACCATTCCATTGATCCCACTGTGCGATAAGAAAGTGCCACTCAGATGTAAAACAATCCAACTTTGAAGAACACACCGGATGGACTTAACAGGAGGCTACCATCTGTCTTCCAAGAGCTGTCCAGTGGGTCCCCTCATGCTAAACTTCTCTGAGCCCTCGGGATTCTTTTGACCATTTCATTGATCCCACTCTGCGATTAGAAAGTGCCAATCAGAGGTAAAACAGTCCAACTTTGAAGAACACACTGGATGGACTTAAGAGGAGGCTATCATCTGTCTTCCAAGAGCTGTCCAGTGGGTCCCCTCATGCTAAACTTCTCTGAGCCCTCGGGAATCTTTTGACCTTTCCATTGATCCCACTGTGCGATAAGAAATTGCCACTCAGAGGTAAAACAATCCAACTTTGAAGAACACACTGGATGGACTTAACAGGAGGCTACCATCTGTCTTCCAAGAGCTGTCGAGTGGGGCATCTCATGCTAATCTTCTCTGAGCCCTCGGGATTCTTCTGACCTTTCCGTTGATCCCACTGTGCGATAAGAAACTGCCACTGAGAGGTAAAACAATCCAACTTTGAAGAACACACTGGATGGACTTAACAGGAGGATACCATCTGTCTTCCGAGAGCTGTCCAGTGGGTCCCCTCATGCTAAACGTCTCTGAGCCCTGGGGATTCATGTGACCATTCCATTGATCCCACTGTGCGATAAGAAAGTGCCACTCAGAGGTAAAACAGTCCAACTTTGAAGAACACACTGGATGGACTTAACAGGAGGCTACCATCTGTCTTCCAAGAGCTGTCCACTGGGTCCCCTCATGCTAAACTTCTCTGAGCCCTCGGGAATCTTTTGACCTTTCCATTGATCCCACTGTGCGATAAGAAAGTGCCACTCAGAGTTAAACAATCCAACTTTGAAGAACACACTGGATGGACTTAACAGCTGGCTACCATCTGTCTTCCAAGAGCTGTCCAGTGGGTTCCCTCATGCTAAACTTCTCTGAGCCCTCGGGATTCTTCTGACCTTCCCATTGATCCCACTGTGCGATAACAAAGTGCCACTCAGAGGTAAAACAATACAACTTTGAAGAACACACTGGATGGATTTAACAGGAGGCTACCATCTGTCTTCCAAGAGCTGTCCAGTGGGTCCCCTCATGCTAAACTTCTCTGAGCCCTCGGGGTTCTTGTGACCATTTCATTGATCCCACTCTGCGATAAGAAAGTGCCATTCAGAGGTAAATCAGTCCAACTTTGAAGAACACACTGGATGGATTTAACAGGAGGCTACCATCTGTCTTCCAAGAGCTGTCCAGTGGGTCCCCTCATGCTAAACTTCTCTGAGCCCTCGGGGTTCTTGTGACCATTTCATTGATCCCAAGCTGCGATAAGAAAGTGCCATTCAGAGGTAAAACAGTCCAACTTTGAAGAACACACTGGATGGACTTAACAGGAGGCTAACATCTGTCTTCCAAGAGCTGTCCAGTGGGTCCCCTCATGCTAAACTTCTCTGAGCTCTCGGTATTCTTGTGACCTTTCCATTGATCTAATTGTGCAATAAGAAAGTGCCACTCAGAGGTAAAACAATCCAACTTTGAAGAACACACTGGATGGACTTAACAGGAAGCTACCATCTGTCTTCCGAGAGCTGTCCAATGGGTCCCCTCATGCTAAACTTCTCTGAGCCCTCGGGATTCTTGTGACCTTTCCATTGATCCCTCTGTGCGATAAGAAAGTGCCACTCAGATGTAAAATAATCCAACTTTGAAGAACACACTGGATGGACTTAACAGGAGGCTACCATCTGTCTTCCAAGAGCTGTCCAGTGGGTCTCCTCATGCTAAACTTCTCTGAGCCCTCGGGGTTCTTGTGACCATTTCATTGATCCCACTCTGCGATAAGAAAGTGCCATTCGGAGGTAAAACAGTCCAACTTTGAAGAACACACTGGATGGACTTAACAGGAGGCTACCATCTGTCTTCCAAGAGCTGTCCAGTGGGTCCCCTCATGCTAAACTTCTCTGAGCCCTCGGGATTCTTGTGACCATTCCATTGATCCCACTGTGCGATAAGAAAGTGCCACTCAGATGTAAAACAATCCAACTTTGAAGAACACACCGGATGGACTTAACAGGAGGCTACCATCTGTCTTCCAAGAGCTGTCCAGTGGGTCCCCTAATGCTAAACTTCTCTGAGCCCTCGGGATTCTTCTGACCTTTCCATTGATCCCACTGTGCGATAAGAAAGTGCCACTCAGAGGTAAAACAATCCAACTTTGAAGAACACACTGGATGGACTTAACAGGAGGCTACCATCTGTCTTCGAAGAGCTGTCCAGTGGGTCCCCTCATGCTAAACTTCTCTGAGCCCTCGGGGTTCTTGTGACCATTTCATTGATCCCAAGCTGCGATAAGAAAGTACCATTCAGAAGTAAAACAGTCCAACTTTGAAGAACACACTGGATGGATTTAACAGGAGGCTACCATCTGTCTTCCAAGAGCTGTCCAGTGGGTCCCCTCATGCTAAACTTCTCTGAGCCCTCGGGGTTCTTGTGACCATTTCATTGATCCCACTCTGCGATAAGAAAGTGCCATTCAGAGGTAAAACAGTCCAACTTTGAAGAACACACTGGATGGATTTAACAGGAGGCTACCATCTGTCTTCCAAGA
The DNA here is from genome assembly GCA_038380435.1 of Ryuthela nishihirai. Classification (NCBI taxonomy): domain Eukaryota; kingdom Metazoa; phylum Arthropoda; class Arachnida; order Araneae; family Heptathelidae; genus Ryuthela; species Ryuthela nishihirai. The sequence goes on from JAWZYU010000041.1 coordinate 3,606,399, forward strand.
GCTGTCCAGTGGGTCCCCTCATGCTAAACTTCTCTGAGCCCTCGGGATTCTTGTGACCATTCCATTGATCCCACTGTGCAATAATAAAGTGCCACTCACAGGTAAAACAATCCAACTTTGAAGAACAAACTGGATGGACTTAACAGGAGGCTACCATCTGTCTTCCATGAGCTGTCCAGTGTGTCCCCTCATGCGAAACTTCTCTGAGCCCTCGGGATTCTTGTGACCTTTCCATTGATCCCACTGTGCGATAAGAAAGCGCCACTCAGAGGTAAAAAAATCCAACTTTGAAGACCATACTCGATGGACTTAACAGGAAGCTACCATCTGTCTTCCGAGAGCTGTCCAATGGGTCCCCTCATGCTAAACTTCTCTGAGCCCTCGGGATTCTTGTGACCTTTCCATTGATCCCACTGTGCGATAAGAAAGTGCCACTCAGATGTAAAACAATCCAACTTTGAAGAACACACTGGATGGATTTAACAGGAGGCTACCATCTGTCTTCCAAGAGCTGTCCAGTGGGTCTCCTCATGCTAAACTTCTCTGAGCCCTCGGGGTTCTTGTGACCATTTCATTGATCCCACTCTGCGATAAGAAAGTGCCATTCGGAGGTAAAACAGTCCAACTTCGAAGAACACACTGGATGGACTTAACAGGAGGCTACCATCTGTCTTCCAAGAGCTGTCCAGTGGGTCCCCTCATGCTAAACTTCTCTGAGCCCTCGGGATTCTTGTGACCATTCCATTGATCCCACTGTGCGATAAGAAAGTGCCACTCAGATGTAAAACAATCCAACTTTGAAGAACACACTGGATGGACTTAACAGGAGGCTACCATCTGTCTTCCAAGAGCTGTCCAGTGGGTCCCCTCATGCTAAACTTCTCTGAGCCCTCGGGATTCTTCTGACCTTTCCATTGATCCCACTGTACGATAAGAAATTGCCACTCAGAGGTAAAACAATCCAACTTTGAAGAACACACTGGATGGACTTAACAGGAGGCTAACATCTGTCTTCCAAGAGCTGTCCAGTGGGTCCCCTCATGCTAAACTTCTCTGAGCTCTCGGTATTCTTGTGACCTTTCCATTGATCTAATTGTGCAATAAGAAAGTGCCACTCAGAGGTAAAACAATCCAACTTTGAAGAACACACTGGATGGACTTAACAGGAGGCTACCATCTGTCTTCCAAGAGCTGTCCAGTGGGTCCCCTCATGCTAAACTTCTCTGAGCCCTCGGGATTCTTCTGACCTTTCCATTGATCCCACTGTACGATAAGAAATTGCCACTCAGAGGTAAAACAGTCCAACTTCGAAGAACACACTGGATGGACTTAACAGGAGGCTACCATCTGTCTTCCAAGAGCTGTCCAGTGGGTCCCCTCATGCTAAACTTCTCTGAGCCCTCGGGATTCTTGTGACCATTCCATTGATCCCACTGTGCGATAAGAAAGTGCCACTCAGATGTAAAACAATCCAACTTTGAAGAACGCACTGGATGGACTTAACAGGAGGCTACCATCTGTCTTCCAAGAGCTGTCCAGTTTGTCCCTTCATGCTAAACTTCTCTGAGCCCACGGGATTTTTGTGACCATTCCATTGATCCCACTGTGCGATGAGAAAGTGCCACTCAGAGGTAAAACATTCCAAATTTGAAGAACACACTGGATGGACTTAACAGGAGGCTACCATCTGTCTTCCAAGAGCTGTCCAGTGGGTCCCCTCATGCTAAACTTCTCTGAGCCCTCGGGATTCTTCTGACCTTTATATTGATCCCACTGTGCGATAAGAAAGTGCCACTCAGAGGTAAAACAATCCAACTTTGAAGAACACACTGGATGGACTTAACAGGAGGCTACCATCTGTCTTCCAAGAGCTGTCCAGTGGGTCCCCTCATGCTAAACTTCTCTGAGCCCTCGGGATTCTTGTGACCATTCCATTGATCGCACTCTGCGATTAGAAAGTGCCACTCAGAGGTAAAACAGTCCAACTTTGAAGAACAGACTGGATGGACTTAACAGGAGGCTACCATCTGTCTTCCAAGAGCTGTCCAGTGGGTCCCCTCATGCTAAACTTCTCTGAGCCCTCGGGATTCTTGTGACCATTCCATTGATCCCACTGTGCGATGAGAAAGTGCCACTCAGAGGTAAAACAATCCAACTTTGAAGAACACACTGGATGGACTTAAGAGGAGGCTACCATCTGTCTTCCAAGAGCTGTCCAGTGGGTCCCCTCATGCTAAACTTCTCTGAGCCCTCGGGATTCTTGTGACCATTCCATTGATCCCACTGTGCAATAATAAAGTGCCACTCACAGGTAAAACAATCCAACTTTGAAGAACAAACTGGATGGACTTAACAGGAGGCTACCATCTGTCTTCCATGAGCTGTCCAGTGTGTCCCTTCATGCGAAACTTCTCTGAGCCCTCGGGATTCTTGTGACCTTTCCATTGATCCCACTGTGCGATAAGAAAGCGCCACTCAGAGGTAAAAAAATCCAACTTTGAAGACCATACTCGATGGACTTAACAGGAAGCTACCATCTGTCTTCCGAGAGCTGTCCAATGGGTCCCCTCATGCTAAACTTCTCTGAGCCCTCGGGATTCTTGTGACCTTTCCATTGATCCCACTGTGCGATAAGAAAGTGCCACTCAGATGTAAAACAATCCAACTTTGAAGAACACACTGGATGGATTTAACAGGAGGCTACCATCTGTCTTCCAAGAGCTGTCCAGTGGGTCTCCTCATGCTAAACTTCTCTGAGCCCTCGGGGTTCTTGTGACCATTTCATTAATCCCACTCTGCGATAAGAAAGTGCCATTCGGAGGTAAAACAGTCCAACTTCGAAGAACACACTGGATGGACTTAACAGGAGGCTACCATCTGTCTTCCAAGAGCTGTCCAGTGGGTCCCCTCATGCTAAACTTCTCTGAGCCCTCGGGATTCTTGTGACCATTCCATTGATCCCACTGTGCGATAAGAAAGTGCCACTCAGATGTAAAACAATCCAACTTTGAAGAACACACTGGATGGACTTAACAGGAGGCTACCATCAGTCTTCCAAGAGCTGTCCAGTGGGTCCCCTCATGCTAAACTTCTCTGAGCCCTCGGGATTCTTCTGACCTTTCCATTGATCCCACTGTACGATAAGAAATTGCCACTCAGAGGAAAAACAATCCAACTTTGAAGAACACACTGGATGGACTTAACAGGAGGCTAACATCTGTCTTCCAAGAGCTGTCCAGTGGGTCCCCTCATGCTAAACTTCTCTGAGCTCTCGGTATTCTTGTGACCTTTCCATTGATCTAATTGTGCAATAAGAAAGTGCCACTCAGAGGTAAAACAATCCAACTTTGAAGAACACACTGGATGGACTTAACAGGAGGCTACCATCTGTCTTCCAAGAGCTGTCCAGTGGGTCCCCTCATGCTAAACTTCTCTGAGCCCTCGGGATTCTTCTGACCTTTCCATTGATCCCACTGTACGATAAGAAATTGCCACTCAGAGGTAAAACAGTCCAACTTCGAAGAACACACTGGATGGACTTAACAGGAGGCTACCATCTGTCTTCCAAGAGCTGTCCAGTGGGTCCCCTCATGCTAAACTTCTCTGAGCCCTCGGGATTCTTGTGACCATTCCATTGATCCCATTGTGCGATAAGAAAGTGCCACTCAGATGTAAAACAATCCAACTTTGAAGAACGCACTGGATGGACTTAACAGGAGGCTACCATCTGTCTTCCAAGAGCTGTCCAGTTTGTCCCTTCATGCTAAACTTCTCTGAGCCCACGGGATTTTTGTGACCATTCCATTGATCCCACTGTGCGATGAGAAAGTGCCACTCAGAGGTAAAACATTCCAAATTTGAAGAACACACTGGATGGACTTAACAGGAGGCTACCATCTGTCTTCCAAGAGCTGTCCAGTGGGTCCCCTCATGCTAAACTTCTCTGAGCCCTCGGGATTCTTTTGACCTTTATATTGATCCCACTGTGCGATAAGAAAGTGCCACTCAGAGGTAAAACAATCCAACTTTGAAGAACACACTGGATGGACTTAACAGGAGGCTACCATCTGTCTTCCAAGAGCTGTCCAGTGGGTCCCCTCATGCTAAACTTCTCTGAGCCCTCGGGATTCTTGTGACCATTCCATTGATCGCACTCTGCGATTAGAAAGTGCCACTCAGAGGTAAAACAGTCCAACTTTGAAGAACAGACTGGATGGACTTAACAGGAGGCTACCATCTGTCTTCCAAGAGCTGTCCAGTGGGTCCCCTCATGCTAAACTTCTCTGAGCCCTCGGGATTCTTGTGACCATTAAATTGATCCCACTGTGCGATGAGAAAGTGCCACTCAGAGGTAAAACAATCCAACATTGAAGAACACACTGGATGGACTTAAGAGGAGGCTACCATCTGTCTTCCAAGAGCTGTCCAGTGGGTCCCCTCATGCTAAACTTCTCTGAGCCCTCGGGATTCTTGTGACCATTCCATTGATCGCACTCTGCGATTAGAAAGTGCCACTCAGAGGTAAAACAGTCCAACTTTGAAGAACAGACTGGATGGACTTAACAGGAGGCTACCATCTGTCTTCCAAGAGCTGTCCAGTGGGTCCCCTCATGCTAAACTTCTCTGAGCCCTCGGGATTCTTGTGACCATTAAATTGATCCCACTGTGCGATGAGAAAGTGCCACTCAGAGGTAAAACAATCCAACATTGAAGAACACACTGGATGGACTTAAGAGGAGGCTACCATCTGTCTTCCAAGAGCTCTCCAGTGGGTCCCCTCATGCTAAACTTCTCTGAGCCCTCGGGATTCTTGTGACCATTCCATTGATCCCACTGTGCAATAATAAAGTGCCACTCACAGGTAAAACAATCCAACTTTGAAGAACAAACTGGATGGACTTAACAGTAGGCTACCATCTGTCTTCGAAGAGCTGTCCAGTGGGTCCCCTCATGCTAAACTTCTCTGAGCCCTCGGGATTCTTGTGACCATTCCATTGATCCCACTGTGCAATAATAAAGTGCCACTCACAGGTAAAACAATCCAACTTTGAAGAACAACTGGATGGACTTAACAGGAGGCTACCATCTGTCGTCCAAGAGCTGTCCAGTGTGTCCCCTCATGCGAAACTTCTCTGAGCCCTCGGGATTCTTGTGACCTTTCCATTGATCCCACTGTGCGATAAGAAAGCGCCACTCAGAGGTAAAAAAATCCAACTTTGAAGACCATACTCGATGGACTTAACAGGAGGCTACCATCTGTCTTCCAAGAGCTGTCCAGTGGGTCCCCTCATGCTAAACTTCTCTGAGCCCTCGGGATTCTTTTGACCATTTCATTGATCCCACTCTGCGTTTAGAAAGTGCCACTCAGAGGGAAAACAGTCCAACTTTGAAGAACAGACTGGATGGACTTAACAGGAGGCTACCATCTGTCTTCCAAGAGCTGTCCAGTGGGTCCCCTCATGCTAAACTTTTCTGAGCCTTCGCGATTCTTGTGACCATTCCATTGATCCCACTGTACTATAAAAAAGTGCCACTCAGAGGTAAAACAATCCAACTACGAAAAACACACTTAATGGACTTAACAGGAGGCTACCATCTGTCTTCCAAGAGCTGTCCAGTGGGTCCACTCATGCGAAACTTCTCTGAGCCCTCGGGATTCTTGTGACCTTTCCATTGATCCCACTTTTCGATAAGAAAGTGCCACTCAGAGGTAAAATAATCCAACTTTCAAGAACACACTGGATGGATTCAACAGGAAGCTACCATCTGTCTTCCAAGAGCTGTCCAGTGGGTCCCCTCAATGTAAACTTCTCTGAGCGCTCGGGATTCTTGTGACCATTCCATTGATCCCACTGTGCGATAAGGAAGTGCTACTCAGAGGTAAAACAATCCAACTTTGAAGAACACACTGGATGGACTTAACAATAGGCTACCATCTGTCTTCCAAGAGCTGTCCAGTGGGTCTCCTCATGCTAAACTTCTCTGAGTCCTCGGGATTCTTGTGACCTTTCCATTGATCCCACTGTGCGATAAAAAACTGCCACTCAGAGGTAAAACAATCCAACTTTGAAGAACACACTGGATGGACTTAACAGGAGGCTACCATCTCTCTTCGAAGAGCTGTCCAGTGGGTCCCCTCATGCTAAACTTCTCTGAGCCCTCGGGATTCTTGTGACCATTCCATTGATCCCACTGTGCAATAATAAAGTGCCACTCACAGGTAAAACAATCCAACTTTGAAGAACAACTGGATGGACTTAACAGGAGGCTACCATATGTGTTCCATGAGCTGTAGAGTGTGTCCCCTCATGCTAAACTTCTCTGAGCCCTCGGGATTCTTGTGACCTTTCCATTGATCCCACTGTGCGATAAGAAAGTGCCACTCAGAGGTCAAACATTCAAACTTTGAAGAACATACTGGATGGACTTAACAGGAGGCTACCATCTGTCTTCCAAGAGCTGTCCAGTGGGTCACCTCATGCTAAACTTCTCTGAGCCCTCGGGATTCTTTTGACCATTTCATTGATCCCACTCTGCGATTAGAAAGTGCCACTCAGAGGTAAAACAGTCCAACTTTGAAGAACAGACTGGATGGACTTAACAGGAGGCTACCATCTGTCTTCCAAGAGCTGTCCAGTGGGTCCCTTCATGCTAAACTTCTCTGAGCATTCGGGATTCTTGTGACCTTTCCATTGATCCCACTGTGCGATAAGAAAGTGCCACTCAGAGGTAAAACAATCCAACTTTGAAGAACACACTGGATGGACTTAACAGGAGGCTACCATCTGTTTTCCAAGAGCTGTCCAGTGGGTCCCCTCATGCTAAACTTTTCTGAGCCTTCGGGATTCTTGTGACCATTCCATTGATCCCACTGCACTATAAAAAAGTGCCACTCAGAAGTAAAACAATCCAACTATGAAGAACACACTGGATGGATTTAACAGGAGGCTACCATCTGTCTTCCAAGAGCTGTCCAGAGGGTCCACTCATTCGAAACTTCTCTGAGCCCTCGGGATTCTTGTGATCTTTCCATTGATCCCACTTTGCGATAAGAAAGTGCCACTCAGAGATAAAATAATCCAACTTTCAAGAACACACTGGATGGACTTAACAGGAGGCTACCATCTGTCTTTCAAGAGCTGTCCAGTGGGTCTCCTCATGCTAAACTTCTCTGAGCCCTCGGGATTCTTGTGACCTTTCCATTGATCCCACTGTGCGATAAAAAAGTGCCACTCAGAGGTAAAACAATCCAACTTTGAAGAACACACTGGATGGAATTAACAGGAGGCTACCATCTGTCGTCCAAGAGCTGTCCAGTTGGTCCCCTCATGCTAAACTTCTCTGAGCCTTCGGGATTCTTCTGACCTTTCCATTGATCCCACTGTGCGATAAGAAAGTGCCATTCCGAGGGAAAACAATCCAACTTTGAAGAACACACTGGATGGACTTAACAGGAGGCTACCATCTCTCTTCGAAGAGCTGTCCAGTGGGTCCCTTCAAGCTAAACTTCTCTGAGCCCTCGGGATTCTTGTGACCTTTCCATTGATCCCACTGTGCGGTAAGAAACTGCCACTCAGAGGTAAAATAATCCAACTTTTAAGAACACAATGGATGGACTTAACAGGAGGCTACCATCTGTCTTCCAAGAGCTGTCCAGTGGGTCCCCTCATGCTAATCTTCTCTGAGCCCTGGGGATTCTTCTGACCTTTCCATTGATCCCACTATGCAATAAGAAAGTGCCACTCAGATGTAAAGCAATCCACCTTTGAAGAACACAATGGATGAACTTAACAGGAGGCTACCATATGTCTTCCAAGAGCTGTCCAGTGCTCCTCTCATTCTAAACTTCTCTGAGCCCTCGGGATTCTTGTGACCTTTCTATTGATTCCACTGTGCGATAAGAAAGTGCCTCTCAGAGGTAAAACAATCCAACTTTGAAGAGCACAGTGGATGGAATTAACAGGAGTCTACCATCTGTCTTCCAAGAGCTGTCCAGTGGGTCCCCTCATGCTAAATTTCTCTGAGCACTCGGGATTCTTGTGACCTTTCCATTGATCCCACTGTGCGATAAGAAATTGGCAATCAGAGGTAAAACAATCCAACTTTGAAGAACACACTGGATGGACTTAACAGGACGCTACCATCTGTTTTCCAAGAGCTGTCCAGTGGGTCCCTTCATGCTAAACTTCTCTGAGCCCTCGGGATTCTTGTGACCTTTCCATTGATCCCACTGTGCGATAAGAAAGTGCCACTCAGAGGTAATACAATCCAACTTTAAGAACACACTGGATGGACTTAACAGGAGGCTACCATCTGTTTTCCAAGAGCTGTCCAGTGGGTCCCCTCATGCTAAACTTTTCTGAGCCTTCGGGATTCTTGTGACCATTCCATTGATCCCACTGTACTATAAAAAATTGCCACTCAGAGGTAAAATAATCCAACTATGAAGAACACACTGGATGGATTTAACAGGAGGCTACCATCTGTCTTCCAAGAGCTGTCCAGTGGGTCCACTCATGCGAAACTTCTCTGAGCCCTCGGGATTATTGTGACCTTTCCATTCATCCCACTTTGCGATAAGAAATGCCACTCAGAGGTAAAATAAGCCAACTTTGAAGAACACACTGGATGGATTTAACAGGAGGCTACCATCGGTGTTCCAAGAGCTGTCCAGTGGGTCCCTTCATGCTAAACTTCTCTGAGCCCTCGGGGTTCTTGTGACCATTTCATTGATCCCACTGTGCGACAAGAAAGTGCTACTCAGAGGTAAAACAATCCAACTTTGAAGAACACACTGTATGGAATTAACAGGAGGCTACCATCTGTCTTCCAAGAGCTGTCCAGTGGGTCTCCTCATGCTAAACTTCTCTGAGCCCTCGGGATTCTTGTGACCTTTCCATTGATCCCACTGTGCGATAAAAAAGTGCCATTCCGAGGGAAAACAATCCAACTTTGAAGAACACACTGGATGGATTAACAGGAGGCTACCATCTCTCTTCGAAGAGCTGTCCAGTGGGTCCCTTCAAGCTAAACTTCTCTGAGCCCTCGGGATTCTTGTGACCTTTCCATTGATCCCACTGTGCGGTAAGAAACTGCCACTCAGAGGTAAAATAATCCAACTTTTAAGAACACAATGGATGGACTTAACAGGAGGCTACCATCTGTCTTCCAAGAGCTGTCCAGTGGGTCCCCTCATGCTAATCTTCTCTGAGCCCTGGGGATTCTTCTGACCTTTCCATTGATCCCACTATGCAATAAGAAAGTGCCACTCAGATGTAAAGCAATCCACCTTTGAAGAACACAATGGATGGACTTAACAGGAGGCTACCATATGTCTTCCAAGAGCTGTCCAGTGCTCCTCTCATTCTAAACTTCTCTGAGCCCTCGGGATTCTTGTGACCTTTCTATTGATTCCACTGTGCGATAAGAAAGTGCCTCTCAGAGGTAAAACAATCCAACTTTGAAGAGCACAGTGGATGGACTTAACAGGAGTCTACCATCTGTCTTCCAAGAGCTGTCCAGTGGGTCCCCTCATGCTAAATTTCTCTGAGCCCTCGGGATTCTTGTGACCTTTCCATTGATCCCACTGTGCGATAAGAAATGCCACTCAGAGGTAATACAATCCAACTTTAAGAACACACTGGATGGACTTAACAGGAGGCTACCATCTGTTTTCCAAGAGCTGTCCAGTGGGTCCCCTCATGCTAAACTTTTCTGAGCCTTCGGGATTCTTGTGACCATTCCATTGATCCCACTGTACTATAAAAAAGTGCCACTCAGAGGTAAAATAATCCAACTATGAAGAACACACTGGATGGATTTAACAGGAGGCTACCATCTGTCTTCCAAGAGCTGTCCAGTGGGTCCACTCATGCGAAACTTCTCTGAGGCCTCGGGATTATTGTGACCTTTCCATTCATCCCACTTTGCGATAAGAAATGCCACTCAGAGGTAAAATAAGCCAACTTTGAAGAACACACTGGATGGATTTAACAGGAGGCTACCATCGGTGTTCCAAGAGCTGTCCAGTGGGTCCCTTCATGCTAAACTTCTCTGAGCCCTCGGGGTTCTTGTGACCATTTCATTGATCCCACTGTGCGACAAGAAAGTGCTACTCAGAGGTAAAACAATCCAACTTTGAAGAACACACTGTATGGAATTAACAGGAGGCTACCATCTGTCTTCCAAGAGCTGTCCAGTGGGTCTCCTCATGCTAAACTTCTCTGAGCCCTCGGGATTCTTGTGACCTTTCCATTGATCCCACTGTGCGATAAAAAAGTGCCACTCAGAGGTAAAACAATCCAACTTTGAAGAACACACTGGATGGACTTAACAGGAGGCTACCATCTGTCGTCCAAGAGCTGTCCAGTGGGTCCCCTCATGCTATACTTCTCTGAGCCCTCGGGATTCTTGTGACCTTTCCATTGATCCCACTGTGCGATAAGAAAGTGCCACTCAGAGGGAAAACAATCCAACTTTGAAGAACACACTGGATGGACTTACAGGAGGCTACCATCTCTCTTCGAAGAGCTGTCCAGTGGGTCCCTTCAAGCTAAACTTCTCTCAGCCGTCGGGATTCTTGTGACCTTTCCATTGATCCCACTGTGCGGTAAGAAACTTCCACTCAGAGGTAAAATAATCCAACTTTGAAGAACACAATGGATGGATTTAACAGGAGGCTACCATCTGTCTTCCAAGAGCTGTCCAGTGGGTCTCCTCATGCTAATCTTCTCTGAGCCCTCGGGATTCTTCTGACTTTTCCATTGATCCCACTATGCGATAAGAAAGTGCCACTCAGAGGTAAAACAATCCAACTTTGAAGAACACACTGGATGGACTTAACAGGATGCTACTATCTGTCTTCCGAGAGCTGTCCACTGGGTCCCCTCATGCTAAACTTCTCTGAGCCCTCGGGATTCTTGTGACCTTTCCATTGATCCCACTGTGCGATAAGAAAGTGCCACTCAGAGGTAAAACAATCCAACTTTGAAGAACACACTGGATGGACTTAACAGGAGACTACCATCGGTGTTCCAAGAGCTGTCCAGTGGGTCCCTTCATGCTAAATTTCTCTGAGCCCTCGGGGTTCTTGTGACCATTTCATTGATCCCACTGTGCGACAAGAAAGTGCTACTCAGACGTAAAACAATCCAACTTTGAAGAACACACTATATGGTATTAACAGGAGGCTACCATCTGTCTTCCAAGAGCTGTCCAATGGGTCTCCTCATGCTAAACTTCTCTGAGCCCTCGGGATTCTTGTGACCTTTCCATTGATCCCACTGTGCGATAAGAAAGTGCCACTCAGAGGTAAAACAATCCAACTTTGAAGAATACAATGGATGGACTTAACAGGAGGCTACCATCTGTCTTCCAAGAGCTGTCCAGTGGGGCCCCTCATGCTAAACTTCTGTGAACCTCGGGATTCTTGTGACCATTCCATTGATTCCACTGTGCGATAAGAAAGTGCCTCTCAGAGGTAAAACAATCCAACTTTGAAGAGCACACTGGATGGAGTTAACAGGAGGCTACCATCTGTCTTCCAAGGGCTGTCCAGTGGGTCCCCTCATGCTAAACTTCTCTGAGCCCTCGGGATTCTTGTGACCTTTCCATTGATCCGACTGTGCGATAAGAAAGTGCCACTTAGAGGTAAAACAATCCAACTTTGAAGAACACACTGGATGGACTTAACAGGAGGCTACCATCGGTGTTCCAAGAGCTGTCCAGTGGGTCCCTTCATGCTAAACTTCTCTGAGCCCTCGGGATTCTTGTGACCTTTCCATTGATCCCACTGTGTGATAAGAAAGTGCCACTCAGAGGTAAAACAATCCAACTTTGAAGAACACACTGGATGGACTTAACAGGAGGCTACCATCGGTGTTCCAAGAGCTGTCCAGTGGGTCCCTTCATGCTAAACTTCTCTGAGCCCTCGGGGTTCTTGTGACCATTTCATTGATCCCACTGTGCGACAAGAAAGTGCTACTCAGAGGTAAAACAATCCAACTTTGAAGAACACACTGTATGGAATTAACAGGAGGCTACCATCTGTCTTCCAAGAGCTGTCCAGTGGGTCTCCTCATGCTAAACTTCTCTGAGCCCTCGGGATTCTTGTGACCTTTCCATTGATCCCACTGTGCGATAAAAAAGTGCCACTCAGAGGTAAAACAATCCAACTTTGAAGAACACACTGGATGGACTTAACAGGAGGCTACCATCTGTCGTCCAAGAGCTGTCCAGTGGGTCCCCTCATGCTATACTTCTCTGAGCCCTCGGGATTCTTCTGACCTTTCCATTGATCCCACTGTGCGATAAGAAAGTGCCACTCAGAGGGAAAACAATCCAACTTTGAAGAACACACTGGATGGACTTACAGGAGGCTACCATCTCTCTTCGAAGAGCTGTCCAGTGGGTCCCTTCAAGCTAAACTTCTCTGAGCCCTCGGGATTCTTGTGACCTTTCCATTGATCCCACTGTGCGATAAAAAAGTGCCACTCAGAGGTAAAACAATCCAACTTTGAAGAACACACTGGATGGACTTAACAGGAGGCTACCATCTGTCGTCCAAGAGCTGTCCAGTGGGTCCCCTCATGCTATACTTCTCTGAGCCCTCGGGATTCTTCTGACCTTTCCATTGATCCCACTGTGCGATAAGAAAGTGCCACTCAGAGGGAAAACAATCCAACTTTGAAGAGCACACTGGATGGACTTAACAGGAGGCTACCATCTGTTTTCCAAGAGCTGTCCAGTGGGTCCCCTCATGCTAAACTTTTCTGAGCCTTCGGGATTCTTGTGACCATTCCATTGATCCCACTGTACTCTAAAAAGTGCCACTCAGAGGTAAAACAATCCAACTATGAAGAACACACTGGATGGACTTAACAGGAGGCTACCATCTGTCTTCCAAGAGCTGTCCAGTGGGTCCACTCATGCGAAACTTCTCTGAGTCCTCGGTATTCTTGTGACCTTTCGATTGATCCCACTTTGCGATAAGAAAGTGCCACTCAGAGGTAAAATAATCCAACTTTGAAGAACACACTGGATTGACTTAACAGGAGGCTACCATCTGTCTTCCAAGAGCTGTCCAGTGGGTCCCCTCAATGTAAACTTCTCTGAGCGCTCGGGATTCTTGTGACCATTCCATTGATCCCACTGTGCGATAATAAAGTGGTACTCAGAGGTAAAACAATCCAACTTTGAAGAACACACTGGATGGACTTAACAGGAGGCTACCATCTGTCTTCCAAGAGCTGTCCAGTGGGACTCCTCATGCTAAACTTCTCTGAGCCCTCGGGATTCTTGTGATCTTTCCATTGATCCCACTGTACGGTAAAAAAGTGCCACTCAGAGGTAAAACAATCCAACGTTGAAGAACACACTGGATGGACTTAACAGGAGGCTACCATCTGTCGTCCAAGAGCTGTCCAGTGGGTCCCCTCATGCTAAACTTCTCTGAGCCCTCGGGATTCTTCTGACCTTTCCATTGATCCCGCTGTCCGATAAGAAAGTGCCACTCAGAGTTAAAACAATCCAACTTTGAAGAACACACTGGATGGACTTAACAGGAGGCTACCATCTCTCTTCGAAGAGCTGTGCAGTGGGTCCCTTCAAGCTAAACTTCTCTGAGCCCTCGGGATTCTTGTGACCTTTCCATTGATCCCACTGTGCGGTAAGAGACTGCCACTCAGAGGTAAAATAATCCAACTTTGAAGAACACAATGGATGGACTTAACAGGAGGCTACCATCTGTCTTCCAAGAGCTGTACAGTGGGTCCCCTCATGCTAATCTTCTCTGAGCCCTCGGGATTCTTGTGATCTTTCCATTGATCCCACTGTACGATAAAAAAGTGCCACTCAGAGGTAAAACAATCCAACGTTGAAGAACACACTGGATGGACTTAACAGGAGGCTACCATCTGTCTTCCAAGAGCTGTCCAGTGGGTCCACTCATGCGAAACTTCTCTGAGTCCTCGGGATTCTTGTGACCTTTCGATTGTTCCCACTTTGCGATAAGAAAGTGCCACTCAGAGGTAAAATAATCCAACTTTGAAGAACACACTGGATTGACTTAACAGGAGGCTACCATCTGTCTTCCAAGAGCTGTCCAGTGGGTCCCCTCAATGTAAACTTCTCTGAGCGCTCGGGATTCTTGTGACCATTCCATTGATCCCACTGTGCGATAAGATAGTGCTACTCAGAGGTAAAACAATCCAACTTTGAAGAACACACTGGATGGACTTAACAGGAGGCTACCATCTGTCTTCCAAGAGCTGTCCAGTGGGACTCCTCATGCTAAACTTCTCTGAGCCCTCGGGATTCTTGTGATCTTTCCATTGATCCCACTGTACGATAAAAAAGTGCCACTCAGAGGTAAAACAATCCAACGTTGAAGAACACACTGGATGGACTTAACAGGAGGCTACCATCTGTCGTCCAAGAGCTGTCCAGTGGGTCCCCTCATTCTAAACTTCTCTGAGCCCTCGGGATTCTTGTGACCTTTCCATTGATTCCACTGTTCGATAAGAAAGTGGCACTCAAAGGTAAAACAATCCAACTTTGAAGAACACAATGGATGGACTTAACAGGAGGCTACCATCTGTCTTCCAAGAGCTGTCCAGTGGGGCCCCTCATGCTAAACTTCTCTGAACCTCGTGATTCTTGTGACCATTCCATTGATTCCACTGTGCAATAAGAAAGTGCCTCTCAGAGGTAAAACAATCCAACTTTGAAGAGCACACTGGATGGACTTAACAGGAGGCTACCATCTGTCTTCCAAGAGCTGTCCAGTGGGTCCCCTCATGCTAAACTTCTCTGAGCCCTCGGGATTCTTGTGACCTTTCCATTGATCCCACTGTGCGATAAGAAAGTGCCACTGAGAGGTAAAACAATCCAACTTTGAAGAACACACTGGATGGACTTAGCAGGAGGGTACCATCGGTCTTCCAAGAGCTGTGCAGTGGGTCCCCTCATGCTAAACTTCTCTGAGCCCTCGGGATTCTTCTGACCTTTCCATTGATCCCACTGTGCGATAAGAAAGTGCCACCCATAGGTAAATCAATCGAACTTTGAAGAACACACTGGATGGACTTAACAGGAGGCTACCATATGTCTTCCAAGAGCTGTCCAGTGGGTCCCCTCATGCTAAACTTCTCTGAGCCCTCGGGATTCTTCTGACCTTTCCATTGATCCCACTGTGCGATAAGAAAGTGTCACTCAGAGGTAAAACAATCCAACTTTGAAGAACACACAAGATGGACTTAACAGGAGGCTACCATCTGTCTTCCAAGAGCTGTCCAGTGGGTCCCCTCATGCTAAACCTCTCTGAGCCCTCGGGATTCTTCTGACCTTTCCATTTATCCCACTGTGCGATAAGAAAGTGCCACTCAGAGGTAAAACAATCCTACTTTGAAGAACACAATGGATGGACTTAACAGGAGGCTACCATCTGTCTTCCAAGAGCTGTCCAGTTGGTCCCCTCATGCTAATCTTCTCTGAGCCCTGGGGATTCTTCTGACCTTTCCATTGATCCCACTATGCGATAAGAAAGTGCCACTCAGATGTAAAACAATCCACCTTTGAAGAACACACTGGATGGACTTAACAGGAGGCTACCATCTGTCTTCCAAGAGCTGTCCAGTGCTCCTCTCATTCTAAACTTCTCTGAGCCCTCGGAATTCTTGTGACCTTTCCATTGATTCCACTGTGCGATAAGAAATTGCCACTCAGAGGTAAAACAATACAACATTGAAGAACACAATGGATAGACTTAACAGGAGGCTACCATCTGTCTTCCAAGAGCTGTCCAGTGGGGCCCCTCATGCTAAACTTCTCTGAGTATCGGGATTCTTGTGACCATTCCATTGATTCCACTGTGCGATAAGAAATTGCCACTCAGAGGTAAAACAATACAACATTGAAGAACACAATGGATAGACTTAACAGGAGACTACCATCTCTCTTCGAAGAGCTGTCCAGTGGGTCCCTTCAAGCTCAACTTCTCTGATCCCTCGTGATTCTTGTGACCTTTCCATTGATCCCACTGTGCGGTAAGAAACTGCCACTCAGATGTAAAATAATCCAACTTTGAGAACACAATGGATGGATTTAACAGGAGGCTACCATCTGTCTTCCAAGAGCTGTCCAGTGGGTCCCCTCACGCTAAACTTCTCTGAGCCCTCAGGATTCTTCTGACCTTTCCATTGATCCCACTCTGCGATAAGAAAGTGCCACTCAGAAGTGAAACAATCCAACTTTGAAGAACACACTGGATGGACTTAACAGGAGGCTACCATCTGTCTTCCAAGAGCTGTCCAGTGGGTCCCCTGATGCTAAACTTCTCTGAGTCCTCGGGATTCTTGTGATCATTCCCTTGATCCCACTGTGCGATAAGAAAGTGCCACTCAGAGGTAAAACAGTCCAACTTTGAAGAACACACTGGATGGACTTAACAGGAGGCTACCATCTGTCTTCCAAGAGCTGTCCAGTGGGTCCCCTCATACTAAACTTCTCTGAGCCCTCGAGATTCTTGTGACCTTTCCATTGATCCCACTGTGCGATAAGAAGATGCCACTCAGAGGTAAAACAATCCAACTTTGAAGAACACACTGGATGGATTTAACAGGAGGCTACCATCTGTCTTCCGAGAGCTGTCCAGTGGGTCCCCTCATGCTAAACGTCTCTGAGCTCTCGGGATTCTTCTGACCTTTCCATTGATCCCACTGTGCGATATAAAATTGTCACTCAGATGTAAAACAATCCAACTTTGAAGATCACACAAGATGGACTTAACAGGAGGCTACCATCTGTCTTCCAAGAGCTGTCCACTGGGTCCCCTCATGCTAAACTTCTCTGAGCCCTCGGGATTCTTGTGACCTTTCCATTGATCCCACTGTGCGATAAGAAAGTGCCAATCAGAGGTAAAACAATCCAACTTTGAAGAACACACTGGATGGACTTAACAGGAGGCTACCATCTGTCTTCCAAGAACTGTCCAGTGGGTCTCTTCATGCTAAATTTCTCTGAGCCCTCGGGATTCTTGTGACCTTTCCATTGATCCCACTGTGCGATAAGAAAGTGCCACTCAGAGGTAAAACAATCCAACTTTGAAGAACACACTGGATGGACTTAACAGGAGGCTACCATCTGTCTTCCAAGAACTGTCCAGTGGGTCTCTTCATGCTAAATTTCTCTGAGCCCTCGGGATTCTTGTGACCTTTCCATTGATCCCACTGTGCGATAAGAAAGTGCCACTCAGAGGTAAAACAATCCAACTTTGAAGAACACACTGGATGGACTTAACAGGAGGCTACCATCTGTCTTCCAAGAGCTGTCCAGTGGGTCCCCTCATGCTAAACTTCTCTGAGCCCACGGGATTCTTCTGACCTTTCCATTGATCCCAATGTGCGATAAGAAAGTGCCACTCAGAGGTAAAACAATCCAACTTTGAAGATCACACTGGATGGATTTAACAGGAGGCTACCATCTGTCTTCCAAGAGCTGTCCAGTGGGTCCCTTCATGCTGAACTTCTATGAGCCCTCGGGATTCTTCTGACCTTTCCATTGATCCCACTGTGCGATAAGAAAGTGCCACTCAGAGGTAAAACAATCCAACTTTGAAGAACACACTGGATGGACTTAAGAGGAGGCTACCATCTGTCTTCCAAGAGCTGTCCAGTGGGTCCCCTCATGCTAAACTTCTCTGAGCCCTCGGGATTCTTGTGACCATTCCATTGATCCCAATGTGCGATAAGAAAGTGCCACTCAGAGGTAAAACAGTCCAACTTTGAAGAATACACTGCATGGACTTAACAGGAGGCTACCATCTGTCTTCCAAGAGCTGTCCAGTGCGTCCCCTCATGCTAAACTTCTCTGAGCCCTCGGGATTCTTGTGACCATTCCATTGATCCCACTGTGCGATAAGAAAGTGCCACTCAGAGGTAAAACAGTCCAACTTTGAAAAACACACTGGATGAACTTAACAGGAGGCTACCATCTGTCTTCCGAGAGCTGTCCAGTGGGTCCCCTCATGCTAAACTTCTCTGAGCCCTAGGGATTCTTCTGACCTTTCCATTGATCCCACTGTGCGATAAGAGAGTGCCACCCATAGGTAAAACAATCCAACTTTGAAGAACACACTGAATGGACTTAACAGGAGGCTACCATATGTCTTCCAAGAGCTGTCCAGTGGGTCCACTCATGCTAAACCTCTTTGAGCCCTCGGGATTCTTGTGACCTTTCCATTGATCCCACTGTGCGATAAGAAAGTGCCACTCAGAGGAAAAACAATCCAACTTTGAAGAACACACTGGATGGACTTAACAGGAGGCTACAATCTGTCTTCTGAGAGTTGTCCAGTGGGTCCCCTCATGCGAAACTTCTTTGAGCCCTCGGGATTCTTCTGACCTTTCCATTGATCCCACTGTGCGATAAGAAAGTGCCACCCATAGGTAAAAGAATCCAACTTTGAAGAACACACTGGATGGACTTAACAGGAGGCTACCATATGTCTTCCAAGAGCTGTCCAGTGGGTCCCCTCATGCTAAACTTCTCTGAGCCCTCGGGATTCTTCTGACCTTTCCATTGATCACACTGTGCGATAAGAAAGTGTCACTCAGAGGTAAAACAATCCAACTTTGAAGAACACACAAGATGGACTTAACAGGAGGCTACCATCTGTCTTCCAAGAGCTGTCCAGTGGGTCCCCTCATGCTAAACCTCACTGAGCCCTCGGGATTCTTGTGACCTTTCCATTGATCCCACTGTGCGATAAGAAAATGCCACTCAGAGGAAAAACAATCCAACTTTGAAGAACACACTGATGGACTTAACAGGAGGCTACAATCTGTCTTCCGAGAGTTGTCCAGTGGGTCCCCTCATGCGAAACTTCTTTGAGCCCTCGGGATTCTTCTGACCTTTCCATTGATCCCACTGTGCAATAAGAAAGTGCCACCCATAGGTAAAACAATCCAACTTTGAAGAACACACTGGATGGACTTAACAGGAGGCTACCATATGTCTTCCAAGAGCTGTCCAGTGGGTCCCCTCATGCTAAACTTCTCTGAGCCCTCGGGATTCTTCTGACCTTTCCATTGATCCCACTGTACGATAAGAAAGTGTCACTCAGAGGTAAAACAATCCAACTTTGAAGAACACACAAGATGGACTTAACAGGAGGCTACCATCTGTCTTCCAAGATCTGTCCAGTGGGTCCCCTCATGCTAAACCTCTCTGAGCCCTCGGGATTCTTGTAACCTTTCCATTGATCCCACTGTGCGATAAGAAAGTGCCACTCAGAGGTAAAACAATCCAACTTTGAAGAACACACTGGATGGACTTTACAGGAGGCTACCATCTCTCGTCCAAGAGCTGTCCAGTGGGTCCCCTCATGCTAAACTTCTCTGAGCCCTCGGGATTCTTCTGACCTTTCCATCGATCCCACTGTGCGATAAGGAAGTGCAACTCAGAGGTAAAACAGTCCAACTTTGAAGAACACACAAGATGGACTTAACAGGAGGCTACCATCTGTCTTCCAAGAGCTGTCCAGTGGGTTCCCTCATGCTGAACTTCTATGAGCCCTCAGGATTCTTCTGACCTTTCCATTGATCCCAATGTGCGATAAGAAAGTGCCAATCAGAGGTAAAACAATCCAACTTTGAAGAACACACTGGATGGACTTAACAGGAGGCTACCATCTGTCTTCCAAGAACTGTCCAGTGGGTCTCTTCATGCTAAATTTCTCTGAGCCCTCGGGATTCTTGTGACCTTTCCATTGATCCCACTGTGCGATAAGAAAGTGCCACTCAGAGGTAAAACAATCCAACTTTGAAGAACACACTGGATGGACTTAACAGGAGGCTACCATCTGTCTTCCAAGAGCTGTCCAGTGGGTCCCCTCATGCTAAACTTCTCTGAGCCCACGGGATTCTTCTGACCTTTCCATTGATCCCAATGTGCGATAAGAAAGTGCCACTCAGAGGTAAAACAATCCAACTTTGAAGATCACACTGGATGGATTTAACAGGAGGCTACCATCTGTCTTCCAAGAGCTGTCCAGTGGGTCCCTTCATGCTGAACTTCTATGAGCCCTCGGGATTCTTCTGACCTTTCCATTGATCCCACTGTGCGATAAGAAAGTGCCACTCAGAGGTAAAACAATCCAACTTTGAAGAACACACTGGATGGACTTAAGAGGAGGCTACCATCTGTCTTCCAAGAGCTGTCCAGTGGGTCCCCTCATGCTAAACTTCTCTGAGCCCTCGGGATTCTTGTGACCATTCCATTGATCCCAATGTGCGATAAGAAAGTGCCACTCAGAGGTAAAACAGTCCAACTTTGAAGAATACACTGCATGGACTTAACAGGAGGCTACCATCTGTCTTCCAAGAGCTGTCCAGTGCGTCCCCTCATGCTAAACTTCTCTGAGCCCTCGGGATTCTTGTGACCATTCCATTGATCCCACTGTGCGATAAGAAAGTGCCACTCAGAGGTAAAACAGTCCAACTTTGAAAAACACACTGGATGAACTTAACAGGAGGCTACCATCTGTCTTCCGAGAGCTGTCCAGTGGGTCCCCTCATGCTAAACTTCTCTGAGCCCTAGGGATTCTTCTGACCTTTCCATTGATCCCACTGTGCGATAAGAGAGTGCCACCCATAGGTAAAACAATCCAACTTTGAAGAACACACTGAATGGACTTAACAGGAGGCTACCATATGTCTTCCAAGAGCTGTCCAGTGGGTCCACTCATGCTAAACCTCTTTGAGCCCTCGGGATTCTTGTGACCTTTCCATTGATCCCACTGTGCGATAAGAAAGTGCCACTCAGAGGAAAAACAATCCAACTTTGAAGAACACACTGGATGGACTTAACAGGAGGCTACAATCTGTCTTCTGAGAGTTGTCCAGTGGGTCCCCTCATGCGAAACTTCTTTGAGCCCTCGGGATTCTTCTGACCTTTCCATTGATCCCACTGTGCGATAAGAAAGTGCCACCCATAGGTAAAAGAATCCAACTTTGAAGAACACACTGGATGGACTTAACAGGAGGCTACCATATGTCTTCCAAGAGCTGTCCAGTGGGTCCCCTCATGCTAAACTTCTCTGAGCCCTCGGGATTCTTCTGACCTTTCCATTGATCACACTGTGCGATAAGAAAGTGTCACTCAGAGGTAAAACAATCCAACTTTGAAGAACACACAAGATGGACTTAACAGGAGGCTACCATCTGTCTTCCAAGAGCTGTCCAGTGGGTCCCCTCATGCTAAACCTCACTGAGCCCTCGGGATTCTTGTGACCTTTCCATTGATCCCACTGTGCGATAAGAAAATGCCACTCAGAGGAAAAACAATCCAACTTTGAAGAACACACTGATGGACTTAACAGGAGGCTACAATCTGTCTTCCGAGAGTTGTCCAGTGGGTCCCCTCATGCGAAACTTCTTTGAGCCCTCGGGATTCTTCTGACCTTTCCATTGATCCCACTGTGCAATAAGAAAGTGCCACCCATAGGTAAAACAATCCAACTTTGAAGAACACACTGGATGGACTTAACAGGAGGCTACCATATGTCTTCCAAGAGCTGTCCAGTGGGTCCCCTCATGCTAAACTTCTCTGAGCCCTCGGGATTCTTCTGACCTTTCCATTGATCCCACTGTACGATAAGAAAGTGTCACTCAGAGGTAAAACAATCCAACTTTGAAGAACACACAAGATGGACTTAACAGGAGGCTACCATCTGTCTTCCAAGATCTGTCCAGTGGGTCCCCTCATGCTAAACCTCTCTGAGCCCTCGGGATTCTTGTAACCTTTCCATTGATCCCACTGTGCGATAAGAAAGTGCCACTCAGAGGTAAAACAATCCAACTTTGAAGAACACACTGGATGGACTTTACAGGAGGCTACCATCTCTCGTCCAAGAGCTGTCCAGTGGGTCCCCTCATGCTAAACTTCTCTGAGCCCTCGGGTTTCTTCTGACCTTTCCATCGATCCCACTGTGCGATAAGGAAGTGCAACTCAGAGGTAAAACAGTCCAACTTTGAAGAACACACAAGATGGACTTAACAGGAGGCTACCATCTGTCTTCCAAGAGCTGTCCAGTGGGTTCCCTCATGCTGAACTTCTATGAGCCCTCAGGATTCTTCTGACCTTTCCATTGATCCCAATGTGCGATAAGAAAGTGCCAATCAGAGGTAAAACAATCCAACTTTGAAGAACACACTGGATGGACTTAACAGGAGGCTACCATCTGTCTTCCAAGAACTGTCCAGTGGGTCTCCTCATGCTAAACTTCTCTGAGCCCTCGGGATTCTTCTGACCTTTCCATTGATCCCAATGTGCGATAAGAAAGTGCCACTCAGAGGTAAAACAATCCAACTTTGAAGATCACACTGAATGGATTTAACAGGAGGCTACCATCTGTCTTCCAAGAGCTGTCCAGTGGGTCCCCTCATACTAAACTTCTCTGAGCCCTCGGGATTCTTGTGACCTTTCCATTGATCCCACTGTGCGATAAGAAAGTGCCACTCAGAGGTAAAACAATCCAACTTTGAAGAACACACTGGATGGAGTTAACAGGAGGCTACCATCTGTCTTCCGAGAGCTGTCCAGTTGGTCCCCTCATGCTAAACGTCTCTGAGCTCTCGGGATTCTTCTGAACTTTTCATTGATCCCACTGTGCGATATAAAATTGTCACTCAGATGTAAAACAATCCAACATTGAAGAACACACTGGATGGACTTAAGAGGAGGCTACCATCTGTCTTCCAAGAGCTGTCCAGTGGGTCCCCTCATGCTAAACTTCTCTGAGCCCTCGGGATTCTTGTGACCATTCCATTGATCCCAATGTGCGATAAGAAAGTGCCACTCAGAGGTAAAACAGTCCAACTTTGAAGAATACACTGCATGGACTTAACAGGAGGCTACCATCTGTCTTCCAAGAGCTGTCCAGTGCGTCCCCTCATGCTAAACTTCTCTGAGCCCTCGGGATTCTTGTGACCATTCCATTGATCCCACTGTGCGATAAGGAAGTGCCACTCAGAGGTAAAACAGTCCAACTTTGAAAAACACACTGGATGAACTTAACAGGAGGCTACCATCTGTTTTCCGAGAGCTGTCCAGTGGGTCCCCTCATACTAAACTTCTCTGAGCCCTCGGGATTCTTGTGACCTTTCCATTGATCCCACTGTGCGATAAGAAAGTGCCACTCAGAGGTAAAACAGTCCAACTTTGAAGAACACACAAGATGGACTTAACAGGAGGCTACCATCTGTCTTCCAAGAGCTGTCCAGTGGGTTCCCTCATGCTGAACTTCTATGAGCCCTCAGGATTCTTCTGACCTTTCCATTGATCCCAATGTGCGATAAGAAAGTGCCAATCAGAGGTAAAACAATCCAACTTTGAAGAACACACTGGATGGACTTAACAGGAGGCTACCATCTGTCTTCCAAGAACTGTCCAGTGGGTCTCCTCATGCTAAACTTCTCTGAGCCCTCGGGATTCTTCTGACCTTTCCATTGATCCCAATGTGCGATAAGAAAGTGCCACTCAGAGGTAAAACAATCCAACTTTGAAGATCACACTGGATGGATTTAACAGGAGGCTACCATCTGTCTTCCAAGAGCTGTCCAGTGGGTCCCCTCATACTAAACTTCTCTGAGCCCTCGGGATTCTTGTGACCTTTCCATTGATCCCACTGTGCGATAAGAAAGTGCCACTCAGAGGTAAAACAATCCAACTTTGAAGAACACACTGGATGGAGTTAACAGGAGGCTACCATCTGTCTTCCGAGAGCTGTCCAGTTGGTCCCCTCATGCTGAACTTCTATGAGCCCTCGGGATTCTTCTGACCTTTCCATTGATCCCACTGTGCGATAAGAAAGTGCCACTCAGAGGTAAAACAATCCAACTTTGAAGAACACACTGGATGGACTTAAGAGGAGGCTACCATCTGTCTTCCAAGAGCTGTCCAGTGGGTCCCCTCATGCTAAACTTCTCTGAGCCCTCGGGATTCTTCTGACCTTTCCATTGATCACACTGTGCGATAAGAAAGTGTCACTCAGAGGTAAAACAATCCAACTTTGAAGAACACACAAGATGGACTTAACAGGAGGCTACCATCTGTCTTCCAAGAGCTGTCCAGTGGGTCCCCTCATGCTAAACCTCACTGAGCCCTCGGGATTCTTGTGACCTTTCCATTGATCCCACTGTGCGATAAGAAAATGCCACTCAGAGGAAAAACAATCCAACTTTGAAGAACACACTGATGGACTTAACAGGAGGCTACAATCTGTCTTCCGAGAGTTGTCCAGTGGGTCCCCTCATGCGAAACTTCTTTGAGCCCTCGGGATTCTTCTGACCTTTCCATTGATCCCACTGTGCAATAAGAAAGTGCCACCCATAGGTAAAACAATCCAACTTTGAAGAACACACTGGATGGACTTAACAGGAGGCTACCATATGTCTTCCAAGAGCTGTCCAGTGGGTCCCCTCATGCTAAACTTCTCTGAGCCCTCGGGATTCTTCTGACCTTTCCATTGATCCCACTGTACGATAAGAAAGTGTCACTCAGAGGTAAAACAATCCAACTTTGAAGAACACACAAGATGGACTTAACAGGAGGCTACCATCTGTCTTCCAAGAGCTGTCCAGTGGGTTCCCTCATGCTGAACTTCTATGAGCCCTCAGGATTCTTCTGACCTTTCCATTGATCCCAATGTGCGATAAGAAAGTGCCAATCAGAGGTAAAACAATCCAACTTTGAAGAACACACTGGATGGACTTAACAGGAGGCTACCATCTGTCTTCCAAGAACTGTCCAGTGGGTCTCCTCATGCTAAACTTCTCTGAGCCCTCGGGATTCTTCTGACCTTTCCATTGATCCCAATGTGCGATAAGAAAGTGCCACTCAGAGGTAAAACAATCCAACTTTGAAGATCACACTGGATGGATTTAACAGGAGGCTACCATCTGTCTTCCAAGAGCTGTCCAGTGGGTCCCCTCATACTAAACTTCTCTGAGCCCTCGGGATTCTTGTGACCTTTCCATTGATCCCACTGTGCGATAAGAAAGTGCCACTCAGAGGTAAAACAATCCAACTTTGAAGAACACACTGGATGGAGTTAACAGGAGGCTACCATCTGTCTTCCGAGAGCTGTCCAGTTGGTCCCCTCATGCTAAACGTCTCTGAGCTCTCGGGATTCTTCTGAACTTTTCATTGATCCCACTGTGCGATATAAAATTGTCACTCAGATGTAAAACAATCCAACATTGAAGAACACACAAGATGGACTTAACAGGAGGCTACCATCTGTCTTCCAAGAGCTGTCCACTGGGTCCCCTCATGCTAAACTTCTCTGAGCCCTCGGGATTCTTGTGACCTTTCCATTGATCCCACTGTGCGATAAGAAAGTGCCAATCAGAGGTAAAACAATCCAACATTGAAGAACACACTGGATGGACTTAACAGGAGGCTACCATCTGTCTTCCAAGAACTGTCCAGTGGGTCTCCTCATGCTAATGTTCTCTGAGCCCTCGGGATTCTTGTGACCTTTCCATTGATCCCACTGTGCGATAAGAAAGTGTCACTCAGAGGTAAAACAATCCAACTTTGAAGAACACACAAGATGGACTTAACAGGAGGCTACCATCTGTCTTCCAAGAGCTGTCCAGTGGGTCCCCTCATGCTGAACTTCTATGAGCCCTCGGGATTCTTCTGACCTTTCCATTGATCCCAATGTGCGATAAGAAAGTGCCACTCAGAGGTAAAACTATCCAACTTTGAAGATCACACTGGATGGATTTAACAGGAGGCTACCATCTGTCTTCCAAGAGCTGTCCAGTGGGTCCCCTCATGCTGAACTTCTATGAGCCCTCGGGATTCTTCTGACCTTTCCATTGATCCCAATGTGCGATAAGAAAGTGCCACTCAGAGGTAAAACAGTCCAACTTTGAAGAACACACTGGATGGACTTAACAGGAGGCTACCATCTGTCTTCCAAGAGCTGTCCAGTGCGTCCCCTCATGCTAAACTTCTCTGAGCCCTCGGGATTCTTGTGACCATTCCATTGATCCCACTGTGCGATAAGAAAGTGCCACTCAGAGGTAAAACAGTCCATTTTTGAAAAACACACTGGATGGATTTAACAGGAGGCTACCATCTGTCTTCCGAGAGCTGTCCAGTGGGTCATCTCATGCTAAACTTCTCTGAGCCCTCGGGATTCTTCTGAACTTTCCATTGATCCCACTGTGCGATAAGAGAGTGCCACCCATAGGTAAAACAATCCAACTTTGAAGAACACACTGGATGGACTTAACAGGAGGCTACCATATGTCTTCCAAGAGCTGTCCAGTGGGTCTCCTCATGCTAAACTTCTCTGAGCCCTCGGAATTTCTCTGACCTTTCCATTGATCCAACTGTGCGATAAGAAAGTGTCACTCAGAGGTAAAACAATCCAACTTTGAAGAACACACAAGATGGACTTAACAGGAGGCTACCATCTGTCTTCGAAGAGCTGTCCAGTGGGTCCCCTCATGCTAAACCTCTCTGAGCCCTCGGAATTCTTGTGACCTTTCCATTGATCCCACTGTGCGATAAGAAAGTGCCACTCAGAGGTAAAATAATCCAACTTTGAAGAACACAATGGATGGACTTAACAGGAGGCAACCATTTGTCTTCCAAGAGCTGTCCAGTGGGTCCCCTCATGCTAAATTTCTCTGAGCCCTCGGGATTCTTCTGACCTTTCCATTGATCCCACTGTGCGATAAGAAAGTGCCACTCAGAGGTAAAACAATCCAACTTTGAAGAACACACTGGATGGACTTAACAGGAGGCTACCATCTGTCTTCCAAGAGCTGTCCAGTGGGTCCCCTCATGCTAAACCTCTCTGAGCCCTCGGGATTCTTGTAACCTTTCCATTGATCCCAATGTGCGATAAGAAAGTGCCACTCAGAGGTAAAACAATCCAACTTTGATGAACACACTGAATGGACTTTAGAGGAGGCTACCATCTCTCGTCCAAGAGCTGTCCAGTGGGTCCCCTCATGCTAAATTTCTCTGAGCCCTCGGGATTCTTGTAACCTTTCCATTGAGCCCAATGTGCGATAAGAAAGTGCCACTCAGAGGTAAAACAATCCAACTTTGATGAACACACTGAATGGACTTTACAGGAGGCTACCATCTCTCGTCCAAGAGCTGTCCAGTGGGTCCCCTCATGCTAAATTTCTCTGAGCCCTCGGGATTCCTCTGACCTTTCCATCGATCCCACTGTGCGATAAGAAAGTGCCACTCAGAGGGAAAACAATCCAACTAAGAAGAACACACTGGATGGACTTAACAGGAGGCTACCATCTCTCTTCGAAGAGCTGTCCAGTGGGTCCCATCACGCTAAACTTCTCTGAGCCCTCGGGATTCTTCTGACCTTTCCATTGATCCCACTCTGCGATAAGAAAGTGCCACTCAGAAGTGAAACAATCCAACTTTGAAGAACACACTGGATGGACTTTACAGGAGGCTACCATCTCTCGTCCAAGAGCTGTCCAGTGGGTCCCCTCATGCTAAATTTCTCTGAGCCCTCGGGATTCTTGTAACCTTTCCATTGATCCCAATGTGCGATAAGAAAGTGCCACTCAGAGGTAAAACAATCCAACTTTGATGAACACACTGAATGGACTTTACAGGAGGCTACCATCTCTCGTCCAAGAGCTGTCCAGTGGGTCCCCTCATGCTAAATTTCTCTGAGCCCTCGGGATTCCTCTGACCTTTCCATCGATCCCACTGTGCGGTAAGAAACTGCCACTCAGAGGTAAAATAATCCAACTTTGAAGAACACAATGGATGGATTTAACAGGAGGCTACCATCTGTCTTCCAAGAGCTGTCCAGTGGGTCCCATCATGCTAAACTTCTCTGAGCCCTCGGGATTCTTGTGATCATTCCCTTGATCCCACTGTGCGATAAGAAAGTGCCACTCAGAGGTAAAACAGTCCAACTTTGAAGAACACACTGGATGGACTTAACAGGAGGCTACCATCTGTCTTCCAAGAGCTGTCCAGTGGGTCCCCTCATACTAAACTTCTCTGAGCCCTCGGGATTCTTGTGACCTTTCCATTGATCCCACTGTGCGATAAGAAAGTGCCACTCAGAGGTAAAACAATCCAACTTTGAAGAACACACTGGATGGACTTAACAGGAGGCTACCATCTGTCTTCCGAGAGCTGTCCAGTTGGTCCCCTCATTCTAAACGTCTCTGAGGTCTCGGGATTCTTCTGACCTTTTCATTGATCCCACTGTGCGATATAAAATTGTCACTCAGATGTAAAACAATCCAACTTTGAAGAACACACAAGATGGACTTAACAGGAGGCTACCATCTGTCTTCCAAGAGCTGTCCACTGGGTCCCCTCATGCTAAACTTCTCTGAGCCCTCGGGATTCTTGTGACCTTTCCATTGATCCCACTGTGCGATAAGAAAGTGCCAATCAGAGGTAAAACAATCCAACTTTGAAGAACACACTGGATGGACTTAACAGGAGGCTACCATCTGTCTTCCAAGAACTGTCCAGTGGGTCTCCTCATGCTAAACTTCTCTGAGCCCTCGGGATTCTTGTGACCTTTCCATTGATCCCACTGTGCGATAAGAAAGTGTCACTCAGAGGTAAAACAATCCAACTTTGAAGAACACACAAGATGGACTTAACAGGAGGCTACCATCTGTCTTCCAAGAGCTGTCCAGTGGGTCCCCTCATGCTGAAATTCTATGAGCCCTCGGGATTCTTCTGACCTTTCCATTGATCCCACTGTGCGATAAGAAAGTGCCACTCAGAGGTAAAACAATCCAACTTTGAAGATCACACTGGATGGATTTAACAGGAGGCTACCATCTGTCTTCCAAGAGCTGTCCAGTGGGTCCCCTCATGATGAACTTCTATGAGCCCTCGGGATTCTTCTGACCTTTCCATTGATCCCAATATGCGATAAGAAAGTGCCACTCAGAGGTAAAACAATCCAACTTTGAAGATCACACTGGATGGATTTAACAGGAGGCTACCATCTGTCTTCCAAGAGCTGTCCAGTGGGTCCCCTCATGATGAACTTCTATGAGCCCTCGGGATTCTTCTGACCTTTCCATTGATCCCAATGTGCGATAAGAAAGTGCCACTCAGAGGTAAAACAGTCCAACTTTGAAGATCACACTGGATGGACTTAACAGGAGGCTACCATCTGTCGTCCGAGAGCTGTCCAGTGGGTCCCCTCATGCTAAACTTCTCTGAGCCCTCGGGATTCTTGTGACCATTCCATTGATCCCACTGTGCGATAAGAAAGTGCTACTCAGAGGTAAAACAATCCAACTTTGAAGAACACACTGGATGGACTTAACAGGAGGCTACCATCTGTCTTCCAAGAGCTGTCCAGTGGGTCCCCTCATGCTAAACTTCTCTGAGCCCTCGGGATTCTTCTGACCTTTCCATTGATCCCAATGTGCGATAAGAAAGTGCCACTCAGAGGTAAAACAATACAACTTTGAAGAACACACTGGATGGACTTAACAGGATGCTACCATCTGTCGTCCGAGAGCTGTCCAGTGGGTCCCCTCATGCTAAACTTCTCTGAGCCCTCGGGATTCTTGTGAACATTCCATTGATCCCACTGTGCGATAAGAAAGTGCTACTCAAAGGTAAAACAATCCAACTTTGAAGAACACACTGGATGGACTTAACAGGAGGCTACCATCTGTCTTCCAAGAGCTGTCCAGTGGGTCCCCTCATGCTAAACTTCTCTGAGCCCTCGGGGTTCTTGTGACCTTTCCATTGATCCCACTGTGCGATAAGAAAGTGCCACTCAGAGGTAAAACAATCCAACTTTGAAGAACACACTGGATGGACTTAACAGGAGGCTACCATCTGTCTTCCAAGAGCTGTCCAGTCGGTCCCCTCGTGCTAAACTTCTCTGAGCCCTCCGGATTCTTGTTACCTTTCCATTGATCCCACTGTGCGATAAGAAAGTGCCACTCAGAGGTAAAACAATCCAACTTTGAAGAACACACTGGATGGACTTAACAGGAGGCTACCATCTGTCTTCCAAGAGCTGTCCAGTGGGTCCCCTCATGCTGAAATTCTATGAGCCCTCGGGATTCTTCTGACCTTTCCATTGATCCCACTGTGCGATAAGAAAGTGCCACTCAGAGGTAAAACAATCCAACTTTGAAGATCACACTGGATGGATTTAACAGGAGGCTACCATCTGTCTTCCAAGAGCTGTCCAGTGGGTCCCCTCATGATGAACTTCTATGAGCCCTCGGGATTCTTCTGACCTTTCCATTGATCCCACTGTGCGATAAGAAAGTGCCACTCAGAGGTAAAACAGTCCAACTTTGAAGATCACACTGGATGGACTTAACAGGAGGCTACCATCTGTCGTCCGAGAGCTGTCCAGTGGGTCCCCTCATGCTAAACTTCTCTGAGCCCTCGGGATTCTTGTGACCATTCCATTGATCCCACTGTGCGATAAGAAAGTGCTACTCAGAGGTAAAACAATCCAACTTTGAAGAACACACTGGATGGACTTAACAGGAGGCTACCATCTGTCTTCCAAGAGCTGTCCAGTGGGTCCTCTCATGCTAAACTTCTCTGAGCCCTCGGGATTCTTCTGACCTTTCCATTGATCCCAATGTGCGATAAGAAAGTGCCACTCAGAGGTAAAACAATACAACTTTGAAGAACACACTGGATGGACTTAACAGGATGCTACCATCTGTCGTCCGAGAGCTGTCCAGTGGGTCCCCTCATGCTAAACTTCTCTGAGCCCTCGGGATTCTTGTGAACATTCCATTGATCCCACTGTGCGATAAGAAAGTGCTACTCAGAGGTAAAACAATCCAACTTTGAAGAACACACTGGATGGACTTAACAGGAGGCTACCATCTGTCTTCCAAGAGCTGTCCAGTGGGTCCCCTCATGCTAAACTTCTCTGAGCCCTCGGGGTTCTTGTGACCTTTCCATTGATCCCACTGTGCGATAAGAAAGTGCCACTCAGAGGTAAAACAATCCAACTTTGAAGAACACACTGGATGGACTTAACAGGAGGCTACCATCTGTCTTCCAAGAGCTGTCCAGTGGGTCCCCTCGTGCTAAACTTCTCTGAGCCCTCCGGATTCTTGTTACCTTTCCATTGATCCCACTGTGCGATAAGAAAGTGCCACTCAGAGGTAAAACAATCCAACTTTGAAGAACACACTGGATGGACTTAACAGGAGGCTACCATCTGTCTTCCAAGAGCTGTCCAGTGGGTCCCCTCATGCTAAACTTCTCTGAGCCCTCGGGATTCTTGTGACCTTTCCATTGATCCCACTTTGCGATAAGAAAGTGCCACTCAGAGGTAAAATAATCCAACTTTGAAGAACACACTGGATGCTCTTAACAGGAGGCTACCATCTGTCTTCCAAGAGCTGTCCAGTGTGTCCCCTCATGCTAAACTTCGCTGAGCCCTCGAGATTCTTCTGACCTTTCCATTGATCCCACAGTGCGATAAGGAAGTGCAACTCAGAGGTAAAATAATCCAACTTTGAAGAACACACTGGATGGACTTAACAGGAGGCTACCATCTGTCTTCCAAGAGCTGTCCAATGGGTCCCCTCATGCTAAATTTCTCTGAGTCCTCGGGATTCTTGTGACCATTTCATTGATCCCACTGTGCGATAAGAAAGTGCCACTCAGAGGTAAAAGTGTCCAACTTTGAAGAACACACTGGATGGACATAACAGGAGGCTACCATCTGTCTTCCAAGAGCTGTCCAGTGGGTCCACTCATGCTAAACTTCTTAGAGCCCTCGGGATTCTTCTGACCTTTCCATTGATCCCACTGTGCGATAAGAAAGTGCCACTCAGAGGTAAAACAATCCAACTTTGAAGAACACACTGGATGGACTTAACAGGAGGCTACCATCCGTCTTCTGAGAGCTGTCCAGTGGGTCTCCTCATGCTAAACTTCTCTGAGCCCTTGGGATTCTTGTGACCTTTCCATTGATCCCACTGTGCGATAAAAAAGTGCCACTCAGAGGTAAAACAATCCAACTTTGAAGAACACACTGGATATATTTAACAGGAGGCTACCATCTGTGTTCCGAGAGCTGTCCAGTGGGTCCCCTCATCCTATATCTCTCGGAGCCCTCGGGATTCTTGTGACCTTTCCATTGATCCCACTGTGCGATAAGAAAGTGCCACTCAGAAGTAAAACAATCCAACTTTGAAGAACACACTGGATGGACTTAACAGGAGGCTACCATCTGTCTTCCAAGAGCTGTCCAATGGGTCCCCTCATGCTAAACTTCTCTGAGTCCTCGGGATTCTTGTAACCATTTCATTGATCCCACTGTGCGATAAGAAAGTGCCACTCAGAGGTAAAACAGTCCAACTTTGAAGAACACACTG
The DNA here is from genome assembly GCA_038380435.1 of Ryuthela nishihirai. Taxonomy (NCBI): domain Eukaryota; kingdom Metazoa; phylum Arthropoda; class Arachnida; order Araneae; family Heptathelidae; genus Ryuthela; species Ryuthela nishihirai. Next base: position 3,638,810 of record JAWZYU010000041.1, read on the forward strand.
GATGGACTTAACAGGAGGCTACCATCTGTCTTCCAAGAGCTGTCCAGTGGGTCCACTCATGCTAAACTTCTTAGAGCCCTCGGGATTCTTCTGACCTTTCCATTGATCCCACTGTGCGATAAGAAAGCGCCACTCAGAGGTAAAACAATCCAACTTTGAAGAACACACTGAATGGACTTAACAGGAGGCTACCATCTGTCTTCCGAGAGCTGTCCACTGGGTCCCCTCATGCTAAACTTCTCTGAGTTCTCGGGATTCTTGTGACCATTCTATTGATTCCACTGTGCGATAAGAAAGTGCCACTCAGAGGTAAAACAGCCCAACTTTGAAGAACACAGTGGATGGACTTAACAGGAGGCTACCATTTGTCTTCCAAGAGCTGTCCAGTGGGTCAATTCATGCTAAACTTCTCTGAGCCCTCGGGATTCTTTTGACCTTTCCATTGATCCCACTGTGCGATAAGAAAATGCCACTCAGAGGTAAAACAATCCAACTTTGAAGAACACACTGGATGGATTTAACAGGAGGCTACCATCTGTCTTCCGAGAGCTGTCCAGTGGGTCCCCTCATGCTAAACTTGTCTGAGCCCTCGGTATTCTTTTGACCTTTCCATTGATCTCACTGTGCGATAAGAAAATGCCACTCAGAGGTAAAACTATCCAACTTTGAAGAACACACTGGAAGGACTTAACAGGAGGCTACCATCCTGTCTTCCAAGAGCTGTCCAGTGGGTCCCCTCATGCTAAACTTCTCTGATCACACGGGATTCTTCTGAGCTATCCATCGATCCCACTGTGCGATAAGAAAGTGCCACTCAGAGGTAAAACAATCCAACTTTGAAGAACACACTGCATGGACTTAACAGGAGGCTACCATCTGTCTTCCAAGAGCTGTCCAGTGGGTCCCCTCATGCTAAACTTCTCTGAGCCCTCGGGATTCTTGTGACCATTCCATCGATCCCACTGTGCGATAAGAAAGTGCCACTCAGAGGTAAAACAATCCAACTTTGAAGAACACACAAGATGGACTTAACAGGAGGCTACCATCTGTCTTCCAAGAGCTGTCCAGTGGGTCCCCTCATGCTGAAATTCTATGAGCCCTCGGGATTCTTCTGACCTTTCCATTGATCCCACTGTGCGATAAGAAAGTGCCACTCAGAGGTAAAACAATCCAACTTTGAAGATCACACTGGATGGATTTAACAGGAGGCTACCATCTGTCTTCCAAGAGCTGTCCAGTGGGTCCCCTCATGATGAACTTCTATGAGCCCTCGGGATTCTTCTGACCTTTCCATTGATCCCAATGTGCGATAAGAAAGTGCCACTCAGAGGTAAAACAGTCCAACTTTGAAGATCACACTGGATGGACTTAACAGGAGGCTACCATCTGTCGTCCGAGAGCTGTCCAGTGGGTCCCCTCATGCTAAACTTCTCTGAGCCCTCGGGATTCTTGTGACCATTCCATTGATCCCACTGTGCGATAAGAAAGTGCCACTCAGAGGTAAAACAGTCCAACTTTGAAGAACACACTGGATGGACTTAACAGGAGGCTACCATCTGTCTTCCAAGAGCTGTCCAGTGGGTCCACTCATGCTAAACTTCTTAGAGCCCTCGGGATTCTTCTGACCTTTCCATTGATCCCACTGTGCGATAAGAAAGTGCCACTCAGAGGTAAAACAATCCAACTTTGAAGAACACACTGAATGGACTTAACAGGAGGCTACCATCTGTCTTCCGAGAGCTGTCCACTGGGTCCCCTCATGCTAAACTTCTCTGAGTTCTCGGGATTCTTGTGACCATTCTATTGATTCCACTGTGCGATAAGAAAGTGCCACTCAGAGGTAAAACAGCCCAACTTTGAAGAACACAGTGGATGGACTTAACAGGAGGCTACCATTTGTCTTCCAAGAGCTGTCCAGTGGGTCAATTCATGCTAAACTTCTCTGAGCCCTCGGGATTCTTTTGACCTTTCCATTGATCCCACTGTGCGATAAGAAAGTGCCACTCAGAGGTAAAACAATCCAACTTTGAAGAACACACTGGATGGATTTAACAGGAGGCTACCATCTGTCTTCCGAGAGCTGTCCAGTGGGTCCCCTCATGCTAAACTTGTCTGAGCCCTCGGTATTCTTTTGACCTTTCCATTGATCTCACTGTGCGATAAGAAAATGCCACTCAGAGGTAAAACTATCCAACTTTGAAGAACACACTGGAAGGACTTAACAGGAGGCTACCATCCTGTCTTCCAAGAGCTGTCCAGTGGGTCCCCTCATGCTAAACTTCTCTGATCACACGGGATTCTTCTGAGCTATCCATCGATCCCACTGTGCGATAAGAAAGTGCCACTCAGAGGTAAAACAATCCAACTTTGAAGAACACACTGCATGGACTTAACAGGAGGCTACCATCTGTCTTCCAAGAGCTGTCCAGTGGGTCCCCTCATGCTAAACTTCTCTGAGCCCTCGGGGTTCTTGTGACCTTTCCATTGATCCCACTGTGCGATAAGAAAGTGCCACTCAGAGGTAAAACAATCCAACTTTGAAGAACACACTGGATGGACTTAACAGGAGGCTACCATCTGTCTTCCAAGAGCTGTCCAGTCGGTCCCCTCGTGCTAAACTTCTCTGAGCCCTCCGGATTCTTGTTACCTTTCCATTGATCCCACTGTGCGATAAGAAAGTGCCACTCAGAGGTAAAACAATCCAACTTTGAAGAACACACTGGATGGACTTAACAGGAGGCTACCATCTGTCTTCCAAGAGCTGTCCAGTGGGTCCCCTCATGCTGAAATTCTATGAGCCCTCGGGATTCTTCTGACCTTTCCATTGATCCCACTGTGCGATAAGAAAGTGCCACTCAGAGGTAAAACAATCCAACTTTGAAGATCACACTGGATGGATTTAACAGGAGGCTACCATCTGTCTTCCAAGAGCTGTCCAGTGGGTCCCCTCATGATGAACTTCTATGAGCCCTCGGGATTCTTCTGACCTTTCCATTGATCCCAATGTGCGATAAGAAAGTGCCACTCAGAGGTAAAACAGTCCAACTTTGAAGATCACACTGGATGGACTTAACAGGAGGCTACCATCTGTCGTCCGAGAGCTGTCCAGTGGGTCCCCTCATGCTAAACTTCTCTGAGCCCTCGGGATTCTTGTGACCATTCCATTGATCCCACTGTGCGATAAGAAAGTGCTACTCAGAGGTAAAACAATCCAACTTTGAAGAACACACTGGATGGACTTAACAGGAGGCTACCATCTGTCTTCCAAGAGCTGTCCAGTGGGTCCCCTCATGCTAAACTTCTCTGAGCCCTCGGGATTCTTCTGACCTTTCCATTGATCCCAATGTGCGATAAGAAAGTGCCACTCAGAGGTAAAACAATACAACTTTGAAGAACACACTGGATGGACTTAACAGGATGCTACCATCTGTCGTCCGAGAGCTGTCCAGTGGGTCCCCTCATGCTAAACTTCTCTGAGCCCTCGGGATTCTTGTGACCATTCCATTGATCCCACTGTGCGATAAGAAAGTGCTACTCAGAGGTAAAACAATCCAACTTTGAAGAACACACTGGATGGACTTAACAGGAGGCTACCATCTGTCTTCCAAGAGCTGTCCAGTGGGTCCCCTCATGCTAAACTTCTCTGAGCCCTCGGGGTTCTTGTGACCTTTCCATTGATCCCACTGTGCGATAAGAAAGTGCCACTCAGAGGTAAAACAATCCAACTTTGAAGAACACACTGGATGGACTTAACAGGAGGCTACCATCTGTCTTCCAAGAGCTGTCCAGTGGGTCCCCTCGTGCTAAACTTCTCTGAGCCCTCCGGATTCTTGTTACCTTTCCATTGATCCCACTGTGCGATAAGAAAGTGCCACTCAGAGGTAAAACAATCCAACTTTGAAGAACACACTGGATGGACTTAACAGGAGGCTACCATCTGTCTTCCAAGAGCTGTCCAGTGGGTCCCCTCATGCTAAACTTCTCTGAGCCCTCGGGATTCTTGTGACCTTTCCATTGATCCCACTTTGCGATAAGAAAGTGCCACTCAGAGGTAAAATAATCCAACTTTGAAGAACACACTGGATGGACTTAACAGGAGGCTACCATCTGTCTTCCAAGTGCTGTCCAGTGTGTCCCCTCATGCTAAACTTCTCTGAGCCCTCGAGATTCTTCTGACCTTTCCATTGATCCCACAGTGCGATAAGGAAGTGCAACTCAGAGGTAAAATAATCCAACTTTGAAGAACACACTGGATGGACTTAACAGGAGGCTACCATCTGTCTTCCAAGAGCTGTCCAATGGGTCCCCTCATGCTAAATTTCTCTGAGTCCTCGGGATTCTTGTGACCATTTCATTGATCCCACTGAGCGATAAGAAAGTGCCACTCAGAGGTAAAAGTGTCCAACTTTGAAGAACACACTGGATGGACATAACAGGAGGCTACCATCTGTCTTCCAAGAGCTGTCCAGTGGGTCCACTCATGCTAAACTTCTTAGAGCCCTCGGGATTCTTCTGACCTTTCCATTGATCCCACTGTGCGATAAGAAAGTGCCACTCAGAGGTAAAACAATCCAACTTTGAAGAACACACTGGATGGACTTAACAGGAGGCTACCATCCGTCTTCTGAGAGCTGTCCAGTGGGTCTCCTCATGCTAAACTTCTCTGAGCCCTTGGGATTCTTGTGACCTTTCCATTGATCCCACTGTGCGATAAAAAAGTGCCACTCAGAGGTAAAACAATCCAACTTTGAAGAACACACTGGATATATTTAACAGGAGGCTACCATCTGTGTTCCGAGAGCTGTCCAGTGGGTCCCCTCATCCTATATCTCTCGGAGCCCTCGGGATTCTTGTGACCTTTCCATTGATCCCACTGTGCGATAAGAAAGTGCCACTCAGAAGTAAAACAATCCAACTTTGAAGAACACACTGGATGGACTTAACAGGAGGCTACCATCTGTCTTCCAAGAGCTGTCCAATGGGTCCCCTCATGCTAAACTTCTCTGAGTCCTCGGGATTCTTGTGACCATTTCATTGATCCCACTGTGCGATAAGAAAGTGCCACTCAGAGGTAAAACAGTCCAACTTTGAAGAACACACTGGATGGACTTAACAGGAGGCTACCATCTGTCTTCCAAGAGCTGTCCAGTGGGTCCACTCATGCTAAACTTCTTAGAGCCCTCGGGATTCTTCTGACCTTTCCATTGATCCCACTGTGCGATAAGAAAGTGCCACTCAGAGGTAAAACAATCCAACTTTGAAGAACACACTGAATGGACTTAACAGGAGGCTACCATCTGTCTTCCGAGAGCTGTCCACTGGGTCCCCTCATGCTAAACTTCTCTGAGTTCTCGGGATTCTTGTGACCATTCTATTGATTCCACTGTGCGATAAGAAAGTGCCACTCAGAGGTAAAACAGCCCAACTTTGAAGAACACAGTGGATGGACTTAACAGGAGGCTACCATTTGTCTTCCAAGAGCTGTCCAGTGGGTCAATTCATGCTAAACTTCTCTGAGCCCTCGGGATTCTTTTGACCTTTCCATTGATCCCACTGTGCGATAAGAAAGTGCCACTCAGAGGTAAAACAATCCAACTTTGAAGAACACACTGGATGGACTTAACAGGAGGCTACCATCTGTCTTCCAAGAGCTGTCCAGTGGGTCCCCTCGTGCTAAACTTCTCTGAGCCCTCCGGATTCTTGTTACCTTTCCATTGATCCCACTGTGCGATAAGAAAGTGCCACTCAGAGATAAAACAATCCAACTTTGAAGAACACACTGGATGGACTTAACAGGAGGCTACCATCTGTCTTCCAAGAGCTGTCCAGTGGGTCCCCTCATGCTAAACTTCTCTGAGCCCTCGGGATTCTTGTGACCTTTCCATTGATCCCACTTTGCGATAAGAAAGTGCCACTCAGAGGTAAAATAATCCAACTTTGAAGAACACACTGGATGGACTTAACAGGAGGCTACCATCTGTCTTCCAAGTGCTGTCCAGTGTGTCCCCTCATGCTAAACTTCTCTGAGCCCTCGAGATTCTTCTGACCTTTCCATTGATCCCACAGTGCGATAAGGAAGTGCAACTCAGAGGTAAAATAATCCAACTTTGAAGAACACACTGGATGGACTTAACAGGAGGCTACCATCTGTCTTCCAAGAGCTGTCCAATGGGTCCCCTCATGCTAAATTTCTCTGAGTCCTCGGGATTCTTGTGACCATTTCATTGATCCCACTGAGCGATAAGAAAGTGCCACTCAGAGGTAAAAGTGTCCAACTTTGAAGAACACACTGGATGGACATAACAGGAGGCTACCATCTGTCTTCCAAGAGCTGTCCAGTGGGTCCACTCATGCTAAACTTCTTAGAGCCCTCGGGATTCTTCTGACCTTTCCATTGATCCCACTGTGCGATAAGAAAGTGCCACTCAGAGGTAAAACAATCCAACTTTGAAGAACACACTGAATGGACTTAACAGGAGGCTACCATCTGTCTTCCGAGAGCTGTCCACTGGGTCCCCTCATGCTAAACTTCTCTGAGTTCTCGGGATTCTTGTGACCATTCTATTGATTCCACTGTGCGATAAGAAAGTGCCACTCAGAGGTAAAACAGCCCAACTTTGAAGAACACAGTGGATGGACTTAACAGGAGGCTACCATTTGTCTTCCAAGAGCTGTCCAGTGGGTCAATTCATGCTAAACTTCTCTGAGCCCTCGGGATTCTTTTGACCTTTCCATTGATCCCACTGTGCGATAAGAAAGTGCCACTCAGAGGTAAAACAATCCAACTTTGAAGAACACACTGGATGGATTTAACAGGAGGCTACCATCTGTCTTCCGAGAGCTGTCCAGTGGGTCCCCTCATGCTAAACTTGTCTGAGCCCTCGGTATTCTTTTGACCTTTCCATTGATCTCACTGTGCGATAAGAAAATGCCACTCAGAGGTAAAACTATCCAACTTTGAAGAACACACTGGAAGGACTTAACAGGAGGCTACCATCCTGTCTTCCAAGAGCTGTCCAGTGGGTCCCCTCATGCTAAACTTCTCTGATCACACGGGATTCTTCTGAGCTATCCATCGATCCCACTGTGCGATAAGAAAGTGCCACTCAGAGGTAAAACAATCCAACTTTGAAGAACACACTGCATGGACTTAACAGGAGGCTACCATCTGTCTTCCAAGAGCTGTCCAGTGGGTCCCCTCATGCTAAACTTCTCTGAGCCCTCGGGATTCTTGTGACCATTCCATCGATCCCACTGTGCGATAAGAAAGTGCCACTCAGAGGTAAAACAATCCAACTTTGAAGAACACACAAGATGGACTTAACAGGAGGCTACCATCTGTCTTCCAAGAGCTGTCCAGTGGGTCCCCTCATGCTGAAATTCTATGAGTACTCGGGATTCTTCTGACCTTTCCATTGATCCCACTGTGCGATAAGAAAGTGCCACTCAGAGGTAAAACAATCCAACTTTGAAGATCACACTGGATGGATTTAACAGGAGGCTACCATCTGTCTTCCAAGAGCTGTCCAGTGGGTCCCCTCATGATGAACTTCTATGAGCCCTCGGGATTCTTCTGACCTTTCCATTGATCCCAATGTGCGATAAGAAAGTGCCACTCAGAGGTAAAACAGTCCAACTTTGAAGATCACACTGGATGGACTTAACAGGAGGCTACCATCTGTCGTCCGAGAGCTGTCCAGTGGGTCCCCTCATGCTAAACTTCTCTGAGCCCTCGGGATTCTTGTGACCATTCCATTGATCCCACTGTGCGATAAGAAAGTGCTACTCAGAGGTAAAACAATCCAACTTTGAAGAACACACTGGATGGACTTAACAGGAGGCTACCATCTGTCTTCCAAGAGCTGTCCAGTGGGTCCCCTCATGCTAAACTTCTCTGAGCCCTCGGGATTCTTCTGACCTTTCCATTGATCCCAATGTGCGATAAGAAAGTGCCACTCAGAGGTAAAACAATACAACTTTGAAGAACACACTGGATGGACTTAACAGGATTCTACCATCTGTCGTCCGAGAGCTGTCCAGTGGGTCCCCTCATGCTAAACTTCTCTGAGCCCTCGGGATTCTTGTGACCATTCCATTGATCCCACTGTGCGATAAGAAAGTGCTACTCAGAGGTAAAACAATCCAACTTTGAAGAACACACTGGATGGACTTAACAGGAGGCTACCATCTGTCTTCCAAGAGCTGTCGAGTGGGTCCCCTCATGCTAAACTTCTCTGAGCCCTCGGGGTTCTTGTGACCTTTCCATTGATCCCACTGTGCGATAAGAAAGTGCCACTCAGAGGTAAAACTATCCAACTTTGAAGAACACACTGGATGGACTTAACAGGAGGCTACCATCTGTCTTCCAAGAGCTGTCCAGTGGGTCCCCTCGTGCTAAACTTCTCTGAGCCCTCCGGATTCTTGTTACCTTTCCATTGATCCCACTGTGCGATAAGAAAGTGCCACTCAGAGGTAAAACAATCCAACTTTGAAGAACACACTGGATGGACTTAACAGGAGGCTACCATCTGTCTTCCAAGAGCTGTCCAGTGGGTCCCCTCATGCTAAACTTCTCTGAGCCCTCGGGATTCTTGTGACCTTTCCATTGATCCCACTTTGCGATAAGAAAGTGCCACTCAGAGGTAAAATAATCCAACTTTGAAGAACACACTGGATGGACTTAACAGGAGGCTACCATCTGTCTTCCAAGTGCTGTCCAGTGTGTCCCCTCATGCTAAACTTCTCTGAGCCCTCGAGATTCTTCTGACCTTTCCATTGATCCCACAGTGCGATAAGGAAGTGCAACTCAGAGGTAAAATAATCCAACTTTGAAGAACACACTGGATGGACTTAACAGGAGGCTACCATCTGTCTTCCAAGAGCTGTCCAATGGGTCCCCTCATGCTAAATTTCTCTGAGTCCTCGGGATTCTTGTGACCATTTCATTGATCCCACTGAGCGATAAGAAAGTGCCACTCAGAGGTAAAAGTGTCCAACTTTGAAGAACACACTGGATGGACATAACAGGAGGCTACCATCTGTCTTCCAAGACCTGTCCAGTGGGTCCACTCATGCTAAACTTCTTAGAGCCCTCGGGATTCTTCTGACCTTTCCATTGATCCCACTGTGCGATAAGAAAGTGCCACTCAGAGGTAAAACAATCCAACTTTGAAGAACACACTGGATGGACTTAACAGGAGGCTACCATCCGTCTTCTGAGAGCTGTCCAGTGGGTCTCCTCATGCTAAACTTCTCTGAGCCCTTGGGATTCTTGTGACCTTTCCATTGATCCCACTGTGCGATAAAAAAGTGCCACTCAGAGGTAAAACAATCCAACTTTGAAGAACACACTGGATATATTTAACAGGAGGCTACCATCTGTGTTCCGAGAGCTGTCCAGTGGGTCCCCTCATCCTATATCTCTCGGAGCCCTCGGGATTCTTGTGACCTTTCCATTGATCCCACTGTGCGATAAGAAAGTGCCACTCAGAAGTAAAACAATCCAACTTTGAAGAACACACTGGATGGACTTAACAGGAGGCTACCATCTGTCTTCCAAGAGCTGTCCAATGGGTCCCCTCATGCTAAACTTCTCTGAGTCCTCGGGATTCTTGTGACCATTTCATTGATCCCACTGTGCGATAAGAAAGTGCCACTCAGAGGTAAAACAGTCCAACTTTGAAGAACACACTGGATGGACTTAACAGGAGGCTACCATCTGTCTTCCAAGAGCTGTCCAGTGGGTCCACTCATGCTAAACTTCTTAGAGCCCTCGGGATTCTTCTGACCTTTCCATTGATCCCACTGTGCGATAAGAAAGTGCCACTCAGAGGTAAAACAATCCAACTTTGAAGAACACACTGGATGGACTTAACAGGAGGCTACCATCTGTCTTCCGAGAGCTGTCCACTGGGTCCCCTCATGCTAAACTTCTCTGAGTTCTCGGGATTCTTGTGACCATTCTATTGATTCCACTGTGCGATAAGAAAGTGCCACTCAGAGGTAAAACAGCCCAACTTTGAAGAACACAGTGGATGGACTTAACAGGAGGCTACCATTTGTCTTCCAAGAGCTGTCCAGTGGGTCAATTCATGCTAAACTTCTCTGAGCCCTCGGGATTCTTTTGACCTTTCCATTGATCCCACTGTGCGATAAGAAAGTGCCACTCAGAGGTAAAACAATCCAACTTTGAAGAACACACTGGATGGATTTAACAGGAGGCTACCATCTGTCTTCCGAGAGCTGTCCAGTGGGTCCCCTCATGCTAAACTTGTCTGAGCCCTCGGTATTCTTTTGACCTTTCCATTGATATCACTGTGCGATAAGAAAATGCCACTCAGAGGTAAAACTATCCAACTTTGAAGAACACACTGGAAGGACTTAACAGGAGGCTACCATCCTGTCTTCCAAGAGCTGTCCAGTGGGTCCCCTCATGCTAAACTTCTCTGATCACACGGGATTCTTCTGAGCTATCCATCGATCCCACTGTGCGATAAGAAAGTGCCACTCAGAGGTAAAACAATCCAACTTTGAAGAACACACTGCATGGACTTAACAGGAGGCTACCATCTGTCTTCCAAGAGCTGTCCAGTGGGTCCCCTCATGCTAAACTTCTCTGAGCCCTCGGGATTCTTGTGACCATTCCATCGATCCCACTGTGCGATAAGAAAGTGCCACTCAGAGGTAAAACAATCCAACTTTCAAGAACACACAGGATGGACTTAACAGGAGGCTACCATCTGTCTTCCAAGAGCTATCCAGTGGGTCCCCTCATGCTAAACTTCTCTGAGTCCTCGGGATTCTTGTGACCATTCCATTGATCCCACTGTGCGATAAGAAAGTGCCACTCAGATGTAAAACAGTCCAACTTTGAAGAACACACTGGATGGACTTAACAGCAGGCTACCATCTGTCTTCCAAGAGCTGTCCAGTGGGTCCCCTCATGCTAAACTTCTCTGAGCCCTCGGGATTCTTCTGACTTTTCCATTGATCCCACTGTGCTATAAGAAAGTGCCGCTCAGAGGAAAAACAATCCAACTTTGAAGAACACACTGGATGGACTTAACAGGAGGCTACCATCTGTCTTCCAAGAGCTGTCCAGTGGGTCCCCTCATGCTAAACTTCTCTGAGCCCTCGGGATTCTTGTGACCTTTCCATTGATCCCACTTTGCGATAAGAAAGTGCAACTCATAGGTAAAATAATCCAACTTTGAAGAACACACTGGATGGACTTAACAGGAGGCTACCATCTGTCTTCCAAAAGCTGTCTAGTGGGTCCCCTCAATGTAAACTTCTCTCAGCGCTCGGGATTCTTGTGACCATTCCATTTATCCCACTGCGCGATAAGAAAGTGCTACTCAGAGGTAAAACAATCCAACTTTGAAGAACACACTGGATGGACTTAACAGGAGGCTACCATCTGTCTTCCAAGAGCTGTCCAGTGGGTCCCCTCATGCTAAACTTCTCTGAGCCCTCGGGGTTCTTGTGACCTTTCCATTGATCCCACTGTGCGATAAGAAAGTGCCACTCACAGGTAAAACAATCCAACTTTGAAGAACACACTGGATGGACTTAACAGGAGGCTACCATCTGTCTTCCAAGAGCTGTCCAGTGGGTCCCCTCGTGGTAAACTTCTCTGAGCCCTCCGGATTCTTGTTACCTTTCCATTGATCCCACTGTGCAATAAGAAAGTGCCACTCAGAGGTAAAACAATCCAACTTTGAAGAACACACTGGATGGACTTAACTCGAGGCTACCATCTGTCTTCCAAGAGCTGTCCAGTGGGTCCCCTCATGCTAAACTTCTCTGAGCACTCGGGATTCTTGTCACCTTTCCATTGATCCCACTGTGCAATAAGAAAGTGCCACTCAGAGGTAAAACAATTCAACTTTGAAGATCACACTGGATGGACTTAACAGGAGGCTACCATCTGTCATCCAAGAGCTGTCCAGTGGGTCCCCTCATGCTAAACCTCTCTCAGCCCTCGGGATTCTTGTGACCTTTCCATTGATCCCACTGTGCGATAAGAAAGTGCAACTCAGAGGTAAAACAATCCAACTTTGAAAAACACAATGGATGGACTTAACAGGAGGCTACCATTTGTCTTCCAAGAGCTGTCCAGTGGGTCCCCTCATGCTAAACTTCTCTGAGCCCTCGGGATTCTTCTGACCTTTCCATTGATCCCACTGTGCGATAACAAAGTGCCACTTAGAGGTAAAACAATCCAACTTTCAAGAACACACTGGATGGACTTAACAGGAGGCTACCATCTGTCTTCCAAGAGCTGTCCAGTGCGTCCCTTCATTCTAAACTTCTCTGAGCACTCGGGATTCTTGTCACCTTTCCATTGATCCCACTGTGCAATAAGAAAGTGCCACTCAGAGGTAAAACAATTCAACTTTGAAGATCACACTGGATGGACTTAACAGGAGACTACCATCTGTCTTCCAAGAGCTGTCCAGTGGGTCCCCTCATGATAAACTTTTCTGAACCCTCGGGATTCTTCTGACCTTTCCATTGATCCCAATGTGCGATAAGAAAGTGCCACTCAGAGGTAAAACAATACAACTTTGAAGAACACACTGGATGGACTTAACAGGATGCTACCATCTGTGGTCTGAGAGCTGTCCAGTGGGTCCCCTCATGCTAAACTTCTCTGAGCCCTCGGGATTCTTCTGACCTTTCCATTGATCCCACTCTGCGATAAGAAAGTGCCACTCAGAGGTGAAACAATCCAACTTTGAAGAACACACTGAATGGACTTAAGAGGATGCTACCATCTGTCTTCCAAGAGCTGTCCAGTGGGTCCCCTCATGCTAAACTTCTCTGATCCCTCGGGATTCTTGTGATCATTCCATTGATCCCACTGTGCGATAAGAAAGTGCCACTCAGAGGTAAAACAGTCCAACTTTGAAGAACACACTGGATGGACGTAACAGGAGGCTACCATCTGTCCTCCAAGAGCTGTCCCGTGGGTCCCCTCATGCTAAACTTCTCTGAGCCCTCGGGATTCTTGTGACCATTCCATTGATCCCACTGTGCGATAAGAAAGTGCCACTCAGAGGTAAAACCGTCCAACTTTGAAGATCACACTGGATGGACTTAACAGGAGGCTACCATCTGTCTTCCAAGAGTTGTCCAGTGGGTCCCCTCATACTAAACTTCTCTGAGCCCTCGGGATTCTTCTGACCTTTCCATTGATCCCACTCTGCGATAAGAAAGTGCCACTCAGAGGTGAAACAATCCAACTTTGAAGAACACACTGGATGGACTTAAGAGGATGCTACCATCTGTCTTCCAAGAGCTGTCCAGTGGGTCCCCTCATGCTAAACTTCTCTGAGCCCTCGGGATTCTTGTGATCATTCCATTGATCCCACTGTGCGATAAGAAAGTGCCACTCAGAGGTAAAACAGTCCAACTTTGAAAAATACACTGGATGGACTTAACAAGAGGCTAACATCTGTCTTCCGAGAGCTGTCCAGTGGGTCCCCTAATGCTAAACTTCTCTGAGCCCTCGGGATTCTTCTGACCTTTCCATTGATCCCACTGTGCGATAAAAGAGTGCCACCCATAGGTAAAACAATCCAACTTTGAAGAACACACTGGATGGACTTAACAGGAGGCTACCATATGTCTTCCAAGAGCTGTCCAGTGGGTCCCCTCATGCTAAACTTCTCTGAGCCCTCGGAATTTCTCTGACCTTTCCATTGATCCCACTGTGCGATAAGAAAGTGCCACTCAGAGGTAAAACAATCCAACTTTGAAGAACACACTGGATGGATTTAACAGGAGGCTACCATCTGTCTTCCAAGAGCTGTCCAGTGCGTCCCTTCATGCTAAACTTCTCTGAGCACTCGGGATTCTTGTCACCTTTCCATTGATCAGACTGTGCAATAAGAAAGTGCCACTCAGAGGTAAAACAATTCAACTTTGAAGATCACACTGGATGGACTTAACAGGAGGCTACCATCTGTCTTCCAAGAGCTGTCCAGTGGGTCCCCTCATGCTAAACTTCTCTGAGCCCTCGGGATTCTTCTGACCTTTCCATTGATCCCACTTTGCGATAAGAAAGTGCCACTCAGAGGTAAAATAATCCAACTTTGAAGAACACACTGCATGGCCTTAACAGGAGGCTACCATCTGTGTTCCAAGAGCTGTCCAGTGGGTCCCCTCATGCTAAACTTCTCTGAGCCCTCGGGATTCTTGTGATCATTCCATTGATCCCACTGTGCGATAAGAAAGTGCCACTCAGAGGTAAAACAGTCCAACTTTGAAGAACACACTGGATGGACGTAACAGGAGGCTACCATATGTCCTCCAAGAGCTGTCCCGTGGGTCCCCTCATGCTAAACTTCTCTGAGCCCTCGGGATTCTTGTGATCATTCCATTGATCCCACTGTGCGATAAGAAATTGCCACTCAGAGGTAAAACCGTCCAACTTTGAAGATCACACTGGATGGACTTAACAGAAGGCTACCATCTGTCTTCCAAGAGCTGTCCAGTGGGTCCCCTCATACTAAACTTCTCTGAGCCCTCGGGATTCTTCTGACCTTTCCATTGATCCCACTCTGCGATAAGAAAGTGCCACTCAGAAGTGAAACAATCCAACTTTGAAGAACACACTGGATGGACTTAAGAGGATGCTACCATCTGTCTTCCAAGAGCTGTCCAGTGGGTCCCCTCATGCTAAACTTCTCTGAGCCCTCGGGATTCTTGTGATCATTCCATTGATCCCACTGTGCGATAAGAAAGTGCCACTCAGAGGTAAAACAGTCCAACTTTGAAAAATACACTGGATGGACTTAACAGGAGGCTACCATCTGTCTTCCGAGAGCTGTCCAGTGGGTCCCCTCATGCTAAACTTCTCTGAGCCCTCGGGATTCTTCTGACCTTTCCATTGATCCCACTGTGCGATAAGAGAGTGCCACCCATAGGTAAAACAATCCAACTTTGAAGAACACACTGGATGGACTTAACAGGAGGCTACCATATGTCTTCCAAGAACTGTCCAGTGGGTCCCCTCATGCTAAACTTCTCTGAGCCCTCGGAATTTCTCTGACCTTTCCATTGATCCGACTGTGCGATAAGAAAGTGTCACTCAGAGGTAAAACAATCCAACTTTGAAGAACACACCAGATGGACTTAACAGGAGGCTACCATCTGTCTTCCAAGAGCTGTCCAGTGGGTCCCCTCATGCTAAACCTCTCTGAGCCCTCGGGATTCTTGTGACCTTTCCATTGATCCCACTGTGCGATAAGAAAGTGCCACTCAGAGGTAAAACAATCCAACTTTGAAGAACACAAAGGATGGACTTAACAGGAGGCTACCATTTGTCTTCCAAGAGCTGTCCAGTGGGTCCCCTCATGCTAAACTTCTCTGAGCCCTCGGGATTCTCTGACCTTTCCATTGATCCCACTGTGCGATAAGAAAGTGCCACTCAGAGGTAAAACAATCCAACTTTGAAGAACACACTGGATGGATTTAACAGGAGGCTACCATCTGTCTTCCAAGAGCTGTCCAGTGCGTCCCTTTATACTAAACTTCTCTGAGCACTCGGGATTCTTGTCACCTTTCCATTGATCCCACTGTGCAATAAGAAAGTGCCACTCAGAGGTAAAACAATTCAACTTTGAAGATCACACTGGATGGACTTAACAGGAAGCTACCATCTGTCTTCCAAGAGCTGTCCTGTGGGTCCCCTCATGCTAAACTTCTCTGAGCCCTCGGGATTCTTCTGACCTTTCCATTGATCCCAATGTGCGATAAGAAAGTGCCACTCAGAGGTAAAACAATAGAACTTTGAAGAACACACTGGATGGATTTAACAGGATGCTACCATCTGTCTTCCGAGAGCTGTCCAGTGGGTCCCCTCATTCTAAACTTCTCTGAGCCCTCGGGATTCTTCTGACCTTTCCATTGATCCCACTCTGCGATAAGAAAGTGCCATTCAGAGGTAAAACCGTCCAACTTTGAAGATCACACTGGATGGACTTAACAGGAGGCTACCATCTGTCTTCCAAGAGCTGTCCAGTGGGTCCCCTCATACTAAACTTCTCTGAGCCCTCGGGATTCTTCTGACCTTTCCATTGATCCCACTCTGCGATAAGAAAGTGCCACTCAGAGGTGAAACAATCCAACTTTGAAGAACACACTGGATGGACTTAAGAGGATGCTACCATCTGTCTTCCAAGAGCTGTCCAGTGGGTCCCCTCATGCTAAACTTCTCTGAGCCCTCGGGATTCTTGTGATCATTCCATTGATCCCACTGTGCGATAAGAAAGTGCCACTCAGAGGTAAAACAGTCCAACTTTGAAAAATACACTGGATGGACTTAACAGGAGGCTACCATCTGTCTTCCGAGAGCTGTCCAGTGGGTCCCCTCATGCTAAACTTCTCTGAGCCCTCGGGATTCTTCTGACCTTTCCATTGATCCCACTGTGCGATAAGAGAGTGCCACCCATAGGTAAAACAATCCAACTTTGAAGAACACACTGGATGGACTTAACAGGAGGCTACCATATGTCTTCCAAGAGCTGTCCAGTGCGTCCCTTCATGCTAAACTTCTCTGAGCACTCGGGATTCTTGTCACCTTTCCATTGATCCCACTGTGCAATAAGAAAGTGCCACTCAGAGGTAAAACAATTCAACTTTGAAGATCACACTGGATGGACTTAACAGGAGGCTACCATCTGTCTTCCAAGAGCTGTCCTGTGGGTCCCCTCATGCTAAACTTCTCTGAGCCCTCGGGATTCTTCTGACCTTTCCATTGATCCCAATGTGCGATAAGAAAGTGCCACTCAGAGGTAAAACAATAGAACTTTGAAGAACACACTGGATGGATTTAACAGGATGCTACCATCTGTCTTCCGAGAGCTGTCCAGTGGGTCCCCTCATTCTAAACTTCTCTGAGCCCTCGGGATTCTTCTGACCTTTCCATTGATCCCACTCTGCGATAAGAAAGTGCCATTCAGAGGTGAAACAATCCAACTTTGAAGAACACACTGGATGGACTTAAGAGGATGCTACCATCTGTCTTCCAAGAGCTGTCCAGTGGGTCCCCTCATGCTAAACTTCTCTGAGCCCTCGGGATTCTTGTGATCATTCCATTGATCCCACTGTGCGATAAGAAAGTGCCGCTCAGAGGTAAAACAATAGAACTTTGAAGAACACACTGGATGGACTTAACAGGAGGCTACCATCTGTCTTCCAAGAGCTGTCCAGTGTGTCCCCTCATGCTAAACTTCTCTGAACCCTCGAGATTCTTCTGACCTTTCCATTGATCCCACTGTGCGATAAGAAAGTGCAACTCAGAGGTAAAATAACCCAACTTTGAAGATCACACTGGATGGACTTAACAGGAGGCTACCATCCGTCTTCTGAGAGCTGTCCAGTGGTTCTCCTCATGCTAAACTTCTCTGAGCCCTTGGGGTTCTTTTGACCTTTCCATTGATCCCACTGTGCGATAAAAAAGTACCACTCAGAGGTAAAACAATCCAACTTTGAAGAACACACTGGATATATTTAACAGGAGGCTACCATGTGTCTTCCGAGAGCTGTCCAGTGGGTCCCCTCATGCTATATCTCTCGGAGCCCTCGGGATTCTTGTGACCTTTCCATTGATCCCACTGTGCGATAAGAAAGTGCCACTCAGAAGTAAATCAATCCAACTTTGAAGAACACACTGGATGGACTTAACAGGAGGCTACCATCTGTCTTCCAAGAGCTGTCCAATGGGTCCCCTCATGCTAAACTTCTCTGAGTCCTCGGGATTCTTGTGACCATTTCATTGATCCCACTGTGCGATAAGAAAGTGCCACTCAGAGGTAAAACAGTCCAACTTTGAAGAACACACTGGATGGTCTTAACAGGAGGCTACCATCTGTCTTCCAAGAGCTGTCCAGTGGGTCCCCTCATGCTAATCTTCTCTGAGCCCTCGGGATTCTTCTGACCTTTCCATTGATCCCACTGTGCGATAAGAAAGTGCCACTCAGAGGTAAAACAGTCCAACTTTGAAGAACACACTGGATGGACGTAACAGGAGGCTACCATCTGTCATCCAAGAGCTGTCCAGTGGGTCCCCTCATGCTAAACTTCTCTGAGCCCTCGGTATTCTTGTGACCTTTCCATTGATCCCACTGTGCGATAAGAAAGTGCCACTCAGAGGTAAAACAATCCAACTTTGAAGAACACACTGGATGGACTTAACAGTAGGCTACCATCTGTCTTCCAAGAGCTGTCCAGTGGGTCCCCTCATGCTAAACGTCTCTGAGCCATCGGTATTCTTGTGACCTTTCCATTGATCCCACTGTGCGATAAGAAAGTGCCACTCAGAGGTAAAACAGTCCAACTTTGAAGAACACACTGGATGGTCTTAACAGGAGGCTACCATCTGTCTTCCAAGAGATGTCCAGTGGGTCCACTCAGGCTAAACTTCTTAGAGCCCTCGGGATTCTTCTGACCTTTCCATTGATCCCACTGTGCGATAAGAAAGTGCCACTCAGAGGTAAAACAATCCAACTTTGGAGAACACACTGGATGGACTTAACAGGAGGCTACCATCTGTCTTCCGAGAGCTGTCCACTGGGTCTCCTCATGCTAAACTTCTCTGAGCCCTCGGGATTCTTTTGACCTTTCCATTGATCCCACTGTGCGATAAGAAAATGCCACTCAGAGGTAAAACTATCCAACTTTGAAGAACACACTGGAAGGACTTAACAGGAGGCTACCATCCTCTCTTCCAAGAGCTGTCCAGTGGGTCCCCTCATGCTAAACTTCTCTAATCCCACGGGATTCTTCTGAGCTATCCATCGACCCCACTGTGCGATAAGAAAGTGCCACTCAGAGGTAAAACAATCCAACTATGAAGAACACACTGCATGGACTTAACAGGAGGCTACCATCTGTCTTCCAAGAGCTGTCCAGTGGGTCCCCTCATGCTAAACTTCTCTGAGCCCTCGCGATTCTTGTGACCATTCCATCGATCCCACTGTGCGATAAGAAAGTGCCACTAAGATGTAAAA
Organism: Ryuthela nishihirai; assembly: GCA_038380435.1. Lineage (NCBI taxonomy): Eukaryota > Metazoa > Arthropoda > Arachnida > Araneae > Heptathelidae > Ryuthela > Ryuthela nishihirai. The sequence continues at coordinate 3,657,829 of JAWZYU010000041.1, forward strand.
CAGTCCAACTTTGAAGAACACACTGGATGGACTTAACAGGAGGCTACCATCTGTCTTCCAAGAGCTGTCCAGTGGGTCCCCTCATGCTAATCTTCTCTGAGCCCTCGGGATTCTTCTGACCTTTCCATTGATCCCACTCTGCGATAAGAAAGTGCCACTCAGAGGTGAAACAATCCAACTTTGAAGAACATACTGGATGGACTTAAGAGGATGCTACCATCTGTCTTCCAAGAGCTGTCCAGTGGGTCCCCTCATGCTAAACTTCTCTGAGCCCTCGGGATTCTTGTGATCATTCCATTGATCCCACTGTGCGATAAGAAACTGCCACTCAGAGGTAAAACAGTCCACCTTTGAAGAACACACTGGATGGACTTAACAGTAGGCTACCATCTGTCTTCCAAGAGCTGTCCAGTGGGTCCCCTCATGCTAAACGTCTCTGAGCCATCGGTATTCTTGTGACCTTTCCATTGATCCCACTGTGCGATAAGAAAGTGCCACTCAGAGGTAAAACAATCCAACTTTGAAGAACAAACTGGATGGACTTAACAGGAGGCTACCATCTGTCTTCCGAGAGCTGTCCAGTGGGTCTCCTCATGCTGAACTTCTCTGAGCCCTCGTGATTTTTGTGACATTTCCATTGTTCCCACTGTGCGATAAAAAAGTTCCACTCAGAGGTAAAACAATCCAACTTTGAAGAACACACTGGATGGAATAAACAGGAGGCTACCATCTGTCTTCCAAGAGCTGTCCAGTGGGTCCCCTCATGCTAAACTTCTCTGAGCCCTCGGGGTTCTTGTGACCATTTCATTTATCCCACTCTGCGATAAGAAATTGCCATTCAGAGGTAAAACAGTCCAACTTTGAAGAACACACTGGATGGACTTAACAGGAGGCTACCATCTGTCATCCAAGAGCTGTCCAGTGGGTCCCCTCATGCTAAACTACTCTGAGCCCTCGGTATTCTTGTGACCTTTCCACTGATCCCACTGTGCGATAAGAAAGTGCCACTCAGAGGTAAAACAATCCAACTTTAAAGAACACACTGGATGGACTTAAGAGGAGGCTACCATCTGTCTTCCAAGAGCTGTCCAGTGGTTCCCCTCATGCTAAACTTCTCTGAGCCCTCGGGGTTCTTGTGACCATTTCATTGATCCCACTCTGCAATAAGAAAGTGCCATTCAGAGGTAAAACCGTCCAACTTTGAAGAACACACTGGATGGACTTAACAGGAGGCTACCATCTGTCTTCCAAGAGCTGTCCAGTGGGTCTACTCATGCTAAACTTCTCTGAGCCCTCGGTATTCTTGTGACCTTTCCATTGACCCCACTGTGCGATAAGAAAGTGCCACTCAGAGGTAAAACAATCCAACTTTGAAGAACACACTGGATGGACTTAACAGGAGGCTACCATCTGTCTTCCAAGAGATGTCAAGTGGGTCCCCTCATGCTAAACTTCTCTGAGCCCTCGGGATTCTTGTGACCATTCCATTGATCCCACTGTGCGATAAAAAATTGCCACTCAGAGGTAAAACAAGCCAACTTTGAAGAACACACTGGATGGACTTAACAGGAGGCTACCATTTGTCTTCCAAGAGCTGTCCAGTGGGTGAATTCATGCTAAACTTCTCTGAGCCCTCGGGATTCTTTTGACCTTTCCATTGATCCCACTGTGCGATAAGAAAGTGCTACTCAGAGGTAAAACAATCCAACTTTGAAGAACACACTGGATGAATTTAACAGGAGGCTACCATCTGTCTTCCGAGAGCTGTCCAGTGCGTCCCGTCATGCTAAACTTGTCTGAGCCCTCGGGATTCTTTTGACCTTTCCATTGATCCGACTGTGCGATAAGAAAATGCCACTCAGAGGTAAAACTATCCAACTTTGAAGAACACACTGGAAGGACTTAACAGGAGGCTACCATCCTGTCTTCCAAGAGCTGTCTAGTGGGTCCCCTCATGCTAAACTTCTCTAATCCCAAGGGATTCTTCTGAGCTATCCATCGATCCCACTGTGCGATAAGAAAGTGCCACTCAGAGCTAAAACAATCCAACTTTGAAGAACACACTGGATGGATTTAACAGGAGGCTACCATCTGTATTCCATGAGCTGTCCAGTGTGTCCCCTCATGCTAAACTTCTCTGAGCCCTCGGGATTCTTGTGACCTTTCCATTGATCCCATTGTGCGATAAGAAAGTGCCACTCAGAGGTAAAACAATCCAACTTTGAAGAACACACTGGATGGACTTAACAGCAGGCTACCATCTGTCTTCCAAAAGCTGTCCAGTGGGTCCCCTCATGCTAAACTTCTCTGAGCCCTCGGTATTCTTGTGACCTTTCCATTGACCCCACTGTGCGATACGAAAGTGCCACTCAGAGGTAAAAAAATCCAACTTTGAAGAACACACTGGATGGATTTAACAGGAGGCTACCATCTGTCTTCCAAGAGCTGTCCAGTGGGTCCCCTCATGCTAAATTTCTCTGAGCCCTCGGGATTCTTCTGACCTTTCCATTGATCCCACTGTGCGATAAGAAATGCCACTCAGAGGTAAAAGAATTCAACTTTGAAGAACACACTGGATGGAATAAACAGGAGGCTACCATCTGTCTTCCGAGAGCTGTCCAGTGGGTCCCCTCATGCTAAACTTCTCTGAGCCCTCGGGATTCTTTTGACCATTCCATTGATCCCACTGTGCGATAAAAAAGTTCCACTCGGAGGTAAACAATCCAACTTTGAAGAACACACTGGATGGATTTAACAGGAGGCTACCATCTGTATTCCATGAGCTGTCCAGTGTGTCCCCTCATGCTAAACTTCTCTGAGCCCTCGGGATTCTTGTGACCTTTTCATTGATCCCATTGTGCGATAAGAAAGTGCAACTCAGAGGTAAAACAATCCAACTTTGAAGAACACACTGGATGGACTTAACAGCAGGCTACCATCTGTCTTCCAAAAGCTGTCCAGTGGGTCCCCTCATGCTAAACTTCTCTGAGCCCTCGGTATTCTTGTGACCTTTCCATTGACCCCACTGTGCGATAAGAAAGTGCCACTCAGAGGTAAAACAATCCAACTTTGAAGAACACACTGGATGGACTTAACAGGAGGCTACCATCTGTCTTCCAAGAGCTGTCCAGTGGGTCCCCTCATGCTAAATTTCTCTGAGCCCTCGGGATTCTTCTGACCTTTCCATTGATCCCATTGTGCGATAAGAAATTGCCACTCAGAGGTAAAACAATTCAACTTTGAAGAACACAATGGATGGACTTAACAGGAGGCTACCATCTGTCTTCCAAGAGCTGTCCAGTGGGTCCCCTCATGCTAAACTTCTCTGAGCCCTCGGGATTCTTGTGACCTTTCCATTGTTCCCACTATGCGATAAAATTTCCACTCAGATTTAAAACAATCCAACTTTGAAGAACATACTGGATGGAATAAACAGGAGGCTACCATCTGTCTTCCGAGAGCTGTCCAGTGGGTCCCCTCATGCTGAACTTCTCTGAGCCCTCGGGATTCTTGTGACCTTTCCATTGATCCCACTGTGCGATAAGAAAGTGCCACTCAGAGGTAAAACAATCCAACTTTGATGAACACACTGGATGGACTTAACAGGAGGCTACCATCTGTCTTCCGAGAGCTGTCCAGTGGGTCTCCTCATGCTGAACTTCTCTGAGCCCTCGGGATTCTTGTGACCTTTCCATTGATCCCACTGTGCGATAAGAAAGTGCCACTCAGAGGTAAAACAATCCAACTTTGAAGAACAAACTGGATGGACTTAACAGGAGGCTACCATCTGTCTTCCGAGAGCTGTCCAGTGGGTCTCCTCATGCTGAACTTCTCTGAGCCCTCGTGATTTTTGTGACATTTCCATTGTTCCCACTGTGCGATAAAAAAGTTCCACTCAGAGGTAAAACAATCCAACTTTGAAGAACACACTGGATGGAATAAACAGGAGGCTACCATCTGTCTTCCAAGAGCTGTCCAGTGGGTCCCCTCATGCTAAACTTCTCTGAGCCCTCGGGGTTCTTGTGACCATTTCATTTATCCCACTCTGCGATAAGAAATTGCCATTCAGAGGTAAAACAGTCCAACTTTGAAGAACACACTGGATGGACTTAACAGGAGGCTACCATCTGTCATCCAAGAGCTGTCCAGTGGGTCCCCTCATGCTAAACTTCTCTGAGCCCTCGGTATTCTTGTGACCTTTCCACTGATCCCACTGTGCGATAAGAAAGTGCCACTCAGAGGTAAAACAATCCAACTTTAAAGAACACACTGGATGGACTTAAGAGGAGGCTACCATCTGTCTTCCAAGAGCTGTCCAGTGGTTCCCCTCATGCTAAACTTCTCTGAGCCCTCGGGGTTCTTGTGACCATTTCATTGATCCCACTCTGCAATAATAGAGTGCCATTCAGAGGTAAAACCGTCCAACTTTGAAGAACACACTGGATGGACTTAACAGGAGGCTACCATCTGTCTTCCAAGAGCTGTCCAGTGGGTCTACTCATGCTAAACTTCTCTGAGCCCTCGGTATTCTTGTGACCTTTCCATTGACCCCACTGTGCGATAAGAAAGTGCCACTCAGAGGTAAAACAATCCAACTTTGAAGAACACACTGGATGGACTTAACAGGAGGCTACCATCTGTCTTCCAAGAGATGTCAAGTGGGTCCCCTCATGCTAAACTTCTCTGAGCCCTCGGGATTCTTGTGACCATTCCATTGATCCCACTGTGCGATAAAAAATTGCCACTCAGAGGTAAAACAAGCCAACTTTGAAGAACACACTGGATGGACTTAACAGGAGGCTACCATTTGTCTTCCAAGAGCTGTCCAGTGGGTGAATTCATGCTAAACTTCTCTGAGCCCTCGGGATTCTTTTGACCTTTCCATTGATCCCACTGTGCGATAAGAAATTGCTACTCAGAGGTAAAACAATCCAACTTTGAAGAACACACTGGATGAATTTAACAGGAGGCTACCATCTGTCTTCCGAGAGCTGTCCAGTGCGTCCCGTCATGCTAAACTTGTCTGAGCCCTCGGGATTCTTTTGACCTTTCCATTGATCCGACTGTGCGATAAGAAAATGCCACTCAGAGGTAAAACTATCCAACTTTGAAGAACACACTGGATTGAATAAATAGGAGGCTACCATCTGTCTTCCGAGAGCTGTCCAGTGGGTCCCCTCATGCGAAACTTCTCTGAGCCCTCCGGATTCTTGTGACCTTTCCATTGATCCCACTGTGCGATAAGAAAGTGCCACTCAGAGCTAAAACAATCCAACTTTGAAGAACACACTGGATGGATTTAACAGGAGGCTACCATCTGTATTCCATGAGCTGTCCAGTGTGTCCCCTCATGCTAAACTTCTCTGAGCCCTCGGGATTCTTGTGACCTTTCCATTGATCCCATTGTGCGATAAGAAAGTGCCACTCAGAGGTAAAACAATCCAACTTTGAAGAACACACTGGATGGACTTAACAGCAGGCTACCATCTGTCTTCCAAAAGCTGTCCAGTGGGTCCCCTCATGCTAAACTTCTCTGAGCCCTCGGTATTCTTGTGACCTTTCCATTGACCCCACTGTGCGATACGAAAGTGCCACTCAGAGGTAAAAAAATCCAACTTTGAAGAACACACTGGATGGATTTAACAGGAGGCTACCATCTGTCTTCCAAGAGCTGTCCAGTGGGTCCCCTCATGCTAAATTTCTCTGAGCCCTCGGGATTCTTCTGACCTTTCCATTGATCCCACTGTGCGATAAGAAATTGCCACTCAGAGGTAAAAGAATTCAACTTTGAAGAACACACTGGATGGAATAAACAGGAGGCTACCATCTGTCTTCCGAGAGCTGTCCAGTGGGTCCCCTCATGCTAAACTTCTCTGAGCCCTCGGGATTCTTTTGACCATTCCATTGATCCCACTGTGCGATAAAAAAGTTCCACTCGGAGGTAAACAATCCAACTTTGAAGAACACACTGGATTAATTTAACAGGAGGCTACCATCTGTATTCCATGAGCTGTCCAGTGTGTCCCCTCATGCTAAACTTCTCTGAGCCCTCGGGATTCTTGTGACCTTTCCATTGATCCCATTGTGCGATAAGAAAGTGCAACTCAGAGGTAAAACAATCCAACTTTGAAGAACACACTGGATGGACTTAACAGCAGGCTACCATCTGTCTTCCAAAAGCTGTCCAGTGGGTCCCCTCATGCTAAATTTCTCTGAGCCCTAGGGATTCTTCTGACCTTTCCATTGATCCCACTGTGCGATAAGAAATTGCCACTCAGAGGTAAAACAATTCAACATTGCAGAACACAATGGATGGACTTAACAGGAGGCTACCATCTGTCTTCCAAGAGCTGTCCAGTGGGTCCCCTCATGCTAAACTTCTCTGAGCCCTCGGTATTCTTGTGACCTTTCCATTGATCCTACTGTGCGATAAGAAAGTGCCACTCAGAGGTAAAACAATCCAACTTTGAAGAACACACTGGATGGACTTAACAGGAGGCTACCATCTGTCTTCCAAGAGCTGTCCAGTGTGTCCCCTCATGCTAAATTTCTCTGAGCCCTAGGGATTCTTCTGACCTTTCCATTGATCCCACTGTGCGATAAGAAATTGCCACTCAGAGGTAAAACAATTCAACATTGCAGAACACAATGGATGGACTTAACAGGAGGCTACCATCTGTCTTCCAAGAGCTGTCCAGTGGGTCCCCTCATGCTAAACTTCTCTGAGCCCTCGGGATTCTTGTGACCTTTCCATTGTTCCCACTATGCGATAAAATTTCCACTCAGATTTAAAACAATCCAACTTTGAAGAACATACTGGATGGAATAAACAGGAGGCTACCATCTGTCTTCCGAGAGCTGTCCAGTGGGTCCCCTCATGCTGAACTTCTCTGAGCCCTCGGGATTCTTGTGACCTTTCCATTGATCCCACTGTGCGATAAGAAAGTGCCACTCAGAGGTAAAACAATCCAACTTTGATGAACACACTTGATGGACTTAACAGGAGGCTACCATCTGTCTTCCAAGAGCTGTCCAGTGGGTCCCCTCATGCTAAACTTCTCTGAACCCTCGGGATTCTTGTGATCTTTCCATTGATCCCACTGTGCGATAAGAAAATTCCACTCAGAGGTAAAACAATCCAACTTTGAAGAACGCACTGGATGGACTTAACAGGAGGCTACCATCTGTCTTCCAAGAGCTGTCCAGTGGGTCCCCTCATGCTAAACTTCTCTGAGCCCGCGGTATTCTTGTGACCTTTCCATTGATCCTACTGTGCGATAAGAAAGTGCCACTCAGAGGTAAAACAATCCAACTTTGAAGAACACACTGGATGGACTTAACAGGAGGCTACCATCTGTCTTCCATGAGCTGTCCAGTGTGTCCCCTCATGCTAAACTTCTCTGAGCCCTCGGGATTCTTGTGACCTTTCCATTGATCCCACTGTGCGATAAGAAAGTGCCACTCAGAGGTAAAACAATCCAACTTTGAAGAACACATTGGATGGACTTAACAGGAGGCTACCATCTGTCTTCCCAGAGCTGTCCAGTGGGTATCCTCATTCTAAACTTCTCTGAGCCCTCGGGATTCTTGTGACCTTTCCATTGTTCCCACTGTGCGATAAAAAATTTCACTCAGAGGTAAAACAATCCAACTTTGAAGAACACACTGGATGGACGTAACAGGAGGCTACCATCTGTCTTCCAAGAGCTGTCCAATGGGTCCCCTCATGCTAAACTTCTCTGAGCCCTCGGGATTCTTGTGACCTTTCCATTGATCCCATTGTGCGATAAGAAAGTGCCTCTCAGAGGTAAAACAATCCAACTTTGAAGAACACACTGGATGGACTTAACAGCAGGCTACCATCTGTCTTCCAAGAGCTGTCCAGTGGGTCCCCTCATGCTAAACTTCTCTGAGCCCTCGGGATTCTTCTGACCATTCCATTGATCCCACTGTGCGATAAGAGAGTGCCACTCAGAGGTAAAACAATCCAACTTTGAAGAACACACTGGATGGATTTAACAGGAGGCTACCATCTGTCTTCCAAGAGCTGTCCAGTGGGTCCCCTCATGCTAATCTTCTCTGAGCCCTCGCTATTCTTCTGACCTTTCCATTGATCCCACTGTGCGATAAGAAAGTGCCACTCAGAGGTAAAACAATCCAACTTTGAAGAACACACTGGATGGACTTAACAGGAGGCTACCATCTGTCTTCCGAGAGCTGTCCAGTGGGTATCCTCATTCTAAACTTCTCTGAGCCCTCGGGATTCTTGTGACCTTTCCATTGTTCCCACTGTGCGATAAAAAATTTCACTCAGAGGTAAAACAATCCAACTTTGAAGAACACACTGGATGGAAGAAACAGGAGGCTACCATCTGTCTTCCATGAGCTGTCCAGTGTGTCCCCTCATGCTAAACTTCTCTGAGCCCTCGGGATTCTTGTGACCTTTCCATTGATCCCATTGTGCGATAAGAAAGTGCCACTCAGAGGTAAAACAATCCAACTTTGAAGAACACACTGGATGGACTTAACAGCAGGCTACCATCTGTCTTCCAAGAGATGTCCAGTGGGTCCCCTCATGCTAAACTTCTCTGAGCCCTCGGGATTCTTGTGACCATTCCATTGATCCCACTGTGCGATAAGAGAGTGCCACTCAGAGGTAAAACAATCCAACTTTGAAGAACACACTGGATGGATTTAACAGGAGGCTACCATCTGTCTTCCAAGAGCTGTCCAGTGGGTCCCCTCATGCTAATCTTCTCTGAGCCCTCGCGATTCTTCTGACCTTTCCATTGATCCCACTGTGCGATAAGAAAGTGCCACTCAGAGGTAAAACAATCCAACTTTGAAGAACACACTGGATGGACTTAACAGCAGGCTACCATCTGTCTTCCAAGAGCTGTCCAGTGGGTCCCCTCATGCTAAACTTCTCTGAGCCCTCGGGGTTCTTGTGACCATTTCATTGATCCCACTCTGCGATAAGAAAATGCCATTCAGAAGTAAAACAGTCCAACTTTGAAGAACACACTGGATGGACTTAACAGGAGGTTACCATCTGTCTTCCAAGAGCTGTCCAGTGGGTCCCCTCATGCTAAATTTCTCTGAGCCCTCGGTATTCTGGTGACCTTTCCATTGATCCCACTGTGCGATAGGAAAGTGCCACTCAGAGGTAAAACAATCCAACTTTGAAGAACACACTGGACGGACTTAACAGGAGGCTACCATCTGTCTTACGAGAGCTGTCCAATGGGTCCCCTCATGCTAAACTTCTCTGAGCCCTCGGGATTCTTGTGACCTTTCCATTGATCCCACTGTGCGATAAGAAAGTGCCACTCAGAGGTAAAACAATCCAACTTTGAAGAACACACTGGATGGATTGAACAGGAGGCTACCATCAGTCTTCCGAGAGCTGTCCAATGGGTCTCCTCATACGAAACTTCTCTGAGCCCTCGGGATTCTTGTGACCTTTCCATTGTTCCCACTGTGCGATAAAAAAGTTCCACTCAGAGGTAAAACAATCCAACTTTGAAGAACACACTGGATGGAATAAACAGGAGGCTACCATCTGTCTTCCGAGAGCTGTCCAGTGGGTCCCCTCATGCTAAACTTCTCTGAGCCCTCGGGATTCTTGTGACCTTTCCATTGATCCCACTGTGCGATATGAAAGTGCCACTCAGAGGTAAAACAATCCAACTTTGAAGAACACACTGGATGGACTTAACAGGAGGCTACCATCTGTCTTCCAAGAGCTGTCCAGTGGGTCCCCTCATGCTAAACTTCTCTGAGCCCTCGGGATTCTTGTGACCTTTCCATTGATCCCACTGTGCGATAAAAAAAGTACCCCTCAGAGGTAAAACAATCCAACTTTGAAGAACACACTGGATGGACTTAACAGGAGGTTACCATCTTCTTCCAAGAGCTGTCCAGTGGGTCCCCTCATGCTAAACTTCTCTGAGCCCTCGGGATTCTTGTGACCTTTCCATTGGTCCCACTGTGCGAAAAAAAATTTCCACTCAGAGGTAAAACAATCCAACTTTGAAGAACACACTGGATGGACTTAACAGGAGGCTACCATCTGTCTTCCAAGAGCTGTCCAGTGGGTCCCCTCATGCTAAACTTCTATGAGCCCTCGGGATTCTTCTGACCTTTCCATTGATCCCACTCTGCGATAAGAAAGTGCCACTCAGAGGTGAAACAATCCAACTTTGAAGAACACACTGGATGGACTTAAGAGGATGCTACCATCTGTCTTCCAAGAGCTGTCTAGTGGGTCCCCTCATGCTAAACTTCTCTGAGCCCTCGGGATTCTTGTGACGTTTCCATTGATCCCACTCTGCGATAAGAAAGTGCCACTCAGAGGTGAAACAATCCAACTTTGAAGAACACACTGGATGGACTTAAGAGGATGCTACCATCTGTCTTCCAAGAGCTGTCTAGTGGGTCCCCTCATGCTAAACTTCACTGAGCCCTCGGGATTCTTGTGATCATTCCATTGAACCCACTGTGCGATAAGAAAGTGCCACTCAGAGGTAAAACAGTCCAACTTTGAAGAAAACACTGGATGGACGTAACAGGAGGCTACCATCTGTCTTCCAAGAGCTGTCCAGTGGGTCCCCTCATGCTAAACTTCTCTGAGCCCTCGGTATTCTTGTTACCTTTCCATTGATCCCACTGTGCGATAAGAAAGTGCCATTCAGAGGTAAAACAATCCAACTTTGAAGAACACACTGGATGGACTTAACAGGAGGCTACCATCTGTCTTCCAAGAGCTGTCCAGTGGGTCCCCTCATGCTAAACTTCTCTGAGCCCTCGGTATTTTTGTGACCTTTCCATTGATCCCACTGTGCGATAAGAAAGTGCCACTCAGAGGTAAAACAATCCAACTTTGAAGAACACACTGGATGGACTTAAGAGTAGGCTACCATCTGTCTTCCAAGAGCTGTCCAGTGGGTCCCCTCATGCTAATCTTCTCTGAGCCCTCGGGATTCTTCTGACCTTTCCATTGATCCCACTGGGCGATAAGAAACTGCCACTCAGAGGTAAAACAATCCAACTTTGAAGAACACACTGGATGGACGTAACAGGAGGCTACCATCTGTCTTCCAAGAGCTGTCCAGTGGGTCCCATCATGCTAAACTTCTCTGAGCCCTCGGGATTCTTGTGACCTTTCCATTGATCCCACTGTGCGATAAGAAAATGCCACTCAGAGGTAAAACAATCCAACTTTGAAGAACACACTGGATGGACTTAACAGGAGGCTACCATCTGTCTTCCGAGAGCTGTCCAGTGGGTCTCCTCATGCTAAACTTCTCTGAGCCCTCGGTATTCTTGTGACCTTTCCATTGATCCCACTGTGCGATAAGAAAGTGCCACTCAGAGGTAAAACAATCCAACTTTAAAGAACACACTGGATGGACTTAACAGGAGACTACCATCTGTCTTCCAAGAGCTGTCCAGTGAGTCCCCTCATGCTAAACTTCTCTGAGCCCTCGGGGTTCTTGTGACCATTTCATTGATCCCACTCTGCGATAAGAAAGTGCCATTCAGAGGTAAAACAGTCCAACTTTGAAGAACACACTGGATGGACTTAACAGAAGGCTACCATCTGTCTTCCAAGAGCTGTCCAGTGGGTCCCCTCATGCTAAACTTCTCTGAGCCCTCGGTATTCTTGTGACCTTTCCATTGACCCCACTGTGCGATAAGAAAGTGCCACTCAGAGGTAAAACAATCCAACTTTGAAGAACACACTGGATGGACTTAACAGGAGGCTACCATCTGTCTTCCAAGAGATGTCAAGTGGGTCCCCTCATGCTAAACTTCTCTGAGCCCTCGGGATTCTTGTGACCATTCCATTGATCCCACTGTGCGATAAAAAATTGCCACTCAAAGGTAAAACAATTCAACTTTAAAGAACACACTGGATGGGTTTAACAGGAGGCTACCATCTGTCTTCCAAGAGCTGTCCAGTGGGTCCCCTCATCCTAAACTTCTCTGAGCCCTCGGGATTCTTGTGACCATTCCATTGATCCCACTGTGCGATAAAAATGTTCCACTCAGAGGTAAAACAATCCAACTTTGAAGAACACACGGAATGGATTTAACAGGAGGCTACCATCTGTATTCCATGAGCTGTCCAGTGAGTCCCCTCATGCTAAACTTCTCAGAGCCCTCGGGATTCTTGTGACCTTTCCATTGATCCCACTGTGCGATAAGAAAGTGCCACTCAGAGGTAAAACAATCCAACTTTGAAGAACACACTGGATAGATTTAACAGGAGTCTACCATCTGTCTTCCGAGAGCTGTCCAGTGGGTCCCCTCATGCTAAACTTGTCTGAGCCCTCGGGATTCTTCTGACCTTTATATTGATCCCACTGTGCGATAAGAAAGTGCCATTCAGAGGTAAAACAGTCCAACTTTGAAGAACACACTGGATGGACTTAACAGGAGGCTACCATCTGTCATCCAAGAGCTGTGCAGTGGGTCCCCTCATGCTAAACTTCTCTGAGCCCTCGGGATTCTTGTGACCTTTCCATTGATCCCACTGTGCGATAAGAAAGTGCCACACAGAGGTAAAACAATCCAACTTTGAAGAACACACTGGATGGACTTAACAGGAGGTTACCATCTTCTTCCAAGAGCTGTCCAGTGGGTCCCCTCATGCTAAACTTCTCTGAGCCCTCGGGATTCTTGTGACCTTTCCATTGGTCCCACTGTGCGAAAAAAAATTTCCACTCAGAGGTAAAACAATCCAACTTTGAAGAACACACTGGATGGACTTAACAGGAGGCTACCATCTGTCTTCCAAGAGCTGTCCAGTGGGTCCCCTCATGCTAAACTTCTCTGAGCCCTCGGGGTTCTTGTGACCATTTCATTGATACCACTCTGCGATAAGAAAGTGCCATTCAGAGGTAAAACAGTCCAACTTTGAAGAACACACTGGATGGACTTAACAGGAGGCTACCATCTGTCTTCCAAGAGCTGTCCAGTGGGTCCCCTCATGCTAAACTTCTCTGAGCCCTCGGGGTTCTTGTGACCATTTCATTGATACCACTCTGCGATAAGAAAGTGCCATTCAGAGGTAAAACAGTCCAACTTTGAAGAACACACTGGATGGACTTAACAGGAGGCTACCATCTGTCTTCCAAGAGCTGTCCAGTGAGTCCCCTCATGCTAAACTTCTCTGAGCCCTCGGTATTCTTGTGACCTTTCCATTGACCCCACTGTGCGATAAGAAAGTGCCACTCAGAGGTAAAACAATCCAACTTTGAAGAACACACTGGATGGACTTAACAGGAGGCTACCATCTGTCTTCCAAGAGATGTCAAGTGGGTCCCCTCATGCTAAACTTCTCTGAGCCCTCGGGATTCTTGTGACCATTCCATTGATCCCACTGTGCGATAAAAAATTGCCACTCAGAGGTAAAACAATTCAACTTTAAAGAACACACTGGATGTACTTAACAGGAGGCTACCATCTGTCTTCCGAGAGCTGTCCAGTGGGTCTCCTCATGCTAAACTTCTCTGAGCCCTCAGGATTCTTGTGACCTTTCCATTGTTCCCACTGTGCGATAAAATTTCCACTCAGAGGTAAAACAATCCAACTTTGAAGAACACACTGGATGGAATAAACAGGAGGCTACCATCTGTCTTCCGAGAGCTGTCCAGTGGGTCCCCTCATGCTAAACTTCTCTGAGCCCTCGGGATTCTTGTGACCTTTCCATTGGTCCCACTGTGCGAAAAAAAATTTCCACTCAGAGGTAAAACAATCCAACTTTGAAGAACACACTGGATGGACTTAACAGGAGGCTACCATCTGTCTTGCAAGAGCTGTCCAGTTGGTCCCCTCATGCTAAACTTCTCTGAGCCCTCGGGATTCTTGTGACCTTTCCATTGATCCCACTGTGCGATAATAAAGTGCCACTCAGAGGTAAAACAATCCAACTTTGAAGAACACACTGGATGGACGTAACAGGAGGCTACCATCTGTCTTCCAAGAGCTGTCCAGTGGGTCCAATCATGCTAAACTTCTCTGAGCCCTCGGGATTCTTGTGACCTTTCCATTGACCCCACTGTGCGATAAGAAAGTGCCACTCAGAGGTAAAACAATCCAACTTTGAAGAACACACTGGATGGACTTAACAGGAGGCTACCATCTGTCTTCCCAGAGCTGTCCAGTGGGTCTCCTCATTCTAAACTTCTCTGAGCCCTCGGGATTCTTGTGACCTTTCCATTGTTCCCACTGTGCGATAAAAAATTTCCACTCAGAGGTAAAACAATCCAACTTTGAAGAATACACTGTATGGAATAAACAGGAGCTACCATCTGTCTTCCATGAGCTGTCCAGTGTGTCCCCTCATGCTAAACTTCTCTGAGCCCTCGGGATTCTTGTGACCTTTCCATTGATCCCATTGTGCGATAAGAAAGTGCCTCTCAGAGGTAAAACAATCCAACTTTGAAGAACACACTGGATGGACTTAACAGGAGGCTACCATCTGTCTTCCGAGAGCTGTCCAGTGGGTCCCCTCATGCTAAACTTCTCTGAGCCCTCGGGATTCTTGTGACCTTTCCATTGATCCCATTGTGCGATAAGAAAGTGCCACTCAGGGGTAAAACAATCCAACTTTGAAGAACCCACTGGATGGACGTAACAGGAGACTACCATCTGTCTTCCAAGAGCTGTCCAGTGGGTTCTATCATGCTAAACTTCTCTGAGCCCTCGGGATTCTTGTGACCTTTCCATTGATCCCACTGTGCGATAAGAAAGTGCCACTCAGAGGTAAAACAATCCAACTTTGAAGAACACACTGGATGGACTTAACAGGAGGCTACCATCTGTCTTCCCAGAGCTGTCCAGTGGGTATCCTCATTCTAAACTTCTCTGAGCCCTCGGGATTCTTGTGACCTTTCCATTGTTCCCACTGTCCGATAAAAAAGTTCCACTCAGCGGTAAAACAATCCAACTTTGAAGAACACACTGGATGGAATAAACAGGAGGCTACCATCTGTCTTCCATGAGCTGTCCAGTGTGTCCCCTCATGCTAAACTTCTCTGAGCCCTCGGGATTCTTGTGACCTTTCCATTGATCCCATTGTGCGATAAGAAAGTGCCACTCAGAGGTAAAACAATCCAACTTTGAAGAACACACTGGATGGACTTAACAGGAGGCTACCATCTGCCTTCCAAGAGCTGTGCAGTGGGTCCCCTCATGCTAAACTTCTCTGAGCCCTCGGGGTTCTTCTGACCATTTCATTGATCCCACTCTGCGATAAGAAAATGCCACTCAGAGGTAAAACAATCCAACTTTGAAGAACACACTGGATGGACTTAACAGGAGGTTACCATCTGTCTTCCAAGAGCTATCCAGTGGGTCCCCTCATGCTAAACTTCTCTGAGCCCTCGGTATTCTTGTGACCTTTCCATTGATCCCACTGTGCGATAGGAAAGTGCCACTCAGAGGTAAAACAATCCAACTATGAAGAACACACTGGACGGACTTAACAGGAGGCTACCATCTGTCTTACGAGAGCTGTCCAATGGGTCCCCTCATGCTAAACTTCTCTGAGCCCTCGGGATTCTTGTGACCTTTCCATTGATCCCACTGTGCGATAAGAAAGTCCCACACAGAGGTAAAACAATCCAACTTTGAAGAACACACTGGATGGATTTAACAGGAGGCTACCATCAGTCTTCCGAGAGCTGTCCAGTGGGTCTCCTCATACGAAAGTTCTCTGAGCCCTCGGGATTCTTGTGACCTTTCCATTGTTCCCACTGTGCGATAAAAAAGTTCCACTCGGAGGTAAAACAATCCAACTTTGAAGAACACACTGGATGGAATAAACAGGAGGCTACCATCTGTCTTCCGAGAGCTGTACAGTGGGTCCCCTCATGCTAAACTTCTCTGAGCCCTCGGGATTCTTGTGACCTTTCCATTGATCCCACTGTGCGATAAGAAAGTGCCACTCAGAGGTAAAACAATCCAACTTTGAAGAACACACTGGATGGACTTAACAGGAGGCTACCATCTGTCTTCCAAGAGCTGTCCAGTGGGTCCCCTCATGCTAAACTTCTCTGAGCCCTCGGGATTCTTGTGACCTTTCCATTGATCCCACTGTGCGATAAAAAAGTACCCCTCAGAGGTAAAACAATCCAACTTTGAAGAACACACTGGATGGACTTAACAGGAGGCTACCATCTTCTTCCAAGAGCTGTCCAGTGGGTCCCCTCATGCTAAACTTCTCGGAGCCCTCGGGATTCTTGTGACCATTCCATTGGTCCCACTGTGCGAAAACAAAAAGTGCCGCTCAGAAGTAAAACAACCAACCGATCTGTGTAGGACCGAATCAGCTTATAGCATAATAGTTTTCCAAACTTTGTAAATGAAAAGTGCTGTACATATAAAAAAACGTTACTAATGGTAACTAGTAATACATCCAAAATTACTAGACATATACACAGTCGTATCAGATCAATATGACTACCTATCATAACATATGTATTGTAGGTGGTCATATTACACAGTGGCTGACTCACTAAACTACACACTTTTTAAAATATTTACTCACACACTTACTGAATTACTTACACACTGACTGACTCACTTTCTTACTTACATTCTTACTCACTAATCCACACAGTTACTGAATTATTTACTCACACTCTTACTAAATTACTTACTAACACTTTTGCTGAAATATTTTCTCACATACTCACTGATTTTCATCACATTTAGTGACTTACTTTCTTACTTGCTCACTGAAACACTTACTGATTTCGAAAACGGAATTATCACTCACTAAATTACTTACTGGCCTACTGGCCCACATACATAAAGAGGGAAGAAAATAAAATAGCATGCCAAACAGAGTAGGTTATGTGACAAAATAAATGATATAACAATTACGGAAAAAAGAATATCAAGTACTCAGGGACTAAAATGATCTATTTTTGGGATGTTCGAATATCTGTTTCATGGCCTTTTGCATGGAGAGCAGAAATCTCTTCTCTTGTGAAACTCAAATATTCTCAACCAACTGATCTTCAACTCACTGTGAAATCACGAGCTCAAATTTTGTATCGAAACAAATTATTAAAAAAATCACGTAACTTTCAAAGTCTCTAATATAAACGTCTCTTTATCTACAAAAATAAAACTGAGATTTACTCGTATAAAAAGAAAGCCGATCTTCAGGAAGGGGAGCTACAATAAAAGAGCCTTGCAGATTATTCGACTGTCAGTAGATGCTGATCCTGTGAAGATGGGGATTAACAAGAAAAACAGATGACAACTATACTCACACCCCCTGAGTGTGTCCTTGACTACAAGGTCAAAATCTACCACCACCAAGTCTCGAAACACCATCCAGTAAGAAAGCAGCAAATTGACGTTTTAGTCGTATTGAAAACTACCTGCAGAAAAGTAGTGCAATAGGAGATAAATAATCAAACTGAATAAATATTATATTCATCATCTGAGCGGTGATTCTCTATGCTTCACCCATATGGGCGAATACTACACCCACCAATATTCGTAAGATTCAGGTCTTACAGAACAAGATTTTGAGAACTGCGGTCGATGCCCCTTGGTTTGTCACTAACAGACAACTCCATAAAGACCTGGGCATCGACCATATATACACACACACATAAAACGCATCTCAAAAAGATTTTTTTAGGCTGTAAGCAATAATCCCAATGACATTATTTCTTCTCCAATTCTTTACGATCATACTGTTTTGAGTTTTGAACAAGTACAAGAGGCCTAAAACGGTAGCGTTCTCTGAGGAGACCTACCAGTTTTAGGTTTCTTATACAAGTTTACTGCTACTTTTAGCTTTTCTTATGTTTGCCCTTAGGGGCGCACCTAAGGGTGGTTTACTTATATATCTTGTTCTTACTCATGCCAAATAGGCATATCTTTATGATGGATATAGTTAGGGGTAAAATTATTACCCGGTACATCGAATATGATGTACGATATTATGTTCAGAATTTTGGAACACTTGAAGAGATGAATGACGTCACACAAGCTGGTGCTCAATGAGGGTGGGATGTTTATCCTCTGAGCGGCACTTTTTTTTCTGCACACATTGGCCAAAATGACCACTGCAACAGCTGTTAAGAGACAGATGGTAGCCTCGAGCCAAGATCATCCAACATGTTCTTTAATGTGCAGAGGATGTGGCTCTCCTGCACACCATGCCAAGGTTTAACGTCCCATTCGACGGACGCCAACCTTTCCAAGCCCACTGGTGTCCTCTACTGACTCTGGGCAGGGCGGGGAGTTTTGCAGAGATAAATCTTAATGCTGACCCAGCAGGGACTCCAACCTGGGAACTGCAAATTACGAGACTGGTGCACTAATGACTGAGCCACCCCTGTTCCACTCATTGGGGTAAAAGGAAAGTTCCTGAGTATGACTTGTGAACCGTGTTATTAAAGAAATAATCGAATACCTTTCAAGCAGATGCTTGCAAAGAATGGTTTATGGGAACGTTTTAATAAGCCATGGAGAGACTCTACGAGAAAGGCCAGCCCTCAAAAGAAAGACAACAGAGACATTCATGTCTTACCTTGGGGCCAAACCTAGGTCACTTTGATCCGTAACCAAGCGCCCTAACCATAGTACCACCAAGAAAAACTCCTTGTATACTTGAACCAGAGAGGGGCGGAATGTGTTAATCTTGGAGGGAACCATTTAGGGATATACGAAGGATTTTGTACCTAAAGTGTCAGCAAATCTCAAACATTACTCAATGGTTTCGCAGAGAACTTTCACTACGTTAATCACTTGTCTCTTACGGAATACGTCCTCACCGTTAATCACAAATCATGACGATCACCAGACTCAAAAGCATTTTTGAAATCTGAAACGCTAGTAACCACAGGTTTCTCAAATTCTAAACATTTCTCAAGAATCTGACTAAGTGATAAAATCTGATCTACATATCCCCTACCACTTTTGAATCCACACTGCTGATCTCACAGTTTTCCGTCAATCAGATTATTATTTCTATTAAACCCAATCATGCAAAGAACTTTACTTGAAACAAGAAGCAGGCTGACGCCACAGTAGTGTAGTCCCATTATACGAATCCCCTTTGCACAGTGCTTCCCCCTATGACATAAGCGACCACGCCCCCTTTTAATATTCATAATTAAATAATTAAAAATTAATAAAGATCCCCTGGTTGACCCCTTTATTAAAAACCTGTGGTGCCATCTAGTGTATACCATGAGTATTATACTTTAGTAACCACTCTATTTTAATCCAATTTTTTGACTCCCCCTCATTAAAAAACTCCCTTATGAAATGTTTCACCCCCTTTATTAAAAAACCTTATCAAAACTGCCCCCTGGTTGGCCCAACTATATTTATAAGCCCCCCTGAATTCCTAAAACTTGAAAAATCTTCGATTTTTGTTGGTGCCATCTAGTGTATACTTTAGTAAACATTCTATTTTAATCAAAATTTTTCAAATTTTTTCACTCCCCCTTATCAAAAGTTCTTCCTCCTTTATTAAAAACACTATAAAAACTGTCCCCTGATTCACCCACCTGTATTTTTAAATCCCTCACTTTAAAGACCCCATGGTTGACCCACCTGTATTTTTTAATCCCCCTTATCAAAACTTCTGCCCCCTCATTAAAAAAACCCACTCATCAAAAGTTCCATCCCCTTATTAAAAACCCTATCAAAACTGCCCCCTGGGTGACCCACATGTATTTTTTAATCCCCTTTTATCAAAAGTTCCGCTCCCTCATTAAAAAACCACTCTTATCAAAGGTTCCACCCCCTTATTAAAAACACTATCAAAACTGCCCCTGGTTGACCCACCTGTACTTTTAAGACCCCCCCCCCCCCCCCGAAAACTCACCTGAAAAAAAGTCTTCGATTTTTGCTCGTGCCATCTAGTGTATACTTTAGCAAGATTTTAATCACAAGTCCCATATTTTTGACTCCCCCTTATCAAAAGTTTCGCCCCCCCTTTGTGAAAAACCCGTGGTGCCATCTAGGGTATATCATAAGTACTATACTTTTAGAAAAGCACTATATTTTAATTGAAAATTTTCCAATTTTCGATTCCCCCCTCATTTAAAAAAAAACCTGATCAAAACTGCCACCCCCTCATTAAAAAAAAACCCTTATCAAAATTTCCGCCCCTCTCTATTAAACTTCCAAATAAGTCCCTTAGTTTCTACCCTCATCTGAAATTTACTAAGTCCAACTGAAATTTTGGTGACAACGTTCAAGTCATCCCCTCTCAGAATGACCTGCTACAATCCCCAAAAATAATTACTGTCCAAATTTTTGACTCCCTCTCATTAAAAAACCCCCTTATCCAAAATCCCTCCCCTTTATTAAAAACCCTATCAAAACTGTCACGCCCTCGTTAATTAATCGTTATCGAAAGTTCTGCCCCTTTATTAAAAAACTCCTGTCGCGAATTTTTATTTCCTAATAAATTAAATCCAGTCACACTCTTGATTGTAGTTTGCAGACACATCTTGAAATTTTTCTATGTCCAGAGATGTCACTCATTGACAGCCCTTCTGACTAAACAGCACTGAACCAATAAAAAACTTTTTTAATTCCCGTATATCCGTTACGCTACCAGGTCACATGTTTAAACTTCTTATTCCTAATACTTATTACCTCTGTATCCTCAGTACATGATGCAAAATATTACTCTTTCCTAGGAAGTAACGTTACTCAGTAACAATTGAAAACAAAATATTATTTCTTTGTCCAAGAAAAATCAGCTAATTGTTGAAAGTAAGATATCATTTTTTTTAAATCTACAATTGTAAACGCTCTCACAGTTTTTAAAAAATCCTCTTTTCCACCTTTTACCGGCGAACGTGTGATCCAATGAATAATCACACTGATGAAATTTTATTTCGCGTTGCGACCTCTCGTTAGTACATGTGTGTGCCTTACATTCTAAAAGGTCAGTTGTCTTCCATTGGGTAAAAAATAATTCTGTAAAGAATTTTGTACGTGGCAGAATGCTATAGAAAGTAAGCAATGCTAAAAGTAAAAAACAATTCATACGCTGCGGTACCCTTGCGTACCTTACGTTACGGTGCGTAAAACATCTAACTTTAGTTCTACATCCAACTCCAACATGAACGTATGTTAATAGTGTAGGGGATATTAGTTTTATCAAATACTATAAAATACACTCATACACTAAGCTACTATAAAAATAATTCACTTAATAAGTCTCACTCGATCGATATACTGATAACAACTCTCAACTTACCTGCGCTAATCCACCGAAATATTATTTGCAGCTGGACTGATAATCAAAATTTAGCAAATACTTCAGCGATTATATCAGTATATCTATGGAACAAGCTATATGAGAAAGCTTCTTCGATTCGGTAACATAAAAATCCGCCTAACTAAAAATTTTCAGGAATAATTTAAAAGTACAAACCTCAGCCATAACTTTTGGATACTTATTACTGTTCAGTGATACCGGTGAAAAGGAATTTTTTCCTTGTGCAGAAAAGCAACACTGATGATATACCTTTCATGCAAAAAGACATGAACTTTGTTAATGATCGCGGACTGATGAATTTTTTCCCGCAGACCCAACCACGACACGGACCACTGAATTGGGCGCTTAATTTTCATAGTCACCCCCCCCCCCAATAATGTCTTTTCACAACCCCAACGACAATCCGATGGCTCGCACTGTTGAGGGAAGGAGTCGTTTTCTCTGACATATATGTTGTGATCACGCTTAATCTAAAGAAATGGCGGGGAGACGAGCGTGCGCACGAACAGCCAATCCAACCGGTGATAACTCAAAGGTCACGGGGCACTTATGCACTGACCTATGGAACAACCTTTCGATGTGAAAACAGATAAACAGTAGTCTATTTTGTTCAAAAAAAGTTTCGCTCAGAGGTAAAACAACCCAACGTTAGAGAACATGGTGGATGGCCTTGACGGAAGGTTACCATCTGTCCCCTAACAGCTGCTCGAGTATGTCCCCTCCCCCAACCTTCTCTGAGCCTTCGGGGTCCTTGTGACCTGGCCATTTAGCCCATGGTGTGCAAAAAAATGCCGCTCAGAGGCAAAACAACCCAACCCAACCGAAATCCTGTAAGACCTCTGTGGCAAGCAGCTGCTTGAGGGTGAGAGGGTATTTTTTTCTTGTTATTGTGAATAGAAAAATTATTTCTCCTACGAAACTAAAAATATTTCTCCTAGAATTGGAAGTCTAGCCAGAGTCAATAAGCCAGAGTCAATATATCGATGATTTGATTTTAAGGGCAGAAAGTTCTTTTGCGATAAGAAGATAAAACGGGAATTTTTATTTCTTTTTCTACAAATGACATAGATATCGAAGAAAACCTTTAGCAGAAAAGTTCTGTGCTGCATCACACATAATGAATCCCGAATGGAATTTGGCTACAATGACCATTCGTCCCAATTTTAAGGCGTTCTGCTTGTAGATATTTATAAAAACATTCAGAAAAACGTAGTTGCCCTTTTTTTTTGCAATGTCCTTTAAAATCCTTTATTTTTGTCAGCAAATAAAAACTATTTTCTTCCCACTAATTTTGCTAAAATTTCTTTTTATTGTTGATGTGATTGGGGAATTAATAACACATAACTATAATATTTATAATTCGTAATTATTTAATTATACTAAATTATTAAATAATTTTTTTAACATTGGACACCATTGACAAAGGAATTTATTTGGTTGATATGTTTGCTCTTTTTTTTAGGTTTTTTAATAATTATTTGAATTTTTAAATCATCATCCTCATCATCCTCAAGCAGCTATGGGATACGGAGGTCTAACCAGAACATGCAATTTAGTTTCTAAGCATATCTGTCCTGAGCTACATCTGTATCTACCTACTGCACACCAATTCTAACAAGGTCCTGTTTGACATTGTCTGCCCACCGCATCCTAGGTCTCCCCTTCTTTCTGAGGCCTTCAGGCACACTGTTCATAACCCTATTCGCCAATCTATAATTATTCATACGGGCAACATGGCCAAACCAACGGAGTCTCTTTCTGCACAATATGCTGCTTAAAGGAGGTTGCAAACTCCTTTGCCTAACCTTACCATTACTTACAAAGTTGAATCACCTAATGCCCAAGATACTTCCATAAACATCTACAATCAAAACCATCTAGTTTCCTGTTATTTTGTTTACAAAGCGTCCAAGTTTCATCACCATAACTAATCCTAGAAAGAAACAAAAATATTATACAGTTTAATTTTAGACTTTAAGTGTATATCCCTATTTCTCCACACTCTCAATAGATTTTTAAAAGTCTCGCCAGCAATCCCTATTCATCTGTTAATCTCATGCTGCATAACACCAGTATCTGTTACATAACTCCCAAGAAAATTAAACTATGACAGCTGCTGTAGACTGCAACCATTCAGATTAACTGAATCATAGCCTGACTGACAAATTTTCATCACTTTAGTTTTTTGTCTTTTTATAACCAAACCTACCCTACTACCAGTCTCATCAACAGCTCGAATGAAAGAGTTCATCTCATCAACATCTTTTGCCAAAAAGGGCTAAATCATCAGCATAATCTAAATCAGAAATTCTCAGATCTCCAGACCATTTGAGGCCAAAAACTTTTCCTTGTACTGAATTTGCATCACAATCAATAACCAAACCAAAAAGAAAGGGAAATAAAATGCACCCTTGTCAAACACCAGAAATAATGCTAAACCAATTGCTACAGGCTTACCAATCTCACAAACGACTCACTGCTATTATAGAGAGCTTTCATTATTTGAACTAACTTTTGTGGCATGCCTCACAATCTCACAATCAACCAAATTATGATGATCAACAGAATCAAAATGCCTTTTAGATATCAACAAAGCTAGTAACCAAAGGTTTCTGAAATTCTGAACATTTCTCAAGAATCTGTCTGAGTGAAAATATGTGATCTAAACATTCCCAACCAATTCCGAATCCATGTTGCTCGTCACACACATTCCTGTCTACCACATTCTTAATTCTATTAAACACAATCATGCAAAGAACTTTACTTGGAAAGTAGGCTGATACTCCTTTACTTATTACAAGAACTTCGATCACCTTTTTTCAAAATAGGGATAATAATAGCTCTGGTAAAATCATTAGGGACCATGCCTGTATCATAAAAGATATTCAAAATTCTACTCATCCAAATGATAAACGATACATTCCCAGCTCTAAGCATTTCCGTAGAAATTTCATCTACCCCTGGGATATTATGAAGTTTAAGTTTAGAAATAGCCAAAATAACTTAAGATTATGTCATAGGGCCAACATTAAAGTCACCAATGCATCCATCATTATTGCAAACAGAGAGTAGAATTAATCACATTGTTTAGAACATTACTGGAAAGCTCAGCCCACATAGCCATGACAGAGTTCACACTTTCTATACCTTAACTTGTTTATCCTTCAATCGCTGTATACCTGTCTGTTTTATACCACATAAATCATTAACAATCTGGTAGAACTCTCTGCTGTTGTGTTGTCTAATTGCTTCCTCGGCTTTATCAGCCAAGCCATCAAGCCAAAGATTGTTATCAGCAGCTAACTGATCCTTTACATGTTTATTAAGCTCTCTCTAATCCTTTCTATTAGGACTAGTAGTGTATTAAGGACATTCCTGCAGTTCTTTCTTTATGAAATAAGCTCAAGTACCTATTCATTAAAATAATTCTGTCTCCTCTCCTCTTTTTTGTTAAAAGAGTACCGTTGGCTTACAAAAAAAGCCTGTTTAAAATGGTCACATTCTTCCTCAACTTCAGTAGTAAGTAAACCATGACTGTCATAATGATTAAGTCATGGTAAGCTTTCAGAATTAAAGGTAAACATTAAACCTTAGCACAACAGTTCTTAAGTTCAAGTTTGAAGACATTTTAAGAAGGCAATGATGAGACACAATTTCAGCTCCCCTATATGACCTACTATTATATATATATTATATATATAATTATTTCATCGTAAAATGGGTTCATATGAAACCAACAAATACTACCTCTTTGCCGTCAGTACTTCGGAAAATGATATGTGATGTAACCAACTTCTTTCAACTTTGTTTCCATATGGAGCTTTTCTAGCGTCCAGAACCCGAGCGCCCTCTACTCACTGAAAGAGCGAAGTTGCATTTATGAGGAAATCCATATTAATCTTACACATTAGGAGGGAAGTTTCCTTGCTCGTTTCATATGCCACTCTTTCGGTTTCATTTTCCCACTTTCCAAAATCCTCTCAATTGCTGCACACTGCATTTAAAGGCTTCTAGGAAACCGGAAACAATTTTAATGACTTAAATGATAGTGCACAAAAAAGATATCATTAATGTGGGTCTTAGACACATAGCTATATACGGGTACTAGAGACGGCATCTGCTCTGATTGGCGGGACAGTCATGGAGCCATGTTAAGCAGTTCAAGAACGGAAAAGATGCAGTAGCTTTACACAGAGTTTAAAGGCAATACATGTGGCGCAGGAAATCCGTAAATGCCTACATTAATGCACACTGCGATTTTTTTTCGAGTAGCATTAAA
Source organism: Ryuthela nishihirai (assembly GCA_038380435.1). Lineage (NCBI taxonomy): Eukaryota > Metazoa > Arthropoda > Arachnida > Araneae > Heptathelidae > Ryuthela > Ryuthela nishihirai. The sequence goes on from JAWZYU010000041.1 coordinate 3,683,388, forward strand.
AAAAAATATATTACAGTACTTAAATATTTATCCGTTTTGAGAAATAGCTATTTTTCCTTATTTTTTAATAATCGCAAATCATTAAGCTACTGATAAAAACGCATCTACATGCGGAGGAAGTGTTATGAAAATTTGTACTTACATCGGTGTGAGTCATCCTTGTGGCTCTGTGGGCGTAACCTACAGCTTTCGATCATGATTAAACCGGTTTCAAGAGTTTGGAACAGGAGAGGCCTCTAGCGCCGGCTGAATAGGAATGGACTGCTAATTTAAACATTATATCAGCATATAATGCAAAGAATTAAAAAATGGTATGGGCAATTATTTTTGAATTATTTTTAGTTTTTTTTTTGTTAGAGAAATTTCTTTTTTTTTTCATCAGGTCTCGGGTAATGTCGAAAATTTTCGTTCCCAGCAGATCCAGCTTTAGATTTCAGCTTAATCTATGCAGAGCGGGCTTACGGAGACATCCTATGGCACAGATCCTACTTCATTCCACTGCAGCAAACGTGTCAAATTTTTTTCAAACAAATGCTCTGAAACTTTTATGAAAGGAGTAAGCGCTCAAAGTTAATAATATCATTACATATATATATGAATTGCAATGCACTGGAACTTTAAAATACAAAGTCATTCTTACCTGCTTTATAGAATAAAATATTTCGAATTTATTTTACAATTTCGAAATTAAATGAAGAAAACAAACTTCCTCAATTTGTCGAAAAGTAAACAATTCACTCGATAAAGAGAACTGCGTCCATGAAAACAAAGAATGTGTAGGAAATTTGATGAAAAGAAGGAACAAAACATTACTTCCACTAATAGAACACCTTTTGCCTGGCCGTGACAAAGAAGTTTGTGATAAAGAAGTTCATGATATGTTCCTAGAATGTAGCAGACTAAAAGCAGCAGGTTTCGCCGACACGTTTCCAAAGTAGCAACGAAGTTATTGTGTTCATTAAACGGAGCCACTGAAGCGGAACATTCGAAATAATGTAGAAAGTTTCAGGTTTGTTAATTTCCAAACAAGTTATCTTTTGTTTGCTACGAAACTATATTAGGATGGATTAGTTTGATGGTGCATTATGGAACTAGAGTGTATGTGACCGTGTAACGATCCTGTAACTCGGTGATACCATAAGGTAGAAGGTAAGTTTTAATAAACTTTAACCTCTGTGGCAAGCAGCTGCTTGAGGGGGTATTTATTTTTTATTTTTTTTAAATCTCATATTTGAAATACAAAATCTTCGAAATATGCACACTACTTGTGCTGCCATCTAATGACAACATAATGAACTACATTTGAGAACTAACTGCGATCTTTATGTTAACGATCAGTTAATTTTCTGCCCAAAATACTAGAACTGAAACCCAATTCAACTACAAATTTCGTCATTTAATGAACAAGGTCTGGAAACGTGTCATTGCATTAAAAATAAAATTCTGACAAAGTCGCCATAAATATAAATGATTATTATTATTTAAAAATATATACTTTGGCCCGATACTGCAGTTCTGCCAAAACTTTATTGGGTAATGAAACTGTAAGAAATAACTTTGCAGAAATTGAAAATTCCGGAGATGAAAACGTTAAAGCTTTAATGGTTCTTTTCAATAATAATTCCAAACTTTAATAAACACGGGTGAAATCATAGACAAAAGAAAATTTATTATTTTCTTTTTTGACAATTCTAAGCAAAATTATCATTTATAACGGACCTTTTTTTCTTTTTTGAGGAGAGCAAGATTTATTCAAAAACATATTCTGGCAATTTTTTTTTTTTCATTACTACCATATGTGCCTCAATCATTTATTAGAATGGTTAATTTCATGCTGTTGCATGTAAATTCTTGGTTCAAAATGTAGTAAATATGCAAAAAAAGCTGAAAAATAAAACATGATATGCATCCATTAATTTTATTTAAATGCAAGATATTATTGAAAAAATAAAATTCAATAAAACATTCCTAATTTTTCAGTGGTTTACAATAAAAAATAAATAAATACCTCCTCAAGCAGCTGCTTGCCACAGAGGTCTGACAGGAGCCTGTCAGTTTAATACACCATAGTAGAAGAATCTGCGAAGATGGTGGGTCCTCAGTAGATTTTTTGCCAACGGGACACAGTTGTTCCCAGATGGTCATCCTCCCAAGTACTGACTACCAAAAAGCTGCTTCGGATGAGAACCAGTGTTTTCAGCTTGGTACTGCCATTGGTTGGTTCACAATAATTAAACAAATTTTTAATAATTAGTTGGGTTTTACTTCTGAGGGGCACTCGAAGGCTCAGAGAAGGTTGAAGGAGGGGATGGGTTGTTGGGTTGGGTTGTTTTACCTCTGAGTGGCACTTTTTTGCACACCATGGGCTAAATGGCCAGGTCACATGGACCCCGAAGGCTCAGAGAAGGTTGGTTGAGGGGACCCACTGGAATAGCTGTTGGGAGACAGATGGTAGCATCCCATCAAGGTCATCCAGCATGTTCTTTAACCTGCACAGGGTATTGCTCTCCGACACACTGGGCCACGGCTTAACGTCCCATCCAACGGGCGGCGGCCTTTCCAAGCCCATCAGTGTCCCATACTGACTGTGGGCAGAGCGGGGAATTTTGCGGAGATAATTCTGAATGCTGACTGAGCTGTGACTCGAACCTGGGAACTACAGATTAGAAGCCTGGTGCGCTACTGACTAAGTCACCCCTACCCTAATAATTTAGTACATTTGATAATGAATAATTATAAATGATAGAGTTATACAATTTTATTTCCTCAATCACATGAACTAATATTAGAAAAATTTATGAAAATTAGTGGGAACACCATATGATTTTTATTTGATATAAAAAATATAGTGCTTTTAAAGGACAGGAAAAAATTAAATGAAAATGGGTTTTGAATTTTTTTTAAATTGGCTTTGCCCTAAAATATTGGACAAATGGTTACATAGTCATTTATCTGCTTTACTTCAATTTGCATGATGCAACACAGAAGTGTTCTGGTAAAATTTTACCCTAAAACTTTGCTTCCTATAAAATAAAAATAATAAACTTTGCGGCTCATTGAAAAGGACTTCTAGCTCATAAAACAAAACACCAAAATATTGACACTGGATCATTTTTGTAAATTATTTGAGAAATTATTTTAGATATTCGCAGCCACTCCAGTTTTAGATGTGGTCTTGTAGTTTTGGACTAAAATTATTGAAGTGGAAAAATATTCTCATCCCGAAATCAATGCCATGACGCTCTAAAACTCGTCACCGAAAACAACTATTTCCAGTTCAGGAAACAAATCTACTGGCAGAACTCAGCCCCCCCCCCCCCCCCCCCCCCATGGGCTCACCCCTTTCTGACTTTCTGACATCCTATCCAAGATTGTCCTTGATTTGTTTCAAGATTTAAAAGAAATCCCAAAACAAAATTATTCAATTCAGCAGCAATTTTACCCTTCTTCTGGTGTCACTATGTCGACGATATATTTTTAATTTGGAATGGCGACAATGCCATCCCCAATTTAGAGGTTTTCATCCAAAAAGATGATTCAGGAGCCTTGATGAGGTCAGTATACTGAAAGCCTACCTACATCCCCTCTGTCATACGCATAGACTCATGTACCCCATGGACATACAAAATTGCAGCCTTCTGTTCTCTCACACATAGGGCTTTTGCTGTGTCTTTAAACGAGCAGCTGCTTGAAAAAGAAATTCAAAACATCCATCCCATTGCTGCTTCCCATGGCTACAACTCAACAACAATAGACAAATTAATCAGTAAATATAGAAACAAAAGCAGAAGAGATTCGGCTCTCCTGCCAATCACTGACCCCAAATGTACAACCTTTGCCTGACCTATTTCTTACATTCCTGTCCTATGTGAATCAGTCTGCAAATTACTCTGAACCCAAAATATCAAAATTGCTTACAGCCCAGCTCCAAATTTGAAGAAATTAATCAAAAGGGACAGGGTCAAATTTAGCCTAATTCAAAATTCAGGCGTATACCAATTTCCCCTGCATTTACCAGATAATTCCTTTATTTACTACATCGACAAAACCATACATTCTTTACAAGAGAGGTTTGCAGAGCATCAAACTGATGTCAACCAAAAGTAGCTAATAATGGCTGCCACCGAACTAGCAGTACAACACATGGGAACAAGAGACTGGGAGCATGCCACACTGCTTGCACGTGCATCCACTTTCTATGAAACCATAGTCCAGGAGGCTATTGAAAAAATTACCTCATCCATCCCGACCTGCAACCGAGACACTGGAATCGCCCTTCATGACATGTAGAAAGAAGCTCTTTGTCTAAACAGACCTAACATCACTACATGGCATCACTTCATTGAAGATAGAACGTTGTCTTTCCTCCGAAAAGCTTCCGAGTTTTCTCCTAAAAATTATTAACATGCAGATGTTTGAAGGATAAACTTTAAAATTATATTGCTCAATGACAGAGAATTTTATGTTATTTTTAATTAATTTCTGAGCAAGAAGGTCCTTTTAATTGTATAAATAAGCAATTCCAACACTTCACACAACTCATTATTTTTTTTATTTTTTTCCTCAAAGTATTTTTGGAGTTCACCCCCTAAACCTCCCTCCCTCTTAACAGAAGCAGTTGAAATTCATATTTTCGAAAATAAAAACACCACACACTGTGTTAATTTTGATTGTGTATAAGGGTATTTCTGCACTTTAAATCACTCAGGTCCGTGGCCAAGTGGTTAGCATGCTTGGCTTGTGATCTACGGGACCTGGGTTCGAGCCCCAGGTAAGGCATGGATGTGTGTGGATTTTCTGCTGAGGTCCTGCCATACTCTCAGACCTTCTACTATAGCATATAAACTGACAGGCTCCTGTCAGACCTCTGTGGGAAGCAGCTGCTTGAGGGAGTATTTAATTTTTTTCTTTACTAGATGATGTCACAAATGGGGACAGAGCATAAATCAGGTGCTAGAGGTAATGTAGGTGAAAAGGTTAAAAGTGTAGAGTATGATGGGAGTTTTCAAGGTATGGATGGTTTTAGGTCTAAAGTTCAAAGAGGTAAGTTTTTCAGTGCAGGAGGGGCAGAAATTTGTTTGACTCATGATTCAGATTTATTTCTTCTATACATACTTAAATTTAGCACCTTAGGTGTGTCATATCATAGATGATTTATATCTAGTTTGATTTTATTTCTTTAAAAATTAGTAATAATCATGGTGTAATTTACATTAATAAATATTAATGCATGTTTAATGGGAAATGCGGACATTGAGATTTCTAATTTGCAGATCACTCTTTAAACTGTGACCTTAAAAAAATTGCAATTGAAAGCTTTAATTGCAAATTTTTTAGCAGAAAACTAATAACATTACCATATTTTTTTCTTTTGGCGTGCTGCTTACTCTCACCTGAGCGTTGTTGATATCAATTTGTCGCCTATGATATTCTTGTTTTTTTGCTGTTTTTCTCTGTTGCGATTATACACATCCTTGGGCCTCTTGTATAATGTGACCTTGCTGTGAATTGTGCATAATGTTCTTCATTTTTAGGTTTGTAATCGCAGTTTTTTATATCGTTTTCAAAGAAAACGACAGACTATGTAATTTTTCTCTCCAGACGTGTCTTTTTTGAGTTACATCTGCTGCATTTGGCCACTCTAGGCCAATTCTAGCAAGGTCCTGCTTGACATTGTCTGCCCATCGCATCCTACGTCTCCCCCTTTTTCTGATAACCTTAGGCACACTGTTCATAATCCTCTCTGCCAATATGCACCTATGTATACAGGCAACATGGCCAAACCAATGCAGTCTCTCTCTGTACAATATGCTGCTCAAAAGAAATTGATGACTCTTTCTAACCTCATAATTACTTAGAAAATCAAACCACCTAATGTCCAAGATACTGCTTAAGCATCTAGAATCAAAAGCATCAAGTTTCTTGTTATCCTGCTTACAAAGGGTCCATGTTTCGCTACCATAACTAACCTTAGAAAGAACCAAACTATTATACAGCCTAATTTTAGTCTTTAGATGTATACATCTATTATTTCATACTCTCCATAGATTCTTAAAACTCCCAGTGGCAATTCCTATTCTTCTACTTATCTCATACCACACATCACCAGTGTCTGTTACATAGCTCCCAAGATAAATCAACTGAGACACTAGCTCAGTAGTTGTCTCACTAGACAACTACTGAGCATAGCTCCCGAAATAAATCAACTGAGACACTAGCTCAGTAATTGAGACACTAGCTCAGTAATTGAGACACTAGCTCAGTAGCCATTGAAAGCAACTGAAACACCATCTGCCTGACCAATTTTAATCACTTTAGTTTTTTTCTTTGTTTTTTCACCAAACATACTCTATTTCCAGTCTCATCGACAGCCCTAATGAATGAATTCATCTCATTAACATCAGTAGCCAACAAGGCCAAATGACCTGCATAATCTAAATCAGAAGTTTTGAAATCTCTGGAGCATTTAAGACCAAAATCTTTCCCTTACAATGAATTTCACATAAAATGATCAATAGCCAAACAAAATTCACCCTTGTCTAATTGCACTAGCAATGCTAAACCAATCGCTGCAAGACATAACAACTCTCACACATATGATTTCAGTGTTCTTATTGACTGTTTGAATGAGTTTACTTATCTATTGAGAGTCAATGCAATTTTCTATATGATATTTAATTGTTGATAGGGATATGATTTTCTATAGGATAGATCAAGACCCTATTCCCTAATCTATAGGTATTCAAATGAGCAACATGGCCAAACCAGCAGACTCCCACTCTGCACAATATGTTGTTCAAAGGAGCTGCCGACTCCTTTGACTGACTTCATAATTACAAACATCATCTGATCAAGGGGGGGGGGGGGGTGTAACGCTCCAAACAAATGCTAAATATTTTAAGTTTTATGCTCCGGATAGCTTAGACGGGCGCCAGGCAATAATTAACAAATTGCCAAAATGTAGAATAAGTTGATTTAGGGTTCAAATGCCAGCGAGCGTTCATAAGTAAGAGTCAAAAATGATTCTTAACAAAATAAGAGTTAATGTAAAAAAGATCCTAAATTAGCGTTGCTCAAGATAAGAAACTACAGACTCAAAAGGTTATAACAAAACAAAATAGATTTATTTCCAAAATAATTAACTCACCAAGACATCAAATGAAAAAACATGTCTTGTGCTACACGCACAGTGCTACGCACCTTACTACATCTCTCTGCTCTCTCTACAACTCTGCTCTCAAGTGCTCAAGTGACTCGCAGGTCACGGTTTTGACAGTGGGCCGGCGCATGCCGGGAAAGACATTTGCATACAATGACGAAGGACGCAAGCTATGACGCAAGAGGGGGCGTGTCCTTGGCACGCGCTTTAACGGTTACGGTCGGAAGTTCGGAGTTGCGCGTACGCAACTCCTAGAAACTTGAAAACGAGTGCTGTGATGCCGAAAAGGAAATAAAAATCCCCAAAATGATAAATATAACGTAAATTAAACAAAAACTGGTTAAGGTAAAGCAAAAGTGAACGATGGGGCATCACAACTCTCCCTTCCAAAGGGAGTCAAAATGATTGACCTAACAAATTTTGACGAGCAATTTTGAATAAAGGACACATCTTACGCCATTTACACATGGCTAAACATAAATAAGTAAAAGTATGCTAGCGCAAATTTTGATATGATGAACTATTCTTACTTTGACACAATTTTCCAGCACAACCAAAGGTACCTCCTCCCTTTTCCTCCTAACAAAAATATGTATTTAACAGCTAACCTAGTGTACTTACGTACCAGTGGCTGTGACAGTTAACTGTATACTAGCATCATCGGTCTAACTAGTATCACATTCTGATACAACTCGAAATTGGCATATCTTGAACTGTACAGAAAAACAGGTTAATCAACTCCTAACTTTCTAAGTCTAATAAATGTTAAAAAGATGAAAAGAAAAAGTGATTCATTACATTTGTTGTTAGCGGGGTAATAACTTCCGCTTTTCCCCTAACCACAATAAAAAATATGTGAAAGCTAATTCTTCTCCTAAATCACATAAAAAAACGGGTATTCGAACACCGTTATCTCCTCCTAATTACATTCAAATACGCAAAGCTGAGAAAATTCAAAATTTACAAACAAGCGGGATTGTAATCATCCGCTAATTCTTCTCCTATTCACAGAAATCGTGATCTAGCTGAAATAAAAAATCATTAGTTACCTCCCCCTTCAGAGCTAACGTCCCCCTCCCAAAGGAGTTATGCTGATAACAACTCTGTTATCAGACTATGCCATTTGGGGACAGCTCCAAAAAGGTACACACAAAAAAAACAAAATTCTGCAGTCATCATCATGGTCATCATCTATATATACCAATAAATACTGCCAATGTCATCCACAAAAATTACGTATCATTGACACATAAATATCACTGATGACACTGAACAGATTTAAACACATATACATAAATCGTATCTAAGAATAAAGAAAAAAGAGTGTAAATAATTTATAATATATGATGATCACATTTCATCCAATAACTTTTACATGAATCTCCTTTTTTTTTTTTTTTACATAAATTCACTTTGGAATGCACGTTATTTTACAATACAAATTCTTAAATCACTAATTCTCTTTCACTCTTCTCATTCATATCCAGAAACATTTTACAATTTCTAAACTTTCTAATATCGACTTACAAAATTTTCAGCTATCAGTCAGCTGAAAAAAAATCTACAAAAATACATTTTAACTCACGTAAATACAATAACTAGAACCTCGATGAACAAGAATGCAAAAAAAAAATTCTATTCACACAAGTATAAACTCGAACTACAATAATTTCACTTTTCAAAAATAAATATCGAACTCTAAAGTTTCAACAAGAAATTAAACATCGCTAACTATATAATTCACAATAAGGCTTGTTCTTCGTCTTCATCTATTCCAGAAAAAAAAACATTTTATAACTCAATCAAGTGCCAAGTGAAAGAAAAATATACTTAAATTTCATTGTTGGCACTCCGTGGCGATAAATCATCTAGTCCGTTTCCGTCGTCGTTGGGTGGCTTCACGTAAAGTTGTTACTGAAGATCTCGTTCAAGTCAAGTCGTCGCTGTAGATCTCTCTCGTGACGTCATCTTCCCGATGTTCGCTGCATCGCTGCCGGTCGTCACTCTGCAGGCTCTGGTCGTTTCGTCGGCCTTTCGTCACGCTCTTGATGTCGATGGAACAGCTGAATCTGGCTTTGTCAGTCTTTGTCCTGTTGTGTGCAGTAGGTGATAATCTAATCTGTTCTTTTCTCTTCTGAGTGGTAAAGGTTCAATATCATCATCAGAGCCATCATTCTCCTGGTTTTGTTGTGGAGCATCTGCTTCTGATCTAGAAAATTCTATAGAAGTTTTGTAATTTTTTATATTCACAACATTAAAGTATCCTACTGAGGCATTAGTGGTCATATTGGCCAATTCATACAGAAGAGGAGAAAGTTTCTTCCTTATAACATATGGTCCAGCATATAATGGTGCAAATTTCTTTATAAATCCTCTTTCTTTATCACTCTTATGATGTGTTTTAATCAAGACCTTATCACCTACTTTAAATTCCATATGTCGTCGTCTTTTATTATAATCCTCCCGTTGCTTTTGTTGTGCCCGTAGGGAAGTATCTTGTGCCTTTGAAATGGCTCGAATATGCTGTTCCGTTCTAAACTCAATGGATTGTGGAGATGCGGGTTGGCCAATGAGTCTGTCCCAGGGTAATGTTAGTTCTGTAAAATCATTATAAGCCGGATATATGTCCATGATTTCGTTTTTAAATTCTTCCCAAAGTTCTATGCCGTGACGACATCCTACGTTATTCCACCATTGCTTAGCACATCCAATTAGGCAAGATACTGCTAAAACAACTTTTTTGTTGCTTGGCACTTCATGTAAACGGAAGTGCTCCTCCATGGACTTGACAAATGTCCACGATGACGGACGTTTCGAACCGTCGAACCTTATCTCAGGTAAAGGCCAATTAACATAAGGACTATAGTTAATGGATGGGTTGGCAAATCGTCGTTGTGGCGGTTGAAAATACTCTGTTCTATCGCTTGCTTCTGACGGAACAGAAAATGGAACCTTACGTTCAAAGTTTCTTCGTTGGTGAACTGACGTAGCATTGTCAGCAATTTTAGGGGTTGTTGTCGTTCCCCTTTTCTCCCGATTATCATCAAGCAGATTCATTAGTACTTCTGCCTCCATCCTTACATCTTGCAATCTACCCTTTACTCTTTCTATGTCGGGAGTCATTATGGCGGAATCGGCCATACTGTTAGCAGACATGTTTAGCGGTCTGCCGAAATTTTGAAAACCTTTTTTTTTTATCTTGAGCAGCGCTCAAAGGTACTGCTATACAACAATACTAAAGCTATAACTAAGCTTTACAAAAATATAAATTTGCTTATAAAAAAATTTTCTTATCATCCTACGTACTTGTGTGTCCGGACACTTCTAATCATTACATACGACAATTATCTTAAATATTTAGCAATATCTACGCTGAAACTTCAGTACCTTTGAATAATACACAAAAAATGTTAAGCTACTTGCTCAACAAAAATTTTCGGCTTAAGCTGCCGTTAAATCTACAACTAGTACATACAACTATTGAGCTCAAAAAATTACTATCTTTGACAATCATACAAAATTTATCCACAAATATATATACTATCTTTAAATACTGGCGAGTCCCTGTTCGCTGCGTCACTTCTTTTATGTGACTCTGTAACGCTCCAAACAAATGCTAAATATTTTAAGTTTTATGCTCCAGATAGCTTAGACGGGCGCCAGGCAATAATTAACAAATTGCCAAAATGTAGAATAAGTTGATTTAGGGTTCAAATGCCAGCGAGCGTTCATAAGTAAGAGTCAAAAATGATTCTTAACAAAATAAGAGTTAATGTAAAAAAGATCCTAAATTAGCGTTGCTCAAGATAAGAAACTACAGACTCAAAAGGTTATAACAAAACAAAATAGATTTATTTCCAAAATAATTAACTCACCAAGACATCAAATGAAAAAACATCTCTTGTGCTACACGCACGGTGCTACGCACCTTACTACATCTCTCTGCTCTCTCTACAACTCTGGTCTCAAGTGCTCAAGTGACTCGCAGGTCACGGTTTTGACAGTGGGCCGGCGCATGCCGGGAAAGACATTTGCATACAATGACGAAGGACGCAAGCTATGACGCAAGAGGGGGCGTGTCCTTGGCACGCGCTTTAACGGTTACGGTCGGAAGTTCGGAGTTGCGCGTACGCAACTCCTAGAAACTTGAAAACGAGTGCTGTGATGCCGAAAAGGAAATAAAAATTCCCAAAATGATAAATATAACGTAAATTAAACAAAAACTGGTTAAGGTAAAGCAAAAGTGAACGATGGGGCATCACAGGGGGGGAGTCTAACCACCCTTTCAGGAGGTAGATAAGGGAAAAAGAGGCAAAAAAAATTTTAAACTAATTTATATTTCATCCACTTTTCAATGATATTTTTTAAAACTGTAACACGGGGGGTGGGGGGGGGGGAATGATATACTGCATTCTGTATCAAGAGTCTGACCCCCTCTTTCTCTCCTTTTACATTTTTTTTTGCTCAAATCTGTTTCTTGCCCCCCTCTCTTAAATTTTTCCTAGATCCGAGCCAGCTTACAAAGTTGAACTACCTGGGCCACAGCATACTGTGCAAGCAATTAAAATCTAAAAGTTAAGGTTATCTTTTAGATTTTAGATTTCTTATTTATGGTATCAATATTCCTGTAATTTTGTTTGCAAAAGGGTTCAAGTATCACTACCATAACTAAATCTAGAAAAACCAAAATATTATAGTCTCACAAAAGTCACAACAGTAATCCATATTTTTTTGTTTATCTCATGCTAAACATCATCAGAATCTCTGATATGGCTCCAAAAATAATTCAACTGAGACACCTGCTCAACAGTGCGACCATTCAGATTAAATGAATCACAGCCTGCCTGACCAATTTTCATCACTCTATTTTTCTTTCTGTTTATCACCAAGCCTACTCTATTACCAGTCTCTCAACAGCTTGAATGAAAGAGTTCATCATCATCATTTGCCAAAAGGGTTAAATCACCAGCATACTATAACTCAGAAATTTCAGACCTGTAGACCATTTACCCCCGAAATATTATCCTTACTGTGAATTTTGCCTAGCATAACCATTAACGAAACTAAAGAGGAAAGGAGAAAAAATGCACCCTTATCAAACATCAGAAGCATTACTAAGCCAATTGCTACAAGCCTTGTCAACTCTCACACATGACTCAGTGTCATTATAGAGAATTTTCATTATGTTAAATAACTTTGAACTGATCTACACATCCCCTACCACTTACGAATCCACATTTCTCATCACGCAATTGTTTGTCAACCATATTCTTAATTCTATTAAACACAAACATGTAATAACTTTTCCTTCAACATAGAGTAGGCTGATACCCCTATAGTTATCACAAGAACTGCAATCACCTTTTTTGAAAATAGGGATAATATTAGCTCTGTTAAAATCCTTAGGAACTATGCCTTTATGATAAAAGATATTCAGAATTTCAGTCATACATGTGGTAACCATAACATTTCCAACTCTAAGCATTTCTTTAGTAATTTCATCTACCGTTGGGGATTTATGTTGTTCAGTTTTAGAAACATCTAAAATAACTCGGACTGTGTTATAGTGTCAACATTAAAGCCAGTAATGGGCTACATCTATCATCATTACAAAGAATGGGAGTAGGACTAACCACATTATTTAGAACATCACTGAAATGCTCAGCCCACTTAGCCATGACGAAATCATCACCTTCAATAACCTTACCTTAACAGCACAAAACATTAACTAATTGCTACAGCTATCAGTTGTTATGCTGTCTAGCTGCTTCCACTGCTATGTCAGCCAAAGATTCTTATCAGCTGCTACCCAATCCTTTACATGTTTATTAAGCTCTCTGTAATGCTTTCTGTTAGGGATAGTAGGGTACTGACTAAGGACATGCTGCAGTTGTTTCCTTCCAAAATAAGTTCCAGTGCCTTATCACTCAAATAATTTTGCCTCCTCTGCACCTTTTTACCTAAAACAGTACTATTAGCTTCAAGAAAATCCTTCTCAAAATAGTCCCATTCTTCCTCAACTAAGGAAGCCAACTTTGTTGTCATAATTACTAAGTAACGTATCATGGTAAGCCTAAGCTATAACTGGGTCTTTCAGAGTTTCAATGTTAAAGTTTACTTTTTTAACCTTACCACAACACTTTTAATAGGGGTATTGATCAGATCAGATTTCAGTTGCCCTATATACAAGTGCAGACTGGTAAGGAGAGTTGAGTGCTGTAGCTTTGTGGGCACCAAGTGATGAGGGCCCTTAGAACCCATAAGAGCAGGATTTTTTTGAATAATAATAATATTACTTCAAAGAATTTCCACAGAATTGGGGGGAAATCCTTTTTAGGCTTCAAGAACGAGCTCTCAAAAGGATAACTTTTAAAATCTTGAAAAAGAAGCTGAATTTTTCATTTCAGCCAGGCCCTATTGCTGCAGGCTGCACCTTTCAAAACATGGGCCAGTCTGCCCCTGTGTATATGACCTGGTGCTCCTAACAGAACTTATCTCTGCAAAACTCCCGCCCTTCCATGGTCAATAGGGGACACCAATGGGTTTGGAAATGCTGCCTCCATTCGATGGAATGTTAAACTGTGGCTCCATGTGTGGGAGAGCCATACCATGTGCACATTAAAGAACATGCTGGATGGCGTTGACAGAAAGCTACCATCTGTCTCCCAACAGCTGTTCCAGTGGGTCCCCTTGCCCAACATTTTCTGAGAGTTCAAGGACTGGTGATTTATCCCATGATGTGCAAAAAAGTGCCACTCAGAGGTAAAACAACCTAACAGCACTAGGCCATTTGCTCATATGCATCCCATCTGGTGAAAAACGTGTACTATGTATGTCATGGTGTTTGTAAAAAGTGGTAGTTATTCTGAAACCATTAGTTTTCCATACCATAGTAGAGTTTACTTATTTGAAGAAGACTTTCCCATTGCAGCTACCAATTCAAAGTGACCTATCAGCCCTCCTCAAAGGTCAGAATCAGTACCAACTTTAGCATTGAAGTTACCTAGAACAAGAGTAATATCTCCTTTCTTGACAGAATTGAAAACATCCTAAAGTTGCCCATAGAAACTATCTTTCTAATCCTAGTGGGCACTCTCAGTGGGGGCATAACAACAGATAACATTCCAGTTTTTAATACCTGCCTGAAATTTTAACTTGGCTATGCCTTTCATTAATGCACTCATATCCCACAAGTGCATTACCAGCATGTCTCATGAGAAGTAAACCTACGACTTAGAGATGCTTTTCACCTTTCCTCACTGGAAAGAGAAATTTAAGGTTATGGTATCTGACCTTTCTCTCCACGTGGTCTCTTGCAAACCAAAAATATCTAAGTTAAAATGGTAGAATTCTTGTGTGAGAATATCAGGATAATAATCTCTGTGTAGAGTCCTCACATTCCAACTACCTGTAGTGAGAAAATATTTAGTGCAATGTTTACAGAAACTGCATGTGTTTTCTACTAATAAATCAGCACTTTGAAGTCGATTCAAATTTTAGAGGAAACATTGTCTTGAGGCGGGTGGGATATGAACCCATGACCTCCTTATAACATGTCAGGTGCTCTGGACCACTGAGCTACCAGCCGCCGATCAAGATCTCCTCTAACGAATGCTATGAGCATTTCTATTATGTCGCATATAGGCGCTATTCAGGCATCTAGCCAGAAGCAGCTTTCTATTTGCCATATAGATGGAAAGTATGTCTTAGAAGTATGCTAGTGATAAATAATGGAATAAGCTAGACATATTCAATACCTATGAATAAATCAGCACTTTGAAGTGGATTCAAGTTTTAGCCTATATACGATATAATAGAATTATTCATTGCGTTAGTTAGAGGAGATTTTGATCGGCAGCCAGTAGCTCAGTGGTCCAGAGCACCTGACACATTATCAGGAGGTCATGGGTCAATATCCCACCCGGCTCACAACAACTTTTCCTCTAAAATTGAATTAACTTCAAAGTGCCCATTTATTAGGAGATATTGAATATGTTGAGTTTATTTCATTGTTTATCACTAGCATACTTGTGGTCTTTAAATGGTTGGGTTGTTTGGGTTGTTTTACCTCTGAGCGGCACTTTTTTGCACACCATGGGCTAAATGGCCAGGTCACATGGACCCCGAAGGCTCAGAGAAGGTTGGGGGAGGGGACCCACTGGAACAGCTGTTGCGAGACAGATGGTAGCCTCCCATCGAGGCCATCCAGCGTGTTCTTTAACGTGCACAGGGTATGGCTCTCCCGCACATGGGGCCACGGCTTAACGTCCCATCCGACGGACGGCGGCCTTTCCAAGCCCATCGGTGTCCCCTACTGACCGTGGGCAGGGCGGGGAATTTTTGCGGAGAACTTTAAATGGTAGCTAGGTAGTCACTGGAAGGAGAGCTATGCACCAATCCCCTGTGATGATGCATAGAACCGTCCAGGCCTAGCACCTAATGTCCGACCCCGCCTTCTCGTAGTGCAGATCGCTAGTACCTTTCAAAAGAGATACTCTCTTGTGGAAGTGAACAGAAGGGGAGGGCTGCCAGATTAGTGTGGCTTACTGATCTGGACAACTATGGCTACTTCTCTTTTTTTTTTCTACCCTGCTGAGGAGTGGTAAACCACACAGGGTCCTGGTGCTGACCACATAAACCCACTGGACTGAATTATGGCTCTGAGCTTGATTATGGATCTTGATTTTGCTGCACTGGTGGGCCTCTGTGGAGGGAAAATCTTAGCTGTGTTTTCTGTTTGTTTGTGGGTTGACAGCCCAAAGTGAATTGATTCACAGGATATGTTTATCAGCTGGTGGATAATCCTGAGCAGAGGTCATCGCAGGCACCTGAACTCTTTGCTTCTATTGGCATCGTCAAATTCTACATTGGAGGAAGTCTTCCAGTGTAGATGGCTTCAGCCTTTAGTGGTGGGGGAACGGGTCTTTGTCCCATGTCTGCAATTAGGGGGCTATTAGATATTGTCGTCATTCCCTCTCTCAATAAACATAGTTTCTTTAAACATCCCACTAACCATTTTCTCTCCATAGGTAATTGGAATGTGAGAACTCTGCACAGAGCTTTTTCTCTTGATGTCCTCACACAAGAATTCCACCATTATAGTTTAGATATTCTTGGCTTGCAAGAGACCAGATGGACAGATAAATGTCAGATTATTAAAAATAATTTTAACTTTCTCTTTTCAGGGAGGGACAACAATAAGCATCACCAAGGCGTGGGTCTGCTTCTCAGCAGAGACGCTAGTGATGCTCTTCTAGGATATGAGTGCATTAATGAAAGGTTTCTTACAGCAAAATTTCAGACAAGCATTAAAGACTGGAATGTTATCTGCTGTTATGTCCCCACTGAGGATGCTGATGAGGATGAGAAGGATAGGTTTCATGGACAAAGTCAGGATATTTTGAATTCTGTCAAGAAAGGAGATATTACCCTTGTTCTTGGTGACTTCAATGCCAAAGTTGGTACTGACTCTGACCTTTGGGGAGGAGTAATAGGCCCTTTTGGTATTGGTAGCTGCAATGGCAATGGGCAACGTCTCCTACAGGTAAGTAAACTCAATGGATTCAGAATAACTAACACTTATTACAAACACCGCGACATACATAAGTACACATGGGTTTCACCTGATGGGCTGCATAAGAATATGATTGATTACATATTAATTAACAGCAAATGGGCTAGTTCTGTTAGGAATACCAGATCATATAGGAGAGCTGAAATTGGATCTGACCATTATCTTGTTAAGAGTGTCTTGCAACTTAAACTTAAAAAGTGTTGTGCTATGGTTAAAAAATTTACTTTTAATACTGAAGCTTTGAATGACCAAGTTATAGCCAAAGCTTACCATAATAGTTTACTTATTAATTATGACAGTCATGGTATGCTTAGTACTGAAGTTGAGGAAGAATGGGATCATTTTAAACAGGCTTTTTTGGACACTAACAGTACTCTTTTAGGAAAAACGGAGAAGAGGAGGCAGAATTATCTGAGTGACAAGGCACTTGAGCTTATTTCGGAAAGAAAGAACTTCAGGAATGTCCTTCATCAATACCCTACTAGTCCTAATAGAAAGCATTACAGAGAACTTAATAAACGTGTAAAAGATCAGTTAGCTGCTGATAAGAATCTTTGGCTTGATGGCTTGGCTGACAAAGCCGAGGAAGCAGTTAGACAGCACAACAGCAGAGAGCTGTACCAGATAGTTAATGTTTTGTGTGGTAGAAAACGAACAGGTATTCAGGGATTGAAGGATAAACAAGGTAAGGTTATAGAAGGTGAGGATTCTGTCATGGCTAGGTGGGCTTAGCATTTGAATGATGTACTAAACAATGTGGTCAGTTCTATTCCTATTGTTTGCAATGATGATAGATGCATTGGTGGCTTTAATGTTCGCCCTATAACAAAATCTGAAGTTATTTTGGCTATTTCTAAACTTAAACTTCATAAATTCTCAGGGTCAGATTAAATTACTACGGAAATGCTTAGAGATGGAAATATTTCAGTTACCGCTTGGATGACTGAAATTTTGAATATCTTTTTTGATAAAGGCATGGTTCCTAAAGATTTTACCAGAGCTATTGTTATCCCTATTTTCAAAAAAGGTGATCACAGTTCTTGTGATAACTATAGGGGTATCAGCCTACTCTCTGTTCTAGGAAAAATTATTTCCATGATTGTGCTTAAGAGAATTAAGAATCGGGTTGAAAGTCAATTGCGTGATGAGCAATGTGGGTTCAGAAGTGGTAGGGGATGTGCAGATCACATATTTTCACTTAGGCAGATTCTTGACAAATGTTTAGAGTTTCAGAAACCTTTGGTTGCCAGCTTTGTTGATTTCAAAAAGGCTTTCGACTCTGTTGATCTTCATAATTTGTGGTTGATTGTGAGATCATATGGTATACCTGACAAGTTAGTTAACATAATGAAAGCTCTTTATAATAACACTGAGTCGTGTGTGAGAGTTTTTAAGTCTTGTAGCAATTGGTTTAGCATTACTTCTGGTGTTCGACAAGGGTGCATTTTGTCTCCTTTTCTCTTTAGTTTGGTTATTGATTATATTATGTGAAATTCACTTCAAGGGAAAGATTTTGGCCTTAAATAGGCTTGAGATACAAAAATTTCTGATTAAATTATGCTGATGATTTAGCTCTTTTGGCAAATGATGTTGATGAGATGAACTCTTTCATTCGAGCTGTTGACAAGACTGGTAGTAGAGTAGGTTTGGTTATAAACAGAGAGAAAACTAAAGTGATGAAAATTGGTGAGGCAGGCTGTGATTCAGTTAATCTGAATGGTTGAAGTCTTGAACAGGTGTCAGAGTTTAATTATCTTGGGAGATATGTAACAGATAATGGTGATGTGCGGCATGAAATTAACATACGAATAGGGATTGTTGTCGGGACTTTTAAGAGTCTGTGGAGAGTGTGGAGAAATAGGCGTATACACCTAAAGACTAAAATTAAACTGTATAATAGTTTGGTTCTTTCTAGGGTTAGTTATGGTAGTGAAACTTGGACACTTTGTAAACAAGATAACAGCAAACTAGATGCTTTTGATTCCAGATGCTTACACAGTATCTTGAGCATTAGAACAAGATAACAGCAAACTAGATGCTTTTGATTCCAGATTCTTACACAGTATCTTGGGCATTAGGTGGTTCAACTTTGTAACTAATGATGAGGTTAGACAAAGGAGTTTGCAACCTCTTTTAAGCAGCATATTGTGCAGAGAGAGACTCCGCTGGTTTGGACATGTTGCCCGAATGGATAATTATAGATTCGCGAATAGGGTTATGAACAGTGTCAGAAAGGCTTCAGAAAGAGGGGGAGACCTAGGATGCTATGGACAGACAATGTCAAACAGGGCCTTGTTAGAATTGGTGTGCAGTGGCCAGATGCAGTAGATGTAGCTCAGGATATTCTTGCTTGGAGAACTAAATTGCACAGTCTGGTTGGACCTCCATAGCCCATGGCTGCTTGAGGATGATGATGATGATGATGATGAGCATACTTGTAAGACATGCTTTCCATCTATATTCCAAATAGAATGCCACTTGTGACTAGATTGCCTGAATGGAAATATCTTTCTTCAAAGGAAATCTCTTTTCTAGCCACACACACACACTCTTCCTTAATATTTTCTAGATCTAAGCCTTTTTTTGATAAGGCTTTTATTGTCTGTCTGAATAAGTTTATTGAGAGTTAATGAAATTTTCTATGTATGTTTTAGTGTTGATAGGGATAGGATTTTCTGTAGGATGGTTCATAACACTATTCCCTAAACTATTGTTATCCATAAGGGCAACATGGCCAAACCTACAGATTCCCACTCTGCACGAGGCCTAGCCTAGGCCACCTTGATACACCAGAGCTGGACAACCATGAATGAAAGGGGAAAAGAAAAGAGTTTCCTGTTTTGATTTTGTTTTTATTTGCAAAGGGTACAAATTTCACTACCATAACTATGTCTAGAAAAAAAATAACCTCTTATATAGTCACATTTTAATATTTAGGTGTGTATGCCTATTTCTCCATACTCTATATAGATCTTCAAAATTACCAACAGTAATTCCTATATTTTTCTGTTCATCTCATGCCATACATCACCAGTATCTGTGATATAGCTCCAATAATAATTTCAAAGTGTCTCCTGCTCAAGAGTGTGACCATTCAAATTAAATGAACCATAGGCTGCCTGAACAATTTTCATCACTTTAGTTTTCTCTATGTTTATCATCAAACCTACTCTACTAGGAGTCTCGTAACAGCTCGAATGAAAGAGTTCATCATCATATTCAAAAAGAGCCAAAGCATCAGCATACTATAACTCAGAAATTTCACATATGTAGACCTTTTACCCCTGAAATCTTACCTTTGCAATGAATGTTGCATAACATAATAACAAAACTAAAAAGAAAAGGATAAAAAAATGCACCTCGTTGAACAGCAATCACACATTTCACAATAAATTGATCACAATGACCAGACTCAAAAGCCTTTTTGAAATTTACAAAGCTAGTAACCACAGGTTTCTAAAACTCTAAACATTTCTCAAGAATCTGCCTGAGAAAAAAATAACTGATCTGCAACATCCCTACCATTTCTGAATCCTCATTGCTCATCTCGCAATTGCCTCTCAGCCAGATTCTTAAAAATGTTAAGCAAAATTATGCGAACTTTACTTGGAACAGAAAGTAGGGTGATACGCCTAGAGTTATCACAAGAAATGTGATCAAATTAAAAAAAAATAGTAATAATGATTGCTCTAGTGAAATCCTTAGGAACAATGCTTTTATGATAAAAAAAATATTCAAAATTTCATTAGTTATATAGTAACCGAAATATCGACAGCTGTAAGCATTTCAGTAGTAATTTCATGTACCCCTGGGTATTTGTGTAATTTAAGTTTATGAATAACGAAAATAACTTTCTACTCTGATATAAGTCAGACATTAAAGCTAATAATGCATGTATCATAATTAGAAACAATGGAAGATGAACTAAACACATTATTTAGAACTTCTCTGAAATGCTCAGTCCACCTAGCCATGATTGAAACCTCACCTTGTCTTAACAACACAAAACCCTAACTATGTGGTGGAGCTATCTGTTGTTATGCTGTCTAGGTGCTTCCACGGCTATGTCAGCTAAGGCACCTCACCAGAGATTCTTATCAGATGCTACCTTATCCTTTACACATTTATTAAGCTCTCTGTAACACTTTCTATTAGGAATAGTAGGGTACTGATTAAGGACACTTCTGCAGTTCTTTCCTTCCAAAATAAGCTCCAGTACCTTATCTCTCAAATAATTTTGCCCTCTTCCCCTTTTTATTCAAAATAGTAGTGTTAGTTTCAAGAAAATCCTTCGTGAAATGACCCCATTCTTCTTCAACTATAGTATTCAAGTGAGTTTTAGCTATTACTGGGTCTTTCAAAGCTTCAGTGTTAAAGTTCACTTTTTTTAATCTTAGCAGAACACTTCTTAAGTAAAAGTTCCAACACACTTTTAATAAAGGGAATTGTCAGATTGAATTTCAACTATATATGCAGGTGCTGAACTTGTAAGGGTGTTGAGTGCTATAGATTCCTAGGCCCTAATGAGAGCAGGATATTTTTTTTAAATAATAAATATTACTTCAAAAAATTTCCACAGAATTTGGAAAAAAACTCATTTTATGCCTCAGGAGAACCAATTTTTCTGCTGAGGTCCTGCCAACCTCACAGACCTTCTACTATGGCATTAAATATTGAATAAAGTTGACTTTCTCGATATATGCTAAATATTAACCACTTTGTAAGACGATTTATTTTTAGATTAAAAATTGTCTTGAGCCTGGTGGGATATGAACCCATTTCCTCC
The DNA here is from genome assembly GCA_038380435.1 of Ryuthela nishihirai. Classification (NCBI taxonomy): domain Eukaryota; kingdom Metazoa; phylum Arthropoda; class Arachnida; order Araneae; family Heptathelidae; genus Ryuthela; species Ryuthela nishihirai. Next base: position 3,704,907 of record JAWZYU010000041.1, read on the forward strand.
TGATAACATGTCAAGTGCTCTAAACCACTGAGCCACCGATCAAGATTTCCTCTAATTGACGATATGAACATTCTCAACCTATAGTACATATTCCATTATGTCACATATAGGTGCTGTTCGAGCGATCTTAGCCACGTTACAGCAAATAAATGCCTTAGTTAATCAATTGTATACATGTAAGACATACTTTCCATCTTTAAGGCATTTATTTGCCATATATTGTGGCTAAGATCGCCCGAACAGCACCTATATGTGACATAATGGAATATGTACTATAGGTTGAGAATGTTCATATCATCAATTAGAAGAAATCTTGATCGACGGCCGATAGCTCAGTGATTTAGAGCACTTGACATGTTATCAGGAGGTCATGGGTTCATATCCCACCTGGCACAAGACAATTTTTCCTCTAAAATTAAATCGACTTAAAACGTGGTTAATATTTAGTACTATGGCATATTAACTGACATGCTCCTGTCAGACCTCTGTGGTAAGCAGCTGCTTGAGGGGGTATTTATTATTTTTTATTTATGAGCTCTCAAAAGAATAACTATTAAAATCTCATTTACTAGATGCTGTGTCTCTGATAAAAAAAGAAAAGGCTAGTCTCTTATGCAGCCCATCTGGTGAAAAACACGTGTACTTATGTCGTTGCATTTAAAAAAACTGTTAATTTGCTCATACGATTAAGTGCCCATTGCCATTACAGTTAAAAATGCCAAGGGACCTATCAGCCCTCTTCAATGGTATGTTACCAACTTTAGCATTGAATTTGCCTAGAACAAGGGATAAATATCTCCTATCTTGACAGAATTGAAAACATCCTAAAGTTGCCCATAAAAACTATATATCTAATTCTAGTGAGCACTCTCAGTAGAGGCATAACAACAGATAGCATTCCAGTTTTTAATGCTTGCCTGAAATTGTAACTGTGAGATACCTTTCATTAATGCACTCATATCCCATAAGTGAATCACTAGTGTTTCTTTTGAGTAGCAAACCTATGACTTAGAGATGCTTTCCATCATTCCTCGCTGGAAAGAGAAATTTAAGATTATTTTCAGGTATCTGACCTTTCTGTCCATGTGGTCTCTTGCAAGACAAAAGTATTTTAGTTATAATGGTGAAATTCTTGTGTGAAACCGTCAAGACAATACTCTCTGTGCAGAGTCCTCACATTCCTACTGCCTGTGGTGAAAAATGGTTTCTGAAATGTTTACAGAAACAATGTTTATTGAGAGAGGGAATGCCAATAATATCAAACAGCCCCCTAATCGCAGGCATGGGCAAAGACCTGTTCCCCCACTACTATAAACTGAACCCATCTACCCTGAAAGACTTCGTCGAATGTTAGTTTGATGATGCCCATAGAAGCAAGAGTTCAGGTACCTGCAAACGCCCTCTGACCAAGATTATCCACTTGCTGATAAAATGTATCTTGTGAATCTATTCATTGGGATTGTCAACCCACAAACAAACAGAAAACACGATGGAAGATTTTCCCTCAACAGGAAACCAACAATGCAGCAAATTCAGGATCTATAAACAAACTGAGAGCCATTATTTCATTCTGGTTGGTGTATATGATCAGGTCTGTGTAGTTGATTACTCCTCAACAGGGTAGGAAAAAAAAGTAGCTATAAGAGATCAAATCAATAGGCCAAACTGATTGGCTGCCCTCCTCTTCCGTTCCCCACAAAAAGAGAGTATCTCTTTTGAAAGATATTAATGGTCTGCACCATCAAAAAGTTTGGTCAGACTTTAGCTGCTAAGCCCGGATGGTTCTGTGCATCATCACAAGTACTCTGAGTTAATAAAACAAAAGTACAGGTTATGACTTGCAAATTTCTCTTGCTGGTAAATTTTGTAGTGGCTCTTTCCTTTATTTTAGTAGTCTCCTTCGTTGGTTCTTTAAAAATACAGTGCTCGACACTGAAAATACCCCACCTAGAAGGACATGTCACACACAGATGCAAATAGAAAGGTAGGTGTGCGCAGTTGAGATTTGAAAATGATGATAATCCGGAGCCAATGATGTGTGGCTCAAAAGATAAAAGGTGCAAGAAGGAACAAGGATGGCATTGTGTTTATGCGGGTGGAAGTCGTGTGAACAGTTGAGATTAGGTGGTTCCTCTTGTAAATTGTTGAGCCAATGCTGATCAGGCCTGTCATCGGCATATTTATTGCTATTTGGATGTTTTGAGAGAGGACGAATTATGTGAAGCTGGATGGACTGTATGTCATGCCACTGCCCATGTTCATCGTGATAGACCAACTGTTGGATGCTCTTGGCAGCAGTGATGAAATGAGGGTTCTAGTGTGCATTGCAGAGGGAGTAATGCCATCCAACAGAAGTCAGCACGGCATGATAGGCGCATTGTTCGACATGCTTGTTGGTATGCATATCTTTTCATATTGCTTTTTTTATTTCGTTTAAAAAGAAAATGAGATAAAAAGCAACTATAGCGATATAGTAGAGAAAAAAATATATATTTACGTATTATATTTTAGTAGTGGGAAACCAAGATAAAAGTAACTAAAGAAAACGAGATGTAAAGTAACTAATTCACTTTGTCGTCTTTCTCTCTGTAGACATTGAAAATTGTTCTTTGCAGAGAGAAATGAAAAAGGCGCTTTATGTTGAAATCTCTGTAACACTCCAAATATATTCAATTGAAATTCCAAAATTTGACACGAATATTGCAAACAATATATTTGTGATAGAAAATTGAAATTCTGGTGGTGGAATGTAAAGGTCACGAAATTTTCACTGTCAACTGGCAGATAATTGTTTCTTTATAGAGATAAATGAAAAATTCTTTTTTGGGTTACATTGGAATTCATGAAGTATTATAATTCACTCTTTCAAAATATTCCTAGAACTATAACTATTCACTGTCAACTGGCAGATAATTGTTTCTTTATAGAGATAAATGAAAAATTCTTTTTTGGGTTACATTGGAATTCATGAAGTATTATAATTCACTCTTTCATAATATTCCTAGAACTATACCTCTAACGGTGGAAAATTTTTATAATTTAGAATTAATGTTGGAAACGATGTATTTATGTAAATAATTTTGGAGGTGGAATGTGAAGATTTTTGAATTTTCATTGGTAACAGTTAGTTAGCTTATTACACCCATGGCGGTTGGTGGTGGTGGTGGTTATGTAAACACAATTTAGAGTTTTTGCAGATATTTGCTTGTATTTAGAGATAAGTGAAAAAAATCTTTTTTGGGTTAGATAGCAATTGATAAAATATGATTCGCACTTTTGGAATCTTTTGAACAGTAATTGCTCCCTCAAATGGTGAAAAACATTCCAAATTTCAAAAATTGAAACGAATATTGCAAGCATGCATATACATACAACATCCTCATGCACCCATGTTCTACATTCCTGTTTACTGTGCAACATTTTCTGAGCTACTGTTGCTGCATTTGGCCACTCTAGGCCAATTCTGGCAAAGTTCTGTTTGACATTGTCTGTCCATCTCTTCCGTGGTCCCCCACCTTTTTTTTGAAACCCTTAGGCACAGTATAATCCTGTTTTTAAGTTCATAATCTGTTTGCTAATCTGCAGCTATGTATACTGGCAACGTGGCCAAACCAATCCAGTCTCTGCACAATATGCTGTTCAAAGTAGGTTAATGATGATTTCTACTAAACCTCATCATTACTTACAAGGTCAAACCACCTAATGCCCAAGATACTGAGTAGGCATCTTCAATAAAAAACATAATGTTTCTTGTTATTCTGCTTAGAAAGGGTCCATGTTTCTCTAGCAAAGCTAACCTTAGTCTGTATAATAGTTTGGTTCTTTCTAATTTTAGTCTTTAGATGTATACACCTATTTTTTCCGCATTCTCCATAGATTCTTAAGAGTCCCAGTGGCAGTCCCTATTCTTCTATTTATTTTGTATTGCACATCACCAGTATTTGTTACATAGCTCCCAAGATAATTAAACTGAGACATTTGCTCAAGAGTGCAGCCATTCAAAGCAACTGAAACACTATCTACCTGACCAATTTTCATCACTTCAGTTTTATTTCTGTTTATCACCAAACCTACTCTATTATCATTCTCATGAACAGCCCTAATGAAAGAATTCATCTCATCAACATCATTAACCAATAGGACCAAATCATCTGCATAATCTAAATCATAAAATTTGAAATCTCTAGATCATTTAAGGCCAAAATCTTTCCTTTGCAAAGAATTTCGCATTAGATAATCAATAACTAAAGAGAACAGGAGACATTCGCTGGAAGACGTACCAACTCTCACACACAACTTTGTGTTATTATAGAAAGCTCTCATTACACTAAATAACTTTTCAGGTATTCCATATGATCTAACAATCAACCACAAATCATGTTGATCAACAGAGTCAAAAGCCTTTTTGAAAATGTAAGCCTGAGTCTCTGAAACTCTAAACATTTCTCAAGAATATGCGTAAGTGAAAATATTTGATCAATACATCCCCTATCCACTTCTGATTCCACACTGTTCATCATGCAGTTGTCCACCAACCGAAATTCTTAATTCTATTAAGTATAATCATGCAAAAACTTTACCTGGAAGAGAAAGTAAACTAATTTCACTATAATTATCACAAGAACTGCAATCGTCTTTTTTAAAAACTGAGGACAACAATAGATGTAATAAAATTCTTATGAACAACACGTCAATTATAAAAAAAATTCATAATTTCAGTTGGACATGTGACAACAGATGCCAGTAATGCATCTATCCTTAGTGGAAAGAATGGGAGTAGAAATAATCACATTATTTACAACCTCTCTGAAATGATCAGCCCACCTAGTCATCACAGAATCCTCAACTTCAACCACCTTGCCATGTTTATCCCCCAATCCCTGTGTACCTGTCTGTTTCTTCCCACTTAAAACATTAATTATCTGGTACAACCTCCTGCTGTTGTGCTGTCTAACTGCTTCCTTAGCTTTGTCAGCCAAGTTATCAAGCCGAAATTTCTTACCAGCTGCTAACTGATTTTTTACACATTTATTAAGCTTGTATTAATGCCATCTGTTAGGATTAGTAGGGTGTTGATTCATATTAATCTTGCACTTCTATCTTTCAGCAACTAGTTCCATAGCCTTACCAGTCAAATAATTTTGTTTCTTCTGTTCCCTTTTACCAAAAGGGTACTATTGGTTTGAAGAAAAGCCTGTTTAAACTATTCCCATTCTTTCCCAACTTCAGCAGTAACCAAACCACTATTTTCCTATTGACTAAGTAGCCTGTCATGGTATGTTTGGCTATATCTGGATCTTTCAGGCATTCAGTGTTATAGCTAATTTTTTTAACCTTAGCACAACATTTCTTACTGCTTAAACTTCAGCTGCAAAACACTTTTGACCAGATAATGATCAGACCCAATTTCGGCTACCCTGAATAATCTGGTATTCCTAACTGAACTAGCCTATTTGCATTTAATTAAAATATAATCTATCATATTCCTGTGAAACCCATCAGGTGAATACCATGTACATTTATTAATGTCCTGGTGTTTATAGTCATCATCATCCTCAAGCAGCCATGTGCTACGAAGGTCCAACCAGACCGTGTAATTTAGTTCTCCAACCAAGTCTGTCAGCTACATCTGATGCATCTGGCTACTGCATACAAATTTTAAAAAGGTCCTGTTTGACATTGTCATCTCACTGCATCCTAAGTCTCCCCCTCTTTCTGATGCCTTTAGGCACAACGTTCATAACCCTATTTGCTAATCTATAATTATCCATACATGCAACATGGCCAAACCAACAGAGTCTCTCTCTGCATAATATGCTACTTAAATGACATTGCCGACTCTTTTGCCTAACCTCATTATTAGTTACAAAGTTGGACCACCTTATGCCCAAGATACTGCATAAGCATCTGGAATCAAAAGCATCTAGTTTCCTGATATCTTGTTTGCAAAGTGTTCGAGTTTCAATACCATAACTAACCCTAGAAAGAACCAAACTATTATAGGGTAATTTTAGTCTTTAGGTGTCTACCCATATTTCCCCACACTCGCCATAGATTTTTAAAAGTTCTGGCAGCAATCCCTATTTGTCTGTTAATCTCATTCCGCACATCACCAGTATCAGTTACATAGCTCCCAAGATAATTAAACTGTGACACCTGCTCAAGACTGCAACCATTCAGATTAACTGAATCACAGCCTGCCTGACCAATTTTCATCACTAGTTTTCTCTCTGTTTATAACTAAACCTACTCTACTACCAGTTTCATCAACAGCTAGAATGAAAGAGTTCATCTCATCAACGTCATTTGCCAAAAGGACTAAATCATCAGCATAATCTAAATCAGAAATTTTCGTATCTCCAGTCCATTTAAGACCAAAATTTTTCCCTTGAAGTGAATTTCGCATAACATAATCAATAACCAAACTAGAGAAAAGGAGATAAAATGCACCCTTGTCAAACACCAGAAGTAATGCTAAACTAATTGCTACAAGCCTTACCAACTCTAACAAAAATTATAGTAGAGGTTCATAGTGCGGTAATTAATACTAAAGTTATTTAATTATCTATGACACACTTAAATGTTTTTAAGCACTATAGAAATATACTATGGGTATGGCACACATGGAAATATACTATGAAGTATCAATAATTATTAAGGCGAGATTTACGTACCATGCCTTAGAGGATGGGTAGCAACTGGAACTTCCTAGGATGCTTTAGGTGAAAAATTTAAAATTCGTTTTTCTTGCCAGCAAGTGATGTCTCAGTGGAGATTAAAATAAGGATGACCCGCCTTGGTGAATGAAATAACCATTTAGACTTTTGATAGCATAGTGTGCTTAAAAAGGTTTCTGATCCAAGGCATGTGTTTCGTGCCTTTCCTATTGGCACTTCATCAGGTGGGAAGTGAGGAACTTAAGCAGATGCAGGAGAGGCTGTTGGTTGTTCTGCATGGGGGAGGGGTGTGGTGCCATAAATTGACATGCCAGTGGCTCAGCTCTGAAGATCGGAGTGGTCGGCAGATGTGCGGGTGGCTGTAATGCAATCTGCATGTAACGGAAGTTGGGAGAGAGTGTGGGATTATGGGAAATTGCCAAGATCAGCGTATTTCAAGGGAGCTTCACTATTTGTGGCTATTAATTCATAATTATAATCAGTGGGGTGCTTTCACTGAATTAATACATTTTGTAGACTGAAATTTTACGTTAAGGTAATTGTGTTTTTGAGGGTCTCAATAATGATTTTCATATTGGTATTTTTGTTGCGAGTTTGTTTTCGTTGGGGAGGTGGGGTACTCTCACACATGACTCAGTCCTATTATAGAGAGATTCATTATATTAAATAACTTGTCTATTATACCCTACGATCTCACAATCAACTAAAAATTATGATGATCAACAGAGTCGAAAGCCTTTTTGAAATCAACAAAGCTAACAACCAAAGGTTTCTGAAACACTAAACATTTCTCAAGAATCTGCCAAAGTGAAAATATCTGATCTACACATCCACTACCACTTCTGATTTCACATTGCTCATCATGCAATTTCCTATCAACCAGATTCTTAATTCTATTAAGCACAATCGTGCAAAGAACTTTCACAGGAACAGAGAGTAGGCTAATACCCCTATAGTTATCACAAGAATTGCGATCACCTTTTTTGAAAATAGGGATAATAATAGCTCTGGTAAAATCCTTAGAAACCATGCCTTTATCATAAAAGATATTCAAAATTTCAGTCACCCAACTGGTAAACGAAACATTCCCATTTCTAACCATTTCTGTAATAATTTCATCTACAACTGGGGATTTATGAATTTTCATTTTAGAAACAGACCAAAATAACTTCAGATTGTGTTGTAGTGCCAAAGTTAAAGCCACCAATGAATCTATCATCACTGCAAACAATGGGAGTAGAACTAACCATATTGTTTAGAACGTCATTGAAATGCTCAGCCCAGGTAGCCAAGACAGAATCCTCACCTTCTATAACCTTACCTTCTTTATCCTTCAGTCCCTGTATACCTGTCCGTTTTGTACCACACAAAACATTAACTATCTGGTACAGCTCTCTGCTGTTTTGCTGTCTAACTGCTTCCTCATCTTTGTCAGCCAAACCATCAAGCCAAAGATTCTTATCAGCAGCTAACTGATCCTGTACACATTTATTAAGCTCCCAGTAATCCTTTCTATTAGGACTATTAGGTTATTGATTTAAGACATTCCTGTAGTTCCTTCTTTCTGAAATAAGCTCAAGTGCCTTATCATTTAAATAATTCTGTCTCCTCTGCTCCTTTTTTCCTAAAAGAGTACTGTTAGTTTCCAAAAAAGCCTGTTTAAAATGGCCCCATTCTTCCTCAACTTCAGTAGTAAGCAAACCATGACTGTCATAATGACTAAGTAACCTATCATGGTAAGCTTTAGCTATAACTGGGTCTTTAAGAGCTTCAGTATTAAAAGTAAAAATTTTAACCATACCACAACACTTTTTAAGTTTAATTTGCAAGACGTTTTAACAAGGTAATGGTCAGATCCAATTTCAGCTCCCCTATATGCTCTGGTATTTCTAACAGAACTAGCCCATTTGCTGCTAATTAATATATAATCAATCATATTCTCATGCAGCCCATCTGGTGAAACCCTTGTGTACTTATGTATGTAGCAGTGTTTCTTAATAAATGTTATTATTAAAAAATTGAGTTTACTTACCTGTAGGAGACATTGCCCATTTCCATTGCAGCTATCAATACCAAAATTGCAGCTATCAATACCTGGACAGTTCTGTGCATCATCACTGGGGATTGGTACACAGCTGTTGTGATGCCCCATCGTTCACTTTTGCTTTACCTTAACCAGTTTTGTTTAATTTACGTTATATTTATCATTTTGGGGATTTTTATTTCCTTTTCGGCATCACAGCACTCGTTTTCAAGTTTCTAGGAGTTGCGTACGCGCAACTCCTAGAAACTTGGAACATTAGGGAAACTTGGAACATTAGGGAACAAAATGGAATGAAACATTAGGGAAGGGGAAAACATCATTTTCTTTAAAAACGAGATTCTCTTAAGCACCAGAGGTGATATTCGTTTTTCTACTTAAGGATATTTTTCCTTTTTCTATTGGCTATAGAATATAGATTTCTATCTAGAACCTTCTTAGGAATGTAAATTTTATGCCAGTGGCTCTTTAAAGATATAGGCTTGTTTTTGCCTGGCTTTTAATAATATAGTTATTTCTTGTGGCTATTTACGAATATAATTTTTTATTTATAGTGACTCTTTAAGAATATTTTTTTTTCTGGTGACTTTTCAGGAACTTTTTTAGTAGAGACAATTTAAGGATGCAGTTTTCGTGATGGCTATTAGCTAACATTCGTTGACCACCTCTCACTCTAGGTGGTGTGATGGTGTCACATTCCATCAAAGAGAGAAGACAGCAACGGACTTTCCAAGTCCATCACTCTCTGCTTTCTCACCACAGCAGGGTAAGAGGGGGGAGGGGGAGAATTTAAATGTTTGTAGAGTTGTGACTAGAGACTGCAAATGGCAGATTGCCAGCCTGGCTTGCAATCTGCCACTAGTTAATTGGATTACTAAACAGTTTTCATCCTCTTTGTTTTAATTTTGTTCATTGTATATGTTTTGCTTATTCTTGTGTCTGATTACGTTATTTCATTTCTAGGTATATATAGCCAAGTGCTTGGAACATAAGAAGCTTGCAATATAGATACGATGTAAATTAACACTGACAGAAAGCAGAAAATTAGAGAAGTTGAAAAAAATTCCTTTAAACATGCAGTTGACACTAATCTACTGTTCGAAATTCTGTACATTCAAAAGAATAAATTCTAAGTGTTTACACATTTATATTTTACGTACAGAAAAATATATATGCCTCATTATTCATTAAACTGGAATATATTTTGTCAAAGTGACAAAATATGCATCATGTTTTCAACACTGAAAATGTGCTTCATGTGCATAAAATATCATGAATATGACACTGAATAAATTAGAATCATGAATTGTTTTAGTTGGAACAAAAATGTAATGTTTCTTGTCATAAAGAATTGCTTTATATTTGTGAAAAATACAAAAAGTGAAATCAGAGTTGGAACTATTAGTGTGAGCAGAACAAACTCTTGTGTGTAGGAAGTTTTTCCAGGAACAAAGATATAAAGAGCACTTCTGAGATAACATGCAGAAATTTTACAGCAGATGTTATATTATGTAATGGAGAATATTGATTGAACAGCACCTGTATTCTAATACATAGGAAAGTCATATATTGGTGAAATATGCAAAGAAAGTTTCAAAAGCAAGCTTCTGCTCTAATATCAGTATTTTACAAACAAAATACATAAGACAACCAAATCTTCAGAGTCTTCAATAATAATTTTCATGCACACGAAAAGCAGAAAAAAAATTGGGTATAGAAAGTTTTTCTTAAAATCTTTTATTTTGCACATGATAAGGAGAGGACATATATTAGTGAAGTCCGAAACAAAAGATTTGAAAGCAAGAATGTGATATTTTTATTTTCTTCTTACAAAATACAGTCCACATAGATGTGAAAAATGCCAAAATTCATTTCAAACAAAGCAGAATCTTGAATACCATTTTTAATTTCACAAAAGAAAAGAAAAACTGTCTGCTGTATGTATAATAATAAATTAGCGAACATAGCTCATTTATGGTCTGTTATCTCTCAGACAGAGGAAAGATGACACATCTCCATTAAATATGTAGAGAAGAATTTACACAAAAAGTTGATCTAAATAATCATTTCTTCGCACGTATGAGAGAGAAGCTACATGAGTATGAAATATATTACATGAGTATGAAATATATAATTAGGAATTTGCTGATAAATGGTATCTGAAGTTTCATAAACTGGTATGCAAAAATGGAAAACCACATACTTTAATGTGTAAAAATAGATTTTCAAGTAAAGGATCATTGAAATTTTATTATCGAACAGACACAGAAGAGAAGCCACATATCCCTGAAATATAAATAAAATAATAAATACCCCCTCAAGCAGCTGCTTGCCACAGAGGTCTGACAGGAGCCTGTCAGTTTATATGCCACAGTAGGAGATCTGAGAGGATGGCAGAAAGCCTGAGAGGATGGCAGAAAGCCTGAGAGGATGGCCTCAGCAGAAAATCGACACACACATCCATGCCTAATACCGGGGCTCGAACCCAGGTCCCTTAGATCAGTAGCCAAGCATGCTAACCACTCGGCCACGGGACGGCTCCTGAAATATATAAGAAGAAATTTCATATGCAGATTTAAGGACCACTTTCTTACTCTCCCAGGAAAAATGAGCACATTTTAAAAATAAGTAAACAGGAATCAACAGAGAAATCTCACTGTAGGTGTTATTTTCTTAAACACAGAAAAAAATTACATGTATGTGAAATATGTAATAAGAAATTTGCATTGAAATCTTCCATTAGGAAGCATGTTGTGACACACAGGAGAAAAACTGCATATATGTGAAACGTAATAAGAAATTTGGACAGATGTCTCAGCTTAGGAGGCATGTTCTGACACACACAGGTGAAAAACAGCATGTATGTGAAATATGTAATATGAAATTTGGACAGATGTCTTATCTTAGGAAGCATGTTCTGATACACACAGGGGAAAAACCACATGTATGTGAAATATGTAATAAGAAATTTGGACACATTTCTAATCTTAGGGATCATTTTCGGATACACACAGGGGAAAAACCACATGTATGTGAAATATGTAATAAGAAATTTGGACACATGTCTCATCTTAGGGAGCATTTTCGGACACACACAGGGGAAAAACCACATGTATGTGAAATATGTAATAAGAAATTTGGACAGATGTCTCAGCTTAGGAGGCATTTTCGGACACACACAGGGGAAAAACCGCATGTATGTGAAATATGTAATAAGAAATTTGGACAGATGTATAAACTTAGGGAGCATTTTCAGACACACACAGGGGAAAAACAGCATGTATGTGAAATATGTAATAAGAAATTTGGACACATGTCTAAACTTAGGGAGCATTTACGAACACACACAGGGGAAAAACCACATGTATGTGAAATATGTAATAAGAAATTTGCAAAGAACTTTAAACTTAGGGAGCATTTTCGGACACACACAGGGGAAAAACCTCATGTATGTGAAATATGTAATAAGAAATTTTCACAGAAATGTAATCTTAAGGTTCATTATCTGACCCACACAGGGGAAAAACCGCATGTATGTGAAATATGTAATAAGAAATTTGGAGACATGTCTAATCTTAAGAAGCATTTTCTGACCCACACAGGGGAAAAACCACATGCATGTGAAATATGTAACAAGAAATTTTCACAGAGATCTACCCTTCAAGACCATTTTCTTACACACACTGAGTAAAAGCCAGAGGTATGTGATATATGTAAAAGGAAATTTACATGCAAAAATCAACTTCAGAAACATTTTCTAACACAGAGGGGAAACCCCATATATGTGTGATATATGTAATAAAAAATTTGCATGCAATTAGCAAATTCAGAAGCATTTTCTAACACACACAATTGAAAACTCATATGTATGTGATATGGATCCTGATTTTGCTGCACTGGTGGGCTTCTATGGAGCGAAAATCTTCCGCTCTGTTTGTTTGTGGGTTGACAGCCCAACAGGATATGTTTATCAGCTGGTGGATAATCCTGAGCAGATGTCATCGCAGGCACCTGAACTCTTTGCTTCTGTTGGCATCATCAAATTCTACATTGGAGGAAGTCTTTCAGTGTAGATGGCTTCATCCTTTAGTGGTGGAGGAATGGGTCTTTGCCCCATATCTGCGATTAGGGGGCTGTTTGATATTGTCGGCATTCCCTCTCTCAATAAACATAGTTTCTTCAAACATCCCACTAACCATTTTTTCTCCATAGGTAGTTGGAATGTGAGGACTCTGCACAGAGCTTTTTCTCTTGATGTCCTCACACAAGAATTCCACCATTATAATTTAGATATTCTCGGCTTGCAAGAGACCAGATGGACAGATAAAGGTCAGATTCTTAAAAATAATCTTAAATTTCTCTTTTCAGGGAGGGACGACAAAGCATCACCAAGGCGTGGGTCTGCTTCTCAGCAGACACTCTAAGTGATGCTCTTCTAGGATATGAGTGCATTAATGAAAGGTTTCTTACAGCAAAATTTCAGACGAGCGTTAAAGACTTGAATGTTATCTGCTGTTATGCCCCCACTGAGGATGAGAAGGATAGGTTTTATGGACAACTTCAGGATATTTTTAATTGTGTCAAGAAAGGAGATATTACCCTTGTTCTTGGTGACTTCAATGCCAAAGTTGGTACTGATTCTGACCTTTTAGGAGGAGTAATAGGCCCTTTTGGTATCGGTAGCTGCAATGGCAATGGGCAACGTCTCCTACAGGTAAGTAAACTCAACGGATTCAGAATAACTAACACTTATTACAAACACCGTGACATACATAAGTACACATGGGTTTCACCCGATGAGTTGCATAAGAATATGATTGATTATATATTAATTAACAGCAAATGGACTAGTTCTGTTAGGAATGCCAGGTCATATAGGGGAGCTGAAATTGGATCTGAGCATTATCTTGTTAAAAGTGTCTTGCAACTTAAACTTAAAAAGTATTGTGCTAGGGTTAAAAAAAATTGCTTTTAATACTGAAGCTCTTAAAGACCCAGTTATAGCCGAAGCTTACCATGATAGGTTACTTAGTCATTATGACAGTCATGGTATGCTTACTACTGAAGTTGAGGAAGAATGGGATCATTTTAAACAGGCTTTTTTGGAAACTAACAGTACTCTATTAGGAAAAAAGGAGCAGAAGAGACAGAATTATCTGAGTGATAAGCCATTCGAGCTTATTTTCGAAAGAAAGAACTGCAGGAATGTCCTTAATCAATAACCTACTAGTCCTAATAGAAAGCATTACAGAGAACTTCATAAATGTGTAAAAGATCGGTTAGCTGCTGATAAGAATTTTTGGGTTCATGGTTTGGCTTACAAAGCTGAGGAAGCAGTTAGACAGCACAACAGCAGAGAGCTGTACCAGATGTTTTGTGTGGTAGAAAACGGACAGGTATACAGGGATTGAAGGCTCATGGCTAGGTGGGCTGAGAATTTCAGTGATATTCTAAACATTGCAGTTAGTTCTATTCCCATTGTTTGCAATAATGATAGATGCATTGGTTGCTTTAATGTTGGCCCTATAACACAATTTGAAGTTATTTTGGCTGTTTCTAAACTTAAATTTCATAAATCCTCAGGGGTAGATGAAATTACTGCAGAAATGCATAGAGCTGGGAATGTTTCGGTTACCACTTGGATGACTGAAATTCTGAATATCTTTTATGATAAAGGCATGGTTCCTAAGGATTTTACAAGAGCTATTGTTATCCCTATTTTCAAAAAAGGTGATCGCAGTTCTTGTGATAACTATAGGGGTATCAGCGTACTCTCTGTTCCAGGTAAAGTTCTTTCCATGATTGTGCTTAACAGAATTAAGAATCTGGTTGACAGGCAATTGTGTAATGAGCAATGTGGATTCAGAAGTGGTAGGGGATGTGTGGATCAGATATTTTCACTTAGGCAGATTCTTGAGAAATGTTTAGAGTTTCAGAAACCTTTGGTACCTTTGGTTGCTAGCTTTGTTGATTTCAAAAGGCTTTCGACTCTGTTGATCGTCATAATTTGTGGTTGATTGTGAAATCATATGGTATACCAGACAAGTTAGTTAACATAATGAAAGCTCTCTATAATAACACTGAGTCGTGTGTGAGAGTTGGTAAGCCTTGTAGCAAATGGTTTAGCATTACTTCTGGTGTTCGACAATGGTGCATTTTGTCTCCTTTTCTCTTTAGCTTGGTTATTGATTATGTTATGCGAAATACACTTCTAGGGAAAGATTTTGGCCTTAAATGGACTGGAGATACAAAAATTTCTGATTTGGATTATGCTGATGATTTAGCTCTTTTGGCAAATGATGTTGATGAGATGAACTCTTTCATTCGAGCTGTTGATGAGACTGGTAGTAGAGTAGGTTTGGTTATAAACAGAGGGTAAACTAAAGTGATGAAAATTGGTCAGGCAGGTTGTGATTCAGTTCATCTGAATGGTTGCAGTCTTGAGCAGGTGTCACAGTTTAATTATCTTGGGAGCTATGTAACAGATACTGGTGATATGCAGCATGAGATTAACAGACGAATAGGGATTGCTGCTGGGACTTTTAAGAATCTATGGAGATTGTGGAGAAATGGGCGTATACACCTAAAGACTAAAATTAGACTGTATAATAGTTTGGTTCTTTCTAGGGTTGGTTATGGTAGTGAAACTTGGACAATTTGTAAACATGATAACAGGAAACTAGATGCTTTTGATTCCAGATGCTTACGCAGTATCTTGGGCATTAGGTTGTTCAAATTTGTAACTAATGATGTGGTTAGGTAAAGGAGTTTACAACCTCCTTTAAGCAGCATATTGTGCAGAGAGAGACTCCGTTGGTTTGGCCATGTTGCCCATATGAATAATTATAGATTGGCGAATAGGATTATGAACAGTGTGCCTGAAGGCCTCAGAAAGAAGGGGAGACCTAGGATGCAGTGGGCAGACAATGTCAAACAGGACCTTGTTAGAATTGGTGTGCAGTGGTCAGATGCAGTAGATGTAGCTCAGGATAGACTTGCTTGGAGAACTAAATTTCACGGTCTAGTTGGACCTCCGTAGCTCATGGCTGCTTGAGGATGATGATGTCATCAATTGTGACATGACACACGAGAGTGAAATGTGTAACGTGAAATATGCACAAAAGTCATAACTAAAATGTTATTCGTTATGCATGAAACTAAATCCACATATCTGTAGAATATCCAACTAAATATTTGCAGAAATATAATTGTTCAAAGTTATTTTTTGGGGAATAAAAAGGTAAAACTATTCCAGTTGTGAAATATGTCGCAAATGTTTGCAGCGAAACAAAGTAATTTGTTGCAATTTTATGTCATGGAAGACAAATTAATTTCCAGGGAAATATTTTAAAAAATTTTACACATAGACTTCTTGATTCATTTTTTGACAAACATGAAAGGAAAGCTACATAGGTGTGAAATATTACTGGAGTAATTTCCACTGAAAACTCAAGTAACATTTTTAGTTTGGAGTAAACATAGAGCTTAATATCTCTGAGATGTGTAGCAAAAAATATCTGGTATAAAATTCATTTTGTTATCCAATAACTAACACCCACAAGGTAGATTTCTGTAAGCTATTTATCATGAAATTTACCCAGAAAAATGGTTAAGAATTATGTGAAACCATGTGTGTCTGAAATTTTTAAGAAAAACTTTACAGAAGAAACTCAATGTATTATTTTCAGTTGAATGTCAAAAAATGTCATGCATTTCAAAATATACAGAAAAAACTTCAACACATATTTCTTCTCAGTTTACATTATGTAATACACTTGTAATAGAGCCCATATATCTACTAAGTATATTGCAAAAGCCTGGGCTGAAGTACTATATTTCTTACATAAAAAGTGAAGCCATACTGATGAACTTTCCTTTTACCCCAATGAGTGAACAGGGGTGGCTTAGTCATTTTATAATTTTTTTATCTATAACTGTAACGAAAAATAAAGTACTGAACAAAATCCAAGTTGAATTTTTATCATTATTAGTTTTTAAAAAGTTTGCTTTAAAGAAAAAAATACGTTCTCAAACAGCTGCTTGCCACAGAGGTCTGACAGGACCCTGTCAGTTTACATAGTCGTATCAGAATAATGTGACCATTCCCATTATTAGGTAGGTGGTCATATCATTCTGATGCGATTGTGTATATTCCATAATATAAGTTTCTCTGAGGGTGGCAGGACCTCACCAGAAAAACAAGACAAGCATCCAGGGCTTGAACCCAGGTCCCTTAGATCAGTAGCCAAGCTCTCTTTTAATAATTTACAATAGCTCCAGTGTTAATCGCAATATTTTATCACAAATAAATTGAATCTTAATAAGCATTTTTTATTCATTATCAAAGATTTATTATACCATTTGAGTAAAATACGTATACGTTTCCGCCACCTAGACATCCCATGGCCGAGTGGTTCTTGGCTACTGATCTAAGGGACCTGGGTTCGAGCCCTGGATAAGGCATGGATGTATGTGTCATCTCAGATCTACTTTGGCATATAAATTGACAGGTTCCTGTCAGACCTCTGTGGCAAGCAGCTGCTTGAGGGGGTATTTATTTTTTGATAAAGACATTGTTCCTGATGATTTTACTACAACAATTATTATTTTTTTAAATTGATTACTCTTTTTGTGATAACTCTAAAGGTAGCCTGATTTTTTTTTAATTAATATTTATTTTTTTTATTTTTAAAGTTTTCTGCATGATTGTGCTTAATAGAAATAATCTGATTGACGAACAACTGCGTGATCAGCAGTGTGGATTCAAAAGTGGTAGAGGATATGTAGATAAAATTTTATCACTTATTCAGATTCTTGAGAAATGTTTAGAGTTTTTGAAACCTTTGGTTACTAGCGTTTCAGATTTCAAAAATGCTTTTGAGCCTGGTGATAGTCATGATTTGAGATTAATGGTGAGGACGTATTCCATAACAGACAAGTGATTAACATAGTGAAAGTTCTCTGCGAAACCATTGAGTAATGTTTGAGATTTGCTGACACTTTAGGTACAAAATCCTTCGTATATCCCTAAATGGTTCCCTCCAAGATTAACACATTCCGCTCCTCTCTGGTTCAAGTATACAAGGAGTTTTTCTTGGTGGTACTATGGTTAGGGCGCTTGGTTACGGATCAAAGTGACCTAGGTTTGTCCCCAAGGTAAGACATGAATGTCTGTGTTGTCTTTCTTTTGAAGGCTGGCCTTCCTCGTAGAGCTTCTCTATGGCTTATTAAAAGGTTCCCATGAAACTTTTCATTGCAAGCATCTGCTTGAAAGTTATTTCTTAAATAGATTTTCTAAGCCATACTGACGAACTTTCCTTTTACCCCCAATGAGTGAACAGGGTGGCTCAGTCATTAATGCACCAGAGACTTGATCTGCAGCTCCAAGGTTAGAGTGCTAGCTGGGTCAATATTGAGATTTGTCTCTGCAAAACTCCCTACCCTGGCCACAGTCAGTAGGAGACACCAATGGGTTTGGAAATGTAGCCGTCCATCGATTGGGTTGTATTACTCTGAGCGGCACTTTTTTGCACACCATGGGCTAAATGGCCAGGTCACATGGACCCCGAAGGCTCAGAGAAGGTTGGGGGAGGGGACCCACTGGAACAGCTGTTGGGTGACAGATGGTAGCCTCCCGTCAAGGCCATCCAGCGTGTTCTTTAACGTGAACAGGGTATGGCTCTCCCGCACACAGGGCCACGGCTTAACATCCCATCCGACGGACAGTGGCCTTTCCAAGCCCATCGGTGTCCCCTACTGACCGTGGGCAGGGCGGGGATTTTTGCAGAGATAAATCTCAACGCTGACCCAGCTGGGACTCGAATCTGGGAACTACAGATTACGAGCCTGGGGCGCTACCGACTGAGTCCCCCCCCATCGATTGGGATGTTAAGCATTGGCACTGTATGTGGGAAAGCCATATCCTATGAACATTAAAGGACATGGACGGTCTTGGCGGGGGTGGGGGGGGGTTACCATCTGTCTCTTAAGAGCTTTTACATTGAACCTCCTCCCGAAACCTCTGAGCCTTCAGGTTCCGTGTGATCTGGTCATTTACCCTATTTTGTGAAGAAAAGGATTCCTTACTGGTTAACCCAATCCCATTCAGCACCGGCTTGTATGCCGTCAATCATCTCTTCAAGTATTCCAAAATTCAAAAAATAATAATTGAGTTTCAGAATTTGTCATATTTCACTACTTTTCTGCAGGTAGTTTTCAATATGGATAATTCAATAGGTTAGCTGCCTTCTTTCTTGATGGTGGTTCGAGACTGTCAGTGGTGGTAGCTTTTACCCTGCTAGTCAAGGACATATGCAGATGATGAGTCCATTTGTCATTTTTCATTTTAAACCCCAATGTTCATGAACGCAACACATTTGTGTCTTATGATGTCATCGACAAAGCATCGCAGAAGGTCAACCAAAGATTTCCAACATTATTTCCAGCTCAATTTATCCTTCAGTGCTTTAAAAATCATTAAATACTTGTACATTTTCAATAAACAATTTTCAATGAGGAACTCACAGATATTTTTATAGCAAATAATCATGTGTTTGGCTACAAGTTTTCCCGATTGCTTTCTTACTATAATTTATGATTGCTTTCTTACTATAATTTATAATCACGGTGCAGCGAAACTAATAATAATCTCCTATTAATTTTTTCACTACAGTAGTCCCCGATTTACGGAAATTATGTACATAATTTCTCACTTGCGGAAATTTTATTTCAGTACCCAGTTTCGTTGTACTGCAAAATTTCTGCAGTAAGGTAAATTTTCGAAAAAGTTGATTTAATTATTTTATAGCTAGAAATGGCAGAATTTAACTCCAACGATGTTGTCGATGTTGTTGTAGACTGGTGTGGTAATTCCCGAACAATTTCTCTTCACCTGAGGTTATAAGTGAAGTCACAGATCTGTTGGATGTTAACATTCATTGGAACTGTAAGCTTGTATCAAAGATTTTTATCTTTAGTGATATTTTTCAATTGAATGCGTCTTAGAGAAATTATAGAACTTCGAAGTTAGATTCCCATGGATATAACATGAAAATTCTGTAATATTTTGGTAGAGCAGTTTATTTAGCAGTTTATTCGTTCAATATTTAAAGTCATGAAAATTAGGACTCGAGCATCCGAAACTATCCATTAGTAATTAGTCTAATGAATGGAATATGTATGTTTTTCCTGTGTTTGAGCTGTAACAGAAGCAATGCCACGCACATTTGTTTCTACACTGATTGAATAACTGTAATATTATTAGCTGAATATGTAGAAAATTATCCAGTATCAGTATTTCCCATATTGAAATGTTTTCTAGGCAGATGCTGCCATCTAGTGCCCAATGCTTAAACTAGGTGGAAGTTGATTTGTTTTTTTTACTTACTTTGAGGGCGAATGGAGAGGCAGTGTTATAGAGAAGGCGGTGTTTCATGTTGTATGAGAAGCCTGGAATGGCTTCAGAGAGCTTCTATCTCCATCCTTTGTGTTTTGTAGAAGAATATTGGATGAAATATACAGCTCATTTGAATGAGAGACGAGAGTTGGCTTAGTTGGCAGCGTGCCAGACTCGTAATCTGCAGTTCCCAGGTTCCAGTCCAATTACGTCAGCATAGAAACTTCTCCCCGGTGAACCCGATCGTTCTTATGGTGAGAGAGAACACATGAATGAGTTTGAAAGGCTATCGTTGATCGGTTAAGCCGTGGGCAGGACAGCGATACTTTAAAGAATATTCTTGGTAGCTTTAAAGGAAAGCTTCCATCTTCCTCACAGGAACTGTACAGCGTTTGACCATTCATTGTAGGTGTCCTGTTCACAGTATATGCCCATATATCAAAGGAGGTCTAAGGAGAAGAAGGCTAGCTTCGCACAAGCGTAAGTGGCGCCGTTCTGCGGAATTTTACCGAAGCTGAACGTGGCAAATTGATGTGCAGGCACAAAAACAACGGTAAGGGGCCACCTGCGCATGCGCAGTACAATCATTTTAGCCCAATGCAGCTATGGTTTCTCTTACTATTGGTATATATATATTGCGATTTAACCAGTGTTTCCAAATGTCTAACAGCCATGGCTGTTTGGCAGAGTGGCTTATATTTAATTGGCAAAATAATTTAATTTATAGTTAACATTTCGGTGATATTCAATTGGTAAAATAATTGGTTGTATAGTTCATATTTCGCTTATATTTAAATGGTAAAATGACTTAAATTTGACACTCGCTGATATTTTAGGGCTAAATTGATTTATATTAGAATTGACATACCACTGATATTTCAGTGGTAAAGTAATTAGACTTTACAGTCATTGCTTTTGAATGTAAAATTATTTCCTTCAAACTGGCATTTGATTAATGCCTAGAATGAGAATGTATATGTCATTAAATGTGATTGAAATATTATGAATTGTTGGGGTTGTTTTCGCTTAATTTGATAAGTGTTAGTAAAAACTTAAATTTATATGAGGGATAAGCAGTCTAATTATGACAAGGCAAAGATATCAATTACTGACATGTTTTGTGTCATAGTGACACAAAACGTTTTAGGTTCTGTGGAGTTTCCCATTCAGATTAAATAGAAGGTTCTCTTGCATGTATAATATGCATTACTAAAACAATTCAACTTTCAATAAAACTTTTAACGCTATTTTAAATAATTTGCATAATTAAAATTTAAACGTTATAGAAAAGGATTCTCCATTTTTGCTGAGAATGATAATCAATCAATATATGATAATGGTTGTTGACTTTTACTTCAGTAATTCCATTTAATTACTAACATTTTTTTCTTAATTTCATTGCTGATCATGTTTATCAAACGCTTTGTTACTCTGTGAATAAAAATACAATTTTACTAGGATATAAAATCCTAATCCATTTTAAATTAATTCACTCTTCTCTTGTAATATATTCATAATGTGATAGGTAAATACAGCCGACCTTGCCTTCTCGTGGTGCAGGCCGTTAGTACCTTTCAAAATAATACTCTTTTGTGGAAGTGAACGGAAGTTGAGGGCTGCCAGATTAGTACGGCCTACTGATCTGAACATCTATGGCTTCTTTTTCTACCCTGCTGAGGAGTGGTCAACCACACAGGGTCCTGGTGCTGTCACACACTGTCGTTGTCACATGAAGTATGGCCTTCTCCATACGAGAGGATTCTTCATACGAGAGAGGACATTTCTCCATACGAGAGAGGGCTTTGTATGATGGCACAACCGTTTTCAGAAACACCCAATCTGAAACATAAAGAGGGACAAACAACAAAATACTAGATAAAAGTGGGCAAAAAAATATTAATAGCTACCACTTGTTTTATATAAAGGTGAAATTAAAATAAATATCTTTCGTTCAATCACCAGAGTGGTTTAACAGCTCTAAATGATACATTACGGATGTACTCAATGGTAGGTCCAAGATTTAGCAAAAAGAGATTTTTTTGCGAAATACACGAATGGTTATCCTTCTGCATCTATTGAATGTCTCAATACCGAAATGTGCAATTGTATCATCACTACAGTTTCTTATAATATTTTCAGACTAATTTAGCCTTTAAAATGCCTATTAATTCGATATATACGTCAAATGATACATAGCGTTTAAACACAATAAAAACTAATTTTGGCAAAAAACGTTTGTCCAAATTTTTGTTTTTTAGCAAACTAATACATGTAGTCGAAATAAGTTACGAATAACTTGAACCCACTGCGCTTATCTTAGAGCTGTCAACTTTATATTAAAGGAAAGCTGACATTTTGTTTGGGAGAGACTTCTCTATCTCCCTTTTTTTTTACTTCTTTCTAACAAAGTTTAGGGAAAATGTATATAAATAAATATGCAAAATTTTTAGATTTTTTCAGACTAAATACAAACACCCTTCACTCCCAAAATTTGAATCTATCAGCCATTGTTATTAAGCATGGTCATCTCCAGAACTATTCTATATCACAATAGACTGTTGACTTAAAACATGGGTGCTAATACTCTATCGTGTTCAATATACCGCCTTCTAAACAACGAGAGACTTTTTCCATCTGGGAGTTCACACAAAAGGATGTTTAAAGGATGTTTAAAAATTAAAATATATATATATATTCTTTAATGCCATCCCGTTGCCGAGTGGTTAGCATGCTTGGCTACTAATCTAAGGGACCTGGGTTCGAGCCCCGGATTAGGCATGTATGTGTGTGTCGTTTTTCTGCTGAGGTCCTGCCATCCTCACAGATCTCCTACTTTGGCATATAACTGACAGGCTCCTGTCAGACCTCTGTGGTAAGCAGCTGCTTGAAGGGGTATTTATTATTTATTTTATATATTCTTTGAAAAATTAAACTTTGTTTAATAAAAAATAAACAATAATAAATTTCCAAAATATTTAAACCTTTCTTCAAACATGTTTCTTGAACTTATATTTATTTCATCCTTTAGGGGATATTAGCAGACCTTTGCAGACACTCATACAATTGTTCTGTATTTTCGTTAAGCACTTAGTGTAGTTTGGTAGCTTTTTGTAACTACGCTGATACTTGTAATATGTATGCTGTTTGTTAATTGTAATACTTGACTCAAGTTTATACATAGTGCAAATTTTTTACAGATATAGACCAATTTAAATAATACAACATAGGTAAGTTCTTATGATTTGAACGCCAACTTCTTAACTCACTTCGAAGAAGTAGGTCTAATGATTTCGTTGCCTTTGATGAATAGTTATCATTGCAACGGATTTAAGAAGGAGGACCAAGTACTCTTCATCCTAGGAGCTAGCAGGTTGTATCCCTTTCTATTTCATTAGTACTCTTACTGTAAAAGATGAGACTGTATTGCATGAAGCTGTTGAAACTAATTAGGTAATAAACAGTGTTATATGTTTATTTGTGGACCATCTTTCTTAGTAATAAAAAAAAAATAAATACCCCCTCAAGCAGTTGCTTGCCACAGAGGTCTGACAGGAGCCTGTCAGTTTATATGCCACAGTAGAAGGTCTGAGAGGATAGCAGGACCTCAGCAGAAAAACGACAGACTTTGCTTTATTTTATCTTCCATGCATCTCGCCGGTCTAGATGTAATGTATCAGCATACCTGCCTGCTTCAAAAATTAACATCATTTAAATACGAAGATAGAGAAACCACAAAGTTGTGTTTGGTCGAAGTCATAACCTGGACACCGAACATGTCAGTTGGAAACAGGGTGGTTAGCAACTCTAGTCATATCCCTGTTGTATTTTGGTGACCCTGGCTGAATCCAGTTCGTTGTACAGTCGCTCAAGAAAGTATTTGTTTTAAATTAATTTTTTAAAATAATAATAATATAAATTAAAATTAAAAATTCAATAAAAAAATTTAAAAAAATAATAAATAATGAAATAAAAATAAAACAATATATAATTTAAATTAGTGATATGGCAACCTTCGTGTACGTACACGAAGGTTGCCAGGTCACTAATATCTAAAAAAAAAGTTGCCAGATATTTTTCTGAATTCTGTAATCAATCATAGTGTTCGGATACTTTTTTCAGTGACTGTACCACAGAAATTATGCAAGCAGGAAGAATGCTTCATAGTAAAATCGACAGTGACACCATGTGAAAGATTCATTATGGTGGAGAGCGTTTAACGATACGTCGGTGACTGTAGGTTAGTGATGTCTAAATGGTGACCTAATGGGATAATATAACAAGGATGCATTCCGAAAAACTACACGTGCAATGTTGGATGAAAGGATCACACAAGCAGATGACCATTATCTGGTTCTGAGTGGCAGATGCCATAAGTGAATTAACTGTCCCACATCGAATCATATCTCGTTGGAAGGTTGTAGAAGAGAGGTATGCAAGACTAACCGAGATTTCTATTCGTAACAAATCAATGCAGTGAGGAATGGTTTCAACTGGTGTCGTGAACACGGAATCTGGAACTCGGAGAAATGTTCAATCTAATATTTTCTGATGAGCCCAGATTGAGTCTACGATCTGAATCTCGACGTCTATTAACATGGAGAACGACCAGATTGAAGCCGGTTTGATTGTCGTAAAGCACATTTTTCTCTTGCAGCATCCAGACGGTTCTAGGTTTTATCATTTTTTCTATTATTTTTAGTATGGTCGCGGAGATCGTGATGGGTCGATATCGTTCAAAGGTGTTCTGATCTTTGTTCGCTTTGAGAATGGATACGAAAAATGCTTCACACCATTGCTGGGGCAGTTTTTCTGTGATTCAGTAGTAGTAAATAATGTTAAGTAACTGACTAACTGCTTTATTCGGTAGATGTTTAGCATTTTATTTGTTAATTGATCTGGGCCTGCTGATGGATTAGTTTTAGAGAAGCGCATGACATTTATTAATTCTTCTATTTTATATTTATCGTTTATTCTGTCTTCATCAATAATGTCTTCTTGTTTGCTTTTTATTTTGTTTTCCAGTTTTTAATCCTGTCTTGGTTTTCTAGAAATGCTTTAGTGGCGGGATTTTCTCCTGTTTGGAATTGCTGTGCAAACTTGTTAGCCGCAGTTTTAATGTCAATATTTTGCTTCACAAATATATTTTTCCATGGAGTTTCTGTTGTCATTGGCTTTCCAATTTCTTAAATTAATTTCCATGCTGTAGATGTGGGGGTATATACATTTATTTCGTTGGCTATTTTTTGTCACTCCATCTTTCTCGCTTATTTTAATTTTTTTTATTAACTGCAGTCCGTCTTTTGTGTGCTCTTATTATGTCTTCTTCCACTCTAGTTCTTCTGGCCTTTCTTTCCGCTCTTCTTCGGATAGCGATCCTCTTCATAATGCTAGATAATTAATATAGTTGTGTTTGAATTCCAATAGAGTTAGCTGTTCGTAACTTGGTTTAGGAATT
Organism: Ryuthela nishihirai; assembly: GCA_038380435.1. Taxonomy (NCBI): domain Eukaryota; kingdom Metazoa; phylum Arthropoda; class Arachnida; order Araneae; family Heptathelidae; genus Ryuthela; species Ryuthela nishihirai. The sequence continues at coordinate 3,730,475 of JAWZYU010000041.1, forward strand.
TTAGTAAGAATTGATCATTTATTTGAGTTTCCATGTTGATAATATTGTTTAAATCTAGAGTGAAGTCTTGCAATTAATCTATTTTTCCTTTGTTCGAAGTTTTCTTTTTTGCGAATAACGGGAATCCCTTAATAGTGATGTGCGTGTGGTCGCTTGTGAGCAGATCCTCTGAAGTGGACCAATTTAAAAAATATTCCAGCTCAGGTGATTCAAGACTCATTTCGATAGATGATGAATTCAAGTTGTGTTCAAAAAACGTATGTCGTCCGTTGTTAAATAAAGTTAGATCCAATCTGTCAATGATATTCTCGATAACTCTGCTTCAGGGATCAGTAAAGGAATTTACCCAATTGATGCTGTGGGCGTTGAATTCTCCGCAAATGATCCAAGGAGGGGGGGGGGAAGCATCTATAATCCCTTCAGTTATAATCTCAGGAATGTCCTCCTCTGGGTCATAGAAGTTACGGAGGAAAATTCCAGATGTTTAATCTTGATATGGATAGCTGTGATTTCTAATCTTGTATCGTTTTCAGGTACCCTGATTAAGCTGTGTGGTATGGGGCGATGTACACAGTCGTATCTGAATAATATGACCACCTATTATATTATATCTATGGTAGGTGGTCATATTATTCTGATACCACTGTGTATAAGTAGACCAACCCCTTGACTGCAAATATATTTTCTAATGAAAAAGTTTACATGTTCTGGTATTTTAAAATGGTCAATATTTTCGGAGCTGCCAATGTCTTGTATGAACAAAGCAGTGACTGATTTATATTTGAGAAAGTCCAGGAACACAATTTTCTTATTTGAAAGGGATCTAACATTCCCCTGAATAATTTAAGACAAGAAGGCAATGGAAGGTTAGCAAATAAGATCCCGTAGAATGGAGAAAAAGTTAATATTCCGTTTCAACTATAGCCTCTGGCGATGGGCTGTGGCTCTCTGATTCTGATTGCCTTGACCTGTGACCTCTCTTTCAGTAATCGCCGGTGCAATGACTGACGTTAGATCGTTGGTGAATTCTTGCAAGATGTTATTTATATGAGATTGGACTTTTTTTTCACGAGGAACTGTAATATTTCCTGATCATTTTCACTTTGAGGAAGATGAGACTGGTGGCTGGAGGTAGAACCTCTGGCTGCTGGACTTGCGATTGTAATTTGAAGGTCTGTTTAAGGCAGGAAATTCTTCGGGATGAACTACGATAATTTTTCCTGTAATGGCGGTTCTAGATTTCTCGAGTTAAGCCTCTCTGACTTGGTTACGACGGGGGTGGCGGGAAGGACCTCAAAATTGCGGCCGAATATGGGATTACGTGTTACAGTAGAGAGTTTCACTCTTTTTATTTTAACTGCTTCCGTCCAGGTGACATTCATTTCCACTTGAATTTTTCTGACCTTCATATCTCTGATCTGGTAGGACACCCTTTGAAAGTGACCGGATGTCTGCCACCGCATTTGGGGCAGCAGGAAATTCGAGCCAAACATTCCGAATGATGGTGCGGTTCACTGCAGTGAACCTAACCACGAATATTTCATAAATCTTTTATTTAATAAATTACTGAGTTCTATACCTGAGTTACTATTGATATAACATAGAACTGTATTACTTAATGAAGGGGCCGCTTTGCGTACATGCACTCTGTGGGGTCTCCTCCATAAATTCCGTGACGATCTGAGGGGAGGGTAAGGTTAGGATGTTTTAAAAGGGTATTAAATAACATACTATTAATGATCTTATTGAACAAACCACCGACCTACTACGCTATGACATTAAAATGCTGTTTTTACTTTTGTGATTAGCTCTTTGCAGCGTTTTTCGATTACAAACATAAGATATTTTATGTATGACCCCCTTGTAATTAAATACTACTACAGTTAATACTCACTTGGTATGGTGACACTCGTACAAAAGTAAAGATTCCTACACAAAATACGTTTCGTAAAATGAAGTGGCGGTCCCACTAAGCACTGCGTATATGGTGAAGTGTTAAATCCTTCTGATAGGTTATTTAAATTATAGACAACCGGTTGAAAAGCAAACAGTTTGTATTCTTTTGAGGTTAAATTTTAGAGACTTACACTGCAAGTCACTGAACTAGAATCCCTGACACTAAACCACAACTTTCTGATTAAACGAATGCAAAAATACTACACTAAATGATACTGTAATTTATAGTGGTAGCTGTTTCAACTCTTTGAATATTTTTATCTAGCTAAATGAATATGATAAGGAATTATGTTTTAGTGTTTCGTTAAAATAATATCTTCATTATTACACTGACTGCTTTCAGAATAAAATAAATTGTTATATTTTTGCTAAACTATGTGTCTTAATGTTTATATACGAGGTAACTCAAATTAAACTGACAATTCTCTATTAAGCTTTTAGAAATAACTCAGTGGCTATAAGTAATATTTGATATTTGCACATTTCAGATAATTACTGAAGCAACATAAAACAGTAGGCATTATGATAAAGAAATCGAAATAGTTTAATTTTCAATATTAGAAAAACTCAGAAAATGTCCTGTAAACATTAAATTCATCGTACCTAGCTTAGCTGTTATATCTGGAAAGTGATATTTCGACCGCCATCTTCAATTGCATTTAAGCAACTTCCAATGACTGACTCCGTGGTATAAAAAAGCCATCAATAGAAGAGATCTCAGTCGGCGGATGGTAGTGAAATTGTCAGAGAACATGACACACCTTTTGGAGTTCTTAGGTTTGTATCCCTTTCGGATCAAGTCGATTTTACCTATCTTCCTCTTGCTTTTGGCTTTGACAATTTGTCGATTTGTCTATTTGAGGATTTGAGAAAAGATTATTCCACCATATCTTTCGAACGCGATGAGAAGATTGATGATTTATATGTCAAATGAAATCTTGTGACGCGGGAGTGTCAGAGGCTATAACAAAATAACTCCCCATGTTTTCTTCCCACTCAGAAGAGAAGAAATAGGAAAATTCTTCTTGGCTATATCTCCAGAACGCGAATGCAGAAAACAACAAATTATACATCAAATGAATCCTTCTGAAGTACGGGAAGACGTAGGCTACGAGAATATGACCCCCCATTCATTTTCCCCCCGAAAAAAGGGCGAAATATGAAAATGATTGTCCTCTTATATTTTTCTCAACGCCAGTGCGAAGAGTAGCAACTTATGTATCAAATTAAAGCCTGTGACATAGGAAGTGTCATAGTCTATAAAAATTGACCCCCTTGTTTTCTTCCCTTCAGAAAAACGGGAAAAATGAAAGTCATTCTATTATGTCTTCCGAACTCGAGATCCTATAGTTATGAGTCAGGTGTCAAATGAAAGCTTATATAATGACAAGCATAAACTATTTTGAATTTTGCCACCACTATTCCCCCTTGATAAAAGAGGGGGGAGAGGGGCAAATTTCCGCTGGGTTCGTTCTTAACGACTCGTATCTCAAATTAAAACATGACGTTTCCAGTGTCGTGGGAGTAGTTTGTTGCCACTCCATGGAGTCCCCACTAGTGCTTTCCCCCTATGACGTCACTGACCAAACCCCCTTATGACATAACCTACTACATAACTGATCACGCCCCTTTATTAATATTCATAATTCATAATTAAAAAAAACCCTTCCTCCCCCCTTTTTAAACCGTAGTACTTCTCATAATCACCAGATGGCACCAGGATTTTTTTAATAAGGGGGAGGAATTTTTAATAAAGGGGGAGTTAAAAATCGGGAATTTAGAGCTAAAATAGGGTTTTTCCGAAATAGTACTTCTCATAGTCACAAGATGGCGCCACGGGTTTAAAAAAAGTGGGAGGAAGGGTTTTTTAATTATGAATTATGAATATTAATAAAGGGGCGTGGTCGTTACGTAATAGGTTACGTCATAAGGGGGCGTGGTCAGTGACATCATAGGGGGAAGCACTAGTGGGTGTCCGTGGAGTGGCAACAAACTACTCATGGGCTACCTAGAACACGACTCCAAAAAGGAAGAAAAACTGTGGTCGATGCTTATGATTCATATGCAAAGAAATGGTTTTAAAGTAGGTGTTTTTAGTGACAAAAACTATAAATAAATTAAAATATTAAAAAATACCGATCTTCCTAAATGGGCCCTAAAAAGTAGAAAACAAAACTAAGGCATATCGATGGTGCAATTAGTCACTGAATCCGTATTCACTTCAAAGGAAGATAGGACGCCGATTTACCTACTCAACAAGATTTCCGACTCCCTATCTTCCTTTGAAGTGAATATGAACTCAGTGACTGATTGCACCATCGATATGCCTTGGGATTACTTTCTACTTTCTAGGGCCCATATACGAAGATAGGCTTTTTTAAATTTTTAGTTTATTTACCTTTCCCCCCCAATCTTTCTATTTCTTTTTCGCTTTGACATTTGTGGTTTGTCAGTTTGTGGATTTGCAAAATAGTTGTTGCACCATATCTTGCGAACTTAATGATTTATGTGTCAAATAAAAATTTGTGATGCGAGAAGTGTCATAAGCAACGAAAAATTGACCTCCCACGTTCTTTCTTTGCCCCTAGACAGGGGGGGATATGAAAATGGTTTTTCCCCTTTATGTTCTGAACGCGATTGCGGAATTAAACGAGTTATTCGTCAAATGAAATCTTTTGATGCGGGGAATGTGATAGGCTATTAGTAGAGCTGTAAGTTTTTCGCGGCGAAACATTTCCGTGAATTACAGTGTTTTTGAAATGTTTCCGCGAATATCGATAATTTTCACGATTTCGTGACTTTCGAAATATTTTTGATTCTGTGAACTTTCATGTTTTTTTTTTATCTCGTTTTCTTTGAAAACGAGAAAATAGTTTCGCTTTCTCCTCTGTCTGACTGTACACACCGTACTTTTTTGCTTACAGAGATAAGTTAAAAGTTATTTTTTGTGTTGGATACTTATTGATGAAATATTACAATATGCACTTTCTGATTATCTCTAAAACTATAATTACGCCCTCTAGCGGTGAAAAAATTTCAAAAATCCAAAATTTCAAACGAATATTGCAAACGATGTATTTATACTAGAAATTTTAAATTTTGGTGGTGGAATATGAAGGTCATGAAGTTTGCATTGCTAACAATGAGTTGACCCCTTAGACCCAGAGGGGGTGGAAAAACACACTTTTTCAGTTTTAACAGTTAATTGTTTGTAGAGATAAATGAAAAACTCTTTTTGAGTTAGATAGGAATTGATTAAATAATAAAATATTACGATTAGCACTTTTGGATTCTTTTGAACACTATAATGGCGCCCTCTAACGGTGAAAATGCGAGAATTTCAAACGAATATTGCAACGATGTTTTAATGATAGAAATATGAAATTTTGGTCGTGGAATGTGAACTTAATGAAGTTTCCATTGGGAAAAAATGGAAATTATAATCAGAGAACTCTTTTTTAATTTGATTGCTACTAATGAAATAATATAATACGCATTTTTCAAATAGTTAGTATTTGTAATATATATATTTACAAATCACTGAAATGATGAAACGTCAGAGCTGTTATCGAGTTTTACAAATAACATGTATAGAATAGAAATTTGAAAATTTCCATTTAAGTTATCCATAGTTTTTAAGAGATATTTCCTGACACCAATAATCTACCCACTATCCTGAGAGACATGTAGAAAATGAAACATTTTAGATTTCAGAATTAAAAGTCTAATATTTTCATGTTCTATAATTACTAATAAAATACTATTTGCATTTTTCCCATCATCCGATAACTCATATTAAAACGATTAAGGACGGTAGGTAAACGAAAAACTTCTTTCTCTTTGAAACGAGATTCTCATATGCACCAGAGGCGATATTCTTCCTTCTTCTATTTTCCTAAATTCTGTGACTTATCAGACGCTGAATAATTTGAAAACTATAAAACTTCTGATAAGTCACCTAAGGGAATAGTCACTTGGGGGCAAAATTCAAGACTTTTCACGCATTACTTATGCTATTTTATCTGAAACGTATTGGAAGAATCTTACTAGCAGCTAGTTGGAGTGGCCATTGCTCCATCTCATGGCTTCCTCTCTCCAAACGACAATAGGGCGGCCATTACGACAATGAGGGCCAGACGAAGCATTCCTGTTTCATGGATCACATTCTTGATATTTATTGTTTTCAGAGCATTTAAAAGTCCTGTTCCGTCATTTTCGGTTCGCTGTAGAATTTCTGAAAGAAGCTTTCTCCTGTATCGCCTTTTTAAACTTACAAGCACGCCATGATCTATTGGTTGCACTAAAGATGTTACATTAGGTGGCAAAAACATGGCATTTATGCTGTCAGAAATGAGTTCGATTGCGTGTGTGGGGGGCATTGTCGAGAATGAGTAGGGCCTTTACAGGAATTTTAAGACTGGTCAAGTAGTTTTTTACTTTTGCAACAAATTCTGTAAAGAACCACTCTTTAAATAGTGTAAAATACCATGTGATTCACTGTCATGATCTGTAAGATAATTACAAGTTTCACTAGTATCGATTTGTAAAGTTCCTTTAGTAATGTAGGTGTGGTCCTCTTGTATCTTTTTGAGAGCCTGGACCATGGTAAACTATTCCTGGTCATTGCAGTCTCACTTGTCATCCTGCATAAGTCGAAGGGTGTTGTCCTCCACTGTTAGGAAGCATAACAAAGTGTTATTACATTCTTTATAATTATGATGCCTCTTGCATCTCTTGCATCGATTTCTGCTTATATCAGTAAGCTGCAAAATGCCCAAATCTCTGGCAATTAGGACAAATTGGAGGTAGCCTTAAATATTCATTCACTTTGTGTTCTTTAAATCTAATTTTTATGTTATCGGATATCTTTTGATTGAGTGTTAAGACCGTTCTGGAGATAGGATTTCCCCTTTCCGTAGGATTTCCCTTTTCGGATAGGATTTCCCCTTCAAAATGCTTCACAGCGGTAGGTGTCTTCACTTTCGCATCAGTTCCTTTTTTATGATTTAAGTCTATAAAAATAATATTTGAATATATCCAGTCTCTTCCCTCCACTTCCATCTGTTTCTAGATTCGGTCGTTTTCTAGATTCGACATACATACATACATGCACACAAGGATATACCCAGGGAAGAGACAGGGCCCCCTTAAAAATTCGGTCGTCTTATACGAAATCTGAAAATTGTCCACTTGCTTTGAAATCCAAAACATTTTTCTTTGCATAAATTTATTCTAGCACCACATTTTATGTCCGAATTAAAATACATTGAAAAACATTAGGAAATATCATGGCATATAGAATAGCATTTTAACTTTTCGTGTTCGGTGGAATATTATTACTGAAGTCTTACCTCTTGAAACTAAATTATTCTCGAAACCCTCCGCCCCCACGAGACTAAATTCTCGGACCACCCTTCCCCGAAAAAAAATTCTTGCGATACATTCATAAATACATACGTACATACCTACAGAATCCTCAAGCAGCCATGGGCTACGGAGCTCCAACCAGACGGCAATATAGTTCCCCAGATATTCTGTCGTGAGCTACGGCTATGGATATGGGCTCGATTACTGAAACGTAGTGTCGATGAGTTATCAAAAAGGCAGATTAATTAGCCGACCTTATTAAGTCAGTCTCCTAAAACGTTCTTTGTTTTAGGAAAGAACATTTTAGTATTATTAAATTATTTATTAAATTAATTAATTTAATTATTTATTAAATTACATTTTATTTTAGTATCATATATTAATATGACACGATAAAATGAAGGTAACTTTATTTTGTAAATTGATCTTTGCAATCCAAGAACTTATTCCTAAACGGAGTCGATATTTTTATTTAGTTGAATGAAATGTGATTTTATAATACTCTGTATTCTAAACAGCTTTTCAGTTCCCTTTAAAACATTTGTACAATTATATTACACCACTTATAAATTTATATTATTATCATTTCTGAATTTTTTTCAAGAAAAAAAAATAAATATCAAATATTAATTGTAAGACAATATCGTCTTTAATCACGAATTGACACATTTTGCTTAAGTCATAAACAAAGTAGTGTCGGATTACGTTAGTTTTTAAACTAATAAGTTCGTCAGATATCCTAGCCATTGGAACTATGGTCGCATTTCTAAACATCTATTATTTGTGCGTCATATATAATATCTATCTGGGATAAAGATCATTGAAACTTTCATAGTTATGCTTGTAACCTGCAATTGACATTCTTCAGATTGTCTTGAGGGATGATCGCCCTCTAATGATCAAATTCGAATTATTGTGTTTTACACATTTAAAAAAGTGAAAATTTTAAATATCACATTTATCCACTGAGCAATTTTACATACAAAGCTGAAAATACTCGTATATTGTCAGTTTAAATTCCTTCGCTTCACACCTATAGATTAATTCTTATATCAGTCAGTGGACTAGGAAAGAATTTTTCATATTTTTGTTTAATTATTGGTGTATTAGATTCTTAAGTCGATTACTTGTAAAACAAAGAGTAAATGTTTATTTCTTCCATAATTTTTTACTCATAGAAAAAATTAATATGAAAGTGAAAACAACTACCACTATAAATACTGATATACTTTAATGAAGAATTAAACCTTTGTACCTGGGTTCGAGCACCGGATAAGGCATGGTTGTATGTGTAGTTTTTCTGCTGAGGCCCTGCCATCCTCGCAGATCTTATACTTTGGCATATAAACTGACAGGCTCCTGTCAGACTTCTGTGGCAAGCAGCTGCTTGAGGGGGTATTGATTTATTATTATTTTTAATCGTAACTCTCTTCACCTATATCGTTGAATATTCCAGTTCAGTGGTCTACAGTGTAAGACCACTAAAAATCTATAAGATACTATTTGTTAAAGACATAGGGAGGCGTTCATAAATTTCAAGCAACTGTTATGGAATAATTTTAACATTCTTATTCACTTACGTCACACAGTGTAACGCTTGAACGGAATTCCATATACCCCTTTGCTTTTCTTTTTTGAACTAAAAATCAATAACATACAATCTGTTAAAGACCCTAATTACTTTTATTGGTGATCCTGTTTTCATGAAAAAAGTGAATTCAACATAAACCTTTTATTTTTAAAATAATTGTGAAAAAGGTAAAATTGTTACAATTTAAATTATTATAAAAAGGTAAATTAATTATTTATAAACCCATGGGTTTATAAATAATTAATTTACCTTTTAGTGAGCCTTTAATTTACCTTTTAGTGAGAATCTAAAATAAGAATAGTCATTCTTCATAATTTGCATAATAAAATTTAATCAAAGTGGCCTTGATTAAACACGCTGCATTTATCCGATATCTCTGGGAGCATTGGCGTTCCCACCGTATGACTGGAATAGTACGTTATCAATGGGAAAAGGTCTCCATGGAATAGATGTTTCTCGTCAAACATTTGAAGTCATTTGCATACATTTCATACATTTGCTCCTCGCCGGGAAATCCTCAGAGGGTAGACGGCGTGCTTTTGGACTTTCGACATGAAATTTGGCACTGCAATCAGGACCACAATCTGAAACATTCTCTGAAAATTTGGAGCATGTACGTTGATTTCCCGATGAGTTGTGGCTGCCACAGACAGACAGTAAATGACACTCCCATCTCGCTATGACGCCGTATTCCGTATCATCTCATTCGGATAAAATTTACGAATAATAATTTGTTGTAAAACACAAAATAAAATAATACCCTTAATAATTAACAGACATTAGAAAATCTATTTTATTTTACTATTTCAACTGATGCAATATTTAATTAGTAACGGAAGTTTAACAGCAGCGATATCAGTTTATTTATTTTCAAATCCTAACAGAAATAAGTTTATCGGAAAGCAGAATCGAAAAATCTACATTTCTTTGGGCAGAGCGAGATAAATGTTTCGGTTTCCATTACTATTTAAATACGGAACTCATGGAGAATCCTGGGGCGGGGGTGGCTCAGTCGGTAGCGCGCCAGGCTCTAAATCTGTAGTTCCCAGGTTCGAGTCCCAGCTGGGTTAGCGTTGAGATTTATCTCCGCAAAATTCCCCGCCCTACCCACGGTCAGTAGGGGACACCGATGGGCTTGGAAAGGCCGGCGTTCGTCGGATGGGACGTTAAGTCGTGGTTCCGTGTGCGAGATTCCGGGAGTTCTTTAACGTGCACAGGGTATGGCTCCGTGTTCGGAGCCATATCCTGTGCACGTTAACGAACACCCTGGGTGGCCTTTAAAAGAGGCTACCATCTGCCTCCGAACAGCTGTTGCAGTGGGTCCTCTCCAACAACCTTCTCTGAGCCTTCGGGTTCCTTGTGACCTGGTAAATTAACCCACTGTGAGCAAAAAAAGTGCAGCTGAGAGGTCCTTTACACATATTTAATTATTCTTCTTTATCGCCTCTTTTGCTATTCAGCTGTTCGGGTCCGGTCATATCTATATAGTCCTGACATCTGTTGAACAAAATAGTCACGAAAAATGTTTAAAAAAAAATGTCTTTTTTATTATTTGAATTTGTTTAAAATTTAATTATAAGCTATTTATTTCAAAAATGACAAGTAATAAACTAATTTATTGAGACTTTATTAAAAGATCATGAAATGTTTCGAAATTGACTAAAACGTTTTTTAGAAATATGAGAGCAATTATTTGACTTTCAATACAAACAGTTTTCATAGCACCGGAATGTAATTGGTACTCCAAAATTTGAACTACGTCTTCAAATGACAAATAAATCTTGTTCTGTTTAATTCTAAGCTCAGTTAAGAGATTTAAATACAATATAATATATTATATATATATTATGCACAATATAAAAATATCCCTAAAAAACAGCATAATTTTTACGATTTTTTGTTTCACAGATTATACAGGGACTAACTACTGAATATAGGAGTCATTTCACACCCTAAACAGTTAACCTCTAAAGATTATTTTATTTTCCAATCCAAAGAGGCTTTAGATGTTAGGGAAAAGGGTGAAAATATCTTCATAAATGAAATAAAAAAATTTAAAAATACTCCCTCAAGCAGCTGCTTGCCACAGCGATCTGACAGGAGCCTGTCAGTTTCTGCGCCATAGTCGAAGGTCTGTGAGGATGGTGGGACCTCAGCAGAGACAACACAAATATCCATGCCTTACCTGGGACTCGAACCAGGGTCCCTTTGATCACTTTAATACGCCGTAGAGAAGATATGTGTTGGGTTGTTTTTCCTCTGAGCAGCAATTTTTTCTAGACAATGGGGTAAATGGCTAAGTAATAGGGAACCCAAAGGCTAAGAGAATGTTGGGAGAAGGTGACCCAGTGTAACAGCTGTTAGGGGACAGATGGTAGACTCCCGTCAGGTCATCCAGCGTGTTTTTTACTTTGGTTTATCTCTGAGCGGTAGTTTTTTCACACAATGGGATAAATAAAATAAATAAATAAATAAATAAATGAAATAAATAAAAAAATAATAATAATATAATAAAAGACCCAGAAGGCTCAGTTTAGGTTGTGGGAAGGTGACCCAATGGAACAGCTGTTAGGAGACAGATGGTATCCTTCCGTCAAGGTCATTCAGCGTGTTATTTACATTAATTGTTTTATCTCTGAGCGGTAGTTTTTTTAACACAATGGGCTAAATGGCCAGCTCATAAAGACCCAGAGGGCTCTGAGAAGGTTGGGGACCCACTGAAACAGCTGTTGAGAGACAAATGGTAGCCTCCCATCCAACGTGTTATTTAACTTGCTCAGGGAATGGTACGTAGAGAATTTCTACACTCTTTTCTTTCGGTTTTCATCAAATTTTTATTCTAAAAATATTCTGATTTTACGACAGTTTGGTACGTCTCATGGCCGAGTGGTTAGCGCATTTGGCTACTGCTCTAAGGGATCTGGGTTCGAGCCACGGGTAAGGCATGGATGTATGTGTCGTTTTCTCTGCTGAGGTCCTGCCATCCTCTCAGATCTTTTACTATGGCATATAAACTGACAGGCTCCTGTTAGATCTATGTGGCAAGCAGCCGCTTGAGGGAGTATTTATTTTTCATTTATTTAGTATTGGCTTTGCTAACTTTACGCTTATGACGTCATCTCCTTGAACTTTATATAAATAATAGAGCAGTGGTTCTCAACCTTTTATGCTTCACGTACCCCTGGAAATGTGTATGTTAATGTCGTACCCCATGTATAGATACAGAAACTATAGTTATACTATAACAATGGGAATAAAATAAAACATATATATATATAAATCCTTTATTGTAAAATTTCAATCAAAATGTCTTTACCAGAATTTTTCCAGATATCGAAGCAATCTTCCAATGTCTGTCGTTTTTAAAAAGTTCCGTAATATCTGGTCAGTGATTTAGTTCTTTATAGGCAAGTTGTTAAAGGCAAAAAAACTATTACAATCTATTTATTAATGGTGGACCTGTCGCTTCTGTTTCTGAACGGTTTAATTCTTCGCCCCCTTCTGGAATATTATCTAACCACTTTTACTTCTCTTTCGTCAATTAGGATGATTAGTTTGATTTCAGGATTCTGCTATGAATCTTTTGCTTGCTAAAACTTATTCGGGCCGGAAATGCTAATCACGAAACAAATAAATGTAGTATCCGGGTTAACGTTTCTAAAAGCATTGTTGTGTCATCGATTGTTTAGCATGCAAGATCTTTTATTCGTTTCTCTTTCATCGTGAAAGATCAATTATTTTTTGAAACGTCTTATCCTAGGATGAGAAAACTAGGTAAGGAAGTGTTTTTGATACATTGTAACAGTTACTAGTGAATATAAATTTTTGGGCTTCAACTGAAGTAGATTTCATTGGTTATTTAGATATCGTTATTTCTGTTATTAAGAGCTTTCCGGGAGTCTCCCAAAAGACACGTAGGAACCTTTTCTGCAGGTAAGCTTAAGAGAATAAGGATTTCCTCAATTACGAAAAATTATGGAATGTCACGGACTTCTTTATCGCGGCATGATACTGTTGAAGTAACGTTCACTTCAGGGAACTCTTAGTACGACCAATGTGATGCAAATATATTAAATAAATAAAAATAAATAAATACCCCGTCAAGTAGTTGCTTACCACCGAGGTCTGACAGGCGCCTGTCAGTTTATATGCCACAGTAGAAGATCTGAGAGGATGGCAGGACCTCAGCAGAAAACTACACCAACATCCATGTCTTACCCGGGGCTCGAACGCAGGTCCCGTAGATCAGTAGCCAAGCACGCTAACCAATCGGCCACGGGATTACGGCAGGGAATATTTTTAAAGCCCCAGAAGTTTCTCATATGCTGAGCATTTTACAGATAAATTTGGGCGTCATTGATTTTTAGTGTACAGCACTTTACGGCACCTAAAGAAATAGATTTTTTGCTCGTATTTACTTAAAAAAAATATATATAACGTACTAAATTCTGAATAATTACGGTTAATGTTTAAAAAGGTTAGTATGCCTATAACATTGTGACGTTTTGAGCATTTAAATTATTCATAATTTCACGCTATTATTTAATTCGGTAAACGTTTCACAGGTGATTGAAAGATTTAATTTGGTAACGAGTGTTTTGGGTTGTTTTACCTCTGAGCGGCATTTTTTTGCACACCATGGGCTAAATGGACAGGTTACAAGGACTCCGAAGGCTCAGAGAATGTTGGGGGAGAGGACTCACTGGAGCAGCTGTTCGGACACAGATGGTAGCCTCCCATCAAGGTTACGCCGTGCGTTCTTTAACGTGCACAGGGTTTGGCTTTCCTGCTCACAGGATCACGAATTAACATCCCATCTGACGGACGGTGGCATTTCCAAGCCCATCGGTGTCCCCTACTGACCATGGGCAGGGTGAGGAGTTTTGCAGAGATAAATCTCAACGCTGACCCAGCTGGGACTTGAACCTAGGAACTGCAGATTACGAGCCTGGCGCAGTACCGACTGAGCCACCCCCACCCCAGGTAAAGAGTGGAACACGAATTTTGTTCCATCCCTTGCATAATGGGTTCTTTTATGTATTAGAGGTACTTCTTGCTACATATAGGAAAAAATGGCACTCCACAAGACTCCATGCAGTCGGTGAAAGGAACCCACTGCACCACCTCTGTTAAGAGACAGATGACAACCTCACATCATGACCATCCAGCGTCTTATTTAACAGGTGCAGGGTATATTTCTCCTACACACACGGACCATGGCTTTACCTCACAACCGTCGGACGACGTCCTTTACAGAAACCATCGGTGTTCGCCTTTCTAACCGACAGAAGGACTGGGGGTTTAACGTTAAGAAAACAGAACTTTGATTGTAGTGGGACTCAACCCTTGGAAACACATATTCCTATCCTGTGGCAAAACCTAACCGTCAATCCCCTTCACTTTGATGAAAGCACTCTTTCTGATCGTATGTCTTCTAATAGCAATGCGGAAGACCGCTTAGTACGAAAGCAGATATCGTTACTATGCGATGACGTATGTATATACGTAACTGAGGGGCTCGACGCTGTCACAGGTGCTACTCGAACCAGAAAAAAACTGTACATGAAGAGAAACTATAGCAGTTATTAATTCCTTAACGGAACGAAACTCTGCGGGGGCGGGGTAGCTCAGTCGGTAGCACACTAGGCTCGTAATCTGTAGTTCCCAGGTGGGTCAGCGTTGAGATTTACCTCCGCAAAATTACCCGCCTTCCCCACGGTCGGTAGGAGACACTGATGGGCTTGGAAAGGCCGTAGTTAGTCGGATGGGACGTTAAGCCGTGGCCCCGTGTGCGGGAGAGCCATACCCTGTGCATGTTAAAGAACATGTTGCAAGGCTCTGACGCGAGGCTACCACTTGTCTTTCAACAGCTGTTCCAGTGGGTCTCCTCCCCCAACCTTCTCTGAGTCTTCGGGGTCCATGTGACCTGGCCATTTAGCCCATGGTGTGGAAAAAAATGCCGCTCAGATGTAAAACAATCCAACAATCTACCATCCACGGAGGAAGGTTAGGGGAGGTCGAAGAGACAGTGAGGAAGTAAAAAAAAAATTGTTAATATATTTCGGGTGAGATTTTAGTGATGGACTTGCGATGTTGAAGGGCTTTACGTCGGAAGCAGCCATTTATAACTTTATGAATCGTTGAAGCTTTGGAAATTCCAGTTTCTAAAAATCATTTTGGGTAAAATCTTATTTTTTGCGAATAATCTCCAGATTAATATTTCTGTTGTGGGTCATAAATGAAAATTAACACTTATGCGCACGTCGTGCTATAATAAGATAAAAAAAAATAGGAATGGATTTGTATCGCTCCTTAAGCATTTTCCTCGAAATCTGAAGTGTTTAGAAAAATAAAAATTATCTTTATGGTCAATAAATATTTCGATTTAGAGTGAATGGTGGGGTAAATCTTATTTATTGAGAGATGAAATAAACAGTTGCAATTACCTTTCTATAAATAGGAATTCACGTTCATAATTCAGCAACTTATTCGTAATGAAACATTTGTGTTCACACAAAATAGGCTCCCCTAATTGTAGCTATGGAAATGGCGTTTTTTGAACTACATTGTTTCCTTTTTATAGTTATGAACGAAAGGATAATTTTTCAGGAACGAAATAAATGCCTGACAATGCAATGCGAAGATGGAAAACAATTCTCCCGTGCAATACACGAATTATTCTATTAAGAGTTAAACCGAAATCTAAACGTGATTTCAAGTTTCATGTGAACTTTGCATTTAATATTTTTTGCGTGTTAAATATCCCAGCGTTCATCATTTATATATTACGGCAACAAATTTCTTTATAATCGATATTACAGATATGTCGTATAGGTGTTAGAGATATGTAATGCAAATGATATTGAATAAGGTATTGAGCTGGTGACATTGTTTTGCTACTGAGGTATTATGGCAATGTTACCGTTTTTTTTTTTTTTCGTTTTTTTTTGTCCATCAGATATGTATTATAAGTGACCTCAGGAGAAAAAATGTTTTGAAAAATGTATTGAAATGAACATTGAACTGCGATTGTTTCTTGCACTATATATTTTTGTTGTATGGCGTTCATGACACATTGAAAATGCTTTTTCGAGGTATGGATATTAAAGAAATTATGCTGGGAAGTAGCCGAAAGTACATTGCTGACGTCCTCTCTGTGTTTTATCGAATTAAATATTAAGGCGCACACGTATTTTAGTTTGCTTACTTATGGCAATATGTAGCTCTTACATGGTATACGAGGGATATTTTTTATTTTAACGAGTCTAGGGAGGGAAATGTTTCGTTTTTGGATTATCTTTGGTTATTTGATGGCGATCCCCACTGCTAGATTATGTGAGATGATATTCGTTTCTAAAATATTTCGTAATTAGCGTCACCCAGGTACGAGAAATGGTGAGAAAGGAAGCTTAAAGAGAGGGAACTTTGTTGCGAATATCGAGAAGTGTCTCTTCCGTCGAAGTCAGACAACAGTTAAATCAGCGATGTTATTGTCAGACGTCAACAACGAATTATTATGATTGTTTTCAATCAGGATACAGTTAATGAAATCTGTTGAAGTGAAGTGTATGTAGAGTGGATATTTTTCACGTTTTCTTCTAGGGAATAGAAGAGATTACTTAAGGTTTGAAAAATGAGCCGTCTTTTAGTCATGTAGGTAGGAAGCAGAAATTTTAATGATATCGAATACGTCGCTTGTGAAGTAGCCATATTGGTCTTTACTTATAAACATATTGAAACTAACACTTCTAACTTTAAACTCGAAATGAGAGACCAAGACTATCGTATGTATTGAAGATAAAATTGAGGGGAAATCCCGGAACTCAATGTTGCCATTTTATTCCGAATGAAGTAAGTTTTGTACAACTTTTCCATAAAGTAGAGAATAAAATATAGAAATCTTTTTGTGTAGTTATGTTAGTTTAGTTTTTATTTTGGGGATTTTCAGTGCACAAAATGTGTATCTATAGTACATTTTCAGAGTTAAAACGAGTTCGAAAAATATGACCATAAAAGCGACATCTTTCTTATAAATGTAAATTCTAGGAATTTTGTCTTGAATATTCGAGCCCCGGATAAGGCATGGCTGTTTGTGTCGTTTTTCTGCTGAGGTCCTGCCATCCTCTCAGACCTTTTACTCTGGCATATAAACTGACAGGCTCCTATCAGATCTCTGTGGCAAGCAGCTGCTTGAGGGGGTATTTTTTTTTTTATATTTATTTATATTTTTTCAGAATTCAATTCAAATAGAGATTTTTAAACAGTGCTACATCAAAATAAATCGTGTAATACGAGAATTGGATTTTTTTCCTAAACTGTGTTAAATCAAAATTGTGTAAAAGAATTGCGTGTCAAAACAGAATTGGGTGTGCAACGAGATTTGGATTTACGAGAATTGGATTTTTTTCCTAAACTGTGTTAAATCAAAATCGTGTAAAAGAATTGCGTGTCAAAACAGAATTGGGTGTGCAACGAAATAACATAATTGATTGAGATTCCAATTTGTCACTCATTAACCTAAACTGATTGCATTGTTGGTGCCGTAACTAAGCACGAGCTTGTGACGCCATAGTAGAAAGGGACCTCAGCATAAAAGCAACACACATCAATGCCTTACCCGAGGTTCGAATCCCTTAGATCAGTTAGATCGAACCCCTTTGATCAGTAGCCATGCGTGCAAACCACTCGGCCACAGAACGCCAGTAACCAAAAAATTAAAATATAAACTAGAAAGGTTATTTGTTACGGAAATCTGAAAACAACACCAACAATTTAAAGAATAATAATTAACTTGATTTATAGCGCGCTTGGCTACTGATCAAAGTGACCTGGGTTCGAGCCCCTTTTAAAGCATGGACATTTGCGATCTTTTTCTGCTGAGGTCCCACCATCCTCTCACACATACTGTGTCGTATAAACTGACTCCTGTCCGACCTCTGTGGCAAGCAACTGCTTGAGGGAATATTCATATTTTTTCCCAGTGCCCCACTGCTTCTTATCGTTATTTCTATCGCGAATTCCGCATTTATGTGCGTTGGCCACCAGAAAATTGCTAGTTTGTTCTTAGGCGTGAAGAACGCGTTTTCATGTGGTGGCCAAGATCAATTTTGTGGTTTGTTGTAAGGTGCATATTGCACGTTTCCTTGTGGTGGCGTAGAGCAACTTGGTAGTTTGCGGTTAGGCTTGTAGTACGCATTTCCGTGTGGTGGCGAAGAGCAACTTGGTAGTTTACTGTTAGGCTTGTAATAGGTATTTCCCTGTGGTGGCGTAGGGCAACTTGGTAGTTTGTGGTTAGGCTACGCGTTTCCATATGGTGACCAAGAGTAACTTAGTAGTTTACTGTTAGGCTTGTAATATGTGTTTCCGTGTTATGGCGTAGAACAACTTGGTAGTTTACTAATAGGCTTGAAATACGCTTTTACATGTGGTGACGAAAAGCAACTTTGTACTTTGCTGTTAGGCTTGTAATACGTGTTTCCGAGTTGGTGGCATAGAGCAACTTGGTAGTTTGCGGTTAGGCTTGTAATATACGTGTGGTAGCGTAGAACAACTTAGTATTTTACTGTTAGGCTTGAAATACGCGTTTCCATGTGGTGGCGTAGACAAACTTGGTAGTTTACTGTTAGGCTTGAAATACACATTTCCCTGTGGTGGCCAAGAGCAACTTTGTAGTTTGCGATTAGGCTTGTAGTATACGTTACTGTTTGGTGGCGTAGAAAAACTTTGTAGTTTACTGTTAGGCTTGAAATACGCTTTTACATGTGGTGACGAAAAGCAACTTTGTATTTTGCTGTTAGGCTTGTAATACGTGTTTCCGTGTTGGTGGCATAGAGCAACTTGGTAGTTTGCGGTTAGGCTTGTAACATACGTGTGGTAGCGTACAACAACTTGGTATTTTACTGTTAGGCTTGAAATACGCGTTTCCATGTGGTGGCGTAGAGAAACTTGGTAGTTTACTGTTAGGCTTGAAATACACAATTCCCTATGGTGGCCAAGAGCAACTTTGTAGTTTACTGTTAGGCTTGAAATACGCTTTACATGTGGTGACGAAAAGCAACTTTGTACTTTGCTGTTAGGCTTGTAGTATACGTTACCGTACGGTGGCGTAGAAAAATTTGGTATTTTACTGTTAGGCTTGAAATACGCGTTTCCATGTGGTGGCGTAGAAAAACTTGGTATTTTACTGTTAGGCTTGAAATACGCGTTTCCATGTGGTGGAGTAGAGAAACTTGGTAGTTTCTTCTTATGGTTTAAATCAGGACTGAATCAAGACGAAACAACAGCCTAAGTACAATCGAACAATGGTTCCTCCCTCGAACCTTGCATTGCTTAATTGAATACGTTTCATCTTGGCGTCTGGAAATACAGAAGCCAAATTTTGAAAAGCCACAAAAAAGAATAAGTATTATATATATATTTATAATGATTAGAAAAACAATGAAATTTATTCAGAAAAACGTTGCAAAAAGAGTCAAACGTATGGAACTCTATGGGTGTGACTGTCACCTTCAAACTTTTAAAATATAGTCACTCACCATACGATAGGAAAAGTTCTTTTTTTTTATTTCAGATTAAAGTCGAAAACTGCAGATAATGACAATTAAAAAAGAAACGACTAAAGTCGAGTGTGTCCGTGAAAGAATTGAGAGTTAAGGGCATTATTGCTAGGGGATAAAACTGCGATGCCCCCCTTCCCTTGGTGCCCTAAGCAGGTGCTTATATTGCTTAAGGGTTAATCCAGCAGTGGTTGTAAACAATTAAGTTCCGTGTGAACAAGATTTTCCTGATGTTTTTCGGGTGGCCGAGTGCTTGGTTACACTTGAAGCGGATAAGGATTACAGCCCGTGTCGATATTTGCATACTAAGGTTTCGTTTTATCTCACACAACTAGGTTTATTATACTCCTATTGTTTTGCGGTAAACAATGCGGAGGTAACTGCAATTCCACGAACTCTGTTCACGTCGTCATCGTATTCGCACGGTAAATGCAATAACCGAAACGTGACGGTGCTTGACGACAGTTTATTTACTATCACTTAACTGGGCGGGGGTGGCTCAGTCTGCAGTGCGCCAGGCTCGTAATCTGCAGGTCTCAGATTCGAGTCCCAGCTGGGTCAGCGTTGAGATTTATCTCCGCAAAATTCCCCGCCCTGCTCACGGTCAGTAGGGGACATCGATGGGCTTGGAAATACCGCCGTCCGTCGGATTGGACGTTAAGCCGTGGCTCCGTGTGCGGGAGAGCCATATCCTTTGCACGTTAAAGAACACACTGGGTGGCCTTGACGGGAGGCTACCATCTGTCTCCCAACAGCTGTTCCAGTGGGTCCCCTCCCCCAACCTTCTCTGAGCCTTCGGGGTCCATGTGACCTGGCTATTTAGCCCATGGTGTGCAAGAAAGTGCCGCTCAGAGGTAAAACAACCCAACCTATCACTTAACTTTTGATTCCCTTCCAATAATAGAGTAATGACGTCGACAATGAGGTTTTGGAATGCAATGTTTCCTCATTCGCAGGAAGTAAGACTCCAACAGTGTTTCCTATTCGCAACAGTGGTGTCATTGTTTACTCTTCCCACATGAATTTATTTTCTCTATTTTGTGTGCGTATGAACTTTGTCGAATAGAAATCAAACTCGTTACTTTTAATGTATGATCTCTTGTAAATGTCTTTCCTGGTAACGGTGAAAATTACATTTTCATGATGTTAAATATTACATTGCAGAACGCACGCTTCCTATGTAATTATTTACTTTTAATGATGGGGTAAGAAAACTTAAAGAGCTTCAGCTACGACACTGATTCCTAGTTCATCCCTAACATATCGGCATGCAGATCAAAATATCTCGGTTCCATGGTACTAAATTCCATCTTTCATTACGTTTTACGATGTGAACGCCATGAACACGTAAAGAAAAAGCTATTACTTTCTGGTCTTCATACCAGAAACATGTCATTTTCGCGATGTATCTGCTACCACACTGTCACCATATAGTGGAAACAGGTTTCATTGGTATGTTTTATCGGATAAAACGATACTTATTCCCGGTGTTCCATTTGCATTTTCCCCCAACTCAATCCTTACCTATTACAAAAAAACAATATAAATCGCTTGCAATATTCCGTCTTGGAACTTTTCCCACCGTTTGGAGGCGCAATCTGAGTCATCGACACTTATCCTAATATTTCGAACCGTTCCAGCGTTACAATCCCCTCCCCCTCTCCTCTGGCAGTATGCGACACCGATGACCTTGATGATTGACCGTGCCACCGAGCGAAAGAACGTTCAGATTAAGCACGCGCTGGGATGGACTTACTGGACTCTCCCATCTGTCTAAGTTTTCCTGTGCTGACACTTATCGACATATGAGGTCTTAGCTGTCGTGAGTCGTCGTGATTTATCAGTTCGAGTCCCAGCTGGGTCAGCGTTGAGATTTATCTCCGCAAAATTCCCCGCCCTGCCCACGGTCAGTAGGGGACACCGATGGGCTTGGAAAGATCGCCGTCCGTCGGATGGGACGTTGAGCCGTGGCTCCATGTGCGGGAGAACCATACCCTGTGCACGTTGAAGAACATGCTGGATGGCCTTGACGGGAGGCTACCATCTGTCTCCCAACAGCTGTTCCAGTGGGTCCCCTCCCCCAAACTTCTCTGAGCCTTCGGGGTCCTTGTAGCCCGTCCATTTTGCCCATGGTGTGCAAAAAAGTGCCGCTCAGAGGTAAAACAATCCAATCCAATGTGCGTAAGTTTCTTATGTAAGCATTTTTTGAATAAAATATAGTTATAAAATAATATTTCTCAGATTATTTATATATAATCTATATTATATATATCAATGCCGGATCTAAGGAATGGAGAGGATATGGAGTCCATGGACTCCCCCCTCCCAACCCTTCAAAATGTTAGTAATGATATACTAAGGACTGCCCAATTATTCGAAAAACGTAGCTTTCCGCATAGTCTCCTATAATATAAAATTTCGCTAGATGGCGCAAAAACACATGGAAAAAAAATTCTCCTGAGTCGTTTTTATGTTAAAGTGGGGTGGAAAAACTTTAAATGACATGAATGTGAAGAACCATGGGAAGGAAAATATGTCAGCATTTCTATTTGCAACTTATATCCTGTTAAAATGTTTAATTGGAAAGTGATTTTTAGGAGCAAAAAATAGTACAGATTCAGGTTTAGAATTCATAATACGTTTGGTGCTTTCGCTTCTGTCTACCGTAATGAAAAATTAAAATACTACGTTTCTATAAATTTCTCCTTTTACGAATCTTCCAAAAGCTATAAATGCGACCTCTACCGGCGGAAAGTTTTGAAAATTCCAAACAAATATTGCAAACTATGTAGTTATGGTGAAAATTTGAAATGTTAGTGGTAGAATGTAAAGGTTCACGAGGTGTTCTTTGTGAACAATGATTTGACCTCTTAGACCCGAGGGGAGAAGAAATACAACTTTTTGAATTCATTTTTTTCCCATTCATTCATTATTTTGGTCATTTTGCTCAAACGACTGACAGACAGATGTCGCAAAGTAGTCTGTTGCATTATCATCTTGAAATGTTTCGTCTCTATCAGAGAAAAATTGGATATGCTGTTTACATATGCTGCAGTAATTTGTCGATGCTTGAGACATAATAATACAACTAATCCGTGCCATGTGATTCCCTTCAACATCATACAGTGGATGTGACACATGAGGAGTTCATTGTGTCACATGTTCGCCACCACACCTTACCTCTGCTATCAGTAGAAAATATTATATTTTATATTTCATATGAGTAGATGACACTTTTTCCCCAAGTCTTCAGATTTTCAGCCAACACTAAAGGTCTCCGAACATCGACTTCAGAATCTTCTATCGACTGCAGAGTTCCCTGTGGATTGTCCGAATATATGAGTCTTATTTTGAAAGCAGTCGTGATTTCTTACACAGTTGTACACAGCCTCTACCTTTTCTCTCATACAGTATCGGAAGAAAGGATTAGTTCACACGGTAACGAGCATGAATCGTAATCTGTAGTTCCAACGTTCGAATCCCAGCTGTTCCAACATTCATTTATCACGGCTAATTCCAACCATTCCCTCGGTGAGAAGAGAACACTTATGGGATTGGAAATGCTGTCGTCGGTGAGATTGAAAGCCGAGGTTGGTAGACAATAAATACGGTAGATGGAGCGCCGAAATTGGGTAGACGATAATAATGATTAAGCCGAGGCTTGGTAGATAATAAATACGGTAGAAAGCGCGCCGAAACTTGGTAGACGATAATGATGATTAAGCCGAGACTTGGTAGACGATAATAATGATTAAGCCGAGGCTTGGTAGATAATAAATACGGTAGAAGGCGCGCCGAAACTTGGTAGACGATAATAATTACGCCGAAACTTGGTAGACGATAATGATTACGCCGAGGCTTGGTAGACAATAAATGCGGTAGATGGCGCGCCGAGACTTGGTAGACGATAATGATAATTAAGCCGAGACTTGGTAGACGTTAAATAACCCTTGGATGGTCGTGATATGCGCTACAATCTGTCTGCTGCTGACCCGTGGGTTCCATTTCTCCAACTTTCTCTGGGCCCTTTCGGTCCTTGTATTCTTGTCATTTAGCCCATTGTGTACAAGAAATGTCACTCAAAGGTGAAACACCCATTTCTTATAGTATCGTAAGTATGACACAATTACTCCAGCCAGTCCTCGGGACTCATTCCTATTCAGGAGGTTCAAACTGTTTTTGATAAGTGTCTGTAGATTTTCAGTCGTTCCATCAAAATTAATGAGTCTTCTTTGAACGCTTTTTTAAACTTCCTGTTACATGTTAAAACAAAAGCTGCATGCAAGATCATTTCTAGATATAACAGCTGAGCTACTTGCGATAAAATTTATGTTTACAGGACATTTTCTGATCTTCAATAAAATTGAAAATTACACTACTTCCATTTCTATATCATGATGCCTACTGTATTATGTATTGCTTCAGTAATGATCTGAAATGTGCAAATTTATAATATTGCTTATATCCAATGAGTTATCTCTACAAATTTACTTAAATATTCTGTTTAATTTAGGTCACCTCGTATATAAAGATTAAGATGCATGGTTTAGAAAAGATAGAAATCTTTATTTCATTCTGAAAGCAGTCGGTGTAATAATGAAGACATTAATTCAACGTAGCCTTAAATCATCATTTTTTATCTTATCCTATTTGCTACATGAAAGTAACTAAAGGAGGTCGAAAACAGCTACCACTATAAATTTTAGTACCATTTAGTGTAGTTTTGTGTAGTCGTTTAATCACACAATCTTTCATGTAAAAAAATGAATTACCGTTCAGTGACTTCCTACATAAGTCGCTAAAAATAGCAATAATAGTGTTAATTTTAGAACAGGTCGTTTATAATATATATAACGTATCAGAAGGATTTTACACTTCACCCCACACGCTGTACATAGTAGGACCGCCTCTTCATTTTACTAACGTATTTTCTGTAGGAATCTTTATTTTTGTACGAGTGTCAACATACCATGTGAGGATTAACTGTAACTAGTATTTGATTACAAGGGATATTACATTTAAAAAAAATGATTTTTAAAATCGGAAAACGTTGAAAAGAATATTCGCAAAAAAAATATTGCATTTTAATGTCGTAGTGTACTAAGTCGATGGCTTGTTTAATAATAACGTTAATAGTATGTTTTGTGATATCACATTATAACATCCATCTCACCGTCATATCGCTTCGGAATTTAGAGATGAGTCCCTACAGAGTACAGTCGCTCAAAAAACGATTTTTTAGAAATTAGTGATCTGGAAACTTTCGTGTACGAACACGAAGGTTGCCAGATCTCTAATTTCTAAACAAATCGTTGCCAGATTTTTTCTGAATTCTGAAATCAACCATAATGTTTAGATATTTTTGAGTGACTGTACAGGGATATTACATTAAAAAAATGATTTTTGAAATCTTAGTGTACATGTACATTAAGCGGTTCCATCATTAGGTGCAGTTCGATGTTATGTCAACAGTAGGTCAGTTGCAGAATTCAGTAACTTCCTTAAATAAAAGTTTTATAAAAAAATTCTTCCTAATTTAAAAATCTCTGTCAAATCTAATTATATCAAAACATCTTTTTCAAACGCAACAAATTTTTAGAAAGATGCGTTTAGTGTTTAAGTGTTGTGAAAGCTGAAACATTTAGCAAATTAGATTGTTCTGCAAAACGTTTTATCAACGCGAATAATATATTAAAATTCTAGTTCATTGAGATAACGGTTGGGTTGGGTTGTTTTACCTCTGTGCGGCACTTTTTTGCACACCATGGGCTAAATGGCCAGGTCACATGGACCCCGAAGGCTCAGAGAAGGTTGGGGGAAGGGACCCACTGGAACAGCTGTTGGGAGACAGATGGTAGCCTCCCGTCAAGGCCATGCAGCGTGTTCTTTAACGTGCACAGGGTATGGCTCTTCCGCACAAGGGGCCACGGCTTAACGTCTCATCCGACGGACGGCGGCCTTTCCAATCGGTGTCCCCTACTGACCGTGGGCAGGGCGGGGAATTTTGCGGAGACAAATCTCAACGCTGACCCAGCTGGGACTCGAACCTGGGAACTACAGATTACGAGCCTGGCGTGCTACCGACTGAGCCATCCCAGCCCCCATAACAACAATAGAGTTTGCCACCTAGCGAGGGAGAGCAGCGAATTCCTTTGCGTTATTTTACACTTCCGAGAAAGCTTTACTTTTGCTTACACCACGTGACTAATTTTACATACACTTTGACTGAAAATTGTTCATTTCCAACATCATTTTAATTTCTTTTCATTTCGAGATACAAGAGTTAGTAGTTAGTGCGTTTATTTGGAAAAAAAAGCTGCGTTTATTTGGAAAAGTTTAGGTCTGTTAAACCCTCTATTCCCATATGAAATGAAACAATAGATTTTTTTGAGCAGCATAAATTTTAAAATAATTAGGGGTAAAATAAGTTTTAGGCAAGGAAAAGATTTAGGAGAGGAGAAAAGAAGGGAAGTTGTCCCGATTGGAACTTCCGGGATGCCGTCCTTGGGGAACAAGAAAAATGCCTGTCTTTGGGATAAATAAAATTAAATAATATAAATACCCCCTGAAGCAGCTGCTTGCCACAGAGGTCTGACAGGAGCCTGTCCGTTTATATCCCAGAGTAGAAGGTCTGAGAGGCTGGCAGGCACTCAGCAGAAAAACGACACACACATCTATGCCTTACCCGGGACTCGAACCCAGGTCCCTTAGATTAGTAGTCAAGCGTGCTAACCACTCGGCCACGGGACGGCTAAAATAAATACCCCCTCAAGCAGCTGCTTGCCACAGAGGTCTGACAGGAGCCTGTCAGTTTATATGCCAGAGTAGGAGGTCTGAGAGGCTGGCAGGACCTCAGCAGAAAAACGACACATACATCCATGCCTTACCCAGGGCTCGAACCCAGGTCCCTTAGATCAGTAGCCAAGCGTGCTAAGCACTCGGACACGGGACGGCTAAAATAAATATCCCCTCAAGCAGCTGCTTGCCACAGAGGTCTGACAGGAGCCTGTCAGTTTATATGCCAGAGTAGAAGGTCTGAGAGGCTGACAGGACCTCAGCAGAAAAACGACACACACATCCATGCCTTACCCGGGGCTCGAACCCAGGTCCCTTAGATCAGTAGCCAAGCGTGCTAACCACTCGGCCACGGGACGGCTAAAATAAATACCCCCTCAAGCAGCTGCTTGTTACAGAGGTCTGACAGGAGCTTGTCAGTTTATATGCCAGAGTAGATGGTCTGTGAGGATGGCAGGACCTCAGCAGAATAACGACACAAACAGCCACGCCTTACCTGGGGCTCGAACCCAGGTCCCTTAGATCAGTAGCCAAGCGTGCTAACCACTCGGCCACGGGACGGCTCGCCTTTCGGATAGCCAGCTTGAAATTCTCCTTCCACATATCAGCCTACATTGCTTAGTTGTAATTAAAATTCTTAACAATTTAATATTTATATTTTAAATCTATTTCATAATTTGTTTTCCTTTAGTATGATCTATTTAGCGCTGAGATCAGAATTTTTTTTTTAATTTTGAAAATCAAATGTTAATTTTTTTTTTCTTTTATTGTGTTTCCTTGATGTTCAGCCAATTCAGAGCTGCACCTCCCAAGCAGCATCCCAGCCGCATGGCCCCTCTGCCAATTCAGAGCTGCACCTCCCAAGCAGCATCCCAGCCGCATGGCCTCTCTGCCAATTCAGAGTTGCACCTCCCAAGCAGCATCCCAGCCGCATGGCCTCTCTGTTGCTTTGCTAAAGGTAATGCGGATTCACATTTCGGGATGACCAAGGAAATGACCCTCCATTGGGTTCCACGTGTTGTTTGGCCTCTGTCCCGTTGTATCCTGTCCCACCTTAAATCCCAACCCATTCCACAGCCTATGCTGCTCTGGTATCTAACTGATGCAGTGGGTGCAGAGGATTCGTCTCTTGGATCAGGCTTGGGAGAACTGTGACTGATATCTGAGAAATGGCAAAAGTGGTCTGGGTTGGAATCCTTTTCTACGTATATAAATAATACATAATATACGACGTAAAGTCCGATTATCCCGATTTCAATTGTAGGTAGGCTAGGTGTCCCCGAAGCAGTCCTGACTTAAAAGTGCCGTGAAGGTGAGCGGGCCATGGTGGCCCGGCTCTATGGAGAGGACGAAGTTGGGGGTCGTGCCGAGAGGATTGGAGTCCCTCGAGGTGTGGCCTTCTGATGGAAGTACCTTGGGCCTCTGCTGCAGAGGACCCTAAAAGTTAGGACTTCCTTTATTTTTCTGGCTCAAAATTCAAAAGACTAAGATCTTTTTATTTATACATTGGCAAGTTTCTGGACTAAATTCAGTGAGTGATGGGCATATGTTAGGCTGCACTCAAAATTTAAAAGATCCCACTCTCACTGCACCTCAATGATTATATCTTCGAGCAGGCATATATAACAAGCAGTGCTACTCTCTTCACACACAGGTCTTCTCTCGCTGTAGGCAGGACAATGCAAGGCAAGCTTAATTGACAGGAGCTTTCTAGTTCATAGTGGTTTCAGTGACATCTCCCTTATGGTGATATACAGCCTTGAGTTGTGGTGCACCGGTAATGTCGCGTATTCATTACGTTGTAGGTAGGAAATTAGAAACCCCACTAATTTTGACTACTCATCATGCAATTGTCCGTCAACCAAATACTTTATTCTCTTCAGCACAATCATGCAAAGAGCAGCTGATGAAAGGGACCTCGGTTCAAACCCCGGGTAAGGTGTAGGGATGTCTGCATTGTCTTTCTGCTGAGGTCTCGAATTCCTCACAGATCTCATCTATTATACTGACAGGCTCCTGACAGACCTCTGTGGCAAGTAGTTGCTTGAGGGATTATTTCTTTATTAATACCTTATTCATACTTCTCTGACCAATAAACATTTCTTTATTTATAAATACCTTTTAATGTTACATTAATTATAATAATAATTATAATTTATTAAAATAATTATTATATTATTAATTATTATATTAAGGTGTCCTATGTTAGGTAGGAACCTGATTTTTTCACCCAATACAGGTTCAGACAGGGGGATCCAACGTGTGAGAAATTTGACACCATTAGTAAAGTGTTTAGGGAATGGAAGGGGACGAAGATTTCTCCAAATGGAAATAAAATCGAAGCAACGGGCTATGAGAGCTCACATGGACAACGCTTCTCAAGAACAGCGCTCAATTTTTCTATTCGCTAATACACCAGAGTAAAAGAAATTATGCTTTATAGTGTATATGCAATACTCTATTATTAGGAATATCATTTTTAATCACTTACCGCAATAAAGTATGCATATTAATTATGTACATTAGAAAAAAGTACTTCTTTCTCTCATAAGCTGTGGAATTGTTTGCTGTGAACGAGTGTTACATCTGCGAGCCTAGAACTCACGTGGATGTGGCCTCTTTTCATTGGTTGATTCTCGTCTCCGATCTTCAGATTTTGCCTCTGCATTCTTTATCTGAAACGGAGTATAGTTGAATGATGATATTCAATTTTTTGCGTTTTTGAGTTTCGTACGACCTTTTACTGGAAAGTAACCCCCATTCTTTTATTTTCGACATCATTTCTTCAAAACTTTCTAATTTTCATCTTTTCTTCTCTCTCACTCTTAATGAACTCTTACTTTTAGTGAAATCCTGGCTCGTGTTCATTTTGACAGACTTCAGACCACACATGAAATGACAAAAGAACTGCAACAATGATGCGAACTCACATAATTTCTTAGACCAGTGGTTCTCAACCTTTCATGCTTCAAGTACCCCCTGGAAATATGCATATAACTGGAGCATCCCTTGTATAGATAGATAAAATTATAGTTATAGTATAACAATGGAAATGGGGCGGGGGTGGCTCAGTCGGTAGCGCGCCAGGCTCGTAATCTGTAGTTCCCAGGTTCGAGTCCCAGCTTGGTCAGCGTTGACATTTATCTCCGCAAGATTCCCCGCCCTGCCCACGGTCAGTAGGGGACACCGATGGGCTTGAAAAGGCCGCCGTCCGTCGGATGTGACGTTAAGCCGTGGTTCCGTGTGCGGGAGAGCCATACCCTGTGCACGTTAAAGAACACGTTGGATGGCCTTGACGGGAGACTACCATCTGTCTCCCAACAGCTGTTCCAGTGGGTCCCCTCCCCCAACCTTCTCTGAGCCTTCGGAATCCATGTGACCTGGCCATTTAGCCCATTGTGTGCAAAAAAGTGCCGCTCAGAGGTAAAACAACCCAACTCATAACAATGGAAATAAAATAAAACATATATACATACACACACACATTAAATTTTGTATTGATAAATTTCATATATCGATAGACACAAAAAATGACATTTTTGCAACAGCAGTGTTGCCAACTTAGTGACTTTATTACTAGATCTAGCGTCTTTTGATCTCTCACGGAGTACCCCAAAAAATTTTACCGCGTACCCCACGTTGAGAACCCCTATCTTAACGACTGTGCAAACGCTTTGAACGAACATAGCGCGTAACTCTTGTCGTAATTATTAGTGTCAATTATTCTAACGACGTGTGGGTTTGACATAGCTGAGGACACTTGTTTACCTAACAAGTAACATAGCAGATGACCAGAGTGGTGCTCAAGGTCATCAGGTCACCTGGCCATCTGCAGCTAGGGCTGCTGTCTACAGCGCAGCTGTCTCTAGATCAGAGGTTCCCAAACTTATTTGTCCTACCGCCCACTTTTCACAAAAAAATAACTCAGCGCCCCCTGGAAATCTACCTTCTTTAAGGGAACAACCAAAAAGATGCAGTGACAAATTTGCGTTCTTTTATGTATCTATCTTTCTACCTACGTCCTACAACATGGTAAAGAAAGATGTTGTTGTAAATAAGACACCTTGAAGATTGAAATTATAAAATTATTTATTAAAATCAACCATAGTAACATTCGCATTACACACAGAAAATTAAGATGATGAAGGATAATTTTAGGTGTTTATTTGCGAAACAAAGTAATCACTACGACTTTTACTCTATGTTACACAACAGATGAAACATGTACGAAAGGTTTTTCAAAATTTTCTTATCTTCCCATCTTTCTTTATGCTTCTACCAACCCTCAATTGCACCCGTGGCTACTACCGAACCCCTGGATCGTTCCACTGCCACCAGGGGGCGGTATCGCCCAATTTGGGAAACATTGGTCTAGAACACTGAGATATTTCTTATGTTACTAATACCATGGACAAACAGCACTGATCGGTTATAATAATAATAAAGTTGAGACTCTATGTGCTCTCTTTACAGAGATTTGAAACGGGGTAAATATTATTAAGTCCTCCCTCAAACGAAGTTTATTCGCAAGCTGTAAGTTAACATATAACTCGTTATTCTGAGTATATGGTATAACGGTACAAAGGTTTCTATATTTCATTTTTTTTGGCGGGGGGAGTAGGGCGAAACGTTTTACACCCTATGACACTCTGAGCAGTTTAAAAATTTATTTGGTGAACAGTCGCTCAAAAAAATATCCCAACACTACATTTAATTACAGAATTCAGAAAAATATCTGGAAAGGTTTTTTTAGAAATTAGTGCTCTGGCAACGATTTTTTTTTAAATTAATGCTCTGGCAACATTCGTGTACTGTAAACGAAGGTTGCCAGTTCACTAATTTCTAAAAAAAACGTTGCCAGATATTTTTTGTGAATTCTGAAATCAACCATAGTGTTCGGATATATATTTGAGCGACTGTACGTTTCGTTAATTGATAAATTTATTTTTGAATTTTATAGCTGATCATGTTTATCAAACGCTTTGTTACTCTGTGAATAAAAACACAATTTTAATAGGATATAAAATCCTAATCCATTTGAAATTAATTCACTCTTCTCTTGTA
Source organism: Ryuthela nishihirai (assembly GCA_038380435.1). Taxonomy (NCBI): domain Eukaryota; kingdom Metazoa; phylum Arthropoda; class Arachnida; order Araneae; family Heptathelidae; genus Ryuthela; species Ryuthela nishihirai. The sequence continues at coordinate 3,761,804 of JAWZYU010000041.1, forward strand.
ATATATTTATAAATTACAATCCGCCGTCCGTCGGATGGGACGTTAAGCCGTGCCCCAGTGTAAGGGAGCGCCATACCCTGTGCACGTTAAAGAACACGCTGGATGGCTTGACGGGAGGCTACCATCTGTCTCCCAACAGCTGTTCCTGTCGATAAAACATAAAACATGTCGATAAAACATAAAACAACCCAACCCATCTGAACATAACTTAAAGCAACGTAATGGGTTTCCACTCAAACATTTTCTTCTATAAAAAATTGAGAAACTTCTTTAAACACTAGAATTGAGATCATGGGATTCGTTTACAGATTCCTCTTATTGTAACATTAAGCAAAGTTTTTCCCCTAAGAAACCACATTCTCCTACCACTAAAAGGAGTAGAACGCTTCTGAAATGGACCGATAAATTCGGCACAATTTCCATTTAATCGGAAGAACAGGAACCTAAGGGTTTATTAACAAACTCTTATCAACAAAACCCCTTAGAGTAGTGGTTCTCAAACTTTTATGCTTCACGTACCCCCTGGAAATGTGTATGTAACTGGCGTACTCCTTGTATAAGTAGATAAAACTATACGTATAGTGTAACAATGGGAATAAAATAAAACATATATCAGTGGTTCTCAACCTTTTATGCTTCACGTACCAGCTGGAAATGTGTATGTAATTGGCTTACACCTTTTATAGATAGATAAAAATATAGGTATAGTACAACAATGGGAATAAAATAAAACATATATCAGTGGTTCTCAAACTTTTGTGCTTCACGTACCCCCTGGAAATGTGTATGTAATTGGCTTCACCTTTTATAGATAGATAAAACTATAGGTATAGTATAACAATGGAAATAAAATAAAACATATATCAGTGGTTCTTAACCTTTTGTGCTTCACGAAGTACCCCCTGGAAATGTGTATGTAACTGGTATACCCCTTACATATATAGATAAAACTACAGTTATAGTATAACAATGGGAATAAAATAAAACGTATATCAGTGGTTGTCAACCTTTTGTGCTTCACGTACCCCCTGGAAATGTGTATGTAATTGGCTTACACCTTTAATAAACAGATAAAACAATAGTTATAGTATAACGATGGGAATAAAATAAAACATATATCAGTGGTTCTCAAACTTTTATGCTTCACGTACCCGCTGGAAATGTGTATGTAATTGGCTTACACCATTTATAGATAGATAAAACAATATTTATAGTATAACGATGGGAATAATATAAAACATATATCAGTGGTTCTCAACCGTTTATGCTTCACGTACCCGCTGGAAATGTGTATGTAATTGGATAAAACCTTATATAGATAGATAAAACTACAGGTATAGTATAAAAATGGGAACAAAATAAAACGTATATCAGTAGTTCTCAACCTTCTATGCTTCACGTACCCGCTGGAAATGTGTATGTAATTGGCTTACACCTTTTATAGATAGATAAAACAATAGTTATAGTATAACGATGGGAAAAAATGAAACATATATCAGTGGTTCTCAACCTTTTACGTACCCGCTGGAAATGTGTATGTACTTGGCTTAAACATTTTATAGATAGATAAACTTATAGTTATAGTTTAACGATGGGAATAATATAAAACATATATCAATGGTTCTCAACATTTTATGCTTCACGTACCCCCTGGAAATGTGTATGTAACTTGCGTACTCCTTGTATAGATAGATAAAACAATAGTTATAGTATAACAATGGGAATAAAATAAAACATATATCTGTGGTTCTCAACTTTTTATGTTTCACGTACCCGCTGGAAATGTGTATGTAATTGGCTTACACCTTTTATAGATAGATAAAACTATAGGTATAGTATAACAATGGGAATAAAATAAAACATATATCAGTGGTTCTCAACCTTTTGTGCTTCACGTACCCCCTGGAAATGTGCATGTAACTGGCGTACTAATTGTATAGATAGAAAAAACACTAGTTATAGTATAACAATGGGACTAAAGTAAAACATATATCAGTGGTTACCAACGTTTTATGCTTCACATACCCGCTGGAAATGTGCATTTAATTGGTTTAAACTTTTTATAAATAGATAAAACTACAGGTATAGTACAACAATGGGAATAAAATAAAACATATATCAGTGGTTCTGAACCTTTTGTGCTTCACGTACTACCCCCTGGAAATGTCTATGTAATTGGCTTGCTTGCACCTTTTATAGATAGATAAAACTATAGGTATAGTACAACAATGGAAATAAAATAAAACATATATCAGTGGTTCTCAACCTTTTGTGCTTCACGTACCCCTTGGAAATGTGTATGTAATTGGGTTACACCTTTTATAAATAGATAAAACAATAGTTAATGTATAACGATGGGAATAAAATAAAACATATATCAGTGGTTCTCAACCGTTTATGCTTCACGTACCCGCTGGAAATGTGTATGTAATTGGTTAAAACCTTTTTATAGATAGATAAAACAATAGTTATAGTATAACAATGGGAATAAAATAAAACATGTATCAGTATTTCTCAACCTTTTAAGTTTCACGTACGACCTGGAAATGTGTATGTAATTGGCTTACACCTTTTATATTTAGATAAAACAATAGTTATAGTATTACTGTGGGAATAATATAAAACATATATCAGTGGTTCTCAACCGTTTATGCTTCACGTTCCCGCTGGAAATGTGTATGTAACTGGCGTACCCGTTGTATAGATAGATAAAACTATAGTTATAGTATAAAAATGGGAATAAAATAAAACATATATCAGTGGTTCTCAACCTTTTATGCTTCACGTACCCGCTGGAAATGTGTATGTAATTGGCTTACACCTTTTATATATAGATAAAACAATAGTTATAGTATAACTATGGGAATAATATAAAACATATATCAGTTGTTCTCAACCGTTTATGCTTCACGTCCCCGCTGGACATGTGTATGTAATTGGTTAAAACCTTTTATAGATAGATAAAACAATAGTTATAGTATAACAATGGGAATAAAATAAAACATATATCAGTATTTCTCAACCTTTTATGCTTCACGTACCCGCTGGAAATGTGTATGTAATTGCCTTACACCTTTTATAGATAGATAAAACAATAGTTATAGTATAACGATGGGAATAAAATAAAACATATATCAGTGGTTCTCAACCTTTTATGCTTCACGTACCCGCTGGAAATGTGTATGTAATTGGCTTACACCTTTTATAGATAGATAAAACTATAGATATAGTATAACAAAGGGAATGAAATAAAACCTATATCAGTGGTTCTCAAGCTTTTATGCTTCACGTACCACCTGGAAATGTGTATGTAATTGGCTTAAACCTTTTATAGATAGATAGAACTATTGGTATATTATAACAATGGGAATGAAATAAAACATATAACAGTGGTTCTCAATCTTTTATGCTTCACGTACCACTTGGAAATGTGTATGTAACTGGCGTACCCGTTGTATAGATAGATAAAACTATAGTTATAGTATAAAAATGGGAATAAAATAAAACATATATCAGTGGTTCTCAACCTTTTATGCTTCACATACCCGCTGGAAATGTGTATTTAATTGGTTTAAACTTTTTATAAATAGATAAAACTATAGGTATAGTACAACAATGGGAATAAAATAAAACATATATCAGTGGTTCTGAACCTTTTGTGCTTCACGTACTACCCCCTGGAAATGTCTATGTAATTGGCTTGCTTGCACCTTTTATAGATAGATAAAACTATAGGTATAGTACAACAATGGAAATAAAATAAAACATATATCAGTGGTTCTCAACCTTTTGTGCTTAACGTACCCCTTGGAAATGTGTATGTAATTGGGTTACACCTTTTATAAATTGATAAAACAATAGTTAATGTATAACGATGGGAATAAAATAAAACATATATCAGTGGTTCTCAACCTTTTATGGTTCACGTACCCGCTGGAAATGTGTATGTAATTGGCTTACACCTTTTATAGATAGATAAAACTATAGATATAGTATAGCAAAGGGAATGAAATATAACATATATCAGTGGTTCTCAAGCTTTTATGCTTCACGTACCACCTGGAAATGTGTATGTAACTGGCGTACTCCTTGTATAAGTAGATAAAACTATACGTATAGTGTAACAATGGGAATAAAATAAAACATATATCAGTGGTTCTCAACCTTTTATGCTTCACGTACCAGCTGGAAATGTGTATGTAATTGGCTTACACCTTTTATAGATAGATAAAAATATAGGTATAGTACAACAATGGGAATAAAATAAAACATATATCAGTGGTTCTCAAACTTTTGTGCTTCACGTACCCCCTGGAAATGTGTATGTCTCTTATAGACATTATTAAACATCTCTTATAGATAGATAAAACTATTGGTATAGTATAACAATGGGAATGAAATAAAGTGGTCATATCAGTGGTTCTCAATCTTTTGTGCTTCACCTACCACCTGGAAATGTGTATGTAATTTGCTGACACCTTTTATAGATAGATAAAACTATAGGTATAGTATAACAATGGGAATAAAATAAAACATACATCAGTGGTTCTCAACCTTTTATTTTTCACGAACCCGCTGGAAATATTTATGTAATTGGCCTGGAAATGTGTATGTAATTCGCTTACACCTTTTATAGATAGATAAAACTATAGTTGTAGTATAACAATGGGAATAAAGTGAAACATATATCAGTGGTTCTCAACCTTTTATGTTTCACGTACCCGCTGGAAATGTGTATGTAATTGGCTTAAACCTTTTATAGATAGATAAAACTATTGGTATAGTATAACAATGGGAATTAAATAAAACACATATCAGTGGTTCTCAACCTTTTGTGCTTCACGTACCACCTGGAAATGTGTATGTAATTGGTTTACACCTTTTATACATAGCTAAAACTATAGTTATAATATAACAATGGGAATAAAGTAAAACATATATCAGTGGTTCTCAACCTTTTATGTTTCACGTACCCGCTGGAAATGTGTAGGTATTTGGCTTAAACCTTTTATCGATGGATAAAGCTATTGGTATAGTATAACAATGGGAATGAAATAAAACATATATCAGTGGTTCTCAACCTTTTGTGCTACACGTACCCACTGGAAATGTGTATGTAACTGGCGTACTCCTTGTATAGATAGATAAAACTATAGTTATAGTATAACGATGGGAATAAAATATAAAATATATCAGTGGTTCTCAACCTTTTATGCTTCACGTACCCCCTGGAAATGTGTATGTAATTGGCGCAACCCCTGGTATAGATAGAATATACGAAGTTACCATTAGCAACAATCACCTGACCCTTTAGACTCGGGGGGTGGGGGAAGTGAATGCAACATTTTTCGTTTTAACAGAAAAGTGTATATTTTCAGAGATAAAAATTCTTTTTGTGTTGGATAGGTGTTCATGAAATATTGCAATCTGCATTTTGAAAATTTCCTGAATTCTATAATTGTGCTTTCTAACGGTGGAAAAAATCGAAAAACCCCAAAATTTAAAACGAATATTGCAAACGATATATTTATGGTAGAAATTTGAAATTTTTATCATGTAATATGACAGTCTTGAAAATTCCGTTGGCAACAATGGTTTGTCTCCTTCACGCAAGGAAGGTAAGAAACGGAACGGTGGTTTTTTTAAGAGATAATAGGAAATCTCTTTTTAGTCGGTACTAATGAAATATAATTCGCATTTTCAAAAAGGTAGTTTTAATTTATATCATTAGAGATCACTGAATATCGAAACTGCAAAACTTTTAACGAATGTTTCAAGTGATTTGTTTATGGCAGAAATTTCGGCGTGCATAGTTCTGTTATAGTGAAAATTCCACTGACAACAATGATCTGCCCACTATTTTCAGAGGAGCGAGTTTGGTTGGGTTGTTTTACCTCTGAGCGGCACTTTTTTGCACACCATGGTCTAAATGGCCAGGTCACAAGCACCACGAAGGCTCAGAGAATGTTGGGGGAGGAGACCCACTGTGGGACACAGATGGTAGACTCCCGTCAAGGCCATCCAGCGTGTTCTTTAACGTGCACAGGGTGTGGCTCTCCCACACACGGGGCCACGGCTTAACGTCCCATCCGACGGACGGCGGATTTTCCAAGCCCATCGGTGTCCCCTACTGACCGTGGGCAGAGCGGGGAATTTTGCGGAGATAAATCTCACGCTGACCCAGCTGGGACTCGAACTTGGGAACTACAGATTACGAGCCTGGCGCGCTACCGACTCAGCCACCCCCGCCCCCTTGAGGTTCGAGAATTACAGTATTCGAAAGCGTGAGCCCCGCCGCATTTTTTACAGCGAACTCTGCTGCTGAAGCCTATGGCAGAAAGTCCGAATCTGAAACATCTGAACCACAGAAGAGGTCGTGAGTAATGATTCTGAACTTTGAAATAAAAATCATCTATTATAATAAAATCGGGAAAAGGTGTGGCTGCAAACGTGGGAATGATATCTTGGTAGATGGTTGTTATTTTTTGGTCAGAGTTCATACTTTTTTCACTGTAGGTAATCCTGTGCACATCACTGACCCCATGAGATTTTCTCTGTTCATAAATTTCCACTTCTGAAGTTTTAATGGGAATTCCTCTTAGGAGTCCTTCAGGATGAAACACATGCTTTTTGGGAAGCGTAGGTTGATTCTGTGCCCCGTGATATGCGTGATATTCTTGCAAATGTTAGTGGTTCTTTGTGTCTTCAGTTCCATAAGAATATTTTTTCTTCCAGTTAACCTTAATTTAAATTTTTTGTCAAAAATTAAATTTTTTTCGTCCAGAAGTTTCGCTGTGCATAGGCTGCGAGATTTGCCTCACTACAGCTAATGATACATATTTTCGGTTCTTTAAGTATATGGTCTTCTTCTGAATCTGGGATCATGTGGTGGGTTCTGTACAAGTCCAATTATTATCATCTAAGACAGTGCTATTTTAGCCACTGCTGAGAGCTACTTTAATTTTGGGAAAGTCTTTTTTGCACACCGGTCTTGTTGGATGGGACTGCATGAAACTTGAGGGTTATCGTCTTCTATCAGAATGCTGTTTTTCGCTTAAATTCTGATATGCATTTGGATGGGCAGCAAAGAGAAAGTAAAAAATACGACCTGAGCAGAAGCACGCTTCTTCCTGGATCCAGAAAACCCTACATAACTCATCTAATCTAACTGTTAAGCTCTGAAAAGAGCTGTGGAACGTTTTCCTCAAAGTTAGGTTTAAAACTAAGCTAACCTGACTATGTGAGATAACAAACTGAAAGGAAATAAACGGTGATTTAACATCTTAAAACTCTTTATTTCAAATTAAAATGGGTAGCATTAGGCGTAGGATAATTGAAAAATTCTCAAATGCTAGAAGCCTGTTCAATAATTTTCTCAGTATAATTTTAAAATTATTTTCAAAATAAAAATCGCAGATACCTGTAAACGAATAAGAAATGTTCATGTTAATAGGGGATAAAGTTTAGCATTTCACACTAATCGAATTGTCAGGAAAAGCAAATGACAATCCATCAAAAATTTGAATTTTCCTAATTTTTCTTTAAATATAAATTTTACGCTATTATTGGAAATCTATTCATTTTATTAACCAAAATCTCTCCTTTCCATTTCACTCTGTAGACTTCGTGATTTGCACGAATGAAATTTCACACATTTAATTCAAGTTTTTTACGCAACAGCCGAGAAATATTTACAACTAGTTTGCTCTCTCAGTGGAAAGATCGGTTCATTTTCATAAAATAATTTTTACTTTTAATTTTTGACTTTATCCCAGTGCATTTTTTTCTCTTTAAAATATCGTCAATGAATTTTTAAATTAGCTTTTCCTCATTATCGAAAGTCATTTTCCCCTTAGGTCATCTATCAATAGTGCAGTAATGTTTGAACACGTTTCAAGAGATTTTATCTACTGTCCGTGGTAATATAAATATTTTATTCTAGGCTTAAGGGACCAGCACGCACACCCTTTCAGAGTACTAGTAAGGGTAAGAGAGTGTCTCAAAATATTTAACATATTTAGCAAATTTTAAAGACATGTAAAACGGAGGTGGATGTGTTTTACTACATTAATCCAATCTTATGCGCCTGACCCCGCTTTGCATTTTTCCGGTTCAATGACATTTCTTGCCCCCACTCCCTCCCCTTCGATGTTTTTTAGATCCGGGCCCGGAAACTGTTATTGTGACATCTTACAATGCATTCCGATGTTACTCTATGTGTAACACGACAGGATATATTAGATTCAATCCATTTTCCATCGGTAATATACGTCTTTTTCATGTGATTGCTTCGATTCTGACTTCTTATAATGCATCCTACGGATGCGTTCCGGATATTCAAATCTCGAATCAAATTATTACATTTTTCATTTGTAATGATTGTAATTCTTTCATTTGTACTTAACATATTTGAAAGAGCACTGGTAGTTAGAACAGTAGTAAAGAAAAACCTTTTGGGCCAATTGGCAATAAGTCACTGTATCGAGTCTAAACAGATGGAAAGGCCTTTCAGCAACATTAATATCAGCAAGAGGGAAAATACAAGCAGGAGTAGTAGGTTCGACTCTTTCGGGGCAAATGACCTTGAACTGTCTTTTGACCTTGAAGGTTATGCAACACTCAGATATAGCGACCACGCCCCTTTTGAAAAAAGTCCCGCTATTTTGTCGTTCGTCGGCCATTTTGGATTCTGACTCCCCCCCTCAAAGACCCCCTACCACCCAAATCCATCGTGAAGTAAACAACGATAAAGGTCTCAAATAATTTTAAGTCCGCACTTGGCAACTTGTTTTACTTCTAATAAATTATATTTTTATTTCTTGTAAATTAGGAATATATTTTTCTTTATTTCTTGTAAACCACACTGGAAATTAATTTTATGATTTCTTGTAAACCACATTAAGATTTTTTTTTATCCTTGTAAACCACATTCGAAATTAATTCTATTATTCCTTGTAAATCACAATGGGTTTTAATTTTATTATTTCTTGTAAACCACAACGGGAAATAATTTTATTTTTCCTCGTAAACCACAATGGAAATTAATTTTTATCTCTTGTATATTACGAATATATATAGTTTTTTTATTCCTTGAAAACCACATTCGAAATTAATTTTATTATTCCTTGTAAACCATATTGGGAATTTATTTTATTATTTCTTGTAAACCACATTGAAAATTAGTTTTTTATTCCTCGTAAATGACACTTAGAATCTGAAAAGTCCTGCGAACCACAAGTTTAAAAACCGTATTTAAAAAAAATCCTTATATATTTGTGGATAATTCATACGTTGAGGAGTCTACGCGTTTATCCACGGCATGGAGGATGACGTTGATGGGTTGGGTTGTTTTACCACTGAGCGGCACTTTTTTGCACACCATGCGCTAAATGACCAGGTCACATGGACCCCGAAGGCTCAGAGAAGGTTGGGGGAGGGGACCCACTGGAACAGCTGTTGGGAGACAGATGGTAGTCTCCCGTCAAGGCCATCCAGCGTGTTCTTTAACGTGCACAGGGTATGGCTCTCCCGCACACGGGGCAACGGCTTAACGTCCCATCCGACGGACGGTGGCCTTTTCAAGCCCATCGGTGTCCCCTACTGACCGTGGGCAGGGCGGGGAATTTTGCGGAGATAAATCTCAACGCTGACCCAGCTGGGACTCGAACCTGGGAACTACAGATTACGAGCGTGGCGCGCTACCGACTGAGCCACCCCCGCCCCTGACGTTGATGAGATCCCATTTATCAAAGGTCATTATGTTTACGAAAATGTGAGATAACAGTGATTCATAGAGACACGTCCCAATACGTTTAGCAATGACGCGAAGTGTGATTTTCGACTTTCATTCTTAAAGATGGTATACAACCCTAGAAGTTTTTTCCCTCTCTGAATACCTTAATAAAACGACTCATAATATTATAAAAAAAGGCTTTTTTCCTTCGATGCGCTGGAATAATTACGGTCTTAATTCATCCCATTGATTCTAATGATTATTTCTTTAACTGGCTAGTGTTTCGTAAATGTGTGGACATTGTTTTTTCTTCACTGTCTCTCGTTCACCTCTGTTTATCATACTTTACTGGGTTACATTCCTGGAGAAATAAATGTTTTATATTGGTAAACATTATTTTATACTACGGGTCGTACTTCAGAAATTTCAAAAAAAAATCCTAATAAATAGTGTAAACATTTTTTTCCACTAGTAAAACTATAAGCCGAACACATTTTAGGTTCCTGTTCAACACCAGAAGACTTTTCTTTGGAGTAAAAACGTTTACATAATCGTGTCATACACACTGAACCCGGGGGCGAGGGTGGCTCAGTCGGCAGCGCGCCAGGCTCGTAATCTGTAGTTCCCAGGTTCGAGTCCCAGCTGGGTCAGCGTTGAGACAAAACCCGCACATGAAGGTTTGTTTAGACTCTACATATAATGTTGTCTCTCCACATTCACATGAATGGATCACTTAGAAATTGCTTCAATATTTATTTCAAAAGTTTTGATCTATTCAACGTAACAGCATCTGTGTTACGAATATTTATTACTAATCGATCATTAAGTTTTTTCATTTACGATATATCAGAAAGCTACTCCTAACTTTGACACGTCTTCTAAGACATGCCCTACTAAACCCAAAGTCACTGCTGACCACTAAACTCAGTTAGAGCTAACACATAACGTTTTCCCTGCTGGACCATTAGCTCTAACCAATACGTCAAAGTTCATCGCTAAGCCTATGGGTTTGAATAAATGTACGCGTCATTCAGATGTAAAAACTCAATAATTTTTAAAAGCATGATTTACACTTAGAATGTGATTCGCATTTGCATAGGAATATCTGAACGAAAATAGTGTATTAGTCAAGCAGTTATTTGAAGAATTTATCCTATGCGATTTTCTCTGTATATCTCACTTGATTGAAATAGCTTTAGGATAAGAATGGTTAGATAAAACAGGACAATCGACAGGCGCACTTCGGAAATGGAGTGTTTGTTCTTGAGGGCTGGAGCTCTCCGGGACAAAGTCCATGACTCAATCGCATGCAGCTTAATCCCACGCTTAGGTTATTGAAAACATATAATTAACATTCTTCTAAAACGGAATTTTTACATTTTGACATTCTATGGAATATATATACATTTGAACTTCGGTTTCAATTGCAATACACTGATTTATTTCTAAATTTATTTTCACGTGTAAAATTCTAGCTGAAGTTTCGTGTAAACTGTAGCTGAGAAACACTATACAGAGCAGTTCTGAAACGTAAGGAAAAAACCTTTATTGAAAAAATATGCAGAGAAAATCATGAACCTCATACTTGTTAGCTATATACATACAAGTCATGATAGATACACGACAGTCAGGATTATTATTTCGTTCAAATTCAGCTTTGTGGAAAAGAAAAACCCTTGGAAATGAGAGGTTTAACTAATCAATAAAAACCATCACTAAGGGAAGGTATCAAAACGAATATCTGTGTGTGAATGAAATCGGTAAAAAAACTACGTCCGAAATGTAGTGTGTAAACTTTATGCTTCTAAATTACTGACTAATAGGTTTCTTTAAAATTTTAGTCTTTCTGCCTGCTTTATGTAGGAAATAAACAATCCTGAAAACTAAAATTCGAGACGTTTTTAGGACTGTTATGCACAAAAATGTTTTTTAAATGGAGTTGTATGTTAGGGAAAAATTTTAATCCATGACAAAATAAATTATTTTCGAATTGCACAAAACGTTTTCGTGTTAAAAAATATTTTCTGAGGTAAAAGTGAAACAATAAAAATAGAAATTGTTAGTAATTGGAAAAAAAATCCAGAAATGAAAAAAATTTGAATTTTTTTTCTAAAATTTTAAGTCCAAAAAGAGTTTAATGATCAAAAAATTAAAACACAAAATTAAAAAAGAGATACACTGTACAAATTTTTAAAAGACGAAAAAAAAGTATGAAAATTCTTTTAAATTAATAATTAAATGAAAAAAATAAAAAAAACTTAAAACTTTTCAAACGTACGTAAATTTTAAGAAGTATGAAATTGAAAAAAATTGTTATGTAGTACTTAGAAAAAATAATGGTAAAAAATTTAAATGATCTTAACCTGAAATTCGAACCTTAAAATGTGAAATATGAAAAAAAAAGTATAAAATTTTCAGGGGGAAAATAAAAACTTATAGATCAAGCAATAAACAATTTATAAGTAGTGAGTTAAAAAATTATTAAAAAAAAAAAGAATCTTAGAATGAGAAAATAAATAATATGAAAATGGAAAATATGATAAACTGAGATAAAAAATTTTTAGAATTTAAAACTACGCGAAATCAAAATTTTGAACAGAAAATCTTATACTTAGAAATTAAAAAAACAACAATTTTGAAATCCAAAATATTAATAGAGTTATAAGCGTAGTTAAGAGTTTTCAAACCTTAGCTAAGTGTAATATTAACAATGATGCAAAGTGGAAAAATGAAAAATAAAACTGAAATTTTTCTAAATTCTCTTATTAATAGAAAACCAATTTTCTAAAACTGAAATTGAACCTTTGAAATAAAAAGGAAAATGGAACATTTTTTTAAAAGGTATTATTTGAAAACAAAACTTGTAAGAAAATCAAAAAGTGAAAAAAAGTAATAACGCTATTAAAAATTGAAAAAGTATTACAAATATTTAATGCTAAAAACTTTTAACGAAAAAAAAAACCTCAAGTTGTGGGAAACTATTTAAAAAAAAATGCTTTCCTGAAATCTCACAAATAAAGTTTTCCGATGAGGGAATCTGAAAGACCGCGTTGTTCATGTTTCCCAATACTCGAGAAAAGTGTACACATCGTTTCGTTATTTTAGGGTGAATCTGTATAAAGCAGGACTGTCTTAGGTTATGTTTTGTAACAGATGTCTCATAACTAGGAAAACATATGCTTCCTGTCTAAGTCTTAGAATTGTAAGTATTTTTCCTGGGTGGGTTTACGAACTTAAAAGAAAAAAAATTCAAAAATTAGACTTTTGCCATTACTCAAAATGCGAAAGAAACGGAATAGAGAGAGAGATATAAGAACTTGAGTCTAAAACCGAATTCGTAGAGTATAAGGGATGTACTAGGCGCTTTATAATAGACTGATGTAAAAGGGATAGTAGTCGGAAACGGTACAGTAGCTCAAAAAAGTATCCGAACACTATGGCTATTTACAGAATTCAGAAAAAAATATCTAGCAATGATTTTTTTAGAAATTAGTGATCTGGCAACCTTCGTGTCACATGACACGAAGGTTGCCAGATCACTAATTTTTAAAAAAACTTTGCCAGAAATTTTTACTGATTTCTGTAATTAACCATAGCGTTCGGATACTTTTTTGAGCGACTGTACAAGCAGGTTGTTTCTCAAAATGGACGATCAGTCTTCATTTCAGAAACAACTGGATTTCCCATTTCAGGCTTCCTGTACTGTACACGAAGGTCGCCAGATCACTCATTTCTAAAAAAAATGGTTGACAGATTTTTTTTCTGAATTCTGCAATCAACCAATATGTTCGGATGTTTTTTGAGCGACTATACATTAGAGAGCATCTCTCTCCTATCAGCTATCAATTGGATCCGCTTCCCCAAACTTCTCTGAGAATTCGAAGTCATTGTGTGTAAAAAAAGTTCTGCTCAGTGGTAAAGTATGCCAACACAATGGAATACTAACGAAATGCATATTTAGGTGAATTATGTAGATGAGATTGTGTAATGCCAAAATAAGTCACATGTTAATAACATTCAACTGAAGAATTCATAGTGTAAAAACGGTGTAAAGTGAAAGACCTATTGATAACGCTGAAGATTTAATTCATCAGTATTCCTTTGCATTTGCGGTTTATATATTTCTTTTCCTGAATATATGGAAAATGATCTTCTCTGTTGTTCTTGTGCACAATAAGCTCAACCGCAGAGCTCCAGTTACATATTCAGAACATCCAGAGTCTCCATTTCATAATAAGTAATTGTTAAAAAGTTCGATAAAATCTATTGACATCTTCCCGTTATTTTCTGTTTACGTACTCTTTGGAAATACGATTTTACGGAGATTCCAATATATCATCAGTTACCTAACGATGAAAACATTTTTGGAAAAGACTTGTATATCTCACAGGAAATCAATTTACAGTCTACAGTTTGATGATCACATCATCTTTTATGAAAATTTCTTAAGAGAAAGGTTCGATTTCTTTTCTAAATCTGTAATGGATGGAAAATCTGAAATAGACAATTATGCAATATATTTCAATAAATTAATTCTTTCAATCATGGCATCAATAATTGAATCATAAAAGACAGTTCTTAATTACGTAGTACATTATTTATTTCGCTACAGAATATTAAATATTTTACAATAAATGTAAACATTTGAATCGTCTTTGACGAAACAAAGGTTTTCAGTAGCAATTTGTTCCTTTTCTCATTTCCATTCTTCTTCACAGAAAGAGGAATTTCCTGTTGGTTCCTGGTAGAAAGTTGAAATAGATGAATATAGATATAATACTACGAATACAGTTAATCATAAATGGTAAGTGAAATTAGATATTTTGCCATAAAAATTTAAAATAACTTAATATTAAGCAAAGTTTTCGACTATACGTATTTTACCCTGGTTTCCATAAATTAAGACTTAAAAACAACCTGAAAGCACCGTTTTTTTCGAAATCCTTTTTGATCTGTGTTACATGTGAATGGGAATATAAGTTGAGTTGGGTTCTTTTACCTATGAGTAGCACCTTTTTGCACACGATGGAATAAGTGGCCAGGTCACAACGACCCTGAAGTGGGGAAAACTGCTAGAAGACAGACGGTAGCCTCCCTTCAATGCGATTCATGCTGTTCTTTAAACTCAGGGTTCCACCAGTGGTGAGGTAAACACATAATTATATGGTTCCCATTGCACTTCGCGATGAGGTTGACCGTCAGGTGGGAGACTGAAGGGACTGAATATGCCCTTCAACGGTGAGTTTACGCACCCAGTTATGTCTGAGGCGAAAGGAGACTGTACAGTAAGGTTATGCATCACATTTCACAGCCTCAGTGCCATCACTGTACCAGGTGGAACGGATGAGCTATATAGTAACTCTGGAGATGCTAAAGGGATATTGGCAAATACCAACGAGGTTACATAGCATTTGTGAACCACAGAGGGCTGTACCAGTGGGAAGTGCTTCCCTTAGGACTGAAGGACTATGGGACATTTTTCAAAAAAATTGTGAATGTCATAATTACGCCCCATGTTCATTATTTACCTTACCAAGATCAAGGACAGACTTGATCTAGTTAGTGTCGGTAATATCCGAAGAGTCCTAATATGCTCTTCAGTTCCTTCATCATTCGAGGAGCTTTCATCTTTTTGATGACCTCTAGTTTTGCATGGTGGGGTCGTTGCCTCACCGAACCAACAATGTGACCAAAATATTTGGTCTCGCTACTCTCCCAAGAACAGTTTGCTAGGTTGATTGTGAAACTTGCTTGGAGAACTAAATTGCACGGTCTGGTTGGACCTCCGTAGCCCATGGCTGCTTGATGATGATGATGATGATGATGATGATGATGATGATGGTGGTGGTGGTGGTGGTGGTGGTGGTGATGATGATGAACTAGATCAGTATGCAGCGATTGCAAAGCC
The DNA here is from genome assembly GCA_038380435.1 of Ryuthela nishihirai. Classification (NCBI taxonomy): domain Eukaryota; kingdom Metazoa; phylum Arthropoda; class Arachnida; order Araneae; family Heptathelidae; genus Ryuthela; species Ryuthela nishihirai. The sequence goes on from JAWZYU010000041.1 coordinate 3,777,445, forward strand.
ACTCACAAGACGTGACTCTGAAGCAGGCACCTGCACAGTTGAAATGGTGCTTACAAGCAGATTAAGCATTCGAGACACTGAGGGTGGGGTGGGGCGCTCTACCAGGCATTAGAACGCAATACGCCTGATCCTGCGTGAGATTACATTCTTCATTGAAATGCATCTGCGCTTGCGGTCTGCGCATGTATCTCACTGACTGAAGCCCAGGGACAAGAACATCCCATTGCCTTTACTTCGAAGAAGCTCACGGAACCCAGCAGAAATATAATGGTGGTTGTGTGTGTATGGGAGGGTGTGGGTGGGAGGGCTACAAAAGTTTTTGACCTGGTTATGTAGACCCCAGATCGAGTTTCTTTCAGACCATAACCTGCTAAGGTACCTCATAGCTCTTCCAACATTGAGCAGCAAATAGCAGAGAGCCTTTGTCATTAATCAGAAAGATTCAAAAGTGAATTATAGAAAAGGCGATTGATTGAAAGATGAACCTGCGATTGGATTAGCAAAGGAAATACCTAGGAGGAGGAGTTGACACAAGCGCAATGCACTTTAAAGTATTGATGTCCCATAGAAAGTATAAAAAAGTGATTTAGCAACTTAAAACTCTTTGTTTCAAATTAAAATGGGTAGCATTAGGAAAATTGAAAAATTTCCCAAATACTAGATGCCAGCTCAATAATCTTCTGAGTAGGATTTTAAAATTATTTGCAAAATAAAAATCGCAAATTCTTTCAACGAAATAACAGATGTTCATATTAATAGGAGATAAAGTTTAGCATTTCAAACCAAAGGAAGAGTCAGGAAAAGCATATGACAATAATAAATATGTCACTACCAATCCATCTAAAATCTGAATTTTCCTAATTCTTCTTTAAATATAATTGTACGCTATTATCGAAAGTCTATTCATTTTATTAATCAACATCTCTCCTTTCCATTTCACTCTGTAGAATTCGTGATTTGCACGACTGAAATTTCACACATTTTATTCAAGTTTTTTACCCAACAGCCGAGTAATTTTTTCAACTAGTTTGCTCTGTCAGCAGAAAGATCGCTTCATTTTCATAAAATAAATTTTTCTTTTAATTTGTGACTTTTTTTTATTAAAGTGCATTTTTTTTCTCTTTAAAATATCATCGTTAATCCGTACACGGTCACTATTATTGTTATTCTGACGTCTTATAATGCATCTGATGATACTCTATATGTAACACGATAGCATTTGTCTGATTCAATGCCTTATCCACCGGTAATAAACGTTTTTTTCAAGTAAATGCTTCGATTCTTGACTTCTTATAATGCATCCTATGTATGCGTTCCGGATCTTTAAAATGAAAGAATCGTACCAAAATGTTGTGGATGAAAGGAAACGTTTCTACTTTCTAATTAACTGGTTTGAAAGAATAGTGGTAGTTAGAACAGGAGTAAAGAAAATTCTTAGGGCCAATTACCATAATCACTGTGTCGAGTCTAAACAGATCGAAAGGCCGTTCACCAACATGAATATCAGCAATAGGGTTTGGTTGGGTTGTGTTACCTCTGAGCGGCACTTCTTTGCACTTAATTACACCACTGGCTAAATGGCCAGATCACATGGACCACGAAGGCTCAGAGAAGGTTAGGGGAGGAGACCCACTGGAACAGCTGTTGGGAGACAGATGGTAGCCTCCCGTCAAGGCCATCAAGCGTGTTCTTTAACGTTGGATTGTTTTACCTCTGAGCGACACTTTTTTGCACACCGTGTTGAGTTGGGTTGTTTTACCTCTGAGGGACACTTTTTTGCACACCATGGGCTAAATGACCAGGTCACAAGGACCCCGAAGGCTCAGAGAAGGTTGGTGGAGGAGACCCACTGGAACAGCTGTTGGGTGACAGATGGTAGCCTCCCGTCAAGGCCATCCAGCGTGTTCTTTAACGTGCACAGGGTATGGCTCTCCCGCACACGGGGCCACGGCTTAACGTCCCATTCGACGGACGGCGGCCTTTCCAACCCTATCGGTGTCCCCTACTGACCGTGGGCACGGCGGGGAATTTTGCGGAGATAAATCTCAACGCTCACCCAGCTTGGACTCGAACCTGGGAACTACAGATTACGAGCCTGGTGCGCTACTGACTGAGACACCCCCCGCCCTCAGCAAGAGGGAAAATACAACCAGGAAAGCATCAACTATTGATGTTTTTCCTCCAAAACGACGTAATAACATTTGTTCACTGATGAGCCTGAAACGTAACAATCTCTGGATTTGAAATTGCACCTTTAGTACTGTATAAGCGGAGGATGATAGTGATGATGAGAGATGAATTGAAGACTCTTAAGCTACATATCCATCATCATTCATCACATAATTATCTCCCAGCTCCATCTTCAATGAAAACTACTCTTCATTTCCTTCTTAAGATAAAGGTTTTGCATTTGAATCCTTTAAAATATATTGTATTCTATGAATTTTATACGGGAGCGCGACAATTGTGTGGAAGTCAACTGGGTGGATAACAACTGAAAGTGCGACAATTCGGTGGACAATTTGATGGAACACAATTAGGAGGATATGACAGTTGGGTTGAAATAAAGAAATTATGGGAAATAACAATTATCATAATTTCATTTGAAAAATTATTGCTGATATCGCGGGATTCGAACCCGCAACTCTCTAGATAAATGCCAGAGCGTTCTACCATAAAAACCACGTATCAGACGAAACACGCTTCCAGGATAAGACTTATAAATCTTTCACCGACATGTGGCGGACCTTGCGCCATTTGTACTTCATGACAGGCAACTTATTTTCCAATTGTTGCCGATGATTTAGAGTGGGGCGTGGGTGGCTCAGTGGGTAGCGCGCCAGGCTCGTAATCTGTATTTCCCAGGTTCGAGTCCCAGCTGGGTTAGCGTTGAGATTTATTTCCGCAAAATTCCCAGCCCTGCCCACAGTCAGTAGGGGACACCGATGGGCTTGGAAAGGCCGCCGTCCGCCGGATGGGACGTTAAGCCGTGTCCCCGTGTGCGGGAGATCCATACCCTGTGCATGTTAAAGAACACGCTGGATGTCCTTGACGGGAGGCTACCCTCTGTCTCCCAACAGCTGTTCCAGTGGGTCCCCTCCCCCAACCTTCTCTGAGCCTTCGGGGTCCATGTGACCTGGCCATTTAGCCCATGGTGTGCAAAAAAATGCCGCTCAGAGGTAAAACAACCCAACGTTAAAGAACACGCTGGATGGCCTTGACGGGAGGCTACCATCTGTCTCCCAACAGCTGTTCCAATGGGTCTCCTCCCCTAACCAATCACGTGTTAGTAAGAGAATATATCACGTGGTTACAGAATGAAAACAGAAAGCCATCAAGAGACCTGACCGTTTTGTAATAGAGAGAATGATCATTTTCACTTTCCCAAACTTTCCACAAGAGTGGACGAAAGAGCCTCGACACCGGAACTGAAGGATAGTGCATTATTGGTTAAGCTCTATTCCCGAAATAGTAACAAAGACACGAATACTCTAGCCTAATATCGCTTACCGATGAGATTGAAACGCCTTTGAGGAAAATGAGTTACAAAACGGGACAAAGAATTTTGAAGAAATGTTTATTAATCGTTATGCCAATGCAGAGAAAGGCTACCGGTTTTTGAACACATTGTAAATGGCTAATGCTGTAGTCTTCTCTTAGAGCCAGGGCCGATATGACACTTCTGAATCTTGTGTGATCCAATGTCTCCAAGATCATACGAAATGTGTTGCGCTATTTTCGGTACAAATTGGTATTTTCAAGGATTAGGGCTGGATAGGATGGAGCTGGCCATTGACTCTTACAGAGTGAGGAGACACACTTCCGGATGAATGGTAATGTCAACACACAGCATTGTTGGATAAGACAATTTTTACATCCTCTGGGGATGATGAAATTTCACAGCATTCTCCACCTGTTACTGTGTGGTGTATTTTCAATGCTACTATCATCTAGGAACCCTTCTTCTCCACTAGGTCCAAGCCATGATCTCCTAAAACATATAACACAAATAAAGCATGTCCAGAGCATAATGCTTTATTTGCTACAGTTTCATGTTATCTCAGTAATAACTCAGATACATAAATTAGTAACTTCTTAAATGCATTAAAATCATCGCTATCAAATTTATTTCAATGTCGATTTTCGACAAAATTCGTTCACTATTTTCGCAGTGCGCAGAATGTAATATTTAACAGCTAAAATGATAGCTTAAATAATTGTTCTGTCAAGTAAATAAAAACAAGTTAAAAAGAAAGCAAAACAGTCATACTGAACATTGCTAATCCATATAAGAGTTTTTTAGCAGTTCTTGTAATAATCATGTTTATTTCCACTAATTATAAATGACATTTCGCAGAACAATCTAACTTGCTAAATGTTTCAGCTTCCACAACACTTAAACACTAAACGCATCTTTCTAAAAATTTGTTGCGTTTGAAAAAGATATTTTGATTTAAATAGATTTGACAGAGATTTTTAAATTAGGAAGCATTTTTTTTATAAAACTTTTATTTAAGGAAGTTACTGAATTCTGCAACTGAGTTACTATTGACATAACATGGAACTTCATTTGATGATGGAACCGCTTAGTGTACATGTACACTAAGATTTCAAAAATAATTTTTTTAATGTAATATCCCTGTACAGTCACTAAAAAAATATCTGAACAGTATGGTTGATTTCAGAATTCAGAAAAAATCTGGCAAAGATTTGTTTAGAAATTAGAGATCTGGCAACCTTCGTGTCACGTGACACGAAGGTTGCCAGATCACTAATTTGTAAAAAATCGTTTTTTGAGCGACTGTGCTCTGTAGGGACTCATCTGTAAATTCCGAAGCGATATGAGGGTGAGATGGATGTTATAATGTGATATCACAAAACATACTATTAACGTTATTATTAAAGAAGCCATCGACTTAGTACACTACGACATTAAAATGCAATATTTATTTTTGCGATTATTCTTTTCAACGTTTTCCGATTTTAAAAATATTTTTTTTAGAATGTAATATCCCTTGTAATTAAATACTAGTTACAGTTAATACTCACATGGTATGTTGACACTCGTACAAAAATAAAGATTCCTACAGAAAATACGTTAGTACAATGAAGAGGCGGTCCTGTATGTACAGCGGGTGGGGTGAAGTGTTAAATCCTTCTGATACGTTATATATATTATAAACGACCTGTTCTAAAATAACAGGTCCTACACTATTATTGCTATTTTTTAGCGACTTACGTAGGAAGTCACTGAACTGGAATTCGTTTCCGAGATCTCCAAGATCGTGTGAGTAAACGACTACACAAAACTACACTAAATGGTACTAAAATTTATAGTGGTAGCTGTTTTCGCCCTCCTTTAATTACTTTCATCTAGCAAATAGCATTAGATAAAAAATGATGATTTAAGGTTACGTTGAATTTATATCTTCATTATTACACTGACTGCTTTCAGAATGAAATAAATATTTCTATCTTTTCTAAACCATGCATCTTAATTACTGGAGTAATTGTGTCAGACTTACGATACTATAGGAGATGGGTGTTTCACCTTTGAGTGACACTTCTTGTACACAACGGGCTAAATTAACCAAAGACTACAAGGACCGAAAGGGCCCAGTGAAAGGTGGGGAAATGGAACTCACGGATCAACAGCAGACAGATTGTAGCCTCATATCAAGACCATCGAACGGGTTAGTTAACATCTACCAAGGCTAGGCTTAATCATAATAATCATCTACGAAGTCTCTGCGCGCCATCTACCGTATTTATCGTCAATGTTTGTGCACCATCTACCGTATTTATTATCTACCAAGTCTCGGCTTTCATCTCACGGACGACAGCATTTCCAATCCCATAGGTGTTCTCTTCTCACCGAGGGAACTCAGACTACAGACTATTACGGACTGAGAAAGTTTACATTTATTGCAAATACGTAATAGCCTGTAGTTAGGACTTGCAAATACGTAATAGTCTTACTCTTTGAAAGTGAATAAGTCATCTCTTACATTCAGTCTAGTCTCTTTCAGTTCTAGTCTAGTTCTCTTTTTCTAATTAGTCTAATTTATATTTCTAATTAGTCTTAATTAGTCTAATCTATTTCAGTTCTAGTCTAGTCTCTTTCATTCGGAAGTAGCGTAAATAGAAATAATTTCATTATATTACTTTTGTGTGTTACGTTTAATTGTACGCTATTATGTTGAAAAAAAACTGAAATATAAATTCTCAACAACCGTAAAAGAATGAAAACTAATCAGTATTTAAGAACAAGGTTGGGTTTATATTTATATCTTTTTAATACTGTCGTTAAGGAAATTTTTTGCACCATTCGAACTCTTTCCCACTTTAACAAATGTTCTGTTATTGATAATATGTGTAACTTTAAAAGGCAGGTAAGGAAAGGAGATCAGTATGTCAACATCCATACCAAGCGGAAAACACCGGTTCTCGTCCGATCCCCGAAGTTAACCAGCTTTGGGCGCGCCTTTAAAATGATAAATTAGACAAAACGTTTATCGTGACAGAATAAATGAAAGGTGATTTACAGACTATGCTAAGAAGCAATACAAATACAACATATTTATGGAAACATTTAATGAATACCTGAGAATATCATTGATGTCATTCACGGTATTTTTTTTTTGTAAAACTTTGGGCCGAGAATTTGCGACCTTACAAGGAAAATCTAAATCGTTTTCAATTTAACAAAACGTATTTTATTCAATTAGTTTTTTGTATAAATTTAGTGGTGGTTAATGTGAAATTTTTCATTTCAGTTTTTGTATTAGGACTGGGATTTCGGATGAATAACAGTTTGAATTTGAATGATTTGGTTTTGGAAATATAATCTATCTGTTCTTTCTCTTCTTAACCATGCTATCGAAAAATCAGTGGACACTTTGTGTTTAGTTGGTTCTTTGGTGTTGTTCGAATCGGTACAAATAATGACAACTTCGTTTAATAACAATATTTTATGTGTGCACACCTTCCATTGCATTAGCAGAACCTTTATTTATCTATTAACAGTAACCCATAAATATGAGCGTGCGATAAGCGAAGAAATATTTACAATGAAAATCGTGAATTGCGAGAACGATGGTCAGTTGAATATTTGTTCATTTAGGACAAAGGAACAGCACGTTGTTTGGTGTACAAGATGCTATAATGTTATTTAATAATTCATTAAATATTGATATTGAAAATATATATCCTAAATATGAAATGGTATTATGCGAGTTGCAGGCAGATGCATTTTTTGGATGTGGAAAAGAAACCGGGAAAGAACTGCTTAAGCTTCTATCAACAGAAAAATATCCAAACTTAAAAGATTTGGGACTTCAAAATCTGCATTAAGGACACGGCACTTGAGCAGATACCTGCTCACAACTGACATCGACTGGGATCACAACTGACATCGACTTTGACATAAAAGAACTTGTAGCCTATCAAGTTCATCCTCAGTGTCTCTTTAAATAATTGTTTTTACGTCATTTTTCTTATATAAGTATTTTAATATTTGTGCGTAAGTTTCTTATGTAAGCAATTTTTGAATAAAATATTGTTATAAAATAATATTTCTCAGATTATTTATAAATAATCTATATTATATATATCAGTTCCGGATCTAAGGAATGGGGAGGGCATGGAGCCCATGGACCCAGCCCCCCCCCCCTCCCAATCTTTCAAAATGTTAGTAATGATATACTAATGCCTGCCCAATTGCTCGAAAACCGAAGCTTTACGCATAGTCTCCTATAATATAAAATTTCGCTAGATGGCGCACAAACACATGGAAAAAAAAATTCTCCTGGGTCGTTTTTATGTTAAAGTGGAGCGGAAAAACTTTAAATGACATGAATGTTAAGGACCTTGGGAAGGAAAATATGTCAGCATTTCTATTTGCAACTTATATCCTGTTAATATGTTCATTTGGAAAGTGATTATAAGGAGCAAAAAATCGTACAGATTCAGATTTAGAATTCATAATACGTTTGGTGCTTTCGCTTCTGTCTACCGTAATGACAAATTAAAATCCTACGTTTCTATAAATTTCTCCTTTTACGAATCTTCCAAAAGCTATAAATGCGACCTCTACCGGCGGAAAGATTTGAAAATTCCAAACAAATATTGCAAACTATGTAGTTATGCTGGAAATTTGAAATGTTGGTGGTGTAATGTAAAGGTCACGAAATTTTATTTGTGAACAATGAGATGACCCATTAGACCCGAGGGGAGAAGAAATACAAAATATTTAATTCATTTTTTTTCCATTCATTCATTATTTTGGTCATTTCAGTCAAACGACCGATAGATAGATGTCGCAAAGTAGTCTGTTGCATTATCATCTTGAAATGTTTCGTCTCTATCAGCGAAAAATTGGATATGCTGTTTACATATGCTGCAGTAATTTGTCGATGCTTGAGACATAATAATATACCGAATCCGTGCCATGTGATTCTCTTCAACATCATACAGTGGATGTGACACATGAGTTCATTGTGTCACGTGGTCACCACCACACCTTAGCTCTGCCATCTGTAGAAAATATTATATTTTATATTTCAAATGACTAGATGACACTTTTTCCCCAAGTCTTGAGTTTCGACAACACTGAAACTTAGCTTTCCGATTTTCAGCCAACACTAAAGGACTCCGAATAGGAGGATACCGACTGCAGAATTACAAATAGCGGAGTTCCCTGTGGATTGCCCGAATATATGAGTCTTATTTTGAAAGCAGTCATGATTTCTTACACAGTCGTACACAGCCTCTAACTTTTCTCTCATATAGTATTGAAGAAAGGATTAGTTCACTCGGTAACGCCCCTGAATCGTAATCTGTAGTTCCAAGGTTCGAATCCCAGCTGTTCCAACATTCATTTATCACGGCTAATTCCAACCATTCCCTCGGTGAGAAAAGAACACCTATGGGATTGGGAATGCTGTCGTTCGTGAGATGAAATCCAAGGCTTGGAGACAATAAATACGGTAGATGGCGCGCAAACATTAACGGTAAATACGGTAGATGGCACGTGAAGACTTGGTAGACGATAATGATGATTAAGACGAGGCTTGGTAGACGTTAAATAACCCGTTGGATGGTCTTGATATGAGGTTACAATCTGTCTGCTATTGACCCGTGGGTTCCATTTCCCCAACTTTCTCTGGGCTCTTTCGGTCCTTGTAGCCTTTAGGTCATTTAGCCCATTGTGTACAAGAAATGTCACTCAAAGGTGAAACACCCAGCTCCTATAGTATCGTAAGTCTGACACAATTACTCCAGCCAGTCCTCGGGACTCATTCCTACTGAGCAGGTTCAAACTGTTTTTGATAAGTGTCTGTAGATTTTCACTCGTTCCATCGAAGTAAATGAGCTACTACTTTTTTGAACGCTTGTGAAAATTTCCTATTACATGCTAAAACAAAAGCTGCATGCAAGATCGTTTCTAGATATAACAGCTGAGCAAATTGCGATGAATTTCATGTTTACAGGATATTTTTTGATCTTCTCTAAAATTGAAAATTACATTGCTTTCATTTGTATATCATGATACCTAGTGTTTTATGTATTGCTTCAGTAATGATCTGAAATGTGCAAATTTAAAATATTGCTTATATCCAATGAGTTCTCTCTACAAATTAACTTAAATATTCTCAGTGTAATTTAGGTCACCTCGTATATAAAGATTAAGATACATGGTTTAGAAAAGATAGAAATCTTTATTTCATTCTGAAAGCAGTCAGTGTAATAATGAAGATATTATTTCAACGAAACTTTAAATAAACTTTTTTTATCGTATGCTATTTGTTAGATAAAAGTAATTAAAAGAGGGCGAAAACAGCTACCACTATAAATTTTAGTACCATTTAGTATAGTCTTGTGTAGTCGTTTAATCACAGAGTAAACTGTGAAACAAAGATGGATTCCAGTTCAGTGACTTCCAACGTAAATCGCTAAAAATGAAGAATAATGTTGTAGGATCTGTTATTTTGCAGCACATAGGTTATAATATATATAACGTATCAGAAGGATTTAACACTACACCCCACACGCTGTACATACAGAACGGCCTCTTCATTTTTCTAACATATTTGGTGTAGGCCCTGTGTGTGGGAGAACTATACCCTGTGCACGTTAAAAAACACGCTGGATGGCCTTGACGGGTTTCTACCATCTGTCTCCCAACAGCTGTTCCAGTGGGTCCCCTCCCCAACCTTCTCTGAGCCTTCGGGGTCCTTGTGACCTTGCCATTTAGCCCATGGTGTGCAAAAAAGTGACGCTCAGAGGTAAAACAACCCAATGTTAAAGAACACGCTGGATGGCCTTGACGGGAGGATACCATCTGTCTCCCAACAGCTGTTCCAGTGGGTCCCCTCCCCCAACCTTCTCTATGCCTTCGGGGTCCATGTGACCTGGCCATTTAGCCCATGGTGTGGAAAAAAATGCCGCTCAGAGTTAAAACAACTCAACAATTTACCATCCACGGAGGAAGGTTAGGGGGGGGGTCGAAGAGAGTGAGGAAGTAAAAGAAAATTGTTAATATATTTCGGGTGAGATTTTAGTGATGGACTTGCGATGTTGAAGGGCTTTACGTCTGAAGCAGCCATTTATACCTTTATGAATCGTTGGAACTTTGGAAATTCCGGTTTCTAAAAATCATTTTTGGTAAAAACTTATTTTTTGAGAATAATATCCAGATTAATATTTCTGTTGTGGGTCATAAATGAAAATTAACACTTATGCGCACGTCGTGCTATAATAAGATAAAAAAAAAAGTAGGAATGGATTTGTATCGCACCTTAAGCATTTTCCTCGAAATTTGAAGTGTTTAGAAAAATAAAAATTACCTTTATGGTCAATAAATATTTCGATTTAGAGTGAATGGTGGGGTAAATCTTATTTAGTGAGAGATGAAATAAACAGTTGCAATTACCTTTCTATAAATAGGAATTCACGTTCATAATTCAGAAACTTATTCGTAATGAAATATTTGTGTTCACACAAAATAGGCTCCCCTAATTATAGCTATGGAAATGGCGTTTTTTGAATTACATTGTTTCCTTTTTATAGTTATGAACGAAAGGATAATTTTTCAGGAACGAAATAAATGCCTGACAATGCAATGCGAAGATGGAAAACAATTATCCGGTGCAATACACGAATTATTCGAATAAGAGTTAAACTAAAATCTGAATATGATTTCAAGTTTCATGTGAACTTTGCATTTAATATTTTTTAGTGTTAAATATCGCAGCGTTCACCATTTATATATTACGGCAACCAATTACTTTATAATCGATATTACAGATATGTCGTATAGGTGTTAGAGATATGTAATGCGAATGATATTGAATAAGTTATTGAGCTAGTGACATTATTTTGCTACTGAGGTATTATGGCAATGTTACTGTTTTTTTTTTTTTCTTTTTTTCCCATCAGATACCTATTATAAGTGACCTCAAGGGAAAAAATGTTTTGGAAAATGTATTGAAATGAATATTGAACTGTGATTGTTTCTTGCACTATATATTTTTGTTGTATGGCGTTCATGACACATTGAAAATGCTTTTCCTCTTCATATTATAGAAATTATCCTGGGAAGTAGCTGAAAGCGCGTTGCTGACGTCATCTCTATGTTTTATCCAATTTATTATTAAGATGCGCACGTATTTTAATTTGCTTACTTATCGCAATACGTAGCTCTTACATGGTACACGTGGGATATTATTTATTTTAACGAATCTACGGAGGCAAATTTTTCGTTTTTGGATTATCTTCGGTTATTTGATGGCGATCCCCACTGCTAGATTATGTGAGATAATATTCGTTTCTAAAATATTTCGTAATTAGCGTCACCCAGGTACGAGAAATGGTGAGAAAGGAAGCTTAAAGAGAGGGAACTTCTGTTGCGAATATCGAAAAGTGTCACTTCCTTCGAAGTCAGACAACAATTAAATCAGCAATGTTATTGTCAGACGTCAACAACGAATTATTAGGATTACTTTCAATCAGGATAGAGTTAATGAAATCTGTTGAAGTGAAACGTGTGTAGAGTGGACATTTTTCACATTTTTCTTCTAGGGTGGGGTTGTTTTACCTCTGAGCGGTACTTTTTTGCACACCATGGGGTAAATGACCAGGTCACAAGGACCTCAAAGGCTCAGAAAAAGTTGGGGGAGGGGACCCACTTGAACAGCTGTTGGGAGACAGATGGTAGCCTCCCGTCAAAGCCATCCAGCGTGTTCTTTAACGTGCACAGGGTATGGCCGTCCCGCACACGGGGCCACGGCTTAATGTCCCATCCGACGGACGGAGGCCTTTCCAAACTTATCGGTGTCCCCTACTGACCGTGGGCAGGGCGGGGAATTTTGCGGAGATAAATCTCAGTGCTGACCCAGCTGGGACTCGAACCTGTGAACTACAGATTACGAGCCTGGCGCGCTACCGACTGAGCCATCCCCGCCCCAAAAAACGAATGAGAGACCAAGACTAACGTATGTATTGAAGATAAAAATTGAGGGGAATTCCCAAAATTCAGTGTTGCCACTTTATTCCGAATGAAGTACGTTTTGTACAATTTTTCCGTAAATACAGAATAAAATACAGAAAATTTCTTGTGTAGTCATGTTAGTGTAGTTTTTATCTTCGGGATTTCAGTGCAGAAAATGTGTGTCTGTAGTACATTTCCAGAGTTAAAACAACTTCGAAAAATATGACCATAATAGCGGCATCTTTCTTATAAATGTAAATTCTAGGAATTTTGTCTTGAATATTTTTTCAGAATTAAATTCAAATAGAGATTTTTGAACCGTGTTACATCAAAATAAATCGTGTAAAACGAGAATTAATTTTTTTCCTAAACTCTGTTAAATCAAAATCGTATAAAGGAATTCCGTTTCAAAACATAATTGGGTGTGCAACGAAGTAACATAATTGACTTAGATTCCAATTTGTCACTCATTATCCTAAACTGATTGCATTGTTGGTGCCGTAACTAAGCACGAGCTTGTGACGTCATAGTAGACGGGACCTCAGCATAAAAGCAACACACATCAATGCCTTACCCGACGTTCGAATGACAAGCCATAAGGCTTAGCGGGGTAATCTATGTATATAACCATACTAAGGTTTAATAAAGATATTATTATTTTTAAAACCCAGTTCCCTTAGATCAGTAGCCATGCGTGCAAACCACGCGGCAACGGAACGCCAGTAACCAAAATAACCAGGCTCGTAATCTGTAGTTCCCAGGTTCGTGTCCCAGCTGGGTCAGGATTGAGATTTATCTCCGCAAAATTCCCTGCCCTGCCCAAGGTCAGTAGGGGACACCGATGGTCTTGGAAAGGCCGTCGTCCGTCGGATGGGACGTTAAGCCGTGGCTCCGTGAGCGGGAGAGCCATACCCTGTGCAAGTTAAAGAACACGCTGGATAGCCTTGACATGAGGCTATCATCTGTCTCCCAACAGCTGTTCCAGTGGGTCCCCTCACCCAACCTTCTCTGAGCCTTCGGGGTCCATGTGACCTGGCCATTTAGCCCATGGTGTGCAAAAAAGTGCCGCTCACAGGTAAAACAACCCAACCCAACCCGTGTGGTGGCGTAGAGCAATTTGGTAGTTTGCGGTTAGGCTTGCAGTACGCATTTCCGTGTGGTGGTGTAGTGCAACTTTGTTCTTTGCTGATAGCCTTGAAATACATGTTTCCGTGTGGTGGCCAAGAGCAACTTGGTAGTTTGCTGAGAGGCTTGAAATACGCGTTTACGTGTGGTGGCGAAAAGCAACTTTGTACTTTGCTGTTAGGCTTGTAATACGTGTTTCCGTGTGGTGGTGTAGAGGAACTTTGTAGTTTGCGGTTAGGCTTGTAATACGTGTTTCCGTGTGGTGGCGTTGAACAACTTGGTATTTTACTGTTAGGCTTGCACTTCGTGTTTCTGAGTGGTGACGTAGAGCAACTTGGTAGTTTACTGTTAGGCTTGCAATTCGTGTTTCCATGTGGTGGGTAGAGAAACTTGGTATTTTACTGTTAGGCTTGAAATACGCATTTCCGTGTGGTGATGAAGAGCAACTTGGTAGTTTGTGGCTAGGCTTGTAATACGTGTTTCCGTGTGGTGACGTAGAGCAACTTGGTCGACGATAATGATGATTAAACCGAGACTTGGTAGATAATAAATACTGTAGATGGTGCACAATCATTGACGATAAATACGGTAGATGGCGCGCCGAGACTTCGTAGATGATTATTATGATTAAGCCTTGGTAGACGTTAAATAAAACGTTCGATGATCTTGATATGAGGCTACAATTGTTGTTTACTACAATCCTGTTGATCCGTGAGTTCCATTTCCCCACCTTTCACTGGGCCCTTTCGGTCCTTGTAGTCTTTGGTTAATTTAGTCCATTGTGTACAAGAAGTGTTCCTTAAGGGTGAAAAACCCATCTCCTATAGTATCGTAAGTCTGACACAATTACTCCAGCCAGTCCTCGGGACTCATTCCTATTGAGGAAGTTCAAACTGTTTTTGATAAGTCTCTGTAGATTTTCAATCGTTCCATCGAAGTCAATGAGTCTTCTTTGAACGCTTTTTTAAACTTCCTGTTACATGTTAAAACAAAAGCTGCATGCAAGATCATTTCTAGATATAACAGCTGAGCTAATTGCGATGAATTTCATGTTTATAGGATATTTTTTGATCTTCTGTAAAATTGAAAATTACATTACTTCCATTTGTATATCATGATGCCTAGTGTTTTATATATTGCTTCGGTAATGATCTGAAATGTGCAAATTTAAATTATTGCTTATATTCAATGAGTTCTCTCTACAAATTTACTTAAATATTGTCAGTTTCATTTGGGTCACCTGGTATATAAAGATTAAGATCATGGTTTAGAAAAGATAGAAATCTTTATTTCATTCTGAAAGCAGTCAGAGTAATAATGAAGATATTAATTCAGCGTAACCTTAAATCATCATTTTTTATCTTATGCTATTTGCTAGATGAAAGTAAATAAAGGAGGGCGAAAAGAGCTACCACTATAAATTTTAGTACCATTTAGTGTAGTTTTGTGTAGTCGTTTAATCAAACAATCTTCAAGATTACGGTATCGAATTCCAGTTCAGTGACTTCCTACGTAAGTCGCTAAAAATAGCAATAAGAGTGTAGGACCTGTTATTTTAGAACAGGTCGTTTATAATATATATAACGTATCAGAAGGATTTAACACTTCACCCCACCCGCTGTACATACAGGACCGCCTCTTCATTGTACTAACGTATTTTCTGTAGGAATCTTTATTTTTGTACGAGTGTCAACATACCATGTGAGTATTAACTGTAACTAGTATTTAATTACAAGGGATATTACATTCTAAAAAAAATATTTTTAAAATCGGAAAACGTTGAAAAGAATAATCGCAAAAATAAATATTGCATTTTAATGTCGTAGTGTACTAAGTCGATGGCTTCTTTAATAATAACGTTAATAGTATGTTTTGTGATATCACATTATAACATCCATCTCACCCTCATATCGCTTCGGAATTTACAGATGAGTCCCTACAGAGCACAGTCGCTCAAAAAACGATTTTTTACAAATTAGTGATCTGGCAACCTTCGTGTCACGTGACACGAAGGTTGCCAGATCTCTAATTTCTAAACAAATCTTTGCCAGATTTTTTCTGAATTCTGAAATCAACCATACTGTTCAGATATTTTTTTAGTGACTGTACAGGGATATTACATTAAAAAAATTATTTTTGAAATCTTAGTGTACATGTACACTAAGCGGTTCCATCATCAAATGAAGTTCCATGTTATGTCAATAGTAACTCAGTTGCAGAATTCAGTAACTTCCTTAAATAAAAGTTTTATAAAAAAAATGCTTCCTAATTTAAAAATCTCTGTCAAATCTATTTAAATCAAAATATCTTTTTCAAACGCAACAAATTTTTAGAAAGATGCGTTTAGTGTTTAAGTGTTGTGGAAGCTGAAACATTTAGCAAGTTAGATTGTTCTGCGAAATGTCATTTATAATTAGTGGAAATAAACATGATTATTACAAGAACTGCTAAAAAACTCTTATATGGATTAGCAATGTTCAGTATGACTGTTTTGCTTTCTTTTTAACTTGTTTTTATTTACTTGACAGAACAATTATTTAAGCTATCATTTTAGCTGTTAAATATTACATTCTGCGCACTGCGAAAATAGTGAACGAATTTTGTCGAAAATCGACATTGAAATAAATTTGATAGCGATGATTTTAATGCATTTAAGAAGTTACTAATTTATGTATCTGAGTTATTACTGAGATAACATGAAACTGTAGCAAATAAAGCATTATGCTCTGGACATGCTTTATTTGTGTTATATGTTTTAGGAGATCATGGCTTGGACCTAGTGGAGAAGAAGTGTTCCTAGATGATAGTAGCATTGAAAACACACCACACAGTAACAGGTGGAGAATGCTGTCAAATTTCATCATCCCCAGAGGATGTGAAAATTGTCTTATCCAACAATGCTGTGTGTTGACATTACCATTCATCCGGAAGTGTGTCTCCTCACTCTGTAAGAGTCAATGGCCAGCTCCATCCTATCCAGCCCTAATCCTTGAAAATACCAATTTGTACCGAAAATAGCGCTACACATTTCGTATGACCTTGGAGACATTGGATCACACAAGATTCAGAAGTGTCATATCGGCCCTGGCTCTAAGAGAAGACTAGAGCATTAGCCATTTACAGTGTTCAAAAACCGGTAGACCTCCTCTGCATTGGCATAACGATTAATAAACATTTCTTCAAAATTCTGTGTCCCGTTTTGTAACTCATTTTCCTCAAAGGTGTCTCCATCTCATCGGTAAGCGATATTCGGCTAGAGTATTCGTGTCTTTGTTACTATTTTGGGAATAGAGCTTAACAAATAATGCACGATCATTCGGTTCCGGTGTCGAGGCTCTTTCGTCCACTCTTGTGGAAAGTTTGGGAAAGTGAAAATGATCATGCTCTCTATTACAAAAGGGTCAGGTCTGTTGATGGCTTTCTGTTTTCATTCTGTAACCACGTGATATATTCTCTTACTAACACGTGATTGATTAGGGGAGGAGACCCACTGGAACAGCTGTTGGGAAACAGATGGTAGCCTCCCGTCAAGGCCATCCAGCGTGTTCTTTAACGTTGCGTTGTTTTACCTCTGAGCTGCACTTTTTTGCACACCATGGGCTAAATGGCCCGGTCACATGGACCCCGACGGCTCAGAGAAGGTTGGGGGAGGGGACCCACTGGAACAGCTGTTGAGAGACAGAGGGTAGCCTCCCGTCAAGGCCATCCAGCGTGTTCTTTAACATGCACAGGGTATGGCTCTCCCGCTCACGGGGACACGGCTTAACGTCCCATCCGTCGGACTGTGGCCTTTCCAAGCCCATCGGTGTCCCCTACTGACTGTGGGCAGGGCGGGGTATTTTGCGGAAATAAATCTCAACGCTAACCCAGCTGGGACTCGAACCTGGGAACTACAGATTACGACCTGGCGCGCTACCGACTGAGCCACCCACGCCCCACTCTAAATCATTGGCAACAATTGGAAAATAAGTTGCCTGTCATGTAGTACAGATGGCGCAAGGTCCGCCACATTTCAGTGAAAGATTTATAAGTCTTGTCCTGGAAGCGTGTTTCATCTAATACGTGGTTTTTATGGTAGAGCGCTCTGGCATTTATCTAGAGAGTTGCGGGTTCGATTCCCGCGATATCAGCAATAATTTTTCAAATGAAATTATGATAATTGTTATTTCCCATAATTTCTTTATTTCAACCCAACTGTCATATCCTCCTAATTGTGTTCCATCAAATTGTCCACCGAATTGTCGCACTTCCAGTTGTTATCCACCCAGTTGACTTCCACACAATTGTCGCGCTCCCGTATAAAATTCATAGAATACAATATATTTTAAAGGATTCAAATTCAAAACCTTTATCTTAAGAAGGAAATGAAGAGTGGTTTTCATTGAAGATGGAGTTGGGAGATAATTATGTGATGGATGATGCTGGATATGTAGCTGAAGAGTCTTCAATTCATCTCTCATCATCACTATCAACCTCCGCTTATACAGGGCTAAAGGCGCAATTTCAAATCCAGAGATTGTTACGTTTCAGGCTCATCAGTGAACAATTGTGATTACGTCGTTTTGGAGGAAAAACATCAATAGTTGCAGTTTCCTGCTTGTATTTTCCCTCTTGCTGAGGGCGGGGGGTGGCTCAGTCAGTAGCGCGCCAGGCTCGTAATCTGTAGTTCCCAGGTTCGAGTACAAGCTGGGTCAGCGTAGAGATTTATCTCCGCAAAATTCTCCGCCCTTCCCACGGTCAGTAGGGGACAACGATGGGGTTGGAAAGGCCGCCGCCCGTCGAATGGGACGTTAAGCCGTGGTCCCGTGTGCGGGAGAGCCATACCCTGTGCACGTTAAAGAACACGCTGGATGGCCTTGAGGGGAGTCTACCATCTGTCACCCAACAGCTGTTCCAGTGGGTCTCCTCCACCAACCTTCTCTAAGCCTTGGGGGTCCTTGTAACCTGGCCATTTAGCCCATGGTGTGCAAAAAAGTGTCGCTCAGAGGTAAAACAATCCAAGTCAACACGGTGTGCAAAAAAGTGTCGCTCAGAGGTAAAACAATCCAACGTTAAAGAACACGCTGGATGGCCTTGACGGGAGGCTACCATCTGTCTCCCAACAGCTGTTCCAGTGGGTCTCCTTCCCCAACATTCTCTGACACTTTGGCGTCCATGTGACCTGGCCATTTAGCCCATGGTGTGCGAAAAAGTGCCGCTCAGAGGTAAAACAACCCAACCCAACCCTCTTGCTGATATTCATGTTGGTGAACGGCCTTTCGATCTGTTTAGACTCGACACAGTGACTATGGTAATTCGCCCTAAGAATTTTGTTTACTTCTGTTCTAACTACCACTATTCTTTCAAACCTGTTAATTAGAAAGAAGAAACGTTTCCTTTCAACCACAACATTTGGTACGATTCTTTCATTTTAAAGATCCGGAACGCATACATAGGATGCGTTATAAGAAATCAAGAATCGAAGCATTTACTTGAAAAAAAAAACGTTTATTACCGGTGGATAAGGCATTGAATCAGACAAATGCTATCGTGTTACACATAGAGTAACATCGGATGCATTATAAGACGTCAGAATAACAATAATACTGACCGTGTACGGATTAATGATGATATTTTAAAGAGAAAAAACAATGCACTTTAATAAAGTCACAAATTAAAAGAAAAATTTATTTTATGAAAATGAAGAGATCTTTCTGCTGACAGAGCAAACTAGTTGAAAAAATTACTCGGATGTTGGGTAAAAAACTTGAATAAAATGTGTGAAATTTCAGTCGTGCAAATCACGAAGTCTACAGAGTGAAATGAAAGGAGAGATGTTGGTTAATAAAGTGAATAGACTTTCGATAATAGCGTATAATTATATTTAAAGAAGAATTAGGAAAATTCAGATTTTAGATGGATTGGTAGCAACATATTTAATATTGTCATTTGCTTTTCCTGACTCTTTGTTTGGTTTGAAATGCTAAACTTTATCTCCTATTAATATGAACATCTGTTATTTCGTTGAAAGAATTTGCGATTTTTATTTTGCAAATGATTTTAAAATCCTACTCAGAAGATTATTGAGCTGGCATCTAGTATTGGGAAATTTTCAATTTTCCTAATGCTACCCATTTTAATTTGAAACAAAGAGTTTTAAGACCTTAAATCACTTTTTTTTTTACTTTCTATGGGACATCAATAATTTCAAGTGCATTGCGCTAGTGTCAACTCCTAGGTATTTCCTTTGCTAAACCAATCGCAGGTTCATCTTTCAATCAATCGCCTTTTCTATAATGCACTTTTGAATCGTTCTGATTAATGACAAAGGCTCTCTGCTATTTGCTGCTCAATGTTGGAAGAGCTATGAGGTACCTTAGCAGGTTATGGTCTGAAAGAAACTCGATCTGGGGTCTACATAACCAGGTCAAAAACTTTTGTAGCCCTCCCACCCACAGATCCCTAAGATCCGCTCCAAGATGTTAAGATGATCCCCCAAGCTGTTTGAGAAAGAAAGCTATATCATCTAGATAGCACAGCAATAATGAACATGGGGCGTAATTATGACATTCACAATTTTTTGGAAAAATGTCCCATAGTCCTTCAGTCCTAAGGGAAGCACTTCCCATTGGTACAGCCCTAGGTGGTTCACAAATGCTGTGTAACCTCGTTGGTATTTGCCAATATCCCTTTAGCATCTCCAGAGTTACTATATAGCTCATCCGTTCCACCTGGTACAGTGATGGCACTGAGGCTGTGAAATATGATGCATAACCTTACTGTACAGTCTCCTTTCGCCTCAGACATAACTGGGTGCGTAAACTCACCGTTGAAGGGCATATTCAGTCCCTTCAGTCTCCCACCTGACGGTCAACTTCATCGCGAATGCAATGGGAACCATATAATTATGTGTTTACCTGACCACTGGTGGAACCCTGAGTTTAAAGAACACCATGAATCGCATTGAAGGGAGGCTACCGTCTGTCTTCTAGCAGTTTTCCAGTGGTTCCCCACTTCAGGGTCGTTGTGACCTGGCCACTTATTCCATTGTGTGCAAAAAGGTGCTACTCATAGGTAAAAGAACCCAACTCAACTTATATTCCCATTCACATGTAACACAGATCAAAAAGGATTTCGAAAAAAAACGGTGCTTTCAGGTTGTTTTTAAGTCTTAATTTATGGAAACCAGGGTAAAATACGTATAGTCGAAAAACTTTGCTTAATATTAAGTTATTTTAAATTTTTATGGCAAAATATCTAATTTCACTTACCATTTATGATTAACTGTATTCGTAGTATTATATCTATATTCATCTATTTCAACTTTCTACCAGGAACCAACAGGAAATTCCTCTTTCTGTGAAGAAGAATGGAAATGAGAAAAGGAACAAATTGCTACTGAAAACCTTTGTTTCGTCAAAGACGATTCAAATGTTTACATTTATTGTAAAATATTTAATATTCTGTAGCGAAATAATTAATGTACTACGTAATTAAGAATTGGCTTTTATGATTCAATTATTGATGCCATGATTGAAAGAATTAATTTATTGAAATATATTGCATAATTGTCTATTTCAGATTTTCCATCCATTACAGATTTAGAAAAGAAATCGAACCTTTCTCTTAAGAAATTTTCATAAAAGATGATGTGATCATCAAACTGTAGACTGTAAATTGATTTCCTGTGAGATATACAAGTCTTTTCCAAAAATGTTTTCATCATTAGGTAACTGATGATATACTGGAATCTCCGTAAAATCGTATTTCCAAAGAGTACGTAAACAGAAAATAACGGGAAGATGTCAATAGATTTTATCGAACTTTTTAACAATTACTTATTATGAAATGGAGACTCTGGATGTTCTGAATATGTAACTGGAGCTCTGCGGTTGAGCTTATTGTGCACAAGAACAACAGAGAAGATCATTTTCCATATATTCAGGAAAAGAAATATATAAACCACAAATGCAAAGGAATACTGATGAATTAAATCTTCAGCGTTATGAATAGGTCTTTCACTTTACACCGTTTATACACTATGAATTCTTCAGTTGAATGTTATTAACATGTGACTTATTTTGGCATTACACAATCTCATCTATATAATTCACCTAAATATGCATTTCGTTAGTATTCCATTGTGTTGGCATACTTTATCACTGAGCAGAACTTTTTTTACACACAATGACTTCGAATTCTCAGAGAAGTTTGGGGAAGCGTATCCAATTGATAGCTGATAGGAGAGAGATGCTCTCTAATGTATAGTCGCTCAAAAAACATCCGAACATATTGGTTGATTGCAGAATTCAGAAAAAATATCTGTTAAAGATTTTTTTAGAAATGTGTGATCTGGCGACCTTCGTGTACAGTACAGGAAGCCTGAAATGGGAAATCCAGTTGTTTCTAAAATGAAGACTGATCGTCCATTTTGAGAAACAACCTGCTTGTACCGTTTCCGACTACTATCCGTTTTACATCAGTCTATTATAAAGCGCCTAGTACATCCCTTATACTCTACGAATTCGGTTTTAGACTCAAGTTCTTATATCTCTCTCTCTATTCCGTTTCTTTCGCATTTCGAGTAATGGCAAAAGTCTAATTTTTGAATTTTTTTTCTTTTAAGTTCGTAAACCCACACAGAAAAATACTTACAATTCTAAGACTTAGACAGGAAGCATATGTTTTCCTAGTTATGAGACACCTGTTAGAAAACATAACCGAAGACAGTCCTGCTTTATACAGATTCACCCTAAAATAACGAAACGATGTGTACACTTTTCTCGAGTATTGGGAAACATGAACAACGCGGTCTTTCAGATTCCCTCATCGGAAAACTTTATTTGTGAGATTTCAGGAAAGCATTTTTTTTAAATAGTTTCCCACAACTTGAGTTTTTTTTTTCGTTAAAAGTTTTTAGCATTAAATATTTGTAATACTTTTTCAATTTTTAATAGCGTTATTAAATTTTTTCGATTTTTGATTTTCTCACAAGTTTTGTTTTCAAATAATACCTTTAAAAAAAATGTTCCATTTTTCTTTTTATTTCAAAGGTTCAATTTCAGTTTTAGAAAATTGGTTTTCTATTAATAAGAGACTTTAGAAAAATCTCAGTTTTATTTTTCATTTTTCCACTTTGCATCATTGTTAATATTACACTTAGCTAAGGTTTGAAAACTCTTAACTACGCTTATAACTCTATTAATATTTTGGATTTCAAAATTGTTGGTTTTTTAATTTCTAAGTATAAGTTTTTAGGTTGAAAATTTTGATTTCGCGTAGTTTTAACTTCTAAAAATTTTTTATCTCAGTTTATCATATTTTCCATTTTCATATTATTTATTTTCTCATTCTAAGATTTTTTTTTTTCAAATAATTTTTTAACTCACTACTTATAAATTGTTTATTGCTTGATCCCTAAGTTTTTATTTTCCCCCGAAAATTTTATACTTTTTTTTCATATTTGACATTTTAAGGTTCGAATTTCAGGTTAAGATCATTTAAATTTTTTACCATTATTTTTTCTAAGTACTGCATAACAATTTTTTTCAATTTAATACTTCTTAAAATTTACGTACGTTTGAAAAGTTTTAAGTTTTTTTTTATTTTTTTCATTTAATTATTAATTTAAAAGAATTTTCACACTTTTTTTTCGTCTTTTATAAATTTGTACACTGTATCTCTTTTTTAATTTTGTGTTTTAATTTTTTTATCATTAAACTCTTTTTGGACTTAAAATTTTAGAAAAAAATTGAAATTTTTTTCATTTCTGGATTATTTTTCCAATTACTAAAAATTTCTATTTTTATTGTTTCACTTTTACGTCAGAAAATACTTTTTAACACAAAAACTTTTTGTGCAATTCGAAAATAATTTATTTTGTCTTGGATTAAAATTTTTCCCTAACATACAACTACATTTAAAAAACATTTTTGTCCTAAAAACGTCTTGAATTTTAGTTTTCAGGATTGTTTATTTCCTACATAAAGCAGGCAGAACGACTAAAAGTTTAAAGAAACCTATTAGTCAGTAATTTAGAAGCATAAAGTTTACACACTACGTTTCGTACGTAGTTTTTTTACCGATTTCATTCACACACAGATATTCGTTTTGATACCTTCCCTTAGTGATGGTTTTTATTGATTAGTTAAACCTCTCATTTCCAAGGGTTTTTCTTTTCCACAAAGCTGAATTTGAACGAAATAATAATCCTGACTGTCGTGTATCTATCATGACTTGTATGTATATAGCTAACAAGTATGAGGTTCATGATTTTCTCTGCATATTTTTTCAATAAAGGTTTTTTCCTTACGTTTCAGAACTGCTCTGTATAGTGTTTCTCAGGTACAGTTTACACGAAACTTCAGCTAGAATTTTACGCGTGAAAATAAATTTAGAAATAAATCAGTGTATTGCAATTGAAACCGAAGTTCAAATGTATATATATTCCATAGAATGTCAAAATGTAAAAATTCCGTTTTAGAAGAATGTTAATTATATGTTTTCAATAACCTAATCATGGGATTAAGCTGCATGCGATTGAGTCATGGACTTTGTCCCGGAGAGCTCCAGCCCTCAAGAACAAACACTCCATTTCCGAAGTGCGCCTGTCGATTGTCCTGTTTCATCTAACCATTCTTATCCTAAAGCTATTTCAATCAAGTGAGATATACAGAGAAAATCGCATAGGATAAATTCTTCAAATAACTGCTTGACTAATACACTATTTTCGTTCAGATATTCCTATGCAAATGCGAATCACATTCTAAGTGTAAATCATGCTTTTAAAAATTATTGAGTTTTTACATCTGAATGACACGAACATTTATTCAAACCCATAGGCTTAGCGATGAACTTTGACGTATTGGTTAGAGCTAATGGTCCAGCAGGGAAAACGTTATGTGTTAGCTCTAACTGAGTTTAGTGGTCAGCAGTGACTTTGGGTTTAGTAGGGCATGTCTTAGAAGACGTGTCAAAGTTAGGAGTAGCTTTCTGATATATCGTAAATGAAAAAACTTAATGATCGATTAGTAATAAATATTCGTAACACAGATGCTGTTACGTTGAATAGATCAAAACTTTTGAAATAAATATTGAAGCAATTTCTAAGTGATCCATTCATGTGAATGTGGAGAGTCAACATTATATGTAGAGTCTAAACAAACCTTCATGTGCGGGTTTTGTCTCAACGCTGACCCAGCTGGGACTCGAACCTGGGAACTACAGATTACTTGCCTTGCGCGCTGCCGACTGAGCCACCCTCGCCCCCGGGTTCAGTGTGTATGACACGATTATGTAAACGTTTTTACTCCAAAGAAAATTCTTCTGGTGTTGAATAGGAACCTAAAATGTGTTCGGCTTATAGTTTTACTAGTGGAAAAAAATGTTTACACTATTTATTAGGATTTTTTTTTTAAATATATATTAAGTACGACTCGTAGCATAAAATAATGTTTACCGATATAAAACATTTATTTCTCGAGGGATGTAACCCAATAAAGTATGATAAACAGAGGTGAACGAGAGACAGTGAAGAAAAAACAATATCCACTGTCCAAAGTTAAAGAAATAATCATTAAAATCAATGGGATGAATTAAGATCGTAATTATTCCAGCGCATCGAAAAAAAAAAGCCTTTTTTATAATATTATGAGTCGTTTTATTAAGGTATTCAGAGAGGGAAAAAACTTCTAGGGTTGTATACCATCTTTAAGGATCAAAGTCGAAAATCACACTTCGCGTCATTGCTAAAAGCATTGGGACGTGTCTCTATGAATCACTGTTATCTCACGTTTTCGCAAACATAATGACCTTTGATAAACGGGATCACTCATCAACGTCATCCTCCATGCCGTGGATAAACGCGTAGACTCCTGAACGTATGAATCATCCACAAAAATATAAGGATTTTTTTTTTAAATACGGATTTTAAACGTGTGATTCCCAGGACTTTTCAGATTGCAAATCCATCCGTCAATGAAACGTGGTCCACAGGATGGGCGAAGTACTTGTAAATTGATAACTAAGTGTCATTTACGAGAAATAAAAAATTAATTTTCAATGTGGTTTACAAGATATAATAAAATTAATTCCAAATGTGGTTTACAAGGAATAATAAAATTAATTCCCAGTGTGGTTTACAAGAAATAAAGAAAAATATATTCCTAATTTACACGAAATAAAAATATAATTTTTTAGAATAAAAAAGTTCCAAAGTGCGGACTTAAAATTATTTGAGACCTTCAGAGTTGTTTACTTCACGATGGATTTGGGGGGGGGGGAGTCAGAATTAAAATTGGCGGACGAAGGGCAAATCACGGGAGTTTGATGACGTCAGAATCCAAAATGGCCGACGAACGGCAAAATAGCGGGACTTTTTCAAAAGGGGGCGTGGTCGTGATATCTGAGTGTTGCATGACCTTTAAGGTCAAAATAGAGTTCAAGGTCATTTGCCCCGAAAGAGCCGAACCTACTACTCCTGCTTGTATTTTCCATCTTGCTGATATTAATGGTGCTGAACGGCCTTTCCATCTGTTTAGACTCGATACAGTGATTTATTGCCAATCGGTCCAAAAGGTTTTACTTTACTACTGTTCTAACTACCAGTGCTCTTTCAAATATGTTAATTACAAATGAAAGAATTACAATCATTACAAATGAAAAATGTAATAATTTGATTCAAGATTTGAATATCCGGAACGCATCCATAGGATGCATTATAAGAAGTCAGAATCGAAGCAATCACATGAAAATGACGTTTATTACCGATGGATAATGGATTGAATCTAACATATCCTGTCGTGTTAAGCATAGAGTAACATCGGAATGCATTGTAAGACGTCACAATAACAGTGTCCCGGCCCGGATCTAAAAAACATCGAAGGGGAGGGAGTGGGGGCAAGAAATATTATCGAATCAGAAAAATGCAAAGCGGGGTGGGGCGCATAAGACTGGATTAATGTAGTACACATCAGCCTCTGTTCCACCTCCGTTTTCATCCACCTCCGTTTTATCCACCTCCGTTTCAGGTTCCGTCATCCGATTTATATCCACCTCCGTTTTATAGGTCTTAAAATTTGCTAAATATGTTAAATATTTGGAGACACTCTCTTACCCTTACTAGTATTCTGAAAGGATGTGCGTGCTGGTCCCTTAAGCCTCGAATAAATATTTATATTACCACGGACAGTAGATAAAACCTCTTGAAACGTGTGCAAACATTACTGCATTATTGATAGATGACCTAAGGAAAAAATGACTTTCGATAATGAGAAAAAGCTAATTTGAAAATTCAATGATGATATTTTAAAGAGAAAAAAATGCACTTGGATAAAGTCAAAAATTAAAAGTAAAAATTATTTTATGAAAATGAAGCGATCTTTCCACTGAGAGAGCAAACTAATTGAAAATATTTCTCGGCTGTTGCGTAAAAAACTTGAATTAAATGTATGAAATTTCAGTCGTGCAAATCACTAAGTCTACAGAGTGAAATGGAAAGGAGAGATGTTGGTTAATAAAGTGAATAGATTTTCAATAATAGCGTATAATTATATTTAAAAAAAAATAAGGAAAATACAGATTTTAGATGGATTGATAGTGACATATTTAATATTGCCATTTGCTTTCCCTGACTCTTCGATTAGTGTGAAATGCTAAACTTTATCCCCTATTAATATGAACATCCCTTATTTGTTTACAGGCATTTGAGATTTTTATTTTGCAAATTATTTCAAAATTATACTGAGAAGATTATTGAGCTGGTATCTAGCATTTGAGAATTTTTCAATTATCCTACGGCTAATGCTACCCATTTTAATTTGAAATAAAGAGTTTTAAGATGTTAAATCACTGTTTCTTTCCTTTCAGTTTGTTACCTCGCTTAGTCAGGTTAGCTTAGTTTTAAACCTAACTTTGAGGAAAACGTTCCCCAGCTCTTTTCAGAGCTTAACAGTTAGATTAGATGAGTTATGTAGGGTTTTCTGGATCCAGGAAGAAGCGTGCTTCTGCTCAGGTCGTATTTTTTACTTTCTCTTTGCTGCCCATCCAAATGTATACCAGAATTGAAGCGAAAAACGGTATTCTGTTAGAAGACGATAACCCTCAAATTTCATGCAGTCCCATCCAACAAGACCCGTCTTGCAAAAAAGACCTTGCAACAAGACCCGTCTCCCAAAAGTGAAGTAGCTCCCAGCAGTGGCTAAAATAGCACTGTCTTAGAGGATAATAATTGGACTTGTACAGAACCCACCACATGATCCCAGATTCCGAAGAAGACCATATACTTAAAGAACCGAAAATATGTATCATTAGCTGTAGTGAGGCAGATTTCGCAGCCTATGTCAGAGCAAAACTTCTGGACGAAATAAAATTAATTTTTGACACAAAATTTAAATTAAGGCTAACTCGAAGAAAAAATATTCTTATGGAACTGAAGACACAAAGAACCACTAACATTTGCAAGAATATCACGCATATCATGGAGGACGGAATCAACCTACACTTGCCGAAGAAGCATGTGTTTCATCCTGAAGGACTACTAAGAGGAATTCCCATTAACACTTCAGAAGTGGAAATTTATGAACAGAGCAAATCTAATTGAGTCATTGATGTGCACAGTATTACCTACAGTGAAAAAAGTATGAACTCTGACCAAAGAATAACAACCATCTACCAAGATATCATTCCCACGTTTGCAGCCAAACCTTTTCCCGATTTTATTAAAATAGATGATTTTTATTTCAAAGTTCAGAATTATTACTTACGACCTCTTCTGTGGTTCAGATGTTTCAGATTCGGACTTTCTGCCATAGGCTTCAGCAGCAGAGTTCGCTGTAAAAAATGCGGCGGGGCTCACCCTTTCGAATACTGTAATTCTCGAACCTCAAGGGGGTGGCTCAGTCGGTAGCGCGCCAGGCTCGTAATCTGTAGTTCCCAGGTTCGAGTTCCAGCTGGGTCAGCGTTGAGATTTATCTCCGCAAAAATTCCCCGCCCTGCCCACGGTCAGTAGGGGACACCGATGGGCTTGGAATGTCCGCCGTCCGTCGGATGCGACGTTAAGCCGTGGCCCCGTGTGTGGGAGAGTCATACCCTGTTCACGTTAAAGAACACTCTGGATGGCCTTGACGGGAGTCTACCCTCTGTGTCCCACAGTGGGTCTCCTCCCCCAACCTTCTCTGAGCCTTCGGGGTCCGTGTGACCTGGCCATTTAGCCCATGGTGTGCAAAAAAGTGCCCCTCAGAGGTAAAACAATCCAACACGCTCCTCTGAAAATAGTGGACAGATCATTGTTTTCAGTGGAATTTTCACTATAACAGAACTATGCACGCCGAAATTTCTGCCATAAACAGATCACTTGAAACATTCGTTAAAAGTTTTGCAGTTTCGATATTCAGTGATCTCTAATGATATAAATTAAAACTACCTTTTTGGAAATGCGAATTATATTTAATTAGAACCGACTAAAAAGAGATTTCCTATTATCTCTTAAAGAAAACATGGTTCCGTTTCTTACCTTCCTTGCGTGAAGGAGTCAACTCATTGTTGCCAACGGAATTTTCAAGACTGTCATATTACACGATCAAAATTTCAAATTTCTAGCATAAATACATCGTTTGCAATATTCGTTTTAAATTTTGGGGTTTTTCGATTTTTTCGAAAAACCCCAAAATTCTATAATTTCGCCCCTCGCGTTAGAGGGGCGAAATTATAGAATTTAGGAAATTTTCAAAATGCAAATTGCAATATTTCATGAACACTTATCCAACCAAAAAAGAATTTTTAATTTATCTCTGAAAACATACACTTTTCTATTAAAACGAAAAAAGTTGCATTCACTCCCCCCCCCCGAGTCTAAAGGGTCAAGTGATTGTTGCTAAAGGTAACTTCGCATATTCTATCTATATAAGGGGTATGCCAGTTACATGCACATTTCCAGGGGGTACGTGAAGAATAAAAGGTTGAGAACCACTGATATATGTTTTATTTCATTCCCATTGTTATACTACACCAATTGATTTATCTATCTATAAAAGGTGTAAGCCAATTACATACACATTTCCAGCGGGTACGTGAAGCATAAAAGGTTGAGAACTACAGATATATATTTTATTTTATTTCCATTGTTATACTATACCAATAGTTTTATCTATCTAAAAAAGGTGTAAGCCAATTACATACACATTTCCAGCGGATACGTGAAGCATAAAAGGTTGAGAACTACTGATATATGTTTTATTTATTCCCATTGTTATACTATACCTATAGTTTTATCTATCTATAAAAGGTGTAAGTCAATTACATATATATTTCCAGCGAGTACGTGGAACATAAAAAGTTGAGAACCACTGATATATGTTTTATTTTATTCCCATTGTTATACTATACCTATAGTTTTATCTATCTATACAAGGAGTACGCCAGTTACATACACAATTCCAGGGGGTACGTGAAGCACAAAAGATTGAGAACCACTGATATATCTTTTATATTATTTCCATTGTTATACTATACCTATAGTTTTATCTACCTATAAAAGGTGTAAGTCAATTGCATACACATTTCCAGGGGGTACGTGAAGCATAAAAGATTGAGAACCACTGATATATGTTTTATTTTATTCCCATTCTTATACTATAAATATTGTTTTATCTATCTATACAAGGATTATGCCAGTTACATACACATTTCCAGGGGGTACGTGAAGCACAAAAGGTTGAGAACCACTGATATATGTTTTATATTATTCCCATCGTTATACTATAACTATTGATTTATCTATCTATAAAAGGTGTAAGCCAATTACATACACATTTCCAGCGGGAACGTGAAGCATAAAAGGTTGAGAACCACTGATATATGTTTTATATTATTCCCATCGTTATAATATAACTATTGTTTTATCTATCTATAAAAGGTTTAAGCCAGTTACATACACATTTCAGGGGGTACGTGAAGCACAAAAGGTTGAGAACTACTGATATATGTTTTATTTTATTCTCATTGTTATACTATACCTATAGTTTTATCTATCTATAAAAGGTGTAAGCCAATTACATACACATTTCCAGCGGGTACTTGAAACATAAAAAGTTGAGAACCACTGATATATGTTTTATTTTATTCCCATTGTTATACTATAGCTATAGTTTTATCTATCTATACAAGGAGTACGCCAGTTACATACACAATTCCAGGGGGTACGTGAAGAACAAAAGAATGAGAACCACTGATATATATTTTATATTATTTCCATTGTTATACTATACCTATAGTTTTATCTATCTATAAAAGGTGTAAGTCAATTGCATACACATTTCCAGGGGGTACGTGAAGCATAAAAGATTGAGAACCACTGATATATGTTTCATTTTATTCCCATTCTTATACTATAAATATTGTTTTATCTATCTATACAAAGATTATGGCAGTTACATACACATTTCCAGGGGGTACGTGAAGCACAAAAGGTTGAGAACCACTGATATATGTTTTATATTATTCCCATCGTTATACTAAAACTATTGTTTTATCTATCTATAAAAGGTGTAAGCCAAATACATACACATTTCCAGCGGGTACGTGAAGCATAAAAGGTTGAGAACCACTGATATAGTTTTGTTTTATTCCCATTGTTATACTATACCTATAGTTTTATCTATCTATAAAAGGTTTAAACCAATCACATACACATTTCCAGCGGGTACGTGAAGCATAAAAGGTTGAGAACCACTGATACATGTTTTATTTTATTCCCGTCGTTATACTATAACTATTGTTTTATCTGTTTATAAAAGGTATAAGCCAATTACATACACATTTCCAGGGGGTACGTGAAGCATAAAAGGTTGAGAACTACAGATATATATTTTATTTTATTTCCATTGTTATACTATACCAATAGTTTTATCTATCTAAAAAAGGTGTAAGCTAATTACATACACATTTCCAGCGGATACGTGAAGCATAAAAGGTTGAGAACTACTGATATATGTTTTATTTTATTCCCATTGTTATACTATACCTATAGTTTTATCTATCTATAAAAGGTGTAAGCCAATTACATACATATTTCCAGCGGGTACGTGAAACATAAAAAGTTGAGAACCACTGATATATGTTTTATTTTATTCCCATTGTTATACTATACCTATAGTTTTATCTATCTATACAAGGAGTACGCCAGTTACATACACAATTCCAGGGGGTACGTGAAGCACAAAAGATTGAGAACCACTGATATATCTTTTATATTATTTCCATTGTTATACTATACCTATAGTTTTATCTATCTATAAAAAGTGTAAGTCAATTACATACACATTTCCAGGGGGTACGTGAAGCATAAAAGATTGAGAACCACTGATATATGTTTTATTTTATTCCCATTCTTATACTATAAATATTGTTTTATCTATCTATACAAGGATTATGCCAGTTACATACACATTTCCAGGGGGTACGTGAAGCACAAAAGGTTGAGAACCACTGATATATGTTTTATATTATTCCCATCGTTATACTATAACTATTGATTTATCTATCTATAAAAGGTGTAAGCCAATTACATACACATTTCCAGCGGGAACGTGAAGCATAAAAGGTTGAGAACCACTGATATATGTTTTATGTTATTCCCATCGTTATACTATAACTATTGTTTTATCTATCTATAAAAGGTTTAAGCCAGTTACATACACATTTTCAGGGGGTACGTGAAGCACAAAAGGTTGAGAACTACTGATATATGTTTTATTTTATTCCCATTGTTATATTATACCTATAGTTTTATCTATCTATAAAAGGTGTAAGCCAATTACATACACATTTCCAGCGGGTACGTGAAACATAAAAAGTTGAGAACTACTGATATATGTTTTATTTTATTCCCATTGTTATACTATACCTATAGTTTTAAGTATCTATAAAAGGTGTAAGCCAATTACATACACATTTCCAGCGGGTACTTGAAACATAAAAAGTTGAGAACCACTGATATATATTTTATTCCCATTGTTATACTATACCTATAGTTTTATCTATCTATACAAGGAGTACGCCAGTTACATACACAATTCCAGGGGGTACGTGAAGAACAAAAGAATGAGAACCACTGATATATATTTTATATTATTTCCATTGTTATACTATACCTATAGTTTTATCTATCTATAAAAGGTGTAAGTCAATTACATACACATTTCCAGGGGGTACGTGAAGCATAAATGATTGAGAACCACTGATATATGTTTCATTTTATTCCCATTCTTATACTATAAATATTGTTTTATCTATCTATACAAAGATTATGGCAGTTACATACACATTTCCAGGGGGTACGTGAAGCACAAAAGGTTGCGAACCACTGATATATGTTTTATATTATTCCCATCGTTATACTAAAACTATTGTTTTATCTATCTATAAAAGGTGTAAGCCAATTACATACACATTTCCAGCTGGTACGTGAAGCATAAAAGGTTGAGAACTACTGATATACGTTTTGTTTTATTCCCATTGTTATACTATACCTATAGTTTTATCTATCTATAAAAGGTTTAAACCAATCACATACTCATTTCCAGCGGGTACGTGAAGCATAAAAGGTTGAGAACCACTGATACATGTTTTATTTTATTCACGTCGTTATACTATAACTATTGTTTTATCTGTTTATAAAAGGTATAAGCCAATTACATACACATTTCCAGGGGGTACGTGAAGCATAAAATGTTGAGAACCACTGATATATGTTTTATTTTATTCCCATTGTTATACTATACCTATAGTTTTACCTATCTATAAAAGGTATAAGCCAATTACATACACATTTCCAGCGGGTACGTGAAGCATAAAATGTTGAGAACCACTGATATATGTTTTACTTTATTCCCATTGTTTAACTATAACTATTGTTTTTTCTATCTATACAAGGAGTACGCCAGTTACATACACATTTCCAGGGGGTACGTGAAGAACAAAAGGTTGAGAACCACTGATATATGTTTTATTTTATTCCCATTATTATACTATAACTATAGTTTTATCTATCTGTGTAAGGGATATGCCAGTTACATACACATTCCCAGGGGTTACTTCGTGAAGCACAAAACGTTGAGAACCACTGATATGTTTTATTTTATTCCCATTGTTATACTATACCTATAGTTTTATCTATCTATAAAAGGTGTAAGCTAATAACATACACGTTTCCAGGGGGTATGTGAAGTACAAAAGTTTGAGAACCACTGATATGTATTTTATTTTATTCTCATTGTTATACTATAACTATAGTTTTATTTATCTATACAAGGGGTACGCCAGTTACATACATATTTCCAGGTGGTACTTCGTGAAGCACAAAAGGTTGAGAACCACTGATATGTTTTATTTTATTCCCATTGTTATACTATACCTATAGTTTTATCTATCTATAAAAGGTGTAAGTCAATTACATACACATTTCCAGGGGGTACGTGTAGCATAAAAAAATTGAGAACCACTGATATATGTTTTATTTTATTCCCATTCTTATACTATAAATATTGTTTTATCTATCTGTACAAGAATTATGCCAGTTACATACACATTTCCAGCGGGTACGTGAAGCATAAAAGGTTGAGAACCACTGATATATGTTTTACTTTATTCCCATTGTTATACTATAACTATTGTTTTATCTATCTATACAAGGAGTACGCCAGTTACATACACATTTTCAGGGGGTACGTGAAGCACAAAAGGTTGAGAACCACTGATATATGTTTTATTTTGTTCCCATTGTTATACTATAACCATAGTTTTATCTATCTATGTAAGGGGTATGCCAGTTACATACACATTTCTAGGGGGTACTTCGTGAAGCACAAAAAGTTGAGAACCACTGATATATGTTTTATTTTATTCCCATTGTTATACTATACCTATAGTTTTATCTATCTATAAAAGGTGTAAGCTAATTACATACACATTTCCAGCGGGTAGGTGAAGCATAAAAGATTGAGAACCACTAATATAAGTTTTATTTTATTCCCACTGTTATACTATAAATATCATTTTATCTATACAAGAGGTACGCGAGTTACATACACCTTTCCAGGAGGTACGTGAAGCATAAACGGTAGAGAACCACTGCTCTAAGGCGTTTTGTTGATAAGAGTTTGTTGATAAACCTTTACGTTTTCGGATCCTCCGATTAAATGGAAACTATGCCGAATTTAGTGGTCCATTTCAGAGGCGATCTACTCCTTTCAGTTGTAGGAGAATTTCGTTTCTTAGGGCAAAACGTTTGCTTAAAGTTACAATAAGAGGAATCTGTAAACGAATCCCATGATCTGAACTCTAGTGTTTAAAGAAGTTTCTCATTTTTTTATAGGGGAAAATATTTGAGTGGAAACCAATTACTTTGCTTTAAGTTATGTTCAGATGAGTTGGGTTGGGTTGTACTTTTTTGCACACAATGGGCTAAATTGCCAGGTCACATGGAGCTCTCAGAGAAGGTTGGGGGAGGGGACCCACTGGAACAAGCTGCTGGGAGACAGATGGTAGCCTCCCACAAGGCCATCCAGCGTGTTCTTTAATGTGCACAGGGTATGTCTCTCCCGCACACGAGGCCAAGGATTAACGTCCCATCCGACGGACGACGGCCTTTCCAAATACATCGGTTTTTCGTATTGACCGTGGGCAGGGCTTTTTGCGGATATAAATCTTAGCGCTGATCCAACTGGGACTCGAACCTGCAGATTACGAGCCTGGCGCGCTACTGACTGAGTCACCCCCTACCCCACTATCTGCAGTAATGACATAAAAGAGTTAACACCATATAATTTCACTGGACATCCAAATATTAGCAGCGATTTTGTTTCCTTTGTCTGCACCATGGTCGGATCTAGAAAAATAAAAATCTCGGGATGGGAGGGGGGGGCAAAACACTGGATTTCCCCTTCTGTGCATTTCTCCATCTGTTTTACCGGTCTAAAAATTATTTAATAAAAAATGCGTGAGATATAAATAAGTTTAATAATGTTTGCCTTTATTACCCTTACTAGAGTTTTGAAGGGAATGGGGGAAACCACTTCATTAAATGGAGATCTCATCTTCACCTAGATCTGGCTGTGGTCTCCACTTAATACATTGAATACTTCTTTGATATGAGTCTAATGGAGAAAAATTTGCAAGGAAGCAAATATGACGATATAATGGACAATTTCCGAAGATGTGAAACAGTATTCGGAATTCACCAGTGTGATCTTGTGACATAACTAAAACATTTTTCCGTGTGATTGTACTAATGAGTGTTATTAGGAAACCTGAATTAAATGTATATTTTCGAAATATCCTGTCCTTACTACACCATTTTTGCATCATGTTTTGTGTAGAAATAATTTCCAGCATTGCTTTATTGTCTTCATTTTACTTCTGCTGAGGAAAATAGTAGATAAAGATACTTTCAATGAGAAATTTTAAACTGCTTACTAAACTTTTAGAAACATATGTATAGATGAAAGTTTAATGCTTTGGATAGGAAGACTGGGATTTCGTCTATACATTCCGTCTGAGAGGTCTAGATAAGGAATCAAAAGTTACGAGCTTGGTAAATTCAAAATTGATTATGTCTGGAACTTTGTAATCTATTGTGGACAAGGAACTACATTTGAAGCAGGCTGTGGGAATTATGAAGAAATAATTGTTTTAACATTCCTTGATAGCCTGTAACATAAAGGTCACACTTTATACGTTGACAGATTTTCCACTTCTGCATGGTTAACAGAACAATTGTTATCAAGGCAGACTCATATATGTCGTACGGCGATGGAAAATAGAAAAGGAATACATTCAGATGTAATTCGATAAACTTCAGATTTAGACGAAGTGCAATCAAAGCAAAAAAAAATGGCATTAACCTCATCGCATGGAAAGATAAAAAAAAAGAACTTTTCATCATTATTACGACACATTGATTAGCTTGGCAAAATCCGATAAAATTAATCGGAGAACTGGTGAACCCATATGGAAACCAATTTGGTATTAGACTGCAATATAAATATTGCAGTAACTGACGTGACTGACGGTGTTCTGCAGAATTATTATGAATGAGAAAAGCTCTCAAATGTTAAAAAAAAGTTTTTTTCACACCATCGGCATAGTTTTTACAATTGTAATATTTAAAAACTACGGTGAAAATGTGTCCATGCTGCCTTTTAGAACTCGGTAGGTGACAGTATTCTCATATCTGTTCATACGAGCAAAGAAATAATTCTATACAGAAAAATGGAATCACGCATATTTGGCAATTTTTTTTGAGAAAAAGGAAATGTATATTTTTCTGTAAATGAAAATTCAAATATCATCGAAGAGGTTTAAAATTGTAGGTATATTGTGTTAAAATATGTTGTCATTACTTTATTTCAGTGTTAAATATTGCAATAATGGATCAGCGGGTGATTTTAGGTTATTTACATTTTAAAAAAAAATTATATATTTTTTTAAATATATAAATATTATTTTATATTTTAAATTTATATCAAAAAGATACAAACAAAAGAAATGCATATGCTTAATAACGTTTTACCTATGTCACCCTTACGAGAATTTCCTTTGCTCCCTAGATCTGGACTTGGATATAACTTTCTGCCCCCCCCCCCCCGTAATAAAAGTTAAAAGTCGGCGCCTGTGATTGAGTATTTGCATGTCGATAGAGCACCAGACTCCTAATCCGCAGTTTCATGGTTCGAATCCCATCTGGTTCAATGTTGAGATTTATGTCCAAATTAATTAATTATGGTCAGTAGAGGACAGCAATAGGCTTGGAAAGGCTGCCGTCCGTCAGATGAGACGTTAAGCCATGACCCTCCTACAGGTTAAAGAATACACTGGATGGCTTTGAAAGGAGGCGACCATCTGTATCCTAAGAGCTATCCAGTGGGTTCCCTTTCTCCCAACCTTTTCTCAGCCCTCGGGGTCCTTGTGACCTGTTCATTCAGTTGATTGTGTGCAGAAAAGTTCTGCTCATGGGTAAAACAGAACAACATCCATATCAGTTTCACAAACATATGTTTTCATGCATTTCAGAAAAAAATAGCATAATTAAGAGAAGTTAAATGATGTTAATTTATTGTAATTGACTATTATCTTCCGTGGCTTATTAGAATATTATTAACTTAAATATTAAAAAAAAATCTGAGAAGTCGCAGATTTTTAGAAAAAAAAATTATAAAATTAACGGAATCACGAAAAAAGTAAATTCGGTGAAACTTTAATGAAGCCTTAAAATTCGCGGAAATAGTCGCGAAAAATCAAACCGCAAAAAACAGTCCTAATTAATCAGATACTGCCTTACCTGAGATCAAGAGTACACCAGTCTAGAAACACACAGGTAGGATGGGCAGAACAACTTTTGAACGAAAGCCGAAAATATTAATAATGAGGGGGATTTTTTTACCTATGAGCCGCACTTTTTGCACAAAATGGGCTAAATGGCCAGGTGACAAGGACCCAGAGGCTCACAGAAGATTGAGGGAGGGGACCCACTGGAACAGTTGTTGGGAGACAGATGATAACCTCCCGTCATAGGCGATCCAGCGTGTTCTTTAACGAGCACAGGGTGTGGCTCTCTCCCACACACGAAACCACGTCTTAACGTCCCATCCGAAGGGCGGCGGCCTTTCGAAGCCCATCGGTGTCCCCTACTGACCGTGACAGGGCGAGGAATTTTGCGGAGATAAATCTCAATGCTGACCCAGCTGGGACTCGAACCTGGTAACTATAGATTACGATCCTGGCGCGCTACCGATTGAGCCACCCCTGCCCCATGTAAAAGGGAACAGAGGAAACAAAATTATTTGAGTGATAAAGCTATGGAATTTATTTCTGAAAGAATGAAGTGCAGGATTAATATGAATCAACACCCTACTAGTTCTAACAGAAGGCATTACAACGAGCTTAATAAGCGTGTAAGGGATCAGCTAACAGCTGATAAGAATCTTTGGCTTGATAGCTTGGATCACAAAGTTGAGGAAGCAGTTAGACAGCACAACAGCAGGGGCTTGTACCAAATTATTAATATTTTATGCGGGAAAAAACCGACAGGTACAGGGATTATTGAATAAACATGGCAAGGTGGTTGAAGGTGAGGATACTGTGATTGCAAAGTGGGCTGAGCATTTCAGAGAAGTTCTAAATAATGTGATTATTTCTACTCCTATTGTTTGCAAAGAGGATCGATGCATTACTGGCTTTAATGATGACCCTATATCACATTCCGAAATCACTTTGGCTATCTCTAAATTAAAACTGCATAAATCCCCACGGATGGACGAAATCACCACTGAAATGGTTAAAGCTGGTTACATTTGCGTTGTCAAATGGTTGACTGAAATTTTGAATATTTTTATGATAAAGGTATTGTTCCTAAGGGTTTTACTAGAGCTATCATTGTTCCAATTTTTTAAAAATGTGATCACAGTTGTTGTGATAATTATAGGTGAATTAGTTTACCTCTGTTGCAGGTAAAGTTCTTTGCATGATTATATTAATAGAATTAAGAATTTGGTTGATGGACAACTGTCTGATAAACAGTGTAGATTCAGAAGTGGTAGGGGATGTGTTGATCAAATATTTTCACTTAGGGAGATTCTTGAAAAACGTTTAGAGTTTCACAAACCTGTGTTTACTAGCTTTACAGATTTCAAAAAAGACTTTTGACTCTGTTGATCGACATAATTTGTTGCTGATTATTAGATCATATGGAATACCTACCTGATAAGTTAGTTAGTGTAATGAAAGCTCTCTATAATGACATTGAGTCGCGTGTGAGCATTGATACGTTTTTCAGCGATTGTTTTAACATTTCTAGAGGAGTTAGACAAGGGTGAATTTTGTCTCTCTTTCTCTTTAGTTTGATGCGAATTCTTTGCGAGGAGGCCTTAAAGAGCCTTAAAAGAGTGCGGAAAAACTCTTGAACACCTAAAGACTAAACATAAGCTGTGTAATAGTTTGCTTCTTTCTAAGGTTAAGTATGTAGTTATATATGCATCCTTTCCAAGCAGGATAACAGGAAAATTGTTGCCTTTGATTCCAGATGCTTACGCAGTATCTTGAGCATTCGGTGGTTTCACTTCGTAAGTAATGAGGTTAGGTGAAAGAGTCAGCAACCTTCTGTGAGCGGCATTTTGTGCAGAGAGATATTGTGTTGGTTTGGCTTTGTTGCCCATATTGGGCAACAAAGCTAGCTCAAAAAAGCTAGTAACAAAACAGCTCCAGATTGGGAAATGGGGATGTCAGCAGTGTGTCAAACAGGAAAATGCAATGTCAAACAGGACCTTGCTAAAATTGGCCTACAATGGCGAAATACATTGGGGGCGGGGGTCCCAGCTGGGTCAGCGTTGAGATTTATCTCCACAAAACTCCTCGCCCTGCCCACGGTCAGTAGGGAACACCGATGGGCTTGGAAAGGCCGCCATCCGTTGGATGAACGTTAAGCCGTGGCCCCGTGTGCGGGAGAGCCATAATCCTTTGCACGTTAAAGAACACGCTAGATAGTCTTGACGGGAGGGTACCATCTGTCTCCCAACAGCTGTTCCAGTGGGTCCCCTCCCCAACCGTTTCTCAGCCTTCGGGGTCCTTCAGACCTGTCCATTTAGCCCATTGTGTGCAAAAAAGTGCCGCTCAGAGGTAAAACAACACAAACCTGAGACAAATACAGTAGCTGTAACTCAGAACAGACAGGTGTGGTGAGCAAAATTATACAGCCTGGTAGAATCTCCGTAGGCCATGGTTGCATGTGGATTATATATGTGTATATGTACTGTAACACACACTGGATATGTTGATTCCCATATCATAAACATTAATATGAAAAGGTTTTATAAATGAAGAGGCGATTGAGCTATGCATTTCGCATTGAGTGGGGTGTTAAATTCTATTAATGTAACGTTGGGTAAGTTACGAATGACCTCTAGGCAATTAAAAAGTTGTATACATTTTATAGTTAAGTTTTAGCGGCTTACACTGTGAGCCACTGAACGGGAATATTGACGACGTAAATTTTAATTTCTTTTGGATTAAACGAATATGTAACACTACACTAAAATAGTCTGTGATTTATAGCGGTCGGTATTTCCTCTCTTTCGTTAACTGCTTTTCAATAAACTGAATGATAAAAAATATAGTGTTAAAGTTTCGTTCATAAATAGCAAATTAAAATAATTTATTAATATCTGTAATCTTTAAGAAATTAGTGATCGGGCAACCTTCGTGTCACGTGACACGAAGGTTGCCAGATCACTAATTTCTAAAAAAATTGTTGGCATATATTTTTTCCGAATTTTTTAATCAACCATATTGTTCGGATATTTTTTGAGCGACTGTACGTGTTGCTCTTGTAGAGTTGGAAGTAACCTGAAGTAATGAAGGTGTTTGGGAAGCAATATGATATTTTTGTGTGTCTTCTTGGTTTAGCCGTGAGGAACAATGGGAGAAAAAATCTTCCTCTATTATTATTATTATCATTTGCCCTTGATATCTTCCCTCTCCAGTAAATCGGAGTTGGTTGCCAAAATATCTTCGAAAAATTTAAAGATTGAATTCGTGACTTTCATCATAAACTTATTATAAAGCATTATTCTAGCTTTCCGTATGAAGGTAGATTTTTACTGCGAGTTAGCTTTACTCAGATAACTAGTCCTTTACTTCTTAGTAAAGTGATATTTCATATGTTGGTAGAAACTCAAAGTAGAAACTCGAGTGTTGTCACCACTAAATCCCGACCCCACCCACGTCATAAAGAGAACATTTATGAGCTTGGTAATGCTGATGTTAAAGCCTTTATTTTAGTTTGCAGCGAGAGACGTTGGTAATTAATATCAAAGTATCCAATTCATTAAATGGTTAGAATGGCACTTTTAGGAATTGGAG
This sequence comes from Ryuthela nishihirai, assembly GCA_038380435.1. NCBI lineage: Eukaryota > Metazoa > Arthropoda > Arachnida > Araneae > Heptathelidae > Ryuthela > Ryuthela nishihirai. The sequence continues at coordinate 3,818,948 of JAWZYU010000041.1, forward strand.
AAAGGGATTCAGTTTTTTAACGCATTAGCTTGAGTGGCATAAATAATAAACCGTGAGCAAAGCGATCACGACGATAGAGAGAAGTTTTAGAATATCTTAAAATATTACAGTAATTCGTAATCGGATAAATTTAAAAAAAAAGACATCACGCATCTCTGTTCGATTTTGAATTTTCTATTTCGAAACCATTTGTTTCCCGAGATATGGAAAAATGCTTTTCTCCAGCTTATTCATAAGCCAGGAAAGTATCTTTCTTTTCCAATCAGTTATCGCCCAATCAGTTTGCTCTCTTCGTTGGGCAAGCTGTTTGAGGAATCATTCTCAACAGATTGGACGACTTTCCCTCCCACCACCCAGTCCCGCCTGAATCCCAATTTGGATTCAGGCGAAACAGATCAACGGAACATCAGATCCTCAGAGTTGTTGAGAAGGTTGCCGAATCCTTAAACAAAAAGGAACAGTTGCAGCTGTCTTTCTGGGTGTGACCAAAGCTTTTGGACGGACGGACGGCTTAATTTACAAGCTTATTAAGATTAGTGTACCTACGGGTCTCACCTGTATTTTATCATCGTATTTATCAAATAGAGCTTTTCAAGTTCAAATGGAAACCTCTACAATTGCAAAGAGGTTAATGGCTGTTGGAGTACCTCAAGGCTCTCTCCTAGGCCCTACTCTCTTCTCACTTTTCCTGTATGCCATGCCATCTTTTCATCGTGTTCATCTAACACAGTATGCTGATGATATCGCCCACCCACCCCCTCATTGGGTCCAGCTTTTGCTATCAATAGGCTGCAGATCTGCCTTGACGAGATGGAGGGGTGATACGATAAATGAAAAATAAAGATAAACGCCGAGAAGAGCACTACCTATCCTCTTCAGTGGGAAAAGGATAAAAAATCCTACATGTTTACATTTTTTAGACAAACCTATTGGATCGCAGGAAACTGTCAAGTATTTGGGTGTAACTTTACACCAGAAGCTCAGATGGGATCCTCATATTCATGAGATTATATTCAAGGTCAATGCATTGAGATGTAAATTGGGACCTCTCCTTAGGAGACAAAAAACTCCATAAGGACCTGGGAATTGACCATATCTATACTCATATTAAGTTCATCTGAAAAAGATCTTTTGATGCTGTTCAGAGGAATCCTCATAAGATTATTTCTACACTGATAGACTATGATCATGAAGTTCTTAATAGGTAGAGAGGCCTAAAATGATGGCTTTCTCTTCAGAAAACTATTCATACTATCCTTTGTACATCATATCTGCTATTTTCTATCAAAACTATCTATATCATATCATATACAGGGTGATTCAAAACTTATCGTTCAAATTTCGTGGGGAGGTAGGGAATACGTCAGGAAACCGATTTCACATAGGAAAGTATGTCCGCAAATGTACGCATGCGTATGTAGAGGGCGCTGTGTGTACCCAACCAGTGTACAGCTCGCCCGACCACTCCCGCTGTCATCAGTGTACGAGCTGACTTACTAGTGATAAGATGAATCGTTTTACGCATCAAGAGCTAGCGGATATGCATCTCACCTTGTTGGAATAAAAGTCACATTCGTTACCACTTAACTGTACTGTTTCCTTGTGTTCACTTTACTTGTCCATTTTGTTCATGTAGATGACGTTTTGCGGACATACTTTCCTATGTGAAATCGGTTTCCTGACGTATTCCCTACCTCCCCACGAAATTTGAACGATAAGTTTTGAATCACCCTGTATATCAAATTATCATATCATATCTATCTATATCATAATATATATATATCAAAACTATCCTTTGTACGTCATATCTGCTATTTGCAGTTTTTGTTTTATATTTGCCCTTGGGGCAAACATAAAATAATGTAAAGAGTAAAGCAATTGTTAAACTAAAGAAGAATAAAGCAATTAAACCACCTTGGGTGGTCCCCATAGGTGGCCCACTAAAGTTGGTTTAATTGCTCTAACCCAAGACGGTTAAATTGATTGATTATATATATATATATTGTTATGACATTGATTCATTATATATTGTTATGACAGATGAACGTGTTACAATTAACCCAAGATGGTTAAATTGTGGTACGTACATCGTAGCAAGTTCATCATCATCACCATTCATGTAGCATCATTCTTTGCTGACACTGAAAATGAGGCGAAATCGGAAATTAAAAAATTTCGTTCTCTATGTAAATGAGCATCCAATATTTACCAGGGATGATATGCTATTCTTCTAATTGTTGCTTACGTCTGGTTGGAGGATTCTCTTCTATTATACGAATTTGAATTTCTGATGTTAAATCGGTAAATCGAGTTTTACCCAAATAGCAAAAGCAGATTACAAACTCTTCATTTCAAAACAACCTTTTTTTTTAAATTTTTACAGTAAATATAAGGTAAAACAACAATTCTAGAATATTAATATACATAAAACATTTTTTCTGTTTCCTCTAAAACGGTTTAATAAAGATAAGCACATGACTTCAACGTTGAAAGAACTTTTCAACTAAAATGAATTGGATATCTTACAGCCACGTGTCCTTAACCCTTTCACGACTAAGGGAAACATTTTTCCCCATTTTAAAATTGGTGATTGTCGTATTTAATTATAACCTTATCTGCATTTTTATACAGAATGTCAAAATAGAACGTTTGCCGAACGCAATTACGTAAACGGGAACGTTTGGTCCATGTCCATCTTTGCAATAATGTTGCATCTGTGCAATGTCCATCTTTGCTTCACAACCAAAAGAAATTGCTTCGCAGAATATCATAATTAGCACATCATTTTGTATAGTAATTTTATTTCATAATTTTGTATTATTTTAGTTAATATTTTGTTCTAATAAACCAATAAATAAAAGACATTGCATAATAAGCCTAACTATAATTTGTGTTACCTTTATAGTCCATTGGGAAAAATTATTTCCCGTAAAATTCCAAAAAAACTACACATTGTTATGTATTTTTCTTATGATTTTTATTTATTTTACGTCTAAACAAACTAAAATAAACAGTTACATACTAATATTTAGTCTTAGAAACCTTATGGTCCTGAAAGGGTTAATATATAATCAAATAACCAATTATTGTAATAGCTCTCAGACCCATTTCGAATGTATATATTTGTTTCGGTCAAAATTTCTGACAAAACGTATTTTACCGAGACTTGCTTTTAGTGAAAAAAAATGTTGCAATTTGACGTATTACCATAGAGGTTTAAACATCGATTAATGTGCTTTTAACAAGTAAACTGCTGAAAGAAAACTTAACATAACCGAATGAATTAAAAGTACCTTGGTACCACTTTAAAAAGCAAAAACGATAAAGCATTTTATAATTAGTATGGAGATACCCAATGAGTGAATTAGGATATTTTTTGTGCATTTTGCAGTGTGATGTGATGGGAAGGTTAGAAATCCTTCAACAATGGGCTTCCTGCTATCCCAAACATTTTGCAGTAAAATTTGATTTCCTTAAATAATGGACGTAACATTGAGATACATTCGTGATATATAATTGTCGATAATTGTCGACGTGCATTGACGTAACTTGGATTAAACGAACTGAAATCAATTATATTATATTGTTTCATAAAACAGGTGGTAGTAATTGTAAAATTTCGTTCGTCATTTTAACTTACTTTCCTATTGCCTTTCCCTCATAATTTATTGTGTTTATGAAAAGTTCTGTTCCACCATGTCTTCTCAACCCTTTGACCAATCGCAACGATTGTATGATTGTATTGTGTAACGATTGTATGATTGTATTGTGTAACGATTGTATTGTGTATTAAATGAACTGTTGTGTCGTGGAGAGTGTCTAAGGTATAAAAAATTCCCTCTCATGATTTCAAATCCCCCTAAAAAACGGAATGTGAAACAAAATTGCCACTTCATATTTCAAACACGAGATAAGAGAGTAACGAGTTATATGACAAATCAGTGGTGCACCCAGAGGGGGGCCAAGGGGTCCTGGCACCCTCCCCCACAAAAAAGGGAATAAAACACTAGAAGATTTTCTAAAAATTTTTCCTAATTAAATTTTTTTTTTTTTATTTATGTTGTGTCGTCGTGTCTTCTATTTCTATACTACTTATGAATTAGGGGTCACATAAGGTGGGAATACCCTATAGTTCTCGGGAATTACGGCCGCTGTGAACACAAGGTGAACGAATCGGGCGGACTGAGCGCTCTTCGTTTGCCCGAGCCGGGCCAGAGTGCCCCTCGCACTCCCCCCATCCCCAAGATTAAATCCTGAGTGAGCCACTGTGTCAAATTAACACTTGTAAAGTAGGGAGTGTCTCAGTGATATAAACAGTTTTCTTGCGGGCTATCTATCCCCGAAATATAAAACAAAATTTGTAAAAGATTTACCTCCATCATTCTTCTCCCAAACAAAGGGTGGGAGAATTCAGGGAGGTGGATCTCAGTGAGTTATATATCAAGTGACAGCTTTTGACGTCGATAATATCATGAGATACATAACATTATGCTCTCCTTTTTCTTTCTCTTCCTCTAATAGGACGGAGGGAAAATTGTTGATTAAATATGTCGAATGAAAGCTTAAGAATTACAGAAGAGCATAAGGATTCCGTTTTCGTATGCGACTTTGCAATCCCCCGTAGCAGGTGAAGGAGGAATACTTTTGGAAACAAAATTCCCTACGAAGTGCATACTGAAATTGGAAAATAAAATGAAATTTGAAGCATTTGAAACGTACCTATCTTACTATATGCGCCCTTTAAATATAAAATATAGGCAAAATGCGTAAATGGTATTTTCATGAACTGAATTCATGCCAGACTTCAAAGGAAGATGAAGTCACCAAAGCTGATCATTCTTACCAACTGAACAAACAAGGCAAGCATGTGGAGAACATGATCAATTGAGACATTATTCAGCGATAATCCCTCTCACGTTGTAGCTATTTAGTTCCTTTTCAATGCCTAATAAACTCATATCTGAAAAGGTGATATTTTTCTCCAAAATGAACTTCACTTTGGGTTGTAAATAAATCAGGATCGAAGACTTCTTCCTCGTTATTCCAAGTTCAGAATAGAAGCAAAATATGCGAATGTAGTTTCCTTTCGCATAAAACAATCGAACACACAATTAAACATTGTACATGTTCGTTTTGCAACATATCCTGCTACATAAGCAGCAACATTTGCTTTTACAGGATCAGAAGATCACACTGTGCAGCCTGATGGAGCTTCCTTGAGATGGCAGAAGACATACCACTTAAGCTTGGTTGCTCCATACCGCATAATCCTAAAAGAAAGAATGAACACTATATATAGCATACGTTTACGTCAACAAAAAAAGCAAACATGTAATATCAACTTAGCAATGTATAACAAACAAGTGAGCCATTGTGTCAAATTAACACTTGTAAAGTAGGGAGTGTCTCAGTGTTATAAACAGTTATCTTGCGGGTATCTATCCCCGAAATATAAAACAAAATTTGTAAAAGATTTACCTCCATCATTCTTCTCCCAAACAAAGTGAGTGAGAATTCAGGGAGGTGGATCTCAGTGAGTTATATATCAAGTGACAGCTTTTGACGTCGATAATATCATGAGATACATAACATTATGCTCTCCTTTTTCTTTTGGGGTGGCTCAGTCGGTAGCGCGCCAGGCTCGTAATCTGTAGTTCCCAGGTTTGAGTCCCAGCTGGGTCAGCGTTGAGATTTATCTCCGCAAAATTCCCCGACTGCCCACGGTCAGTAGGGGACACCGATGGGCTTGGAAAGGCCGCCGTCCGTCGTTTGGGGCTTTAAGCCCTGGCCCCTTGGGCGGGAGAACCATACCCTGTGCACGTTAAAGAACACGCTGCATGGCCTTGACGGGTGGCTACCATCTGTCTCCCAACAGCTGTTCCAATGGGTCCCTTCCCCCAACTTTCTCTGAGCCTTCGGGGCCCTTGTGACCTGGCCATTTAGCCCATGGTGTGCAAAAAAGTGCCGCTCAGGGGTAAAACAACCAAACCTAAATTATTTTTATAGAAATTGCGCCGTCCATCGGATGGGACGTTAAGTCGTAGCCTCGGGTGCGGTAGAGTTATACCACGAGCACATTAAATAACACACTCGATGGTTAGACGGGAGTCTACCATCTTTCACCCAACAGGGGTTCGTGTTTCCCCTCCCGCAACCTTCTCTGAGCCTTCAGCTTCAGGGTCTTTGTCACCTGGCCATTTACCATGGTGGGCAAAAAAATTGCCGCTCAGAGGTAAAACCCAATCCAAACTTTATTTTTAAACACCCATGAAACGGAGGGAGAAATGATATAACCCCCGTCCTCCCCTTTTTATGTTTTTGTATATGCGACCCAGGTTATACGTTAGTAACGCGAAGGCCGATTCTAACAAGTCAAACGAGAACTCACGAAGTGGATAATGTTGCTAGCCGTAAAAACAACCCCATTCGCTTTCTTCTCCGTTAAAATGGATTGGGTTGGGTTGTTTTACTTCTGAGCGGCACTTTTTTGCACACCATGAACTAAATGGCCAGGTCACATGGACCACGAAGGCTCAGAGAAGGTTGGGGGAGGGGACCCACTGGAATAGCTGTTGGGAGACAGATGGTAGCCTCCCGTCAAGGCCATCCAGCGTGTTCTTTAACGTGCACAGGGTATGGCTCTCCCGCACACGGCGCCACGGCTTAACGTCCCATCCGACGGACGGCGAACTTTCGAAGTCCATCGGTGTCCCCTACTGACAGTAGGCAGGGCGGGGAGTTTTGCGTAGAAACTCAACGCTGACCCAGCTGGGACTCGAACCTGCGAACTACAGATTACGAGCCTGGCGCGCTACCGACTGAGCCACCCCCGACCCAGTTTAGGTGTGAAAAGAAAGATCGTACGAAAAGCATCGAGATATCTCCCCCCCCCACATCTCCGCCCTCCATATTGACCGCCGATAGGAATTTTCATCGGGGTCGACCATAAAGATTTATATCTTAAAATAAAACCTCGCGCTATGTCGTGTGCTACCTTAAAACATGGGGGCGGGGGTGGCTCAGTCGGTAGCGCGTCAGGCTCGTAATCTGTAGTTCCCAGGTCTGAATCTGAAGTTTCTAGTCCGAGCTGGGAAGTGTAAAGAAGAAAGCTGCCCACCAGCAGTGCTATAGGGTTCACTGGTGAGCTTAGAAAGTCCACCGTGAAAAGTTAAGCCGCGGTTACGTGTGCTGCACAGCCATACCCTATGCACGTTAAATAACACGCTGGATGGACTTGGCAGGAGGCTACGAGTTACGCACATGGGCTCACGTGTTAAAGTGCCGTAAGACGGACGGCGGCCTTTCGTAGCTATGCAGTGTCGCATACTGAAAGAGAGGGAGGGTTGCTAAGATGAAACGGATTGAAATATTGCATTAAGTATCTATGACTCTGAAAGTTTAAGACTGAGAATTTAATTTGTAATATTGTAAGCGAAGTAATTATTTTACTTGTTAATTGTTGAGGTATTAAAGTTTGTATTGCGTACATTAATACTGCCCTCTGCGCAGGTGCAACCTACGCATTCACACCTGTTATTAATTAATTTTGCCCTCCACGCAATTTTCTTTGAAAAGGATAAGTGTTCGATTTATAAACAGCGGAGAAAGGGAGAAAGTGGAACACCGGAAATAACTATTGCTTTACGGGGTAAAGAAAAATTAAACATGACGTAAATGAAAGGACGAGGTTAGTAGCAATGGTGTATTTTTGTTCATGTTGCTGCCGTTGACAGCGTAAAAGGTAAAGGAAAGGAATTCAGTACCTTTCCAACATATATTTTGTTGTACGTAGCCGTCCCATGGCCGAGTGGTTAGCGCGCTTGGTTACTGATCTAAGAGACTTGGGTTCGAGCCCCGGGTAAGGCATGGCTGTTTGTGTCGTTATTCTGCTGAGGTCCTGCCATCCTCTCAGACCTTCTGCTCTGGCATATAAACTGACAGGTTCCTGTCAGACCTCTGTGGCAAGCAGCTGCTTGAGGGGGTATTTATTATTTATCGATTTGTTGGGAAGAAACTAGGAATAAGCGTCATAGCTTTTCTTACTCAACCTCATTGATGTAAAGTGAGGATTATTAAATGTAGGTATAATTATTAAATATCCTGAAGAAATAAAACTCACCGTGAATCCGATGTTTAAAGAAATGCGTCTTATTTCTCTTCCCCAATTCATAGTAATTTTCGTAATCAAGATATTGTAAAATACAACTGCGGAAGAGTAAACAAACACCTCTGTTCGCAATACGAAACACTGCAAGAGTCACTTCCTATGAGTGAGCAAACAGTGCATTCTTCAACGTCACTCTGTCAGACGTCATTACCATATTATTGCAAGGAAAAAAAAAATTATAATGTCAGTTTATGAGTTTATATCAAGCGTCTATGTTGCTGCTACGTTTGCCGCGTTAGCGTATGGATATGGCGAAGAATTGATATAATTTGAGGGTTTTTTGAGGTTTTCAGAGCTTTGCGTACCGCGAACAGATTTCAGTGTAATAAGCAACCATTGGCAAGGTCTATGCGATTAAAAAATACACACGGACTGTATTCCTTATGTCCTTCTCTAAACCACCATTCTGCTGCTGGAAAAAATATCAGGTGAATCAAGTTAAATAATATTCATAAAGTATTTGTGGTTCGTTTATAAATTCCTTCAGGTAAGTAACTTTGTAGTGAATAATTAATTTACAGTAGAGGTAATTTAATATTCCCCTTTTTAGCATGAGAGCTATGAAATTTCAACCGAGAGCTACTATACAGCACATTATTCTGATTATGGGTTATAAATTTTATAGTTAAACGCTATTTGTCGCTGTCGACCACTACTAATCGAGAACCCCTTCATTTCGGCTCGAATGTTGTAAAGCTCGCTGAGTAGAAGTAATGGTTGTCCGAGGAAAAAAAATTCTTTGCTTAATTTTTTATTTCTTCATTTTCCTATTTGTCATTACAGTATGTATACAATTTATTTCTATATCGTAAATGATTGGTTTCATATTACTGTTTTTCAGTGGCGGCTCGCGTATAGGCACTGTGGAACTACAGCACCCCCAATTTCAACTTGATATTATCGATAACATTTAATATAATGTGTCCTTTTTTCTTTAATTCTTTCTTTATACTTGTACAATACATAATCCTTAAGCTTAATGTCAGTAGCCATCCCCCAGTTTCTGAAAAAGTTACAAAAATCTTTGTATGGAACTGTGCGCTTCACAGTACTAGCGGCGAGGTATTTGACTCATGCGCACATAGGAAGCTACACGCGACGCTTCAAGGGAGAGAGAGCACTGTCGTTCCCGCAGTGCCGACCCTGGCGTGCTGGTTGAAGGTAGTTTTTTTTACTCCGCGTGTGTTGTGCTTAAAAACCGTGTACCATATTCTTGAATGTGATAAAGTGTAGAATTAGATTATTATCCTGCTTCCAGCTATTCTATTTGATTCATTTTTTTTCGCGCAAATTAAAACAAGAAGAATGGATTTCATTTTTAAATGAATAGATTAAGCTTGAGCTGTAACAATTTAGGTTAAAATAAGTAAAAAATGTTGGATTTTGTTCCTTTATAATTTTATCAAGTTTGTGAATAAATTTTCTTTTTATACATGTTTGTTTCCTTTTACACAATTTTAAAACAAAGGTTAAAAATTTTCTGAATCAGCACCCCCACTAATTTTAGCTACGAGCCGCCACTGCTTATGACGATCAATTGGAGAGATTTTCATGTTCGAAATGACGATTCGAATTCCAAGTCTCCTATCAGTCTATAAGACTCAAGCATCTGAAATTATCCATTGGAAATTATGGCTAATGGATAGAATATATACGTTTTTCCTATGTTTGAGCTGTAATAGGAGCATTGCCACGCAGATTTATTTCTATACTGGTTTAATAACTGTAATATTATTAGCTGAATATGTAGAAAATTATCCAGTATCAGTATTTCCCATATTGAAATGTTTTCCAGGCAGATGCTGCCATCTAGTGCCCAAAGATTAAACTAGGCTGAAATTGATTTTCCTTTTTTCATATTGGAGGGCGAATGGACAGGCAGTGTAATAGAGAAGACGGTGTTTGATGTTGTAAGAGAAGCGTGGAATGGCTTAAGAGAGCTTCTATCTCCATCCTTTGTGTTTTGTAAAAGAATATTGAATGAAATATATAGCTCATTTGAATGAGAGACGAGAATTGGCTTAGTTGGCAGCGTGCCTGACTCGTAATCTGCAGTTGCCAGGATCCATTCCTAATTATGTCAGCGGAGAAACTTATCCCCGGTGAACCCCATCGTTCTGTTGGTGAGAGTGAACACATGAATGAGTTTGAAAGGCTGTCGTAGATCGGTTAAGCCGTGGGCAGGACAGCGATACTTTAAAGAATATTCTTAGTAGCTTTAAAGGGAAGCTTCCATCTTCCTCAGAGGAACTGTACACCGTTTGGCCAATCATTGTAGGTGTCCTGTTCACAGTATATGCCCATTTGTTTCGGAGCAGGAGATGGCTCAGCCAGAAGTGTGCCAGGCTCTTAAACTTCAGTTCCGAAGTTCGGTTCCCAGTTGTACCTGCTTTCAGGTTTACTCTTCTAACCTCCATTCTTCCTCAGTGATAAAGTTGACAACGGTTGGACCGGGAACCAACCGTTGTCCAGTAATTCCACCGTACATTGGATGGGACTTAAACTTCCCATACCCTCTGTACAATCGCTCAAAGATAATATCCGATAACTATGGTTGATTACAGAATTCATAAAAATTTTCTGGCAATGATATTTTTTTAAGAAATTATCGATTTGGCAACATTCGTGTTCGTACACGTTTGAACACCCAATGAAACCCAATAGAGTTGCTGTACCAGGTGGAACGGCCGAGCTATACAACAACTCTGGATATGCTAAAGGGATATTGACAAATATGGCATTAGCCCTTGTAGTAAAGCAAGCATTAGCCCCTGTAGTAAAGGTTACACAGCATTCGTGACCCACCGAGGGCTGTGACAGTGGGAAGTGCTTCTCTTCCAAACTGAAGAACTCTGGGATATTTTTCCAGAAAAATATGAATACCATAATTACTCCCCATGTTGATTATTACTCTTCATATCTAGATGATAGAGCTTTCTTTTACGAACAGCTGGGATGATCATCTTAACATCTTAGAGAGGATCTTAGGGATATCAATGTCAAATATTTCACAATCAACCTAGCGAAGTGTACTTGGAGGAGTAGAGAGACAAATATTTTGGTCTCACCAATTTGTGGGTCCGTCAGGCACCTCCCCCACCATGCAAAACCAGAGATCATCAGAAAGATGAAAGCTCCTCGAATGAAAAAGAAACTGAAGTGCATATTAGGACTCTTCGGATATTAGCGACACTATCTGTATCAGTATGCAGAGATTGCAAAGCCACTCACAAACGTGACTCTGAAGCAGGCTCTTGCACAGTTGAAATGGGGCATACAATCAGATTAGGCATTCGAGGAACTGAGGGGGGGGGGGGGGTTGTGATACAGCAGAATGAAATACTCTGTCCTGCGTGACCTTACATTCTGCATTGAAATGCATCTGCGCATGCCTCTCCCTGATTGGAGGCCAGGGACAAGAACATCCGATTCCCTTTGCTTCGAGAGAAGCTCACGGAACAAAGAATAAATGTGGTGGTGGTTGTGAGTGTGGGGGGGGAGGGGGGAGGGGCTAGAAATGTTTTTGACATGGTCATATCGATCCCAGGTCGAAATTTTTTCAGACCTCAACCTGCTAAGGTACTCATATCTATCGCAACATTGAGCAGCAAATAGCAGAGATTGGCCTTTGTCATTAATCAGTAGGATGCAAAAGTGCATTGTAGGAAAGGTGCTTCCCACCGAAACGAGACGCCCTATCAAGGCTGACTGAACCTTCGAATTCGGATTAACAAGGAAAGTACTTGGGAAGGGAATCATATATTGATGTGGCATGGAAAGGAAAAAAAAGTGATTTAACTTCCTATCACTCTTTATTTCAAATTAAAATGGGTAGCATTAGGTGTAGGATAATTGAAAAACCCCAAATGCTAGATGCCAGCTCAATAATCTTCTGAGTAGGATTTTAAAATTATTTGCAAAATAAAAATTGAAAATGCCTGTAAATAAATAAGGAATGTTCATATTAATAAGGTATAAAGTTTAACATTTCAAATTAATGGAAGAGTCAGAAAAAGCAAATGAGGATATTAAAAATGTTACTACCAATCCATCTAAAAATCTGCATTTTTCTAATTTTTCTTTTAATATAATTATACGCTATTATTTAAGGTCTATTCACTTTATTAACCAACATCTCTCCTTTCCATTTCACTCTGTAGACTTCGTGATTGGCACGACTGAAATTTCACACATTTAATTCAAGTTTTTTACGCAACAGCCGAGAAATTTTTGAACTTGTTTGCTCTGTCAGCAGAAAGATCGCTTCCTTTTCATAAAATAATTTTTTTTTTAATTTGTGTCTTTATCGAAGTGCTTTTTTCTTCTTTTTAGAATATCATAATTGCATTTTCAAATTAGCTTTTTCTCATGATAGAAAGTCATTTTCCCTTTAGGTCATCTATCAATAATGCAGTATTGTTTGCACACGTTTCTACAGATTTTATCTACTGTCCGTGGTAATATAAATATTTTATTCGAGTCTTAAGGGACCAGCACGCACACCCTTTCAGAATACTAGTAAGGGTAAGAGAGTGTCTCAAAATATCTAACGTATTTAGCAAATTTTAAAGACCTGTAAAACGGAGGAGGATGTGTTATACTACATTAATCCAGTCTTTTGCGCCCCCCCCCCTTGCATTTTTCCGACTCGATGGTGTTTCTTGTCCCCACTTCCTCCCCTTCGACCATTTTAGATCCGGATCCGGTCACTATTATTGTGACGTCTTATAATGCATCCAATGTTGTTCTATCTTAACACGATAAGATATGTTAGATTGAATCCATTGTCCATCGGTAAAAAAAAGTCTTTCAAGTGAATGCTTCGATTCGTGACTTCTTATGATGCATCCTACGGATGCGTTCCGGATTTATGATGAAATTTGGGATAGCATCGGATAAAACGAAACTTTTCTTATATGTAACTAGGTATCTTTGAAAAATTAGTGGTAGTTAGTACAGGAGTAAAGAAAAACCTTTGAGGCCGATTGGCATAATCAGTGATCGAGTCTAAACAGATCGAAAGGCAGTTCAGCAAAATGAATATCAGCAAGAGGGAAAATATAAGCAAGAAAGCAGCAGCTATTGATGTTTTTCTTTAAAAACGACGTCATCGCTATTGTTCACGGATGAGCCTGAAGCGTAACCTCTGGATTTGAACTTGTACCTTTAGCCCTGTATAACGGAAGGATGATAGCGATGTTGAGAGAAGAATTCAGGACTCTCAAGCTATATATCCAACATCATCCATCACATAATTATCTCCCAACTCCATCTTCAATGAAAACAAGTCGTCATTTCGTTTTTAAGATAAAGGTTTTGCATTTGAATCCTTTAAAACATATTGTTTTCTATGAATTTTACACGGGATCGCGACAATTGGATGGAAGTCATCTGGGTGGATATCAACTGGAAGTGCGACAATTGGATGGAGAGCAAATGGGAGGATATGACAATTGGGTTGAAATTACAAAATTAGGAGAAATAGCAATTATCCATCTCAAATATTATTACTGACATGGTGGGAATCGAATCCGCAACTCTCTAGATACACGTCAGAGCCCTTTAGCATAAAATATATAGGTGCGGGGGTGGCTCGTAATCTGCAGTCCCAGGTTCGAGTCGTAGCTGGGTCAGCGTTGAGATTTATCTCCGCAAAATTCCCCGCCCTGCCCACGGTCAGTAGGGGACACCGATGGGCTTGGACAAGGCCGCCGTCTGTTGGATGGGACGTTAAGCCGTGGACCCGTGTGCGGGAGAGCCATACCCTGTGCACGTTAAAGAACAGGCTGGATGTCCTTGACGAGAGGCTACCATCTGTCTCCCAACAGTTGTTCCAGTGGGTCCCCTCCCCCAACCTTCTCTGAGCCTTCGGGGTCCATGTGACCTGGCCATTTAGCCCATGGTGTACAAAAAAGTGCCTCTCAGAGGTAAAACAACCCAACCCATAAAATATATAAACCCCAAATGCAAAGGAATACTGATGAATTAAATCTTCAGCGATACCTATCAATAGGTCTTTCACTTTATAACATTTGTGCACTATCAATTCGTCAGTTGAACGTTATCAACAGGAGACTTATTTTGGCATTACACATGCTCATCTATAGAATTCACCTAAACATGCATTTTCTTAATATTCCATTGTGTTGAATTACTTTATCACTGAGCAACACTTTTTTCACTCACAATGACTTCAAAGTCTCACAGAAGATTGGGGAAGCGGATCCACCTGACAGCTCAAAGGAGAGAAATGCTCTCTAATGTACAGTCGCTCAAAAAAATATCCGAACACTATGGCTGATTACAGAATTCAGGAAAAACATCTGGCAACGATTTTTTAGAAATTCGTTGCCAGATATTAGTGATCTGGCAATCTTCGTGTACGTACACGACTGGGTGTCTAATTTCTAAAAAAAATCGTTGCCAGATATTTTTTCTGAATTCTGTAATCAACCATACTGTTCGGATACTTTTTTGAGCTACTGTACAGAAGGTATGGGAATCTTAAGTCCCATCCAATGTACGGTGGTCTCTCCAAGTCCGAACGTTGTCCCTTTTATCACTGAGGAAGAATGGAGGTTAAGGTCAGATGAACAAATCTCAAAGCAAGCACAACTGGGAACCTAACTTCGGAACTGAAGTTTAAGAGTCTGGCACACTACTGGCTGAGCCATCTCCTGCTCCGAAATTAATGGGCATATACTGTGAACAGGACACCTACAATGAATGACGGAACGTTGTACAGTTCCTCTGAGGAAGATGGAAGCTTCCCTTTAAAGCTACCAAGAATATTCTTTAAAGTATCGCTCTCCTGCCCACGGCTTAACCGATCAACGACATCCTTTCAAACTCATTCATGTGTTCTCTCTCACCAACAGAACGATGGGGTTCACCGGGGATAAGTTTCTTCGCTGAAATAATTGGGACTGGAACCTGGGAACTGCAGATTACGAGACTGGCACGCTGCCGACTAAGCCAACTCTCGTCTCTCATTCAAATGAGCTATATATTTCACTCAATATTCTTTTACAAAACACAAAGGATGGACATAGAAGCTCTATTAAACCATTCGAGGCTTCTCATACAACATCAAAAAACGTCTTCTCTATTACACTGCCTGCCCATTCGCACTCACGATATGTGAAGAAAAAAAAAATCAACTTCCGCCAAATTCAAATTCAAATCTATTTTTGAAGTTCACTTACTAAAATGAATCCTGCGTTAGAAATTTGTGTAATCATTCAATTATTTTGAAAATGTTAAGCAGCAATGTTTGTTGCTAAATGTTTTTAACTTAATAACTCTAAATATTAAAAGAATGTTGCTGAAAATCGAGAATTTGAACGAGATCTTCAAATCATTTCTAGTGGCATTTTTTAAAAAACTTGTTTTAGCAGTTAAGGAAATTTGGATGTAATTTTCCATTCACATGGCATATAAATGTCGGGAAACGTTTTGTAAAATATTGTATGTAATCAAACATATTCCAAGTTATTTATCTGAGAAAAATAATTAAAATAATATCAGTATGTCTATATTCAAACAATTTCATTAGTATCATTATCTCTATAAAATAATGGGGCGGGGGTGGCTCAGTAGGCAGTGCGCTAGGCTTGTAATCTGCAGTTCCTAGGTTCGAGTCCCAGCTGGGTCAGTGTTGAGATTTATCTCCACAAAACTCCCTGCCCATCGGTCATTAGGGGACACTGATGGGAATGAGAAAGGTCGTCGTCCGTCGGATGAGACGTTAAGCTGTGACCCCGTGTGCGGGAGAGTCATACCCTGTACACGTTAAAGAACACGCTGGATGGCCTTGACGGGAGGCTACCATCTACTTCCCTACAATACTTCCAGTGGGTTGCCTCCCCCAACCTTTCTCTGAGACCTCGGGGTCCTTGTGACCTGCCCATTTAGCCATGGTGTGCAAAAAGTGTCCCTCAGAGGTAAAACAACCCAACTCATAAAATAATAATTTGATTATGGGCAGTTGGCAAAGGTCATTGAAAAGCAAACGAATTAGATATTTTTTAAAAATGTATTCATGATAGTTCTAATTAACTTTTGATATCTCGTTTTCAGGATCACTTTGATACACCTCAATGGGAGAAGATTCGAGTTCATGGCCAAAGGAAGTTAAAACATTCAGCAGTACCAACCGTATTTTTATATTGCCCAGTATCAAAGGCACGTAAAAGCCCTCCCAGAAGAAACCATGTGAATGAAGCTCCTGAAGAAGCAAGGTTTTATCCGGATCGTAATTATTCTAAAAGAAACTTTTTGGTGGCTGAAGGAACGACTTATAATTTTACTTCATGTAATAAAACTTTACTTGTGAACACAGGTAATGTGGAAAATATCGCAGATTGCGTCAAAAATGAAGTTAATGTTAATGATCTGTTGGCTATTAATTCATATGGTGACACATCTGAACAGAGTAGGGGCGGGGGTGGCTCAGTTTGTAGTGCGCCAGGCTTGTAATCTGCAGTTCCCAGGTTTGAGTACCGGCTGGGTCAGCGTTGAGGTTTATCTCCACAAAGTTCCCCTCTATTCCCACAGTCAGTAGGTAACACCAATGGGCTTGGAAAGGCCGCCGTCCGTCGGATGGGACGTTAAGCCGTGACCCCGTGTCGGGAGAGCAATACCCTGTACACGTTAATCATCTGTCTTCCAACAGCGTTCCAGTGGGTTCCCTCTCCCAACATTCTCTGAGCCTACGGGGTCGATGTGACCTGGTCAATTAGACCATGGTGTGCAAAAAAAAAAGTGTCGCTCAGAGGTAATGCATCCCAACTCAAATCTGAACAGAGAACTTCGTGTGCTAAACTACAGGCTCAGGTTACCAGATTGAAAAAACGTGTAAATGCACAATATAAAGTGATTACAAGTGGTTAGCGTTCTAGGCTACTGATCAAAGGGATCTAGGTTCGAGCCCCGGTTAAGACATGGATGTATGCTGTATTTCTTCTGAGGTTCCACCATCCTCACTGATCTCCTAATATGGCATATTAAACTGACAGGCTCCTGTCAGACCTCTGTGACAAGTAGCTGCTTAAGGGGTATTTATTTATATTACTGTAGTGTAATAAAGGAAAAAAATCATTTAGAATATTCTAGTTCTGCATATATATATATAGCATAATTTTGACAGATATCCGAATATGTAGAAATATTTTTATAAAGCTCGCTTATGCTACAAGTACAAGTTGAAAAAGCATAAATCAGAGCCCAAATAAAAAATATTGCCACATCGTTTCAGGAATGTCATTTTTACTTTTTAAGTAAAAATTTAATATCTGGCACTGAATGTATGAAAGAACAGTTATTGCTTTCATTTTTATTACTTTAAGTAATTCTGATTAACTTAACAATCAATAAATATTAGTATAAAATACTGAGAGCAGAAAGCACTTCCATGATATTTAAGTAACAAAATATTAAAATTTTCAAGTAACAAATTGTATTTTTGCATAGTTGCTCCGTCCTCATGTGTGTGCTGACGAAGCTAGATCATCAGTCAAGCTAGCCTAACTGACGCACTCGCAGAGCACAGACATGGCGCCCATGAACACCGTTTGCCAACCTCTCCCTATAGAGGACCACTAAAAACAGCGGATCGCCAGCGCCACAACGGATGAAAACGTAACTAGCGCTGCTGTCGCTTCACGTCGTGAAATCGGCAGGCATTCCATTACGTAGGCACCGGTCCATTCCAGAAGCTTTGGTTGATCATGCAAGTCATGTCGCTAAAACCTTCGTATGAGCGAATGCGTTCTCCTCATAATTGAAAATCGTCTTATGAGCGGATCGTCATAAAGTGAAACGTGTAAGAAGTTGAAATCAACACAAGTACTGAAAGAATGAATTTTGGCAGCAGGCAGTAATGTGTGCTCAGTAACTGTAAGAGGAAAATTCCTTGAAATTGGATTGTAATATTTCTTACTGGGTTGGGTTGTTTTACCTCTGAGCGGCACTTTTTTGCACACCATGGGCTAAATGGCCAGGTCACATGGACCCCGAAGGCTCAGAGAAGGTTGGGGGAGGGGACCCACTGGAACAGCTGTTGGGAGACAGATGGTAGCCTCCCGTCAAAGAGTTCCAGCGTGTTCTTTAACGTGCACAGGGTATGGCTTTCCCGCACACGGACCACGGCTTAACGTCCCATCCGACGGACGGCGGCCTTTCCAAGCCCATCGGTGTCCCCTACTAACCGTGGGCAGGGCGGGGAATTATTCGGAGATAAATCTCAACGCTGACCCAGCTGGTACTCGAACCTGGGAACTACAGATTACTAGGCTGGCGCGCTACCGACTGAGCCACCCCCGCCCCAATATTTCTTACTGTTAATATTTGGGTCCAAATGAAAGTTTTACTGATGGAAATAAGCTTTTCTTTACTATATACCAGTGATCACATACGAAAACGATCTCATAAGGCACTCAGCACTTAGTCTGTTACTGTTATTGTGAACATTCAACGAAAGTCATGGTATGGTGTTCCATGTTCTGTCAGGATGTTGGAAAGCTACATATTGTAAAAGGAATAGCCAAAGCTAAGGACTACATCAAAATACCGGAAACAAAATTATAAACAAGGGTCTTTGATCTTATTTTGGGATGAACGCAATTCTTAATAATGTTTTAATTAACTGGACGAAATGTACTTTGTCAGTGTGAAAAGGTTCTTCAGAAGTGGTTAGCAGATAGCAAGATTGAAAAAATTTAATCGACTGGAGAGTCTCCACACTTTAAGACTATACAGAGCTTGTATTGCAGAATAGGGAAGGAAATTTCCGAGCAGAGACGTCCAAATACGCGAGTTAATTAAGGCTTTCCTCTTACTTCTTAATCATATTTATTACAGACGAACCTAAATTAGTGCATTCCATGCCAAAATCACATAAAACATTTATTTAAACACAGGGATAACCTATGAAATATTGAATTTAAAATGTTAGTATTCTGAAAAATGTGTTTCACAACAGTTATATAACGTTTAAAACAGGGATCAATATAAATATTTCACGAATTTTAAAGTTTCTTTTAATTCATATCTATGCTATATCATATTATATATACGTAATTAATATACGTAAATATATATACGTAATTGAGTTTGGGCAATTATATATTTCAAAAATTATTTTCGATACGAAAAAACTAAAAAAATACATAATTTAAATGAAAATTAATTTATATAAATAATTTTCTGATTAATAATTCATATAATATTTAAATAACAAGTCCTAACGATCTAGGATCGAAATCACGATTCTGTTCTTTAAATGTGGAAAATACAAAAATTAAAAAGGAATGTTTCAAATCATGAGAGAGATTTAGAATTTAGTTGATGGAATGTGATGATCAAAATATTTATTTTCATTTCTTCTCCTTAACTTCAAAGGGATGGGAAAGTAAAAGATTTTCGTTTTAAGAGATATATAAGAGAATGATTTCTATTTTGTGTTCTGTTTGTACCAGTACATTATTGCGATTTTTCTTTTATAAATCATCCATTAGTTCGTATTTCCAGTATCAGATGGGGGAAAATTAGAAACCGAAAAAACTTCATTTTCTTTGAAAACAAGCAACTTATTATCACCAGAGATGATTAGCTATTCTTTCAATTCTTTGTTACATCTTGTTAGAAGCTTTCTTGTTTTATCCGAATTTGTATTTCTAACCTTAACTCAGTTAAACGAAATTTCATCCTACATAGCAACAGAAAAATATTTGAAAAAGGAAATGACAAACTCTTCAATTTAAATGCACTCTTCTTTTGTAGCAAATTATGATACATAAAATATTCTTTACGTGTGGACTCAAAATCGATTACTAGATAACCACCTTTCTTAAACGTTTATCAAAATTTTCTGTCCAAAATGATTTGGATTCATCATACCTACTATAATCCTAACTCACAAGTTCTCCCCATTTATAATCAGTCAACCAGCAAATGTAATAGATTTGACACTTATTTCAAATATATATATATTTGTTGTTTTGAAAAATTATATCCAACCAATGCTCTTTGAATTTAATTGCACAAAAGCACTGTCATTTGATTTATTATCGTGCTCTTTGGAAATTCGATTATTATGGTTTTTAACGGCTAATCTGTTGAAATTAAACTTAACGTAACCGGATGCATGAAAATTGCTTTGGATACTAAGAAGCAATATCGATGATACAATTGTATATTCAGTATCAAGACATGCAAATATTGCATGAGCATATCAATTGCATTTTCTCAGTAAACTATAATTTTCTTAAATATTGGACCTATCGTTGAGATACATCCGTGATATACCTGTCCGGTGTTGTTTTTCAAAAACATGATTGAACGAATGATATATAATTGAATTAAACTACTTTATTAACAGAGTGGAAGTTGTTGCTAATTTCTATTAATTTCTACCTATTTTCCAATTGTTTTCCCACGACGTTTATTGTGTTTCTCAATTTATGTGGGTGTTAAAACGACTGTTCCAGTATATATTTACAACATTTTGACCCATCACAACAAGTTGTGTAAACACACTCTAGAACATTTACCACCCTTTCTTTTTCCCCTCCCAAAAAAGTGGGGAAGAGCATAAACGATTGTTTTTCTATATCCATGGGATTCTCACCAGTAGTGAATGAAAATTGCTTTGGACACTACTCTAAGGTATAGGGGAGACTTCTCTAATACATGAGGAGTTAGCGAAGATATTCACTTGGAATTGCCTTGCATCAACTTAAATATAGTGCAGGATATTATGAGGCATGTTTTAAAATGTGCCCAGAATTAATAACTGATTGTAAACAATTATGCCACGTATATATCTGTAATAAGATGGATCCAACTTCAATTGTCGAAAATGTGTATGCATGTCATTACTATATCGCGATTTTTCTTTTTATAAGAGGCTGAATTTCTTTATACTTAACTGGTAATTGTTGCACAAATTCCTTCGAATATTTCGGTAATGCATAGATATACTGTATATATATATATAGTAAGATTCTGTTATTATTAATATTTATTCCATGCAGGTCGATTACAGTAAAGCCATTGTACAGGTATTTTAGGTATTAAGTGTTCAAGTGACTTGTTGCTCCAAATATTAAAACGATCATTTTAATTTTTTTATGGGAAATATTTTTCTCCACATTCATGCATTAGGATTCAAACGTGTCAAAAGCTATAATATTTGCTCAGTAATTGCAGCACAGGTAAAAAATGCAGTAAAATGATTTAAATAAACTTTTAACTATTAAAATTCGCATTTAAATATTAGAACTAAAGACAATTTTGTAATATGCTTTAATAACGTAGAGATATTTTGAAGAAGATTTTATTATAATTGTAGAAAAGAGTTGTTTTTCAGAGAGGTAAAGATCGATAAAGAAAAACTTTTATGGCTAATCATTATTTACGAATTTAACAAAACTGTTGTAACGAATTCTTTTTATGGTGGAATACTATTAATTCGATGCCTAGTCTACGGACCTGTGTGCTGTTTAGGAGTTGTAGTCGGATGGATATTTGCAGCTTGCGAACTGATACAGTTGCTTGAGTTGTAATGTTTCTAACGGAATTCTGTAAATTTGTCTTCTTTGTTTGTAATGACAAGATCATTAATTCGTTAAAACTGTTTGTTCCAATAAATCGTTAATAAGGTTTAAGTCACTGATCATTTAGTTTCAGTTGTTTTCTTAACCGCGGTAAGTGTCTTGTTAAAGAATTTCCATCGTTCGAAGTAGTTCTCTGTGACTGGATTATTCTGTAATGATGTTGTCTCAAGACAGCTCCGTTCAGTACTAAAAATGAAATACCGAGACTAATTTAATATTTAGATTTAATTAACGATTTTCTGGAATAAACTATAGCAATGAATAAATGTTCTTTAAGTCATTACAGACGACCAATCTAAATTTACATTGATCATCTGTAACGACTATCCTTAGCAGTATTACTAACTGAACCAGCACTATGTATATCGCCGTCTCTTTGCACAGTTGTATCGCGTTCGCTTGCAGAGACATTGCTTCTGCCGATGTCCGAGTCAGAATCCTAGGATGGCACAGTCGTTTGTGCAATCATTTACGTTGCGATTGTCTCTCATTAACCAGTTCAGTTCCAGATAAGTACAGTCGCTCAGAAAAGTATCCGAACACTATGGTTGATTACAGAATTCGGAAAAAATATCTGGCAACGTTTGATTTTCAGAAATTAATGATCTGGCAACCTTCGTGTACTGTACACGAAGGTTGCCAGATCACTAATTTCTAAAAAAAATGTTGCCAGATATTTTTCGTGTACTGTACACCACGTCACATCCGACGGACGGCGGCTTTTCCAAGCCCATCGGTGTCCCCTACTGACCGTGGGCAGGGCGGGGGAATTTTGCGGGGATAAATCTCAACGCTGACCCAGCTGAGACTCGAAGCTGGAACTACAGATTACGAGCCTGGTGCGCTGCCAACTGAGCTATCCCCGCCCCCCATTCCCAAGGTAGGCGACTGCAGCGGTCTTGGAAATTTCGGACACTTTTCGAAGGATCACTCCCGACCTGTCAGCCAGAAACCAAATCTGTTATCCCAACAAGGGTAGAACTCAATGGTACCAGGGCCAACAAATTAAGATCGATCAAGTAGCTGTGGAACTGGAAGAGAACTGCTGATTTCTGTCACCATGACGTCACACCTCTGCCAGGCTGTTCGCCGGAAACTTCAATTACGTAATATGATCATTCCTAGGATTAGAGGAATATTTTCCCAAGTTTCGAAAATTTTCCAAAGTTGGAATTTTGCATATTCGGAAAATGAAGTTTCCGTTGTTAAGGTTCTAAAGTTGAAAAAAGTACGTTTATTAACAATTTATTAAATACTCCGTTTTCACTTGCTTAATTGAAGAAAAGGAATAATAAGGTATTTTTAGTTTTAATCATAGTAATTAAAGTATTTTTCAATTATTTCAAAATTCCTTAGCCTATATTCTTAAAATGTTTAAATTATAGTACATATAAGTAATATTTATATATAACTTCAATTATAGTTTTCCCCGAATTCTATAGACACAGATCTAAATGGTTCCTGTATAAGCAGTAGCTGAAATGTAGGTATTCAGCGAATTAAAAAAGATAATGCAATACCAGAATAGTATATGAAATTATGAACAAAAATATTACAGAATATATTTACGTAATCTGGCAACGATTTTTTTCAGAAATTAGTGATCTGGCAACCTTCGTGTACGTACACGAAGGTTGCCAGACAACTAATTTCTAAAAAAATCGTCGGCAGATATTTTTTTCTGAATTCTGTAATCAACCACAGTGTTCGGATATTTATTTGAGCGACTGTACACGAAGAATGCCTGATCACTAATTTCTAAAAAATCATTGTCAGATATTTATTCTGAAATCTGTAATCAACCATATTGTTTGAATATTTATTTGAGCGACTGTACGTAGACGAAGGTTGCCAGATCACTAATTTCTAAAACAATAGCTGCCAGATATTTTTTCTGAATGCTGTAATCAATCATATATCTATAAATATCTATATTTCTATATCATCCTCCGCTTATACAAGGCTAAAGATGAAAGTTTGACTCTCCGTGAGCAATAGTGATTACGTCCCTTTTAAGGAAAAACATCAATAGTTGCTGCTTTCCTGGTTGTATTTTCCCTCTTGCTGATATTCATATTGGTAAACGGCCTTTCGATCTGTTTAGACTCGATACAGTGATTATGCCAATCGACCCTAAAAGTTTTTCTTTCCTCCTGTTCTAACCACCACTATTCTTTCAAACTCGATTATTAGAAAAAAGAAATATTTTGTTTAATCTAACGACAGGGTTCGTTAATTTTACAACGTATCCGGAACGCATCCCTAGGATGCATCAAAAGAGTCAAAAGATATATATGGACGTATATTGTAAACAGGACACATACAATGAATGGCCAAACGCTGTACAGTTCCTGTGAGAAAGATGAAAGCTTCCCTTTAAAGGTACCAAGAATATTCTTTAAAGTATCGCTCTCCTGCCCACGGCTTAACCGATCTACGACGACTTTCAAATTCATTCATGTCTTCTTTCTCACCAACAGAACGATGGGGTTCACCGAGGATAAGTTTCTTCGCTGACATAATTAGGACTGAAACCTGGGATCTGCAGATTACGAGTCTGGCACGCTGCCGACTAAGCCAACTCTCGTCTCTCATTGAAATGAGCTATATATTTCATTCAATATTCTTTTACAAAACACAAAGGATGGAGATAGAAGCTCTCTTAAGCCATTCCAGGCTACTCTTACATCAAACACCGCCTTCTCTGTAACACTGCCTGTCCATTCGCCCTCAAAGTAAGGAAAAAAAATCAACTCCGCCTAGTTTAAACTTTGGGCACTAGATGGCAGCATATGCCTGAAAAACATTTCAATATGGGAAATACTGATACTGAATAATTTTCTACATATTCAGCAAATAATAGTACAGTTATTAAACCAGTATAGAAATAAATCTGCGTGGCATTGCTTCTGTTACAGCTCAAACATTGGAAAAACATATATATTCTATCCGTTATCCTAATTGCTAATGGATAGTTTCAGATGCTTGAGTCCTACTTTTCATGACTTTCAATATAGAACGAATAAATTTAACCCTAAATAAACTGCTCTACCAAATATTACAGAATTTTCATGTTCTAACAATGGGAATCTAACTTCAAAGCTCTATAATTTCTATAAACGCATTCAATGGGAAAATATCACTAAAGATAAGAATCCTTCATACATGCGTACAGATCCAATGAATGTAATATCCAACAGATCTGTGGCTTCACTTATAACCTCAGGTGAAGAGAAATTGTTCGGGAATTACCACACCAGTCTACGGCAACATCGTTGGCGTTTAATTCTTCCATTTCCAGCTGTAA
Source organism: Ryuthela nishihirai (assembly GCA_038380435.1). Taxonomy (NCBI): domain Eukaryota; kingdom Metazoa; phylum Arthropoda; class Arachnida; order Araneae; family Heptathelidae; genus Ryuthela; species Ryuthela nishihirai. The sequence continues at coordinate 3,844,038 of JAWZYU010000041.1, forward strand.
AATAATTTAAAAGAACTTTTCCGAAAAATTTACGCTCCTGCAGAAATTTTTCCGTTCAACGAAACTGAGTAGTAAAATAAAGTTTCCGTAAGTGAGAAATTAGTAAGTGAGTAAGTGTTCCTAAGAGAGAAATTTTATTACAGCAGTCCCCGATTTACGAAAATTATGTAAATAGTTTCCGTAAATCTATCTATGTACATAATTTTCGTAAATCGGAGACTACTGTAATAAAAAAAAATTAATAGGAGATTATGGTTAGTTTCACTACACCGTAATTATAAAATATAGTAAGAAAGGTATCGGGAAAGCTTGTATCCAAATACATGAATAGTTAATATAAAAACATCTGTGAGTACCTCAGTGGAAATTGTTTATTGCAAGTGTGACATTGGAAATATTTAATGATTCGTGAAGCACTGAAGGATAAATTGAGCTGGATATAATGTTGGAACTCTTTGGATGATCTTCTGTGATGCTTTGTAGAAGACATCATAAGACACAAATGTATTGCATTCATAAACTCCGTTGAAGTCCTTCGATTGTTCCTTGGGAATCCTTTTCCTGTCTATAGACTGATAGGAGACTTAGGAATTCGAATCGTGATTTAAAACACGAAAATCCCTCAAATTGATCGTCATAATCGCGGTGATTCATGACACGTGGAGTTTATTTAAATGACTCCTTTTATTTCTAGTGATGTACAGAACCTTGCTTGCCATTTGGGAAAAACTTCTTCTAATCACTATGCACTCTTCCTTTCCACTGTTTTTATACATTAAATTGAAAGTAATACAAACATGTTATTATAACCCTCGGATAAGCTTGATACGTGGCAGTATTTAGATGTAAATGATTCTTTTTCAAAATTATAGACAACTAATTTTCCTTTCGATTTTCTCTTAGTGATCCTCCCTCAGTATAGAAATGAACACTGATAACCTTGAAAAACTCAATGCTCATTTAATGGGATCTTTAGGAATGGCTCTAGGTGAGGAGAGACAAAATACATTCGATTTTATTTACTTCTCAAACACTTGCCAAGAGGATACAGGAATACTTTCTTATAAAGGACTGAGTAGAGATATCAGCTCACTAGAAATCTATTAGGTTTCATACTGAGGGAGCATCAAGGAGAGCAAAAAAATTTAAATAATAAAAAACTCGATAGTTGTCTCTTTCCTGCTTATTCAATTCCTGCTTATTCAATTATTATCAAAATTATCAAAATTCTTTTCCTGCTTATTCAATTATTCATTTCTTTTCTCAATATTCATACTTTGCACCCTTGAAAACGTTTTCTCAGGAAATTCCTTTTAGTTTTTAGAGGAAAAAAAAACAATAATCGTACGGTGCAAAATTGGGTAAATATGCTAGATGTGGTAGCTACATGATTTTTTTACTCTTCCAGATAGGTCATAACTCTCCGAGTTTTGTGAGCACGATGTTTTACCTCTGAGCGGCACTTTATTGCACACCATGGGCTAAATGGCCAGGTCACATGGACCCCGAAGGCTCAGAGAAGGTTGGGGGAGGGGACCCACTGGAACAACTGTTGGAAGTCAGATAGTAGTCTCCCGTCAAGGCCATCCAGCGTATTCTCTAATGTGCATAGGGTATAGCTCTCAGGCACACGGGCCATGGCTTAACGTCCCATCCGACGAATGGGGCTCTTTCCAAGCCCATCGGTGTTTCCTACTGACTGTGGGCAGGACAGGTTATTTTGTAGAGATAAATCTCAACGCTGAACCATCTGGGAGTCGAACCTGGGAACTACAGATTACGAGCCTGGTGCACTAACGACTGAGCCATCCCCGTCCCCCAATGTTGGTGTAGTATTACCATTTAAATGCATTTTTAGGTTATGTGTTCCTGGCTATCACTCCTTGGTAATTGAAAGAAATTGTGAACATCCTTTTTCTTGAACGAAAGTCTTGTCGGAGGATTTGTGGACCCGGTTCATCTTCAGCAGCAAAAACATAGTTTCGATCTTTCTGGGCGTTGTGTAGTAATAAAACCACGTCACATCTCTGTGACAATGTCTGTTAACCATTTGCGGCCATAGGTTCAACCATTGTCAGCATCTCCTTCTACGAGTCGACTCAAGTCCTCTTTTCTGCTCTCTGTGCTTGTGGGGTACCCATTTGGCACAGATGCTTCGGATTGCTGATGAATAATTATTTCCACATTGCCAATCGACAAACTAACATTAGCTGAATGGTGATGTGTGGGTTTTCCTTAATCAGTTTAGGACACGAACATCAGCGACGGTTCTCTCGTTCACGGCCTCCTTTGTCTTCGTGCACGAGGGAGTTCTTCGAAGCTCTGCCTTCCTTTTCTGAATCTATGCATCCATCTCGTAACTGTGCCATGTGAACAGGCATTATCCTCATATACTTGTGATAAATTGGCATGATTTTTTTTTCTCCTCGTCCTGAACCTATATTCTTCCAAAAATATAAAATCTTTCACCTTATTTAGTAGGCTCCACAGTAACAATGCACAGATTTCGCAGACCGAATTTTACGCTTCACTAGAGATAAAGCCTTTGATTTCAATACGTAATGAAGCACTCCGTAAGCATTTATTAATTGCTTTTCTGTTTTCTAAGGAGAAAAGGGTTCTTATTTTAATGACTTATAATCAACTGTTACTTTGAGAAAGGAAATCGTTAAGAAAAGGAAAAGGGTTTATGGAGTTTTGTTCAAGTGTTACACTGTGTAACGTAAGTGAAAAAGAATGTTGAAATTTTGCTATAACACTCGTTTAAATTTTGAACGCCCTCTAGGTTTTTAACAAATTGTATGTTATTGATTTTTAGTGGTCTTACACTGTTGACCACTAAACTGGAATATTCTCTAGAAAGCAACTGGCCATCTGTGATTAAACGAGAGTTTAATCCTTCACTAACATTTATCAGTATTTATAGTGGTAGTTGTTTTCACTTTCATATTAATTTTTTCTGTGGGTAAAAAATTATGAAAGAAATAAACATTTACTGTTCGTGTTACAAGTAATCGACTTAAGCATCTAATCCACCAATATTTAAACAAAAAATATTAAAAATTCTTCCCTAGTCCACTGACTGATATAAGAATTAATCTATAGGTGTGTAGCGAAGGAATTTAAACTGACAATATACGAGTATTTCCAGCTTTGTATGTAAAATTGCTCAGTGGATAAATGTGATATTTCAAATTTCCACTGTTTCAAATATGTAAAGCATAATAATTGAAATTTGGTCATTAGAGTGCGATCATCCCTCAAGACAATCTGAAGAATGTCAATTGCAGGTTACAAGCATAAGTATGAAAGTTTCAATGATCTTTATCCCGTATAGATATTATATATGACGCACAAATAATAGATATTTAGAAATGCGACCATAGTTCCAATGGCTAGGATATCTGACGAACTTATTAGTTTAAAAACTAACGTAATCCGACACTACTTTGTTTACGACTTAAGCAAAATGTCTGATTTCATGATTAAAGACGATATTGTGTTCCAAATGATATTTTTTATTTACTTTCAATTCTTGAAAGAAATTCAGAAATGATAAAAATATAAATTTATAAATGGTGCAATATAATTGTAAAAATGTTTTAAAGGGAACTACAAAGCTGTTTGGATTACAGAGTATTATAAAATCACATTTCATTCAACTAAATTTCTACCCTGTTTAGAAACAGGTTCATTGGATTGCGAAGATCAATTTACAGAATAAAGTTACTTTCATTTTATCTCATCATGTATATAAAAAGAACGTTTTAGGAGAATTTAGAATTAATCTGCCTTTTTGATAACTCATCGACACTACGTTTCCGTAATCGAGCCCATATCAATAGCCGTAGCTCAGGACAGAATATCTGGAGAACTAAACTGCCGTCTGGTTGGAGCTCCGTAGCCCATGGCTGCTTGAGGTTTCTGTAGGTATGTACAGTCGCTTAAAAATATCCCAACACTATGGTTGATTACAGAATTAAGAAAAAAATATATGGCAACGATTTGTTTAGAAATTAGTGATCAAGCAAACTTCGTGTTACGTACACGAAGGTTGCCAGATCACTAATTTCTAAAATAAATTGGTTGGCAGATATTTTTTCTGAATTCTGTAATCAACCATAGTGTTCTGATATTTATTGAGCGACTGTACGTATGTATTTATGTATATGTATCCCAAGAATTTTTTTCAGGGAGAGGGAGGTCTGAGAATTGTGTTTCGTGAGGGCGGAGGTCTTCGAGAATAATTTAGTTTCAAGAGGTAAGACTTGAGTAATTATATTCCACCGAACACGAAAAGTTAAAATGTTATTTTATATGCCATGATATTTCATAGTGTTTTACAACGTATTTTAATTCGGACATAAAATATGGTGGTAGAATAAATTTCTGCAAAGACAGATATTTTGGATTTCAAAGCAGGTAGACAATTTTTAGATTTCATAACTTCTTTTTTGGGAGGGGACTCTGTCTCTCCCCTGGATATATCCTTGTGTGTGTGTATGTATGTATGTATGTTCACGACCGAATCTATAAAAAGATGGAAGTGGAGGGAAGAGACTGGATATATTCAAATATTATTTTTATACACATTTAGTCCTAAAAAAGGAACTTATGCGAAAGTGAAGACACTTACCGCTGTGAAGCATTTTGAAGGGGATATCTTATCCGAAAAGAGAAATCCTACCGAAAGGGTTAATCTTATCTCCAGAACGGTCCTAACACTCAATCAAAAGATATCCGATAACATAATAATTAGATTTAAAGAATACAAAGTGAATGAATATTTAAGGCTACCTCCAAATTTGTCCTAATTGCCAATCTCTTTGGACATTTTGCAGCTCACTGCATGTGCAGAAATCGATTCGAAAGATGCAAGAGGCATTATAATTATAAAGAATGTAATAACACTTTGTTATGCTTCCTAACAGTGGAGGACAACACCCTTCGACGTATGCAGGATGACAAGTGAGACTGCAATGATCAGGAATAGTTTACCTTGGTCACAAGCTCTCAAAATGATACAAGAGGACCACACCTACATTACTAAAGGAATTTTACAAATCGATACTACCGATACTACTGAAACTTGTAATTATCTTACAGATTATGACAGTGAATCACATGGTATCTTACACATTGTATTTTACACTATTTAAAGAGTGGTTCTTTACAGGATTTGTTGCAAAAGTAAAAAACTACTCGACAAGTCTTAAAATGCCTGTAAAGGCCCTACTCATTCTCGACAATGCCCCCAACACACCCAAGCGAACTCATTTCTGACAGCATAAAAGCCATGTTTTTGCCACCTAATGTAACATCTTTAGTGCTACCAATAGATCAAGGCGTGCTTGTAAGTTTAAAAAGGCGATGCAGGAGAAAACCTCTTTCAGAAATTCTACAGCGAACCGGAAATGACGGAACACGACTTATAAATGCTTTGAAAACAATAAATATCAAGAATGCGAACCATGAAACAGGAATGCTTCGTCTGGCCCTCATTGTCGCAATAACCGCCCTATTGTCGTTTGGAGAGAGGAAGCCATGGGATGGAGCAATGGCCACTCCAACTAGCTGCTAATCCATCCGTGCTGCTAGTAAGATTCTTCCAATACGTTTCAGATAAAATAGCATAAGAAATGCGTGAAAAGTCATAAATTTACCCCAAATGACTATTCCCTTAGGTGACTTATCAGAAGTTTTATAGTTTTCAAAGTATTCAATGTCTAATAACTCACAGAATTTTAGGAGAAAATTAGAAGGAAGCAAAATTAGGAGAAAATTAGAAGGAAGCAAAATTAGGAGAAAATTGGAATAAGCCTCTGGTGCATATGAGAATCTCGTTTTGAAAGAGAAAGAAATTTTTTCTTTATTTACTGTCTCTCAGAATCGTGGATATATTATTGGTGTCAGGAAATATCTCTTAAAAATCAGGGATTAAAAACTATGGATAACTTAAAAAAAATTTCAAATTTCTATTCTATACATGTTATTTGTAAAACTCGATAACAGCTCTGACGTTTCATCATTTCAGTGATTTGTAAATATATATTACAACTAAGCTGCAGTAATAATATTTCGGCAACGTAACGTTGACATGAAATTAGAAAAAAATTCTGAGATCACTTTTGACTAAATAATATTTTGGAATCGCAGAAATCTTTACAATATGCGGCACTCAGTTACACTGCCGTAACAAAATATTTGAGGATTTATCTCCTATGTGAAGTGGAATCTTACTTGCATGATCTGTAACTTCTAACATATTCATTGAATGAAAAAATATTACTAAAAATAAATTCAAGATCATAATCTTATCCATTTAAATCTCGTTTTTCAACAGCATTCGTCAAGTATTTAAGGAATTATGGAACCCAGAATATTTCACAACAGTAATTGGTCATAAGAATTTATTTCAGATATTATATAACACTTAAAAAATATTTCTTCAAATCACTTAATAAAATATAAATTTTAAAAGTTTCATAACGATTATTTCGATGTTAGATAATTATGAATGATTTTTTATGAAACAAGATAATTTATTATTAAATTTTCCAGCTTCCATAACTCTTTAATTACTGAACGAATATTGATAATAAATCGAGAATTTAAATAAATTAGATTTAACTTCAGTCACAGTTTTTCATTAAATGCATCAAATGCGTATATATAAAATCTGAGTTTGGTGTTTATCGGCAACCTAGACAGCAGTAGCATCCTGACAAAGTGGAGACAACTATCTTTCTGCAGAGACAAGCAACTCGAAAAGGATCTAGCCGTGACGGGTCTACAATTACCAATCTACAATCTTTATCCTCATCACATTTCTCTATTAAATGCACATTTTAGATGTTATAGAGCAGAGACGATCAAATAGTGAATGGCGTAGCTGCCAGTTTTAGATGGAAAAGATTTTAATTAATGTAACAATGTCACGTTAATATATTTGATGTTAAGTTGTTATTTCATACTTAGTTGGTAAAGCAGTGTTAAATCATTATTATGACTTATGTACTAAGTTCGATAACGAAAGATTTTCTGTCTTAATAGTCGGGGTGGCTCAGTCTGTAGCGCGCCAGGCTCGTAATCTGTAGTTCCCAGTTTCGAGACCCAGCTGGGTCAGCGTTGAGATTTATATCCGCAAAAATTCCCTGCCCTGCCCACGGTCAGTAGGGGACACCGATAGGATTGGAAAGGCAGCCGTCCGTCGGATGGGACGTTAAGCCGTGGCCCAGTGTGCAGGAGAGCCATACCCTGAGCACGTTAAAGAACACGCTGGATGGCCTTGACGGGAGGCTACCATCTGTCTCCCAACAGCTGTTCCAGTGGGTCCCCTCCCCCAACCTTCTCTGAGCCTTCGGGTTCCATGTGACCTGGCCATTTAGCACATTGTATGCAATAAATAGTCCCACTGAGAGATAAAACAATCCAACGTTAAAGAACACGCTGGATGGCCTTGACGGAAGGCCACCATCTGTCTCCCAACAGCTGTTCCAGTGGGTCCCCTCCCCCAACCTTCTCTGACCTTCGGGGTCCATGTGACCTGGCCATTTAGCCCATGGTGTGCAGAAAAGTGCCGCTCAGAGGTAAAACAACCCAAAGTTAAAGAACACGCTGGATGGCCTTGACGGGAGGCTACTATCTGTCTCCCAACAGCTGTTCCAGTGGGTCCCCTCCCTTAACGTTCTCTGAGCCTACGGGGTCCATGTGACCTGGCCATTTAGCCCATGATGTGCAAAAAAGTGCCGCTCAAAGGTAAAACAACCCAACCCATCTCTTCTGAAACAAGTCTTGTACATATATATGACTAATGGAATGTTGAAGTTTAAAACACTTTTTGTGAGCTTTCTGAACTGCACAAATATGTGTATGAACCAGGGCGCATTAAGCAATTTAGAGTTCTGGAACCAGGTTCCAAATGGGTGCCCTGGAACAAAGTTCTAAATAAGAGCCTTAGAGCAATATTCTAAATAGAGCCCTTTTATCCTTCTAAACTGAAAAATGAAGTAAATTGTACTACTTATGTAAAATCGTCGATTCACGTCATAAAAATAAATAACATTACTTTGAAACAAGCAAAAACAAAACAGGAGGGGCCCTGTAGGTCGGGAGAAGTAATGAAATAAAAAGACCAACATATAAAGAATCAATTCTTTACTGTATTACAGATTTTACTGTATTACATATTTGACAATAAATGTAATCGATTGAATCAACTTTGACGAAACAAGGCGCACGAGAGGTTTTCAGTAACAATTTGTTCCTTTTCTCATTTCAATTCTTCTTCACAGAAAGAGGAATTCTCTTTCGGTTCCTAGTAGAAAGTTGAAACAGATGAATATATAATCGTGTAAGGTATAACTACGAATACAGGTAATCATAAGAGGTAAGTTAAATTAGATATGTTGCAATAAAAAGTTACAAAAACAGAATGCTAAGCAAAGTTTTTGGATTGTACGTATTTTACCCTGGTTTCCATAAATTAAGACTTAAAAACAATCTGAAAGCACCGTTTTTCTGGAAATCCTTTTTGATCTGTGTTACATGTGAATGGGAATACAAGTCGAGTTAGGTTGTTTTACCTATGAGTAGTAAATGGTAGCTAGGTAGTCACTGGAAGGAGAGCTATGCACCAATCCCCTGTGATGATGCATAGCCAGGCCTAGCACCTAATGTCCGACCCCGCCTTCTCGTGGTGCGGACAGTTAGTACCTTTCAAAAGAGATACTCTCTCGTGGAAGTGAACGGAAGGGGAGGGCTACCAGATTAGTGTGGCCTACTGATCTGGACAACTATGGCTACTTTTCTTTTTTTTTTCTACCCTGCTGAGGAGTGGTCAACCACGCAGGGTCCTGGTGCTGACCATATAAACCCACTGGACTGGACAGGTATATGGCTCTGAGCTTGATTATGGATCCTGATTTTGCTGCAATGGTGAGCTTCTGTGGAGGGAAAATCTTCCGCTGTGTTTTCTGTTTGTTTGTGGGTTGACAGCCCCAAGTGAATAGATTCACAGGATATGTTTATCAGCTGGTGGATAATCCTGAGCAGAAGTCATCGCAGGCACCTGAACTCTTTGCTTCTATTGGCATCGTCAAATTCTACATTGGAGGAATTCTTCCAGTGTAGATGGATTCAGCCTTTAGTAGTGGGGGAACGAGTCTTTGCCCCATGTCTGCGATTAGGGGACTGTTTGATATTGTCGGCATTCCCTCTCTCAATAAACATAGTTTCTTTAAACATCCCACTAACCATTTTCTCTCCATAGGTAGTTGGAATGTGAGGACTCTGCACAGAGCTTTTTCTCTTGATGTCCTCACACAAGAATTCCACCATTATAATTTAGGTATTCTCGGCTTGCAAGAGACCAGATGGACAGATAAAGGTCAGATTCTTAAAAATAATCTTAAATTTCTCTTTTCAGGGAGGGACGACAATAAGCATCACCAAGGCGTGGGTCTGCTTCTCAGCAGACACGCTAGTGATGCTCTTCTAGGATATGAGTGCATTAATGAGAGGTTTCTTACAGCAAAATTTCAGACAAGCGTTAAAGACTTGAATGTTATCTGCTGTTATGCCCCCACTGAGGATGCTGATGAGGATGAGAAGGATAGGTTTTATGAACAACTTCAGGATATTTTGAATTCTGTCAAAAAAGGAGATATTACCCTTGTTCTTGGTGACTTCAATGCCAAAGTTGGTACTGACTCTGACCTTTGGGGAGGAGTAATAGGCCCTTTTGGTATTGGTAGCTGCAATGGCAATGGGCAACGTCTCCTACAGGTAAGTAAACTCAATGGATTCAGAATAACTAACACTTATTACAAACACCGCGACATACATAAGTACACATGGGTTTCACCTTATGGGCTGCATAAGAATATGATTGGTTACATATTAATTAACAGCAAATGGGCTAGTTCTGTTAGGAATACCAGGGCATATAGGAGAGCTGAAATTGGATCTGACCATTACCTTGTTAAAAGTGTTTTGCAACTTAAACATAAAAAGTGTTGTGCTAGGGTTAAAAAATTTACTTTTAATACTGAAGCTCTGAAAGATTCAGTTATAGCCAAAGCTTACCATGATAGGTTACTTAGTCATTATGACAGTCATGGTTTGCTTACTACTGAAGTTGAGGAAGAATGGGATCATTTTAAACAGGCTTTATTGGACACTAACAGTACTCTTTTAGGAAAAAAGGAGCAGAAGAGACAGAATTATCTGAGTGATAAGGCACTTGAGCTTATTTCAGAAAGAAAGAACTACAGGAATGTCTTTAATCAATACCCTACTAGTCCTAATAGAAAGCATTACAGAGAACTTAATAAACGTGTAAAAGATCAGTTGCTGCTGGTAAGAATCTTTGGCTTGATGGTTTGGCTGACAAAGCCGAGGAAGCAGTTAGACAGCACAACAGCAGACAGCTGTACCAGATAGTTAATGTTTTGTGTGGTAGAAAACGGACAGATATACAGGGATTGAAGGATAAACAAGGTAAGGTTATAGAAGGGGAGGATTCTGTCATGGCTAGGTGGGCTGAGCATTTCAGTGATGTTCTAAACAATGAGGTTAGTTCTACTCCCATTGTTTGCAATGATGATAGATGCATTGTTGGCTTTAATGTTGGCCCTATAACGCAATCTGAAGTTATTTTGGCTGTTTCTAAACTTAAACTACATAAATCCCCAGGGGTAGATGAAATTACTACCAAAATGCTTAGAGCTGGGAATGTTTCAGTTACCACTTGGATGACTGAAATTCTGAATATCTTTTATGATAAAGGCATGGTTCCTAAGGATTTTACCAGGGCTATTGTTATCCCTATTTTCAAGAAAGGTGATCGTCGTTCTTGTGATAACTATAGGGGTATCAGCCTACTCTCTGTTCCAGGTAAAGTTCTTTCCATGATTGTGCTTAATAGAATTAAGAATCTGGTTGACAGTCAATTGCGTGATGAGCAATGTGGATTCAGAAGTGGTAGGGGATGTGTGGATCAGATATTTGCACTTAGGCAGATTCTTGAGAAATGTTTAGAGTTTCAGAAACCTTTGGTTGCTAGCTTTGTTGATTTCAAAAAGGCTTTCGACTCTGTTGATCGTCATAATTTGTGGTTGATTGTGAGATCATATGGTATACCTGACAAGTTAGTTAACATAATGAAAGCTCTCTATAATAACACTGAGTCCTGTGTGAGAGTTGGTAAGGCTTGTAGCAATTGGTTTAGCATTACTTCTGGTGTCCGACAAGGGTGCATTTTGTCTCCTTTTCTCCTTAGTTTGGTTATTGATTATGTTATGCGAAATTCACTTCAAGGGAAAGATTTTGGCCTTAAATGGAGCGGAGATACAAAATTTTCTGATTTATATTATGCTGATGATTTAGCCCTTTTGGCAAATGATGTTGATGAGATGAACTCTTTCATTCGGGCTGTTGATGAGACTGGTAGTAGAGTAGGTTTGGTTATAAACAGAGAGAAAACTAAAGTGATGAAAATTGGTCAGGCAGGCTGTGATTCAGTTAATCTGAATGGTTGCAATCTTGAGCATGTGTCACAGTTTAATTATCTTGGGAGCTATGTAACAGATAATGGTGATGTGCGGCATCAGATTAACAGACGAATAGGTATTGCTGCCGGGACTTTTAAGAATCTATGGAGATTGTGGAGAAATAGGCGTATACACCTAAAGACTAAAATTAGACTGTATAATAGTTTGGTTCTTTCTAGGGTTAGTTATGGTAGTGAAACATGGACACTTTGTAAACAAGATAACAGGAATCTAGATGCTTTTGATTCTAGATGCTTACGCAGTATCTTGGGGATTAGGTGGTTCAACTTTGTAACTAATGATGGGGTTAGGCAAAGGAGTTTGCAACCTCCTTTAAGCAGCATATTGTGCAGAGAGAGACTCCGTTGGTTTGGCCATGTTGCCCGTATGAATAATTATAGATTGGCGAATAGGGTTATGAAGAGTGTGCCTAAAGGCCTCAGAAAGAAGGGGAGACCTAGGATGCGGTGGGCTGACAGTGTCAAACAGGACCTTGTTAGAATTGGTGTGCAGTGGCCAGATGCAGTAGATGTTGCTCAGGATAGACTTGCTTGGAGAACTAAATTGCACGGTCTGGTTGGAGTTGGGTTGCTTTACCTATGAGTAGCACCTTTTTGCACAAAATGGGCTAAGTGGCCAGGTCACAACGACCAGGAAAGGGGTAACCACTTGATAACTGCTACAAGACAGACGTTAGCCTCCCTTCAATGCCATTCATGTTGTTCTTTAAGCTCAGGGTTCTATCAGTGGTCAAGTAAGCACATCGTTATATGGTTCCCATTGCACTACGCGATGAAGTTGACCGTCAGGTGCGAGACTGAAGGGATTGATTATGCCCTTCAACAGTGAATTTACGCACCCAGTTGTGTGTGTGGCGAAAAGAGACTGTACAGTGAGGTTATGCATCATCTTTCACAGCCTCAATGCCATCACTGGGTGGAAAACCCAATAGAGTTGCTGCACCAAGTGGAACGGACGAGCTATATAACAACTCTGGATATGCAAAAGAGATATTGGCAAATACCAATCAGCCCCTGTAGTAAAGGTCATACAGCATTCGTGACCCACCGAGGGCTGTACCAGTGGGAAGTGCTTGTCTGCGTGCTGAAGAACTGCGGGGCATTTTTCCAGAAAAATGTGTATACCATAATTATGCCCCATATTGATTATTGCTGCGCATATCTATTATGTAGTTTTCTATTTCGAACAGATGGGAGGATTATCTGAACAACGTGGAGCGGATCTTAGGGATATCAATGTGAAATATTTCACAATCAACCTAGTAAAGTATACTTGGTGGATTAGCAAAACCAAATATTTTATTCATATTGTTGGTTCAGTCAGGCATCGACCCACCATTCGACAAAAGAGGTCATCAGAAAGATGAAAGCTCCTCCAATGAAGAAGGAACTGAAGAGCATATTAGGACCCTTCGGATATTACCGACACTACCTAGATCAGTATGCAGCGATTGCAAAGCCACTCACAGACGTGAGTCTGAAGCAGGCACCTGCATATTTGCAATGGTGCGTACAAGCAGATAAGGCATTCGAGGCACAGAGGGGGGGGGGGGCAGCTTTACGAGGCAGCAGAATGCAATACACCTCCAGAATACAAAATGCAGAATCTAAGGTCCTGCGTGACCTTACATTCTGCGTTGAAATGCATCTGCGCTTGCGGTCTGCGCATGTCTCTCCCATATTGAAGTCCAGGCACAAGAACATCCCATCGCTTTTACTTCCAAGAAGCTCACGGAACCCAGCAGAAATGTGGTGGTGATGTGTGTGTGGAAGGGTTTGGCTGGGGCGTTAGAATTTAACATTTCAAACTAATGGAAGAGTCAGAAACATCAAATGACAATATTAAATATGTTACTACCAATCCATCTAAAATTTGCATTTTCCTAATTTTTCTTTAAATATAATTATACGCTATTATTGAAAGTCTATTCACTTTATTAACCAACATCTCTCCTTTCAGTTTCACTCTGTAGACTTCGTGATTTTCACGACTGAAATTTCACACACTTAATTCAAGTTTATTACGCAACAGCTGTAATTTTTTCCAACTTGTTTACTCTGTCAGTAGAAAGATCTCTTCATTTTCATACACTAAAATTTTCTTTTAATTTGTGACCTTATCCAAGTACATTGTTTTCTCTTTAAAATATCATCTTTGAATTTTCAAATTAGCTTTTTCTCATTATCGAAAGTCATTTTCCTCCTAGGTCATCTATCAACAATGCAGTAATGTTTGCACACGTTTCTGCAGATTTTATCTACTGTCCGTGGTAATATAAATATTTTATTCGAGGTTTAAGGGACCAGCACGCACACCCTTTCAGAATACTAGAAGGGTAAGAGAGTGTCTAAAAATATTTAACATATTTAGCAAATTTTAAAAATTTGTAAAAAGGAGGATTACATTAATCCAGTCTTTTGCGCCCCCCCCCCCTTGCATTTTTTCGTAATCTGTAGTTCCAAGTTTCGAGTCCCAGTTGGGTCAGCGTTGAGATTTATCTCCGCAAAATTCCCCGCCCTGCCCACGGTCAGTAGGGGACACCGATGGGCTTGGAAAGGCCACCGTCCGTCGGATGGGAGGTTAAGCTGTGGCCCCGTGTGCGGGAGAGCCATACCCTGTGCACGTTAAAGAACAGGCTGGATGGCCTTGACGGGAGGCTACCATCTGTCTCCCAACAGCTCTTCCAGTGGGTCCCCTCCCCCAACCTTCTCTGAGCCTTCGGGGTCCATGTGACCTGGCCATTTAGCCCATGGTGTGCAAAAAAGTGCCGCTCAGAGGTAAAACAACCCAACCCAACTTGCATTTTTCGGTTGAGGGTGTTTCCTTCCCTCACTCTCTCCCCTTCGATTCTTTTTTATCCGAACCCGGTCACTATTGTTGTGACGTCTTATAATGCATCCCATGTTACTCTATATGTAACACGATAGGATAAATTAGCGATTCCATCCATTATCCATCGGAAATAAACATTTTTTTCAAGGGATTGCTTCTATTCTTGACTTCTTATAATGCGTCCTGTGGATGCGTTCCGGATATTTGCCAAATAATATTTAGCCGTTTTAGACTAAACGAAACATTTGTTATTTTTAATTAACCAGTTTGAAACAATAGTGGTAGTTAGAGCAGGAGTAGAAATACCTTTGGGTTGATTGGCGTAGTCACTGTATCGAGTCTAAACAGATCGAAAGGCGTTCACACATATGAATATCAGCAAAAGGAAAAATACAAGCAGGAAGTAGCAACTATTGATGTTTTTCCTTAAAAACGACGTAATCATAATTGTTCACGAATGAGCCTCAAACGTAATCTCTGGATTTAAACTTGCGCCTTTAGCCCTGTATAAGCGGAGGATGATAGCGAAGATGAGAGAAGAATTGAAGAATCTCAAGATACATATCCAGCATTATCCATTAAATAATTATCTCCCAACTCCATCTGGAATCGAAACAACTCGTCATTTTCCTCTTAAGATAATGGTTTTGCATTTGAATCCTTTAAATTATGACGTATTCTATGAATTTTACACGGCGGAGCGACAATTGTGTGGAAGTCAAACTGCGTGGATTAGAACTCTAAGTGCGACAATTGGGTGGATACAACAAGAGGTTGGGTTGTTTTACCTCTGAGCGGCACTTTTTTGCACACCATGGGCTAAATGGCCAGGTCACATGGACCCCGAAGGCTCAGAGAAGGTTGGGGGAGGGGACCCACTGGAACAGCTGTTGGGAGACAGATGGTAGCCTGCCGTCAAGACCATCCAGTGTGTTCTTTAACGTGCAGAGGGTATGGCTATCCCGCACACGGGGCCATGGCTTAACGTCCCATCGGACGGACGGTGGCCTTTCCAAGCCCATCGGTGTCCCCTACTGACTGTGGACAGGGCGCGGAATTTTCCGGAGATAAATCTCAACGCTGACCCAGCTGGGACTCGAACCTGGGAACTACAGATTACGAGCCTGGCGCGCTACCGACTGAGCCACCCCCGACTAGTATACGGCAATTGGTTAGATAATTCGACGGAACAGCATTGGGAAGATATGACAATTATGTTGAAATGAGGAAATTATGAGAAATAACAATTATCCATCTACAAAATTATTACTGACATGGCAGGAATCGAACCAGCAACTCTCTAGGTACATGTCAGAGCGCTCTACCATAAGAACTGGGCGGGGGTGGCCTAGTCGGTAGCGCGCCAGGCTCGTAATCTGCAGTTCCCAGGTTCGAGTCCCAGCTGGGTGAGCATTGAGATTTATCTCCGCAAAATTCCTCGCCCTGCCCACGGTCAGTAGGGGACACCGATGGGCTTGGAAAGACTGCCGTCCGTCGGATTAGACGTTAAGCCGTGGTCGCGTGTGCGGGAGAGCCATACCCTGTGCACGTTAAAGAACACGTTGGATGGCCTTGACGGGATTCTACCATCTGTCTCCCAACAGCTGTTCCAGTGGGTCCCCTCCCCCAACCTTCTCTGAGCCTTCGGGGTCCATGTGACCTGGCCATTTAGCCCATTGTGTGCAAAAAAGTGCCGCTCAGAGGTAAAACAACCCAACCCAACAGAAATGTGGTGGTGATTGTCAGTATGATGGGGCTAGAAAACTGTGGTGGCGGTGGTTGTGGGTGTGTGGTTGAGATGTGGTGTGTGAGGGGGGCTAGAAAAGTTTTTGACCTTGTTATATGGATCCCAGATCGAGATTTCTTCAGACCATAACCTGCTTAGGTACCTCATAGGTGTCGCAGCATTGAGCAACAAATTGTAGAGATTAGCCTTTGTCATTAGTATGATGCAACAGTGCATTATAGAAAAGGTGCTTCCCACCGAATCGCCGAGGCGCTCTCGAGGCTAACTGAGCCTGAGGTTTCGGATTAGCAAGGGAAATATTTGGGAAGTGGGACTGACACAAGCGCAGTGTAGTTGAATGTATTGGTGTACCATGGAAAGGAGAAAAACTTTGATTTAAGTTCGTATCACTTTTCATTTCAAATTAAAATATGTAGCATTAGTCGTAGGATAATTGAAAAATCCCCAAATGCTAGATACCAGCTCAATAATCTTCTCAGTAGGATTTTAAAATTATTTGCAAAATAAAAATATCAAATGCCTCTAAACAAATCAGGGATGTTCATATTAATCGGGGATAAAGTTTAGCTATTGAAACTAATCGAAGAGTCAGGAAAAGTAAATGGCAATATTAAATCCATTTAAAATCTGCATTTCCCTAATTTTTCTTTAAATATAATTATACGCTATTATTGAAAGTCTATTCACTTTATTAACCAACATCTCTCCTTTCCATTTCACTCTGTAGACTTCGTGATTTCCACGACTAAAATTTCACACATTTAATTCAAGTTTATTACGCAACAGCCGAATAATTTTTTCAACTGATTTGCTCTGTCAGCAGAATGATCGCTTCATTTTCATAAAATAAATTTTTCTTTTAATTTGTGACTTTATCCATGGGCATTTTTTTTCTTTAAAATATAATCATTGAATTTTCAAATTAGCTTTTTCTCATTATCAAAAGGTCATCTATCAATAATGCAGTAATGTTTGCACGCGTTTTTACAGATTTTTATCTGCTGTCCGTTGTAAATATAAATATTTTATTCGAGGCTTAAAGGACCAGCACGCACACCGTTTCAGAATTCTAGTAAGGGTAAGAGAATATTTAACATATTTAGCAAATTTTAAAGACTTGTAAAACGGAGGGGGATGTGTTACACTACATTAATCCAGTCTTTTGCGACCCCTCCCTTGCATTTTTCCGACTCGATGGTGTTTCTTGCCCCCAGTCCCTCCCATTCGACTTTTTAGATCCAGATCCGGTCACTATTATTGTGACGTCTTATAATGCATCCAATGTTGCTATATCTGTAAGACGATAAGATATGTTAGATTGAATCCATTGTCCATCGGTAAAAAAAGTCTTTCAAGTGACTTCTTATGATGCATCCTACGGATGCGTTCCGGATTTATGAAGAAAATCAGGATGACATGGGATAAAACGAAACATTTCATATTTGTAACTAGGATCTTTGAAAAATTAGTGGTAGTTAGGACAGGAGTAAAGAAAAACCTTTGAGGCCGATTGGCATAGTCACTTATCGAGTCTAAACAAATCGAAAGGCAGTTCAGCAAAATGAATATCAGCAAGAGGGAAATTACAAGCAGGAAAGCAGCAGCTATTGATGTTTTTCCTTAAAAACGACGTCATCACTATTGTTAACGGATGAGCCTGAAACGTAACTCTGGATTTGAACTTGTGCCTTTAGCCCTGTATAACGGAAGGATGATAGCGATGATGAGAGAAGAATTGAGGACTCTCAAGCTATATATTCAACATCATCCATCACATAATTATCTCCCAACTCCATCTTCAATGAAAACAAGTCGTCATTTCCTTTCTAAGATAAAGGTTTTACATTTGAATCCTTTAAAACATATTTTATTCTATGAATTTACACGGGATCGCGACAATTGGATGGAAGTCATCTGGGTGGATAACAACTGGAAGTGCGACAATTGCGTGGATACGACAATTGGGTGGACAACTGGATGGTGCACAATTGGGAGGATATGACAATTAGGTTGAAATTAGGAAATTAGGAGAAATAGCAGTTTTCCGTCTGATAAATTATTACTGACATGGTGGGAATCGAATCCGCAACTCTCTTGATACACGCCAGAGCCCTTTACCATAAAATATATAAACCCCAAATGCAAAGGAATACTGATGAATTAAATCTTCAGCGATACCTATCAATAGGTCTTTCACTTTACAGCGTTTGCGCATTCTCAATTCGTCAGTTGAACGTTATTAACTTGAGACTTATTTTAGCATTACACATTCTCATCTACATAATTCACCTAAACATGCATTTCGTTAATATTCCATTGTGTTGAATTACTTTACCACTGAGCAGCACTTTTTTCACACACAATGACTTCAAAGTCTCAGAGAAGATTGGGGAAGCGGATCCACTTGACAGCTGATAGGAGAGAGATGCTCTCTAATGTACAGTCGCTCAAAAAATATCCGAACACTATTGTTGATTCAGGAAAAATATCTGGCAACGATTTTTTAGAAATTATGATCTGGCAACCTTCGTGTACGTACACGACTGGGTGTCCAATTTCTAAAAAAAATCGTTGCCAGATATTTTTTCTGAATTCTGTAATCAACCATAGTGTTCGGATAACTTTTTGAGCGACTGTACATAGGGTATGGGAATCTTAAGTCCCATCCGATGTACGGTGGTCTTTCCAAGTCCAAACGTTGTCCCTTTTATCACTGAGGAAGAATGGAGGTAAGGTTAGAGGAGCAAATCTCAAAGCAAGCACAACTGGGAACCTAACTTCGGAACTGAAGTTTAGGAGCCTGGCACACTATTGGCTGAGCCATCCCCTGCTCCGAAAGAAATGGGCATATACTGTGAACAGGACACCTACAATGAATGGCGGAACGCTGTACAGTTCCTTCCCTTTAAAGCTACCAAGAATATTCTTTAAAGTATCGATCTCCTGCCCACGGCTTAACCGATCTACGACGGCCTTTCAAATTCATTCATGTATTCTTTCTCACCAACAGAACGATGGGGTTCACCGGGGATAAGTTTCTTCGCTGACATAATTGGGACTGGAACCTGGGAACTGCAGATTACGAATCTGGCACGCTGCCAAATCTCGTCTCTCATTCAAATGAGCCATATATTTCATTCAATATTCTTTTGCAAAACACAAAGGATGGAGATAGAAGCTCTCTTAAGCCATTCCAGGCTTCTCTTACAACATCAAACACCGCTTCCTCTATAACACTGCCTCTCCATTCGCCCTCACAATATGAAAAAGATAAATCAATTTCAGCCTAGTTTAAGCATTGGGCACTAGATGGCAGCATCTGCCTGGAAAATATTTAAATATGGGAAATACTGATACTGAATAATTTTCTACATATTCAGCAAATAATATTACAGTTATTAAACCAGTATAGAAATAAATGTGCGTGGCATTGCTTCTGTTACAGCTCAAATATAGGAAAAACATATATATTCTATCCGTTATCCTAATTGCTAATGGATAGTTTCAGATGCTTAAGTCCTACTTTTCATGACTTTCAATATTGTACGAATAAATTTAACCCTAAATAAACTGCTCTACCAAAATATTACAGAATTTTCATGTTCTAACAATGGGAATTTAACTTCGAAGCTCTATAATTTCTATAAGACGCATTCAATGTCTTTTTTCTAAGTGATAAATATCCTTCATACATGCGTACAGGTCCAATGAATGTAACATCCAATAGATCTGTGGCTTCACTTATAACCTCAGGTGAAGAGAAATTGTTCGGGAATTACCACACCAGTCTACGACAACAACGTTGGTGTTTAATTCTTCCATTTCTAGCTGTAAAATAATTTAAAAAACTTTTCCGAAAAATTTACCGTTCCTGCAGAAAATTTTCCGTGCAACGAAACTGAGAAGTGAAATAAAATTTCCGTAAGTGAGAAATTAGTAAGTGAGTAAGTGTTCCTAAGTGAGAAATTTTATTACATTTTATTTACGGAAATTATTTACATAATTTCCGTAAATCTATCTACGTACATAATTTTCGTAAATCTATCTATGTACATAATTTCCGTAAATCTCTCTATGTACATATCGTAAATCGGAGACTACTGTAATAAAAAAATAATAGGAGATTGTGGTTAGTTTCGCTGCACCGTAATTATAAAATATAGTAAGAAAGCAATCGGGAAAGCTTGTATCCAAACACATGATTATTTCCTATAAAAACATCTGTGAGTACCTCAGTGGAAATTGTTTATTGCAAGTGTGACATTGGAAATATTTCAGGATTCGTGAAGCACTGAAGGATAAGTTGTTTCATTTCTCAAATTACCTAGGTAATCTGCAAATTACCTGGATAATCTGCACATTACCTACTAGGCACTTGTTAAAGTGAAAATAAGATCTTTGCTGGAACAACAGGAACGTTTCTGTACGCTTAAATTAACATAATATTATTTATCTAGTGTCCGAGAGTAGAGTTGAAACCAGGGTCATCCCTCGGTCAACATGAATCAGTCGTCCGAATTATAAAAAACGCCCCCAAAATGAGCAGGCCAAGTGAGAACGAATCATTTTAGTGATTCGTTATCAAGAATGAATCACTTTACCGAGTCGTTCTCACTTGGCCTCCCCTCATCCGGGGCGTTTTTTATAATGCGGACGAGTGAATCACGTGACACGAAGATTCATATTCAAGAGATTCACCACTATGAGAGAAACAAACTTTTGAACTTTAACGATACGAAAGCCGTTAATGTGCACATTACCTAGGTAAAATGCGGAAAACTCTTGATTCCGCACGTTAACGGAGCAAATCAGTTAATCTGCAGATTAGCTAGGTAATGTGAACATTAACGGCTTTAGAGCTTTCGCGGAAACATATATACAAAGAACGTTTTAGGAGACTGACTTATTAAGGTCGCCTAATTAATCTTCCTTTTTGGTAATTCATCGACACTACGTTTCCGTAATGGAGCCCTTATCAATAGCCGTAGCTCAGGACAGAATATCTGGAGAACTAAATTGCCGTCTGGTTGAGCTCCGTAGCCCATGGCAGCTTGAGGTTTCTGTAGGTATGTACAGTCGCTTAAAAAATATATGAACACTATGGTTGATTACAGAATTAAGAAAAAAATATCTGGCAACGATTTTTTTAGAAAATAGTGATCTAGCAACCTTCGTGTTACGTGCACGAAGGTTGCAAGATCACTAATTTCTAAAAATAATTGGTTGGCAGATATTTTTTCTAAATTCTGTAATCAATCATAGTGTTCGGATAATTTTTGAGCGACTGTACGTATGTATTTATGTATTTATGGTCGAGTGGTTAGCGTGCTTGGCTACTGATCTAAGGGACCTGGGTTCGAGTACCGGTTTACGGCATGGATGTGTGTATCGTGTTTCTGCTGAGGTCCTGCCATCCTCTCAGACCTTCTACTGTGGCATATAAACTGACAGGCTCCTGTCAGACCCCTGTGGCAAGCAGCTGCTTGAGGGGGGTATTTATTATTATTATTTTTTATGTATCCCAAGAATTTTTTCAGGGAGAGGGTGGTCCGAGAATTTTGTTTCGTGGGGGTGGAGGTCGAGAATAATTTAGTTTCAAGAGGTAAGACTTGAGTAATTATAATCCACCGAACACGAAAAGTTAAAATGTTATTCTATATGGCATGAAATTTTATAGCGTTTTTCAGCGTATTTTAATTCGGACATATAATATGGTGCTAGAATAAATTTATGCAAAGACAAATATTTTGGATTTCAAAGCAGGTAGACAATTTTCAGATTTCGTAACTTTTGTTGGGGGGGCTGTCTGTCCCCTGGGTATATCCCTGTGTGTGTATGTATGTATGTCCATAACCGAATCTATAAAAAGATGGAAGTGGAGGCAAGAGACTGGATATATTCAAATATTATTTTTATACACATTTAGTCATAAAAAAGGAACTGATGCGAAAGTGAAGACAATTACCGCTGTGAAGCATTTTGAAGGGGAAATCCTATCCGAAAAGTTAAATCCTACACAAAGGGAAAATCCTATCTCCAGAACGGTCCTAACACTCAATCAAAAGATATCCGATAACATAATAATTAGATTTAAAGAATACAAAGTGAATGAATATTTAAGGCTACCTCCAAATTTGTCCTAATTGCCAATCTCTTTGGACATTTTGCAGCTCACTGCATGTGCAGAAATCGATTCGAAAGATGCAAGAGGCATCATAATTATAAAGAATGTAATAACACTTTGTTATGCTTCCTAACAGTGGAGGACCACACCCTTCGACTTATGCAGGATGACAAGTGAGCAGGAATAGTTTACCATGGAATGATCAGGAATAGTTTACCATGGTCACAGGCTCTCAAAATGATACAAGAGGACCACACCTACATTACTAAAGGAACTTTACAAATCGATACTACTGAAACTTGTAATTATCTTACAGATCATGAGAATGAATCACATGATATTTTACACTGGGAATCAAGAAATGTAAAAATCAACTTTCATCGAATGGAGTGTCCGTTTCAAAAACTACTGCGAGAAAACAGGATCCGATCAAAAAATCCAATACCTAGGAACAAAAACCTTATGAAATCACCTTCCTGAAAATTAATGATGTTGTGGAATGCCAAACAGAGCTCCTTAACTTTCTAAAAAATTCATCGAAGAAAAATAATATAAATAAATTTATAAACAAGCAGAAAATTTATCAGATACTTGATGATGATGAGTAATAATGTTATTGGTAAAAATAATAAAAAATATGTTCATGGACTTTAATCACAATTCTAATAAACTTCTTATTTCAGTGGAACTATAGATGTTTGAAAAATAAAATTCTTGAGAAATGCTCTTCTTGGTGAAAAACATTTTGCAATTCGAATTTTCGTTGAAAAATATGCGGAAAAAACTCCGAAGTTATCTAAGTTTGTTTCTTATCCAAAAACCTAGAAACGATGGATCTAACGGGGGGGGGGGGGGGGAATTATGTGCACTCGAAATTCCCCCAAGTTCCTATTGAGATCTCCCGTCGGAATCAGTTCCCCGTAATTGCAGCAGTATAAGTGAATATTAAAGAGTTTTCCTTCAGCATTTTCTCACTGTATAACCCATTATATATATATATCGTTGTAGGATTTTAGAAATATTTTGCACTAAGAGACTGGAAAGCACATAGTACAACTTGAGGATGCCACACTGCAGACAGAAGAAGACACATCGTAGAAGATCTGTCCATGGATCTAAACCTTGTTGTTTTCAATGAAGACTCTCCTACGTTTCTCAAACTTCCAGGAAAAGAAAGTGCTATTGATCTCTCTATTGCCTGAGCTCCCTTTGCCAAGCATTTTACATGGATAACAAACCATGATTCTCTTGTGAGCGATCAGCTACCGGTCATTATTTCAGCTAACCTTTAGTCTAAAATCCAAGTCTCAATTGAAAGTTACTAATTGGGATTATTTCAAGAAAAATATCTCATATGAAATGCAATATATCAACAACCATCAAAATCTAAATGAATTTATTTCTTCTCTCAAAAAGAACCAAAAATAAATAACTCTGAGGATTTCAAAGGTCCTGTTAAAATTTGATCTGATGCTATTAAATAAAAACGATCAGTGTAAATAGGATATGTAAAGGAAAAGCGGAAAGGCCTGGAAATTTAAAAGGCATTGAAGACTTCCAAAACAGTCTGCACCAAAAGCATACGACAAAGGAAAGATTTTGAGAAAAAAAAAAACAGTGGTAAAACTTTTTCAAAGATCGGGCGTGGACGGCTGAAAGAATCTAACCCTAGCTTCAGGGTATATGAATATTTTTATTTAACCAATGGCAACTTAAAAATGCTATAAATAAAACGAAACATAATAGTAGTTGTGGACAAGACAACATCATTAATATTAGTATTAAGTGCATTCCACAGGAAGGACTTACGTTTTTATTGAAACTATTTAATGAATGCTGGACCAGAGAAACAATCCCGGATATCTGGAAGACAGTACAAAAGTTACCTACGTAATGGGAATGCCTGCCGATTTCAAGACGTAAAGCGACAGCAGCGCTAGTTACATTTTCGTCCGCTGTGGCGCTGGTGATCCGCTGTTTTGCTTTCTACTTGCTTCCTAGCAGTATACGTTATTACGTTGTTTACAGCTAGTTTCAAAATTAGATTTTGATACGGATTTGTTCATGTATGATTTATTTACCATTCTGTCTACTTTCTGCCCTTTTTTAACTAGAAGTCTGAACGATATGCTGTGTTGTGTGCTGTTTTGCATAAAAAGAACTTAAGAAACAAAATTCTGTTTCTATCGTATCTTTTCGAAACTGGATCTGTGAGACGTGGCTGCAGCAATATGTCGGCAACATAACGTTGACATCAGCAATTGAGAAACGTTTCAAAGATCACTTTTGAACATATAATATTTTGGAATCACAGGAATTGTCATCAAGGAAAGGTTATTACCATTAGCTGAAAACGTTGAATATTTTTGCAATATAAGGAACTGAGTTACACTGCCATAACAAAGTATTAGAGAATTTCTGTGTTATGTGAATGGGAATCTAACTTCCAAGCTCTGTAACTTCTCAAATATTCATTTAATGAAAACATGTTACTGAAAATAAATTCAAGATCATAATCTTATATATTAAAGTCTAGATTTTCAACAGTATTCGTCTAGTATTTAAGGAATTATGGAAGTTAGAATATTTCGCAACAGTAATGTGTGATACAAATTTATTTCAGATATTGATTAAAACTTAAATAATAAGTATTTTTAATCATTTAATATAAATATTAAAAGTTGTATAAAGATTATTTCGATGTTAGATAATTATGAATGTTTTTTTTTTATCAAACAAGACAATTTATTATTAGCCATTCCAGCTTCCATAACTCTTTAAGCACTGATGATAAATCGAGATTTAAATAAATTTCATTATCTTTAACTTCAGTCAGTTTTTCATTAAATGCATCAAATGTGTATATATAAAATTTGAGTTTGGTGTTAATCGGCAACCTAGACAGCAGTAACATCCTGGCAAAGTGCAACCAACTATCCTTCTGCAGAGATGAGCGACTCGAAAACGATCTAGCCGTGACGGATCTACAATTACCAATCTACAATATTTATCCTCATCACATTTCTCAATTAAACGCACATTTTAGATGTTATAGAGGAGAGATGACCAAACAGTGGATGGCGTAGCTGCCAGTTTTAGATGGAAAATATTTTAATTAATGTAACAATGTCACTTTGGTATGTTTCATGCTAAATTGTTATTTTATACTTAGTTGGTCAAGAAGTGTTAAATCGTTATTATGACTTATGTACTAAGGTCTATAGCGAAAGATTTTCTGTCTTAATATTCGGGGCATTGGTGGCTCAGTCGGTAGCGCGCCAGGCTCGTAACCTGTAGTTCCCAGGTTCGAGTCCCAGCTGGGTCAGCGTTGAGATTTATCTCCGCAGAATTCCCCGCCCTGCCCACGGTCAGTAGGGAACACCGATGGGCTTGGAAAGGCCGCCGTCCGTCGGATGGGACGTTAAGCCGTGGCGCCGTGTGCGGGAGAGCCATACCCTGTGCACGTTAAGAACACGCTGGATGGCCTTAACGGGAGGCTACCATCTGTCTCCCAACAGCTGTCCCAGTGGGCCCCCTCCCCCAATATTCTCTGAGTCTTCGGGGTCCATGTGACCTGGCCATTTAGCCCATGGTGTGCAAAAAAGTGCCGCTCAGAGGTAACCCAACCCAACAACCCAACCAAACTTAATAATCGATCGCAGAGTCTAAAAATTTGGTCCTCCCTGCTATAGAGCTTCATAGTTAGATTCCCATTGAAATAACACGGAAAGATAATGCTATAGCTTTCTCTGAGCATAATATTGTTGCTACCAATTTAAAATATTTCACTAATTCAAATATTGTGTTATTTTACAAAAATAGTGCTAGGTATAGTAATAAAAATATCGATCATTTTCATCGACTCGGACATCCCCCCCCCCATCTCTTCTAAAACCAGTCTTGTACATATATATGACTAATGGAATTTTGAAGTTTAAAACACTTTTTGTGAGCTTTCTGAACTGCACAAATATGTGTATGAACCAGGGCGCATTAAGCAATTTGGAGTTCTGGAGCCAGGTTCCAAATGGGTGCCCTGGAACAAAGTTCTAAATTAGAGCTATTCTAAATGGAGCTCTTTTATCCTTCTAAACTGAAAAATGAAGTAAATTGTACTAATTATGTAAAATCGTCGATTGACGTCATAAAAATAAATAACATTACTTTAAAACTAGCAAAACAAAACAGGAGGGGCCCTGTAGGTCGGGAGAAGTAATGAAATAAAAAGACCAACATAAAAAGAGTCAATTCTGTACTGCAACATAAACTTTGTGCGTATTGCATTTAAAAAACTATTACTTTTAATCTTTAATTTTTTAGCAAATTTACCATTTCATGCTTAATTTAAAAAATCGAGTATTAATATCAAAATAATCTTGCCAAAATCTATTGCTTATGAATTTCCCTTAACAATAAATGAGGTCTATTGCAATAGTAATTAAAAATATTAAATTACATAAAGAATTGCTTTCGAAACAATTTAAATTTTGTTCTTTAAAGAATTACCGTTAAATAAAGTTTATTGCATTTGATTAACCATCTGTCTGATTCTTTACCATATGACTTCGAACAGATCGCGATATACTTACCATTGGGTTCGAGCCCCTTCTACTCTGGCACATAAACTGACAGGCTCCTGTCAGACCTCTGTGGCAAGAAGCTGCTTGAGGGGGGCATTTATATTTTTATTATAGCGTAAGTTAGGTGACCGCGGAAAGGTGCTGCCCTCATGTGGCAAGTTCTGAAGCTTCCAATGCGCGCTCGCTAACCGGAGATTCGTGGAAATCGGCACGCATTCCCATTACGTAGGCACTGATTATACCATGCAATCAGTCATTGGAAATTGCTTTAAATATAATTGAAAATGACGGTCGACAAAACAATTTCTAGATATAACAGCTGAACTAATTGCGATGAATTTCGTGTTTACAGGATATTTTTTATCTTTTGTAAAATTTAAAATTACACCTCTTCCATTTGTATATCATGATGCCTACTGTTTTATGTATTGCTTCAGTAATGATCTGAAATGTGGAAATTCAAAATATTGCTTAAATCCACTGAGTTCTCTCTACATATTTACTTAAATATTGTCAGTTTAATTTGGGTAACCTCTTACATAAAGTTTAAGTGCATGGTTTAGAAAAGGTAGAAAACTTTATTTCGTTCTGAAAGCAGTCAGTGTAAATAATGAATATTTTTTTCAACGAAATCTTAAAACCTCTTTTTTTATCGTATGTTATTTGCTACATAAAAGTAATTAAAGTAGGGTGAAAACAGCTACCACTATAAATTATAGTATCATTTAGTGTAGTTTTGTGTAGTCGTTTAATTAGAAATGTACAGTATGTAATAGATGGATTCCAGTTCAGTGACTTCCAATGTAAGTCGCTAAAAATTAACCATAATAGTGTGCGACCTGTTATTTTACAACAGGTGGTTTATGATATATATAACGCATCAGAAGGATTTAATACTTCACCCCAGGAGCTGTACGTATCACGACTGCCTCTTCATTTTACTAGCGTATTTTGTGTAGGAATCTTCACTTTCGTACGAATGTCAACATACCAAGTGCGTATTAACTGTACTCGTATTTAATTGCAAGAGATATTACATAAAAAACATGATTTTTTAAATCGGAAAACGCTAAAAAGATGAATCGCAAAAATAAATACATCATTTTAATGTCGTAGTGTACTTGGTCGGTGGCTTGTTTAACGAAATGTATGTTTAGGTGAATTCTGCAGATGAGAATGTGTAATTGATCTCTATGTTGCGATCTTGTGCAACCACGGCAATTCCCGGTTCCGCCTGACAGCACTACCTGGTTAAAGAAAAGCCATGACTATCTAGAGCCGGGGGCAAGGAATACGCCCTATAGGCGCACCTCAACCCCGGCCTCACATGGCAGCAGTCCTATAGAAGGAAAGCTAACCACCGGAAGAAACCTAAATTTAATCTATTCCCCGGTTTGCAAATGTGCAAGGATATAAAGATCCAAGCTCGATCGGCACCCGGGGTGGAGACTCTTAGTAGGACCCAGACTTTTTGGACGGCTCGTGCCTACTAGGCAGGAGGGACCTTTCGACCGAGCCGTCGAACTGACCACCCAAGGTCCCTGAGGTGAGGTCTCCGACGCCGTCACCACCCGACCGGCAATCAAGCCGGCCAGCAGCGTCTTCGACCTCGGTTGGCCTTGGCCATGTCCAACCGGCGCCCAACCCGGTCGGCACAGCCTTCAGCCGGGTTGCTGGGCCCTAGGCCCCCCCACCACGACAAGGTGGTCCCCTATTGGGGGGGGGGGAGAATGTGTAATGTCAAAATAAATATCACGCTAATAACATTCAACTGACGAATTGATAGTGCACAAACAATGCAAAGTGAAAGACCTATTGATAACGCTGAAGATTTAATTCATCAATATTCCTCTGCATTTGGGGTTGATATAATTCTTTTCCTGAATGTTTGGAAAATGATCTTCTCTGTTGTTCTTGTGCACAATAAACTCAACCGTAGAGCTCCAGTTACATATTCAGGACATCCAGAGTCTCCATTTCATAATAAGTAATTGTTAAAAAGTTCGATAAAATCTATTGACATCTTCCCATTATTGCCTATTTACGTACTCTTTGGAGTTACGATTTTACGGAGATTCCAATATATCATAAGTTATCTTACGATGAAAAGATTTTTGCAAAAGAATTGTATATTTCACTGGGAATCAATTTACAGTCTACAGTTTGATGACCATATCGTCATCTCTTATGTCAATTTCTGAAGAGAAAGATTCTATTTCTCTTTGTAAATATCTAATGTATAGAAAATCTCAAATAATCATTTTATGCAATATATTTCAATAAATTAATTCTTTCAGTCATGGCATCGATAAATGAATCATAAGAGACACTTCTTAATTACGTAGAGCATTAATGATTTCGCTACAGAATATTACATATTTGACAATAAATGTAATCTATTGAATCATCTTTGACGAAACAAGGCGCACTAGAGGTTTTCAGTAACAATTTGTTGCTTTTCTCATTTCAATTCTTCTTCACAGAAAGAGGAATTTCCTGTCGGTTCCTAGTAGAAAGTTGAAACAGATGAATATATAATAGTGTAAGGTATAACTACGAATACAGGTAAACATAAGAGGTAAGTGAAATTAGATATTTTGCCATAAAAAGTTACAATAACTGAATGCTAAGCAAAGTTTTTGGATTGTACGTATTTTACATTGGTTTTCATAAATCAAGACTTAAAAACAACCTGAAAGCACCGTTTTACTGGAAATCCATTTTGATCCCTTACGTGTGAATGGGAATATAAGTTGAGTTGGGTTCTTTTACCTATGAGTAGCACCTTTTTATACACAATTTGCTAAGTGGCCAGGTCACAACGACTCTGAAGTGGGAAACCACTTGATAACTGCTAGAAGACAGACAATAGGCTCCCTTCAATGCCATTCATGGTGTTCTTTAAGCTCAGGGTTCTATCAGTGATCAAGTAAGCACATCATTATATGGTTCCCATTGCACTACGCGATGACGTTGACCGTCAGGTGGGAGACTGAAGGGATTTATAATGCCCTTCAACAGTGAGTTTACGCACCCAGTTGTTTGTGTGGCGAAAAGAGACTGTACAGTGAGGTTATGCATCATCTTTCACAGCCTCAATGCCATCAATGGGTGGCAAACCCAATAGAGTTGTTGCACCAAGTGGAACGGACGAGCTATATAACAACTCTAGATATGCAAAAGGGATATTGGCAAATACCAAACAGCCCCTGTAGTAAAAATTACACAGCATTCGTGACCCACCGAGGGCTGTACCATGGGAAGTGCTTCCCTTCGGGCAGAAGAACTCTGGGGCACTTTTTACAGAAAGTTGTGTGCTATAATTATGTTATATAGTATATATAATATAATAGATTATAATATAATAAATGATATATATATTTATATATATAATATAAAAATATAATATATAGCACACACCTAATATATAATTATATTAGTTGTGTGCTATAAATATTGCTGTGCAAATCTAGAAGATATAACTTTTTCTTTCGAACAGGTGGGAGGATCATCTTAACATCTTGGAGCGGATCTTAGGGATATCAATATCAAGATTTTGGTCACATTGTTGGTTCGCAAAGGCGTCGCCCCCACCATGAAAAACTAGAGGTTTTAACACTATCCACTCACAGACGTGACTCTGAAGCAGCGACCTGCATAGTTGCAATGGTGCATAGAAGGAGGGGCGGGGGTGGCTCAGTCGGTAGCGCGCCAGGCTCGAAATCTGTAGTTCCCAGGTTCGAATCCCAGCTGGGTCAGTGCTGAGATTTATCTCCACCAAACTACCTGCCCATTGGTCAGTAGAGGACACTGATGGGCTTCAGAAAAGTCGTCGTCCGTCGGATGGGATGTTAAGCCGTGGCCCCGTGTGTGGGAGAGCCATACCCTGTGCACGTTAAAGAACACGCTGGATGGCCTTGACGGGAGGTTACCATCTGTCTCCCAACAGCTGTTCAAGTGGGTCACCTCTCCCAACCTTCTCTGAGCCTTCGGGGTCCATGTGACCTGGCCATTTAGCCCATGGTGTGCAAAAAAGTGCCGCTCAGAGGAAATACAACCCAACGTTAAAGAACACGCTGTATGGCCTTGACGATAGCTACCATCTGTCTTCCAACAGCTGTTCCAGTGGGTCCCCTCCCCCAACCTTCTCTGAGCCTTCGGGGTCCATGTGATCTGGCCATTTAGCCCATGCTGTGCAAAAAATTGCCGCTCAGAGGTAAAACAACCCAACCCAAGCATAGAAGGAGATAAGGAAATCTAGGCACCAAGGGAGTGGAGAGGGCTCTGCGAGGTAGCAAAATGCAATACTCCTGATACTGGGTGACCTTACATTCTGAATTAAATGCATCTGCGCATGTCTCTCCCAGATTGAAGCCCAGGGACAAGAACATCTCATCTCCTTTGCTTCCAAGAAGCTCACGGAACACAGCAGAAATGTGGTGGTGGTTGTGGTGTCTGTTCTGGAAATATTTTTGACCTGGTTATATGGATCCGACGTCGAGATTCTTTCAGACCATAACCTGCTTAGGTACCTCATAGCTGTCGCAACATTGAGCAGCAAATTGCAGATTTTGGCCTTTTTCATTAATCACCAAGATGCAACAGATCATTATAGGAAAGGTGCTTCCCAGCGAAATGCGACGCCCTATCGAGACTGACTAAAACTGCGAATTCGGATTAGGAAGAGAAATACATACTTGGGAAGGGGGACTGATACAAGCGCAATGCACTTGAAAGTATTGATGTCCCATAGAAAGTAAAAAAAAGTGATTAGCATCTTAAAACTCTTTGTTTCAAATTAAAATGGGAAGCATTAGGATAATTGAAAATATCCCAAATGTTAGATGTCAGCTCAATAATTTTCTGAGTAGGATTTTAAAATTATTTGCAAAATAAAAATCGCAAATTCTTCCAACGAAATAACAGATGTTCATATTAATAGGAGATAAAGTTTAGCATTTCAAACTAATCGAAGAGTCAGGAAAAGCAAATGACAATATTAAGTGTGTTACTACCAATCCATCTAAAATCTGCATTTTCCTTATTTTTCTTTAAATATAATTATACGATATTATTGAAAGTCTATCCACTTTATTAACCAACATCTCTCCTTTCCATTTCACTCTGTAGACTTCGTGATTTGCACGACTGAAATTTCACACATTTAATTCAAGATTGTTACGCGACAGCCGAGTATTTTTTTCAACTTGTTTGCTCTGTCAGCAGAAAGATCATTTTCATAAAATAAATTTTTCTTTTAATTTGTGACTTTATCCAAGTGCATTATTTCTCTTTAAAATATCATCATTGAATTTTCAAATTAGCTTTTTCTCATTATCGAAAGTCATTTTCCCCTTTTGTCATCTATCAATAATGCAGTAAAGTTTGCACCCGTTTTTACAGATTTTATCTGTAAAAACGGGTGCAAACTGTCCGTGCTAAATATAAATATTTTATTCGAGGCTTAAGGGACCAGCACGCACACCCTTTCAGAATTCTTGTAAGTGTAAGAGAATATTTAACATATTTAGCAAATTGTAAAGACTTGTAAAACGGAGGGGGATGTGTTACACTACAATAATCCAGTCTTTTGCGACCCCTCCCTTGCATTTACCGGTTCGATGGTGTTTCTTGACCCCACTCCCTCCCCTTCGACTTTTTTGGATCCGGATCCGGTCACTATTATTGTGACGTCTTATAATGCATCCAATGTTGCTGTATCTTAACACGATAAGATATGTTTGATTGAATCCATTGTCCATCGGTAAAAAAAAGTCTTTCAAGTGAATGCTTCGATTCTTGACTTTTTATGATGCATCCTATGGATGCGTTCCGGATTTATGAAGAATATTAACAGAAAATGTTCACATCGGATAAAACGAAACATTTCTTATTTCCAACTAGGATCTTTGAAAAATTAGTGGTAAGTAGTACAGGAGTAAAGAAAAATCTTTGAGGGCTAAATGGCGTAGTCACTGTATCGAGTCTAAACACATCAAAAGGCACTTCACCAATATGAATATCAGCAAGAGGGAAAATATAAGCAGGAAAGCAGCAGCTATTGATGTTTTTCCTTAAAAACGACGTCATCACTATTGTTCACGGATGAGCCTGAAACGTAATCTCTGAATTTGAACTTGTGTCTTTAGCCCTGTATAACGGAAGGGTGATCGCGATGATGAGAGAAGAATTGAGGACTCTCAAGCTATATATCCAACATCATCCATCACATAATTATCTCCCAACTCCATCTTCAATGAAAACAAGTCGTCATTTCCTTTTTAAGATAAAGGTTTTGCATTTGAATCCTTTAAAACATATCGTATTCTATGAATTTTACACGGGATCGCGACAATTTGATGGGAGTCATCTGGGTGGACAACAACTGGAAGTGCGACAATTGGGTGGGTTGGGTTGTTTTACCTCTGAGCGACACTTTTTTGCACACCATGGGCTAAATGGCCAGGTCACATGGACCCCGAAGGCTCAGAGAAGGTTGGGGGAGGGGACCCACTGGAACAGCTGTTGGGAGACAGATGGTAGCCTCCCGTCAAGGCCATCCAGCGTGTTCTTTAACGTGCACAGGGTGTGGCTCTCCCGCACACGGGGCCACGGCATAACCTCCTATCCGACGGACGGCGTCCTTTCCAAGCCCATCGGTGTCCCCTACTGACCGTGGGCAGGGCGGGGAATTTTTGCGGAGATAAATCTCAACGCTGACCCAGGTGGGACTCGAACCTGGGAATTACAGATTACGAGCCTGGAGCGCTACCGACTGAGCCACCCCCGCTCCGGAAGTGCGACATTTGGGTGGACAATTGGATGGAGCACAATTGGAAGGATATGATAATTGGGTTCAAATTAGGAAATTAGGAGAAATAGCAATTATCCATCCGATAAATTATTACTGACATGGTGGGAATCGAATCCGCAACTCTCTAGATACACGCCAGAGGCCTTTACCATAAAATATATAAACCCCAAATGCAAAGGAATACTGATGAATTAAATCTTCAGCGATACCTATCAATAGGTCTTTCACTTTACAGCGTTTGTGCACTATCAATTCGTCAGTTGAACGTTATCAACATGAGACTTATTTTGGCATTACACATTCTCATCTGCAGAATTCACCTAAACATGCATTTCGTTAATATTCCATTGTGTTGAATTACTTTATCAGTGAGCAACACTTTTTTCACACACAATGACTTCAAAGTCTCAGAGAAGATTGGGGAAGCGGATTCACTTCACAGCTGATAGGAGAGAGATGCTCTCTAATGTGTTGTCGCTCAAAAAATATTCGAAC
The DNA here is from genome assembly GCA_038380435.1 of Ryuthela nishihirai. Classification (NCBI taxonomy): domain Eukaryota; kingdom Metazoa; phylum Arthropoda; class Arachnida; order Araneae; family Heptathelidae; genus Ryuthela; species Ryuthela nishihirai. Next base: position 3,878,203 of record JAWZYU010000041.1, read on the forward strand.
ACTATGGTTGATTACAGAATTCAGGAGAAATATCTGGCAACGATTTTTTAGAAATTAGTGATCTGGCAACTTTCGTGTACGTACACGACTGGGTGTCTAATTTCCAAAAAAAAAAATCGTTGCCATATAATTTTTCTGAATTCCGTAATCAACCATACTGTTCGGATACTTTTTTGAGCGACTGTACATAGGGTATGGGAATCTTAAGTCCCATCCGATGTACCGTGGTCTTTCCAAGTCCAAACGTTGTCCCTTTTATCACTGAGGAAGAATGGAGGTTAATAATTTTATTTTCTTAATATAATAATTAATATTATATTAAGAAAATATTTAATTTCAAATACCTCTCTTTATATAGGACCACTAAAAACAGTAGATCGCCAGCGCCACAACGGATGAAAACGTAACTAGCGCTGCGGTCGCTTCACGTCGTGAAATCGGCAGGCATTCCATTACGAAGGCACCGGTCCACTTCCAGAAGCTTTGGTTGATCAGTGCAAGTCATGTCGCTAAAACCTTCGTATGAGCGAATGCGTTCTCGTCATAATTGAAAATCATCTTATGAGCGGATCGTCATAGTGTGAAACGTCGTAAAGATGGGTATTACTGTAAGAAGTTGAAATCAACACAAGTACTGAAAGGATGAATTTTGGCAGCAGGCAGTAATGTGTGCTCAATAACTGTAAGAGGAAAATTCCTAGAAATTGGATTGTAATATTTCTTATTGTTAATATTTCCAAATGAAAGTTTTAGTGATGGAAATAAGTTTTTCTTTACTGTATATCAGTGTCCACATTACGAAAACGATCTCATAAGGCATTCAGCACTTAGTCTGTTACTGTTATTGTGAACATTCAACGAAAGTCATTGTATGGTGTTCCATGTTCTGTCAGGATGTTGGAAAGCTACATATTGTAAAAGGAATAGCGAAAGCTAAGGACTACATCAAAATACCGGAAACAAAATTATTACCAAGGGTCTTTGATCTTATTTTGGAATGAACGTAGATCTTAATAATATTTTAATTAACTGGCCAAATGCACTTTGTCAGTGTGAAAAGGTTCTTCAGAAGTGGTTAGCAGATAGCAAGATTGAAAATATGGAATCGACTGGACGACGATTAAAATCTCTACACTTTAAGACTATACGGAGCTTGTATTGCAGAATAGGTAAGGAAATTTCCGAGCAGAGACGTCCAAATACGCGAGTTAATTAATTCTTTCCTGTTACTTCTTAATCATATTTTATTACAGACGAACTTAAATTAGTGCATAACATGCCAAAATCACATAAAACATTTATTTAAATACAGGGCTAACCTATGAAATATTGAATTTAAAATGTTAGTATTCCGAAGAATGTGTTTCACAACTGTTATATAATGTTTAAAACAGAAATCAATATAAATATTTCACGAATTTTAAAGTTTCTTTTAATTCATAACTATGCTGTATCAGGATCGAAGTCACGACTGTGTTCTTTAAACGTGGAAAATAAAAAAATTAAAAACGAATATTTCAAATAATATATCATGAAAGAGATTTAGAATTTAGTTGATGGAATGTGATGATCAAAGTATTTATTTTCATTTCTTCCCCTTAACTTCAAAGGGATGGGAAAGTAAAAGATTTTCGTTTTAACAGATATATGAGAGAATGATTTCTATTCTGTGTTTTGTTTGTACCAGTATATTATTGCGATTTTTTTTTTATAAATCATCCATTAGTTCGTATTTCCAGTATCAGATGGGGAAAAATTGGAAATCGAAAAACTTAATTTTCTTTGAAAACAAGCAACTTATTATCACCAGAGATGATTAGCTATTCTTTCAATTGTTCGTTACATCTTGTTAGAAGGCTTTCTTGTTTTATCCGAATTCGTATTTCTAACTTTAACTCAGTTAATCGAAATTTCATCCTACATAGCAACAGAAAAATATTTGAAAAAGTAAATGATAAACTCTTTAATTTAAATCCACTCTTCTTTTGTAGGAAATTATGATACATATAATATTCTTTACGTGTGGACTCAAAATCGATTACTAGTTAATCACATTTCCTTAACGTTTATCAAAATTTTCTGTCCAAAACGGTTTGGATTCATCATACCTAGTATCATCCTAACTCCCAAGTTCTCCTCATTTATAATCAGTTAACCAACAAATGTAATAGATTTGACCCTTATTTCAAATATATATATATTTGTTTTTTTTGAAAAATCATATCCAACTAAAACACTTTGATTTTAATTGCACAAAAGCGCTGTCATTTGACTTATTATCGTGCTCTTCGAAAATTCGATTATTATGGTTTTTAACGGCTAAACTGCTGAAATTAAACTTAACGTGACCGGATGCATGAAAATTGCTTTGGATACTAAGAAGCAATATCGATGATACAATTGTATATTCAGCATCAAGACATGCAAGAAATGCATGATCATGTCATTTGCCTTTTCGCAGTAAAATATAATTTTCTTAAATATTGGACATATCGTTGAGATACATTCGTGATATACCCGTCATCGCACGCAGAGGGACTCTGATTGAACGAATGATATTCAATTGTATTAAACTATTTTATTATTACAGTGGTAGTTACTGCTAATTTTCAATTAATTTCTACCTATTTTCCAATTGCTTTTCCCACGACGTTTATTGCGTTTCTCAATTTATATGGGTGTTAAAACGACTGTTCCAGTATATATTTACAACATTTTGACCCATCACAACAAGTTGTGTATTCACACTCTAGAACATTTCTACCCCTTCTTTTTCCCCTCCCAAAAAAGTGGGGAATAGCATAAACGAATGTTTTCTATATCCATGGGATTCTCACCAGTAGTGAATGAAAAGTGCTTTGGACACTACTCTAAGATATAGGGGAGACTTCTCTAATATATGAGGAGTTAGGGAAGATATTCATTTGGAATTGCCTTGCATCAACTTAAATATAGTGCAGGATATTATGAGGCAAGTTTTAAAATGTGCCGTAATAACTGATTGTAAACAATTATGCAACGTATATATCTGTAATAAGATGGATCCAACTTCAATTGTCGAAAATGTGTATGCATGTCATTACTATATCGCGATTTTTCATTTTATAAGAGGAATGAATTTCTTTTTACTTATCTGGTAATTGTTGCACAAATTCCTTCGAATATTTCGGTAATGCATAGATCACTTTTCGGATCAATGAATATATCTCATTTTTTATTTTGATTCACTCCACTTACCAGCTTGTGAAGTTATGCAGTAGACGTTTAGGACATTCTGTTTTACATTAGATTAATTGTCTGGTTATTAATATTAAATAATTTTAATTTTCTAATTGAGTTAAACTAGAGCTTATCATAAGAAAGGTTTGGAGATTTGTAGAATTAATACTCAAGTAATATGGCATCAGCCAAACAAAGTCGTAACAAACAGATACCTTTATTATTTGAAATGCGCAATAATTAAACGAATATGAAAAGTGAAAGAGGGAAAGAAACTTTAATTTCAAATATTTCGATCGAAGATTTTGTATTAAATTATTTCCTTTTGCTCTTTAAAGTCTAGAGGTTGAACAAGAGGAGTGACCTGGGATGTCAGAGAGATTTTTGGAAGAATTATGGCGACAAACTCAGTCAGAAGGGTAAGTCTGACAAATTAATGGCGAAACATTTGATAGGCGAAATTTTTATTATAATTATTTAAGATACGAAAAATTGCATGCTTATTAAATTAGGCAAAAATAAGAGTAAATATGATAGCTCTTTTCATTTGCTTTCTTGACATAATTGTGCTTCATAGTATATTTTTTTAAATGGTAGGAGGCGCTCCCGTATACAAAGAATGAGTTGGATTATTTTACCTCTCAGCGGCACTTTTTTGCACACAGTGGGCTAAATGGCCAGGTCACATGGACCCCGAAGGCTCAGAGAAGTTTGGGGGAGGGGACCCACTGGAACAGCTGTTGGGAGACAGATGGTAGCCTCCCGTCAAGGCCATCCAGCGTGTTCTTTAACGTTGGGTTATTTTACCTCTCAGCGGCATTTGTTTGCACACAGTGGGCTAAATGGCCAGGTCACACGGACCCCGAAGGCTCAGAGAAAGTTGGTGGGGGGCGGACCCACTGGAAGAGCTGTTGGGAGACAGGTGGTAGCCTCCCGTCAAAGCCATCCTGCGTGTTCTTTAACGTGCACAGGGTATGGCTCTCCACGGCTTAACGTCCCATCCGACGGACGGCGACCTTACCAAGCCCATCTGTGTCCCCTACTGACAGTGGACAGGGCGCAGAGTTTTGCAGGGATAAATCTCAACGCTGACCCAGATGAGACTCGAACCTGGGAACTACAAATTACGAGCCTGGCGCGCTACCGACTGAGCACCACCCGTCCCGCAAAGAATGGAGATAGCCTAGATGCTATATTAGACTTATCCTTGTTTCTCATGTAACATACAAACAAAGGTCATGCCCGCTAGGTTAGTAGTCATGTGTGCTGACCACTAGACCGGATATGGGCTAAACTAGAATTAAACATTTTCTCTTATAGATTGATATGATCTATACTGTACATAACATGTTTGAACTGATTGGTTCCTTTTGGATCTTGCATTGCAGTTGAATAATCTTTTGTCATAATATAAAAGAGATGACGTTTTGAGTGAAAAAATATGTTGATATAGAAATTTTGTTCGATTTTTCTATCCAGATAAAAGTAGAGGCCTCTGAGCTTATTATTTCAATTCTGATATTCATTTTCTGCAGAAATATTATACGAACAATTATATAACCAGGAAAGTAGTACAGTCGCTCAAAAAAGTATCCGAATACTATGGTTGATTACAGAATTCACAAAAGTATCTGGCAATGATGTTTTTAGAAATTAGTGATCTGGGAACCTTTATGGATGATTAGAGAATTCAGAAAAAATATCTCGCAAAGGATTTTTTTAGTAAATAGTGATCTGGCAACCTTTATGGATGATGAGAGAATTCTGAAAAAATATCTGTCAAAGGATTTATTTCGGTAATTAGTGATGTGGCAACCTTTATGGATGATCAGAGAATTCAGAAAAAATATCTGGCAAATTATTTTTTTTAGTAATTAGTGATCTGGAAACCTTTATGGATGATAAGAGAATTCAGAAAAAAAACTGGCAAAGGAATGTTTTTAGTAATTAGTGATCTGGCAACCTTTATGGATGATTAGAGAATTCAGAAAAAAAACTGGCAACGATTTGTTTTTAGAAATTAGTGATCTGGCAATCTTTATGGTTGATTACAGAATTCTCAAAAAATATCTAGCAACGTTTTTTTTAGAAATTACTCGTCTGGCAACCTTCGTGTATGTACACGAAGGTTGTGAGATGACTAATTTCTAAAGAAATCGATTTTTACCAGATATTTTTTCTGATTTCTCTAATCAACCATAGTGTTCGGAGACTTTTTTGAGCGAATGTACATGAATTCAGTAATTCGCATTTTATAAATGAGAATGATTTCATCAAAAACTCTAAATAGGTTTCTAAGGAAAAAAACTGAGGTCTTTGAAATTTAACAACATTTTCTCTTAATGATTTACTATATGAAAGAGTGTAATCATAAAAATTGTCTTTTTTATACTAATCTTGTTCTCGCATCTCTTAGGGGCTGGGGTGGCTCAGTCGGTAGTGGGCCAGTCTCGTAATGTGCAGTTCCCAGGTTCGAGTCCCAGCTGGGTCAGCGTTGAGATTTATCTCCGCAAAATTCCCCGCCCTGTCCACGGTCAGTAGGGGACACCGATGGGCTTGGAAAGGCCGCCGTCCGTCGGAAGGGACATTAAGCCGTGACTCCATGTGCGGGAGAGCCATACTCTGTGCACGTTAAAGAGCAGGCTGGATGGCCTTGACGGGAAGCTACCATCTGTCTCCGAACAGCTGTTCCAGTAGGTCCCCTCCCCCAATCTTCTCTGAGAGTTCGGTGTCCTTGTGACTTGACCATTTAGCCCATGGTGTGCAAAAAATGCGATCAGAGGTAAAACAACCCAACGTTAAAGAGCACGCTGGATGGCCTTGACGGGAGGCTACCATCTGTCTCCCAATAGCTGTTCCAGTGGGTCCCCTCCCCCAACCTTCTCTGAGCCTTCGGGGTCCTTGTGACCTGGCCATTTAGCCCATGGTGTGCAAAAAATGCGATCAGAGGTAAAACAACCCTAACAACCAATCTTTGTATGACGATGGCACAACGGTGATGAATTTTCACTCATGAAGTTACTGTTCAGGATCATGGACGAACCAGTGGGGAAGACCAGGAGGTTAGGACCCCCATCTTCCGAAAATCCGTCGTCTTAGAGGAAATCTCAAAATTGTCTACCTCTTTTGAAATACAGAACATTTGACTTTGTGTAATTTATTTTAGCCCGTATTTCATGTACGCCACAAAAATAGATTTAAGAAAAGTGTAAAATTTGTTCCGCAGAGAATATTTATTTTTCCTCTTTGGTGGACCAATTTAGTAATTTGAAATCCTTACTCAATCCTATTCTAAGTGCCACACCCCTTCTCCCCGGTAAAAAACTAAATCCTGGGTACAGTCGGTTAAAAAATATCAAAACACTATGGTTCATTACAGAATTCAGAAAAAATATCTGACAACGATTTTTTTAGAAATTAGTGATCTGGCAACCTCCGTGTTGAACGTAACACGAAGGTTGCCAGATCACTAATTTCTAATAAAAATCGTTGCCAGATATTTTTTTCTGAAATCTGTAATCAATCATAGTGTTCGCATACCTTTCATAGCGACTGTAGGTGCCTGTCTCTTCAGGATGAAGGAATCCTGAATGTCATCTCAATTGAGATCATTTGAAAGATTACAACAGGCAAATTAATAGTTATAGAGAACTTCATTTTAACTTGAAAAGGGACAATTTCACGTTTGGCATTTCAGCTTTTATTTTTGAACCACAAACGTACTATTGCTTTCATTTTGTCTTATGGCCGTGGATATTTTGTTTTTTATTTTATTTTTGTTATTATCATTTTTTAATAAATGTAGCATTTTTAATGCAGATGGTTACTAAAGTACTATTAGCACTAGAATTTTTGCATACTACCTAAATACACACGAAAAGTTGACGCCAAATATAGGTTCATGGATTACTTTAATCACAGCTTACCACACATAGTACTCCATTCACAAGGTTGGCTGGTTGGGTTGTTTTACCTCTGAGCTGCACTTTTTTCACACCATGGGCTAAATCGACTGGTCACAAGGACCCCGAAGGCTCAGAGAAAGTTTGGGAAGGGTCTCAGTGAAAGAGCTGTTGAGAGAAAAATAGAAGCCTCCCGTCAAGGCAATGCAGCGTGTTCTTTAACGTTGGGTTGTTTTACCTCTGAGCGGCACTTTTTTGCAAACAATGGTCTAATAGGCCAGGTCACAAGGATCCCGAAGGTATAGAGAAGGTTGGGGGAGGGGACAAACTGGAACAGCTGTTGGCAGACAGACGGTAGCCTCCCGTCAAAACCATCCAGCGTGTTCTTTAACTTTGGGTGGTTTTACCTCTGAGACGCACTTTTTTCGCACACCATGGGCTAAATGGCCAGGTCACAAGGACCCTGAAGGCTCAGAGAACGTTGGGGGAGGGGACCCACTGGAACAGCTGTTGGGAGACAGATGGTAGCCTCCCGTCAAGTCCATCCAGCGTGTTCTTTAACGTGCACAGCGTATGGCACTCCGGCACACGGGGCCACGGCTTAACGTCCCATCCGACGGACGGCGGCCTCTTCCAAGCCCATCGGTGCCCCCTATTGACCGGGGATCAGGGCGGGGAGTTTTGCGGAGATAAATCTCAACGCTGACCCAGCTGGGACTCGAACCTGGGAACTACAGATTATGAGCCTGGCGATACCAACTGAGCCACCCCCGCCCCTATTTGTTACGTAACAGGTTATTAAACCATTACACCATTAGTTCTACTGACACCCTTAGGTACACCATTAGTTCTACTGAGCGAGCTTTACAACATTCTAGCCGAAATGAAGGGGTCGTTAGTGGTTGACAGCGACAAATAGCGTTTAACTATAAAATATATAACCCATAATCAGAATAATGTGCTGTATAGTAGCTCTCGGTTGAATGCTGATCGAAATTTCATAGCTCTCATGCTAAAAAGGGGAAAATTAAATTACCTCTACTGTAAATCAATTATTCACTACAAAGTTACTTACCTGAAGGAATTTAAAAACGAACCACAAACACTTTATGAATATTATTTAACTTGATTCACCTGATATTTTTTCGAGCAGCAGAATGGTGGTTTAGAGAAGGACATGGGAATACAGGTCGTGTGTATTTTTTAATCGCATAGACCTTGACAATGGTTGCTTATTATACTGAAATCTGTTCGCGGTACGCAAAGCTCTGAAAACCTCAAAAACCCCTCAAATTATATCAATTCTTCGCCATATCCATACGCTAACGCGGCAAACGTAGCAGCAACATAGCCGCTTGATATAAACTCATAAACTGACATTATAATTTTTTTTCCTTGCAATAATAGGGTAATGACGTCTGACAGAGTGTCGTTCAAGAATGCATTGTTTTCTCACTCATAGGAAGTGACTCTTACAGTGTGTCGTATTGCGAACAGAGGTGTTTGTTTACTCTTCCGCAGTTGTATTTTCCAATATCATGTTTACGAAAATTACTATGAATTGTGGAAGACAAATAAGACGCATTTCTTTAAACATCGGATTCACGGTGAGTGTTATTTCTTCAGGATATTTAATAATTATACCTATAATTAATAATCCTCACTTTACATCAATGAGGTTGGGTTGTTTTATCTCTGAGCGGCACTTTTTTGCACACCATGGGCTAAATGGCCATGGTCACAAGGACCCCGAAAGCTCAGAGAAGGTTGGGGGAGGGGACCCACTCCAACAGCTGTTGGGAGACAGATGGTAGCCTCCCGTCAAGGTCATCCAGCGTGTTCTTTAACGTGCACAGGGTATGGCTCTCCCGCACACGACGACATGGCTTAACGTCCCATCCGACGGACGGCGGCCTTTCCAAGTCCATCGGTGTCCCCTACTGACCGTGGGCAGGGCGGGGAATTTTGCGGAAATAAATCTCAACGCTGACCCAGTTGGGACTCGAACCTGGGAACTACAGATTACGAGCCTGGCGCGCTACCGACTCAACCACCCCCGCCCCCATCAATGAGGTGGGGTAAGATAAGCTATGAGCTTATTCCTAGTTTTTTCCCAACAAATCGATACGTACAACAAAATATATGTTGGAAAGGTACTGAATTCCTTTCCGTTACCTTTTACGCTGTCAACGGCAGCAACATGAACAAAAATACACCATTGCTACTAACCTCGTCCTTTCATTTAAGTCATGTTTAGTTTTTCTTTACCCGGTAAAGCAATAGTTATTTCCGGTGTCCCACTTTCTCCCTTTCTCCGCTGTTTATAAATCGAACACTTATCCTTTTCAAAGAAAATTGCGTGGAGGGCAAAACTAATTAATAATAGGTGTGAATGCGTAGGTTGCACCTGCGCAGAGGGCAGTATTAATGTACGCAATACAAACTTTAATACCTCAAGAATTAACAAGTAAAATAATTACTTCGCTTATAATATTACAAATTAAATTCTCAGTCTTAAACTTTCAGACTTAACGCAATTTTTTTTTTCACTTAACGCAATATTTCAATCCGTTTCATCTTAGCAACCCTCCCTCTCTTTCAGTATGCGACACTGCATAGCTACGATAGGCCGCCGTCCTCGTACGGCACTTAAACACGTGAGCCCATGTGCGTAACCCGTAGCCTCCTGCCAAGTCCATCCAGCGTGTTATTTAACGTGCACAGGGTATGGCTGTGCGGCACACGTAACCGCGGCTTAAGTTTTCACGGTGGACTTTCTAAGCTCACCAGTGAACCCTATAGCACTGCTGGTGGGCAGCTTTCACCTTTACACTTCCCAGCTGGGACTAGAAACTTCAGATTACGAGTCTAGAGCGCTAACGATTTTGAAAACCTTGCCCCATTTATTCACTTAACTCATAGCGCGAGGTTTTATTTTAAGATATAAATCTTTATGGTCGACCCCGGTGAAAATTCCTATCGGCGGTCAATAAGGAGGGCGGAGATGTGGGGTGAGGGGGAGATATCTCAATGCTTTTCATACGATCTTCCTTTTCACACCTAAACTCGCAAAATTTTAGTCTTACGTTCGAAGGTGTAATAATTTTTCAATATCTTCCATTTTAACGGGCGGCGGGGATGGCTCGGTCGGTAGCGCGCCAGGCTCGTAATCTATAGTTCCCAGGTTCGAGTCCCAGCTGCGTCAGCGTTGTGATTCTTCTCCGCAAAATTCCCCGCCCTCCCCACGGTCAGCAGGGGACACCGATGGGCTTGGAAAGGCCGCCGTCCGTCGGATGGGACGTTAAGCCGTGGCACCGTGTGTGGGAGAGCCATACCCTGTGCACGTTAAACCTCACGCTGGATGGCCTTGACGGGAGGCTACCATTTGTCTCCCAACAGCTGTTCCAGTGGGTCCCCTCCCCCAACCTTCTTTGAGCCTTCGGGGTCCATGTGACCTGGCCATTTAGCCATGGTGTGCAAAAAAGTGCTGCTCAGAGGTAAAACAACCCAACCCAACCCAACCCCCTGGTAAATGCCAGAAGGTAAAGACCCTGAAGCTGAAGGCTCAGAGAAGGTTGCGGGAGGGGAAACACGAACCCCTGTTGGGTAAAAGATGGTAGCCTCCCGTCCAACCATCGAGTGTGTTATTTAATGTGCTCGGGGTATAGCTCTACCGCACCCGATGCTATGACTTAACGTCCCATCCGATGGACGGCGCAATTTCCATAAAAATAATTTAGGAATATGCATGTAATATAAATAAGGTTATTAATATTGTTGACTCTACTCTTACTAGCATTCTGGGGGACGAAAGGTTATCCTCTGCTCCTTTCTTCATTAGAACAATCATCCGCATGTTTATGTCGGTTTTTTTTTGGAGGGGGGGGGGAGTAATCCACATGTCACAATTATCCCTTCCTTTGCGGGAACAATCATTTTTATCTTTTCGCTTTCGACGGCAGATGTGTTTCATTTATAGATTACTAGCTGAAAGTACCTGGCGTTGCCCGGATGTTAATTTTAATCTGTATATTCTTATTTCCGCTGCAGTAAAGGTAAATGTTGTAAATCCCCCCCCCCCCCCCCGACAATTTAGCATGGATATTCAACAGGAAGAAATTGACGTCAGCGAGCTCTCAAATATTTTATGTTGAAGCTATCGATATCTTTATATCTGTTATCACAGAATTTGCCGCCTTATGGCTCCCGTGATATTCGACCGCACGGTCGAAATTTCTCGCATACCCCTGAACATATACCTGAATTTCTCGCATACCCCTGAACCCCAGTGATTGGTTTAAAAATCAGGTTCCCACTTGGCCCGTGGCTTCGTTTCTACACAAATTGTGACATGTCGTGTCTCACTTTTAATCTCCCACACCGACATTTTATCACAGTTTGAATACGAAGAATTTCCCGGTGTTCTAAAGGTCATTGCTGACTTGGAAGCGCGCTCTCAGCCTTTGAAAAACAATTGAGATATTTCGTCAGAATTTGACATTTTGTAATTCCCGACATACTTCACGAAAAGTTCCCAAATTTCGTTCGCGGGTTCTCCCTGCCCGACCCCATTTTTGGTTAGAAACTCAGTTCCCTAGCTACAATGGAACGCCTAAATAATGATTTTAGAAGTGGGGAGAATCTGGCAACGGCATAATTTTTGCGGCCGAAGGTTTAAATGCTATTTTAACTCTTCACACTTGGGGATCAGAAAATGGCAACAGTAAATTTGACACCGATTCTCGTTTCCCGTAGGAATAGCTTGGTAAATATTTTTGTTCCCAGCAAGCTCCCCTCTTCGACCTTCGACCTGAAATGTCGCACTGCAATCCGGACCATAACCTGAAACATTCTCTCAAAATTTCGAGCGTGTATTTGATTTCCCGATGAATTATGGCTGCCACAGACAGACAGACAGACAGACACTAAATGACACTCCCCAACTCGCTAAGTTATGACGCCATATTCCGTATCATCTCATTCGGATAAAATTTACGAACAATAATTGGTTTTAAAACACAAAAAAATACCCTTGATAATTAATAGACATTAGAAAATCTGTTTTATTTTACTACTTCAACTGATGCAGTATTTAATTAGTAACGCAAGTTCAGATGTTTAACAAGAGCGATATCTGTTTATTTATTTTGAAACCCTAACAGAAACAAGTTTATAGGAAGGCAGAATGGAATAATCTACATTTCTTTGGGCAGAGCGATAAATATGTTTCGGTTTCCATTACTATTTAAATACGGAACTCATAAAGAATCCTCAGCGTTGAGATATATTTCCGCAAAATTCCCCGCCCTTTCCACGGTCAGTAGTGGACACCGATAGGCTTGGAAAGGCCGACGTCCGTCGGATGGGACGTTAAACCTTGTCTCCGTGTGCGGGAGAGCCACACCCTGTGCACGTTAAAGAACACGCTGGGTGATCTTGAAGGTAGGCTACCATCTGTGTACCAACAGCTGTCGCAGTGGGTCCCCTCCAACAACCTTCTCTGAGCCTTCGGGTTCCTTGTGACCTGGTCATTTAACCCACTGTGGGCAAAAAAAGTGCCGCTCAGAGGTCCTTTACACATATGTAATTATTCTTCTTTGTCACTTTTTTTGCTATTCAGCTGTTCGGGCCCGGTCATATCTAATATCTATGTAGTCCTCACATCTGATGAAATAAATAGTAACGAAAAATGTAACAAAAAAAAAGTCTTTTTTATTTTTTGAATTTGTCTAAAATTTAATTATAAGCTATTTATTTCAAAAATGAAAATTAATAAACTAATTTATTGTGACTTTATTAAAAGATCATGGAATATTTCGAAATTAATTAAAACTTTTTTTTTAGAAATTGAGGAGTAATTAGTTGACTTTCAATACATTTTTCATAGCACAGTAATGTAATTGGTAATCCAAAATTTGACCTACGTCTTCAAAACACAAATAAATGTAGTTCTCATTACTTCTAAGCTCAGTTAAGATATTTACATTGAAATGCACAATATAAAAATATCCATAACAGCAGCATAATTTTAACGAATTTATGTTTTACAGACTACACAGGGATTAAGTGCTTAGTCAAGGAGTCATTTCACACCCTAAACATTTAACCTCTAATGATTATTTTATTTCCCAATCCAAAGAGGCTTAACGTGTTAGGGAAAAGAGTGAAAATATCTTCATAAATATAATAAAGAAATAAAAAACACCCTTTCAAGCAGCTGCTTGCAACAGCGATCTGACAGTGCCTGTCAGTTTCTACGCCATAGTCGAAGGTCTGTGAGGGTGGTGACCCCTTTGATCACTTTAATACGCCATAGAGAAGATATGCGTTTGGTTGGGTTGTTTTATCTCTGACCGGTAGTTATTTGCACACAAGGGGCTAAATGGCCACGTCATAAAGAACCAGAGGGATCAGTTTAGGTTGCGGGAAGGTGACCGAATGGAACAGCTGTTATGAGACAGATGGTAACCTCCCATCCAAAGTTTTATTTAACCTGCACAGGGTATGATACATACAGAATTTCTACACTATTTTCTTGTGGTTTTCATCAATTTTTATTCTAACAATATTATCATTTTACGACAGTTTGGCATTTTTTGTCTTCTAGTATTGGCTTTGGTAATAATTTTACGCTTATGACGTCATCTCCTTGAACTTTACATATATATATAATATAGCAGTGGTTCTCAACCTTTTATGCCTCACGTACCTCCTGGAAATGTGTATGTTACTGGCGTATCCCATGTGTAGATACAGAAAACTATCGTTATATTATAACAATGGGAATATAATAAAACTCATATATATATATACACATTATTTATTGTAAAATTTTTAATCAAAATATCATCACCAGAATTATTCCGGATATCGGAACAATCTTCCGATGTCTGTCGTTTTTAAAAAGTTCGGTAATATATGGTCAGTGACTTAGTTCTTTATACGAAATTTGTTAAAGGCTGAAAATCTATTACAATCTATTTATTAACGGTGGAGTTGATCAGTTAACCTGCCGCTTCTGTTTCTGAACGGTTTAATTCTTCGCTCCCTTCTGGAATATTAACTAACCACTTTTACTTCTGATTCGTCAAGTAGGAGGATTAGTTAGATTTGACTGCTTGCTAAAACTAATTCGTGACGGAAATACCAATGATGAAACAAATAAAAGGCGTATCCGGGTTTAGGTTTGTAACAGCATTGTTGTGTCATCGATTCTTTAGCATAGAAGCTGTTTTATTCGTTTATCTTTCATCGTGAAAGGTTGATTGTTTTTAAAAGTCTCATCGTATGATGAGAAAGAAATGTTTTCGATGCACTGTAGCAGTTAGTAGTGAATATAGAAATTAGGATTTCAACTCAAATAGATTTCATTGGTTTTTTAGATATCTTTATTTGTGTTATTAAGAGCTTTCCGGGAGTCTCCGAAACGACACATAGGAGTCATTTCTGCAGGTAAGTTTAGTCGAAATAGGATTTCCTCAATTACGAATAGTTATGGAATACAACGGACTCCTTTATGACGGCATGATACTGTTGCAGTAACGTTCATTTCAGTGAACTCTTATTACGACGGATGTTGCGCAAATATATTACGGCAGGGAATACTTTTAAAGTCCCAGAATTTTGTGATGTGCTGAGCATTTCACAGCAAAATTAGGACGTTCTCGATTTTGTGCTGTAGACCACTTTACCCCACGTAAAAAAATTGATTTTTTCCTCGTATTTACTTAATATATATATAACATACTAAATTATGAATAATTACGGTTTAATGTCTAAAAAGGTTACCTTGCTTGTAACATTGTGACGTTTTGAGCATTTAAATTATTCATAAATTCAGTATATTTTTTAATTCGGTAAAAGTTTCACATGTGATTGAAAGATTTAAGGAGGTAACGAGTGTAAAACGAAATTTGTTCCATCCTCGCATGAGGGGTTCTTTTACGTATGAGCGGCACTTTTTGACACATATATAGGACAAACTGGCCACTCCACAAGGACTCCATGCAGTCGCAAGGACTCCATGCAGTCGCAAGGACTCCATAAACGCGACTAACCGTTCCGGAGAACCGACTGCTTTACCGCACACGCTAACAACTTTACCGCGACTTCGCTTAGGGACTTTTGGATTAATACGCGCGAGCTACCGTCTATCAATTTTTGCATACTGAAAATATTAATAATTTAAGAAGATTATTTGCTGTAGCTTCTCGGCCTTTTGGCAAAGATCAAAGTGTTTCATAGTTTCTTCCAGTACCGGTAGCAAAGAAAACATCTGTTCTTCTCAGCTTAATATCTGATACGATTTCCATATGAAATCAAGATATTAATCTTATTTTTGTAGTTCAACGGAGTGCTTTGAGCTTGCTCAACCTCTGTCACGGGTTGGACCAGGGGTACTGTCACGGGTACTTCCGGTAGCGGCCCACATATTTTTTGGTTTGTGATTGGCCATGATTTTTTGGAGCCTGGCCATTTAATTCAAAATTAATTCATGAAACATTTGAAGTCCTTTACGAATCGTATCAGGTGTAGAGCAGAACAGGATGTATTGTTTAAAAATTTTCGACGTATTGTTTAAAAATTCCGTCGGATGTATTTTTTTTAAAGTCCGGCGGAATGCCGGAAACGCAGTGACAACCACCTCCACCCGCAAATCCTCCCTTCACCTCAATCTCACTTCGCGTTATTCACCTTTCATCCCCACCCCACACACCCAGTAAGTATTAACATGGCCGTCTGAGAAACGCACTCGCCCACCAATTCCCACCGCTGGCAACAGAACCCCTCCCACACACGCACGCACACACCGTATAAACGTATCCTAACAGGGGGGCGGGGGGCTCAGTCCGTATCGCGCCAGACTCGTAATCTGTAATACCCAGGTTCGAGTCCCAGCTGGGTCAGCGTTGAGATTTATCTCCGCAAAATTCCTCGCCCTGCTACGGTCAGTAGGGGACACCGATGGGCTTGGAAAGACCGCCGTCCGTCGGAGGGACGTTAAGCCGTGGCCCCGTGTGCGGGAGAGCCATATCCTGTGAAAGTTAAAGAACACGCTGGATGGCCTTGACGGGAGGCTACCATCTGCCTCCCAACAGCTGTTCCAGTGGGTGCCCTCCCCCAACCTTCTCTGAGCCTTCGGGGTCCATGTGACCTGGTCATTTAGCCCATGGTGTGCAAAAAAGTGCCAACAATATGAATTTTTGAAACATAAACCTCATTTATTAAGATGAGTTCATTCTTGTGAAAAATATCAAAATTAAATAATAAATAAAGTAGTGGTTGTAAACCATTAATTTCCGTGTGGTGGTGAAGATTGGACAATACTTAACAAGATTTACCTGATGATTTTCGGGTGGCCGAGTACTTGGTTACACTTGAAGCGGATAAGGATTACAGCCCGTGTCGATATTTGCATACTAAGGTTTCGTTTTATCTCGCACAAACATCGTAATGCGTAATACATCGTAATGCGGAGGTAACTGCAATCCCACGAACTCTCTTCACTTCGTCATCGTATTCGCACGGTTGGATTGTTTTACCTCTGAGCGGCAATTTTTTGCACACCATGGACTAAACGACCAGGTCACATGAACCCCGAAGGTTTAGAGAAGATTGGGTGAGGGAACTCACTGGAACAGATTTTGGGAGACATATGGTAGCTTTCCGTCAAGACCATCCAGCGTGTTCTTTAATGTGCACAAGTTATGGCTCTCCAGCACATGGAACCACGGTTTAACGTCCCATCCGATGGGCGGCGGCCTTTATAAACCTATCGGTGTCCCCTACTGACCATGGGCAGGGAGGGGAATTTTGCTGAGATAAATCTCAACGCTGACCCAGCTGGGACTCGAACCTGGGAACTACAGATTACAAGCCTGGCGCGCTATCAACTGAGCCACCCCCGCCCCTATTCTCACGGTAAATGCAATGACCTAAATTATTTACTATCGCTTAAATTTGGATTTCCTTCCAATAATAGAGTAATGACATCGACAATGAGGTTTTGGAATGCAATGTTTCCTCATTCGCAAGAAGTAAGACTCCAACGGTGTTTCCTATTCGCAACAGTGATGTCTTTGTTTACTCTTCCCACTATATTTATTTTCTCTATTTTGTGTACGTATAAACTTTGTCGAATAGAAACTCATTACTTTTAATGTAGGATCTCTCGCAAACGTCTTTCCTAATAACGGTGAGTATTACTTTTTCATGACGTTAAATATTACACTGCAGAAAGCATGCTACCTATGTAATTATTTACTTTTAATGATGGGGTATCAACTACGACACTGATTCCTAGTTCATCCCTAGCATATCGGCATGCAGATCAAAATATCGCGGTTCTATGGTACTAAATTCCATCTTTTATTTCGTTTTACGATGTGAACGGCATGAACACCTAAAGAAAAAGCTATTACTTGTCTGGTCTTCATACCAGAAACATGTCATTTTCGCGATGTATCTTCTACCACACTGTCACCATATAGTGGAAACACGTTTCATTTGCATGTTTTATCGGATAAAACGATACTTATTTCCGGTGTTCCATGTGCATTTTCCCAACGCAATCGTTACCTATTACAAAAAAAACAAAATAAATCGCTTGCAATATTCCGTCTTGGAACTTTTCCCACCGTTTGGAGGCGCAATCTGAATCATCGACACTTATCGTAATATTTCAAACCGTTCCAGCATTACAATCCCCTCCCCTCTCCTCTGGCAGTATGCGACACCGACGACCTTCGAAAACCCGTCCTACGGGACGTTCAGCCTTGCCACCGTGCGAAAAAAAGATCAGATTAAAGCACGCGCTGGGATGGACTTACTGGACTCTCCCACCTGTCTAAGATTTCCAGTGCGTACACTTATCGAAATGTGGTCTTAGTTCTCGGGAGTCGTCGTGATTTACTAGTTTAGCCCGAGGTGTGACAAGAAATGGCCTCTGGGAGGTTGAAACAACCAAGGAAACGAAAAAGGAAATTACTCTTTGAAAGTAAATAAGTCATCTCTTACATTCAGTCTAGTCTCTTTCAGTTCTAGTTCTCTTTTTTTCTAATTTTTTTTTTTTAGAATATAATTTTTTATTCATGAGTAAAGAATACAAATACATTTACACTTTGACCCGCAAAGCTAAATAGCTTATCTGCGGGAAAATGAATAAATTATTAATATAATAGTTAGTTTAATAACATAGGTCATTCAGCCACAAAAATGGTGTACATCAAATAAATCCACCAAACACAACACAAAAATCAGCTAACTAGAAAATACCAAATAATTTTTTAATTCCATTTTAACTCTTCTAAAAGAATCTATATTTAGTAATTCTTTTGGAATAGCATTAAATATAAGTGGTACTTGATATTCGGAGGTATGTTTCACATAATTATTTCGAAAATTTGGTAATTTGTAATAACCTTGGTTTTGAAGTCTTGTATTTTTATTATGTTGAATTTTTAGTTTGTAAGTTTCGTCAAAAAAATTTTTATATTACATTAGTCTAATCTATATTTCTAATTAGTCTTAATTAGTCTAATCTATTTCAGTTCTAGTCTAGTCTCTTTCATTCGGAAGTAGGGTAAATAGAAATAATTTCATTATGTTACTTATGTGTGTTACATTTAATTGCACGCTATTATGTTGAAAAAAAAAGGGAAATATAAATTCACAACAACCGTAAAAAAATGAAAATTAATCAGTATTTAAGAACAAGGTTGGGTTTATATTTATATATTTTTAATACTGTCGTTAAGGAAATTTTTTGCACCATCCGAACTCTTTCCTACTTTAACAATTGTTCTGTTACTGATAATGTGTGTAACTTTATAAGGAAGGTAATGAAGGGAAATCAGTATGTCAACATCCATACCAAGCGGAAAACACCGGTTCTCGTCCGATCCCCGAAGTTAACCAGCTTTGGGCGGGCCTTTTGAATGATAAATTAGACAAAACGTTTAACGGGACCGAATAAATGACAGGTGATTTGCAGACTATTCTAAGAAGCAATAGCGATTATACAAATACAACATATTTATGGAAACATTTAATGAATACCTGAGAATATCATTGATGTCATTCACGGTATTTTTTTTCTGTAAAACTTTGGGCCGAGATATTGCGACCATACAAGGAAAATCTAAAACCGTTTTCAATTTAACAAATGGTATTTTATTCAATTAGTTTTTTGTATAAATTTAGTGGTGGTTAATGTGAAATTTTTTCATTTCAGTTTTTGTATTAGGACTGGGACTTCGGATGAATAACAATTTGAATTTGAATGATTTGGCTTTGGAAATATAATCTATCTGTTCTTTCTCTTCTTAACCATGCTATCGCAAAAATCAGTGGGCACTTTGTGTTTAGCTCGTTCTTTGGCGTTGTGCGAATCGGTACAAATAATGACAACTTGGTTTAATAACAATATTTTATGTGTGCACACCTTCCGTTGCATTAGCAGAACTTTTATTTATCTATTAACAGTAAACCATATATATGAGTGCACGAAAAGCAAAGAAATATTTACAATGAAAATCGTGAATTGCGAGAACGATAGTCAGTTGAATATTTTTTATTTTGGACAAAGAAACAGCACGTTGTTTGGTGTACAAGATGCTATAATGTTATTTAATAATCCATTAAATATTGATATTGCAAATATAGATCATAAATATGAAATGGTATTATGCGAGCTGCAGGCAGATGCATTTATTGGATGTGGAAAAGAAACCGGGGAAGAACTGTTTAAACTTCTATCAGCAGAAAAATATCCAAACTTAAGAGATTTGGGACTTCAAATATTGCATTAAGGACACGGCACTTGAGCAGATACCTGGGATCACAACTGACATCGACTTTGACATAAAAGAACTTGTAGCCTATCAAGTTCATCCTCAGTGTATCTTTAAATAATTGTTTTTACGTTATTTTTCTTATATAAGTATTTTAATATTTGTGCGTAAGTTTCTTATGTAAGCATTTTTTGAATAAAATATTGTTATAAAATAATATTTCTCAGATTATTATATAAAATCTATATTATATATATATCAGTTCCGGATCTAAGGAATGGGGAGGGCATGGAGCCCATGGACCCCCCCCCCCACCACCTCTCCCAACCTTTCAAAATGTTAGTAATGATACACTAAGGTCTGCCCAATTGCTCGAAAACCGTAGCTTTACGCATAGTCTCCTATAATATAAAATTTCGCTAGGTAGTGTTCAAAAACACATGAAAAAAAAATTATCCTGAGTCGTTTTAATGTTAAAGTGGGTCGGAAAAACTTTAAATGACATGAATGTGAAGGACCTTGGGAATGAAAATATGTCAGTATTTCTATTTGCAACTTATATCCTGTTAATATGTTCAATTGGAAAGTGATTTTTAGGAGCAAAAAATCGTACAGATTCAGATTTAGAATTCATAATACGTTTGGTGTTTTCGCTTCTGTCTACCGTAATGACAAATTAAAATCCTACGTTTCTATAAATTTCTCCTTTACGAATCTTCCAAAAGCTATAAATGCGACCTCTAACGGCGGAAAGTTTTGAAAATTCCAAACAAATATTGCAAACTATGTAGTTATGCTGGAAATTTGAAATGTTGGTGGTAGAATGTAAATGTCACGAAATTTTCTTTGTGAACAATGAGATGACCCCTTAGACCCGAGGGGAGAAAAAATACAAAATTTTTAAATTCATTTGTTTTCCATTCATTTATTATTTGGGTCATTTTGCTCAAACGACTGACAGACAGATGTCGCAAAGTAGTCTGTTGCATTATCATCTTGAAATGTTTCGTCTCTATCAGTGAAAAATTGGATATGCTGTTTACATATGCTGCAGTAATTTATCGATGCTTGAGACATAATAATAAACCGAAACCGTGTCATGTGATTCTCTTCAACTTCATAGAGTGGATGTGACACACGAGGAGTTCATTGTCTGACGTGGTCGTCAACACACCTAAGCTCTGCCATCTGTAGAAAATATTATATTTTATATTTCATATGAGTAGATGACACTTTTTCTCCAAGTCTTCAATTTCGACAACACTGAAACTTAGCTTTCCGATTTTCAGCCAACACTAAAGGTCTCCGAATAAGATATCGACTGCAGAATTACAAATAGCGGATTTCCCTGTGGATTGTCCGAATATATGAGTCTTATTTTGAAAGTAGTCGTGATTTCTTACACAGTCGTACACAGTCTCTACCTTTTCTCTCATATAGTATTGAAGAAAGGATTAGTTCACTCGGTAACGACCCTGAATCGTAATCTGTAGTTCCAAGGTTCGAATCCCAGCTGTTCCAACATTCATTTATCATGGCTAATTCCAACCATTCCCTCGGTGAGAAAAGAACACCTATGGGATTGGGAATGCTGTCGTCCGTGAGGTGAAATCCAAGGCTTGGAGACAATAAATACGGTAGATGGCGCGCAAACATTGACGGTAAATACGGTAGACGGCGCGCCGAAACTTGGTAGACGATAATGATGATTAAGCCGAGGCTTGGTAGACAATAAATACGGTAGATGGTGCACACATTGACGATAAATACAATAGATGGTGCGCCGAAACTTGGTTGACGATAATGATGATTAAGACGAGGCTTGGTAGACAATAAATACGGTAGATGGTGCACACATTGACGATAAATACAATAGATGGTGCGTCGAAACTTGGTAGACGATAATGATGATTAAGACGAGGCTTGGTAGACAATAAATACGGTAGATGGTGCACACATTGACGATGAATACGGTAGATGACGCGACGAGATTTGGTAAACGAAAATGATGATAAAACCAAGGTTTCGTAGACAATAAATACGGTAGATGACGCGCCGAGACTTTATAGACGATAATGATGATGATGCCGAGGCTTGGTAGACATTAAATAAACCACGGATGGTCTTGATATGAGGCTATAATCTGTCTGCTGTTGACCCGTGGATATCAGTAGAATCTCAGTATCAGTAGATCCTCAGTAGAAATGAGTCCTCGGGACTCATTTCTACTGAGGAGGTTCAAACAGTTTTTGATAAGTGTCTGTAGATTTTCACTCGTTCCATTGAAGTTAATGAGCTACTACTTCTTTGAACGCTTGTGAAAACTTCCAATTACATGCTAAAACAAAAGCTGCATGCAAGATAATTTCTAGATATAACAACTGAGCTAATTGCGATGAATTTCATGTTTACAGGACATTTTTTTATTTTCTCTTAAATTGAAAATTACACTACTTCCATTTTGTATATCATTATGCTTACGGTTTTATGTATTGCTTCAATAATGAACTGAAATCTGCAAATTTAAATTATTGCTTATATCCACTGAGTTATCTCTACAAATTTACTTAAATATTGTCAGTTTAATTTGGGTCACCTCGTATATAAAGATTAAGATGCATGGTTTAGAAAAGGTAGAAATCTTTATTTCATTCTGAAAGCAGTCAGTGTAATAATGAAGATATTATTTCAACGAAACTTTAAATAATCTTTTTTTTTTTATCGTATGCTATTTGTTAGATAAAAGTAATTAAAGGAGGGCGAAAACAGCTACCACTATAAATTATAGTATCATTTAGTGTAGTTTTGTGTAGTCGTTTAATCAGAAAACTGATCATCAAAATTAGATGGATTCAGTTCAGTGACTTACAACGTAAGTCGCTAAAAATGAAGAATAATAGCGTAGGACCTGCTATTTCACAACACTTCATCTCACACGTAGTTTATACACGTAGTTTATAATATATATAACGTATCAGAAGGATTTAACACTTCATCTCACACGCTGTACATACAGAACGGCCTTGTTTAATAAGAACGTTAATAGTACGTTATGTGATACCACATTATAACATACATCCCACCCTCAAAGCTCTTCTCGGTGTTTACAGATGAGTCCCTACAGAGTACGTTCGCTCAAAAAAATATCCGAACACTATTGTTGATATCAGAAATTCTGAATTCTGAAATCAACCATAGTGTTCGGATATTTTTTGAGCGATTGTACATGTACACTAAGCAGTCCCATCATTAAGTGCAGTCATATATTATGTCATAATAAGTCAGTTGCAGAATTCGGTAAATTGATTAAAAAAGAGTTTATAAAAAATGTTTCATAATTCAAAAATCTCAGTCAAATCTATTTAAATCAAAATATCTTCTCCGAACGCAACAAATTTTTTAAAATATGCGTTTAGTGCGGAAGTTTAGTGCAAAAAGCGTTTAGCGGAAGCTGAAACATTTAGCAAGTTGCCTTGTTCTGAAAAACATTTATAATTAGTTGAAATTAACATGATTATTACAAGAACTGCTAAAAACACTCTTATATGGATTAGTAATGTTCAGAATGACGGTTTTGCTTTCTTTTTAATTAGTTTTTATTAACTTACCAGAACAATTATTTAAACTGTCATTTTAGCTGTTAAATATTAAAATCTGCGCATCTGTGAAAATTATTGAACGAATAACAAAATTCTTTCACTATTCGACACTGAAATAGATTTGATTGCGATGATTTTAATGTAATGCTTATTTAAGATGTTACTAAGCTATGTTTCTGAGTTATTACTGAGATAACATGAAACTGTACCAAATAAAGCATTGTGCTCTGGAGATGCTTTATTTATGTAATACGTGTTAGGAGATCATGCTTGGACCTCTTCGAAGAAGAAGGGTTCCTAGATGATATTAGAATTTAAAACACAACACACAGTAACAGGTGGAGAATGCTGTGAAATTTCATCATCCCCAGAGGTTATGACGATTCCCTTACCCAACAATTCTGAGATTTCACAATACTGTTTAGCCGGAAGTACGACTCCTTACTCCGTAAAATGTTACATGGCCAGTTGTTGTCCAGCTCCATCCTATCCAATCCTAAGTCATGAAAATACCACTTTGTACATTAAACAGCGCAACACACTTCGTAAGAGTTTGAAAGACAGTTGATCACGCAAGATTCAGGAGTGTTATATCGGCCCTGGCTCTAAGAGAAGACTACTGCATCAGCCATTTACAATGTGTTCAAAAACCAGTAGACTTCCTCTGCATTGGCATAACCATTAATAACCGTTTCTTCAAAATTCTGAGCCCTGTTCTGTAACTCATTCTCTTCAAAGGCGTCTCCATCTCATCAGTAAGCGATATTCGGCTATAGCATTCGTGTCTTTGTTATTGTTTTGGAAACAGAGCTTAACGAATAATGCACAATCCTTCAGTTCCAGTGTCGTGGCTCTTCTTGTTCACTTTTCTGGAAAGTTTGGGAAAGTGAAAATGATCATGCTCTCTATTACAAAAGGGTCAGGTCTCATCATGGCTTTCTGTTTTCATACTGTAACCACGTGATATATTCTCTTACTAACAAGTGATTGGTAAATAATGTGCATGGTTTTTCTGTGCAGCGCCACGTTCAACCAGCTGGCAGTTTTTATAAGAATTTCCTTTTTACCTACCATTTTATTCTGCATGAACTGATTATTATCCCCTTCAAATTTCAGCTTTGTGCAACTAACTGTATTTACCCGCAGAACTACAAAGTAACGTAATTTAATTCAATCACTCAGTATATATCATCAGTTTGAAACATTTCACTTGAGACTTCCTCCTCCTTTTAGGGGCGGCTCAGTCTGTAGCGCGCTAGGCTCGTAATCTGTAGTTCCCAGGTTCGAGTCCCAGCTGGGTCAGCGTTGATATTTATCTTCAAAAATTCCCCGCCCTGCCCACGGTCAGTAGGGGACACCGATGGCCTTGGAAAGGCCGCCGTCCGTCGCATGGGACGTTAAGCCGTGACCCCCTTATGCGGGAGAGCCATACCCTGTGCACGTTAAAGAACACGCTGGATGGTTTTGACAGGAGGCTACCATCTATCTCATAACAGCTGTTCCAGTGGGTCTCCTCCCCCAACATTCTCTGAGCTTTCGGGGTCCTTGTGACCTGGCCATTTACCCCATGGTGTTCAAAAAAGTGCCGCTCAGAGGTAAAACAACCCAACGTTAAAAAACGCGCTGGATAGCCATGACGGAAGGCTAACATCTGTCTCCCAACAGCTGATCCAGTGGGTCCCCTCCCCCAACCATCTCTGAGCCTTCGGGGTCCTTGTGACCTGGCCATTTAGCCCATGATGTTCAAAAAAGTGCCGCTCAGAGGTAAAACACCCCAACGTTAAAAAACGCGCTGGATGGCCATGACGGAAGGCTACCATCTGTCTCCCAACAGCTGATCCAGTGGGTCCCCTCCCCCAACCATCTCTGAGCCTTCGGGGTCCTTGTGACCTGGCCATTTAGCCCATGGTGTGCAAAAAATTGCCGCTCAGAGGTAAAACAACCCAACGTTAAAGAAAAGGTTGGATGGCCTTGACGGAAGCCTACCATCTGTCTCCCAACAACTGATCCAATGGGTCCCCTCCCCCAACCATCTCTGGGCGTTCGGGGTCCTTCTGACCTGGCCATTTAGCCCATGTTGTGCAAAAAAGTGCCGCTCATAGGTAAAACAACCCAACGTTAAAGAACACGTTGGATGGCCTTGAGGGAAGGCTACCATCTGTCTCCCAACAGCTGATCCAGTGGGTCTCCTCCCCCAACCATCTCTGAGCCTTCGGGGTCCTTGTGACCTGGCCATTTAGCCCATGGTGTTCAAAAAAGTGCCGCTCAGAGGTAAAAAAACCCACCGTTAATAAACAGGCTTATGTTAATAACATGGCCATGACGGAAGGCTACCATCTGTCTCCCAACAGCCGATCCAGTGGGTCCCCTCCCCCAACCATCTCTGAGCCTTCGGGGTTCTTGAGACCTGGCCATTTAGCCCATGGTGTGCAAAAAATTGCCGCTCAGAGGTAAAACAACCCAACGTTAAAGAAAACGCTGGATGGCCTTGACGGAAGGCTACCATCTGTCTTCCAACAGCTGATCCAGTGGGTCCCCTCCCCCAACCATCTCTGAGCCTTCGGGGTCCTTGTGACCTGGCCATTTAGCCCGTGGTGTGCAAAAAATTGCCGCTCAGAGGTAAACCTGGCCATTTAGCCCATGGTGTGCAAAAAATTGCCGCTCAGAGGTAAAACAACTAAACGTTAAAGAAAACGCTGGATGACCTTGACGGAAGGCTACCATCTGTCTTCCAACAGCTGATCCAGTGGGTCCCCTCCCCCAACCATCTCTGAGCCTTCGGGGTCCTTGTGACCTGGCCATTTAGCCCGTGGTGTGCAAAAAATTGCCGCTCAGAGGTAAAACAACCCAACGTTAAAGAACACGCTGGATGGCCTTGAGGGGAGGCTATCATCTGTCTCCCAACAGCTGCTCCAGTGGGTCTCCTCACCCAGCATTCTCTGAGCTTTCGGGGCCCTTGTGACCTGGCCATTTAGCCCATGGTGTGCAAAAAAGTGCCGCTCAGAGGTAAAACAACCCAACGTTAGAGAACACGCTGGATGACCTTGAGGAGAGGCTACCATCTGTCTCACAACAGCTGCTCCAGTGGGTCACCTCCCCGAACATTCTCTGAGCTTTCGGGGTCCTTGTGACCTGGCCATTTAGCCCATTATGTGCAAAAAAGTGCCGCTCATAGGTAAAAAAAATCCAACCTCCTACTATTATAAATTTCAAGGTTAAATGCTAACCTCGATTAAGATAATAAATAATCATAATTTTTTCAAACGTTACCTAAAATGTTCTTTAGTTTCATAAAGAAATAGAAGTACAAACGTATATTCTGACCATGCGTGAGTGTAAGAGCAAGCAAATACACATGAAAACCCATCACACATAGATTCAGTGGTAGCACATAAGCATCTAAAGAAGCGAAAGCAATATGTATCGCAAAACCAATATGTAAGATTAGAGGAAAGTTTTTTGGTATTGTTCGAGAGCATTTGGGTTGGGCAGTTTTACCTCTGAGAGGTACATTCGCTCAAAAAAATATGCGAACACTATGATTGATTACAGAATTCAGAAAAAATCTGGCAACGATTTTTTAGAGATTAGTGAACTGGTAACCTTCGTGTACAGTCGCATAGAGAAGTATCCGAAAGCTATGGTCGATTAAAGAATTCAGGGAAAATATCTGGCAACGATTTCTTTTTAGAAATTAGTGATCTGGCAACCTTCGTGTCACGTGACACGAAGGTTGCCACATCACTAATTTCTAAAAAATTCGTTGCCAGATATTTTTTTCTGAATTCTGTAATTAACCATAGCGTTCGGATACTTTTCTGAGCGACTGTACTTATCTGGAACTGAACTGGTTAATGAGAGACAATCGCAACGTAAATAATTGAACAAACGACTGTGCCATCCTAGGATTCTGACTCGGATATCGGCAGAAGCAATGTCACTGCAAGCGAACGCGATACAACTGTGCAAAGAGACGGCGATATACATAGTGTTGGTTGAGTTAGTAATACTGCTAAGGATAGTCGTTACAGATGATCAATGTAAATTTCGATTGGTCGTCTGTAATGACTTGAAGAAGATTTATTCATTATAGTTTATTCCAGAAAATCGTTAATTAAATCTAAATATTAAATTAGTCTCGGTATTTCATTTTTAGTACTGAACGGAGCTGTCTTGAGACAACATCATTACAGAATAATCCAGTCACAGAGAACTACTTCAAACGATGGAAATTCCTTAACAAGACACTTACCCCGGTTAAGAAAACAACTGAAACTAAATGATCAGTGACTTAAACCTTATTAACGATTTATTGGAACAAACAGTTTTAACGAATTAATGCTCTTGTCGTTACAGACAAAGAACACAAATTTACAGAATTCCGTTAGAAACATTACAACTCAAGCAACTGTATCAGTTCGCAAGCTGCAAATATCCATCAGCCTACAACTCCTAAACAGCACACAGGTCCGTAGACTAGGCATCGAATTAATAGTATTCTACCATAAAAAGAATTCGTTACAACAGTTTTGTTAAATTCGTAAATAATTATTTACCCATAAAAGTTTTTCTTTATCGACCTTTACCTCTCTGAAAAACAACTCTTTTCTACAATTATAATAAAATCTTCTTCAAAATATCTGTATCTTGTTAAAGCATATTACAAGATTGTCTTTAGTTATAATATTTAAATGCAAATTTTAACAGTTTAAAGTTCAGTATCAAGACATTCAAAGATTGCATGAGCATCTCATTTGCCTTTCGCAGTAAAGTATAATTTTCTTAAATATTGGACATATCGTTGAGATACATCCGTGATATATCTGTACTGTTTATGGATCAAGTTCTAGTGATTGAACTAATATGAGTGATATTTAATTGTATTAAACTATTTTATTAATATAGTTTAATAATAATCATTTTACTGCATGTTTTACCTGTGCTGCAATTACTGAGCAAATATTATAGCTTTTGACACGTTTGAATCCTAATGCATGAATGTAGAGAAAAATATTTTCCATAACAAAATTAAAATGATCAATTTAATATTTGGAGCAACAAGCCACTTGAACACTTAATACCTAAAATACCTGTACAATGGCTTTACTCTAATCGACCTGCATGGAATAAATATTAATAATAACAGAATCTTACTATATATATATATACAGTATATCTATGCATTACCGAAATATTCGAAGGAATTTGTGCAACAATTACCAGTTAAGTAAAAAGAAATTTAGCCTCTTATAAAAAGAAAAATCGCGATATAGTAATGACATGCATACACATTTTCGACAATTGAAGATGGATCCAACTTATTACAGATATATAAGTGGCATAATTGTTTACAGTCAGTTGTTAATTCTGGGCACATTTTAAAACTTGCCTCATAATATCCTGCACTATATTTAAGTTGATGCAAGGCAATTCCAAGTGAATATCTTCGCTAACTCCTCATATATTAGAGAAGTCTCCCCTATATATTAGAGTAGTGTCGAAAGCACTTTTCATTCACTACTGGTGAGAATCCATTGGATATAGGAAACAATCGTTTATGCTATTCCCTACTTTTTGGAGGGGAAAAAGGTGGGGTGGTAAATGTTCTAGAGTGTGTTTACACAACTTGTTGTGATGGTCAAAATGTTGTGATTATATACTGGAAAAGTCGTTTTAACACCTACATAAATTGAGAAACACAACAAAGGATGTGGTTAAAGCAGTTGGAAAATAGGTAGAAATTAAATAGAAAATTGGCAGTAACTTCCACTATATTACTAAAATAGTTTAATACAATTAAATATCACTCATATTAGTTCAATCACTAGAACTTGACCCATGAACAGTACAGATATATCACGGATGTATCTCAACGATATGTCCAATATTTAAGAAAATTATACTTTACTGCGAAAGGCAAATGAGATGCTCATGCAATCTTTGCATGTCTTGATACTGAATATACAATTGTATCATCGATATTGCTTCTTAGTATCCAAAGCAATTTTAATGCATCCGGTCACGTTAAGTTTAATTTCAACAGTTTAGCCGTTAATTTGGGTTGTTTTACCTCTGAGCGGCACTTTTTTGCACACCATGGGCTGAATGGCCAGGTAAGATGGACCTCGAAGGCTGAGAGAAGGTTGGGGAGGGGACACACTGGAACAGCTGTTGGGATACAGATGGTAGCCTCCCGTCAAGGCCATCCAACGTGTTCTTTAACGTGCACAGGGTATGGCTCTCCCGCACACGGGGCCACGGCTTAACGTCCCATCTGACGGACGGCAGATGGGACGATGAGCAGATGGGCTGACGGGGCAGATGGCTGATGGCAGATGGCTGATGGGGAGATGGGCTGACGGGGAGATGGGGCTGACGGGCAGATGGGTTTACTTCTAAACGAAACAATCGGCAATTAATCAAATGTATACGCGAAATCAAAACAACTCATATTGAGAATTATTCTCGCTAATCCGACTTTCGATACAACGGATTCTGATATTTCTATTTTATTCTGTTCGTTCTAAGTGAAACAATCTCAAATACAGGGAACGACTACAGGAAACGAAAATGCATAAGACTACCATTATTCGGAATAATCTGACACTCAATAGAATGAATATTTAAAAGATAATTTTCTTATAAAGGAAACAATTGGAAATCAATCGAAAGTATTACAGGAAATCAAAACAAATGAGATTGAGAATTATTCTCGCTAATCCGACTTTCGATACAACGGATTTTTACATTTCGGTTCCATCCTGTTCGTTTCAAGTAAAACGATCTGGAATAAAAATAACCTACCCTAGAAAAACAAAATCCGTAAGACAATTAACATTCTGATTAAGTCAGCATTCAATAAAAGTATATTTTTAAGGTTCTTTTCTTCTTATAGATACAGGCGGAAATCGAAAAATATATGAAAGCAAATGATAACACCCACCAATTGTATTATTCTCGCTAATCAGGCTCGCTCGAAACGGGTTTTCACGAATCATTTTCATTATGTTTCTATTAAACGGAAGAATCTTAAGTCAAAGGAAAGCACTTGCAGGAACGTAATCAGAATAAGAATTTTGTATTCTCACAAATCCTACATTGAATAAAACGAAAAATCCTTTCCTTTCTGAACTAACCAATCGAATATCAAAGGAATGCCTTTGGGAAACTAAACCAACCGTCATTTAAAAGTATTTTAGCTAATCCATGAGTAATGACGCATTTGTCTTTATTCTCTGTAATACGACATTGATTAAAATATATTAATCGATTATTTGTAATCGAAGGATCCCAGAAAAGAAATTGCAAAGAACAACATTTATTCCATCTGGTCTTTTACTCATTAAAGCATTCACATCTATTCTCAATAATCTAATATTCCAATACATCGAATTTTTTGAAAACTCGTTTCAATGAATCTATCTGATATTATATTTTACGCATGAACAATAATTTTTACTTTCTTTCAACTGTATTTGATTGAAACGAATTTTATTTTTTACAGCCAATTTTCTGAACAAAAAATAATAGGGATATCAAAAGATGGCACCAGAGGCAACCAAAGAGACTAGAACTGTGAATACTCTCACTAGTACGACATTCAATAAAATTATTTTTTCTTTCCTTGTAATGAAACAATTAAAAATGCACAGGGAATATTAAGCATCCTGTATAACACCTATTTTTTTTCTTACTGGACTTTTAATAAAACTTTGAATCAATTCTTTCTGTTCCGATATATCAAAGCAATCGATATTTTTAAAGCATATTTTATGAATCGAACACTCAGAAATCGAACGAAAACATTACAAGATGCGGAACAGCCGATGCTTAACAATTGTTTACCCCGACAAAACTGGTTTGGACGACATTTTTCCATTTCTACTCCTTTTAAACGAAACATCACATTACTGAGGAGCACAAGTCTTCAATAGCTGCCTAGATCACGTGCCGATGCACGTGATCACGTATTTTGCCTATACGCTGCGCAAGTGACGTTTACGTACATCTGCACAAAAGTTTTTAATTCAGTGGACGGTGTGTGTATATTGAATGTTTCAATTTCCTGCCTGGCATCCCTTGATTTCCTTCCCTTTTTCTGAGAAAAAAAAATAATGTTTAGGAAAGTTTCAATGAAAGATTCAACGAAGAAAGGAAATTCATTGGAAGTAAAGTAACAGGAAACTAAATGCTTTTGATTCCAGATGCTTACGCAGTATCTTGGGCATTAGGTGGTTCAACTTTGTAACTAATGATGAGGTTAGGCAAAGGAGTTTGCAACCTCCTTTAAGCAGCATATTGTGCAGAGAGAGACTCCCTTGGTTTGGCCATGTTGCTCGTATGAATAATTATAGATTGGCGAACAAGGTTATGAACAGTGTGCCTAAAGGCCTCAGAAAGAAGGGGAGACCTAGGATGCGATGGGCTGACAATGTTAAACAGGACCTTGTTAGAATTGATATGCAGTGGCCAGATGCAGCAGATGTAGCTCAGGACAGATATGCTTGGAGCACTAAATTGCACTGTCTGGTTGGACTCCGTAAACATGGCTGCTTGAGGATGATGATGATGATGATCAAAAATCGTTCCATTAAATGTCGGGTTAAATCAGCATGCGGATTTTTTTTCTGTTTCATTATCTTGTGCTGCGTTATTTGGTTTCACTTTGCTTCATTTGGTTGCAGGAAAGAATAAAAAAAGGACGTTATAACTAATAAGCGAGAATAATTCTCAATAACGCCCGTTTCCGTTTTCGGTAATACATTTCATAAATTTCCAATTTTTTCTATCAGAAATAAAGGATGCTTTAAATATTTATTTTGTTGATTGAAGGGAATACCAGTAGTCTTATGCATCGTCGTGTCATTAGTTAATCCTTTTATTTGAGATTGTTTCACTTAAAACAAGAGAATCGAACAAAAATTTAAGAATCCGTTTTAATGAAAATCGCATTAGGCAGAAAAATTCTCGATATGGGCTGTTTTAATTCCCTATGATACATTTAATTGTTTCCAATTATTTCTTTTATAAAATTTTTTGTGGAAATTTCGTCTTAATGAGGGTTGTATTAGAGAGAAAAGCAGATTATCCTATGAAGCTTTCTTTTGCAGGACGGCATTTCTTTCATATTCCGTTTACTGCGTTTTAGAAGGCTTCGTAAAAATTCTGCCATAGTGTGGTGTCGGATTAAAGAGGGTGTCAGGCTAGAGGCCTTTTTAGATTTTTTTTTGTTCAGGATTTGTACATTATTTTGGATTTCACCAAAATAGGCATATGCTACCGGGAGGCTCTCTCTCCCGACATCTGGGAAGTTAATTGCAGTAGCAGTGTCCAGGGAACGGCTAGCGTCCGCTGACAAGTGACCCGGGCCCCTTAGGGCTAGCGGACTGCCCAGATGGTCGGGCAGAGAAAGAAAGGAAGAAAGGGTTTGGCAACGATGAGGAGAGGAGAGCCGGTCGAGTTTCGGAAGGAGAGGACGAGAAATGGTAAAGCTGGGAAATCCGACTGGTAATAGCGGCATTGGCTCTGTAAATACAGCTGAACAGGCATAGTAAGCTGGTGTTGTTGTAATCTATGTAATTGAGCATATGTCCTCGTCCAGCAAGTATGTTTGGAAGGTTAAATAAATCTTTGTTATTTTTAAGTAAAACCTGAAGTTGAACTAATTTATGGGGAAGGAGCCTCAGTATCAGTTCTCTGTAATTGTGAATAAACCGTTGATTTTATCCGAAAGACTCTTTCACCCGTCGCGTATAGCGATCGAACCGAGGGAACGTCCTAAGTGGTCCCAATAGACCGACAAACGAAGAGTTAACATCACAGAGGGTACCTGCAAAACCTGTATCAAAAAAAAAATGATTAAGGAGAATACAAAGAAATACTGCAGCGCGCTCCTGCAATTTAGAATTATTTCGGTTAGAACGCTTAAGAGTGAGTGACCTTCTCATTAACATCTAAATCATTGGCAACAATTGGAAATAAGTTGCCTCTAATGAAATATAGATGGCGCCAGGTCCGCCACATTTCAGTGAAAGATTTATGTACTTTCTTGGAAGAGTATTTTCGTCTGAAGCGTGGTTCTTATGGTAGAATGCTCTCGTATGTATCTAGAGAGTTGCGGGTTCGATTCCCGCAATGTCAGTAATAATTTTTCACATGGATAATTATTTCTCATAATTTGCTTATTTGAACCCAACTGTAAAATCCTCCTAAATGTTTTCCATCCAATTATCTCTCCAATTGTCGTATCCACCGAATTGTCGCATTTCCATTCGTTATCAACCTAGTTGACTTCCACGCAATTGTCGCACTCCCGTGTAAAATATATAGAATAAGATATATTTTAAAGGATTAAATTTTAAAACCTTCATCTTAAAAAGGAAATGACGAATTGTTTTTATTGCAGATGGAGTTGGGAGATAATTATGTGATGGATGATGCTGGATATGAAGCTTGAGATTATTCAATTCTTCTCTCATCTTCGCTATCATCCTCCGCTTATACAGGGCTAAAGGCGCAAGTTTAAATCCAGAGATTACGTTTCAGGCTCATTCGTCAACAATTATGATTACGTCGTTTTTAAGGGTTGAGTTGTTTTACCTCTGAGCACCACTTTTTTGCACACTATGGGCTAAATGGACAGGTCACATGGACCCCAAAGGCTCAGAGAAGGTTGGGGGAGGGGACCCACAGTAATAGCTGTTGGGAGACAGATGGTAGCCTCCCGTCAAGGCCATCCAGCGTGTTCTTTAACGTGCACAGGGTATGTCTCTCCCACACACACGGGGCTACGGCTTAACGTCCCATCCGACGGACGACGGCCTTTCCAAGCCCCATCGGTGTCCCCTACGGACCGTGGGCAGGGCGGGGAATTTTGCGGAGATAAATCTTAACCCTGACCCAACTGGGACTCGAACCTGGGAACTACAGATTACGATCCTGACGCGCTACCGACTGAGCCACCCCCGCCCCTCGTTTTTAAGGAAAAACATCAACAGTTACCGCTCTCCTGTTTGTATTTTCCCACTTACTGATATTCATATTGGTGAACGGCCTTTCGATTGTTTATAATCGTTACAGTGGTCGAGTGGTTAGTCACGCTTGGCTACTGATCTAAGGGACCTGGGTTTTGTTTTATTTTATTTTACCCCGGGTAATGCATGGATGTATGTGTTGTTTTTCTGCTGTGGTCCTGCCATCCTCTCAGACCTTCTACTGTGGCATATAAACTGACAGGCTCCGGTCAGACCTCTGTGGCAGGCAGCTGCTTGAGGGAATATTTATTTAGTTTTATAATCAGATCTTTGAGGTAGAGGAATTGTTTGTAATTTAAATCTGGATTATTTTTGAAAATTATATACGTCGTTTCTCGTAGTGAGATGTTTATAATCGTGGATTCTTGACTCACTCTCTTTACTACATCATTTTCTGTGTGTCCCTTCCTTTTCATGAGTGATAAGGCATTTGAGCTTATTTCAGAAAGAAAAAACTGCAGGAATGTCCTTAATCAATACCTTACTAGTCCTAATAGAAAGCATCACAGATAACTTAATAAATGTTTAAAGGATCAGAAGAAGGATTGAAGGATAAACAAGGTAAGGTTATAGAAGGGGATGATTCTGTCATGGCTAGGTGGACTGAGCATTTCAGTGATGTTCTAAACCAGTGTCTAGCACACTGTGTGCCGCGAGAGATTTTCAAATTGACACTAGATATTCCAAAGATTTCATTTTGACTTTACTTCTGTTATCGACGTGCTTTAATAAATATCTTTCAGAATTTATCAACTGGGATCTTGTAAGCATTTATCAAGCTTTTTCCAAATTTTGGTATTAATTTTTGATTATTTCAAGCCATAGAATGGAGAAATATTTAAAACAAACACCGAGTTATGATTAATTACATTTATTATTATATTTATTTTAAGTAAAATACATTTAACGAAACTTAAATTTTCCTCTTTTTACGTAACCATCAAAAATTCTTTTTTTAGGTGTGCCGCGTAAAAAAAAATTAGATTCAGTGTGCCGCAGAGTAAAAATGTTTGCGAGACACTGTTCTAAAGAATGTGGTTAGTTCTACTCCCATTGTTTGCAATGATCATTGATGCATTGGTGGCTTTAATGTTGGTCATATATCACAATCTGAAGTTATTTTGGCTATTTCTAAACTTAAACTTTATAAATCCCCAGGTTTAGAAGAAATTACTACGTAAATGCTTAGAGCTGGGAATGTTTCGGTTACCACTTGGATGACTGAAATTTTGAATATCTTTTATGACAAAGGTATGGTTCATAAGGATTTTACTAAAGCTATTGTTATTCCTATTTTTAAAAAAAGTTTATCGCAATTCTTGTGATACCTCTAGGGGTATCAGCCTACTCTCTGTTGCAGGGAACGTTCTTTGCATGATTGTGCTTAATAGAATTGAGAATGGATTTTAATTTAAGATGGAGTTGGGACATAATTATGTGACGGATGATGCTGTATATGTTGCTTGAGAGTCCTCAATTGTTCTCTCATCATCGCTATCATCCTCCACTTATACAGGGCTAAAGGTCGACGTTCAACTCCAGAGGTTACATTGTTGTTGTTGGGATGTTTTACCTCTGAGCGGCACTTTTTTTGCACACCATGAGCTAAATGGCCAGGTCCCATGGACCCCGAAGGCTCAGAGAAGGTTGGGGGAGGGGACCCATTGGAACAGCTGTTCGGAGACAGATGGTAACCTCCCGTCAAGGCCATCCAGTGTGTTCTTTAACGTGCACAGGGTATGGCTCTCCCGCACACGGGCCACGGCTTAACGTCCCATCCGACGGACGGCGGTCTTTCCAAGCCCATCGGTGTCCCCTACTGACCGTGAGCAGGGCGGGAAATTTTGCGGAGATAAATCTCAACCCTGACCCAGCTGGGACTCGTACCTGGGAACTACAGATTACGAGCCTGGCGCGTTAGCGACTGAGCTACCCCCGCCCCTCCAGAGGTTACGTTGGAGGTCATCCGTGAACAATAGCGATTGCATCGTTTTTAAGGAAAATCACCAATAGTTGCTGATTTCCAGCTTATGTTTTCCCACTTGCTGATATTCATATTGGTGAACGGCCTTTCGATAAGTTTAGACTCGATTGGATGACTAAGACAATCGGCCAAAAAAGTTTTATTTAAATCCTGTTTTACCTACCACTATTCTTTAAATCTTGCTAATTACAAATATATGAAATATTCCGTTTAATTCATGTTTGATGAACGTCACGTTCAAGTAATCCCGAACGCATCCATAGGAGGCATTTAATAAGAAGTGAAGAATCAATGCAATCACTTGAAAAGACGTTTATTACCGATGGATATTGTATTGTGAATCTAACATATCCATCGTGTTATACACAGAGTTGGGTTGGGTTGTTTTACCTCTGAGCGGCACTTTTTTGCACACCATGGGCTAAATGACCAGGTCACATGTCTCCGAAGGCTCAGAGAAGGTTGGGGGAGGGGACCCACTGGAACAGCTGTTGGGAGACAGATGGCAGCCTCCCGTCAAAGTCGTGTTCTTTAACGTGCACGAGAGCTATACCCTCTCCCGCACACGGGGCCACGGTTTAACGTCCCATCCGACGGACGGCGGTCTTTCCAAGCCCCATCGGTGTCTCCTACTGACCGTGGGCAGGGAATTTTGCGGAGATAAATCTCAACGCTGAGCCAGCTGTGACTCGAACCTGGGAACTACAGATTACGAGCCTGGCGCGCTACCGACTGAGCCATCCCCTACACACAGAGTAACATGGGATGCATTATAAGACGTCACAACAATAGTGACCGGGTTCGGATAAAAAAGAATCGAAGGGGAGAGAGTGGGGGAAGCAAACACCATCAACCGAAAAAATGCAAGGGGTAGGAGCGCAAAAGACTGGATTAATGTAGTATAACACATCCTCCTCCGTTTTAAAGATTTTTAAAATTTGCTAAATATGTTAAATATTTTAGACACTCTCTTACCCTTACTAGTATTCAAAAAGGGGTCGCGTGCTGGTCCCTTAAGCCTCGAATAAAATATTTATATTACCACGGACAGTAGATAAAATCTCTTGAAACGTGTTCAAACATTACTGCATTATTGATAGATGAGCTGAGGGAAAAATGACTTTCGATCATGAAAAAAAGGTAATCTGAAAATTCAATGATGATATTTTAAAGAGAAAAAAATGTACTTGGATATAGTCACAAATTAAAAGAAAAATTTATTTTATGAAAATGATCTTTCTGCTGACAGAGCAAACAAGTTGAAAAAATTACTCGGCTGTTGCGTAAAAAACTTGAATTAAATGTGTGAAATTTCAGTCGTGCAAATCACGAAGTCTACAGAGTGAAATGGAAAGGAGAGATGTTGGTTAATAAAGTGAATAGACTTTCAATACTAGCTTATAATCATATTTAAAGAAAAATTTTGAAAATGCAGATTTTAGATGGATTGGTAATAACATATGTAATATTGTCATTTGATGTTCCTGACTCTTCCATTAGTTTGAAATACTAAATTCTAGCCCCCCACCCAAACCCTTCCACACACACACACATCACCATCACATTTCTGCTGGGTTCCGTGAGCTTTTTGGAAGTAAAGGCGATGGGATGTCCTAGTCCCTGGACAACAATCTGGGAAAGACATGCGCAGACCGCAAGCGCAGAGACATTTCAATGCAGAATGTAAGGTCACGCAGGACCTTCCATTCTGCATTTTGTATTCTGGAGGCGTATTGCATTCTGCTGTCTAGAAGACTCTTCCCCATCTCAGTGCCT
This sequence comes from Ryuthela nishihirai, assembly GCA_038380435.1. Classification (NCBI taxonomy): domain Eukaryota; kingdom Metazoa; phylum Arthropoda; class Arachnida; order Araneae; family Heptathelidae; genus Ryuthela; species Ryuthela nishihirai. The sequence goes on from JAWZYU010000041.1 coordinate 3,916,507, forward strand.
TGAATGCCTAATCTGCTTGTATTCCCCATTTCAACTGTACAGGTGTCTGCTTCAGAGTCACGTCTGTGAGTGGCTTTGCAATCGCTGCGTACTGATCTAGGTAGAGTCGGTAATATCCGAAGAGTCCCAATATGCTCTTCAGTTCCTTCTTTATTCGAGGAGCTTTCATCTTTCTGATGATCTCTGGTTTTGCATGGTAGGGGCGATGCCTGAACAAACCAACAATATGGCCAAAATATTTCGTCTCTTTACTCCTCCAAGTAAATTTTACTAGGTTGATTGTGAAATACTTGACATTGTTATCCCTAAGATCCGCTCCAAGATGTTAAGATGATCCTCCCAGCTGTTCGAAATAGAAAGCTACATAATAGATATGCACAGCAATAATCAACATGGGGTGTAATTATGTATACACAATTTTATGGAAAAATGCCCCAGAGTTCTTCAGCCCTAAGGGAAGCACTTCCACTGGTACAGTCCTCGGCGGCGCAAATGCTGTGTGACCTTTACTACAGGTGCTGATTGGTATTTATCAATATCCCTTTTGCATATCCAGAGTTGTTATATAGCTCGTCCGTTCCACCTGGCACAGCAACTCTATTTGGTTTGCCATCCAGTGATGGCATTGAGGCTGTGAAAGATGATGCATAACCTCACTGTACAGTCTCTTTTCGCCACAAACACAACTGGGTGCGTAAACTCACTGTTGAAGGGCATAATCAATCACTTCAGTCTCCCACCTGACGGTCAACTTCATCGCGTAGTGAATTGTGAACCATATGATGATGTGTTTACTTGACCACTGATGGACTCCTGAGCTTAAAGAACACCTTGAATGGCATGAAGGGAGGCTACCGTCTGTCTTCTTGCAGTTATCCAGTGGTTCCCCCCCTTCAGGGTCATTGTGACCTGGACACTTAGTACATTTTGTGCAAAAAGGTGCTACTCATAGTTAAAACAACCCAACTAAACTTATATTCCCAGTCTCATGTAACAGATGAAAAAGGATTTCGAGAAAAACGGTGTTTTCAGGTATTTTTAGTCTTAATTTATGGAAACCAGGTTAAAATACGTACAATCCAAAAACGTTGCTTAATATTAAATTATTGTAACTTTTTATTTTAAAAAAATTCTAATTTCACTTACCTCTTATGATTACCTCTATTCGTAGTTATACGCTATACGATTATATATTCATCTATTTCAACTTTCAACCAGGAATCGACAGGAAATCCCTCTTTCTGTAAAGAAGAATTGAAATGAGAAAAGGAACAAATTGTTACTGAAAACCTCTCGTGAGCCTTGTTTCGTCAAAGATGATAAATTCGATTACATTTATTGTCAAATATGTAATATTCTGTAGCGAAATAATTAATGTTCTACGTAATTAAGAAGTGTCTCTTATGATTCATTTATTGATGCCATGACTGAAAGAATTAATTTATTGAAATATATTGCATAAATTGACTATTTGAGATTTTCCGTCTATTACAGATTTACAAAAAGAAATCGAATCTTTCTCTTCAGAAATTGACATAAAAGATTACGATATGATCATCAAACTGTAAACTGTAAATTTATTTCCAGGGAAATATGCAAGTCTTTTCCAAAACTCTTTTCATCGTAAGGTAACTTATATATATATATCGGAATCTCCGTAAAATCGTAATTCCAAAGAATACGTAAACAGGCAATAATGGGAAGATGTCAATAGATTCATCGAACTTTGAAACAATGACTTATTATGAAATGGGGACTCTGAATGTCCTGAATATGTAACTGGAGCTCTACGGTTGAGCTTATTGCGCACAAGAACAACACAGAAGATCATTTTCGAAAAATTCAGGAAAAGAAATATATGAACCGCAAATGCAAAGGAATATTGATTAATTAAATCTTCAGCGTTATCAATATGTCTTTCACTTTACAGAGTTTGCGCATTCTCAATTCGTCAGTTGAACGTTATTAACTTGAGACTTGTTTTTCATTACACATCCTCATCTGCAGAATTCACCTAAACGTGCATTTCGTTAATATTCCATTGTGTTGAATTACTTTATCAGTGAGGAGCACTTTTTTCACACACAATGACTTCAAAGTCTCAGAGAAGATTGGGGAAGAGGATCCACTTGACAGCTGATAGGAGAGAGATGCTCTCTAATGTACAGTAGCTCAAAAAATATCCGAACACTATGGTTGATTACAGAATTTAGGAAAAATATCTGGCAACGATTTTTTAGAAATTAGTGATCTGGCAACCTTCGTTTACGTACACGACTGGGTGCCTAATTTCTAAAAAAAATCGTTGCCAGATATTTTTTCTGAATTCCGTAATCAACCATACTGTTCGGATATTTAATTGATTAACCATACACGAAGGTTGCCCGATTACTAATTTCTAAAAAAAAATCGTTGCCAGATATTTTTTCTCAATTTTTGTAATCAACCATAGCGTTCGGATACTTTTTTGAGCCACTGTACTTGTTATAGCTTTAAGTTAAAATGCCTAGTCAAACAAAGTAAGATAAAACACAGCGAAACGTACAAAAAATCACTAAAATCACTTTCTTAGGGACTCTCTTTTTTTGCATACAATGCGCTAAATGGCCAGGTCACAAGACCTCGAGATCACTATTCGTGTACGTACACGAAGGCTGGCAGATCAGTAATTTCTAAAAAAATCGTTTGCCAGATATTTTTTTCTGAATTCTGTAATCAACCATATTGTTCGGATATATTTTTGAGCGACTGTAAACAGTGAAACAGAAATGTATGAATATATAAATATAATTATACATAATATGGGGATTAATTATCCACCCCACAATATAGTTTAGCGTTAATCCGATTGTTTTGCATAACTTTAAATAGTTGGCTGGTTAGATAATAATTTAAAGAAATAGAAATACAGCTACGGCTATTTGGTAAAACCTCAAGATCTTATAACTTAAAATATCTATTAAAATATCTTAACTATTATCAAGAAAGGGTAACTTGAATAGTTTTTTAAATTTATCGGATTAATTCATATTCAGTTTGGATAACTCAGATCATTATGCAAATGAATGTAAAACATTGTTCAGTTTGTCAAAATCTCTTGAATATTTTGGCCATGGCTTTGCGAATCCAAACAGAAAACAACAACATTTCCATGTTCTCAAAATATATAAACGAATAGCTAATTTAATTTCCTTTTTGAATATAGTATATATTTTATGTAGTTATTTAACAAGTTGGATGGTTTTCGCATTCATTTTAGCGGTTTAAGTTGTGGCCACTGATCTAGGTTGCAACCTTGTGAATGATATCAATTAAAAGACAGTTCAAAATTGTACTGAACGATATCGGATTTCATAGTGGTAATTATCTCTGCTTATATCTTAGCTTCCTTTTCATAAATAAATACATATAAAAGAAATGAAATTTAAACATTTCGTCGAACTGCTCCACTGAAATATCTAAGACATTTAAAGTTTAGGAAAAATTTATGAAACTCTCTGACTGGTTTCAAAATTCAATAAAATATTGTTATGTATTCAAAGAGATGAAAGTTTAGCGTGAGTTCCTAAATAGCACATATGTATACCACTAAAGTATGAATGATGTAATTTATTACAAAGGCACAATATTATTACAAATTAATCAATTTTATCTAAACATAAATACTTCTATTTCTCTTAGCATAAAGGCAAACCACTTTGCATTAAATCTCATTTGCAACATTAAATAACCTAAATAAAACTTTATACCTTATACATATGAAACGTTTAACATTGATCTCCCCTGATAGAGGACCCAATAACAAACTTTACCGTTGATTCCTCTTCTCCACCGGAACCAGGCTTCATCTTAAATCAAACAAGAGCAGTCCTTTCACATAGCATTACACAACACTATTTTAATCCTCTATCTTCTTCTTCCTTTTACTACTCCACTATCTCTTTGCTTTCTTTCACACTTCTTACAATTTTTAAAGCATCCTCGTCCTAAATAATTTATAACGTAAATCGTCACGTAAAGCACAGACGAGGGTTCATGATACACCTGTCACATGACACTTTAGCGTGTTCATCTATTCTAACAACATCTTTTCACATTTGGATGTTAATTTTTAGTATCCGGTGATTGGAATTAAGATGGCGATGATTGAATATTCTTGTAGAAACAATTCATTTGAAACACACGATATTTGAAATTTACGTCTTTCAGATCATTATTTAAAACAACATATGAAGTAAACGGTAGTTCAGAATTTAGGAAAGAGGTGTTTATTTCTCATGATAATCGACATTACCACTTTTTGGAATGATCCGTAGACAAAACAAATGGTAACGATCAACGGATTTGAGGTTTCAACAGGTTTTAAAGAAATCGAGATGCTAAAATGTGATTCTTCAATGTCTTGTTGAATCAAAGCAGTTACTAGGTTTAGAAAAGTCACTAATGTCTCTATTAAAGTTATGGAAGGAAGGAAGTAAAGTAAGAAGTAAGGTTAACTATCATATAATTATAATGGTTAAGACCAAGGGCATCATCAATTAGAGATCCAGCTTCACCAACCTTTCTGTAATATACTTTTAACTCAATTTCAATTTTTATCTTAATTTCAACCTGAATAGAGTGCATTATGAAATCTGTTCAATTTCATCCGTTTTCTTTGCAATTCATATCCATCGTATAACAGTCTCTAACCTAGAAAAAAGAATTGGGGAAGTGATGAAATTAAGATCGGGAGGGGAGGATACTGGATTTCCTTTGAAGTATAATATTAACTCTCCATTTCAGATGTCTTTGAAACTTATCTTGAAAAATGGATGATATGCAAATGTTTAATATTTTTGACTTCCATTACCTTTAATAAAGTTCTCAAAAGGGGCACAATGTTTAGCCCACCACCACCAGATCCGGCCTCGTACGGCCATTTTGTTAACGAAATGTGAAAAAAATTGTGAAATTGTGAAATTTGTGAGAGAAAAAGTTTCGCAAAATGACCGTACAGGTCAAATAAACTACTGCTAAAATTTTTGAAAATGATTAACATTGCCTAAATATGATGGAAGCTTATATAACAATCTCTCTTAGAAGCATTAAAGCAATTAATTGCTAAATTCTAATGTAAAATTATGTTTGGACTCTTTTGGTCTTAGTCCAATATTAGTTGATTCTGCTAAAAAATACAGTAAAAGAATAGATAATTTCTTAAAATCGTTTACTGGCATTTTGAATGGATTTAGTTATGAATTGTAATAAATAGGTTTATATCAGAAGGGTATGCCATCCCATGACCGAGTGGTTAGCGCGCTTGGCTACTGATCTAAGGGATCTGGGTTCGACCCCCGGGTAAGGCATGGATGTTCGTGTTGTTTTTCTGCTGAGGACTCGCCATCCTCTCAGACTTTCTACTCTGGCGTATAAACTGACAGACTCCTGTCAGACCTCTGTGGCTAGCAGCTGCTGGAGGGGGTATTTGTTACTTATTTATTTTATTATATCATAAGGTTAAACGTGGATAAAAACTCGTAGAGAATTAGAGTTTTTGTTAACGGAATTGCAGTCGAACTTGAAGTCTATGAACATGCTTATTTCTCGAAAGTGAGTTGGTGTAAGTCCATGGATATGGTTCGAACAGGACTGCATAGTGATAGAGTTGGAAATTAGCTAATGGTATTCTGTAAGTTTAGATTGATTGTATGTAGTGACTTACAAGAGCATTTATTATTTACAACACTTTGTACCAGAAAATAATAATAAGTGCTATTGATTCCATTATTCACTCTGTTTCTGTAAGTATGGACTGGAAGTGACTTGTTCATGAATTTGCATTTTTCGGACAAGTTGTTTTTTTTCTTAAGTGATAAGCTGAGCTGCGTACATACATCATAGCAGAATAATCCAATCAGAGACAACTAGTTTGGTAAATGACATGACAACGATTAATTTCTAATATGTAAATAAATCTTACGAAGCCCATCGGTGTTTTTTTTCTTACCAAATTCAGAGTGGCAGTTAAGAGAGAAAATATCCACGCAAGCGCAGTTGGGACTTCAACCTTAGAACAACAGAATACTGCTCTGTGTTTGGGGGGGGGGGGGCAGTTGATAGCGCACCAGGCTCGGAATCTGCAGTTCAAATGTTCAAGTCCAACCTGGGCCAGCGTCAAGATTTAACTTCGCAAAACACTCGCACTGCTCTCTGTCAGTAGGGGATACCGATGGGATTAGATAGGCCGCCGTCCTTCGGATGTGACGTTAAGCCGTGGCTGCGCATGCGTGAGAGATCTATACCTTATGCACGTTAAAGGAAACACTGGATGGCCTTGGTGGGATTATCATGTCTCCTAAAAGTTGTCCAGTGGGTTCCCTCTCCGAGGAACATATCAGAGTGTTCGGATATTTCTGAGACATCGAAGTTTTTGTGATCTGGTTATTTAGCTCATTTTTTGCAAACACGTACAATCGCTCAAAAAATATCCGAACACTATGATAGATTACAGAATTCAGTAAAAATAATCTGGCAACAATGTTTTTAGAAATTAGTGATCTGGCAATCTTCGTGTACGTACACGAAGGTTGCCATTTCACTAATCTCTAAAAAATCGTTGCCAGATTTTTTCTGAATTCTGTAATCAACTATAGTGTTCGGATATTTTTTCAGCGACTGTACACGAAGGTTGCCAGATCACTAATCTCTAAAAAATCGTTGCCAGATTTTTTCTGAATTCTCTAATCAGCCATAGTGTTCGGATATTTATTTCAGCGACTGTACACGAAGATTGCCAGATCACTAATCTCTAAAAAAAGTTGCCAGATTTTTTTCTGAATTCTGTAATCAACCATAGTGGTCGGATATTTTTTTGAGCGACTGTACCTCTCAGAGGTAAAACTGCCGAACCCAAATGCTCTCGAACAATACCAAAAAACTTTCCTCTAATCTTACATATTGGTTTTGCGATACAGATTGCATTCGCTTCTTTAGATGCTTACTGGCCACCACTGAATCTATGTGTGATGGGTTTTCATATGTATTTGCTTGCTCTTACACTCATGCGTGGACAGAATATACGTTTGTACTTCTATTTCTTTATGAAACTAAATAACATTTTAGGTAACGTTTAAAAAAATATATGATTATTTATTATCTTAATCGAGCTTAGGATTTAACCTTGAAATTTATAATAGGAGGAGGTTGGGATTTTTTACCTCTGAGCGGCACTTTTTTGCACATAATGGGCTAAATGGCCAGGTCACAAGGACCCCGAAGGCTCAGAGAAGGTTGGGGGAGGGGACCCACTGGAACAGCTGTTGGGAGACAGATGGTAGTCTCCCGTGAAGGCCATCCAGCGTGTTCTTTAACGTTGGGTTGTTTTACCTCTGAGCAGCACTTTTTTTGCACACTATGGGCTAAATGGCCAGGTCACATGGACCCCGAAAGCTCAGAGAATGTTGGGGGAGGAGACCCACTGGAACAGCTGTTGTGAGATAGATGGTAGCCTCCCGTCAAGACCATCCAGCGTGTTCTTTAACGTGCACAGGGTATGGCTCTCCCGCATACGGGGTCAAGGCTTAACGTCTCATGCGACGGACGGCGGTCTTTCCAAGGACATCGGTGTCCCGTACTGACCGTGGGCAGGGTGGGGAATTTTCGGAGATAAATATCAACGCTGACACAATTGGGACTCGAACTGGGAACTACAGATTAGCGCGCTACAGAGTGAGCCGCCCCTAAATGGAGGAGGAGGTCTCAAGTGAAATGTTTCAAACTGTTGATATATACTGAATGGTTAAATGAAACTACGTTACTTTGTAGTTCTGCGGATAAACACAGTTAGTTGCACAAAACTGAAATTTGAAGGGGATAATAATCAGGTCATGCAGAATAGAATGGCAGGTAAAAAAGTAAATTCTTATAAAAAAATGTCAGCTGGTTGAAAGTGGCGCTGTACAGAAAAACGATGCACATTATTTACCAATCACGTGTTAGTAAGAGAATACATCACGTGGTTACAGAATGAAAACAGAAAGCCATCAAGAGACCTGACCCTTTTGTAATAGAGAGCATGATCATTTTCACTTTCCCAAACTTTCCAGAAGAGTGGATAAAAGAGCCACGACACCGGAACTGAAGGATCGTGCATTATTGGTAAGTTCTATTTCCAAAATAACAAAAAAGGCACGAATGCTATAGCCGAATATCGCTTACAGATGAGATGGAGACGCCTTTGAGGAAAATGAGTTACAACACGAGACTCAGAATTTTGAAGAAATGGTTATTAATCGTTATGCCATTTCAGAGGAAGTCTACCGGTTTTTGAACACATTGTAAATGGCTGATGCAGTAGTCTTCTCTTACATCCAGGGCCGATATGACACTCCTGAATATTGCGTGATCAACTGTCTCCAAGGTCCTACGAAATGTGTTGCGCTACTTCCGGTACAAATTGGTATTTTCAAGGCCTAGGGCTGGATAGGATGGAGCTGGCCATTGACTTTTACAGAGTGAGGAAACACTTCCGGATGAATGGCAATGTCAACACACAGCATTGTTGGATAAGGCAATCGTCACATCCTCTGGGGATGATGAAATTTCATAGCATTCACCATCTGTTACTGTGTGGTGTGTTATCAATGCTACTATCATCTAGGAACACTTCTTCTCCACTAGGTCCAAGCCATGATCTCCTAAAACATATAACATAAAACATATAACACAAATAAAGCATGTCCAGAGAATAATGCTTTATTTGCTACAGTTTCATGTTATCTCAGTGATAACTCAGATACATAAATTAGTAACTTCTTAAATACATTAAAATCATCGCAATCAAATCTATTTCAATGTCGATTTTCGACAAAATTCTTCCACTATTTTCACAGTTGCGCAGAATGTAATATTTAACAGCTAAAATGATAGTTTAAATAATTGTTCTGTCAAGAAAATAAAAACAAGTTAAAAAGAAAGCAAAACCGTCATACCGAACATTGCTAATCCATATAAGAGTGTGTTTAGCAGTTCTTGTAATAATCATGTATATTTCCACTAATTATAAATGACGTTTTGCAGAACAATCTAACTTGCTAAATGTTTCAGCTTCCACAACACTTAAACACTAAACTCATCTTTCCAAAAATTTGTTGCGTTTGAAAAAGATATATTGATGGATTTAAAATTAAATGGATTTGAGAGATTTTAAAGAGATTTCTAAATTAGGAAGCATTTTTTTTTATAAAACTTTTATTTAAGGAAGTTACTGAATTCTGCAACTGACTTACTATTGACATAACATAGAACTTCATTTGATGATGGAACCGCTTAGTGTACATGTACACTAAGATTTAAAAAATCATTTTTTTAATGTAATATCCCTGTACAGTCGCTCAAAAAAGTATCCGAACGCTATGGATGATTACGGAATTCAGAACAAATATCTGGCAACGACTTTTTTAGAAATTAGTGATCTGGCAATCTTCGTCTACAGTGCACGAAGGTTGCCAGATCACTAATTTCTAAAAAAATCCTTGCCAGATATTTTTTCTGAATTCTGTAATCATTCATAGCGTTCGGATACTTCTTTGAGCGACTGTACAGTCACTCAAAAAATATCTGAACAGTATGGTTGATTTCAGAATTCAGAAAAAATCTGGCAACGATTTGTTTAGAAATTAGAGATCTGGCAACCTTCGTGTCACGTGACACGAAGGTTTCCAGATCACTAATTTCTAAAAAATCGTGTTTTGAGCGACTGTACTCTGTAGGGACTCATCTGTAAATACCGAAGCGATATGCGGGTGAGATAGATGTTATAATGAGATATCACAAAACATACTACTAACGTTATTATTAAAGAAGCCATCGACTTAGTACACTACGACATTAAAATGCAATATTTATTTTTGCGATTATTCTTTTCAACCTTTTCCGATTTTAAAAATAATTTTTTAGAATGTAATATCCCTTGTAATTAAATACTAGTTACAGTTAATACTCACATGGTATGTTGACACTCGTACAAAAATAAAGATTCCTACAGAAAATACGTTAGTACAATGAAGAGGCAGTCCTGCTATGTACAGCGGGTGAGATGAAGTATTAAATCCTTATGATACGTTATATATATTATAAACGACCTTACACTATTATTGCTATTTTTAGCGACTTACGTAAGAAGTCACTGAACTGGAATTCATTTCTGTAACCTGAATGATTGTGTGATTAAACGACTACACAAAACTACACTAAATGGTACTAAAATTTATCGTGATAGCTATTTTCGCCCTCCTTTAATTACTTTCATCTGGCAAATAGCATAAGATAAAAAATGATGATTTAAGGTTACGTTGAATTAATATCTTCATTATTACACTGACTGCTTTCAGAATGAAATAAAGATTTCTATCTTTTCTAAACCATGCATCTTAATCTTTATATACGAGGTGACCCAAATTAAACTGACAATATTTAAGTAAATTTGTAGAGAGAACTCATTGGATATAAGCAGTAATTTAAATTTACACATTTCAGATCATTACTGAAGCAATACATAAAACACTAGGCATCATGATATACAAATGGAAGTAATGTAATTTTCAATTTCAGAAAAGATAAAAAATGTCCTGTAAACATGAAATTCATCGCAATTAGCTCAGCTGTTATATCTAGAAATGATCTTGCATGCAGTTTTTGATTTAACATGTAACAGGAAGTTTAAAAAAGCATTCAAAGAAGATTCATTGACTTCGATGGAACGAGTGAAAATCTTCAGACATTTATCAAAAACAGTTTGAACCTCCTCAATAGGAATGAGTCCCGAGGATTGGCTGGAGTAATTGTGTCAGACTTACGATACTATAGGAGATGAGTGTTTCACCTTTGAGTGACACTTCTTGTACACAATGGGCTAAATTAACCAAAGACTACAAGGACCGAAAGGGCCCAGTGAAATGTGAAGAAATGGAACTCACGGATCAACAGCAGACAGATTGTAGCCTCATATCAAAACCATCCAACAGGTTATTGATCGTCTACCAAGACTAGGCTTAATTATAATAATCATCTACGAAGTCTCGGCGCGCCATCTACCGTATTTATCGTCAATGTTTGCGCAACATCTACCGTATTTATTATCTACCAAGTCTAGGCTTAATCATCATTATCGTCGACCAAGTTGCTCTACGTCACCACACGGAAACACGTATTACAAGCCTAGCCGCAAACTACCAAGTTGCTCTTCGTCACCACACGGAAATGCGTATTTCAAGCCTAACAGTAAAATACCGAGTTTCTCTACGCCACCACATGGAAACGCGTATTTCAAGCCTAACAGTAAACTATCAAGTTGCTCTGCGTCACTACTCAGAAACACGAAGTGCAAGCCTAACAGTAAAATACCAAGTTGCTCTTGGCCACCACACGGAAACACGTATTTCAAGGCTATCAGCAAACTACCAAGTTGTTCAACGCCACCACACGGAAACGCGTACTAGAAGCCTAACCGCAAACTACAAAGTTGCTCTACACCACCACACGGAAACACGTATTACAAACCTAACAGCAAAGTACAAAGTTGCTCTTCGCCACCACACGGAAATGCGTACTACAAGCCTAACCGCAAACTAGCAAGTTGCTCTACGCCACCACAAGGGTTGGGTTGTTTTACCTCTGAGCGGCACTTTTTTGCACACCATGGGCTAAATGGCCAGGTCACATGGACCCCGAAGGCTCAGAGAAGGTTCGGGGAGGTGACCCACTGGAACAGATGTTGGGAGACAGATGGTAGCCCCCCGTCAAGGCCATCCAGCGTGTTCTTTAACGTGCACAGGCTATGGCTCTCCCGATCACGGAGCCACGGCTTAACGTCCCATCCGATGGACGGCGGCCTTTCCAAGACCATCGGTGTCCCCTACTGACCGTGGGCAGGGCGGGGAATTTTGCGGAGATAAATCTCAACGTTGACCCAGCTGGGACTCGAACCTGGGAACTACAGATTACGAGCCTGGTTATTTTGGTTACTGGCGTTCCGTGGCCGCGTGGTTTGCACGCATGGCTACTGATCTAAGGGAACTGGGTTTTAAAAATAATAATATCTTTATTAAGCCTTAGTATGGTTATGTACATAGATTACCCCGCTAAGCCTTATGGCTTGTCATTCGAACCTCGGGTAAGGCATTGATGTGTGTTGCTTTTATGCTGAGGTCCCGTTCTACTATGGCGTCACAAGCTCGTGCTTAGTTACGGCACCGACAATGCAATCAGTTTAGGTTAATGAGTGACAAATTGGAATCTCAATCAATTATGTTACTTCGTTGCACACCCAATTCTGTTTTCACACGGAATTCTTTTACACGATTAACACAGTTTAGGAAAAAAATCGAATTCTCGTATTACACGATTTATTTTGATGTAACACGGTTCAAAAATCTGTATTTGAATTTAATTCTGAAAAAATATTCAAGACAAAATTCCTAGAATTTACATTTATAAGAAAGATGCCGCTATTATGGTCACATTTTTCGAAGTTGTTTTAACTCTGAAAATGTACTACAGACACATATTTTCCGCACTGAAATCCCCAAAATAAAAACTACACTAACATGACTTCACAACAAATTTTCTGTATTTTATTCTGTATTTTACGGAAAAATTGTACAAAACGTACTTCATTCGGAATAAAGTGGCAACACTGAGTTTCGGGAATTCCCCTCAATTTTTATCTTCAATACATACGTTAGTCTTGGTTTCTCATTCGTTTTTAAAATTAGAAGTGTTAGTTGAAATACGTTTATAAGACCAGCATGGCGAGTACCCTACGACGTATACGATATCATTAAAATTTCTTCTTCCTACCTGCATGACTAAAAGACGGCTCATTGTTCTAACCTTAAGTAATCTCTTCGATTCCCTAGAAGAAAACTTGAAAAATGTCCACTCTACACACGTTTCACTTCAACAGATTTCATTAACTGCATCCTGATTTAAAACAATCGTAATAATTCGTTGTTGACGTCTGACAATAACATTGCTGATTTAACTGTTACCTGACTTCGAAGGAAGTGACACTTCTCGATATTCGCAACAAAGTTCCTTCTCTTTACGCTTCCTTTCTCACCATTTCTCGTACCTGGGTGACGCTAATTACGAAATATTTTAGAAACGAATATTATCTCACATAATCTAGCAGTGGGGATCGCCATCAAATAACCAAAGATAATCCAAAAACGAAACATTTCCCTCCCTAGATTCGTTAAAATAAAAAATATCCCTCGTGTACCATGTAAGAGCTACGTATTGCCATAAGTAAGCAAATTAAAATATTTGTGCGCCTTAATATTAGGTTCGATAAAACGCAGAGAAGACGTCAGCAACGCGCTTTCGGCTACTTCCCAGCATTATTTCTATAACATCGATATCTCGAAAAAGCATTGTCAATGTGTCATGAACGCAATAAAACAAAAATATATAGTGGAAGAAACAATCACAGTTCAATGTTCATTTCAATACATTTTCCAAAATATTTTTTCACCTGAGGTCACTTACAATACGTGTCTGATGGAAAAAAAAAAGAAAAAAAAGCGGTAACCTTGCCATAATACCTAGGTAGCAAAATAATGGCACCATCTCAATAACATATTCAATATCATTTGCATTACATATCTCTAACACCTATACGACATATCTGTAATATCGATTATAAAACAATTGGTTGCCGTAATATACAAATGATGAACGCTGCGATATTTAACACGCAAAAAATATTAAATGCAAAGTTCACATGAAACTTCAGATCACATTTAGATTTCAGTTAACTCTTAATCGAATAATTAGTGTATTGCACCGGAGAATAGTTTTCCATCTTCGCATTGCATTGTCAGGCATTTATTTCGTGCCTGAAAAATTATGCTTTCGTTCATAACTATAAAAAGGAAACAATGTAGTTCAAAAAACGCCATTTCCCTAGCTACAATTAGGGGGAGCTTATTCTGTGTGAACACAAATATTTCATTACGAATAAGTTACTGAATTATGAACGTAAATTCCTATTTATAGAAAGGTAATTGCAACTGTTTATTTCATCTCTCAATAAATAAGATTGACGCTACCATTCACTCTAAATCGAAATATTTATTGACCATAAAGATAATTTTTAATTTTTTTGAACACTTCAAATTTCGAGTAAAAGGCGTAAGATGCGATACAAATCCATTCCTATTTTTTTTATCTTATTATAGCACGACGTGCGCATAAGTGTTAATTTTCATTTATGATCCACAACAGAAATATTAATGTGGAGATTATTCGCAAAAAATAAGTTTTTACCGAAAATGATATTTAGAAACCGGAATTTCCAAAGCTTCAACGATTCATAAATGTATAAATGGCTGCTTCCGACGTAAAGCCCTTCAACATCGCAAGTCCATCACTAAAATCTCACCCGAAATATATTAACAAATTTTTTTTTACTTCCTCACTGTCTCTTCGACCTCCCCTAACCTTCCTCCGTGGATGGTAGATTGTTGGGTTGTTTTACCTCTGAGCGGCATTTTTTTTCCACACCATGGTCTAAATGGCCAGGTCACGTGGACCCCGAAGACTCAGAGAAGGTTGGGGGAGGAGACCCACTGGAACAGCTGTTGGAAGACAAGTGGTAGCCTCGCGTCGAAGCCATGCAACGTGTTCTTTAACATGCAGAGGGTATGGCTGTCCCGCACACGGGGCCACGGCTTAACGTCCCATCCGACAGACGGCGGCCTTTCCGAGCCCATTAGTATCCATCATTTCCATTTCCAAGCCATCTACCGACCGTGGGGAAGGCGGGAAATTTTGCGGAGGTAAATCTCAACGCTGACCCCCCTGGGAACCACAAATTACGAGCCTGGCGCGCTACCGACTGAGCTACCCCGCCCCCGCAGAGTTTCTTTCCGTTAAGGAATTAATAACTGCTATAGTTTCTCTTCATGTGCAGTTTTTTTCTGGTTCGAGTAGCACCTGTGACAGCGTCGAGCCCCTCAGTTACGTATATACATACGTCATCGCATAGTAACGATATCTGCTTTCTTACTAAGCGGTCTTCCGCATTGCTATTAGATATGCCACCGAAAGACATACGATCAGAAAGAGTGCTCTCATTAAAGCGAAGGGGTTGATGGTATTGCCACACAATAGGAATATGTATTTTTCAGGGTCGAGTCCAACTAGAGTTTCCCAGTCCTTCTGTTGGTTAGAAAGGCGAACACCGATGGTTTTGTAAAGGTCGTCGTCCGTCCGTTATGAGGTAAAGCCATGGTCCATGTGTGTAGGAGAAATATACCCTGCACCTGTTAAATAAGACGCTGAATGGCCATGATGTGAGGTTGTCATCTGTCTCTTAACAGATGTGGTCAGTGAGTTCCTTTCACCGACTGCATGGAGTCCTGGTGGTGTAGCCATTTTGTCCTACATGAGACAAGAAGTACCTCTCATACGTAAAAGAACCCATAACGCGACGGATGGAACAAATTTCGTGTTCCACTCGTTACCTGGGGCGGGGGTGGCTCAGTCGGTAGCGCGCCAGGCTCGTAATCTGCAGTTCCTAGGTTCGAGTCCCAGCTGGGTCAGCGTTGAGAGTTATCTCTGCAAAACTACCCACCCTGCCCACGGTCAGTAGGGGACACCGATGGGCTTGGAAATACCACCGTCCGTCGGATGGGACATTAAGCCGTGGTCCTGTGAGCGGGAGAGCCAAACCCTGTGCACGATAAAGAACGCACTGGGTAACCTTGATGGGAGGCTACCATCTGTGTCCGAACAGCTGTTCCAGTGGGTCCCCTCCCCCAACCTTCTCTGAGCCTTCGGGGTCCAAATGACCTGGCCATTTAGCCCATGGTGTGCAAAAAAGTGCCGCTCAGAGGTAAAACAACCCAACACACTCGTTACCACATTAAATCTTTCAATCACCTCTGAAACGTTTACCGAATTAAATAATAGCGTGAAATTATGAATAATTTAAATGCTCAAAACGTCACAATGTTACAAGCATGCTAACCTTTTTAAATATTAACCGTAATAATTCAGAATTTAGTACGTTATATATATATATAATTTTTTTTTAAGTAATAAGAGCAAAAGATTAATTTCTTTAGGTGCAGTAAAGTGACGTACACCAAAAATCGACAACATATCACAAACTTCTAGGACTTTAAAAATATTCCCTGCCGTAATATATTTGCATCACATCGATCGTACTAAGATTGGATTGGATTGTTTTACCTCTGAGCGGCACTTTTTTGCACACCATGGGCTAAATGGCCAGGCCACAAGGACCCCGAAGGCTCAGAGAAGGTTGGGGGAGGGGACCCACTGGAACAGCTGTTGGGAGACAGATGGTAGCCTCCCGTCAAGGCCATCCAGCGTGTTCTTTAACGTGCACAGGGTATGGCTCTCCCGCACACGGGGCCACGGCTTAACGTCCCATCCGACGGACGGCGGCCTTTTCAAGCCCATCGGTGTCCCCTACTGACCGTGGGCAAGGCGGGGAAATTTTGCGGAGATAAATCTCAACGCTGACCCAGCTGGGACTCGAACCTGGGAACTACAGATTACGAGCCTGGCGCGCTACCGACTGAGCCACCCCCGCCCCGATCGATCGTACTAAGAGTTCACTGAAGTGAACGTTACTTCAACAGTATCATGCCGCGATAAAGTAGTCAGTTACATTCCATAACTATTCGTAATTGAGAAAATCCTTATTCTCCTAAGCTTAACCTGCAGAAAAAGGTTCCAACGTGTCTTTTGGGAGACTCCCGGAAAGCTCTTAATAACAGAAATAACGATATCTAAATAAACAATGAAATCTACTTCAGTTGAAAACGTAAGTTTTATATTAACTGGTAACTGTTACAATGTATCGAAAACACTTCCTTGGGTGGTTTTCTTATCATAGGATAAGACGTTTCAAAAAATAATTAGCCTTTCACGATGAAAGAGAAACGAATAAAACAGCTGGTATGCTAAAAAAACGATGACACAACAATGCTTTTAGAAACGTTAACCCGGATACGACATTTATTTGTTTCGTAATTACCATTTCCGTCCCGAATAAGTTTTAGCAAGCAAAAGATTCATAGTACAATCCTGAAATCAAATTAATCCTCCTACTTGACGAAATAGAAGTAAAAGTGGTTAGTTAATATTCCAGAAGGGGGCGAAGAATTAATCCTTCCAGAAACAGAAGCGATAGGTCAATTGATCAACTCCACCGTTAATAAATAGATTGTAATAGATTTTCAGCCTTTAACAACTTTCGTGTAAACAACTAAGTCACTGACCATATATTACCGAACTTTTTTAAAAACGACAGATATCGGAAGATTGCTCCGATATCCGGAATAATTCTGGTGATGATATTTTGATTGAAACTTTTACAATATAAAATGTATATATATATATGTTTTATTTTATTCCCATTGTTATAGTATAACTATAGTTTTCTGTATCTATACATGGGGTACGACATTAACATACACATTTCCAGGGGGTACGTGAAGAATAAAAGGTTGAGAACCACTGATCAATTATTTATATAAAGTTCAAGGAGATGACGTCATAAGCGTAAAGTTAGCAAAGCCAATACTAAATAAATGAAAAATAAATACTCCCTCAAGCGACTGCTTCCCACATAGGTCTGACAGGAGCCTGTCAGTTTATATGCCATAGTAAAAGATCTGAGAGGATGGCAGGACCTCAGCAGAGAAAACGACACATACATCCATGCTTTACCCGTGGCTCGAACCCAGATCCCTTAGAGCAGTAGCCAAGCGCCCTAACCACTCGTCCACGGGACGAACCAAACTGTCGTAAAATCATATTGTTAGAATAAAAATTTGATGAAAACCACAAGAAAAGAGTGTGGAAATTATGTACATACCATACCCTGTGCCGATTAAATAAAACGTTGGATGGGAGGCTACCATTTGTCTCTCAACAGCTATTCCAATGTGTCCCCAACCTTCTCAGAGACCTCTGGGTCTTTATGACCTGGCCATTTATCCCATTGTGTGCAAAAAAACTACCGCTCAGAAATAAACCAACGTAAAAAAGACGCTGGATGACCTTGATGGGAGGCTACCATCTGTCACCTAACAGCTGTTCCATTGGGTCACCTTCCCACAACTTAAACTGTGTCCTCTGGTCTTTATGACCTGGCCATTTAGCCCATTGTGTGCAAAAAACTATCGCTTTCTTTTTTTTTAACTACCGTTTTCTTCATTGTCTCATTTCCCACCGAAAATAATATTCTTTAATATACTTTCACTGCCAAAAGGCAGGAAAAATATTTTTTTACCTTCCCTTCCCACGAGCGTACAGTCGCTCAAAAAAAATATCCGAACACTGTGGTTAATTACAGAATTCGGAAAAAAATATCTGGCAACAATTTTTTTTAGAAATAAGTGATCTGGGAACCTTCGTGTCACGTGCCACGAAGGTTGCCAGATCACTAATTTCTCAAAAAATCGTTGCCAGATATTTTTTTTAAATTCTGTAATAAACCGTAGTGTTCGGATAATTTTTCCAGCGACTGTACACGAAGGTTGCCGGATCGCTAATTTGTAAAAAAAAGAATCGTTGCCAGATATTTCTTCTGAATTCTGTAATCAGCCATAGTGTTCGGATATTTTATTGAGCGACTGTACACGAAGGTTGCCAGATCGCTAATGTGTAAAAAAAATCGTTGCCAGACATATATTCTTAATTCTGTAATGAACCGTAGTGTTCGAATATTTTTTGAGCATCTGTACATGTATTGTACACGAAGGTTGCCAGATCACTAATTTGTAAAAAAAAATCGTTGCCAGATATTTTTTCTGAATTCTGTAATCAACCGTAGTGTTCGGATAGTTTTTTGAGCAACTGTACATGAAGGCGACTGTACATAAACCTGGGAAAAGCAGATTACGAGCCTGGCGCGCTACCGACTTAGCCCCCCCCCCCCGCCCCCGATGAGTAAGTCTAATATTGTGCGGGTTTTGGGCTTTTCGGGGAGTGCGTCTCTCGCGGGTTGGGGGCTTTTTATATGTGGGAACTGCGGTTTTCCGTTGCAAGGGGCTTTGCGGCAAGTCTTCCCCTTGTGAGTTGGGGACTATTTTGCACGGGCCCAGTGGCTTCACTCTGTGGAGGGTTTTGAGGCTTGCCCTATGTATAGAATGAAAGAAGATTGAAAACTATGAAGAAATGTGAAAAGAGTGATTAGAAGTTGAGATACAGCTCATCCGTATGTTAATAGTATGAGATTAGGCTTAGTGAAATTAAAATGTAATAAAAAAGTCCTTTCACTACATTGAAAGTATTTAGAAAGTGTATCGATCCTTTGCGGAGTATGGGATAAAAGAGAAAAGAGTGAAATTATTATAAAAAACGCCCCAGAATTGGTTAAAAGAAGTCTCATCCTAATTACATCCCTGTCTACCTGTAAGCATCCATGTTTTTAAAGATATGAAGAATGCCATATCCCTATACTGCAGAATAAGAGTAGTAGAAAAATAAATAATTAATTTATTCATTAATTTAGTGGCTAGACTTAGTGACTGTTTGACCCAGATTACCCATAGGTTAACATGTGAGGAGTTTAATTGAGGAGATCCGTAGAGAAAGCATGGTGCCATCGCAGGGGTGGGTGAATTTTGACTGTTCGTATACCAAAGCATTAGGATAAAAATACGATTACGGTTTGAATTGATTGGTTAATTTAAATCACGTGACAAAGCTGATTGGCTAATAAATTGTGACGTCATAAGGCTGTCCATGAATACGTATAAGGAGATTGAAATGCTCAGATTGAGTGCGCCTATGTATTATCATAGGATACATATTGGGATAACTATATCCTGATGTCATCGTTAAGGTTTGAAATGATTGGTTTTTTATATATGTGACGTCATAGATATGTCCTTATATGACAATTCATGTGTAAAGGTCCTAGGTGTGGGCAGATCTCATGTGCAATGTACTTCGTATGTTGCAGACTGCAGAATAGAGTAGTTCCGAGCTGAAATGAAGTATCCAATAGAATCCGTTGGCATCTGAAGGTTTAAATGTGATTGGTTAAAAAGAAGTATTCAATTATCTTTTTTAAATACGGAAGATTTAAAGTTAAAAATATATTTAAATACTTTAATTAGTCCATTTGGTGACTCCCATCATTCCCTATTCTGAGGCGTAGGAAATACTAGTAGTAAGTCACTGACAGTTCGGAGCCATTTTAACCCTTACTTAATCAGCTTCTTGAGCTGTGATTGGTTAAAAATATTTATTTATCTATCTCGTTAGGGATAAAATCTCTATCCCTTCAGTCCTCCTAGTAAGAAAAGATTCCGTGATCCGAATTATCATGAAACGCCCCTCATTTTTTTAAGCCCAGTGAGAACAAATCCATCCAGTTAATCTCATTGGTTGAAAATTATGTGTTTTCTTATCATAGCAATTCCTTTACATTGAAAAAAGAGCGAGACTTTAAATCTACCTCTACCACGTAGAACCAATGGGACTCCAGTACTTTGAAATGCTTAATGCTGATTGGCTGATGCTAACTTCTTAAATATTAGAGGTAGCTCTATCATCTGACCCCTTTTCTAAAACATCTCGTCGAGACGCATCCGATTCCGAACCCGGATTCGACTCGGGACGTGAGGTTTTCGAGATTTTAACAGTTTAAAATTCATTTTAAACTTTTTAAACATTGAGTTTAGAGCCTCGTACTCGATATGGGAGTGAAGTAATTTGACGTAGATCCCGAATCACGTAGTTCGAACCCGCTACCTCGAACGGTTCGAGCGTTATAAAGATTTTTGGCCAGGACTAATGTCCATAGGATAACATTAGGTTTTCGATCCAGCTTTTCCCTATACTTTAACATTACCAAGATATCTCATTTCCTCGAGGCCATCTTTATAACCCTTTACCCAAAATTCAAAGGGTGACGAAATTCATTCGTTGGCGAACGTCATTTAACAGGTTTCATGTTTCAGTTCGAAAAGTTGTTCTCCCTCGGTTTTGGTTTCTAAAAAAATTTGAGGTGGTTTCCTTCATGTTATTTCTATGGGAATTTTGAATGCCTTTTAAAAATAACCTACTTGACCTATCTTTATGAAATTTCCTCCATAATTAGATCTCGGTGACCTCTAACCGATGACCCTTGGTCAGATTTTTTGCGTTACCAGATTCCTCATTTTTAATGACGCAACTTTCAAAATATTACCTACCACTAATTAATAAATGCCCTGAAGACCTACTATATAAGCAAATTGGCTGTGGAGCCCATTTCGAAGACTCTCCTCCACGAGCCGTTTTGTTCGAAACCACGACGCCGTATTCTGGTGGAAAACAGCGGAGCAACTCGTGTTTTGGGTGGTAGGGAGGTCGCGCGATCATCACGGTCCGTCCACACGCCGTGACGAGCTAGCCCCCGAAGTAACGGATTATGGATTTGTAATAGCCGGTACATTGTACTTTTTCCGAATCGCCTTTTTCGAGTATTCTTAATGTATCTCGATATACAATACACCGCCTGCCGCATTATCTAAAACGTCCTTAATGAGCGAACGAATCCGTCAAGTGATGCATCTCGAGTGTGAATCTTCGGATCACGTGACTCGGTGCTCCGAATTATCATGACATGCCCCTGATGAGCGGAGGCCAAGTGATGAATCTCTTGAGTATGAATCTTTAGATCACGTGACCTCTACCTTGGACAGTAAAAAGGATCATTTTTTTTCTTACTTTTCTGAGTATAATGTCTTTTTCTGATGTTTTCGTTTTAAATCCGTTTTTTTTTTTCAGTAGGGTATACCGATGGGTTTGGGAGCGCAACCGTTCATTGGATGGGACGTCAAACTGTGACCCCGTGCACACATTAAAGAACACACTGGATGGCTACCATCTGTCCTTCGGGTGCTTCTGACCTGGGCATTTAGCCCATGGTGTGCAAAAAAGTGCCGCTCAGAGGTAAAACAACCCAACGTTCAAGAACACACTGGATGGCCTTGACGGGATGCTACCATCTGTCTCCCAACAGCTGTTCCAGTGGGTCCCCTCCCTCAACCTTCTCTGAGCCTTCGGGTCCATGTGACCTGGCCATTTAGCCCATTGTTTGCAAGAAAATGCCGCTCAGTGGTAAAACAACCCAACGTTAAAGAATACGATGGATGGCCTTGACGGGAGGCTACCATCTCTCTCCCAACAGGTTTTCCAGTGGGTCCCCTAACCTTTTCTGAACCTTAGGGGGTCCATGTGACCTGGCCATTTAGCCCATGGTGTGTAAAAAAGTGCAGCTCAGAGGTAAAACAACCCAACGTTAAAGAACACACTTGATGGCCTTGACGGGAGGCTACCATCAGATTCCCAAATGCTGTTCCAGTGGGTCCCCTCCCTCAACCTTCTCTGAGCCTTCGGGGTCCATGTGACTTGGCCATTTAGCCCAATGTGTGCAAGAAAGTGCCGCTCAGAAGTAAAACAACCCAACGTTAAAGAACACGCTGGATAGCCTTGACGGGAGGCTACCATCTGTCTCCCAATAGTTTTTCCAGTGGGTCCCGTAACATTCTCTGAGCCTTAGGGGTCTATGTGACCTGGCCATTTAGCCCATGGTGTACAAAAAAGTGCCGCTCAGAGGTAAAACAACCCAACATTAAAGTACACGCTAGATGGCCTTGACGGGAGGCTACCATCTGTCTCCCAATAGTTTTTCCAGTGGGTTCCGTAACTTTCTCTGAGCCTTAGGAGTGACCTTGCCTTTTAGCCCATGGTGTACAAAAAAGTGCCGCTCAGAGGAAAAACAACCCAACGTTAAAGAACACACTGGATGGTCTTAACGGGATGCTACCATTTCTCTCCCAACAGGTTTTCCAGTGGGTCCCCTAACCTTCTCTGAGCCTTAGGGGTCCATGTGACCTGGCCATTTAGCCCATGGTGTGTAAAAAAGTGCAGCTCAGAGGTAAAACAACCCAACGTTAAAGAACACACTGGATGGCCTTGACGGGAGGCTACCATCTCATTCCCAAATGCTGTTCCAGTGGGTCCCCTCCCTCAACCTTCTCTGAGCCTTCGGGTCCATGTGACCTGGCCATTTAGCCCATTGTGTGCAAGAAAATGCCGCTCAGTGGTAAAACAACCCAACGTTAAAGAATACGATGGATGGCCTTGACGGGAGGCTACCATCTGTCTCCCAATAGTTTTTCCAGTGGGTACCGTAACTTTCTCTGAGCCTTAGGGGGTCCATGTGACCTGCCCATTTAGCCCATGGTGGGCAAAAAAGTGCCGCTCAGAGGTAAAACAACCAACCAATCCTACGTTGAAACAAAAATCGCTGCCAAATCCATTGCCGTCATATTCTGAAGCTTAGGCATCATTTCATCTTTCGAGGTTGGCAACACTGCATTTAATCGTTTCATTACAACACCCACATAAACATCTTCTGAATCTGTGTTAAGGAATAGTACTCAGTAAACCAATCGTAAGTGCATTTGGATTGTTTTAACACTGAGCGGCACTTTTTTGCACTCCATGGGCAAAATGGCCAGGTCACAAGTACCCCGAAGGCTCGGAGAAGGTTGAGGACCCACTGTAACAGCTGTTGGGAGACAGATAATAGCCTCCCGTCAAGGCCATCCACTGTGTTCTTTAACGTTGGGTTTTTCAAAAATTGTTTTGTTCCGAAATTCTAAAATATGCATTCTGCCGCGGGAAGAAGATTGACTCGGAATCTGGCAACAAAGCCATTCGATACATTGAAGTACCAAGTCTCCTGAGTACGAGGATATGAATCTCTTTTGTTGCGATCTTATGCAACCACGGCAATTCCCGGTTCCGCTTGTACAGCACTACCTGGTTATGAAAAGCCATGACCATCTAAGAGTCGGGGGCAAGGAATACGCCCTATAGGCGCACCTCAACCCCGGCCTCACATGGCAGCAGTCCTATAGAAGGAAAGCTGACCACCGGAAGAAACCTTACTTTAATCTATTCCCCGGTTTGTAAATGTGCAAGGATATATAGATCCAAGCTCGATCGGCACCCGGGGTGGAGACTCTTAGTAAGACCCAGACTTTTGTGAGGGCTCTGGCTTAATAGGAATCAATCCGTTCTGCCGAGCCCTCGAACAGACCACCCAGGTCTCCTGATAGGTGAGGTCTCCGACGCCGTCACCATCCGACCGGCAAGAAAGCCGGCCGGCAGCATCTTCAACAACATTTGGCTTCAGCAATGCTCCAGCCGGGGACCACCCCAACCGGCAAAACCTTGGCAATGCTCCAGCTCTGTCATCAAGAATCAATCAGTGGTCCGATTTACGAAAAAAAAAGCCTCCCTAGCTTTTTTATGGATTCTGGAACAGAGTGAATTTTTGCGACTTTTGATTCTTTGTACCGTCTTCCTTTTGTGACTTTTACCCAACATCTACACATTTCCGTAATCGCGGGGATCCATTTACGAGATTCCATTTCTTCGCCGATTTTAAATATTAAGATTTTTTGGTATCTCTCTATATTAAAATCCTAAAAAAAAAGGAATGGAATGCTCCATGTCTGCAACAGAGTTAAAAGGCTTATGATTTCGATGGACACCGCAATTCCTGTGTTAATCAAACATTCACCATATATAAAAATGTATTATTGGTATACGTGAGAAGATGAGGCTTTTACACTCGCACTTTTTGTGCACACAATGGGCTAAATAGCCAGGCCACAAGGAATATCAGAAAAGGTTCGGGGAGGGAAAACATATATCTCTAGTCGCGGCCATCCACCGCGTTCTTTAACGTCCCATCCGACGGACTTTGCAAACCCATCGGTGTCCCCCTACTGCCCGAGGGAGAAATGTCACCGGTTCTGCAGGTCGGATTACGGAGCCTTACTATAATAGGAATACGAAGTTTCGAGTACAGTCGCTCGAGAAAGTATCCGAACATTACGGTTGATTACAGAATTCAGAGAAAATATTTAGCGAAGATTTTTTTAGAAATTAGTGATCTGGCAACCTTCGTGTCACGTGACACGAAGGTTCCCAGATCACTTATTTCTAAAAAAAAATTGTCGCCAGATACTTTTTTCCGAATTCTGTAATCAACCACAGTGTTCGGATATTTTTTTTGAGCGAGTGTACGCTCGTGGGAGGGGAAGGTAAAAAAATATTTTTCCTGTCTTTTGGCTGTGAAAGTATATTAAAGAATATTATTTTCGGTGGGAAATGAGACAATGAAGAAAACGTAAAGAACACACATCTGTTCGTGGTGCTGAGAATAAAGGCAAGTTCCCCGTCCCGTGGCCGAGTGGTTAGCGCGCTTGGCTATTGATCTAAGGGACCTGCGTTAGAGCCCTGGTTGTTGTTGTTGTTGTACATCCATCAATGACCTGGTCCTATTTGTAAAGCGGGCCTCGGCCCGCTTATCATCAGGACCACAAGCAAAAGTTTTCAGGGGTGGCAAAAGTTGTAAGTGCAAATTTGGAAAGAGATCGAGATGGGGACGGAGGAAGGCAGATCTAAAAGTGGTCCAAAGATGGTAAAAAAACGTCGTATTGTGTGAGGAAAGAGTTGTGTGGGCAAATTTGAAATAATTTAATTAATATTGAGGGGAAGGAGTGTATTGAATTAATTTGTGTTGAAAAAATGAGGTTATGCAACGTGTGAAAGCTGCGGAGCTGCGCTAAAGCGGGAGCTAGCTGCTAGATCGAGCCAGAAACGTCTCAGCCAATGAGAATGCAGGAATTTTGGTATTGGCTGATCGCTGAATCCAAGATGGAGGCGGATTTTGCCATGAGTTGGCCGAAAGAGAAACAGTTTTGGAACAGGTAAATTTTGAAAAAATTGGAATAGTAGCCAAAGTTATGGGATTAATTAAAATAGGGGAAAGAAATTTAAGACTAATTGTAGATAATCCCAAACGGAGAAAGAGTCATTTTGTGAACTCTTTTCCAAAACATAAAGGTAGAGATCGCGATGTTTGGGCAGGATATGGCCAGAGGACGATAAAGTATGTTTAAGGCCATAAAACGTGGGTTGAAATTTCCAATCAGAGGTGGCAAGTTAGGGTCGATAATAAATTTGAGAATATCAATAATGTCCTCAAATGTTTCTAATAAATCGGGGCTTTCAGTTTGTTGTGTGGGCAAAGGTGTAGTGGTTTGATCAATAATAAAATTTTGAATGTTTTTAACTAGGGTGGACATGGAGGGGGAAGGAGAGTTAGCTTTTTGTTTTTTTGAAGTGTCTTCGTTAGGGGGTGAGTCAGGTGGGGAGGGTGGATTTTTTCTTTTTTGGTGAGAGATATCAGTTACAGGTGAGGTGGTAATAGTAGGGGGAGGAATGTCTGCAAGAGGAGAGGAGGTACTTACAGAATTGGAATGTTCAGGCGTCTTCTGTGTGTCCTTGTTTTCCTGTGGCGAAGTAGACGAAAGATCCAGAGTTTGGGTTGGTTGCTGGGGTGGCACTTTCTGTCGTTTTTTAAAGGAGGCACAGTCCTTTATGAAGTGGCCAGGGGTCTTGCACCATTTGCAGAGTAAGGATATGCCAGGATAGTAAACAGTGGCCGAAAAATTTTCTATGTGGAGGAAGTTGGGAATTGCTTTCTTCATTTCCATGTGCACTATCCTTGTGCCCGATTGGATGGATTCCAGTCCCGGGTATCCTATGTATTCTTCAGTTACACTAGTCACAGTTCCAAAAGGTTCCAAGGCAGTGGCGATGGCTTTGTTTGTAACAAAGAAAGGCAATTTGGAGATCGAAATTTTCTTTACTGGGTATCCCAGTCGAGTGCATTCCACTGGGTGTTCGTTGAAGAAGCCTGGTGGGATGGCAGCAAATGCATCAGCGGTTTTTTCAGACAAAAAGGTGAGGATAGTAGTTGATTTATTGATGCACTGTGCAATGGCTATTTCCAAAGGAGTCACAAAATTCGCTATATGTTGCACAATAAACTCAAAGTTAAGTCCTGGGTGTTTAACTCTAAACGAACGTTTTAATCGCACATCACTTCGGTAATCCATGTTTAAACAAAGAAATCCAGAGAACAGATATCCAAAAATACGAGAGAGCTAAAAAACGTGTTGCATCCACGAAATCCGAGTTTGGAATCCTCTGTTAGAGCCCTGGGTAAGGCATTGATGGATGGTTGGCTACTGATCCTGAAATACTCCCAATATCGGCAGATAAAGCCCCCGCCCCAAAATTGGTTCCAAACACCCATAAAGAGGCCCTTAGTGGCAGAAACCGCACCAATGCCCCAAAAAACGCTGTGTGAAACGACCCCAAAGCTACGTGGGTTCGAGCCCCGATGTTTTTCTGCTGAGGTCCTACCAACTTCTCAGGACCTTGTCTTATGACATATAAACTGACAGGCTCCTGTCAGACCTCTGCGACAAGCAGCTGCTTGAGGGGGATGTTTTACTGATTGCTTTCCGAATTTTTTTCTTCCATTTCATGGGTAGCAATCGAAAGGAATTTTGCTTTCAGTCCCAGTGAAATATTTTAAAGAACAGAGTAAGTTTAAGTAACTTTGTTTGCATTATGCATTAAAGGAAATAAAAAAGAGCAACCGAAGCTAACGAGCTGCGAATTTCTGCAGTTACTTCTTTCAAAATGATTCAAACATTTACATAATCTACGGTTTTATAGAAATACATTTTCGCAATAAGAACCAGTTATTGATTTGGGTTTCTCAGGTTTAAAGATTAGGTATATAAATAAAAAAAAAAGTTTTATTGATAAATGAAAAGCCAGCAGCGTTTTTCTCGCAATCTCACATTTTAGTCACCTTATAGTTAGTACTTAGCTTAGAGTGTTTTTGAAATCCATTATTATTCAGTGCATTAATTCATTTCAATTTCTAAATGCAAATGTTTATTGTAGGAACGAAGGCGTTTGAATACTTCTAGAGAACGAGACAGGTCGAGGGAAAAGTATTCCATGCAGTTCTACTCTTAAAATCTCTGGAATTTATTGCAGAAGATTAATTATGAGTTATTCTTCCCAAATAACATTTAAAACTTTTCCATTTTAGCTATTTCGAGGCAAAATTTTGAAAAGTACGTTCGAATTGACATTACAAATTAAACTACTACTTCTACATTATTTAGCAAACTCTGTTTTCATTGCCAGATATCGCTGACATATTATGCAGACGATAATTCATTAATTTTATTAGAAAAGCTTCGTCTGATCGGTATTATATTGCAGAGAATGGGATAAATGGCCCCTAGGGCTAAGATAATATCTTAACCCTAAGGAACAGGTATAATTCCTGTACACGAAGCTAGAGAAATTGATATTTCAAGAAAAAAATTAAATTGAATTTCACATTTGAAGAATGATTTTAATACTTGATCATTTGAAATTATTTTTCTTGAATGAACTTCTATAAGTAAAACGAGCAGAAAAAGCACTTAAAATAGGCCAAAGAGTTGGATACTTAATTTCACCTCTATATAGCTATTATTAGCTTAATTTCACCTCTATATAGCTATATATTATTAATTTCACCTCTATACAGCTAGCCCCCGAAGTCACCAGTGGTGCCTGCGCAGGCACCACTGGTGACTTCGGGGGCTAGCTCACTATGCTGTGTGGCCGTAGCATAGCGAATTTTGTATTCATAGCATAGTGAATACTGTATTGCTGTGTGGCCGTAGCATAGTGATTATGAAAGAATACATTATTACAAATTTTTAAAATCATTAAATACTAAATTATTAAAAAATAAACCGTTTCACGACTTTTTCTTCAATAAATGATTAGATGCCAATTTATGATGAAAACCATTAATAGCTAATTCTAACAGAATATAAATTATAATATTAATATAATTGAATAATAATAAGTAATTACAAAATGATTTAAGACTAATTTCCATCTGTACACCAATGACTTGATTTTACATTAAGACTCTATGGAAGCTCAACTACCTGTACATCGTTTAGAAAAGTCTGTTTTCGTTGCCAGATCTCGCCAACAAACTAGGCAGATGAAAATTCATTTATTTTATTCCAGAAGCCGTTCTTTCGTCTGATCATTTGAAAATAATTGTCCTTATAGTTCAAAATACTAATGGATTCAGTGATTGCCCAGAGCTTGAAAGTTTTAAAGGGGCTTTAAAACATTTTTTTTTTATTTACAAGAGTTTAAAAAAGCTTATCTATCAAGAATATTCTGAAGATGTGCGTCATATCATAGAGAGCAATCGTTTGGATTATTTGAATAAATAAGAGGTAAAAAATCCTTAACTAGAAAAATAATTTATATTTTTAAAATAGAGATTAAAAATGAATAATAGTTAAACAAACAAAGGAAGTTGGGTTGTTTTACCTGTGAGGACATTTTTTGTACACAATGGGCTAAATGGCCAAGTCACAAGCACCCCGAGAGCTTAAAGAAATTTGGGGAAAAGGGACCCACTGGACAACTGTTGGGAGACAGATGGTAGTCTCTTATCAAAACCATCCAGCGTGTTGTTTAATGTGTTCAGTCATTCAAAAAACATCCGAACCCTATGGTTGATTACAGAATAAAAAAAAAACAACCGGCAACGTTTTTTTAGAAATTAGTGATCTGGCAATCTTGATCTGGGACGTGATTCTGGCAACCTTCGTGTCACGTGATCCGAAGGTTGCCAGATCACTAATTTCTAAAAAAATCGTCGCTAAATATTTTTTCTGAATTCTGTAATCAACCATAATGTTCGGATACTTTTTCGAGAGACTGTACTCGAAACGTCGGATTCCTATTATAGTAAGGCTCTGTAATCCGACCTGCAGAACCGGTGACATTTCTCCCTCGGGCAGCAGGGGGAGACCGATGGGCTTGCAAACTCCATCCGATGGGGACGTCAAAGAACGCGGTGGATGGCCGCGACTAGAGATATGTGTTTTCCCTCCACGAACCTTTTCTGATATTCCTTGTGGCCTGGCTCTTTAGCCCATTGTGTGCATAAAAAGTGCGAGTGTAAAAGCCTCATCTTCTCACGTATACCAATGTTACATTTTTATATATGGTGAATGTTTGATTAACACAGGAATTGCTGTGTCCATCGAAGTCATAAGCCTTTTAACTCTGTTGCAGACATGGAGCATTCCATTCCTTTTTTTTTTAGGATTTTAATATGGAGAGATACCAAAAAATCTTAATATTTAAAATCGGCGAAGAAATGGAATCTCGTAAATGGATCCCCGCGATTACGGAAATGTGTAGATGTTGGGTAAAAGTCACAAAAGGAAGATGGTACAAAGAATCAAAAGTCGCAAAAATTCACTCTGTTGCAGAATCCATAAAAAAGCAAGGGGGGCTTTTTTTTTTCGTAATTCGAACCACTGATTGATTTTTGATGACAGACTGGAGACGCACTTTCAACATTTATTATGATTGTACGGGTGCGAATCTCTCATTCCCTATCGGGTGCACAGCGACTTTTTCATCACCCTGTATAATGCCGTTTTTTGGTTTTCGACTCTTTCTGAAGCCTTTTTTTAATGTGACTTTAATATCTATATATCTTCGTACTCAGGAGACTTGGTACTTCAATGTATCGAATTGCTTTGTTGCCAGATTCCGTGTCAAACTTTTTCCCCCGACGGAATGCATATTTTTGAATTTCGGAACAAAACAATTTTTGAATAACCCAACGTTAAAGAACACAGTGGATGGCCTTGACGGGAGGCTATCATCTGTCTCCCAACACCTGTTCCAGTGGGCCCTCAACCTTCTCCGAGCATTCGGGGTACTTGTGACCTGGCCATTTAGCCCATGGTGTGCAAAAAAGTGCCGCTCAATGTTAAAGCAATCCAAATGCACTTACGATTGGTTTACTGAGTACTACTCCTTAACAGAGATTCAGAAGATGTTTATGTGGGTGTTGTAATGAAACGATTAAATGCAGTGTTGCCAACCCCGAAAGATGAAATGATGCCTAAGCTTCAGAATATGACGGCAATGGATTTGACAGCGTTTTTTGTTTCAACGTAGGATTGCTTGGTTGTTTTACCTCTGAGCGGCACTTTCTTGCACACCATGGGCTAAATGGCCAGGTCACATGGACCCCTAAGGCTCAGAGAAGGTTACGGGACCCACTGGAAAAACTGTTGGGAGACAGATGGTAGCCTCCCGTCAAGGCCATCCAGTGTGTTCTTTAACGTTGGGTTGTTTTACCTCTGAGGGGCACTTTTTGTACACCATGGGCTAAATGGACAGGTGACATGGACCCCGAAGGCTCACAGAAGGTTACGGGACCCACTGGAAAACCTGTTGGGAGACAGATGGTAGCCTCCCGTCAAGGCCATCCAACGTGTTCTATAACGTTGGGTTGTTTTACCTCTGAGCGGCACTTTCTTGCACACAATTTGCTAAATGGCCAGGTCACATGGACCCCGAAGCCACAGAGAAGGTTGAGGGAGGGGACCCACTGGAACAGCATTTGGGAATGAGATGGTAGCCTCCCGTCAAGGCCATCCAGTGTGTTCTTTAACGTTGTGTTGTTTTACCTCTGAGCTGCACTTTTTTACACACCATGGGCTAAATGGCCAGGTCACATGGACCCCTAAGGTTCAGAAAAGGTTAGGGGACCCACTGGAAAACCTGTTGGGAGAGAGATGGTAGCATCCCGTCAAGGCCATCTAGTGTGTTCATTAACGTTGGGTTGTTTTACCTCTGAGCGGCACTTTCTCGCACACAACGGGATAAATGGCCAGGTCACATAGACCCCTAAGGCTCAGAGAAGGTTACAGGACCCACTGGAAAAACTATTGGGAGACAGATGGTAGCCTCCCGTCAAGGCCATCCAGCGTGTTCTTTAACGTTGTGTTGTTTTACCTCTGAGCGCCACTTTTTTGCACACCATGGGCTAAATGGCCAGGTCACATGGACCCCGAAGGCTCACAAAAGGTTAGGGGACCCACTGGAAAACCTGTTGGAAGACAGATGGTAGCCTCCCGTCAAGGCCATCCAGTGTGTTCTTTAACGTTGGGTTGTTTTACCTTTGAGTGGCACTTTTTTGTACACCATGGGCTAAATGGCCAGGTCTCATAGACCCCTAAGTCTCAGAGAAGGTTGCAGGACCCACTGGAAAAACTATTGGGACCGTCAAGGCCATCCAGCGTGTTCTTTAACGTTGGGTTGTTTTACCTCTGAGTGTGCACTTTCTTGCACAAAATGGGCTAAATGGCCAGGTCACATGGACCCCGAAGGGTCAGAGAAGGTTGAGGAAGGGGACCCACTGGAACAGCATTTGGGAATCAGATGGTCGCCTCCCGTCAAGGCCATCCAGTGTGTTTTTTAACGTTGAGTTGTTTTACCTCTGAGCTGCACTTTTTTACACACCATGGGCTAAATGGCCAGGTCTCATGGACCCCTGAGGTTCAGAAAAAGTTAGGGGACCCACTGGAAAACCTGTTGGGAGAGAGATGTTAGCATCCCGTCAAGGCCATCCAGTGTGTTCTTTAACGTGGGGTTGTTTTACCTCTTAGCGGCAGTTTTTTGCACACCATGTGCTAAATGACCAGGTCAGAAGCACCCGAAGACTAGATTTGGGAGGACCCATTGGAATGGCTGTTGGAGACAGATGGTAGCCATCCAGTGTGTTTTTTAATGTGTGCACGGGGTCACAGCTTAACGTCCCATTCCATGAACGGTGGCTCTCCCAAACCCATCGGTATACCCTACTGAAAACGGATTTAAAACAAAAACATCAGAAAAAGACATTTTACTCAGAAAACTAAAAAAAAAATGACCCTTTCTACTGTCCAAGGTAGAGGTCACATGACTTAAAGATTCATACTCAAGATATTCATTACTTGGCCTCCGCTCATCAGGAGCATGTCATGATAATTCGGAGCACCGAGTCACGTGATCCGAAGATTCACACTCCAGAGATGCATCACTTGACGGATTCGTTCGCTCATTAAGGGCGTTTAAAATAATGGGGCAGGCGGTGTATTGTATATCGAGATACATTAAGAATACTCGAAAAAGGCGATTCGGAAAAAGTACAATGTACCGGCTATTACAATTCCGTAATAGCCGATACACCATACCTTTCCTAAGGGCAACATCTTCGTACCAGCGCCCGCCACTGTTGCCTACGCTGGATCCCAGGCTGCCAAATGCCCAGGCCCTGCGCAGGCACCACTGGTTACTTCGAGGGCTAGCTCATCACGGCTTGTGGACGGACCGTGATGATCGCGCGACCTCCCTCCCCCCCCCCCAAACACGAGTTGCTCCGCTGTTTTCCACCAGACTACGGCATCGTGGTTTCGAACAAAACGGCTCGTGGAGGAGAGTCTTCGAAATGGGCTCCACAGCCAATTTGCTTATATAGTAGGTCTTCAGGGCATTTATTAATTAGTGGTCATCGAGATCTAATTATGGAGGAAATTTCATAAAGACAGGTCAAGTAGGTTTTTTTTAAAAGGCATTCAAATTTTCCATAGAAATAACATGAAGGAAACCACCTCAATTTTTTTCAGAAACCAAAACCAAGGGAGAACAACATTTCAAAGTGAAACATGAAACCTGTTAAATGACGTTCGCCAACGAATGAGGTTCGTCACCCTTTGAATTATGGGTAAAGGGTTATAAAGATGGCCTCGAGGAAATGAGATATCTTGGTAATGTTAAAGTATAGGGAAAAGCTGGATCGAAAACCTAATGTTATCCTAAGGACATTAGTCCTGGCGAAAAATCTTTATAACGCTCGAACCGTTCGAGATAGCGGGTTCGGACTACGTGAATCGGGATCTACGTCAAATTTTTTCACTCCCATATCGAGGACGAAGCTCTACACTCAATATTTAAAAAGTTGAAAATGAATTTTTAAATGTTAAAATCTCGAAAACCGCACGTCCAGGGTCAAAACCGAGTTCGGAATCGGATACGTCTCGACGAGATGTTTCAGAAAAGGGGTCACTAATATTTAAGAAGTTAGCATCAGCAAATCAGCATTCAGCATTTCAAAATTCTGGAATCTCATTCGTTCTAGGTTGTAGAGGGAGATTTAAAGTTATCGCCCTTTTTTCAATGTAAAGGAATTCCTACGTTAAGAACGCAATTATAATTTTCAACCAATGAGATTAACTGGACGGATTCGTCCTCACTGGGCTTAAAAAAATCAGGGGCGTTTCATGATAATTCGGATCACGGATTCTTTTCTTACTAGGAGGACTGAAGGGATAGAGATTTTATCCCTAACGAGATAGATAAATAAATATTTTTAACCAATCACAGCTCAGGAAGCTGATAAAGGAGGGTTAAAATGGCTCCGAACTGTCAGTGACTTACTACTAGTATTTCCTATTGAAATATATTTTTATCTTTAAATCTTCCATATTTAAAAAAAGATAATTGAATAATTATTTTTAACCAATCACATTTAAACCTTCAGATGCCAACGGATTCTATTGGATACTTCATTTCAGCTCGGAACTACTCTATTCTGCAGTCTGCAACATACGAAGTACATTGCACATGAGATCTGCGCATACCTAGGACCTTTACACATGAACTGTCATATAAGGATATATCTATGACGTCACATATATAAATATCAAATCATTTCAAACCTTAACGATGACATCAGGATATAGTTATCCCAATATGTATCCTATGATAATACATAGGCGCACTCAATCTGAGCATTTCAATCTCCTTATACGTATACATGGACAGCCTTATGACCTCACAATTTATTAGCCAATCAGCTTTGTCACGTGATTTCAATTACCCAATCAATTCAAACCTTAATCATTGTATATTTATCCTAATGTTTTGGTATACGAACAGTCAAAATTCACCCACCCCTGCGATGGCACCATGCTTTCTCTACGGATCTCCTCAATTGAACTCCTCACATGTTAACCTATAGGTAATCTGGGTCAAACAGTCACTAAGTCTAGCCACTAAATTAATGAATTAATTAATTATTTATTTTTCTACTACTCTTATTCTGCAGTATAGGGATATGGCATTTTTCATGTCTTTAAAAACATGGATGCTTACAGATAGACAGGGATGTAAGAAGGATGAGACTTCTTTTAACCAATTCTGGATCTTTTTTTTTATAATAATTTCACTCTTTTCTCTTTTATCCCATACTCCGCAAAGGATCGATACACTTTTTAAATACTTTCAATGGAGTGAAAGGACTTCTTTATTACATTTTAATTTCACTAAGCCTAATCTCATACTATTAACATACGGATGAGCTATATCTCAACTTCTAATCACTCTTTTCACCTTTCTTCATAGTTTTCAATCTTCTTTCATTCTATACATAGGGCAAGCCTCAAAACCCTCCACAGAGTGAAGGCACTGGGCCCGTGCAAAATAGTCCCCAACTCACAAGGGGAAGACTTGCCGCAAAGCGCCTTGCAACGGGAAACCGCAGGCCCCACATATAAAAAGTCCCCAATCCGCGAGAGACGCACGCCCCGAAAAGCCTAGAACCCGCACTATATTAGATTTACTCATCGGGGCGGGGAGGGCCAACACCACCTAGAGGAGAAGGCCCTACCAGTCGGTGAAGCGATTCTTATGACGTCAATTTAGTCGACCCGTAGCTAGTAGCGTCGCCTCCATCTTGCCTTTGTTCGTGTTTAGCTAGTTCGGCAAAACGTTTTAGTGTGTGCACACAATATTTTACGTTCATTGATTTTTTTTAGCGAAATGCCATCGCGCTGCTGCGTTCCTCAGTGCTAAAATGTTCTCAGTTTCTAAATTTGCAGAAGATATCGATTTGCGACAGAAATGGATTCGTTCAATACCAACGCAAAACTTCTGTCCAAAGAAAGAATCCAAGGTAAGAATAACTTTATTCTGTATTAATATCTGTTGTCATATTTATGAACTTCTAAAGTAAAAATTATCGTTTTAACTATTGTATGTTACGTTTGTGTAATATACATATATAATATTGATCTGTTATGGATTAATTTGACGTTATTTTTATTAAGTAAGAAACCTAATATGCTGGAATAAAAAATGTCCTATGTACGTATGTTAAAATGCTTAAATAGAAAAGAATATTTGACAGTGACCAGACTTTTTATTTAATAGATTACAGTAGTAAGTTAAGAAATTGGTACTTTTTTGGGATAGTTTCAGGGTCTAATGTTATATCACTATATTTATATATCCATAGAGTTCAAATATATCTCGTATAAGTTAATACGATAATACTGTTTAATACTGTTAAACTTGAAATACATATATAAGCCTAAGGCAAGATCATGGGAAAACCTACTTTTAAATACAAAATCTCTGCATAAGTATTAGAAATTATTTTGGTGTTATTACTAATAGTATACTTGGATACAAATTGGACCCATGTTCAAAGCCTAGAGATGGCTTTATGAATATATATTAGTTTCCTGCTGAAGTTTTTTTTCACACATCAGCTATTTTTTTACTAAAAGCAGGACAGGTAATGGTAAAAGTTCATTGTAGAAACTGTCGACAACAGTAAACTTCCTGACCAATCAATTCCTAATAACTTTCAGCATTAAATTAATCTGCATAATTATATCTCTGAAATCAGGTCAAGTTATAGTGGATATTAAAGAATGGGTGGGCTACATCTAGCGTACATATGGATTAATAAATGAAAGGATATTTTGAAAAAGGATTTAATAGTAAAGTTAAAGAATTTTTTTACTTTCAAAGGAGTAATTAAAAGTGCATATATTTCCAATCACTCTCATTGTAAAATGAGATAAGTCAGGTATATTATAATAAAGGTATAACAGTCTACTGTGATATCTTTATTGCATGTGATTGCAGATTTTGTTTTAATTTTGTTACAAATGTATTCTGTAATCATATTAGAGAATATTTGAGGGGATATCTGTCATTTCATCTATTATGTGAATATAAATATGTTAAACACCACAAATGCATACAATATTGTTTTCGAGTTAACGTCAAAGTTTATCCACTGTACTGACCACTGGTTTGGATTTTACAAATGAAGAAATCCAAAAATTATCACAAAAATTTGAGGT
This sequence comes from Ryuthela nishihirai, assembly GCA_038380435.1. Taxonomy (NCBI): domain Eukaryota; kingdom Metazoa; phylum Arthropoda; class Arachnida; order Araneae; family Heptathelidae; genus Ryuthela; species Ryuthela nishihirai. The sequence continues at coordinate 3,953,499 of JAWZYU010000041.1, forward strand.
ATTTTGATTTTACTGATATGTAATGGTAAAAGTTTATTGTAGAAACTGTCGACAACAGTAAACTTCCTGACCAATCAATTCCTAATATCTTTCAGCATTAATATAATACCAGGTGCTGTCTATATAAACAAATTTATGCCTAATAAACTGAAAATTACAGTAAGAGGAAATTGGCTGAAACAATAAACTTATTACTGGAGTTGTTTTCAGGCTCAATTCCTGGACTGGAATATTTCAAACCTTTAAACGTTCGTTCATAAGAGTGTTGTTTTTAATGATTTTCAGCTCAGTATGATTTTTCGCATTTTATTTTACATTATCTTCTGTTATACATGCACTTAATGAGGGTTTGAAATTTATAATTTTCTGTAGGAACATATACCACCAGTTTCTGGATGAAATGATCAACTGGAACGCATTAAACTGCAAATAGAATTTTCTGAATATTATTTTTCCTTCATTACTTTAAATTGAGAACATTATAAGCAGAAAACTTGAGTGTCAATCTTTGGTTTTTGTAAAAGCCATGGGAGATTTTAGGAAGTTAATTTATTCTTTGATTTTCTTTAATATATATGCATATCTTTTGGCTTCTTCTGCCTTGCAAATGTAGGATTTTTTTAATTTCTAATAGTGATTGCCAATGGGTGTTTGATATGCCTATGAACTAGCCTGGTCAACAGATCAATAAGGTTTTCTGTATCATTGGGGGATGTCAGTTTCTGCTTGGAGGGAGATGATTGACTATGTTATTAGAAACCTTGTACTGGTTCTGATACACATTTTCTTCTTCCAAGTTCTTTGTTAATAATTGGTTTTACACTGATAGTGAGTTAAAGTAATATTAAAATTTTAATGTAAGAATATCTGTTTATAAAGGGAAAATACCCTGTTGCTCTTAGCATTTGAAAGTATCTTCACCAGATATGGCAGTTATGATATGCATAATAGTTAATGACTTAAGGTTTAAAAAACTCTGCAGAAGGTCAAGATTAGAATAATGTTTTTATTTAATGTTTCCAGGCATGTTAAGTATATGCTCTTTACAAAATAGGAAAACATTTTTTTCTGTTCTGTATATTTTTGACACCATACAAATTTAAAGTTATTTTATCGGCTTGCCTTTGGGAAGGAATCCTATTAAGAACCTATTGGTGTAGTTTATTTTTGCCACTTCATCAACCTTTATGTAAATGACATCTAGATATTTTTTTAATTCTTCAATTTGATTTGCACATTTGGAGTATACTGAATCATTTGAAACAGCTTGACCTCTCTATAAAAATATAAGAAAATTTTAGATGCTAATTCTATCTATTCAATATTAGTAAAATGTTCAATAGTTGATATATATTGCTTGTAGTACTTTATTTTTACTTAATTCAAGTTTTGCAATGTCATTAAATCTGAGTTGCTGATGATGCTACAATTCTACTAATTATATATATAGCTGCAAATTTTACAAGTTAAATCGTTTCTTATTACATGTATGTACAAATGTATTATCATAAATATTTTCAATTCTGTGTTATAAAAGTCTGTGTTTGCTGCCATGAAACTACCCCATATACACTCTGTTAATTATGACCACCCAATCCCATGTTATGTCAATGGAAAGATTATTTCAAAGCTCTGTAATTTCTAAAATAAACATTTCATGGGAAAATATGACTGAATATATATAAGTTAAAAATCTATCTTAATTTTCTATATTCCAATAATATTCATTTAGTATTTAAAGAGGCTTCGCTTGGTTACTAACCTGTGTTCGAGCCCTAGGTAAGGCACGGTTGTTCGTGGTGTTTCTCTGCCGGGTTTCCGCCATCCTCAGACTTACTATGGCATATAAACTTACAGGCTCATGTCAGACCTCTGTTGTAAGCAGCTGTTTGAAGGGGTATTTTATTATATATCAGCATCTTAAACAGTAATGCGCATTCTGCAAAGTTGGTGAAAATTTAAATAATTGTTACATTTTCTGCTAAAACTATGCTAATAAAATTTAATATGGGATACTGTTTTGAGATTAACTTATTTCAACTACTTCCCAGATCAATATTTTAAAACAGCCATTGTTCATATTAAATATCCCAGTTTTCATAATTCTTTGATTTTTAATGAACATAGGTTTAGAAATTTGATTGAGATCTTTAATTGATCTTCATTTCATTTTTTTTCATAAAAGCTCATTTTAAACGTTACAAAGGTTTGAAATTAGCTTTCCATTGACATAACATGGAATTAGGTTTCATAATTACTAGGTGTATATGGATATTTCAATGTGACTTTTACATTGTATAATACTCATTGCATTTTATATTTCTGTTGTATTTTGAATCTGTTCAAACCTTTTGACCACATGTATTTAGATGTTGCTTTCATGTTTCTTCAGAATTTTTTTTCTGTTATTAAAGTTTATTATGATAGGAATAAGGATAAAAAATTATATCTTATGTGAAGAAATTAGTTTTAATATGCATTAGGGTGAAAAAGTTTGGGAAAGCAATTTTTCTTTTCTTTTTATTTAAAAGTCATAGTTGTCCTAGAAACAGTTTTTATTAATGTGATGCATATTAAAAACAGCTTTCATTATTAAATTATTTAAAAAAAAGAGAGTTCAACTGGGATGAATGGAATATCATAAAATTTTCCTTTGCAATTTAAATAGTATTGCACAATATTAAGTTCCTTCATATTGCTTAAAAATTTTCCCATATGATTGGCGAATTTTCCTGTTTTAATTGCACAATTTTCTTAAAAATAAAGTAAACAATGAAATATTTGTTTCATTGTAATGTGTATCCTATATATATTTGTTTTCTCATATTGTAAATAAAAGTATTTTTTAATGTGGAATTTGTTGGTTGTTTTTCTTAACATATGCAATATTGAAACACACTGTTTTCATTAAATAATGTTTTAGACCTCATATATATATATACATACATATTTGTGAAAAAAATAGATATCTGTGGTATTTTCTAACAAGTAGTTTTTTTCTAAATATATTTCGCACTTCTAGAATCCTTTAAGAGTGAAAATTTAGTACTTGTTCAATACATTAATCGATCGTTTGCAAAATTCGTTAAAAGTTTTTAAATTTCCGAACATTCAAAGATTGTTATTATCTAAATAATAATTTAAAGCTATCTGTATAATCGGAAATGGTAATTAATGGTTTATCAATACTAATCAAAGCAAAAAAAAAAAGGTTATCTCTAAAAAAAAAATTAGAAAAAAGTGGGATTTTTTTTAATTATATGAAAACAAATTTTTTTAATGATTTATTAGTGAATATTCAAAATCTAAATGGGAAGTTGTATGAACAAGGATAAGATATCTCTCAATCTATTCTGCCGGCAGTCCAGTCCAGTAATGCTGACGTCACAAATGAGTGGTACGGCCTTCTCCTGTAGGTGGTGTTGGCCTGGCGCGCTACCGACCGAACACCCCCGCCCCCCGTTAAAATGGAAGATATTGAAAAATTACTACACCTTCGAACGCAAGACTAAAATTTTGCGAGTTTAGGTGTGAAAAGGAAGATCGTATGAAAAGCATCGAGATATCTCCCCCACCTCCAAATCTCCGCCCTCCATATACACCGCCGATAGGAATTGTCACCGGGGTCGACCATAAAGATTTATATTTGAAAATAAAACCTCGCGCTATATCGTGTGCTACCTTAAAACATGAGTTAAGTGAATAAATGGGGCAAGGTTTTCTAATTCGTTAGCGCTCTAGACTCGTAATCTGAACTTCCTAGTCCCAGCTGGGAAGTGTAAAGATGAAAGCTGCACACCAGCAGTGTTATAGGGTTCACTGGTGAGCTCAGAAAGTCCACCGTGAAAAGTTAAGCCGCGGTTACGTGTGCTGCACAGCCATATCCTGCGCACGTTAAATAACACGCTGGATGGACTTGGCAGGAAGCTACGAGTTACGTTTGGGGCGGGGGTGGCTCAGTCGGTAGCGCGCCAGGCTCGTAATCTGTAGTTCCCATTTTCGAGTCCAGCTATCTCCGCAAAATTCCCCGCCCTGCCCACGGTCAGTAGGGGACACCGATGGGCTTGGAAAGGTCGCCGTCCGTCGGATGGGACGTTAAGCCGTGGCCCCGTGTGCGGGAGAGCCATACCCTGTGCACGTTAAAGAACACGCTGGATGACCTTGAAGGGAGGCTACCATCTGTCTCCCAACAGCTGTTTCAGTGGGTTCCCTCCCCCAACCTTCTCTGAGCCTTCGGGGTCCATGTGACCTGGCCATTTAGCCCATGGTGTGCAAAAAAGAGCCGCTCAGAGGTAAAACAACCCAACCTCATTGATGTAAAGTGAGGATTATTAATTATAGGTATAATTATTAAATATCCTGAAGAAATAATACTCACCCTGAATCCGATGTTTAAAGAAATGCGTCTTATTTGTCTTCCACAATTCATAGTAATTTTCGTAAACAAGATATTGGAAAATACAACTGCGGAAGAGTAAACAAACACCTCTGTTCGCAATACGAAACACTGTAAGAGTCACTTCCTATGAGTGAGCAAACAGTGCATTCTTCAACGTCACTCTTGTCAGACGTCATTACCCTATTATTGCAAGGAAAAAAAATTATAATGTCAGTTTATGAGTTTATATCAAACGGCTATGTAGCTGCTACGTTTGCCGCGTTAGCATATGGATATGGCGAAGAATTGATATAATTTGAGGGTTTTTTGAGGTTTTCAGAGCTTTGCGTACCGCGAACAGATTTCAGTGTAATAAGCAACCATTGGCAAGGTCTATGCGATTAAAAAATACACACGACCTGTATTCCCTATGTCCTTCTCTAAACCACCATTCTGCTGCTCGAAAAAATATCAGGTGAATCAAGTTAAATAATATTCATAAAGTGCTTGTGGTTCGTTTATAAATTCTTTCAGGTAAGTAACTTTGTAGTGAATAATTAATTTACAGTAGAGGTAATTTAATATTCCCCTTTTTAGCATGAGAGCTATGAAATTTCGATCGGCTTTTAACCAACAGCTACTATACAGCACATTATTCTGATTATGAGTTATAAATTTTATAGTTAAACGCTATTTGTCGCTGTCGACCACCGCAAAAATTTCCCGCCCTACCCACGGTCAGTAGGGAACACCGATGGGCTTGGAAAGGCAGCCGTCCGTCGGATGGGGCGTTAAGCCGTGTGCGGGAGAGCCATACCGTGTGCAAGTTAAAGAACACACTGGATGACCTTGACAGGAGGCTACCATCTGTCTCCCAACAGCTGTTGCAGTGGGTCCCCCCAACCTTCTCTGAGCCTTCGGCCTTTTACTACGCTGCTTCGCAATGTTTCGTCTGTATCTCTACGAACCTTACATAAGCATTTTCAATTCTCTCTAGAAAAATATTTGTTACGGATTGGATTGTTTTGTGGTGACCTGGCCATTTAGCCCATGGTGTGCAAAAAAGTGCCTCTCAGAGGTAAAACAATCCAATCCGTAACAAATATTTTTCTAGAGAGAATTGAAAATGCTTATGTAAGGTTCGTAGAGATACAGACGAAACATTGCGAAGCAGCGTAGTAAAAGTTGGAAGTTTCGTATTGCAAGCGATTTTTGCTGTAAGATGAGAAATCCACAGGATGATTTGTCTTACACTACTATCATCCATAGGGGAAGGGGGGGATAGAGGATAAAAACATTTTTTTATTAAATACATTTCGGGTGAGATTCTAGTGATGGACTGCGATATTGCAGGGCTTTTAAGTTGGCAGCAGTCATTCATATGATTACCCATCGTTAAAGCTTTGAAAATTCCGGTATTTGGAAAGTCATTTTCGCTAAAAACTCTTTTATTTTTTTCGAATAATAATATCAAAAATAATATTTTTGTTATGGCTGACAAACCAAAATTAAAACTTATGTGCACGTCATGGTATAATAAGATAGAAAATTAGGAATGGAATTGCATGGCACCATAAACGTTTTCCTCAACGTTTCAAGTGTTTAAAAAGACAAAAAATGCTTTTTATGGTAAAGGTAGACTATGCCAATAAATATTACCAATTAGAGTGATTGGTGGAGTAATTTTAACGAGATTTATAATCGAGATTAGAGATATCTTGTGTAGGTGTTGCAGATGTCTAATGCAAATGATATTGTATACGTTCCTGAGGTGGGTCTGTTATTTTGCTACTGAGGTATTACGGAAATGTTTCCGATTTTTTGATCATTGACCTACGTGTTGTCATTAACCTCAGGAGGAAAAATATATTGAGATGAATATTGAAATATGATTGTTTCTTTCGATATATATTTTTATTTTATGGCGTTCATGACACATTAGAAATGCTTTTTCGACACATGCATACTATAGGAATTCTTAATTTAACCTTCGTGTCACGTGACACGAAGGTTGCCATATCACTAATTTCTAAAAAAATCGTTGCCAGATATTTTTTTTGAATTCTGTAATCAACCATAGCGTTCGAATACTTTTCTGAGCGACTGTACTTAACTGGAACTGAACTGTTAATGAGAGACAATCGCAACGTAACTGATTGAACAAACGACTGTGCCATCCTAGGATTCTGACTCGGATATCGGCAGAAGCAATGTCAATGCAAGCGAACGCGATACAACTGTGCAAAGAGACGGCGATATACATAGTGTTGGTTGAGTTAGTAATACTGCTAAGGATAGTCGTTACAGATGATCAATGTAAATTTAGATTGGTCGTCTGTAATGACTTGAAGAACATTTATTCATTGCTATAGTTTATTCCAGGAAATCGTTAATTAAATATAAATATTAAATTAGTCTCGGTATTTCATTTTTAGTACTGAACGGAGCTGTCTTGAGACAACATCATTACAGAATAATCCAGTCAGAGAGAACTACTTCAAACGATGGAAATTCTTCAACGAGACACTTACCCCGGTTAAGAAAACGAGTGAAACTAAATGATCAGTGACATAAACCTTATTAACGATTTATTGGAACAAACAGTTTTAACGAATTAATGCTCTTGTCATTACATACACAGAACACAAATTTATAGAATTCCGTTAGAAACGTTACAACTCAAGCAACTGTATCAGTTCGCAAGCTGCAAATATCCATCCGCCTACAACTCCTAAACAGCACACAGGTCCGTAGACTAGGCATCGAATTAATAGTATTTCACCATAAAAAGAATTCGTTACAACAGTTTTCTTAAATTCATAAATAATGATTACCCATAAAAGTTTTTCTTTATCGACCTTTACCTCTCTGAAAAACAACACTTTTCTACAATTATAATAAAATCTTCTTCAAAATATCTGTATGTTATTAAAGCATATTACAAGATTGTCTTTAGTTATAATATTTAAATGGAATTTTAATAGTTTAAAGGTTATTTAAATCATTTTACTGCATTTTTTACCTGTGCTGTAATATTTACTGAGCAAATATTATAGCTTTTGACACGTTTGAATCCTAATGCATGAATGTGGAGAAAAATAGTTTCCATAACAAAATTAAAATGATCGTTTTAATATTTGGAGCAACAAGCCACTTGAACACTTAATACCTAAAATACCTGTACAATGGCTTTACTGTAATCGACCTGCATGGAATAATTATTAATAATAACAGAATCTTGCTATATATATATATACAGTATATCTATGCATTACCGAAATATTCGAAGGAATTTGTGCAACAATTACCAGTTAAGTAAAAAGAAATTCAGCCTCTTATAAAAAGAAAAATCGCGATATAGTAATGACATGCATACACATTTTCGACAATTGAAGTTGGATCCACTTATTACAGATATATACGTGGCCTAAATGTTTACAATCAGTTATTACGGCACATTTTAAAACTTGCCTCATAATATCCTGCACTATATTTAAGTTGATGCAAGGCAATTCCAAGTGAATATCTTCGCTAACTCCTCATATATTAGAGAAGTCTCCCCTATATATTAGAGTAGTGTCGAAAGCACTTTTCATTCACTACTGATGAGAATCCCATGGATATAGAAAACAATCGTTTATGCTATTCCCCACTTTTTGGGAGGGGAAAAAGAAGGGGTGGTAAATGTTCTAGAGTATGTTTAAACAACTTGTTGTGATGGGTCAAAATGTTGTAAATATATACTGGAACAGTCGTTTTAACACGCACATAAATTGAGAAACGCAACAAAGGACGTGGGAAAAGCAATTGGAAAACAGGTTAAAATTAATAGAAAATTGGCAGTAACTCCCACTATATTAATAAAATAGTTTAATACAATTCAATATCATTCGTTCAATCAGTGGTCCAATTTATGGTATGAAAGGTATATCACGGATGTATCTCAACGATATGTTCAATATTTAAGAAAATTATTTTACTGCGAAAGGCAAATGATATGCTCTTGCATCCTTTGCATGTCTTGATACTGAATATAGAATTGTATCATCGATATTGCTTCTTAGTATGCAAAGCAATTTTCATGCATCCGGTTACGTTAAGTTTAATTTCAACAGTTTAGCCGTTAAAAACCATAATAATCGAATTTTCGAAGAGCACAATAATAAAAATGAAAGCAATAACTGTTCTTTCATACATTCAGTCCCAGATATTAAATTTTTACTTAAAAAGTAAAAATGCTTAACATTCCTGAAACGATATGGCAATATTTTTAATTTGGGTTCTGATTTATGCTTTTACAACTTGTACTTGTAGCATAAGCGAGCTTTATAAAAATATTTCTACATATTCGGAAATCTGTCAAATCTGTCAATTCGACAATTGAAGTTGGATCCATCTTATTACAGATATATACGTGGCCTAAATGTTTACAATCAGATATTACGGCACATTTTAAAACTTGCCTCATGCGTATGTTCTGTAACGTATATATAAATAAATACCCTTAAGCAGCTACTTATCACAGAGGTCTGACAGGAGCCTGTCAGTTTAATATGCCATATTAGGAGATCAGTGAGGATGGTGGAACCTCAGAAGAAATACAGCATACATCCATGTCTTAAACGGGGCTCGAACCTAGGTCCCTTTGATTAGTAGCCTAGAACGCTAACCACTTGTAATCACTTTATATTGTGCATTTACACGTTTTTTCAATCTGGTAACCTCAGCCTGTAATTTAGCACACGAAGTACTCTGTTCAGATTTGAGTTGGGATGCTTTTCCTCTGAGCGACACTTTTTTGCACACCATGGGCTAAATGGCCAGGTCACATCAACCCCTTTGGCTCAGAGAAGGTTGGGAGAGGGAACCCACTGGAACGCTGTTGGAAGACAGATGGTAGCCTCCCGTCAAAGCCATCCAGTATGTTCTGTAAAGTGCACAGGGTATGGCTCTCCCGTACAAGGGGCCACGGCTTAACGTCCCATCCGACGGACGGCGGCCTTCCCAAGCCCATTGTTGTTCCCTACTGACTGTGGGCAGAACGGGGAGCTTTGTGGAGATAAACCTCAACGCTGACCCAGCTGGTAGTCGAACCTCCCCTCAATAGGGGACCACCTTGTCATGGTGGGGGGGTCTAGGGTTCAGCAACCCTGTCAAAGGCTCTGCCGACCGGCGTGGCTGCACTGGTTGGACACAGCCAAGACCAACGGAGGTTGACGATGCCGCTGACCGGTTGCGTGTTGACCGGTTGGACGGTGACGGTGTCCGAGACTTCACCTATCAGGTGCTCTGGGTGAGCAGTTCGAGGACTCTTCTGAAAAGATTTGTGCCCCAGTAGGTCGAGTCCTCATCAAAGTCTGGGCCTTACTAAGAGTATCCACCTCGGACGCCGAGCGAACTTGGATCTATATATCCTTGTTCATGGCTAACCGGGGAACAGATTAAAGTAAGGTATATTCCGATGGTCAGCTTTCCTTCTATAGGACTGTTGCCATGTGAGGCTGGGGTTGAGGTGTGCCTATAGGGCGCATTCCTTGCCCCCGGCTCTAGATAGCACGGCTCTTCATAACTGGTAGTGTCGTATAGGCGGAATCGGGAATTGCCGTGGTTGCTTAAGATCGCAACACAAGAGATTTGTGGTACTCGAACCTGGGAACTGCAGATTACAAGCCTGACGCACTACCAAATGAGCCACCCCGCCCCTACTCAGTTCAGATGTGTCACCATATGAATCAATTGCCAACAGATCATCAACATTAACTTTATTTTTGACGTAATCTGCGATATTTTCCCCATTACCAATGTTCACAAGTAAAGTTTTATTACATGAAGTAAAATTATAAGTCGTTTCTTCAGCCACCAAAAAGTTTCTTTTACAATAATTATGATCCGGATAAACCCTTACTTCTTCAGGAGCTTCATTTACTTAGTTTCTTCTGGGAGGGCTTTTACGTGCCTTTGATACTGGGCAATATAAAATTACGGTTGGTACTGCTGAATTTTTTTATTTCCTTTGGCTATGAACTCGAAACTTCTCCCATTGAGGTGTATCAAAGTGATCCTGAAAACGAGATATCAAAAGTTAATTAGAACTCTCATGAATACATATTTAAAAATATCTAATTCGTTTGCTTTTCAATGACCATTGCCAATTGCCCATAATCAAATTGTTATTTTATGAGTTGGGTTATTTTACCTCTGAGGGACACTTTTTTGCACACCATAGGCTAAATGGGCAGGTCACAAGGACCCCGATGACTCAGAGAAGGGTTGGGGAAGGGGACCCATTCGAACAGTTGTTGGGAAGCAGATGGTAGCCTCCCGTCAAGGCCATCCAGCGTGTTCTTTAACGTGCACAAGGTAAGACTCACCCGCACACGGGGAAACAGCTTAACGTTCCATCCGACGGACGACGACCTTTCTCAAGCCCAATCAGTGTCCCCTACTGACCGATGGGCAGGGAGTGTCGTGGAGATAAATCTCAACTCCGACCCAGCTGGGACTCGAACCTGGGAACTGCAGATTACAAGCCTAGCGCACTGCCTACTGAGCCACCCCCGCCCCATTATTTTATGGAGATAATGATACTAATGAAATTGTTTGAATATAAACACACTGATATTATTTTAATTATTTGTCTCAGATAAATAACTTGGAATATGTTTGATTACATACAATATTTTACCAAAAGTTTCCCGACATTTACATGTCATGTGAATGGAAAATTACATCCAAATTTCTTAACTGCGAAAGCAAGTTTTTAAAAAATGTCTCTAGAAATGAAGATCTCGCTCAAATTATCGATTTTCAGCAACATTCTTTTAATATTTAGAGTTATTAAGTTAAAAACATTTAGCAACAAACATTGCTGCTTAACAATTTCAAAATTAATTGAATGATTTCACAAATTTCTAACGGAGGATTCATTTTAGTAAGTGAACTTTAAAAATAGATTTGAAATTGAATTTAGCGGAAGTTGATTTTTTTTTCTTCACATATCGTGGGTGCTAATGGACAGGCAGTGTAATAGAGAAGGCGTTTCTTGAAGTTGTATGAGAAGCCTGGAATGGTTTAACAGAGTTTCTATCTCCATCCTTTGTGTTTTGTAAAAGATATTGAATAAAATATATAGCTCATTTGAATGAGAGACGAGAGTTGGCAGCGTGCCAGACTCGTAATCTGCACTTCCCAGGTTCCAGTCCCAATTATTTCAGCGAAGAAACTTATCCCCGGTGAACCCCATCGTTCTGTTGGTGAGAGAGAACACATGAATGAGTTTGAAAGGTTGTCGTAGATCGGTTAAGCCGTGGGCAGGAGAGCGATACTTTAAAGAATATTCTTGGTAGCTTTAAAGGGAAGCTTCCATCTTACTCAGAGGAACTGTACAGCGTTTGGCCATTCATTGTAGGTGTCCTGTTTACAGTATATGCCCATTTCTTTCGGAGCAGGAGATGGCTCAGCCAGCAGTGTGCCAGGCTCTTAAACTTCAGTTCCGAAGTTCGGTTCCCAGTTCTGCTTGCTTTGAGATTTGCTCCTCTAACCTTAACCTCCATTCTTCCTCAGTGATAAAAGGGACAACGTTTGGACTTGGAAATACCACCGTACATCGGATGGGACTTAAGATTCCCATACCCTCTGTACAGTCGCTCAAAAAAGTATCCGAACAGTATGGTTGATTACAGAATTCAGAAAAAATATCTGACAACGATTTTTTTAGAAATTAGACACCCAGTCGTGTACGTACACTAAGGTTGCCAGATCACTAATTTCTAAAAAATCGTTGCCAGGTATTTTTCCTGAATTCTGTAATCAACCGTAGTGTTCGGATACTTTTTGAGCGACTGTACATTACAGAGCATCTCTCTCCTATCAGCTGTCAAGTGGATCCGCTTCCCCAATCTTCTCTGAGACTTTGAAGTCATTGTGAGTGAAAAAAGTGCTGCTCAGTGGTAAAGTAATCCAACACAATGGAATATTAACGGAATGCATGTTTAGGTGAATTTTGTAGATGAGAATGTGTAATGCAAAAACAAGTCTCAAGTTAATAACGTTCAACTGACGAATTAATAGTGCACAAACGCGCTAAAGTGAAAGACCTATTGATAGGTATCGCTGAAGATGAAATTCATCAGTATTCCTTTGCATTTGGGGTTTATATATTTTATGGGTTGGGTTGTTTTACCTCTGAGCGGCACTTTTTTGCACACCATGGGCTAAATGGCCAGGTCACATGGACCCCGAAGGCTCATAGAATGTTGGGGGAGGGGACCCACTGGAACAGCTGTTGGGAGACAAATGGTAGCCTCCCGTCAAGGCCATCCAGCGTGTTCTTTAACGTTGGGTTGTATTTCCTCTGAGCGGCACTTTTTTGCACACCATGGGCTAAATGGCCAGGTCACATGGACCCAGAAGACTCAGAGAAGGTTGGGAGAGGGGACCCACTGGAACAGCTGTTGGGAGACAGATGGTAGCCTCCCGTCAAGGCCATCCAGCGTGTTCTTTAACGTTGGGTTGTATTTCCTCTGAGCGGCACTTTTTTTGCACACCATGGGCTAAATGGCCAGGTCACAAGGACCCCGAAGGCTCAGAAAAGGTTGGGGGAGGGGACCCACTGGAACAGCTGTTGGGAGACAGATGGTAGCCTCCCGTCAAGGCCATCCAGCGTGTTCTTTAACGTGCACAGGGTATGGCTCTCCCACACACGGGGCCACGGCTTAACGTCCCATCCGATGACGACGACCTTTCTCAAGCCCATCAGTGTCCCCTACTGACCGATGGGCAGGGAGTTTTGTGGAGATAAATCTCAACACTGACCCAGCTGGGACTCGAACCTGGGAACTACAGATTTCGAGCGTGGCGCGCTACCGACTGAGCCTCCCCCGCCCCCTCCTTCTATGCATCATTGCATCAATGCAGGTCGCTGCTTCAGAGTCACATCTGTGAGTGGATTTGCAATCGCTGCACTCTGATCTACGTAGGTCACACTGATCTCAGAAGATCACTTCCGAAACATTCAAAACCTTTCACTTTAGGAAGTGTCGGTAATATCCGAAGAGTCCTAATATGCTCTTCAGTTCCTTCTTCATTCGAGGAGGTTTCATCTTTCTGATGACCTCTAGTTTTGCATGGTGGGGGCGACGCCTTTGCGAACCAACAATGTGACCAAAATCTTGATATTGATATCCCTAAGATCCGCTCCAAGATGTTAAGATGATCCTCCCACCTGTTCGAAAGAAAAAGCTATATCTTCTAGATTTGCACAGCAATAATTAGCATGGGGCGTAATTATGGTATACACAATTTTCTGGAATAATGCCCCAGAGTTCTTCAGCTCTAATGGAAGCACTTCCCACTAGTACAGCCCTCGGTGGGTCATGAATGCTGTGTGACTTTTACTACAGGGGCTGAATGGTATTTGCCAATATCACTTTAGCATATCCAGAGTTGTTATATAGCTCCTCCGTTCCACCTCTTACAGCAACTCTATTTGGTTCGCCACCCAGTGATGGCATTGAGGCTGTGAAAGATGATGCATAACCTCACTGTACAGTCTCTTTTCGCCACACACAAAACTGGGTACGTAAACTCACTATTGAAGGGCATAATCAATCCCTTCAGTCTCCCACCTGATGGTCAATTTCATCGCGTAGTGCAATGGGAACCATATAATGATGTGCTTACTTCACAAATAGTGGAACTCTGAGCTTAAAGAACACCCTGAATGGCATTGAAGGGAAGCTACCGTCCATTTACTAGCAGTTATCCAGTGGTTCCCCCCATCAGGGTCGTTGTGACCTGGCCACTTAGCCCATTGTGTGCAAAAAGGTTCTACTTATAGGTAAAACAACCCAAATTAACTTATATTCCCATTCACATGTAAGAGATCGAAAAGGATTTCAGCAAAAACGGTGTTTTCAGATTGTTTTTGTCTTAATTTATGGAAACCAGGGTAAAATACGTACAATCCAACAACTTTGCTTAGCATTCTGTTTTGTAACTTTTTATGGCAAAATTTCACTTACCTCTTATGATTATCTGTATTCGTAGTTATACCTTACACTATTATATATTCATCTGTTTCAACTTTCTACTAGGAACCGACAGGAAATTCCTCTTTCTGTGAAGAAGAATTGAAACGAGAAAAGGAACAAATTGTTACTGAAAACCTTTCGTGCGCCTTGTTTCATCAAAGATGATTCAATTGATTACATTTATTGTCAAATATGTAATATTCTGTTGCGAAATAATTAATGTTCTACGTAATTAAGAAGTGTCTTTTATGATTCATTTATTGATGCCATGAGTGAAAGAATTAATTTATTGGAATATATTGCATAAATTGACTATTTGAGCTTTTCCATCCGTTAGAGATTTAAAAAGAGAAATCGAATCTTTCTCTTCAGAAATTGACATAAAAGATGATCATCGATATGATCATCAAACTGTAGACTGTAAATTCATTTCCAGTGAAATATGCAAGTCTTTTCCAAAACTCTTTTCATCGTAAGGTAACTTATGATATATTGGAATCTTCGTAAAATCGTAATTACAAAGATTACGTAAACAGGCACTAACGGATTCAATTATGAAATGGAGACTCTGGATGTCCTGAATATGTAACTGGAGCTCTACGGTTGAGCTTATTGTGCACAAGAACAACACAGAAGATCACTTTCCAAACATTCAGGAAAATAAATATATAAACCCCAAATGCAAAGATATACTGATGAATTAAATCTTCAGCGTTATCAATAGGACTTTTACTTTACAGCGTTTGTGCACTATCAATTCGTCAGTTGAACGTTATGAACATGAGACTTATTTTGGCATTTCACATTCTCACCTACAGAATTCACCTAAACATGCATTTAGTTAATATTTCATTGTGCTGAATTACTTTACCACTGATTAGCACTTTTTTTCAGACACAATGACTTCAAAGTCTCAGAAAAGACTGGGGAAGCTGATCCACGCGACAGCTGAGAGGAGAGAGATGCTCTCTATTATACAGAGGTTATGGGTAGCGTAAGTCCAATGCGACGTACGGTACCTACAATGAATAACCAAACGCTGTACAGTTCCTCTGAGTAAGATGGAAGCTTCCCTTTAAAGGTACGAAGAATATTCTTTAAAGTATCGTTCTTCTGCCCACGGCTTAACCGATCTACGACAGCCTTTCAAACTCATTCATTTATTCTCTCTCACCAAGAGAACGATGGGGTTCACCGAGGATAAGTTTCTTCGCTGACATAATTGGGACTGGAACCTGGGAACTGAAGATTACGAGTCTGGCACGCTGCCAACTAAGCCAACTCTCGTCTCTCATTCAAATGAGCTATATATTTCATTCAATATTCTTTTTCAAAACACAAAGGATGGAGATAGAAGCTCTCTTAAGCCATTCCAGGGTTCTCGTGCAACATCAAACACAGCCTTCTCTATAACACTGCCTGTGCATTCGACCTCAAAATATATAAAAAAAAAAATCAACTTCCGCCTAGTTTAAGTATTGGGCACTAGATGGCAGCATCTGCCTGGAAAACATTTCAATATGGTAAATACTGATACTGGATAATTTTCTAATTATTCAGCTAATAATTTTACAGTTATTCAACCAGTATAGAAGTGAATCTGCGTGCCAATGATCCTATTACATCTCAAACATAGGAAAAAAATATATATTCTATCCATTAGCCTAATTGCTAATGGATAGTTTCAGATGCGTGAGTCCTAATTTTCATGACTTTGAACATTGCTCGAATATTTTTAACTCTAAATAAACTTTTGTACCAAAATATTACAGAATTTCCATGTTATATTACAATGGGAATCTAACTTCGAAACTCTATAATTTCTATAAGACGCATTCAAAGAAAAATATCACAAAAGGCAAAAATCTTTCATACATGCGTACAGGTCCAATGAATGTAACATCCAGCATCTCTGTGGCTTCACTTATAACCTCAGATGAAGAGAAATTGTTCCGGAATTACCACACCAGTCTACGACAACATCGTTGGCATTTAATTCTTCCACTTCTAGCTGCAAAATAACTTTAAAAAACCTTTTCAGAGAAATTTACGTTGCTGCAGAATTTTTGCCGTGCAACTAAACTGAGAACTGAAATAACATTTCCTTAAGTGATAAATTATGTACATAATTTACGTAAATCGGAGACTACTCTTATAAAAAAAATTAACAAGAGATTATGGTTATTTTCGCTGCACCGTGATTATAAATTATAGTAAGAAAGCAGCCGGGAAGACTTGTAGCCAAACACATGATTATTTGCTATAAAAATATCTGTGAGTTCCTCATTGGAAATTGCTTATTGGAAGTGTCACATTGGAAGCATTTCATGATTCGTCAAGCATTGAAGAATAAATTGAACTGGGAAGGATGTAGGATATCTTTGGATGATCTTCTGTGATGCTTTGTAGATGACATCATAAGACACAGATGGGTTGCGTTCCTAAATTCTATTTAAGTCCTTCAATTTTTCCTTGGGAATCCCTTTCCTGTCTACAGACGGGTAGGAGATTCTGAATTCCAATCGTCATTTCGAACATGAAAATCTCTCCAAGTGATCGTCATAAGCGTGATGATTCATGACACGTGGCGATTGTTAAACGACTCCTTTTGTTCTAGTCATGCAAAGAACTTTTCTATGTCATTTGGTAAAATCCTGCTCTAATCATTATGCACTGTTTCTTTTCAGTGTTTTCATACAATCAATTCAAAGTGACGTAAACATGTTATTATAACCCTCTGATAAGCTTGCTGCGTGGCAGGATTTAGATGTAAATGATTGTGTTTCAAAATTATAACCAACAAATTTTTCTTTCCATTTTCCCTTCGTGATCATCCCTCAGTATAGAAATGAACACTGATGACTATGAAACACCAAATGCCCATTTAATGGGATCTTTAGGAGTGGCTCTATGTGAGGACAGACAAAATACATTCAGTATTATTTACTTCCCAAATACTTGCTAAGAGGATACAGGAATACTTTCTTATAAAGGACTGAGAGGAGAAATCAGCTCACTAGAAATCTATTAGGTTTCATACTGGGGGAGCACCAAGGAGAGAAAATCTAAAGAAATAATCGTTGGCTACAATTTTGAGACACAATCATTTACATCTAAATCCTGCTCCTAGCAGGCTTATCAGAGGGTTATAATAACACGTTTACGTTACTTTGAATTGATTGTATGAAAACAGTGCAGAAAAACAGTGCATAATGATTAGAGAATGTTTTTCCCAAATGACAAGCAAGATTATTTGCATCACTAAAACAAAAGGAATCGTTTAAACAATCACCACGCTTATGACGATCAGTTGGACAGATTTTTATGTTGAAAATGACGATTCGAATTTCGAAGTTTCCTACCATGGCCCTCAGAAGGGGAAGACTGACAGGGCTCTAGCCTGGGGGCCCGGGATTAGGTGGGGGGGGGGGGGCTGGCCTGGCGAGTCGGCGAGCTAAGTGAGATGAACAGAAGACAAAAAGCGACTTTATAAAATATTGACTTTTGTTTTGTCCATCCAACTAAAATTAATTATTTTATTAGGCATATTAATTATCCTCTTATCATACCGCCTTTTCGTTTCGTCTTTGTGATTTATCGCCATTCATACTCTTATTTATGCCGATGGATTGGATTGAATTGTTTTACCTCTGAGCGGCACATTTTTGCTCACCATAAGCTAAATGGCCAGGTCACATGGACCTCGAAGGCTCAGAGAAGGTTGGGGAAGGGGACCCACTGGAACAGCTGTTGGGAGACAGATGGTAGCCTCCCGTCAAGGCCATCCAGCCTGTTCTTTAACGTGCACAGGGTATGGCTCTCCCACACACGGGGCCATTGCTTAATGTCCCATCCGGCGGACGGCGGCCTTTCCAAGCCCATCGGTGTCCCCTACTGACCGTGGGCAGGGCGGGGAAATTTTGCAGAGAAAAATCTTAACGCTGACCCAACTGGGACTCGAACCTGGGAAGTACAGATTACGAGCCAGGCGCGCTACCGACTGAGCCACCCCCGCCCCAAAATGCCGATGGACAACACGTGCCTGTTTTGATACATTTAAAAAGAAAAGCAATCGCTTTTTGATTTAAAGCTCAAGTTTGCAAACACAACTAAAAACGCGGTACGCGACAGAAAGCGACTGTCGGGTGGACGGTGTCTTTGAACTTTGTCATGACACGTGGAGATTATTTAAACGACTCCTTTTATTTCTAGTGATGTACAGAACCTTGCTTGCCATTTGGGAAAAACCTCTTCTAATCACTATGCACTCTTTCTTTCCACTGTTTTTATACATTAAATTGAAAGTAATGCAAATAACTACCGGGTGGACGGTGTCTTTGAACTTTGCGGCACAGGCTTGCACAGATGGAGAAGCCAAAATGAACTCTCTACACCGGGCACACAATTTATTTAGACTGTGACACAGGTATCTAGCGGCTTCTTTTGAAAACGCATTTCATTGCCACGCTCGAATACATGGAATAGGCTTATTCTACAAGACTTGGGTTGGTTTATTATGATGAGTTAGAGTTCAGTAAAGTGTGTGTGTCTGTGTAACGTATGTAGAAATATGGCACTGATCAGAAATTGATTAGGTACTCTTATTACTCTGTTACGTAATATGATAACTTAATGAATTTCCAACGAATTGCAACTGTAAATAAAAGTTTAATTGACAAAAGATTTTCAGCGTCGCTTAGTGTTATTGATCATTCATCATGAAATGCATGCAAAGAAGTAATAGTTTTATTTTATTTGTAAAAAATAAAGTTTATTTTATTTATAGAGAAGTTTATTACATACTACTATGGATTTTTAATATTTGTTTTGATAATTTGACCGCTTTTCGGATGATGCTTGCCAACAAAGAAAATTAACCACCTCTTTGATTTTTTCTCAAACATGCAATATAAAAAGACTAACTTCTAAGCAAAATCATCATTCTTGCAATGACTGCCCTGCCGGTTAATAATAATTTTAATAAGCTACTACTATGTGTAGGGGGGCCCGCTAAAGATCCTGGCTAGGGGCCCGCTTCAGGATGTGGGGGCCCTGTCTCCTACCCTTCTATGTACGTGGAAGGGATTCCCAAGGAACAATATAAGGACTTAAACGGAATTTATGAACGCAACACATCTGTGTCTTATGATGTCATCTACAAAGCATCACAGATGATCAACCAAAGACTTCGAACATTATTTCCAGCTCAATTTATTCTTAGATGCTTGACGAATCATGAAATACTTTCAATGTGACACTTCCAATACTTTTTTATCCGTTATCGAATTTTTACGGAAAAGTTTTTTTTTTAAATTGATTTACAGCTCCATGTGCAACAATGAAACGCCAACTATGTTGTCATATGGACCGGTGTGATAACTTCCGAACGATTTCTCATCACCTGAGTTATAAGGGAAACAACAGATCTGCTGGTTGGTACGTTCTTTATTCGATGTGCATTAGAGATCACGTGCTTTCTTTGTAATTATGGAAATGTCCACTGCACTATGAAGAGCACGGGAGCGCGATTATTGGGTGGAAGTCAACTGGGTGGATGACAATTGGGAAGGCGACAAATGGGAGGGCGACAATTGGGTGGATACAATAACTTGGAGGATACGACAACTGGGTGGACGACAGTTGGTTGAACGAGACATTTGGGAGGATACCACAATTGGATGGACGACAACTGGGAGACAGACAATTGGCAGGAAATAAGGAAATGATGAGGTGTAATTTTGATTACTACCACTTCTAAAATAGTACAGTAGAAGTATAGTGGAGAGGATCATTGCTGCCGACCACACAGCCCAGACGGAGAAGAGACTGTTCGTTTTTTGAAATTTCTCCGTTGTTTCTTTTTCTGGCATCCCTCGTAGAGCTCACCTCGCTGACCCAGCGTGGACGATGCCCATTGGTCGGGCTGGCCGAGGTGCGATATATGCACCCATATGGTGTTTTCATTTTGTTTGCCCTGGGTCACGTAGCCTATGTTCTGATTTCTGAAGGGACTGACGGATCCGTCGCGAATGTTCTATGCAAGTGGCAAAGGCTTTCGTCATCAGGAGCTGAACGCAGAAAAATGTCACAATATAGAGTTCGGTCGAAAATGTCACTATTAAAATGGAAGGCAGTGGTCGTTGACAGCCCTCCCTTCATAAAGTCTTGTCCACATGATAAACTTATGTGGACATGACATACCTATCCCCCTTAAGGAGGGGGATTGGCAGAGGTCAGATAAGTCCCTTGGCTGGATAGAGAGAAAAGTCCTCGTGCCCCTTTAAGGGCTATCGACCAGGGATCCAGAGGTAGGGCACCACACTCGACACACCAGTAGTAGGGGCCAGTTCGTTCGATAATGGTTCCACCTCGAAGAAGTCATCATCAGCATATCAAACAAAAAGAAATGCGGAGGGATCAAAATATATTTTTTCTACACATCAATAATCTACAAAACACAGTTCATTTCATTACTAGCCATCACGTGTCCCCATATCTACATGGAATTAACAATTATCCTTACTTACTCAGGCCACATACTCATAGGCTCATAATATTACCATACAATATCATGGAGTTTTCAAAATAGATAGATAAAACGTGTACAACTTCAATATCACTCTAAAAACCACCTGTTGGAGTACAGTGTTTTCCACTTATATATCCCAGAAGACTTCAGTACTGCCTGAATTAAGCCTGCACAATTTAACACTTCTACCTGCCTCTTCACAGCGAGGCCACTAGCTGGCAAGACATTTGATTTACATCACTCAGTTCTATATAGTCTAATGGCTAATTATTTCACTTAAAATGACTATGTAGTATGATAGTCCAAAAATCTCTTTTCTTTCTCATTCCACGGAAATTAATGGTCTATAAAACATTTAGTGTACTTCACTTAATACTATACGATCTACACTAAACAATCCTTCATTTATGCAACAGATATTTGGCCTACAAGCTATTCAGCACTCTCTAATTAGCTCGATTACAATATAACATATCAAATTTTTCTCCAATCAGAACATTCCAAATCCTTTGCTCACTTAATTGCATTAATACATACATTAATCTCAATCACTTTATCAAATCCTTTGCTCACTTAATTGCATTAATACATAAATTAATTTCAATCATTTTATCATATCCAAAAAGGTACACACTCCTATTTCCGTTGTACCAGATGTCACTATTTTACGTGATATTCAGCCCACTTCCTAAATTCTGAGTCCCCTGAATTTGTGTGTGGTGTCCCCGGGAGAGGGATAAATGTGCGGAAAGACAGACACACATACGCCAGTGGACTCTTGCAGTGCTCGCTTTTGGGAGCGCAGTGACTTCCCATTGTCTGATCCAGTCGGACGCTTAACGACTAGCGACGTGGAATTAGCGACTAGCGACTTAACGACTGCCCCGGTGAGAGTCACTCATTGTAGCTCCGAAAATGCGGAGATGATGTCACTCTGCTCTTTGCTTCCTAGTAGCCCAGAAGCTTGGTTTTGCTGTGGCAGGCATCTCTCACAGGTCGCCATGGCAACACGAAGTAGGCGCTGCCTCGCCTGCATTGCGTTGATTGGTCAGTGCCCTGACTGTGCTGGTGCTTTGCTAGTAGAGGACGCTGGGGTAATGGCAGCTGCTCTCGCCGTAGATTCAAAGAAGGTCTAAGGAGAAGAAGTCGAGCTCTCGCTAAGCGTAAGTGGCGCCGCTAGGCGGATCTTTTCGGAACCAGATCTTGGCAAATTGATGTGTGCACCAAAAAAACTGTAAGGCACTGTTTCCCATGCTGCGCACATGCGCAGTAATTCCAATCTCGATTTCATGTTCCTTGCTAGTTCATTCCATCGAGCCATTTCAACTGCCAATGTATTCTTGTTCAACTGTTTAATTTATCGTTCATTAACTTTTCTAGGTGTTGCAGTCAGTAAGAATTATTGAAATATGAATTTCGATGTCGCTTCAGTTTTCAGGTGAGTGCACTTTATTATATTTTAAATATTTGATTTGAGTACTATTATTGCTGTATGTTTTAGGCTTAGAAACGTGTAGTGAGTTAAAGGTAGTGAATATGGCCACATAATTTCAATTTCATATTAAACCACAAGATGGTGATTATAGGTTAACCTATTTCCATTTTTAATAAAATTCTTTTAAGTTATATCTCGATTAAATTCCCCTAAAGTTTGTATTCAATAATATCTATCTCAAAAACCCGTAAGGGATTTAATCCTGTCCAAACGTTAGCAAGCTATCAAAAACAAAAAAAAATCCCCTCAAGCAGCTGCTTGTCATAGAGGTCTGTTCATATGATATAATACAAGGTCTGTGAGGTTCAAGGTTATGGCTGAACCTCAGCAGAAAAACAGCACAGACATCCATGCCTTCCCCGGCTCGAACACAGATCCTTTTTATCAGAAACCAAGCACGCTTTGTTGATAATCAAGCCTATCATTGATAGGCCCCCAAAATATTATTAAGTGGCTATCATGAAATTAAGAGGATATTAAATGTTTTGCTCTATGTTTTTCATATACTTAGTACACCATAAGTACTGTCTGTGTTGCTAATAAGAGGCTAATCTTCAACACCAATTCCTTCAAGTGCCATAACTGGCACATGAACCAATCATTTCAAATTATGCAAACTGCTGTTGCTATTTTTTGGCAAATTTCACTTTTTTTAAAAATTAATGAATGAGCATAATTGAATATGAATTGCAAGTGCTCTTTCGTATTAACTATGTAGTGTCACAAACTTTTTTGTTGTTAGAAACAGTACACAAGCAGTGATGTGGGTACACAGATTATTCAGTAGTAGCCTCTTAGATGTAATTGCAGTGAATAAAATAATGTCTAAGCAAATATTCATCTTTTATGGTCTTTTAATATAGTAGTTTGAATTTTAGCATAAACTAAATGTGACCATTGGCAAATCTGATATATTTCAATAAACTAATATTCATAAGTAATATTTCAACAAACTATTATTTGGAATATCAAGTAATGTGTATATAATGCTTCTAGTGTTTAATTTTATGATTTCAAGGATTTCTTTTAATATCTGTGAACTGTTGTTATTTGAAGATTAATGGTTTAATAATTTTTTTTCAGCGTTGAAGCCATGAGACTTGGCATGAAATGTGCCATGTGTGGAGCTACGAAGCAGCAATATCCAGAAAGGAAATTTTTCAAATTTCCCATGGATGCATCCAGGTACTATTTTTGTACCTGTTTTCTCACTAATTTTTAATACAAACTAATGTTTCTCAACCAGTATAGTGTTTACCCTTCAGAGTATGCTGAATATTATTTTGAGTAAAGAGACAACACAATTTAAATGTCTTAATATTTATTTTAGGTTTTATAGTGGCTTGGCTGAGTGGTTAGCACGCTTGGCTACTGATCTAAGGGACCTGGGTTCGAGCCCCGGATTAGGCATGGATGTGTGTGTCGTTATTCTGCTGAGGTCCTGCCATCCTCTCAGACCTTCTACTATGGCATATAAACTGATAGGCTCCTGTCAGACCTCTGTGGCAAGCAGCTGCTTGAGGGGGTATTTATTATTATTTTATTATAATTGATATATATTTACACTAATCAACAAGTTAGGATCAAATTGTTTGAATAAAACTACAAAATTGGAGAAAATACGTTTTTGAAAATGTTGTAATTTTTTTTGTTATATATTGCTAAGTTGCTACCCATGGTGAGTCGCGGACACTGATGGACTTAGAAAGCCGATGTCCATTAGATTGAACGTTAAGGCCGTGTCTCTGTGTTATGGTGAGTCACATCCTGTGCACATTAATGAACACTGGGTGGTCTTGACAGGAGGATACCATTTGTCTCCCAACAACTGTTGCAGGAGGTTCCATACCCCAACCTTCTCTGAGCCCTAAGGGTCCTTGTGACATGGCCATTTAGCCCAATGGGTGCTAAAAGTGCCACTCAGAGTTTGGTTGTTTTGCCTCTGAGCGGCACTTTTTTGCACACCATGAACTAAATGGCCAAATCACATGGACCCCGAAGGCTCAGAGAAGGTTGGGGGAGGGGATCCACTGGAACAGCTGTTGGGAGACAGATGGTAGCCTCCCGTCAAGGCCATTTCTTTAACATACACGAGGTATGTTTCTCCCGCACGAGGGGCCACGGCTTTACGTCAAATCCGACGGACGGCAGCATTTCCAAATCCATCAGTGTCCCCTACTGACCGTGGCAGGGCCGGGAATTTTGCGGAGATAAATCTCAACGCTGACACAGCTGGGACTCGAACCTGGGAACTACAGATTACGAGCCTGGCACGCTACCGACTGAGCATCCCCGCCCCCCATCGGAGTTGAAATAACCCAACCTGATATCATC
Organism: Ryuthela nishihirai; assembly: GCA_038380435.1. Lineage (NCBI taxonomy): Eukaryota > Metazoa > Arthropoda > Arachnida > Araneae > Heptathelidae > Ryuthela > Ryuthela nishihirai. The sequence continues at coordinate 3,978,266 of JAWZYU010000041.1, forward strand.
AGTTTGTTATATATTGCTAAGTTATTATTGCATGTTTGTTGTTTATTTCCAAGTTGTTATTGCACATTTGCTATATACTGCTTAGTTGATATTACATGTTTGTTATACATTGCTAAGTTGATATGACATGTTTGCTTTTCACATGCTATATATAGTGTTCATTCTTTCTTTTAGGGTTATGCAGTATGGAGCAACCAAGCTTAAGTGGTATGTCTTCTGCCATCTCAAGGAAGCTCCATCAGGCTGAACAGTGTGATCTGAATCTGTAAAAGTAAATGTTGCTGCTTATGTAGCAGGATATGTCAAAATTGCAGCAGGATATGTTGCAAAACGAACATGTACAATGTTTAATTGTGTGTTCGATTGTTTTATGCGAAAGGAAACTACATTCGCATATTTTGCTTCTATTCTGAACTTGGAGTAACGAGGAAGAAGTCTTCGATCCTGATTTATTTACAACCCAAAGTGAAGTTCATTTTGGAGAAAAATATCACCTTTTCAGATATGAGTTTATTAGACATTGAAAAGGAAATAAATAGCTACAACGTGAGAGGGATTATCGCTGAATAATGTTTCAATTGATCATATTCTCCACATGCTTGCCTTGTTTGTTCAGTTGGTAAGAAAGATCAGCTTTGGTGACTTTATCTCCCTTTGAAGTCTCGCATGAATTCAGTTAATGAAAATACTATTTACGCATTTTGCCTATATTTTATATTTAAAGGCGCATATAGTAAGATAAGTACGTTTCAAATGCTTTAAATTTTATTTTATTTTTCCATTTCAATATGCACTTCGTAGGGAATTTTGTTTCCAAAAGTATTCCTCCTTCACCTGCTACAGAGGAATGCAAAGACTCATACGAAAACGGAATCCTTATGCTCTTCTGTAATTCTTAAGCTTTCATTCGACATATTTAATCAGCAATTTTCCCTCCGTCCTATTACAGGAAGAGAAAGAAAAAGGAGAGCATAATGTTATGTATCTCATGATATTATCGACGTCAAAAGCTGTCACTTGATATATAACTCACTGAGATCCACCTCCCTGAATTCTCCCACCCTTTGTTTGGGAGAAGAATGATGGAGATGAAAAAAAAATAAAATAAATTTAATAAATGATGATCTTTTACATATTTTGTTTTATATTTCGGGGATAGATAGCCCGCAAGAAAACTGTTTATAACACTGAGACACTCCCTACTTCACAAGTGTTAATTTGACACAGTGGCTCACTCAGGATTTAATCTTGGGGGTGGGGGGAGGGTGCGAGGGTCACTCTGACCCGGCTCGGGCAAACGAAGAGCGTTCCGTCCGCCCGATTCGTTCGCCTTGTGTTCATAACGGCCGTGATTCCCGAGAACTATAGGGTATTCCCACCTTATGTGACCGCTAATTCATAAGTAGTATAGAAATAGAAGACACGACACAACATAAATAAATAAAATGAATTTTAATTAGGAAAATATTTTTAGAAAATCTTCTAGTGTTTTATTCCCTTTTTTGTGGGGGAGGGTGCCAGGACCCCTTGGCCCCCCTCTGGGTGCACCACTGATTTGTCATATAACTCGTTACTCTCTTATCTCGTGTTTGAAATATGAAGTGGCAATTTTGTTTCACATTCCGTTTTTTAGGGGGATTTGAAATCATGAGAGGGAATTTTTTATACCTTAGACACTCTCCACGACACAACAGTTCATTTAATACACAATACAATCGTTACACAATATAATCATACAATCGTTGCGATTGTGAAAGGGTTGAGAAGACATTGTGAAACAGAACTTTTGATAAACACAACAAATTATGAGGGAAAGGCAATAGGAAAGTATGTTAAAATGACAAACGAAATTTTACAATTACTACCACCTGTTTTATGAAACAATTTAATATAATTGATTTCAGTTCGTTTAATCCAAGCTCACGTCAATGCATGAAAGACAATTATATATCACGGATGTATCTCAATGTTACGTCCATTATTTAAGGAAATCAAATTTTACTGCAAAATGCGCAAAAAATATCCTAATTCATTCATTAGGTATATCCATACTAATTATAAATGCTTTATCGTTTTTGCTTTATAAAGTGGTACCAAGGTACTTTTAATTCATTCGGTCATGTTAAGTTTTTCTTTCAGCAGTTTACTTGTTAAAAGCACATTAATCGATGTTTAAACCTCTATGGTAATACGTCAAATTGCAACATTTTTTTTTCACTAAAAGGAAGTCTGGGTAAAATACGTTTTGTCAGAAATTTTGACCGAAACAAATATATACATTCGAAATGGGTCTGAGAGCTATTACAAAAATTGGTTAGTTGATTATATATTAACACTTTCAGGACCATAAGGTTTCTAAGAGTAAATATTAGTATGTAACTGTTTATTTTAGTTTGTTTAGACGTAAAATAAATAAAAATCATAAGAAAAATACATAACAATGTGTATTTTTTTTGGAATTTTATGGGAAATATTTTTTTCCAATGGACTATAAAGGTAACACAAATTATAGTTAGGCTTATTATGCAATGTCTTTTATTTATTGGTTTATTATAACAAAATGTTAACTAAATTAATACAAAATTATGAAATAAAATTACTATACAAAATGATGTGCTAATTATGATATTCTGCGAATCAATTTCTTTTGTTTGTGAAGCAAAGATGGACATTGCACAGATGCAACATTATTGCAAAGATGGACATGGACTAAACGTTCCCGTTTACGTAATTGCGTTCGGCATTCGTTCTATTTTGACATTCTGTATAAAAATGCAGATAAGGTTATAATTAAATACGACAATCACCATTTTTAAAATGGGGAAAAATGTTTCCCTTAGTCGTGAAAGGGTTAAGGAAACGTGGCTGTAAGATATCCAATTCATTTTGGTTGAAAAGTTCTTTCAACTTTGAAGTCATTTGCTTATCTTTATTAAACCGTTTTAGAGGAAACAGAAAAAAATATTTTATGTATATTAATTTTCTAGAAATGTTGTTTTACATTATATTTACTGTAAAAATTTAAAAATAGGTTGTTTTGAAATGAAGGGTTTGTAATCTGCTTTTGCTATTTGGGTAAAACTTCGATTTACCGATTTAACATCAGAAATTCAAATTCCTATAATAGAAGAGAATCCTCCAACCAGACGTAAGCAACAATTAGAAGAATAGCATATCATCCCTGGTAAATATGGGATGCTCATTTACATAGAGAACGAAATTTCTTAATTTTCGGTTTCCCTCATTTTCAGGGTCAACAAAGAATGATGCTACATGAATGATAATGATGAACTTGCTACAATGAACGTACTACAATTTAACCATCTTGGGTTAATTGTAACACGTTTATCTGTCATAACAATATATCATGAATCACTGTCATAACAATATATATAATCAATCAATTTAGCCATCTTGGGTCAGAGCAATTAAACCAACTTTGGTGGGCACCCAATGGGGAAAAAAGGTGTAGTAAAAATATTATTATTATATATTATAATTAATAAAGTAGATGCTTTTAGTGACAAAAATACAAATAAATTTTTTAAAAAAATACCGATCTCACTATATGGGCCCTAAAAAGTAGAAAATAATAAATAAACACGCCCTCAAGCAGCTGCTTGTCACAGAGGTCTGACAGGAGCCTGTCAGATTATATGTCATAGTAGAAGGTCTGAGAGGATGGGAGGACCTCAGCAGAAAAACGACACATACATCCATGCCTTACCTAGGGCTCGAAACCAGGTTCCTTAGATCAGTAGCGAAGCGCGCTAACCACTTGGCCATGGGACTACCTGAAGCATATCGATGGTGCAATTAGTCACTGAATCCGTATGCACTTGAAAGGAAGATAGGGCACCGATTTACCTACTCAACAAGATTTTTGGCACATATAGGACAATATGGCCACTCCACAAGGATTCCATGCAGTCGCAAGGACTCCATAAACTCGACTAACCGTTCAGGAGAACCGACTGATTTACTGCACACGCTAACAACTTTACCGCGACTTCGCCTAGGGACTTTTGGATTCTTACGCGCGAGCTACCGTCTATGAATTTCTGCTAATTGAAGTTATTAATAATTTAAGAGGATTATTCGGCCTGTTGGCAAATATCAAAGTGTTTTATAGTTTCTTCCAGTACCGGTAACAAAAAAAAACATCTGTTATTCTCAGCTTAATATCTGATACAATTTCCATATGAAATCAAGAATTAATCTTATTTTTGTAGTTCGACGGAGTGCTTTGAGCTTGCTCAACCTCTGTCACGGGTTGGACCGGTATTGGACTACTTCCGGTAGCGGCCCACATAGTTAATCCAAAATTAGTTCATGAAACATTTAAAGTCCTTTACGAATCGTATCAGGTGTAGAGCAGAACAGGATGTATTTTTTAAAAATTTTCGACGTATTGTTTAAAAATTCGGTCGGACGTATTGTTTAAAAAATCAGTCGGACGTATTGTTTAAAAATTCGGTCGGACGTATTGTTTAAAAATTCCGTCGGAGGTATATTTTTTAAAAGTCCGGCGGATGCCCGGAAACGCAGTCGCAATCACCTCCACCCGCCCATCCTCCCTTCACCTCAATCTCCCTTCGCCTTATTCATCCCCACCCCACACACCCAGCAAGTATTAACATGGCAGTCTGAGAAACGCACTCACCCAACAATTCCCACCGTTGGCAACAGACCCACCCCCCAACACACACACTGTATAAACGTACCCTAACACCTCCTATACACAAAATAATTAGAAATCACGAACAACCACACCCTTGCCATAGCCAACAAAGAAAAAACAATATACAATACCAATGCTTTATACCTTGAATTCCCTGGGGCGGGGGTGGCTCAGTCGGTAGCGCGCCAGGCTCTTAATCTGTAGTTCCCAGGTTCGAGCCCCAGCTGGGTCAGCGTTAAGATTTACCTCCGCAAAATTCCCCGCCCTGCCCATGGTCAGTAGGGGACACCGATGGGCTTGGAAACGCCGCCGTCCGTCGGATGGGACGTTAAGCCGTGGCCCTGTGTGCGGGAGAGCCATACCCTGTGCACGTTAAAGAACACGCTGAATGGCCTTGACGGGAGGCTACCATCTGTCTCCCAACAGCTGTTCCAGTGGATCCCCTCCCCCAACCTTCTCTGAGCCTTCGGGGTCCATGTGACCTGGCCATTTAGCCCATGGTGTGCAAAAAAGTGCAGCTCAGAGGTAAAACAACCCAACCCAACGTACCCTAACACTTCGCATACACCAAATAATTAGAAATCACGAACAACTACACTCTTGCCATAACCAACAAGGAAAAAAATATACAATACCAATGCTTTATACCTCGAATTCCCTTCACCATGGAAATCCTATTATCCCCTTAAAATACTTTTCTTTACAATAATCCTTTTAACAACTTCGAATTCTTTTACATAACAAATTCACTCACTACTTTCCAAACACTTTCTATCTCCATCTGTCAATCCCAGTTCTTATCGAAACAAACCCAGCTATCCAAAAATATTCCATCGCTAATTAGAAATCTTTCATATTTATCAACATACAAAGCTCTACAAGGAATCCTAATGTCATCCGCAGCATTTTCAACGCCTGCAATCGAAATCAACGAAATTTATGCATGGCGCTAATGACAAAGGAAAAGGCGATGCAGAAGGCAGGCAAAAAGAAAAGGCGATGCGGAATGATAAAAGGCGATGGTTTGGGTTATTTTACCTCTGAGCGGCACGTTTTTGCACACCATGGGCTAAATGGCCAGGTCACAAGGACCCCGAAGGCTCAGAGAAAGTTGGGGGAGGGGACCCACTGGAATAGCTGTTGGGAGGCAGATGGTAGCCTCTCATCAAGGCCATCCAGCGTGTTGTTTAACTTTAGAATGTTTTACCTCTGAGCGGCACTTTTTTGCACACCATGGGCTAAATGGCCAGGTCGCAAGGACCCCGAAGGCTCAGAGATGGTTGGGGGAGGGGACCCACTGGAATAGTTGTTGGGAGACAGCTGGTAGCTTCCCCTCAAGACCATCCAGCGTGTTGTTTAACGTTAGATTATTTTACCTCTGAGCGGCACTTTTTTGCACACCATGGGCTAAATGGCCAGATCACAAGGACCCCGAAAGCTCAGAGAAGGTTGGGGAAGGGGACCCACTGGAATAGCTGTTGAGAGATAGATGGTAGCCTCCCATCAAGGCCATCCAGCGTGTTGTTTAAAGTTAGATTGTTTTACCTCTGAGCGCACTTTTTTGTACACCATGGGCTAAATGGCCAGGTCACAAGGACCCCGAAGGCTCAGAGAAGGTTGGGGAAGGGAACCCAATGGAATAGCTGTTGGGAGACAGATGGTAGCCTCCCGTCAAGACCATCCAGCATGTTGTTTAACGTTAGATTGTTTTACCTCTGAGCAGCAGTTTTTTGCACACCATGGGCTAAATGGCCAGGTCACAAATACCCCGAAGGCTCAGAGAAGGTTCGGAGAGGGGACCCATTGGAATAGCTGTTGAGAGACAGATTGTTGCCTCCCATCAAGGCCATCCAGCGTGTTGCTTAACGTTAGATTGTTTTACCTCTGAGCGACACTTTTTTGCACACCATGGGCTAAATGGCCAGGTCACAAGGACCCCGAAGGCTCAGAGAAGGTTGGGGGAGGGGACCCACTGGAATCGCTGTTGGGAGACAGATGATAGCCTCCCATCAAGACCATCCAGCGTGTTGTTTAACGTAGATTGTTTTACCTCTGAGCGCACTTTTTTGCACACCATGGGCTAAATGGCCAGGTCACAAGGACCCCGAAGGCTCAGAGAAGGTTGGGGGAGGGAACCCACTGGAATAGCTGTTGGGAGACAGATGGTAGCCTCCCGTCAAGACCATCCAGCATGTTGTTTAACGTTAGATTGTTTTATCTCTGAGCAGCAGTTTTTTGCACACCATGGGCTAAATGGCCAGGTCACAAGTACCCCGAAGGCTCAGGGAAGGTTCGGAGAGGGGACCCATTGGAATAGCTGTTGAGAGACAGATTGTTGCCTCCTATCAAGGCCATCCAGCGTGTTGCTTAACGTTAGATTGTTTTACCTCTGAACGACACTTTTTTGCACACCATGGGCTAAATGGCCAGGTCACAAATACCCCGAAGGCTCAGAGAAGTTTGGGGGAGGGGACCCACTGGAATAGCTGTTGGGAGACAGATGTTAGCCTCCCGTCAAGACCATCCAGCATGTTGTTTAACGTTAGATTGTTTTACCTCTGAGCAGCACTTTTTTGCACACCATGGGCTAAATGGCCAGGTCACAAGGACCCCGAAGACTCAGAGAAGGTTGGGGGAGGGGACCCACTGGAATAGCTGTTGGGTGACAGATGGTAGCCTCCCATCAAGGCCATCCAGCGTGTTGTTTAACGTTAGATTGTTTTACCTCTGAGCGACACGTTTTTGCACACCATGGGCTAAATGGCCATGTCACAAGGACCCATTGAATCAGAGAAGTTTGGGGGAGGGGACCCACTGGAATAGCTGTTGGGAGACAGATGGTAGCCTCCCATCGAGGCCATCCAGCGTGTTACTAAACGTTAGATTATTTTTGCCTCTGAGCGGCACTTTTTTGCACATCATGGGCTAAATGGCCAGGTCACAAGGACCCCGAAGGCTCAGAAAAGGTTGGGGGAGGGGAGCCACTGGAACAGCTGTTGGGAGACAGATGGTAGCCTCACGTCAAGGCCATCCAAAGTGTTATTTAACGTGCACAGGGTATAGCTCTCCCGCACATGGGGCCACTGCTTAACGCCCCGTCAGAAGGACGGCGGCCTTTCCAAGCCCATCGGTGTCCCCTACTGACCGTGGGCAGGGTGGAGAGTTTTGCGGAGATAAATCTCAACGCTGACCCATCTGGGAGTCGAACCTGGGAGCTACAGATTACGAGCCTGGCGTGCTACCGACTGAGCCATCCCCGCCCTAAAAGGCGATGGGAGAGAGTAGCCGGAGATCCGGAAACGGAACGCATACAGTGGAAAAGGAGAAAGTGGGTTTTAGCGCGCTTGGCTACTGATCTAAGGGACCCGGGTTCGATCCCCGGGTAAGGCATCGCTGTTTGTGCCGTTTTTCTGCTGAGGGACCTCTGTGGCAAGCAGCTGCTTGAGGGGGTATTTATTTTATTTTTTTATTTATTAAGGATATCAGGTGTGCATACTCAGTTTACAAAAATACCACGACCAAAGTTGCGAACCCGTAGTGCAATATGAATAGCTATCACATACTGTGTCCTCTAGTGTGGTGTTTTTTTCATTATTAACAATACTCCTGTTACTTCCTCATTTGCTATATCATTTCGGTAACATTTTTATGATATGTACATTTGGTTTTTTGAATGGAATTTTGAAAATTTTAATAGGTAAGCAATTTTGTTTTACAGTTGAAATCTCAGTGATATCTGAATGATAAAATTTTTTGGTTATAGTTGACATTCGCTGATATTTTAGTGGTAAAATGAAATGGTTTGTAGCTGATATTTCAGTGTTAAAATGATTTGATTTACAGTTGACATTCACCGATTATTTTAGTGGTAAAATGATTTCGTTTATAGTTGACCTTTTGCTGATATTTAAGTGGTAAAGTGATTTAGTTTAAAAATGACATTCGCTGAGATTTTAGTGCTAAATTGATTTGGTTTATAGCTAAAATTAAGCTGATATTTAATTGGTAAAATGGTTAGGGTTATAGCTTATATTTCGCTGATATTTTAGTGGTAAAATGATTTGGTTTATAGTTCACATTTGGCTTATATTTAATTGGCAAAATGATTTAATTTATAGTAAACATTTCGCTGATATTCAATTGGTAAAATGATTGGTTGCTTGCTGAACGTTACAGTTTTCTGAGACGTCCGTTGCCGGCTTTATCATCTCTCCAATCAAAAAATGATTGGTTGTATAGTTCATATTTCGCTTATATTTAAATGTTAGAATGACTTAAATTTGACATTTGCTGATATTTTAGGGCTAAATTGATTTATATTAGAATTGACATACCACTGATATTTCAGTGGTAAAGTAATTAGACTTTACAGTCATTGCATTTTGAATGTAAAATTATTTCGTTCAAACTGGCTTTTGATTAATACCTAGAATGAAAATGTATATGTCATTAAATATGATTGAAATATTATGAATAGTTGGATTACACCACTTACAGATTTATATTATTATTTCTGAATTTGCTTTCAAGAATTGAAAATAAATAACAAATAAATATATATAATATATACAAGAAAATAAATATAATTTGGAACACAATATCGTCTTTAATCATGAATTCAGACTTTTGCTTAAGTCATAAACAAAGTAGTGTCGGAATAAATTAGTTTTTAAACTAATAAGTTCGTCAGATATCCTAGCCATTGGAACTATGGTCGCATTTCTAAACATCTATTATTTGTCCGTCATATATAATATCTATCTGGGATAAAGATCATTGAAACTTTCATACTTATGCTTGTAACCTGCAATTGACATTCTTGAGATTGTCTTGAGGGATGATCGCCTTCTAATGACCAAATTTGAATTATTATGTTTTACATATTTCAAACAGTGAAAATTTTAAATATCACATTTATCCACTGAGCAATTTTATATACAAAGCTGCAAATACTCGTATATTATCAGTTTAAATTCCTTCGCTTCACACCTATAGATTAATTCTTATATCAGTAAGTGGACTAGGGAAGAATTTTTCATATTTTTTGTATAAATATTGGTGTATTAAATGCTTAAGTCGATTATTTGTAAAACAAACAGTAAATGCATATTTCTTTCATAATTTTTTACCCAGAGAAAAAATTAAGAAGAAAGTGAAAACAACTACCACTATAAATACTGATATACTTTAATGAAGAATTAAACTCTCGTTTAATCACATTTGATGATGTGCTGCGATATAGAGAATATTCCAGTTCAGTGGTCTACAGTGTAAGACCACTAAAAATCAATAACATAAATCTGTTAAAGACCTAGAGGGCTTTCATAATTTAAACGACTTAAAAAGTTTATAGAAAATCTCAAAAGTTTATAGAAAATCTCCAATGTCAGCATCTCCTGCAAGGAGATGCTGACATTTGTTGAACCTATGGCCCCAAATGGTTAACAGACATTGTCACAGAGATGAGACGTTGTTTTATTACTATACAACTCCCAGAAAGATCGAAAATATGTTTCGGATGCTGAAGATGAACCGGGTTCACAAATCCTCCGACAAGACTTTCGTTCAAGAAAAAGGATGTTCAAAGTTTCTTTCTTTTACCAAGGAGTGATAGCCATGGACACATTACCTAAAAATATGCATTTAAATGGTAATATTACACCAATATTGGTTTGCCCAAAATGGTTAACGAGGCGAAGGAGCAGCGTCCAACAATAGGCGTATCAAGGATTCTCCTTCTTCATGACAATGCCGGTGCTCACAAAATCCGGAAAGTTATGACCTATCTGGAAGAGTTAAAAAATCAAATAGCTACTCCATCAATTATATTCACTCAACTTTGCACCGCACGATTATTATTATTTTTTTAAATTAAAAGGTAATTTGCTGGGGAAACATTTTCAATATTGCAAGATCTTACAAAGTGCGTTTATACAGAGTTGTGAAGTATTTTTCCCAACAGGAGTACTACCAAACTTCCCAGAATTGGCGTAGACCTCTGCAACCTTCCACAGACGGTGAAGGGAAGTACTTTGAAGGACAATAAAAGCTTTGTTGAGGTAACTACAATGGTTTTTGCTCTGCAGATGCATGTCGAGATCTTTTTGAACAACCTTCTTAAATAAGAGTAGCATTACCTCCGATAGTTCACCCTATTTGCAAAGCGACCTAAGGGATTCACTTAACACACACATATATATATACACCAAAGAGGAAAAACATTATGATCACCTGCCTAATATGATGTTGATCCTCCATGTACCCCCAAAACAGCTCTTATCCGGCGAGGCATGAACGCTGCAAGATTTCTAAAGTTGTCTTGTGGTATCTGGTACCAACATGTTACCAGCAGATCCTTAAACTCTTATAAGTTACATGGTTGAGCCGCAGCAGATCGGATATGCTGTCCCAACTCAAACCACAGATGCTCGATTGGATTGATGTCTCGTGAATTTGGAGCAAGGGTAATACCTGGAAGTCTTCCTCATGTTCCACAAATCATTCTCGAACAATCTGGACAGTGTGGCATGGCGGATTATCTTGCTGAAAGAAGACACTACTAGAGGGTTACACCGTTGCCATGAAAGGATGTACCTGGTCTGCAATGATGTTTAGGTAAGTGGTAGACGTCGTAGTTTCCTGCACACAAATGACTGCGCCCAGGGTTCGCGCAGAACATTACCCAAGGCATTACCCTTCCACCACCAGCTTGTTTTCGTCTCATGGTGCATCCTGATGTAAATCCTTCCCCAGGTAAACGATGCATAGGTACCCGGCTGTCCACGTGGTGCAACAGGAAACGAGATTTATCGGTTTATCGGACCAGTTGACCTTTTTCCAATCAATCAAGGTCCAGTTTTGATGCCCACATGCCCACTGTAGGCGCTTTCGACGATGAACCGAGGTTAGCACGTGCACTTGGAGCGGCCTGTGGCTACGCAGCCCTATTTTCAGCAGGGTTCGATGTAATGTGTGTTGTGACACATTACTCCCGTCACCAATATCCAAATTACGGGCGAGTTGCGCCATAGAGTTCCTTCTGTTGACTCGTACCATACGGGATAGCCTTCTCTCAATTCTAGCATCCATAAGCCGTGGTCGGCCCACGCCTTGCCGGTGGTTCGTGGTTTTCTCCTCCACGGACCACTTTTGAAGGTACTAACCATGGCTGACCGTAAGCACCCCACAAGCCTTGCCGTCTCGGAAATGCTCAAACCCAGTCATCTGGCCATTACAATTTGGTCTTTGTCAAACTCATTTAAGTCTTCTGCCTTTCTCCTCTGAAACAGAAGAATAACATTAATTAACAGAGCTGTTATTTATACCATTTTATGACCTTCACATGCGCAATCGTTTACCTGCAGTTGCTTCGATTTGAATTAAGACGCGCTGGTCTGGTTATAATAAAACTGACATTACTCAGAGCGATGTAGAGGAGGATCTACTCGAAAAGTGGTGGATACTTTAATAAGAACATCGGATAGAGAATTTGCGAATATAAAAAAAAATTTAGTTTTAGTGCCAACCGTTATTTTTATTACTACATTTGGTGAGGACAGAATAATTTCTGGAACGTTTTCCAACGCTTGGGCACCACGTTCCCCCGACCAAAACCAATGCGATTTTTGGTTGTGTTATTTGAAAAGCCGACTTCACCAAGGCAACGTCGAATCGCTTGCTGAACTGAAGGCACAAATAACACAGCATGCTGCAGCCATTCCCCGAAACATGTTTCAAGGAACTGTGGACCATGCCATATTAGGTTTCCAACACATTTTGCAAACGAATGGTTCACATACTGAGAATCTTGATTTGTAAAATTAAGGTTATGTTTGTCCAACTTGGCGTTTTCTTTATTTTAGCGCACCCACATCACCTGGTGGTACTAACAACTAACTTTATTTTTCACTCGCATATAATCTGTCTCACGCCACCTGGTGGTACTATCAACTAACTAATTTTTTCATTGGCAAATTCATGTTCTTATTAAGGTATCCACCATTTTTCAGTGTGATCCGTTGAGTAGATCCTTCTCTACAGCGCTCTGAGTAATGTCAGTTTTATTATAACCACATCATAAAAGGGAGCAAATCGTGCAAAATTTGTTCTTTATCTGGTGATCAATTCCCAATTTTTTTTTGCATTTGTTTAGCTATAAAGATATTATATATCGGATAATTATTGATGGCGAGTTAGAATTGAAATATCCGCAAAATCCATGATCTGTAATAAGTAATATGGCTGCACGGTACATGGCAACAACTGTTATTGAAGATTGGTTGCTATTCTCTCTTCCTGAATTGATGCAATGGTTCCATTCATTTTTTACACAAACTTCTTTTAAATAGCAGAATCTGAAACATATTTAAATCATTTGTTACGTTACATAAGTGCTGTTAAAGAGAGAATTTCCAATAATTCCATTTCATTATAAATTGACAGAAATAAGATAAAATTAAACAAAGCAGCCATGGTTTGAAGTTCTAACTATACTATAGAATTCAGTTATTGGAAGGCGTTTATACAAAAGTACAGCTGTTGCATTTTGTCCAATGTTGGCCAATTGCGACAAGTTCATGCTTGATAGTGTCCACCAATCGCAATCTAGGGCTCCCTCTTTTCAAGAGGACTTTAGGTACACTATTTCTAATTCTACTCAGTAATCTGCAGTGCTGCATGCGGGCAACACGGTCAAATCAATCAATGAAAACCAGTCTCTCCCCATACAAAATGCTACTCGTTGCCATCATCTTCGCCTTTCCTCATTGCTACTTGAATTGAATCCCGTATTTCTTCGATACTAAGACGCACTTTTTTCCCATATAAACGTCTCTAAAAACGGGGTGCGTTTTAGAATTGAGTTTTTTATTTCGAATTTTCCCGTGCTTTGAACAAGGCATCACACGTTTTGTTTTTTATGCGGAAACCCCGCCTCCAATACCATTGGAGAGTAAAGTGGCGTGGGTGTTTTCCTGCGTTTTCCAAATGTGAAGCCACCGTTATTTCATTATGGTGGAGCTCACTCAGCGACAACTACTTTTTGTTTTTGAAAGTTTTGGTTGTATCTACGAAAGTACGTAAGAAGTTCATTTACTGTATTCCGTTCATTTTGATCCCTTATTACACATCAAAATGTTGCCAAAAAGATTGCACTACGAAGACGCATTGAAGCGAAAAGTTATCGTGTATACAGAAGAACATGGAAAAGAAAGAAGGCGCCGGCATCAAAATTGGCCGAATGGGTATCAACAAATTAGCTTGGAAGCTAATCCCAGAAAGAAAAGTGCAGCACTCATTTAAAAAAACGTTGCATCACCAACGCTCTCGATGGCTCAGAAGACGATATATTATGAGATAATGAGGATAAAGGCGACTCAGAAGAATCAGACTCTGAATATGAATCAGACTCTGATATTGATTTAGGAGAAAGTGATGAATAACATACCTACTGATAAATAGGTACTATTGTTGTTAGTAAATTAAATTACATTATAATAAAATATTTGTTAGATATATTTTAACGTTTTATATTTTTTAGAATCAAATCCTTTTTTCTGTTGGTGGTACTGGAATTAAGGTGCGTCTTACAATCGATGGCGTCTTAGAATCGAAGAAATACGGTATATAACCTTTAGGAAAAATTTATCAAATTCTCTGACTGCTTTCAAAATTTAATAAAATATATTTTCATAGGCACATTTAGAAGTTAATTTTTAGTATCCTTTGATCGGAATTAAGATGGCAATGCTTGAATATTCCTATAGAAACAATTCATTTCAAACACATGATATTTGAAATTTACGTCTTTCAGATCACTAGTAAAAGCAACATGAAGCAAACGATAGTTCAGAATTTAGGAAAGAGTTTATTTCTCATCATAATCAACATTACCACTTTTTCGAATGATCCGTAGACAAAACAAATGGTAAGGATCAACGGGTTCGATGTTTGAACAGGTTTTAAAGAAATAGAAATGCTAAAATGTGATTATTCAATGTCTTGTTCAAGCAAAGCTGTTACTAGGTTTAAGAAAAGTCACTACCATCTCTATTAAAGTTATGGAAGGAAGTAAGAATAGTAAGACGTAAGGTTAACTATCATAGGTTTATAATGGTTATGACCAAGGGCATCATCAATTAGAGATCCAGCTTCACCAAACTTTCTGTAATACACTTTTAAGTCAATTTCAAATTTTATCTTAATTTAAAACTGAATATAGTTAATTACGAAACCTGTTCAATTTCATCCGTTTCGTTTGCAATTCACATACATCGTATACTCGTATAACAGGCTCTAATCTAGAAAAAAAGAATTGGGGAAGTGATGAAATTAAGATGGGGAGGGGGGACACCGGATTTCCTTTGCAGTATAATATTTTCTCTCCATTTCAGACGTCTTGAAAAATCTTCAAAAGTGGATGAATTTACAAATGTTTAATATTTTTGGCGTCCATTACCCTTATTAAATTTGTCAAAGGGGGTAAAATCTTCTGCCCACCACCACCAGATCCGGTCTTGTACGACCATTTTGTGAACTATTGTTCACAAAATTTTGTGAACAATAGTTCACAAAATGGCCGTACAGGGCAAATAAGCTACCGCTAAAATTTTCGAAAATGATTAACATTGCCTAAATATGATGAAAGCTTACAAAATAATTCTTCTTAGAAGCATTAAAGAAATTAATTGCTAAATTCTAATGAAAAAATAGGTTTGGACAACCTTTTGGTCTTAGTGCATATGTTACCGCTAAAGTGCAGAAATCAGTTATTCTACAGATTATCTAGGTATTGTGCAGATTAACTAGGGTGATCCGTTAACATGCGGAAAATTGTTTCATTTCTCAAATTACCTAGGTAATCTGCAAATTACCTGGATAATCTGCACATTACCTACTAGGCACTCGTTAAAGTGAAAATAAGATCTTTGCTGGAACAACAGGAACGTTTCTGTACGCTTAAATTAACATAATGTTATTTATCTAGTGTCCGAGAGTAGAGTTGAAACCAGGGTCATCCCTCGGTCAACATGAATCAGTCGTCCAAATTATAAAAAACGCCTCCAAAATGAGCAGGCCAAGTGAGAACGAATCATTTTAGTGATTCGTTATCAAGAATGAATCACTTTACCGATTCGTTCTCACTTGGCCTCCGCTCATCCGGGGCGTTTTTTATAATGCGGACGAGTGAATCACGTGACACGAAGATTCATATTCAAGAGATTCACCACTATGAGAGAAACAAACTTTTGAACTTTAACGATACGGAAGCCGTTAATGTGCACATTACCTAGGTAAAATGCGGAAAACACTTGATTCCGCACGTTAACGGAGCAAATCAGTTAATCTGCAGATTAGCTAGGTAATGTGCACATTAATGGCTTTCGAGCTTTAGCGGTAACACATATAGTTGATTCTGCTAAAAAATGCAGTTAAAAAAATTTATAATTTCTTAAAATCGTTTACTGGCATTTTGAATGGCTTTAGGTAAGAACTGTAATAAATAGGTTTATATCAGAAAGGTATGCCATCCCATTGCCGAGTGGTTTGCGCGCTTGATTACTAACCTAAGGGACCTGGGTTCGAGCCATTTAAGGCATGGATGTTCGTGTTGTTTTTCTGCTGAGGTCCCGCCATCCTCTCAGACTTCCTACTCTGGCGTATAAACTGACAGACTCCTGTCAGAACTTTGTGGCTAGCAGCTGCTTGAGGGGTATTTGTTATTTATTTATTTATTTTATTATATCAGAAGGTTAAACGTGGATAAAAACTCGTAGAGAATTAGAGTTTTTGTTAACGGAATCGCTGTCGAATTGGAAGTCAGTCGGTATGCTTATTTCTCGAAAGTGAGTCGGTTTAAATCCATGGATATGGTTCGAACAGGACTTGCATAGTGATAGAGTTGGAAATTAGCTAATGGTATTCTGTAAGTTTAGATTGATTGTCTGTATTGACTTACAAGAGCATTTATTATTTATAACACTTTGTACCAGAAAATAATAATAAGTGCTATTGATTCCATTATTCACTCTCCGTGTTTCTGTAAGTATGGACGGGAAGTGACTTGTTCATGAATTTACACTTTTCAGACAAGTTGTCTCTGATTGGGTTATTTAGTTTCAGTGCTTTTCTTAAGTGGGAAGCTGATCTGCATAACGACATCATAGCAGAATAATCCAATCAGAGACAACCAGTCTGGTAAATGCCATGACAACGATTGATTTCTACTAATATGTAAATGAATCTTACGAAGCCCATCGGTGTTTCTTTTCTTACCAAATTCAGAGTGGCAGTTAAGAGAGAAAATATCCACGCATGCGCAGTTGGGACTTCAACCTTAGAACAACAGAATACTGCTCTCAGTTGGGGGAGGGGGGAGACAGTTGATAACGCACCAGGCTCGGAATCTGCAGTTCAAATGTTCAAGTCCAACCTCGGCCAGCGTTGAGATTTAACTTCGCAAAATTCCCACCCTGCTCTCTGTCAGTAAGGGACACCGATGGACTTAGAAAGGCCGCCGACCTTCGGATGTGACGTTAAGCCGTGGCTGCGCATGCGTGAGAGATCCATACCTTATGCACGTTAAAGAAAATACTGGATGGCCTTGGTGGGATTATCATCTGTCTCCTAACAGTTGTCCAGTGGGTTCCCTCTCCGAACCTTTCCTGAGACATCGAAATTTTTGTGATCTGGTTATTTAGCTCATTTTTTGCAAAAACTTACAATCGCTCAAAACAATATTCGAACACTATGATTGATTACAGAATTCAGTAAAATAAATCTGGCAACAATGTTTTTAGAAATTAGTGATCTGGCAATCTTTGTCTACAGTCGGTCAAAAAAGTATCCGAACACTGTGGTTGATTACAGAATTCAGAAAAAATATCTGGCAACGATTTTTTTAGAAATTAGTGATCTGGCAACCTTCATGTCACGTGACAGGAAGGTTGCCAGATCACTAATTTCTAAAAGAGTCGTTGCCAGATAATTTTCCTGAATTCTGTAATCAACCACAGTGTTCGGATACTTTTTTGAGCGTCCGTACCTCTCAGAGGTAAAACTACCGAACCCAAATGCTCTCGAACAATACCAAAAAACTTTCCTCCAATCTTACATATTGGTTTTGCGATACATATTGCATTCGCTTCTTTAGATGTTTACGTGCTATCACTGAATCTATGTGTGATGGGTTTTCATGTGTATTTGCTTGCTCTTACACTCACGCATGGTCAGAATATACGTTTGTACTTCTATTTCTTTATGAAACTAAATAACATTTTAGGTAACGTTTAAAAAAATATATGAATATTTATTATCTTAATCGAGGTTAGGATTTAACCTTGAAATTTATAATACGAGGAGGTTGGTTTTTTTTACTTCTGAGCGGCACTTTTTTGCATATAATGGGCTAAATGGCCATGTCACAAGGACCCCGAAACCTCAGAGAATGTTGGGGGAGGAGACCCACTGGAGCAGCAGTTGGGAGACAGATGGTAGCCTCCCGTCAAGGCCATCCAGCGTGTTCTTTAACGTTTGGTTGTTTTACCTTTGAGCGGCACTCTTTTGCACACCATGGGCTAAATGGCCAGATCATATGGACCCCGAAGGTTCAGAGAAAATTGGGGGAAATGACCCACTGGAATAGCTGTTGGGAGACAGATGGTAGCCTCCCGTCACCCCCATCCAGCGTGTTCTTTAACGTGCACAGGGTATGGCTCTCCCGTACACGGGGCAACGGCTTAACGTCCCATCCGACAGACAGCGGCCTTTCAAAGCCCATCGGTGTCCCCTACTGACCGTGGGCAGGGCGGGAAATTTTGCGGAGATAAATATCAACGCTGACACAATTGGGACTCGAACCTGGGAACTACAGATTACCAGCCTAGTGCGCTACAGACTGAGCCGCCCCTAAAAGGAGGAGGAGGTCTCAAGTGAAATGTTTCAAACTGATGATACATACTGAGTGGTTAAATGAAACTACGTTACTTTGTAGTTCTGCGGATAAACACAGTTAGTTGCACAAAGCTGAAATTTGAAGGGGATAATAATCAGATCATGCAGAATAGAATGGCAGGTAAAAAATTAAATTCCTATAAAAAATGTCAGCTGGTTGAACGTGGCGCTCTACACAAAAACGATGCACATTTTTTACCAATCACGTGTTAGTAAGAGAATATATCACGTGGTTACAGAATGAAAACAGAAAGCCATCAAGAGACCTGACACTTTTGTAATAGAGAGCATGATCATTTTCACTTTTCAAAACTTTCCAGAAGAGTGGACAAAAAGAGCCACGACACCGGAACTGAAGGATCGTGCATTATTGGTAAGTTCTATTTCCAAAATAATAACAAAGAAACGAATGCTATATCCGATTACCGCTTACCGATGAGATGGAGACGCCTTTGAGGAAAATGAGTTACAAAACAGGGCTCAGAATTTTGAAGAAATGGTTATTAATCGTTAGCCATTGCAGAGGAAGTCTACTGTTTTTTGAACACATTGTAAATGGCTGATGCAGTAGTCTTCTCTTAGAGCCAGGGCCATGTAACACTTCTCAATCTTGCGTGATCAACTGCCTTCAAGGTCATACGAAATGTGTTGTGCTACTTCCGGTACAAATTGGTATTTTCAAGGCTTAGGGCCGGATAGGATGGAGCTGGCCATTGACTCTTACAGAGTGAGGAGACACACTTCCGGATGAATGGTAATATCAACACACAGCATTGTTGGATAAGGCAATCGTCACATCCTCTGGAGATGATGAAATTTGACAGCATTCTCCACCTGTTACTGTGTAGTGTGTTGTCAATGCTGCTATCATCTAGGAACGCTTCTTCTCCAAGTAGGTCTAAGCCATGATCTCCTAAAACATATAACACAAATAAAGCATGTCCAGAGCATAATGCTTTATTTGGTACAGTTTCATGTTATATCAGTGATAACTCAGATATATAAATTAGTAACTTCTTAAATGCATTAAAATCATCGCAATCAAATCTATCTCAATGTCGATTTTACACAAAATTCGTTCATTATTTTCACAGTTGCGCAAAGTGTAATATTTAACAGCTAAAATAACAGTTTAAATAATTGTTCTGTCAAATAAATAAAAACAACTTAAAAAGAAAGCAAAACCGACACACTGCATTGCTAATCCATATAAGAGTTTTTTTAGCAGTTCTTGTAATAATCATGTTAATTTCCACTAATTATAAATGACGTTTTGCAGAACAATCTAACTTGCTAAAAGTTTCAGCTTCCACAACACTTAAACACTAAACGCACCTTTCTAAAAATTTGTTCCGTTTGAAAAAGTTGTTTTGATTTAAATAGATTTGACAGAGATTTTTAAATTAGGAAGCATTTTTTTATAAAACTTTTATTTAAAGAAGTTACTGAATTTTACAACTGACTTACTATTGACATAACATAAAACTTCATTTGATGATGGAACCGCTTAGTGTACATGTACACTAAGATTCAGAAAATCATTTTTTAATGTAATATTCCTGTACAGTCACTCAAAAAATATCTGAACACTATGGTTGATTTCAGAATTCAGAAAAAATCTGGCAACGATTTGTTTAGAAATTAGAGATCTGGCAACGTATCACTAATTTCTAAAAAATCGTTTTTTGAGCGACTGTATTCTGTATGGACTCATCTGTAAATACTGAAGCGATATGACGGTGAGATGGATGTTATAATGTGATATCACAAAACATACTATTAACGTTATTATTAAACAAGCCATCGACTTAGTACACTACGACATTAAAATGTAATATTTATTTTTGCGATTATTCTTTTTAACGTTTTCCGATTTTAAAAATCATTTTTTTAAAATGTAATATCCCTTGTAATTAAATACTAGCTACATTTAATACTCACATGGTATGTTGACACTCGTACAAAAATAAAGATTCCTACAGAAAATACGTTAGTAAAATGAAGAGGCGGTCCTACTATGTACAGCGGGTGGGGTGAAGTGTTAAATCCTTCTTATACGTTATATATATTATAAACGACCTGTTCTAAAGTAACAGGTCGTACACTATTATTGCTCTTTTTTAGCGACTTACGTAGGAAGTCACTGAACTGGAATTCGTTTCTGAAAGTCCGATAGTTCTGCGATTAAACGAACACACAAAACTACACTAAATGGTACTAAAATTTATCGTGGTAGCAGTTTTCACCCTTCTTTTGTTACTTATATCTAGCAAATAGCATAAGATAAAAAATGATGATTTAAGGTTACGTTGAAATAATATCTTCATTATTACACCGACTGCTTTCAGAATGAAATAAAGATTTCTATCTTTTCTAAACCATGCATCTTAATCTTTATATACGAGGTGATCTAAATTAAACAGAATATTTAAGTAAATTTGTAGAGAGAACTCAGTGGATATAAGCAATATTTTGAATTTCCACATTTCAGATCATTACTGAAGCAATACATAGAACACTAGGCATCATGATATACAAATGGAAGTAGTGTAATTTTCAATTTTAGAGAAGATCAAAAAATGTCCTGTAAACATGAAATTCATCGCAATTAGCTCAGCTGTTATATCTAGAAATGATCTTTCATGCAGCTTTTGTTTTAACATGTAACAGTAAGTTTAAAAAAGCGTTCAAAGAAGTAGTAACTCATTGACTTCGATGGAACGAGTGAAAATCTACAGACACTTATCAAAAACAGTTTGAACCTCCTCAGTAGGATTGAGTCCCGAGGACTGGCTGGAGTAATTGTGTCATACTTACGATACTGTAGGAGCTGGGTGTTTCACCTTTGAGTGACACTTCTTGTACACAATGGGCTAAATGACCTAAAGGCTACAAGGACCGAAAGGGCCCAGAGAAAGCGAGGGAAATGAAATACACGGGTCAACAGCAGACAGATTGTAGCCTCATATCAAGACCATCCAAGGGGTACGTCTACCAAGCCTAGGCTTAATTATAATAATCATCTACGAAGTCTCGGCGCGTCATCTACCGTATTTATCGTCAATGTTTGCGTACCATCTACCGTATTTATTATCTACCAAGTCTCGGCTTAATCATCATTATGGTCGACCAAGTTGCTCTACGTCACCACACGGAAATGCGTATTTCAAGCCTAACAGTAAAATACCAAGTTTCTCTACGCCACCACATGGAAACGCGTATTTCAAGCCTAACAGTAAAATACCAAGTTGCTCTACGTCACCACTCGGAAACACGAATTACAAGTCTAACAGTAAACTACCAAGTTGCTCTTGGCCACCACACGGAAACACGTATTTCAAGGCTATCAGCAAACTACCAAGTTGTTCAACACCACCACACGGAAACGCGTACTACAAGCCTAACCGCAAACTACAAAGTTGCTCTACACCACCACACGGAAACACGTATTACAAGCCTAACAGCAAAGTACAAAGTTGCTTTTCGCCACCACACGTAAACGCGTATTTCAAGCCTATCAGCAAACTACCAAGTTGCTCTTGGCCACCACAGGGAAATGTGTATTTCAAGCCTATCGGCAAACTACCAAGTTTCTCTTCGCCACCACACGGAAACATGTATTTCAAGCCTAATAGTTAACTACCAAGTTGTTCTACGCACCACACGGAAACGCGTACTAAAAGTCTAGCCGCAAACTACCAAATTGCCCTTCGCCACCACACGGAAATGCGTACTACAAGCGTAACCGCAAACTACCAAGTTGCTCTACGGCACCATAAGGGTTGGGTTGGGTTGTTTCACCTCTGAGCGGCACTTTTGTGCACACCATGGACTAAATGGCCAGGTCACATGGACCCCGAAGGCTCAGAGAAGGTTGGGGGAGGAGACCCACTGGAACAGCTGTTGGGAGACAGATGGTAGCCTCCCGTCAAGGCCATCCAGCGTGTTCTTTAACGTGCACAGGGTATGGCTCTCCCGCTCACGGAGCCACGGCTTAACGTCCCATCCGACGGACGGCGGCCTTTCCAAGACCATCGGTGTCCCCTACTGACCGTGGGCAGGGCGGGGAATTTTGCGGAGATAAATCTCAACGCTGACCCAGCTGGGACTCGAACCTGGGAACTACAGAATACGAGCCTGGTTATTTTGGTTACTGGCGTTCCGTGGCAGCGTGGTTTGCACGCATGGCTACTGATCTAAGGGAAGTGGGTTTTAAAAATAATAATATCTTTATTAAGCCTTAGTATGCTTATATACATAGATTACCCCGCTAAGCCTTATGGCTTGTCATTCGAACCTCGGGTAAGGCATTGATGTGTGTTGCTTTTATGCTGAGGTCCCGTTCTACTATGGCGTCACAAGCTCGTGCTTAGTTACGGCACCAACAATGCAATCAGTTTAGGTTAATGAGAGACAAATTGGAATCTCATTCAATTACGTTACTTCGTTGCACACCCAATTCTGTTTTGACACGGAATTCTTTTACACGATTTTGATTTAACACAGTTTAGGAAAAAAATCCAAATCTCGTATTACACGATTTATTTTGATGTAACACGGTTCAAAAATCTCTATTTGAATTTAATTCTGAAAAAATATTCAAGACAAAATTCCTAGAATTTACATTTATAAGAAAGATGCCGCTAATATGGTCACATTTTTCGAAGTTGTTTTAACTCTGAAAATATACTACAGACACACATTTTCTGCACTGAAATCCCCAAAATAAAAACTACACTAACATTTTTTTCCGAATGCAACAAATTTTCTGCATTTTATTCTGTATTTTACGGAAAAATTGTACAAAACGTACTTCATTCGGAATAAAGTGGCAACATTGAGTTTTGGGAATTCCCCTCAATTTTTATCTTCAATACATACGTTAGTCTTGGTCTCTCATTCGTTTTTAAAGTTAGAAGTGTTAGTTGAAATATGTTTATAAGACCAGCATGGCGAGTACCCTACGACGTATACGATATCATTAAAATTTCTTCTTCCTATCTACTTGACTAAAAGACGGCTCATTTTTCAAACCTTAAGTAATCTATTCGATTCCCTAGAAGAAAACGTGAACAATGTCCACTCTATACACGTTTCACTTCAACTGATTTCATTAACTGTATCCTGATTTAAAACAATCGTAATAATTCGTTGTTGACGTCTGACAATAACATTGCTGATTTAACTGTTGTGTGACTTCGACGGAAGTGACACTTCTCGATATTCGCAACAAAGTTCCTTCTCTTTAAGATTCCTTTCTCACCATTTCTCGTACCTGGGTGACGCTAATTACGAAATATTTTAGAAACGAATATTATCTCACATAATCTAGCAGTGGGGATCGCCATCAAATAACCAAAGATAATCCAAAAAAGAAAAATTTCCCTCCCTAGATTCGATAAAAAAAATAATATCCCACGTGTACCATGTAAGAGCTACGTATTGCCATAAGTAAGCAAATTAAAATATGTGTGCGCCTTAATATTAATTTCGATAAAACGCAGAGATGACGTCAGCAACGCGCTTTCGGCTACTTCCCAGCATTATTTCTGTAACATCCATATCTCGAAGAAGCATTTTCAATGTGTCATGAACGCCATACGACAAAAATATATAGTGGAAGAGACAATCACAATTCAATATTCATTTCAATACATTTTCCAAAACATTTTTTCCCTTGAGGTCACTTGCAATAGGTATCTGATGGAAAAAAACGAAAAAAAAAAAACGGTAACAATGCCATAATTCCTCAGTAGCAAAATAATGTCACTAGCTCAATAACTTATTCAATATCATTCGCATCACATATCTCTAACACCTATACGACATACCTGTAATATCGATTATAAAGAAATTTGTTGCCGTAATATACAAATGATGAACGCTGCGATATTTAACACGCAAAAAATATTAAATGCAAAGTTCACATGAAACTTCAAATCACATTTAGATTTCAGTTTAACTCTTAATCGAATAATTCGTGTATTGCACGGGAGAATAGTTTTCCATCTTCTCATTGCATTGTCAGGCATTTATTTCGTTCCTGAAAAATTATCCTTTCGTTCAAAACTATAAAAAGGAAACAATGTAGTTCCAAAAACGCCATTTCCATAGCTACAATTAGGGGAGCCTATTTTGTGTGAACACAAATATTTCATTACGAATAAGTTACTGAATTACGAACGTGAATTCCTATTTATAGAAAGGTAATTGCAACTGTTTATTTCATCTCTCACTAAATAAGATTTACCACATCATTCACTCTAAATCGAAATATTTATTGACCATAACGATAATTTTTATTTTTTTTAAACACTTTAAACGTTGAGAAAAAGGCTTAAGGTGCGATACAAATCCTTTCCTATTTTTCTATCTTATTATACCATGACGTACACATAAGTGTTAATTTTCATTTCTGAGCCACAAAAGAAATATTAATCTTGAGATTATTTGCAAAAAAAACAAGATTTACCGAAAATGACTTTTCAAAATCCGGAATTTCCAAAGCTTTAACGGTTTATAAAGGTGTAAATGGCTGCTTCCGACGTAAAGCCATTCAACATCGCAAGTCCATCACTAAAATTTCACCCGAAATATATTAACAATTTTTTTTTTACTTCCTCACTGTCTCTTCGACCTGCCCTAACCTTCCTCCGTGGATGGTAGATTGTTGGGTTGTTTTACCTCTGAGCGGCAATTTTTTTCCACACCATATGGGCAAGGTCACATGGACCCCGAAGACTGAGAGAAGTTTGGGGGAGGGAACCCACTGGAACAGCTGTTGGAAGACAAGTGGTAGCCTCGCGTCAGAGCCTTGCAACGTGTTCTTTAACATGCAAAGAGTATGGCTCTCCCACACACGGGGCCACGGCTTAACGTCCCATCCGACTGACTACGGCCTTTCCAAGCCCATCAGTGTCACCTACCGACCGTGGGGAAGGCGGGTAATTTTGCGGAGGTAAATCTCAACGCTGACCCACATGGGAATTACAGATTACGAGCCTGGCGCGCTACCGACTGAGCTACCCCGCCCCCGCAGAGTTTCTTTCCGTTAAGGAATTAATAACTGCTATAGTTTCTCTTCATGTGCAGTTTTTTTCTGGTTCGAGTAGCACCTGTGACAGCGTCGAGCCCCTCAGTTACGTATATACATACGTCATCGCATAGTAACGATATCTGCTTTCGTACTTAGCGGTCTTCCGCATTGCTATTAGAAATGCCATACGAATCAGAAAGAGTGCTCCCATTAAAGTGAAGGGGTTAATGGTATTGCCACAGGATAGGAATATGTATTTCCCAGGGTCGAGTCCAACTAGAGTCAAAGTTCTACTTTCTTAATGTTAAACCCCCAGTTCTTCTGTCGGTCAGAAAGGCGAACACCGATGGTTTCTGTAAAGGCCGTCATCCGTCCGTTATGAGGTAAAGCCATGGTCCGTGTGTGTAGGAGAAATGTACCCTGCACCTGTTAAATAAGACGCTGGATGGCCATGATGTGAGGTTGTCATCTGTCTCTTAACAGATGTGGTGCAGTGGGTTCCTTTCACCGACTGCATGGAGTCTTGTGGATTGGACATTTTGTCCCATATGTGCCAAAAAGTGCCGCTCATGCGTAAAAGAACCCATTATGCATGGAATGGAACAAATTTCGTGTTACATTCGTTGCCACATTAAATCTTTCAATCACCTGTGAAACTTTTACCGAATTAAATAATAGCGTGAAATTACGACTATTTTAAATGCTCAAAACGTCACAACGTTACAAGCATGGTAACCTTTTTAAACATTAACCGTAATTATTCAGAATTTAGTACGTTATATATATATATAATTTTTTAAAGTAAATACGAGCAAAAGATTTTATTTCTTTAGGTGCAGTACAGTGCCGTACACCAAAAATCGACAACGCCCAAATTTATCTGTAAAACGCTCAGCATATCACAAACTTCTAGGACTTTAAAAATATTCCCTGCCGTTATATATTTGCATCACATCGGTCGTACTAAGAGTTCCCTGAAGTGAACGTTACTTCAACAGTATCATTCCGCGATAAAGGAGTCCGTTGCATTCCATAACTATTCTTAATTGAGGAAATCCTTATTCTCCTAAGCTTACCTGCAGAAAAGGCTCCTACGTATCTTTTGGGAGACTCCCGGAAAGCTCTTAATAACAGAAAAAACGATATCTAAATAACCAATGAAATCTGCTTCAGTTGAAAACGTAAGTTTTATATTCACTGGTAACTGTTACAATGTATCGAAAACAATTCCTTACGTGGTTTTCTTATCATAGGTCTTATCCTATGATAAGAAAACGTTTGAAAATGACGTTTGAAAAAATAATTAACCTTTCACGATGAAAGTGAAAGGAATAAAACAACTTTAGCTAAAGAATCGATGACACAACAATACTTTCAGGAACGTTAACCCGGATACGACATTTATTTGTTTCGTGATTAGCATTTCCGTCCCGAATAAGTTTTAGCAAGCAATAGATTAATAGTACATTCCTGAAATCAAATTAATCCTCCTACTTGACGAAAAAGAAGTAAAAGTATTGATATAATATTCCAGAAGGGGGCGAAGAATTAAACCGTTCAGAAACAGAAGCGACATGTCAATTGATCAACTCCACCGTTAATAAATAGATTGTAATAGTTTTTTTGCCTTTACCAACTTGCCTCTAAAGAATTAAGTCACTGACCAGATATTACCGAACTTTTTAAAAACGACAGACATCGGAAGATTGCTTCGATATCTGGAAAAATTCTGGTAACGACATTTTGATTGAAATTTTACAATAAAGAATTTGTATATAATTATATGTTTTATTTTATTCCCATTGTTATAGTATAACTATAGTTTTCTGTATCTATACATGGGGTACGACATTAACATACACATTTCCAGAGGGTACGTGAAGCATAAAAGGTTGAGAACCGCTGCTATATTATATATATATATATAAAGTTCAAGAAGATGACGTCATAAGCGTAAAGTTAGCAAAGCCAATACTAAATAAATGAAAAATAAATACTCCCTCAAGCGGCTGCTTTCCACATAGATCTGACAGGAGCCTGTCAGTTTATATGCCATAGTAAAAGATCTGAGAGGATGGCAGGACCTCAGCAGAGAAAACGACACATACATCCATGCCTTACGCGTGGCTCAAACCCAGATCCCTTAGAGCAGTAGCCAAGTGCGCTAACCACTCGGCCATAGGATGAACTAAACTGTCGTAAAATCCGAATATTGTTAGAATAAAAATTTGATGAAAACCGAAAGAAAAGAGTGTAGAAATTCTGTACGTACCATTCCCTGTGCAGGTTAAATAAAACGTTGGATGGGAGGCTACCATTTGTCTCTCAACAGCTGTTCCAGTGGGTCCCCAACCTTCTCAGAGCCCTCTGGGTCTTTATGAACTGGCCACTTATCCCATTGTGTGCAAAAAACTACCGCTCAGAAATAAAACAATTAATGTAAAAAACACGCTGAATGACCTTGACGGAAGGATACCATCTGTCTCCTAACAGTTGTTCCATTGGGTCACCTTCCAACAACCTAAACTGAACCTTCTGGGTCTTTTATTATATTATTATTTATTTATTTATTTTAATTATTTATTTATTTCATTTAGCCCCATTATGTGAAAAAAACTACCGCCCAAAGATAAACCAATGTAAAAAACACGTTGGATGACCTTGACGGGAGTCTACCATCTGTCCCCTAACACCTGTTACACTGGGTCACCTTCTCCCAACATTCTCTTAGCCTTTGGGTTCCCTATTACCTAGCCATTTACTCCATTGTCTAGAAAAAATTGCTGCTCAGAGGAAAAACAACCCAACCCAGCACATATCTTCTCTATGGCGTATTAAAGTGATCAAAGGGACCCGGGTTCGAGTCCCAGGTAAGGCATGGATATTTGTATTGTCTCTGCTGAGGTCCCACCATCCTCACAGACCTTCGACTATGGCGCAGAAACTGACAGACTCATGTCAGATCGCTGGTGCAAGCAGCTCCTTGAGGGAGAATATTTTAAATTTTTTATTTTTTTTATGAAGATATTTTCACCCTTTTCCCTAAAATCTAAAGCCTCTTTGGGTTGGAAAGTAAAATAATCTTTAGAGGTTAACTGTTTAGTGTGTGAAATGACTCCTATATTAAGCAGTTAATCCCTGTATAATGTGTAAAACAAAAAATCGTAACAATTATGCTGTTTTTTAGGGATATTTTTATATTTTGCATTTGTATATAAATCTGTTAACTGAGCTTAGAATTAATCAGAACCAGATTTATTTGTCTTTTAAAGACGTAGTTCAAATTTTGGAGTACCAATTACATTCCGGTGCTATGAAAACTGTTTGTATTGAAAGTCAACTAATGGCTCTCATATTTCTGAAAAAAGTTTTATTCAGTTTCGAAATATTCCATGATCTTTTAATAAAGTCTCAATAAATTAGTTTATTACTTATCATTTTTGAAATAAATGGCTTAAAATTAAATTTTAAACAAATTCAAATAATAAAAAAGATGATTTTTTTTTTTACATTTTTCGTGACTATTTTGTTCAACAGATGTCAGGACTCTATAGATATGACTGGACCCGAACAACTGAATAGCAAAAGAAGCGAAAAAGGAGAAATATTAAATATGTGTAAAGGACCTCTAAGCTGCACTTTTTTTTGCTTACAGTGGGTTAATTGACCAGGTCACAAGGAACCCGAAGGCTCAGAGAAGGTTGCTGGAGGGGACCTACTGCAACAGCTGTTCGGAGGCAGATGGTAGCCGCCTTTCCTAAAACGTGCACAGGGTATGACTCCGAACACGGAGCCATACCCTGTGCACTTTAAAGAACTCCCGGAATCTCCCGCACACAGAACCACGACTTAACGTCCCATTCGATGGACGCCGGCCTTTCCAAGCCCATTGGTGTCCCTTACTGACCGTGGGCAGGGCGGGGAGTTTTGCGGAGATAAATATGGATTATAAATATCAAATAGGATAATAAATAGGATCAAATAGGATATAAATAAGGATTATAAATATCAATAGGATTTATATAGTAATGGAAACCGAAACATTTATCTCGCTCTGCCCAAAGAAATGTAGATTATTCCATTCTGCCTTCCTATAAACTTGTTTCTGTTAGGGTTTCAAAATAAATAAACTAATATCGCTGCTGTTAAACATATGAACTTCCGTTACTAATTACATATTGCATCAGTTGAAATAGTAAAATAAAATAGATTTTCTAATGTTTGTTAATTGTTAAGGGTATTATTTTATTTTGTGTTTTACAACCAATTATTCTTCGTAAATTTTATCCGAATGAGATGATACAAAATACGGCGTCATAGCGAGTTGGGGAGTGTCCTTTACTGTCTGTCTGTGGCAGTCACAACTCATCGGGAAATCAACGTACAGGCTCCACATTTTCAGAGAATGTTTCAGATTGTGGTCCGGATTGCAGTGCCAAATTTCATGTCGAAAGTCCAACAGCACGCTGTCTACCCTCTGAGGATTTCCCGGCGAGAAGCAAATGTATCAAAAGTATGCAAATGACATCAAATGTTTGAAGAGAAACATCTATTAAATGGATACCTTTTCCCATTGATAACGAACTCTTCCAGTCATACGGTGGGAACGCCAATGCTCCCAGACATATCGGATAAATGCAGCGTGTTTAATCAAGGCAACCTTGATTAAATTTTATTATGCAAATTATGAAGAATGACGATTTTTATTTTAGATTCTCACTTTACCCATGTGTTTATAAATAATTAATTTACCTTTTTATAATAATTTAAATTGCAATAATGTTACCTTTTTTACAATTATTTTAAAAATAAAAGGTTTATATTGAATTCACTTTTTTCATGAAAACAGAATAACGAATAGAAGTAATTAGGGTCTTTAACAGATTTTATGTTATTGATTTTTATTTGCAAAAAAGAAGAGCAAAAAGGTTTATGAAGTTCCGTTCAAGCGTTACACTGTGTGACGTAAGTGAAAAAGAATGTTAAAATTATTCTATAACAGTCGTTTGAAATTTATGAACGCCCCCCTATGTTTTAACAAATAGTATCTTATTGATTATTAGTGGTCTTACACTATAGACCACTGAACTGGAATATTCTAGCAAGATGAAGGATTGTGCTACGATTAAACGAAAGTTTAATTCTTCATTAAAGTATATCATTATTTATAGTGGTAGTTGTTTTCATTTTCATATTAATTTTTTTCTATGAGTAAAAAATTATGAAAGAAATAAACATTTACTGTTTGTTTTACAAGTAATCGACTTAAGCATCTAATAGACCAATATTTAAATAAAAAATATGAAAAATTCTTCCCTAGTTCACTGACTGATATGTGAATTAATCTATAGGTGTGAAGCGAAGGAAATTAAGCTGACAATATACGAGTATTTTCACTTTTGTTTGTAAAATTGCTCAGTGGATAGATGTGATATTTAAAATTTTCACTTTTTTAAATGTGTAAAACACAATAATTCAAATTTGGTCATTAGAAGGCCTCAAGACAATCTGAAGAATGTCAATTGCAGGTTAGAAGCATAAGTATGAAAGTGTCAATGATCTTTATCCCAGATAGATATTATATATGGCATACAAATAATAGATGTTTAGAAATGCGGCCATAGTTAACGGCTAGGATAAGGTCCAATGGCTAGGATATCTGGAGAACTTATTAGTTTAAAAACTAACGTAATCCGACACTACTTTGTTTATGACTTCAGCAAAATGTCTCAATTCATGATTAAAGACAATATTGTGTTCCAAATGATATTTGTTATTTACTTTCAATTCTTGAAAGAAATTCAGAAATGAAAATAATATAAATTTATAAGTGGTGTAATATAATTGTGCAAATGTTTTAAAGGGAACTGAAAAGCTGTTTAGAATACATAGTATTATAAAATCACATTTCATTCAACTAAATAAAAATATCGACTCCGTTTACGAACAAGTTCTTGGATTGCAAAGATCAATTTACAAAATAAAGTTACCTACATTTTATTTTGTCATATATATATACAAAGAACGTTTTAGGAGACTGACTTAATAAGGTCGGTTAATTAATCTTCCTTTTTCATAACTCATCGACGCTACGTTTCCGTAATCGAGCCCATATCAATAGCCGTAGCTCAGGACAGAATATCTGCGGAACTATTTTGCCGTCTGGTTGGAGGTCCAAAGCTCATGGCTGCTTGAGGATTCTGTATGTATGTACGTATGTATTATTCCAAGAATTTTTTTTCGGGGAAAGGGTGGTCCGAGAATTTAGTCTCATGGGGCCGGAGGGTTTCGAGAATAATTTAGTTTAAAGAGGTAAGACATGAGTAACAATATTCCACTGAACACGAAAAGTTAAAATGCTATTCTATATGGCATCATATTTCTTAGTGGTTTTCAGTGTATTTTAATTCGGAATTAAAATGTGGAGCTAGAATAAATTTATGCAAAGAAAAATGTTTTGGATTTCAAAGCGGGTAGACAATTTTCAGATTTCGTATAAGACGACCGAATTTTTAAGGGGGCCCTGTCTCTTCCCTGGGTATATCACTGTGTGTGTGTGTATGTATGTATGTATGTCGAATCTAGAAACAGATGGAAGTGGGGGAAGAGACTGAATATATTCAAATATTATTTTTATAGACATTAGTCATAAAAAAGGAACTGATGCGAAAGTAAAGACACCTACCGTTGTGAAGTATTTTGAAGGGGAAATCCTATCTCCAGATCGGTCCTAACACTTAATCAAAAGATATCCGCTAACAAAATAATTAGATTTAAAGAATACAAAGTGAATGAATATTTAAGGCTACCTCCAATTTGTCCTAATTGCCAATCTCTTTGGACATTTCACAGCTTACTGATATAAGCAGAAATCGATGAAAGAGATGCAAGAGGCATCATAATTATAAAGAATGTAATAACACTTTGTTATGCTTCCTAACAGTGGAGGACAACACCCTTCGACCTATGCAGGATGACAACTGAGACTGCAATGATCAGGAATAGTTTACCATGGTCACGGCTCTCAAAATTATACAAGAGGACCACACCTACATTACTAAAGGAACTTTACAAATCGATACTAGTGAAACTTGTAATTATATTATAGATCATGACATTGGATCGCATGGTATTTTACACAGGGAATCAAAAAATGTAGTGAAAAATCAACTTTCATCGAATGGAGAGTCCGTTCAAATATCTACTGCTATTTTTTGACAGCAAAAATTTGCAATACAAAATTTGCCGTCAAAAAATCTACTACTGCGAGAAAACAGGATCCGATCAAAAAATCCAATCCCTAGGCACAAAAACCTTATGAAGAAACTGAAGCTGAAATCATCCTCCTGAAAATTAAAGATGTTGTGGAATGCCAAATAGAGCTCCTAAATTTTCTAAAAAACTCATCGAAGAAAAATAATATAAATAAATTTATAAACAAGCAGAAATTTTATCAGATACTTGATGATTATGAGTAATAATATTATTAGTAAAAATAATAAAAAATATGTTTTTGGACCTTAATCACAATCCTAATATCTTCTTCTTTCAGAGGAACTATAGAGGTTTGAAAAATAAAATTATTGAGAAATTATCTTGTTGGAAAAATACATTTTGCAATTCGAATTTTCATTGAAAAATATGTGGAAAAAACTCCTAAGTTGTCTAAGTTTGTTTCTTATCTAAAAACCTAGAAACGGTGTATCTAACGGGGGTGGGGGGAGAGTTATGTGCACTCGAAATTCCCCCAAGTTCCTATTGAGATCTCCTGTCGGAATCAGTTCCCCGTAATTGCAGCAGTATAAGTGAAAATTAAAGAGTTTTCCTTCAGCATTTTCTCACTGTATTATCCAGTATATCTATATATGTCGTTGTAGGATTTTAGAAATATTTTGCACTAAGAGACTGGAAAGCAAATAGTAATACTTGAGGATGCCACACTGCAGACAGAAGAAGAAACATCGTAGAAGATATGTCCTTGGATCTAAACGTGGTTGTTCTCAATGAAGACTCTCCTACGTTTCTCAAACTTCCAGGAAAAGAAAGTGCTATTGATCTCTCTATTGCCTCAGCTCCCTTTGCCAAGCATTTTACATGGATAACAAACCATGATTCTCTTGGGAGCGATCAGCTACCGGTCATTATTTCAGCTAACCTTTGGTCTAAAATCTAAGTCTCAATTGAAAGTTACTAATTGGGTTTATTTCAAGAAAAATATCTCATATAAAATGCAATATATCAACAACCATCAAAATCTAAATGAATTTATTTCTTCTCTCAAAAAGAACCACCAAAATAACTCTGAGGAATTCAAAGGTCCTGTTAAAATTTGATCTGATGCTATTAAGTAAAAACGATCAGTGCAAATAGGATAAGTAAAGGAAAAGCGAAAAGACCTGGAAATTTGAATGGCACTGAAGACTTTCAAAACAGTTTGTGCCAAAAGCATAAGATAAACGAAAGTTATTGAGAAAAAACAGTGGCAAAACTTTTTCAAAGATCGGGCGTGGACGGCTTAGAAAATCTAAAACTAGCTTCAGGGTATATGAATATTTTTATTTAACCAATGTCAACTTAAAAATGCTATAAATAAAACGAAACATAAAAGTAGTTGTGGACAAGACAGCATCATCAATATTAGTATTAAGTGCATTCCACAGGAAGGACTTACGTTTTTATTGAAACTATTTAATGAATGATGGAACAGAGAAACAATCCCGGATATCTGGAATATAGTACAAAAGTTACCTACGTAATGGGAATGCCTGCCGATTTCAAGACGTGAAGCGACAGCAGCGCTAGTTACATTTTCATCCGCTGTGGCGCTGGTGATCCGCTGTTTTGCTTTCTACTTGCTTCGTAGCATTATACGTTATTACGCTGTTTACAACTAGTTTCAAAATTAGATTTTGATACGGATTTGTTCATGTGTGATTTATTTACCATTCTGTCTACTTTCTGCCCTTTTTTAACCAGAAGTCTGAACGATATGCTGTGTTGTGTGCTGTTTTGCATAAAAAGAACTTAAGAAACAAAACTCTGTTTCTATCGAATCTTTTCGAAACTGGATCTGCGAGACGTGGCTGCAGCAATATGTCGGCAACATAACGTTGACATGAGCAATTGAGAAACGTTTCAAAGATCACTTTTGAACATATAATATTTTGGAATCACAGGAATTGTCATCAAGGAAAGGTTATTACCATTAGCTGAAAACGTTGAATATTTTTGCAATATAAGGAACTGAGTTACACTGCCTTAACAAAGTATTAGAGAATTTCTGTGTTATGTGAATGGGAATCTAAATTCCAAGCTCTGTAACTTCTCAAATATTCATTTAATGAAAACATGTTACTGAAAATAAATTGAAGATCATAATCTTATATATTAAAGTCTCGATTTTCAACAGTATTCGTCTAGTATTTAAGGAATTATGGAAGTTAGAATATTTCGCAACAGTAATGTGTGATAAAAATTTATTTCAGATATTGATTAAAACTTAAATAATAGGTATTTTTAATCATTTATAATATAAATATTAAAAGTTGTATAAAGATTATTTCGATGTTAGATAATTATGAATGTTTATTTTTATCAAACAAGGTAATTTATTATTAGCCATTCCAGCTTCCATAACTCTTTAAGCACTGATGATAAATCGAGATTTAAATAAATTTCATTATCTTTAACTTCAGACAGTTTTTCATTAAATGCATCAAATGCGTATATATAAAATCTGAGTTTGGTGTTAATCGGCAACCTAGATAGCAGTAACATCCTGACAAAGTGGAGACAACTATCCTTCTGCAGAGACGAGCGACTCGAAAAGGATCTAGCCCTGACGGGTCTACAATTACCAATCTACAATCTTTATCCTCATCACATTTCTCTATTAAATGCACATTTTAGATGTTATAGAGGAGAGATGACCAAACAGTGGATGGTGTAGCTGCCAGTTTTAGATGGAAAAGATTTTAATAAATGTAACAATGTCACGTTAATATGTTTGATGCTAAATTTTTATTTTATACTTAGCTGGTCAAGCAGTGTTAAATCATTATTATGACTTATGTACTAAGGTCGATAGCGAAAGATTTTCTGTCTTAATAGTCGGGGTGGCTCAGTCGGTAGCGCGCCAGGCTCGTAATCTGTAGTTCCCAGGTTCGAGTCCCAGCTGGGTCAGCGTTGAGATTTATCTCCGCAACTTCCCCGCCCTGCCCACGGTCAGTAGGGGACACCGATGGGCTTGGAAAGGCCGCCGTCCGTCGGATGGGATGTTAAGCCGTAGCGCCGTGTGCGGGAGAGCCATACCCTGTGCACGTTAAAGAACACGCTGGAGGCTACCATCTGTCTCCCAACAGCTGTTCCAGTGGGTCCCTCCCTAACCTTCTGTGAGCCTACGAGGCAGACGACCTGGCCATTTAGCCCATGATGTGCAAAAAAGTGCCGCTCAGAGGTAAAACAACCCAACCCATCTCTTCTGAAATCAGTCTTGTACATATATGACTAATGGAATGTTGAAGTTTAAAACACTTTTTGTGAGCTTTCTGAACTGCACAAATATGTGTATGAACCAGGGCGCATTAAGCAATTTGGAGTTCTGGAGCCAGGTTCCAAATGGGTGCCCTGGAACAAAGTTCTAAATAAGAGCCTTAGAGCAATATTCTAAATCGAGCCCTTTTATCCTTCTAAACTGAAAAATGAAGTAAAATTTACTACTTATGTAAAATCGTCTATTGACGTGATAAAAATAAATAACGTTACTTTAAAACAAGCAAAAACAAAACAGGAGGGGCCCTGTAGGTCGGGAGAAGTAATGAAATAAAAAGACCAACATATAAAGAGTCAATTCTGTACTGCAACATGAACTTTGCACGTATTGCATTTAAAAAACTATTACTTTTAATCTTTATTTTTTTAGCAAATTTACCATTTCATGCTTAATTTAAAAAATCGAGTATTAATATCAAAATAATCTTGCCAAAATCTATTGCTTACGAATTTCCCTTAACAATAAATAAGCTCTATTGCAATAGTAATTAAAATTATTAAATTAGATAAAGAATTGCTTTAAAAACAAAGTTGTTTTGAAAGCATTACCGTTAAATAATGTTATTGGGTAAACACTTGAAAATTTCGGTTTCTAATGAATAATAATTTTCAAATGTAACACGATTATTTTTAAACATATTTTTCGCTATTCCCGTTGTATCTCTGAGAAATATTCTAGTTTATTGCATTTGATTAACCATCTGTCTGATTCTTTACCATATGACTTCGAACAGATCGCTATATACTTACCATTGGGTTCGAGCCCCTTCTACTCTGGCATATAAACTGACAGGCTGCTGTCAGACCTCTGTGGCAAGAAGCTGCTTCACGAAGGTTGCCAGATCCCTGATTTCAAAAAACGTCGTGGCCAGATACTCTTTCTCAAATCAATTATAGTGTTCGAATATTTGTTTGAGCGACTCTACACGAAGGTTGCCAGATCCCTGATTTCTAAACACGTCGTTGCCAAATACTCTTTCTGAAATATAGTGTTCGAATATTTGTTTGAGCGACTGCACACGAAGGTGCCAGATCCCTAATTTCTAAAAACGTCGTTGCCACATACTCTTTCTGAAATATAGTGTTCGAATATTTGTTTGAGCGATTGTAGACGAAGGTTGCCAGATCCCTAATTTCTAAAAACGTCGTTGCCAGATATTCTTTCACAAATCAACTATAGTGTTCGAATATTTGTTTGAGCGACTGTACACGGAGGTTGCCAGATCCCTGATTTCTAAAAACGTCGTTGCCAAATACTCTTTCTGAAATATAGTGTATGAATATTTGTTTGAGCGACTGTAGACGAAGGTTGCCAGATCCCTAATTTCTAAAAACGTCGTTGCCAGATACTCTTTCTCAAATCAACTATAGTGTTCGAATATTTGTTTGAGCGACTGTACACGGAGGTTGCCAGATCCCTAATTTCTAAAAACATCGTTGCCAAAAACTCTTTCTGAAATATAGTGTTCGAATATTTGATTGAGCGACTGTAGACGAATGTTGCCAGATCCCTAAATTCTAAAAACTTCGTTGCCAGACACTCTTTCCAGAATATATTGTTCGAATATTTGTTTGAGTGACTGTAGACGAAGGTTGCCAGATCCCTGATTTCAAAAACGTCGTTGCCAGATATTCTTTGTGAAATATGGTGTTCGAAAATCTGTTTGAGCGACTGTACACGAAGGTTGCCAGATCCCTAATTTCTAAAAACGTCGTTCCAGATACTCTTTCTGAAATATAGTGTTCGAATATTTGTTTGAGCGACTGTACACGGAGGGTGCCAGATCCCTGATTTCTAAAAACGTCGTTGCAGAACCCTGATTTCTAAAAACTTCGTTGCCAGATACTCTATCTGAAATGTAGTGTTTGAATATTTGTTTGAGCGACTGTAGACGAAGTTTGCCAGATTCCTGAATTCTAGAAACGTCGTTGTCAGATACAATTTCTGAAATATAGTGTTCGAATATTTGTTTGAGCGACTGTACACGAAGGTTGCCAGATCCCTGATTTCTAAAAACGTCGTTGCTAGATACTTTTTCTGAAATATAATGTTCGAATATTTGTTTGAGCGACTGTACACGAAGGTTGCCAGATCCCTGATTTCTAAAAACGTCGTTGCCAGATACTCTTTCTGAAATAATATAAATATAATAAATAAATACCCCCTCAAGCAGCTGCTTGCCACAGAGGTCTGACAGGAGCCTGTCAGTTTATAGCCACAGTAGAAGCTGTCAGTTTACAGCCACAGTAGAAGATCTGAGATGATGGCAGGACCTCAGCAGAAAACAACACGAACATTCATGCCTTACCCGGGGCTCGAACCCAGGTCCCGTAGATCAGTAGCCAAGCGCGCTAACCACTCGGCCACGGGACGGCTTTCTGAAATACAGTGTTCGAATATTTGTTTGAGCGACTGTAGACGAAGGTTGCCAGATCCCTGATTTCTAAAATCATCGTTGCCAGATACTCTTTCTGAAATATAGTGTTCGAATATTTGTGTGAGCGACTGTAGACGAAGGTTGCCAGATTCCTGATTTCTAGAAACGTCGTTGCCAGATACAATTTCTGAAATATAGTGTTCGAATATTTGTTTGAGCGACTGTACACGAAGGTTGCCAGATCCCTAATTTCTAAAAACGTCGTTGCCAGATACTCTTTCTAAAATCAACTCTAGTGTTCGGATATATATAGGAGGGGGCATTCCTATCACACCCTTCAAAGGAACGAACTTAATAAATTCGTGCGTATGATTTATTTCTCCGAGAAATCTTTTTAATAAATTCAAAAATGTGGAGGGTTAAGTGTTTTCTAAGTATTTTCTGTATTTTCTAAGCCACTAAAGAACAGTGATCATTATTTCACTCCGAGGATGAGTTGTTTTACCTCTGAGCGGCACTTCTTTGGCCAACAGTGGGCTAACTTAGACAAGGAGCCCGGGGGTTCATTCAGAAGAGGGACGACGCCCGTCAATGCCTTCCAACGTGTTCTTGCAGAAGAAATGAAAAACCTGGAAGGAAAAAAATAGTAGTAAATCACCTAATTATAGTAGAAACAAGCTGTAAAAACTAGATAGAACCCCACATCGATATCTGGAGTCAAAACCCCGTGGATCCATAACAGAATCTAGCGAAACCAAAGTCCTCGGAGTCGAATTATAGGGAGACATGTGCGATAAAGTTGGTAAATAAGCCACAAAGAGAGGACATATACAAATAAGTCAAAAATGGTGTTTTAGCACAGAAAGCACCAAACGACTTGAAATGAAATGCCATAAATCACCAAATTAGGGTGGAGAGAAGCGGTGAAAAGGTAGATCCATATAAAAAGACACTCGCTCGCTGTTGATAATGTGGAAATCCCGAAATTCTAAAATTTGCATTCCTCCGGGGGGAAAAAAGAGTGACACGGAATCTGGCAACAAAGCCATTCAAATACATTGAAGTACCAAGTCTCCGGAGTTCGAAGATATATAGATATTAAAGTCACATAAAAGAAAAAGGCTTCAGAAAGAGTCGAAAACCAAGTAGACAGGCCTCCGGGTCAAAGGTCACCGGAAATGACCCAGAGAGAACCCCCTAATCCCCCCACTGAGTCCAGTCGTTCCGAAGCATAGTGAAACTCCCCGAGAAGTCCCAGGAGATCTCGAGGTGACCCCAAAAGAAACCGGAAGTGACGCAATGAGACCCCAAAGGTCAAACAAGCACCAAAACGCTACTAGAATCGGCCAAAAACCCTACCCCACAAACCCCCAAAAGTCAGCCCCGTTTTTAAAAAAGGTCCCCCAATACGAGCCAAAGTGTCCCTCAGGAAGAAAAGAAACTCCTTAGGAAACGCCCACAGAGAAGCTACGATCGAAAAGCTTCTGAAATTTCCCCATAGAGCCCAAAAACACGACGATATTTGCATTCTTCGCAGACAGAGCCATCCCCCAGTGGAGAAGTGTAGCAGAAACACCCCATCTTCCCGAGAAAGTCAAAGAACAAAGGAATAAGTCAATTAGGTAGAGTAGCGGTTTAACCGTAAGAAACACACCCTTTGTATAGGAAACGAAATAAATGAAAGTCACCCGAAGCCATTACTATGCAAGCATTAAAGTCCCCAAAAAATAGTAAAAAGTTCCGCAAAAGTGGAAAAAAAAGATTGCAATGTGAGCAGCGTCCCCTAGCGGTGGGATAGTGCGTAAATGGGGTGCCCCAAAGTGACCACAAAGTCTCCAAACCCAAGGTCTAATAGGAAGAGAGCAAAGGGCAAAAAACCGATTCTGAAATGTCACATGACTCGGAGATTTAAACTTTTCATACAAATAAGGAATAAGGTAGCAGTAGAAATCTCATGGCACATTCGATCTGCGCATGACGATAGACATCAATAGCCGTAGAAGCAGAAATCAATAAGGTCACAAATAAAGGACCAATGAAAATAACTTTACTGATTCGTTCTCACTTGGCTTTAAAAAAATAAGGATGTCTCATGATAATTCGGAACACGGATTCCTGTCTTACTATTTAAATTAGCTTCTAAAACATTTAAATGGAATTTAAGCTTTTTAAACATTTTAAATAATACATAGTCTAGGTAGATAATTTAATAATTATTTTTAACCAATCACATTTAAATCTTAAGATGTCAACGGATTCGATGGATACTTAATTTCACCTCGGAACTCCTGTATTCTACAGTCTCTAAACTAGCGATCACATGGCACATCTGATCTGCGCATACCTAGGACGTCTACACAGGAATTGCCATATAAGGACAGATGGATGACGTCATATATAAGTAACCAATCAATTCAAACCTTAAACATGACATCACTCTACATACAATTTTTTTTTACCCACACCTGAGTTGGCACCATGCTTTCTCTACGGGACTCCTCACTTGAACTCTTCACATGTTAACCTATGGGTAATCTGGGTCAAACAGTCACCAAGTCTAGCCATGAAATAAATCAATTAATTATTTATTTTTCGACTACAGTTATTCTGCTGTTATAGGATATTGCATTTTTCATGTCTTTAAAAACATGGATGCCTACAGGGCAGAGCAATGTAAGGGTTTTCACATCTCTTTTAAACAATTCTAGAGACTTTTTCATGAGAATTTCACTCTTTTCCTTTTTATATAACACTCCGCAAAGGATTGATATACTTTTTTAATACTTTCCGAATATATTTCTTCAATTTCATGCGTAGTATAGTTTCACGGTTTTATAGAAATACATTTTCGCAATAAGAACCAGATATTGATTTCGGTTTGTCAGCTTTAGAGATGAGGTAGAAAGTTTCATTCATAAATAGCAGCGTTTTTCTCGCAATCTCACATTTCATTCACTTTATAGTTAGAGTGTTTTTCAAATCCATTATTATTATTATTCAGTGCATTAATTCATTTTAATTTCTAAATGCAAATTTCAATATTTCTAGACAGGTAGATGGATACTCTTAAAATCTCTGGAATTTATTGCAAAAGGTTAATTCTTCCCAAATAACATTTAAAACTATTCCATTTTACCAATTTCGAGGCAAAATTTTGAAAAGTACGTTCGAATTGACATTACAAGTTAAACTACTACTTCTACATTGTTTAGCAAACTCTGTTTTCGTTGCCAGATCTCGCTAACATGGTATGCAGACGATAATTCATTAATTTTATTAGAAAAGTTTCGTCTGATCGTTATTTTATTCCAGAGAATGGGATAAATGGTCCTAGGGCTAAGATAATAACTTAACCCTAGGGGACAGGTACAACTCCTGTACACGAAGCTACAGATATTGATATTTCAAGAAAAAAATAAATTGAATTTCACATTGCAAGATTGATAGCATGATTTTAATACTTGATCATTTTATATTATTTTTGTTGAGTCAACTTCTATAAGTAAAACACGCAGAAAAAAACACTTAAAATAGGCCAAAAAGTAAATATTACAAATTTTTAAAATCATTAAATACTAAATTATTAATAAATAAACCGTTTCACGACCTTTCTTCAATAAATGATTAGATGCCAATTTATGATGAAAACCATTAATAGCTAATTCTAACAGAATATAAATTATAATATTAATAACACTGAATAATAATAAGTAATTACAGAAGGATTAAAAACTAATTTCCATTTGTACACCAATGACTTGATTTTACATTAAGACTCTATGGAAGCTGAACTACCTGTACATCGTTTAGAACAGTCTGTTTTTGCTGCCAGATCTCGTCAACAAACTATGCCGATGAAAATTTATGTATTTTATTCCAAAAGCAGTTCTTTCGTCTGATCATTTGAAAATAATTGCCCTTATAGTTCAAATACTGATGGATTCAGTGATTGCCCACATATTGAAAGTTTTAAAGGGGGCTTTAAATAATTTTTCTTTTTATTTACAAGAGTTTAAAAAAGCTTTTCTATTAAGAATATTCTGATGATCTGCGCCATATCATAGAGAGCAATCGTTTGGATCATTTTAGTAAATAAGAGGTAAAAAAAATCCTTAACTAGAAAAATAATTTATATTTATAAAATAGAGATTAAAAATGAATAATAGTTAAACAAACAAAGGGATTTGGGTTGTTTTACCTGTGAGGACATGTTTTGTACACAATGGGCTAAATGGCCAGGTCACAAGCACCCGAGAGCTCAAAGAGGTTTGGGAAAAGGGTTGGGTTGTGTTGTTTTACCTATGAGTGGCACTTTTTTGCACACCATGGGCTAAATGGCCAGGTCACATGGACCCCGAAGGCTCAGAGAAGATTGGGAGAGGGGACCCACTGGACAACTGTTGGGAGACAGATGGTAGTCTCTTATCAAAACCATCCAGCGTGTTGTTTAATGTGTACAGTCACTCAAAAAAATATCCGAACACTATGGTTGATTACAGAATAGAGAAAAAATATCCGGCAACGATTTTTTTTAGAAATTAGTGACCTGATAACTTTCGTTTACAGTACACGAAGGTTGCCAGATCCCTGATTTCTAAAAACGTCGTTGCCACATAATTTTTCTGAAATATATTGTTCGAATATTTGTTTGAGCGACTGTACACGGAGGTTGCCAGATCCCTGATTTCTAGAAACGTCTTTGCCAGATACTCTTTCTGATATATAGTGTTCGAATATTTGTTTGAGCGACTGTAGACGAAGGTTGCCAGATCCCTAATTTCTGAAAATGTCGTTGCCAGGTACTATTTCAGAAATACAGTGTTCGAATATTTGTCAGGCGCTGTAGACGAAGGTTGCCAGATAACTGATTTCTAAAAACGTCGTTGCCAGCTACTCTTTCTGAAATATATGTTCGAATATTTGTTTGAGCGACTGTACACGAAGATTGTCAGATCCTTGATTTTTAAAAAGTCGTTGTCAGATAGTCTTTCTGAAACATAGTGTTCGAATAATTGTTTGAGCGACTGTAGACGAAGGTTGCCAGATCCCTAATTTTTAAAAACGTCGTTGCCAGATCATATTTCTGAAACATAGTTTTCGAATTTTTGTCTGAGCGACTCTAGACGAAGGTTGTCAGATCCCTGATTTCTAAAAACGTCGTTGCCAGATACTCTCTCTGAAATATAGTGGTCGAATATTTGTTTGAGCGACTGTACAGGGAGGTTGCCAGATCCCTGATTTCTAAAAACGTCGTTGCCAGATATTCGTTGAGAAATATGGTGTTGGATTATTTGTTCGGACTGTAGACGAAGGTTGCCAGATCCCTAATTTCTAAAAACGTCGTTGCCAGATACTCTTTCTCAAATCCACTATA
This sequence comes from Ryuthela nishihirai, assembly GCA_038380435.1. Lineage (NCBI taxonomy): Eukaryota > Metazoa > Arthropoda > Arachnida > Araneae > Heptathelidae > Ryuthela > Ryuthela nishihirai. Next base: position 4,022,236 of record JAWZYU010000041.1, read on the forward strand.
GTGTTCGAATATTTGTTTCAGCGACTGTACACGGAGGTTCCCAGATCCCTGATTTCTAAAAACGTCGTTGCCAAATATTCTTTCTGAAATATAGTTTTAGAATATTTGTTTGAGCGACTGTACACGGAGGTTGCCAGATTCCTGATTTCCAAAAACGTCGTGTACAGATGCCTGATTTCTAAAAACGTCGTTGCCAGATACTCTTTCTCAAATATAGTGTTCGAATATTTGTTTCAGCGACTGTACACGAAGGTTACCAGATCCCTGATTTCTAAAAACGTCGTTGCCAGAAACTCTTTCTGAAATATATTGTTCGAATATTTATTTGAGCGACTGTACACGAAGGTTACCAGATCCCTGATTTATAAAAACGTCGTTGCCAGATACTCTTTCTGAAATATAGTGTTCGAATATTTGTTTGAGCGACTGTAGACGAAGGTTGCCAGATCCCTGATTTCTAAAAACCTCGTTGCCAGGTATTTTTTCTGAAATATAGTGTTCGAATATTTGTTTGAGCGACTGTAGACGAAGGTTGCCAGATCTACGATTTCTAAAAACGTCGTTGCCAGATACTCTCTCTGAAATATAGTGGTCGAGTATTTGTTTGAGCGACTGTACACGGAGGTTGCCAGATCCCTGATTTCTAAAAACGTCGTTGCCAGATATTCGTTGTGAAATATGGTGTTGGAATATTTGTTTGAGAGACTGTAGACGAAGGTTGCCAGATCCCTAATTTCTAAAAACGTCGTTGCCAGAAACTCTTTCTAAAATCCACTATAGTGTCTGAATATTTGTTTCAGCGACTGTACACGGAGGTTTCCAGATCCCTGATTTCTAAAAACGTCGTTGCAAAATATTCTCTCTGTAACATAGTTTAAAATATTTGTTTGAGCGACTGTACACGGAGGCTGCCAGATCCCTGATTTCTAAAAACGTCGTTGCCAAATATTCTTTCTGTAATATAGTTTTAGAATATTTGTTTGAGCGACTGTACACGGAGGCTGCCAGATTCCTGATTTCCAAAAACGTCGTTGACAGATGCCTGATTTCTAAACTGTCGTTGCCAGATACTCTTTCTGAAATACATTGTCCGAATATTTGTTTGAGCGACTGTACACGAAGGTTACCAGATCCCTGATTTCTAAAAACGTCGTTGCCAGATATTATTTCTGAAATATAGTGTTCAAATATTTGTTTGAGCGACTGTACACGGAGGTTGCCAGATCCCTGATTTCTAACAAGGTCGTTGCCAGATATTCTTTGTGAAATATGGTGTCCGAATATATGTTTGAGCGACTGTAGACGAAGGTTGCCAGATCCCTAATTTCTAAAAACTTCGTTGCCAGATAATCTTTCTGAAATCAACTATAGTGTTCGAATATTTGTTTGAGCGACTGTAAACGGAGGTTTCCAGTACCCTGATTTCTAAAAACTTCGTTGCCAGATACTCTTTCTGAAATATAGTTTTGGAATATTTGTTTGAGCGACTGTAGGCGACGGTTACCAGATCCTTAATTTCTAAGAACGTCGTTGCCAGATACTGTTTCTGAAATATAGTGTTCGAATATTTGTTTTAGCGACTGTAGACGAAGGTTGCCAGATCCCTAATTTCAAAAAACGTCGTTGCCAGATACTCTTTCTGAAATATACTGTTCGAATATTTGTTTGTGCGACTGTAGACGAAATTTGCCAGATCTCCGTTTTCTAAAAACGTCGTTGCCAGATACTCTTTCTGAAATATAGTGTTCGAATATTTGTTTGAGAGACGGTAGACGCAGTTTGTCAGATACCTGATTTCTAAAAACGTCGTTGCCAGATACTTTTTCTGAAATATAGTGTTCGAATATTTGTTTGAGCGACTGTAGAAGAAGGTTGCCAGATCCATGATTTCTAAAAACGTCGTTGCTAGAAACTGTTTCTGAAATAGAGTGTTGGAATATTTGTTTGAACGACTGTAGACGAAGGTTACCAGATCCCTAATTTCTAAAGACGTTGTTGCCAGATAATCTTTCTCAAATATAGTGGTCGAATATTTGTTTGAGCGACTGTACACGGAGGTTACCAGATCCCTGATTTCTAAAAACGTCGTTGGCAGATATTCTTTGTGAAATATCGTGTTCGAATATTTGTTTGAGCGACTGCAGACGAAAGTTGCCAGATCCCTAATTTCTAAAAATATCGTTGCCTGATACTCTTTCTCAAATCAACTATAGTGTTCGAATATTTGTTTGACCGACTGTAGACGAAGGTTGCCAGATCCCCGATTTCTAAAAATGTCGTTGCCAGATACTCTTTCTGAAATATAGTGTTCGAATATTTGTTTGAGCGACTGTAAACGAAGGTTGCCAGATCTCTCATTTCTAAAAACGTCGCTGCCGATACTCTTTCTGAGATATAGTGTTCGAATATTTGTTTGAGCGACTGTAGACGAAGGTTGCCAGATCCCTGATTTTTAAAAACGTCGTTGCCAGATATTCTTTGTGAAATATGGTGTTGGAATATTTGTTTCAGCGAGTGTAGACGAAGGTTGCCAGATCCCTAATCTCTAAAAACGTCGTTCCAGATATTCTTTCTGAAATATAGTGTTCGAATATTGGTTTGAGCGACTGTACACGGAGGTTGCCAGATCCCTAATTTCTAAAAACCTCTTTGCCAGATACTCTTTTTGAAATATAGTGTTCGAATATTTGTTTGTGCGACTGTAGACGAAGGTTGCCAGATCCCTGATTTCTAAAAACTTCGTTGCCAGATGGAATTTCTGAAATATAGTGTTCGAATATTTGTTTGAGCGACTGCAGACGAAGTTTGACACATCGCTGATTTCTGAAAACGTCGTAGCCAGATACTCTTTCTGAAATATAGTGTTCGAAATATTTGTTTGAGCGACATCAAACCAAGGTTGCCAGATCCCTGATTTCTAAAAATGTCGTCGACAAATACTCTTTCTGATATATAGTGTTCGAATATTTGTTTGAGCGACTGTAGACGAAGATTGCAAGATCCCTGATTTCTAAAAACGTCGTTGCCAAATACTCTTTCTGAAATATACTGTTCTAATATTTGTTTGAGCGACTGTAGACGAAGGTTGACAGCTCCCTGATTTCTAAAAACGTCGTTGCCAGATACTCTTTCTGAAATATAGTGTTCGAATATTTGTTTGAGAGACTGTAGACGCAGTTTGTCAGATACCTGACTTCTAAAAACGTCGTTGCCAGATACTTTTTCTGAAATATAGTGTTCGAATATTTGTTTGAGCGACTGTAGACGAAGGTTGCCAGATCCATTATTTCTAAAAACGTCGTTACCAGATACTGTTTCTGAAATATAGTGTTCGAATATTTGTCTGAGCGACTGTAGACGAAGGTTGCCAGATCCCTGATTTCTAAAAACTTCGTTGTCAGATACTCTTTCTGAAATATAGTGTTCGAATATTTGTTTGAGCGACTGTAAACGGAGGTTTCCAGAACCCTGATTTCTAAAAACTTCGTTGCCAGATACTCCTTCTGAAATATAGTTTTGGAATATTTGTTTGAGCGACTGTAGACGAAGGTTGCCAGATCCCTAATTTCAAAAAACGTCGTTGCCAGATACTCTTTGTGAAATATAGTGTTGGAATATTTGTTTGAGCGACTGTAGACGAAGGTTGACAGCTCCCTGATTTCTAAAAACGTCGTTGGCAGATATTCTTTGTGAAATATCGTGTTCGAATATTTGTTTAGGCGACTGCAGACGAAAGTTGCCAGATCCCTAATTTCTAAAAATATCGTTGCCTGATACTCTTTCTCAAATCAACTATAGTGTTCGAATATTTGTTTGACCGACTGTAGACGAAGGTTGCCATATCCCTGATTTCTAAAAATGTCGTTGCCAGATACTCTTTCTGAAATATAGTGTTCGAATATTTGTTTGAGCGACGGTAAACGAAGGTTGCCAGATCTCTCATTTCTAAAAACGTCGCTGCCAGATACTCTTTCTGAAATATAGTGTTCGAATATTTGTTTGAGCGACTGTAGACGAAGGTTGCCAGATCCCTGATTTTTAAAAACGTCGTTGCCAGATATTCTTTGTGAAATATGATGTTGGAATATTTGTTTCAGCGAGTGTAGACGAAGGTTGCGAGATCCCTAATTTCTAAAAACGTCGTTCCAGATATTCTTTCTGAAATATAGTGTTCGAATATTGGTTTGAACGACTGTACACGGAGGTTGCCAGATCCCTAATTTCTAAAAACCTCGTTGCCAGATACTCTTTTTGAAATATAGAGTTCGAATATTTGTTTGTGCGACTGTAGACGAAGGTTGCCAGATCCCTGATTTCTAAAAACTTCGTTGCCAGATGGAATTTCTGAAATATAGTGTTCGAATATTTGTTTGAGCGACTGCAGACGAAGTTTGACACATCGCTGATTTCTGAAAACGTCGTAGCCAGATACTCTTTCTGAAATATAGTGTTCGAAATATTTGTTTGAGCGACATCAAACCAAGGTTGCCAGATCCCTGATTTCTAAAAATGTCGTCGACAAATACTCTTTCTGATATATAGTGTTCGAATATTTGTTTGAGCGACTGTAGACGAAGGTTGCAAGATCCCTGATTTCTAAAAACGTCGTTGCCAAATACTCTTTCTGAAATATACTGTTCGAATATTTGTTTGAGCGACTGTAGACGAAGGTTGACAGCTCCCTGATTTCTAAAAATGTCGTTGCCAGATACTCTTTCTGAAATATAGTGTTCGAATATTTGTTTGAGAGACTGTAGACGCAGTTTGTCAGATACCTGATTTCTAAAAACGTCGTTGCCAGATACTTTTTCTGAAATATAGTGTTCGAATATTTGTTTGAGCGACTGTAGACCAAGGTTGCCAGATCCATTATTTCTAAAAACGTCGTTACCAGATACTGTTTCTGAAATATAGTGTTCGAATATTTGTCTGAGCGACTGTAGACGAAGGTTGCCAGATCCCTGATTTCTAAAAACTTCGTTGTCAGATACTCTTTCTGAAATATAGTGTTCGAATATTTGTTTGAGCGACTGTAAACGGAGGTTTCCAGAACCCTGATTTCTAAAAACTTCGTTGCCAGATACTCCTTCTGAAATATAGTTTTGGAATATTTGTTTGAGCGACTGTAGACGAAGGTTGCCAGATCCCTAATTTCAAAAAACGTCGTTGCCAGATACTCTTTGTGAAATATAGTGTTGGAATATTTGTTTGAGCGACTGTAGACGAAGGTTGACAGCTCCCTGATTTCTAAAAACGTCGTTGGCAGATATTCTTTGTGAAATATCGTGTTCGAATATTTGTTTAGGCGACTGCAGACGAAAGTTGCCAGATCCCTAATTTCTAAAAATATCGTTGCCTGATACTCTTTCTCAAATCAACTATAGTGTTCGAATATTTGTTTGACCGACTGTAGACGAAGGTTGCCATATCCCTGATTTCTAAAAATGTCGTTGCCAGATACTCTTTCTGAAATATAGTGTTCGAATATTTGTTTGAGCGACGGTAAACGAAGGTTGCCAGATCTCTCATTTCTAAAAACGTCGCTGCCAGATACTCTTTCTGAAATATAGTGTTCGAATATTTGTTTGAGCGACTGTAGACGAAGGTTGCCAGATCCCTGATTTTTAAAAACGTCGTTGCCAGATATTCTTTGTGAAATATGATGTTGGAATATTTGTTTCAGCGAGTGTAGACGAAGGTTGCCAGATCCCTAATTTCTAAAAACGTCGTTCCAGATATTCTTTCTGAAATATAGTGTTCGAATATTGGTTTGAACGACTGTACACGGAGGTTGCCAGATCCCTAATTTCTAAAAACCTCGTTGCCAGATACTCTTTTTGAAATATAGAGTTCGAATATTTGTTTGTGCGACTGTAGACGAAGGTTGCCAGATCCCTGATTTCTAAAAACTTCGTTGCTAGATGGAATTTCTGAAATATAGTGTTCGAATATTTGTTTGAGCGACTGCAGACGAAGTTTGACACATCGCTGATTTCTGAAAACGTCGTAGCCAGATACTCTTTCTGAAATATAGTGTTCGAAATATTTGTTTGAGCGACATCAAACCAAGGTTGCCAGATCTCTGATTTCTAAAAATGTCGTCGACAAATACTCTTTCTGATATATAGTGTTCGAATATTTGTTTGAGCGACTGTAGACGAAGTTGCAAGATCCCTGATTTCTAAAAACGTCGTTGCCAAATACTCTTTCTGAAATATACTGTTCGAATATTTGTTTGAGCGACTGTAGACGAAGGTTGACAGCTCCCTGATTTCTAAAAATGTCGTTCCCAGATACTCTTTCTGAAATATAGTGTTCGAATATTTGTTTGAGAGACTGTAGACGCAGTTTGTCAGATACCTGATTTCTAAAAACGTCGTTGCCAGATACTTTTTCTGAAATATAGTGTTCGAATATTTGTTTGAGCGACTGTAGACCAAGGTTGCCAGATCCATTATTTCTAAAAACGTCGTTACCAGATACTGTTTCTGAAATATAGTGTTCGAATATTTGTCTGAGCGACTGTAGACGAAGGTTGCCAGATCCCTGATTTCTAAAAACTTCGTTGTCAGATACTCTTTCTGAAATATAGTGTTCGAATATTTGTTTGAGCGACTGTAAACGGAGGTTTCCAGAACCCTGATTTCTAAAAACTTCGTTGCCAGATACTCCTTCTGAAATATAGTTTTGGAATATTTGTTTGAGCGACTGTAGGCGAAGGTTACCAGATCCTTAATTTCTAAAAACGTCGTTGCCAGATACTCTTTCTGAAATATAGTGTTCGAATATTTGTTTGAGCGACTGTAGACGAAGGTTGCCAGATCCCTAATTTCAAAAAACGTCGTTGCCAGATACTCTTTGTGAAATATAGTGTTGGAATATTTGTTTGAGCGACTGTAGACGAAGGTTGACAGCTCCCTGATTTCTAAAAACGTCTTTGCTAGATACTGTTTCTGAAATATAGTGTTCGAATATTTGTCTGAGCGACTGTAGACGAGGGTTGCCAAATCCCTTATTTCTAAAAACGTCTTTCATAGGTACTGTTTCTGAAATACAGTGTTGGAATATTTGTTTGAACGACTGTTGACGACGGTTGGCAGATCCCTAATTTCTAAAAACGTCGTTGCCAGATACTCTTTCTCATATATAGTGGTCGAATATCTGTTTGAACGACAGTACACGGAGGTTACCAGATCCCTGATTTCTAAAAACGTCGTTGGCAGATATTCTTTGTGAAATATGGTGTTAGAATATTTGTTTGAGCGACTGCAGACGAAAGTTGCCAGATCCCTAATTTCTAAAAATGTCGTTGCCTGATACTCTTTCTCAAATCAACTATATTGTTGGAATATTTGTTTCAGCGAGTGTACACGAAGGTTGCCAGATCAATGATTTCTAAAAAAGTCGTTGCCAAATATTCTTTCTGAAATATAGTGTTCGAATATTTGTTTGAGCGAATGTACATGGAGGTTGCCAGATCCCTGATTTCTAAAAACGTCGTTGCCAGATCCTTGATTTCTAAAACTGTCGTTGCCAGATACTCTTTCTGAAATATAGTGTTCGAATATTTGTTTGAGCGACTGGAGACGAAGGTTGCCATATACCTGATTTCTAAAAACATCGTTGCCAGATACTCTTTCTGAAATATAGTGGTCGAATATTTGTTTGAGCGACTGTAGACGAAGGTTGCTAGATCCGTGATTTCTAAAAACGTCGTTGCGAGATATTCTTTGTGAAATATGACGTTCGAATATTTGTTTGAGCGACTGTAAACGAAGGTTGCCAGATCTCTCATTTCTAAAAACGTCGCTGCCGATACTCTTTCTGAGATATAGTGTTCGAATATTTGTTTGAGCGACTGTAGACGAAGGTTGCCAGATCCCTGATTTTTAAAAACGTCGTTGCCAGATATTCTTTGTGAAATATGGTGTTGGAATATTTGTTTCAGCGAGTGTAGACGAAGGTTGCCAGATCCCTAATTTCTAAAAACGTCGTTCCAGATATTCTTTCTGAAATATAGTGTTCGAATATTGGTTTGAGCGACTGTACACGGAGGTTGCCAGATCCCTAATTTCTAAAAACCACTTTGCCAGATACTCTTTTTGAAATATAGTGTTCGAATATTTGTTTGTGCGACTGTAGACGAAGGTTGCCAGATCCCTGATTTCTAAAAACTTCGTTGCCAGATGGAATTTCTGAAATATAGTGTTCGAATATTTGTTTGAGCGACTGCAGACGAAGTTTGACACATCGCTGATTTCTGAAAACGTCGTAGCCAGATACTCTTTCTGAAATATAGTGTTCGAAATATTTGTTTGAGCGACATCAAACCAAGGTTGCCAGATCCCTGATTTCTAAAAATGTCGTCGACAAATACTCTTTCTGATATATAGTGTTCGAATATTTGTTTGAGCGACTGTAGACGAAGGTTGCAAGATCCCTGATTTCTAAAAACGTCGTTGCCAAATACTCTTTCTGAAATATACTGTTCTAATATTTGTCTGAGCGACTGTAGACGAAGGTTGCCAGATCCCTGATTTCTAAAAACTTCGTTGTCAGATACTCTTTCTGAAATATAGTGTTCGAATATTTGTTTGAGCGACTGTAAACGGAGGTTTCCAGAACCCTGATTTCTAAAAACTTCGTTGCCAGATACTCCTTCTGAAATATAGTTTTGGAATATTTGTTTGAGCGACTGTAGACGAAGGTTGCCAGATCCCTAATTTCAAAAAACGTCGTTGCCAGATACTCTTTGTGAAATATAGTGTTGGAATATTTGTTTGAGCGACTGTAGACGAAGGTTGACAGCTCCCTGATTTCTAAAAACGTCGTTGGCAGATATTCTTTGTGAAATATCGTGTTCGAATATTTGTTTAGGCGACTGCAGACGAAAGTTGCCAGATCCCTAATTTCTAAAAATATCGTTGCCTGATACTCTTTCTCAAATCAACTATAGTGTTCGAATATTTGTTTGACCGACTGTAGACGAAGGTTGCCATATCCCTGATTTCTAAAAATGTCGTTGCCAGATACTCTTTCTGAAATATAGTGTTCGAATATTTGTTTGAGCGACGGTAAACGAAGGTTGCCAGATCTCTCATTTCTAAAAACGTCGCTGCCAGATACTCTTTCTGAAATATAGTGTTCGAATATTTGTTTGAGCGACTGTAGACGAAGGTTGCCAGATCCCTGATTTTTAAAAACGTCGTTGCCAGATATTCTTTGTGAAATATGATGTTGGAATATTTGTTTCAGCGAGTGTAGACGAAGGTTGCGAGATCCCTAATTTCTAAAAACGTCGTTCCAGATATTCTTTCTGAAATATAGTGTTCGAATATTGGTTTGAACGACTGTACACGGAGGTTGCCAGATCCCTAATTTCTAAAAACCTCGTTGCCAGATACTCTTTTTGAAATATAGAGTTCGAATATTTGTTTGTGCGACTGTAGACGAAGGTTGCCAGATCCCTGATTTCTAAAAACTTCGTTGCCAGATGGAATTTCTGAAATATAGTGTTCGAATATTTGTTTGAGCGACTGCAGACGAAGTTTGACACATCGCTGATTTCTGAAAACGTCGTAGCCAGATACTCTTTCTGAAATATAGTGTTCGAAATATTTGTTTGAGCGACATCAAACCAAGGTTGCCAGATCCCTGATTTCTAAAAATGTCGTCGACAAATACTCTTTCTGATATATAGTGTTCGAATATTTGTTTGAGCGACTGTAGACGAAGGTTGCAAGATCCCTGATTTCTAAAAACGTCGTTGCCAAATACTCTTTCTGAAATATACTGTTCGAATATTTGTTTGAGCGACTGTAGACGAAGGTTGACAGCTCCCTGATTTCTAAAAACGTCGTTGCCAGATACTCTTTCTGAAATATAGTGTTCGAATATTTGTTTGAGAGACTGTAGACGCAGTTTGTCAGATACCTGATTTCTAAAAACGTCGTTGCCAGATACTTTTTCTGAAATATAGTGTTCGAATATTTGTTTGAGCGACTGTAGACCAAGGTTGCCAGATCCATTATTTCTAAAAACGTCGTTACCAGATACTGTTTCTGAAATATAGTGTTCGAATATTTGTCTGAGCGACTGTAGACGAAGGTTGCCAGATCCCTGATTTCTAAAAACTTCGTTGTCAGATACTCTTTCTGAAATATAGTGTTCGAATATTTGTTTGAGCGACTGTAAACGGAGGTTTCCAGAACCCTGATTTCTAAAAACTTCGTTGCCAGATACTCCTTCTGAAATATAGTTTTGGAATATTTGTTTGAGCGACTGTAGGCGAAGGTTACCAGATCCTTAATTTCTAAAAACGTCGTTGCCAGATACTCTTTCTGAAATATAGTGTTCGAATATTTGTTTGAGCGACTGTAGACGAAGGTTGCCAGATCCCTAATTTCAAAAAACGTCGTTGCCAGATACTCTTTGTGAAATATAGTGTTGGAATATTTGTTTGAGCGACTGTAGACGAAGGTTGACAGCTCCCTGATTTCTAAAAACGTCTTTGCTAGATACTGTTTCTGAAATATAGTGTTCGAATATTTGTCTGAGCGACTGTAGACGAGGGTTGCCAGATCCCTTATTTCTAAAAACGTCTTTCATAGGTACTGTTTCTGAAATACAGTGTTGGAATATTTGTTTGAACGACTGTTGACGACGGTTGGCAGATCCCTAATTTCTAAAAACGTCGTTGCCAGATACTCTTTCTCATATATAGTGGTCGAATATCTGTTTGAACGACAGTACACGGAGGTTACCAGATCCCTGATTTCTAAAAACGTCGTTGGCAGATATTCTTTGTGAAATATGGTGTTAGAATATTTGTTTGAGCGACTGCAGACGAAAGTTGCCAGATCCCTAATTTCTAAAAATGTCGTTGCCTGATACTCTTTCTCAAATCAACTATATTGTTGGAATATTTGTTTCAGCGACTGTACACGAAGGTTGCCAGATCAATGATTTCTAAAAAAGTCGTTGCCAAATATTCTTTCTGAAATATAGTGTTCGAATATTTGTTTGAGCGAATGTACATGGAGGTTGCCAGATCCCTGATTTCTAAAAACTTCGTTGCCAGATCCTTGATTTCTAAAACTGTCGTTGCCAGATACTCTTTCTGAAATATAGTGTTCGAATATTTGTTTGAGCGACTGGAGACGAAGGTTGCCATATACCTGATTTCTAAAAACATCGTTGCCAGATACTCTTTCTGAAATATAGTGGTCGAATATTTGTTTGAGCGACTGTAGACGAAGGTTGCTAGATCCGTGATTTCTAAAAACGTCGTTGCGAGATATTCTTTGTGAAATATGACGTTCGAATATTTGTTTGAGCGACTGTAAACGAAGGTTGCCAGATCTCTCATTTCTAAAAACGTCGCTGCCGATACTCTTTCTGAGATATAGTGTTCGAATATTTGTTTGAGCGACTGTAGACGAAGGTTGCCAGATCCCTGATTTTTAAAAACGTCGTTGCCAGATATTCTTTGTGAAATATGGTGTTGGAATATTTGTTTCAGCGAGTGTAGACGAAGGTTGCCAGATCCCTAATTTCTAAAAACGTCGTTCCAGATATTCTTTCTGAAATATAGTGTTCGAATATTGGTTTGAGCGACTGTACACGGAGGTTGCCAGATCCCTAATTTCTAAAAACCTCTTTGCCAGATACTCTTTTTGAAATATAGTGTTCGAATATTTGTTTGTGCGACTGTAGACGAAGGTTGCCAGATCCCTGATTTCTAAAAACTTCGTTGCCAGATGGAATTTCTGAAATATAGTGTTCGAATATTTGTTTGAGCGACTGCAGACGAAGTTTGACACATCGCTGATTTCTGAAAACGTCGTAGCCAGATACTCTTTCTGAAATATAGTGTTCGAAATATTTGTTTGAGCGACATCAAACCAAGGTTGCCAGATCCCTGATTTCTAAAAATGTCGTCGACAAATACTCTTTCTGATATATAGTGTTCGAATATTTGTTTGAGCGACTGTAGACGAAGGTTGCAAGATCCCTGATTTCTAAAAACGTCGTTGCCAAATACTCTTTCTGAAATATACTGTTCTAATATTTGTTTGAGCGACTGTAGACGAAGGTTGACAGCTCCCTGATTTCTAAAAACGTCGTTGCCAGATACTCTTTCTGAAATATAGTGTTCGAATATTTGTTTGAGAGACTGTAGACGCAGTTTGTCAGATACCTGACTTCTAAAAACGTCGTTGCCAGATACTTTTTCTGAAATATAGTGTTCGAATATTTGTTTGAGCGACTGTAGACGAAGGTTGCCAGATCCATTCTTTCTAAAAACGTCGTTACCAGATACTGTTTCTGAAATATAGTGTTCGAATATTTGTCTGAGCGACTGTAGACGAAGGTTGCCAGATCCCTGATTTCTAAAAACTTCGTTGTCAGATACTCTTTCTGAAATATAGTGTTCGAATATTTGTTTGAGCGACTGTAAACGGAGGTTTCCAGAACCCTGATTTCTAAAAACTTCGTTGCCAGATACTCCTTCTGAAATATAGTTTTGGAATATTTGTTTGAGCGACTGTAGACGAAGGTTGCCAGATCCCTAATTTCAAAAAACGTCGTTGCCAGATACTCTTTGTGAAATATAGTGTTGGAATATTTGTTTGAGCGACTGTAGACGAAGGTTGACAGCTCCGTGATTTCTAAAAACGTCGTTGGCAGATATTCTTTGTGAAATATCGTGTTCGAATATTTGTTTAGGCGACTGCAGACGAAAGTTGCCAGATCCCTAATTTCTAAAAATATCGTTGCCTGATACTCTTTCTCAAATCAACTATAGTGTTCGAATATTTGTTTGACCGACTGTAGACGAAGGTTGCCATATCCCTGATTTCTAAAAATGTCGTTGCCAGATACTCTTTCTGAAATATAGTGTTCGAATATTTGTTTGAGCGACGGTAAACGAAGGTTGCCAGATCTCTCATTTCTAAAAACGTCGCTGCCAGATACTCTTTCTGAAATATAGTGTTCGAATATTTGTTTGAGCGACTGTAGACGAAGGTTGCCAGATCCCTGATTTTTAAAAACGTCGTTGCCAGATATTCTTTGTGAAATATGATGTTGGAATATTTGTTTCAGCGAGTGTAGACGAAGGTTGCCAGATCCCTAATTTCTAAAAACGTCGTTCCAGATATTCTTTCTGAAATATAGTGTTCGAATATTGGTTTGAACGACTGTACACGGAGGTTGCCAGATCCCTAATTTCTAAAAACCTCGTTGCCAGATACTCTTTTTGAAATATAGAGTTCGAATATTTGTTTGTGCGACTGTAGACGAAGGTTGCCAGATCCCTGATTTCTAAAAACTTCGTTGCCAGATGGAATTTCTGAAATATAGTGTTCGAATACTTGTTTGAGCGACTGCAGACGAAGTTTGACACATCGCTGATTTCTGAAAACGTCGTAGCCAGATACTCTTTCTGAAATATAGTGTTCGAAATATTTGTTTGAGCGACATCAAACCAAGGTTGCCAGATCCCTGATTTCTAAAAATGTCGTCGACAAATACTCTTTCTGATATATAGTGTTCGAATATTTGTTTGAGCGACTGTAGACGAAGGTTGCAAGATCCCTGATTTCTAAAAACGTCGTTGCCAAATACTCTTTCTGAAATATACTGTTCGAATATTTGTTTGAGCGACTGTAGACGAAGGTTGACAGCTCCCTGATTTCTAAAGATGTCGTTGCCAGATACTCTTTCTGAAATATAGTGTTCGAATATTTGTTTGAGAGACTGTAGACGCAGTTTGTCAGATACCTGATTTCTAAAAACGTCGTTGCCAGATACTCCTTCTGAAATATAGTTTTGGAATATTTGTTTGAGCGACTGTAGACGAAGGTTGCCAGATCCCTAATTTCAAAAAACGTCGTTGCCAGATACTCTTTGTGAAATATAGTGTTGGAATATTTGTTTGAGCGACTGTAGACGAAGGTTGACAGCTCCCTGATTTCTAAAAACGTCGTTGGCAGATATTCTTTGTGAAATATCGTGTTCGAATATTTGTTTAGGCGACTGCAGACGAAAGTTGCCAGATCCCTAATTTCTAAAAATATCGTTGCCTGATACTCTTTCTCAAATCAACTATAGTGTTCGAATATTTGTTTGACCGACTGTAGACGAAGGTTGCCATATCCCTGATTTCTAAAAATGTCGTTGCCAGATACTCTTTCTGAAATATAGTGTTCGAATATTTGTTTGAGCGACGGTAAACGAAGGTTGCCAGATCTCTCATTTCTAAAAACGTCGCTGCCAGATACTTTTTCTGAAATATAGTGTTCGAATATTTGTTTGAGCGACTGTAGACGAAGGTTGCCAGATCCCTGATTTTTAAAAACGTCGTTGCCAGATATTCTTTGTGAAATATGATGTTGGAATATTTGTTTCAACGAGTGTAGACGAAGGTTGCCAGATCCCTAATTTCTAAAAACGTCGTTCCAGATATTCTTTCTGAAATATAGTGTTCGAATATTGGTTTGAACGACTGTACACGGAGGTTGCCAGATCCCTAATTTCTAAAAACCTCGTTGCCAGATACTCTTTTTGAAATATAGAGTTCGAATATTTGTTTGTGCGACTGTAGACGAAGGTTGCCAGATCCCTGATTTCTAAAAACTTCGTTGCTAGATGGAATTTCTGAAATATAGTGTTCGAATATTTGTTTGAGCGACTGCAGACGAAGTTTGACACATCGCTGATTTCTGAAAACGTCGTAGCCAGATAGTCTTTCTGAAATATAGTGTTCGAAATATTTGTTTGAGCGACATCAAACCAAGGTTGCCAGATCTCTGATTTCTAAAAATGTCGTCGACAAATACTCTTTCTGATATATAGTGTTCGAATATTTGTTTGAGCGACTGTAGACGAAGTTGCAAGATCCCTGATTTCTAAAAACGTCGTTGCCAAATACTCTTTCTGAAATATACTGTTCGAATATTTGTTTGAGCGACTGTAGACGAAGGTTGACAGCTCCCTGATTTCTAAAAATGTCGTTCCCAGATACTCTTTCTGAAATATAGTGTTCGAATATTTGTTTGAGAGACTGTAGACGCAGTTTGTCAGATACCTGATTTCTAAAAACGTTGTTGCCAGATACTTTTTCTGAAATATAGTGTTCGAATATTTGTTTGAGCGACTGTAGACCAAGGTTGCCAGATCCATTATTTCTAAAAACGTCGTTACCAGATACTGTTTCTGAAATATAGTGTTCGAATATTTGTCTGAGCGACTGTAGACGAAGGTTGCCAGATCCCTGATTTCTAAAAACTTCGTTGTCAGATACTCTTTCTGAAATATAGTGTTCGAATATTTGTTTGAGCGACTGTAAACGGAGGTTTCCAGAACCCTGATTTCTAAAAACTTCGTTGCCAGATACTCCTTCTGAAATATAGTTTTGGAATATTTGTTTGAGCGACTGTAGGCGAAGGTTACCAGATCCTTAATTTCTAAAAACGTCGTTGCCAGATACTCTTTCTGAAATATAGTGTTCGAATATTTGTTTGAGCGACTGTAGACGAAGGTTGCCAGATCCCTAATTTCAAAAAACGTCGTTGCCAGATACTCTTTGTGAAATATAGTGTTGGAATATTTGTTTGAGCGACTGTAGACGAAGGTTGACAGCTCCCTGATTTCTAAAAACGTCTTTGCTAGATACTGTTTCTGAAATATAGTGTTCGAATATTTGTCTGAGCGACTGTAGACGAGGGTTGCCAGATCCCTTATTTCTAAAAACGTCTTTCATAGGTACTGTTTCTGAAATACAGTGTTGGAATATTTGTTTGAACGACTGTTGACGACGGTTGGCAGATCCCTAATTTCTAAAAACGTCGTTGCCAGATACTCTTTCTCATATATAGTGGTCGAATATCTGTTTGAACGACAGTACACGGAGGTTACCAGATCCCTGATTTCTAAAAACGTCGTTGGCAGATATTCTTTGTGAAATATGGTGTTAGAATATTTGTTTGAGCGACTGCAGACGAAAGTTGCCAGATCCCTAATTTCTAAAAATGTCGTTGCCTGATACTCTTTCTCAAATCAACTATATTGTTGGAATATTTGTTTCAGCGACTGTACACGAAGGTTGCCAGATCAATGATTTCTAAAAAAGTCGTTGCCAAATATTCTTTCTGAAATATAGTGTTCGAATATTTGTTTGAGCGAATGTACATGGAGGTTGCCAGATCCCTGATTTCTAAAAACGTCGTTGCCAGATCCTTGATTTCTAAAACTGTCGTTGCCAGATACTCTTTCTGAAATATAGTGTTCGAATATTTGTTTGAGCGACTGGAGACGAAGGTTGCCATATACCTGATTTCTAAAAACATCGTTGCCAGATACTCTTTCTGAAATATAGTGGTCGAATATTTGTTTGAGCGACTGTAGACGAAGGTTGCTAGATCCGTGATTTCTAAAAACGTCGTTGCGAGATATTCTTTGTGAAATATGACGTTGGAATATTTGTTTGAGCGACTGTAGACGAATATTGCCAGATCCCTGATTTCAAAAAACATCGTTCCAGGTACTCTTTCTCAAATATAGTGTTCGAATATTTGTTTGAGCGACTGTAGACGAAGGTTGCCAGATCCCTGATTTCTAAAAATGTCGTTGCCTGATACAATTTGTGAAATATAGCGTTCGAATATTTGTTTGAGCGACTGTAGACGAAGGTTGCGAGATCCCTGATTTCTAAATACGTCGTTGCCAAATGCAATTTCTGAAATATAGTGTTCGAATATTTGTTGGAGCCACTGTAGACGAAGGTTCCCAGATCCCTGATTTCTAAAAACGTCGTTGCCAGATACTCTTTCTGAAATATAGTGGTCGAATATTTGCTTGAGCGACTGTACGCGGAGGTTGCCAGATCCCTGATTACTAATAACATCTGTGCTAGATACATTTTCTGGGCGCATATGCCATGTAGTTGGGCAAAATGACCCCAGTTCAATGATGGAAAGAACACATAAGAAGGAAGGGGTAAGGAAAAAACATTTATTATCTTACATGTAACATTTCTTTGCATTGGTTGTACAGACTTACAAGATGTGCTGGAACTGCCGACCATATGCTAGAATTCATGACTCACAACGGCGTTGCATGGACAGCCGGACCCTGTGGAAGATGCCTGGCATTTCCCGGATGTTTGAGGCAGCAACTGATATGCGTGCTACAAGATCCATAGCACTATCAACAGGGGTCTCGTACACCATGTTTTTCATAGCACCCCATACAAAGAAATCGATTGGAGATAAATCCGGTGAACGTGGTGGCCAAGAAACCGGACCACCACAGCCAATCCATTGACCACCAAACTGTCTGCGTAGGTAAGCACGCACAGCATTTGCGAAATGTGCAGGAGCGCCGTCATGCTGGAACCACATTCGCCGGAGACTACCATCAGGAACCTCGTTCAGAAGATCCGGTAACATAGTCTGAAGAAATGTTAGGTACTTGGCACCGTCCAAACGGGATGGTAGTAAATACGGGCCCAACAAACAGTCACCGACAATCCCAGTCCACACATTGACAGTAAAACGTTGTTGCGCAGCTCCAGGTCTTGTACCGTGTGGGTTCTGATGAGCCCACACATGCCAATTGTGTGTGTTGAAGACACCCTCTCGAGTGAACAACGCCTCATCGGTGAAAAGAACATACGTTTGGAAATTGGGATCAACGGCTGTTCTCTGCATGAACCACTGACAAAAAATAACACGCTTGGGATGGTCGTCTGCTGCCAATAATTGCACTCTTTGCAGATGAAACGGATGTAACCCTTCATCGTGTAATATCCGCCACGCTGTTGCTTGCGAAATTCCAAACTGCCTAGCCATACCTCGTGTGCTAGCACCAGGTTGTTCCTCGATTTCCTGTAGGACAGCTTCCTCTACTGCTACTGACCGTGCCGATCTGCGCCTCCCTCGATTAACATTACTAGCAGCAAACGATCCTGTTTCACGCAGTTGGCGATGAATACGTGAAAACATTTGATGCTGTGGCACACGGTGGTTTGGGAAGCGCGCTGCATACAATTGCCTGGCTCGAAGACATCTTTCTCCTGCCGCACCGTAAGTTACATGCATATCTGCACATTCATTCCACGTATACCGGTTCATGTTACTTCTGCAAATTCACCTTGTCGAATGACAACTGACTGCATGTGTCAAACAGCTGTGCTTCTGTATGAGAGGTGTGTACACACAGCGCCCTCTACACCACCATGCGTTCGTCTGCCCCCATACTTTCCTACGTGAAATCTCTTTCTTTTCTTATTCCCTTCCTCTCCACTAAATATTGATGATGAATTCTGAATCACCCTGTATATAGGAGGGGGCATTCCTATCACACACTTTAAAGGGACGAACTTAATAAATTCGTGTGTATATTTTATTTTTCCGAGAAATCTTTTAAATAAATTCAAAAATGTGGAGGGTTAAGTGTTTTCTAAGTATTTTCTGTATTTTATAAGCCACTAAAGAACAGTGATCATTATTTCACTCCGAGGATGAGTTGCTTTACCTCTGAGCGGCACTTCTTTGGCCAACAGTGGGCTAACTTAGACAAGGAGCCCGGGGGTTCATTCAGAAGAGGGACGACGCCCGTCAATGCCTTCCAACGTGTTCTTGCAGAAGAAATGAAAAACCTGGAAGGAAAAAAATAGTAGTAAATCACCTAATTACAGTAGAAACAAGCTGTAAAAACTAGGTAGAACCCCACATCGATATCTGGAGTCAAAACCCCGTGGATCCATAACAGAATCTAGCGAAACCAAAGTCCTCGGAGTCGAATTATAGGGAGACATGTGCGATAAAGTTGGTAAATAAGCCACAAAGAGAGGACATATACAAATAAGTCAAAAATGGTGTTTTAGCACAGAAAGCAGCAAACGACTTGAAATGAAATGCCATAAATCACCAAATTAGGGTGGGGAGAAGCTGTTAAAAGGTAGATCCATATAAAAAGACACTCGCTCGCCGTTGATAATGTGGAAATCCCGAAATTCTAAAATTTGCATTCCTACGGGGGGGGGGGGGAAGAGTGACACGGAATCTGGCAACAAAGCCATTCAATGGATTGAAGTACCAAGTCCCGGAGTTCGAAGATATATAGATATTAAAGTCGCATAAAAAGGCAAAGGCTTCAGAAAGAGTCAAAAACCAAGGAGACATGTCCCCGGGTCAAAGGTCACTGGAAATGACCCAGAGAGAACCCCCTTAATCCCCCCACTGGTTCCAGTCGTTCCGAAGTATCGTGAAACGCCCCAAAAAGTCCCAGGAGATCCCGAGGTGACCCCAAAAGAAACCGGAAATGACGCAATGTGACCTTAAGGGCCAAACAAGCTCCAAAACGCTACTAGAATCGCCCAAAAACCCTACCCCACAGACCCCCAAAACTGAGCTCCGTTTTTAAAATAGGTCCCCCAATACCAGCCAAAGTGTCCCTCAGCAAGAAAAGAAATTCCTTAGGAAACGCCCACAGAGAAGCTACGATCGAAAAGCTTCTGAAATTTCCCCATAGAGCCCAAAAACACAACGATATTTGTATTCTTCGCAAACAGAGCCATCCCCCTAGTGGAGAAGTGTAGCAGAAACATCCCATCTTCCCGAGAAAGTCAAAGAACAAAGGAATAAGTCAATTAGGTAGAGTAGCGGTTTAACCGTAAGAAACACACCCTTTTTATAGGAAAAGAAATAAATGAAAGTCACCCGAATCCATTACTATGCAAGCATTAAAGTCCCCAAAAAATAGTAAAAAGTTCCGCAAAAGTGGAAAAAAAAACAGTGAAATGTGAACAGCGTCCCCTAGCGGTGGGGTAGTGCGTAAATGGGGTGCCCCAGAGTGACCACAAAGTCTCCAAACCCAAGGTCCAATAGGAAGAGAGCAAACGTCAAAAACAGATTCTGAAATGTCACGTGACTCGGAGATTTAAACTTTTCATACAAATAAGGAATAAGGTAGTATTAGAAATCTCATGGCGCATTCGATCTGCGCATGACGACACACATCAATAGCCGTAGAAGAAGAAATCAATGAGGTCACAAATAAAGGACCAATGAAAATAACTTTACTGATTCGTTCTCACTTGGCTTTAAAAAAATAAGGGTGTCTCATGATAATTCGGAACACAGATTCCTGTCTTACTATTTAAATTAGCTTCTAAAATATTTAAATGGAGTTTAAGCTTTTTAAACATTTTAAATATTACATAGTCTAGGTACATAATTTAATAATTGTTTTTAACCAATCACATTTAAATCTTAAGATATCAACGGATTCGATTGGATACTTAATTTCACCTCGGAACTCCTCGATTCTACACTCTCTAAACTAGCGATCACATGGCACATCAGATCTGCGCATACCTAGGACGTCTACACAGGAATTTCCATATAAGGACAGATGGATGACGTCATGTATAAGTAACCAATCAATTCAAACCTTAAACATGACATCACATTATATATACAATTTTTTTTACCCACCCCTTAGATGGCACCATGCTTTCCCTATGGGCCTCGTTACTTGAACTCTTCACATGTTAACCTATGGGTAATCTGGGTCAAACAGTCACCAAGTCTAGCCATGAAATAAATCAATGAACTATTTATTTTTCGACTACGGTTATTCTGCTGTTGTCAGGCTAGAGGCCTTTTTAAATATTTTTTTGTTCGGGTCTTGTATGTTATTTTGTATTTCTCCAAAGTGGTCATATGCTACGTGGGAGACCCTCTGTCCCAGCATCTGGAGAGTTAATGGAAGTAGCAGTGCCCAGAGGGAACGGAGGTCACCCCACTGCTGGCGGACGCCCCAGATGGTCGGGCGGAGAGAGAAAGAGAAATGGTTGGCAACGAGGAAGAGAGCCAGTCGAGGAACGAATGCATGCGGACGAAAAATTGTAAAGCTGGGAAATGCCGACTGGTAATAACGGCATTGGGCTCTGGGAATACAGGTGAACAGGCATAGTAAGCTGGTGTTGTTGTAATGCTATGCAATTGAGCATATGTTCTTGTCTATCAAGCATGTTTGGAAGGTTCAATAAATATTTGTTATATTTAAGTAAAAGCTGAAGTTGAAAAAATTTATTGGGGACGAGCCTCAGTATTGAGTTCCAGCAATTGGGATAAAACCTTTGATTTTATCTGAAAAACTCTTCCACCCATCGCGTATTGCGATCGAACTGAGGGGACATTCCTAAGTGGTCCCAATAGACAAACAAACGAAGAAGCAACCTCACAAAGT
This sequence comes from Ryuthela nishihirai, assembly GCA_038380435.1. Taxonomy (NCBI): domain Eukaryota; kingdom Metazoa; phylum Arthropoda; class Arachnida; order Araneae; family Heptathelidae; genus Ryuthela; species Ryuthela nishihirai. The sequence continues at coordinate 4,043,497 of JAWZYU010000041.1, forward strand.
GGCGCAGTCGCCAGTACGCAACAGAGGTGAAAGTAGCGGCGAAGGTGACAGAAGAATTCCGACATCCATTGTGAGCTGACCAACGCAAGGCTGATACTTCCAAGAGTGTCCTGCGGTGTGCTTCAGGTGATAGAATAGCTGTGAAGGTTCCTGAAGAATCGTGCATCACGTTCGAACTGTGGAAAAAGCTGTGAAGGTGATGGAAAAGTTCAACACCCACTGGGAGCTGACCAACGCAAGGCTGATACTGTTAAGAGTGTTCCGACTGTGTGCTTCAGGTGGCAGACTGACGAGGCGGTTCGTTCCTGTCGTCACATCGGAGGTAAGTATCCTCTTACTCTATGGGTGAGTAGTTAGATACGACAGAGGCCTGTACAAGCAATAATGGAGCTTAGGAGCAGTCGCGATAGGGAAAGGGATGAGTTAAGGCGAGGCTACGCAGACACAGAAAGGGATAGCGTGCAGGGTGGTGCTTCAAGGGAGTGACCGGGGAAGCGAGGAGGTGACAATAGACAGAGAGTCTGATGCTGTGGAAGACATGAGAGGGTTGAGGGATTATGGCAATGACAACGATACGGATATGCTGCAGAGCGAGACCAGAAAGCAGAGAGCTAAAGAAAGGATGGGAGATGATTTTGAATTAGAAAGGATGAGGTTAGAGATGCAGCTGAGAAGGGAAGAGAGAGAGGCGGTAGAAAGGGAAAAGGAGAGAGAGGCAACGGAAAGGGAAAAGGTGAGAGAGGCGGCAGAAAGGGAAAAGGAGAGAGAGGCGGCAGAAAGAGAAAGGGAAAAGGAGAGAGAGGCGGCAGAAAGGGTAAAGGAGAGAGAGCATGAGTATAGAATGCTGGAACTGCAAATGAGGAATGCAAGCGAGGAGAGGGGTGATGTGCGAATGGTGGCAGTTTCTAGTAATCCAGCAGATGCGCGGCTGGCTAATTATATAAAATTATTGGGAAATATGTTAGCTGGAAGCCCTAAAAGCCCAGAAGAGGTGATAAATCTCTTTGAGACAACGGAAAGGGGATTTAAGATATATGAAGTACCAGAGGAGTTTCAAGGCAAAGTCATCATTTCTTTTTTAGACGGTAAATATGCAAACCATGTTTTTCGAAAATTAAGTGCAGAGGATTTTACTAATTATAAGAAAGTTAAAGAGGCTGTATTAAAAGAGTTTAAGCTCACTCCCTCTGCGTACAAGAGAAAGTTTGAAACTATCACAAAAGAACCGAATGAGTCATATAATCAAATAGCCTCGAGTCTCAGAAATAGCTGGGATTACTACGTCCGCAGTAGGAAGGTAACAAAATTTGAGGAGCTTATGGACCTGATAGTGTCGGATAAGTTACGTGATAGCCTTCCTCAAGACACTCATGCTTACGTAGTACAGAAAGAGGCGGAGTCATGGGCAAAAGCAGACGAAATAGCCACATGGGCATAAATCCATCTAGCCAGTGTAAACGGAATGGAAGAGGTCCTAACTTTTAAAGAGGTAAGGCATAGACAATATGCAGAACGTGTTGTTTCCCTCCAGCAGAGGATAGACTCAGAAAGAAATTATTCGAGCAGAAGGTATCGGCCGGCAGTTAATTTAGGTGAATTCTGAAATGTCCCAAAAGTAAGGAGGTGCCATAAATGTAGATCTGACGAACATTTGATGAAAGACTGCCCACTGAGAACTGGGGACCGTGAGAGCCGAACTCAGGTGTACCAAGTTAGCACCTTGGATCAGAATTCTGAAGATGTGTGTGAGGCAACAATAGGAAGGGTTACGACACATTCAAAGCCAAGTCCAAAGAGTCGAGTAATGGGACAGGGAGAGATACGTATCCCAGTAGATTATGAAGAGGTTCGAATCAGATGTGGCGACCAGACACTAGAGCAGTCGTGTATTCGGGGGCAGACCTGACAGTAATCAGAAAGGGGATGCTGAACGAAGAAAAGCACCCGGTAAAAGACCATCTGTTGTTGCATGGGCCGTTTGGTGATGCCATAAGGGCAGAGGTAAAAGAGCTGCCTTTAAGTTTGACTGATGGCACAGACAATAGCACGGGGAGTGGTGGAGAAATTAAAGTGCTATGCGCAGTAGTAGCAAATCTGCGGAAGGAGGTACTTCTGAGTGTGGAAGCTTATAGCAAGCTAATTAGAAAGATGAAGAGAAGGCCTGTAACTGGTAACCCCAGGAGGAAAATCCACGAGCCGTGGGCCAATACAGGAAGCTACTATGAAAGAGGTAGAGAAATTCCAGTTAGAAAAAGGGAAATGTATGCTCCATGGAGACCGTCCAATTAACGCCGTCCTATCCCCCAGCCCAAACATGTGCAGCAATCTGTCAGACTCGATGTCCACGATGATCAAAATTATGCAGGGGAGGGGGCGAACATGACAATTGGAGGTAACAATGGGTCAGGCCGACGCCAAAGTCGACGACTTTCAGCCTATAGAGTCAGAGGGTACGTACAGGAAGGTGATATCTTGGTAGTCACGAAAGGTGTGCATAGCCTTTCACCTGGGATGTCACCTGTGAACGAAAGAACACCGCCAGTACGGCATACCTTCGTCAAAAAAAGTTATTAGTGAGAGAATTAATTTATAAACTGTTTACTCTTGGACAACTACTTCAGTCACCAGGTTTTTTTTTTTGTTTGAAGCAAAAAGACAATATTTGGACTCAGTGCACCGGGATATATCTAGAAGTTCTTCTATATTTAAGTGTATTGTACATAGATGTGCAAAAGATGTGCCAATTCGCAGAGAATTTATAGAATTCCTAAAGCGATTTCTAACTCTGAATTTTGTGGCATTGAACTCTCAGGTTTACGGGAAAATGAACTCTAATTTTCAGCGTTCAACTTTACTTTTTAGTCAGCAGTTAACAGGACTAACTACTGACTTCTGGCAGGGAGGTGTCAGGCTAGAGGCCTTTTTAAATATTTTTTTGTTCGGATTTTTTATGTTATTTTGGATTTCACCAAAATGGGCATATGCTACGTGGGATGCCCTCTGTCCCAACATCTGGAGAATTAATTGAAGTAGCAGTGCCTGGAGGGACGGAGGTCACCCAAACGCTGGCGTCCGCTGACAAGTGACCCAGTGGCTAACGACCTTGCCAGGTGGCCGGCAGTGAGAGAAAGAGAGAAATGGTTGGCAACGAGGAAGAGAGCCAGTCGAGGAACGAAAGCGTGCAGACGCAAAATTGTAAAGCTGGGAAATGCCGACTGGTAATAACGGCATTGGGCTCTGTGAATACAGCTGAACAGGCATAGTAAGCTGGTGTTGTTGTAATGCTATGTAATTGAGCATATGTCCTTGTTCTATCAAGCATGTTTGGAAGGTTCAATAAATAATTGTTATTTTTAAGTAAAATCTGAAGTTGAACCAATTTATTGGGGAGGAGCCTCAGTATTGAATCCCTGCTATCGTGATAAAAACTTTGATTCCTGAACGGAAAAACCCTTCCACCCGTTGCGTATTGCGATCGAACCGAGGGGACATTCCTAAGTGGTCCCAATAGACCGACAAACGAAGAAGCAACATCACACAACCATCGTGTACAGTCGCTCAAAAAAGTATCCGAAAGTTATGGTTGATTACAGAATTCAGAAAAAACATCTGGCAACGATTTTTTAGAAATTAGTGATCTGGCAACCTTCGTATACAGTTGCTCAAAAAAGTATCCGAACATTATGGTTGATTATAGAATTCAGAACAAACATCTGGCAACGTTTTTTTTGAAATTAGTGATCTGGAAACCTTCGTGTACAGTCGCTCAAAAAAGTATCCGAAAGTTATAGTTGATTACAGAATTCAGAAAAAACATCTGGCAACGATTATTTTTGAAATTAGTGATCTGGCAACCTTCGTGTACAGTCGCTCAAAAACGTATCCGAACGTTATGGTTGATTACAGAATTCAGAAAACACATCTGGCAACGATTTTTTTAGAAATTAGTGATATGGCAACCTTCGTGTACAGTCGCTCAAAAAAGTATCGGAACGTTATGGTTGATTACAGAATTCAGAAAAAAATCTGGCAACGAGTTTTTTAGAAATTAGTGATCTGGCAAACTTTGTGTCACGTGTGAGGTCACCTGTGTCACCTGAGGCTCAGTCGGTAGCGCGCCAGGTTCGTAATCTGTAGTTCCCAGGTTCGAGTCCCAGCTTGGTCAGCGTTGAGATTTATCTCCGCAAACTTCCCCGCCCTGCCCACGGTCAGTAGGGGACACCGATGGGCTTGGAAAGGCCGCCATCCGTCGGATGGGACGTTAAGCCGTGGCCCCGTGTGCGGGAGAGCCATACCCTGTGCTCGTTAAAGGACACGCTGGATGGCCTTGACGGGAGGCTACCATCTGTCTCCCAACAGCTGTTCCAGTGGGTCCCCTCCCCCAACATTCTCTGAGCCTTCGGGTCCATGTGACCTGGCCATTTAGCCCATGGTGTGCAAAAAAGTGCCGCTCAGAGATAAAACAACCCAACCCCCAACCTTCTCTGAGACTTCGGGGTCCATGTGACCTGGCCATTTAGCCCATGTTGTGCAAAAAAGTGCCGCTCAGAGGTAAAACAACCCAACCCACCTCATTGATATAAAGTGAGGATTATTAATTGTAGGTATTATTATTAAATATCCTGAAGAAATAATACTCACCGTGAATCCGATGTTTAAAGAAATGCGTCTTTTTTCTCTTCCACAATTCATAGTAATTTTCGTAAACATGATATTGGAAAATACAACTGCGGAAGAGTAAACAAACACCTCTGTTCGCAATACGAAACACTGTAAGATTCACTTCCTATGAGTGAGCAAACAGTGCATTCTTCAACGTCACTCTTGTCAGACGTCATTACCCTATTATTGCAAGGAAAAAAAATTACAATGTCAGTTTATGAGTTTATATCAAGCGGCTATGTTGCTGCTACGTTTGCCGCGTTAGCGTATGGATATGGCGAAGAATTGATATAATTTGAGGGTTTTTTGAGGTTTTCAGAGCTTTGCGTACCGCGAACAGATTTCAGTGTAATAAGCAACCATTGGCAAGGTCTATGCGATTAAAAAATACACACGGCCTCTATTCCTTATGTCCTTCTCTAAACCACCATTCTGCTACTTCTCAATGCTGACCCAGCTGGGACTCGAAACTGAGAACTGCAGATTACGAGCCGGGAGCGCTACTAACCTACCCATCCCTACCCCAGCGCTCGCAGAGTTTCTTTGCGATAAGGAATGAATAACTGCTATGGTTTCTCTTCGTGTGCAGTTCTTTTCTGGTTAGAGTAGCACCTGAGACAGCATTGAGATCCGCAGTTAAGTATATATTACACGTCATCGCGAATTATCGATATCTGCTTTCGTACTAAGCGGTCTTCCGCCTTGCTATTACGAATGCCACCAAAAGACATACGATCAGGAGTGCTTTCATTAAAGTGAAGGGGTGGAACGTTAGGTATTGCTGCAGGAAAGGAATATGCAATTCCCAGGGTCGATTCCCACTAGACTCAATGTTCTGATTACGCAAAATTCCCCGCCCTGCCCACGGTCAGTAGGGGACACCGATGGTGCTTGGAAAAGCCGCCGTCCGTCGGATGGGAAGTTAAGCCGTGTCCCCGTGTGCGGGAGAGCCATATCCTGTGCACGTTAAAGAACACGCTGGATGGCCTCGCCGGGAGGCTACCATCTGTATCCCAACAACTGTTCCAGTGGGTCCGCTCCCCCAACCTTTTCTGAGCCTTCGGGGTCCTTGTGATTTGGCCATTTAGCCCATGGTGTGCAAAAAAGTGCCGCTCAGAGGTAAAACAACCCAACCCAAAGTTCCGATTAATTTTCGTTAAACACCCCATCGTTATATCAGTTAGAAAGGCGAACACTGATGGTTTCTGTAAAGGCAGTCATCCATCGGATATCAAATAAAACTATGGTACGTGTGTGTAGGAGAAATATACCCTGCAGCTATTAAATAAGACGCTCGATGGTCGTAATGTGAGATTGTCATCTGTCTCTTAACATGTGGATACAGTGGGTTCCTTTCGCCAATCGCTTGGAGTCCTTGTGACGTATGGAGCAGGGGTGGCTCAGTCGGTAGCGCGCCAGGCTCGAATCTGCAGTTACCAGGTTCGAGTCCCAGCTGGATAAACGTTGAAATTTATCTCCGCAAAATTCCCCGCTCTGCCCACGGTCAGTAGGGGACACCGATGGGCTTGGAAAGACCGCCGTCCGTCGGATGGGACGTTAAGCCGACGAAGCTATACCCTGTGCACGTTAAAGAACACGCTGGATGGCTTTGACGGGAAGCTACCATCTGTCTCCCAACAGCTGTTCCAGTGGGTAACCTCCCCCAACCTTCTCTGACCCTTCGGGGTCCTTGTGACCTGGCCATTTAGCCCATGGTGTGCAAAAAAGTGCCGCTCAGAGGTAAAACAACCCAACAACCCAACCTTGTGACGTGACCATTTTGTCCTTCTTGTACCAAGAATAGGTAAAAGAACCCCTCATGCGAGGGATGGAACAAATTTCGTTCTACACTCGTTACCTCCTTAAATCTTTCAATCACCTGTGAAACTTTTACCGAATTAAATAATAGACTGAATTTATGAATAATTTAAATGCTCAAAACGTCACAATGTTACAAGCAAGGTAACCTTTTTAAACATTAACCGTAATTATTCATAATTTAGTATGTTATATATATATATTAAGTAAATACGAGAGAAAAATCAATATTTTGACGTATCCAGCATCATCCATCACATAATCATCCCTCAACTCCATCTGCAATCAAAACAACTCATCATTTCCTTCTTAAGATAAAGGCTTTGCATTTGAATCCTTTAAAATATATTGTATTCTATGAATTTTACACGGCAGCGCAATAATTGGATGGACGTGAACTGGGTGGATAGCAAATGGAAGTGCCACAATTGGGTGGATACGACAACCGGGAGGATACGACAATTGGGTGGACAATTGGATGGGAAATTAGGAGGATATGACAATTGGGTTGAAATAAGGAAATTGTGAGAAATAAAAAGTATTCATCTGAAAAATTATTACTGACATAGCGGGAATCGCACCCGCAACTCTCTAGGTATATGCCAGAGCCCTCTACCATAAAAACCACGCATCAGACGAAAACACTCTTCCAGGAAAAAGACATAAATTTTTCAGTGATATGTGGCGGACTTTGCGCCATCTATTCTTCATAAAAGGCAACTTGTTTTCCAATTGTTGCCAATGACTTAGATGTTAATGAGAAGGTCACTCACTCTTAAACGTTCTGATGAAAATAATTCTAAATTACAGGAACTGCAGTATTTGTATCTATTCTCCTTAATCTATTTTTCTATATAGGTTTTGCATCTACCATCTTTAATCCGACCTCACAATATGGCAAAATATTTAGTAAGTATGTTCCTTCTAATCGTAGTAAACGGAAAATGAAAAGAAATTCCCTACTGCAAAACAAAGATTCATTGGATAATCTGCTTTTCTCACTAATACAACCCTCATTAAAGCGAAATGTTCAGAAAAAAAATTATAAAAGAAACATTTGGAAATAATTGAATGTATCATAGGATATCCAAACAGCGGATATAGAGAATTTTTCTGGCTAATGCGATTTTCATTAAAAGGGATTCTTAAAATTTTTGTTTGATTCTCTTGATTTTAAGTGAAACAATCTGAAATAAAAGAATCCACTAACGGACACGACGATGCATAAGACTACAGTATTCCCTTTAGTCAATAAAATAAATATTTTAAATATCCTTTACTTCTAATAGAAACAATTGGAAACTTATGAAATGTATTACAGAAAATCGAAACAGGCAATATTGAGAATTATTCTCGCTTATCCATCCTCCATCCTATAACGTATTTTTGTATTCTTTCCTGCATGAACTAAATGAAGGAAAGTGAGTAGTGTTTAAAAGGAGTAGATATTGAAAAATGTCGTCCAAACCATTTTTATCAGAGTAAACAAACAAACGCTTCTTCTAATGTATTCGTTCGATTTCTGAGTGTTCCATTCACAAAGTATGCTTTAAAAATATCGATTGCTTTGATATATCGGATCAGAAGGAATAGATTCAAAGCTTTATTGAAAGTCGAGTAAGGAAAATTAGGTGTTATACAGGATGTTTAAAATTCCCTGTGCATTTCTAATTGTTTCAATACAAAGGAAAAAAAATCATTTTATTGAATGTCGTACTAGTGAGAGTATTTACAGTTCTAGTCTCTTTGGTTGCCTCTGGTGCCATCTTTTGATATCCCTATTTATTTTTTGTTCAGAAAGTTTACTGTGGAAAATAAAATTCGCTTCAATGAAATTCAGTTTAAAGAAATTAAAAAAAATATCGTTCATGTAATGAAATGCGTAAAATATAGTAGCAGGTAGATTCATTCAAACGAGTTTTGACAATATTCTATATATTGGAATATTAGATTATTGAGAGTAGGTGTGAATGGTTTGTTGAGTAAAAGACCAGGTGGAATAAATGTTGTTCTTTTCAGTTTCTTTCCTGGGTTCCTTCGATTACAAATAATCACTTAACATATTTTAATCAATGTCGTATTTTAAAGAATAGAGACAAATGCGTCATTACTCATGGATTAGCTAAAATACTTGTAAATGAATGTTGGTTTAGTGTCCCAAAGGCATTCCTTTGAAATTCGATTGGTTAGTTCAGAAAGGAAAGCATTTTTCGTAGTAATGTAGGATTTGTGAGAATACAAAATTATTATTCTGATTACGTTCCTGCATCTCCTTTCCTCCTCTCCCCAGCTCATGACTGGTGGAGTCTCCTTTGGACATTTTCCAATTGGGGAGCCTGTCTGTCGCGGGGCTCGGCAGCGTATTCGGGAGTCGGTGCTATACACTGCTTTGGCCTCTGCTTCAGGTAAACGCGAGGTCCTGTGGTGCCCCCCTCAGGATCAATCGACTGGTGGGTAGGTCCAGCTGGGCTCAACTATACAGATCCGTTAGTAATCTTGCCAACGTCTGGTAACGGTTTGCGAGTTTTCCCTCACGTTCACTAATTTTATAGTTTTCTTTCTTTTGTGATGCCAGTTCTTTTCTCACATCTTATTAATTGTTTGCTTATATTCTGTTGTGGGAACTCAGATGAGTTTCTCTCCATTTCTCTTTTTCGTTTCCTTTTGTTTCGTTGTGAGGGCTTGTCTCACTGGTCGAGTGGGTATGGTACCCTGCTGACCTGGTGCCCGACTATGCATCCTCTTGTTGGACTCCGTGGTGGGTGGGAACAACGGGCAATGAATCCCCAAAAAAACACCATTAGTTCTACAACTCAAAATTTAGCTGCCAGTGCCGCCAAGAGGGCTCGCAATGAACCACCATCTTCTTCGTCTTCCTCTTCATGTGTGTCTCCGAGGTTCCTGGTCAATTTGGTTCTATATACCATCTTTGTGGCTAACAGGGGGAACAGATTAAATTTATGTTTTGATCGATGGATGAACCTTCCTTCTATAGGATTGTTCATCTTAGGTAGCCGTGGATGAGCTGTGTCCTTGTGGCACTGTCTTGCCCCGGCGTAGGTAGTGGTGTTTCAGGCATTCTCCCTAAAGCTCAGGTGCAGTCGATGTATTGTGGAGCATCTGGGATTTGCCTTTATATAATGTAAATGTAAATCCACTCTACTGGTGATCAGGTGCTTGGGGACATGTCCCCGTTTATATAACATATACAGTACAACCTTTCAAGCGCATGTGCATAAGAAATTCCGTAAAGGGACTGTTCAAGGACCCACGCTGTAGGACAACGACGCTCTCTTGGTAAGTTGTAGTTTTTCCACTCTATATTGCTCAGCAATGGAAGGCTTGTGTGATATTCGTGGGAATGAAGTTCTAGAGACTACCGACAAACTCTCAGATTCCATCAGATGTAAAGGTGCCATCAGATGTTCTGTCAGATGTAAAGCTAGCTGCCTGCAGAAGCCAATTTCATTACTATTGCGCAAATATTACAGAAAATAATTACCGTAAATTTTCTGCAAAGCGCAAAAGATAATAGAAGTGTATGAATTTTATTTTTTTTATTCTTCCCCTGCCAGGTCGCACGATATTGAATATGATGTGTCAGATGTTTCTTCAGCTCCAAACAAATGGCATCAATAAAATTTTTAATATACCAGTCAGTTAAACAAGAAATGGATGAATGCATAGGTGACCTGAAGAACAACATAGTGGAACTTACCAAATCATTAGTTTTTTTATCAGGAAAATATGATGAATTTCGAGATAAGGTTGAAAATATGACTCAAGACTTGATTCTCTGCAGATATGAAAATAAAAAATTATCTGCTAAGAATCGAAAATTGTAAAATACGATCGAAAATTTATCAGAAAGGGTAAATGATTTGGAACAGGAAAGCAATGTGAGATACTTAGAAATTCAAGGTACAGTCGCTTAAATAAATATCCAAACACTATGGGTGATTACAGATTTCAGAAAAAACATCTGGTAAAGATCTTTTTAGAAATTAGTGATCTGGCAACCTTCGTGTACTGTACACGAAGGTTGCCAGACCACTAATTTCTAAAAAATATCGTTGCCAGATACTTTTTTCTGGATTCTGTAATCAACCATAATGTTCGGATATTTATTTGAGCGACTGTACACGAAGGTTGCCAGATCACTAATTTCTAAAAAATCGTTGCCAGATATTTTTTCTCAATTCTGTAATCAACCATAGCGTTCTGATACTTTTCTGAGCGACTGTATTTATCTGGAACTGAACTATGAATGAGAGACAATCGACCGTGCCATCCTAGGATTCGGACTCGGACATCGGCAGAAGCAATGTCACTGCAAGCGAACGCGATACAACTGTGCAAAGAGACGGCGATATACATAGTGTTGGTTGAGTTAGTAATACTGCTAAGGATAATCGTTACAGATGATCAATGTAAATTTAGATTGGTCGTCTGTAATGACTTGAAGAACATTTATTCATTGCTATAGTTTATTCCAGAAAATCGTTAATTAAATCTAAATATTCAATTAGTCTCGGTATTTCATTTTTAGTACTGAACGGAGCTGTCTTGAGATAACATCATCACAGAATAATCCAGTCACAGAGAACTACTTTAAACGATGCAAATTCTTTAACAAGACACTTACCCCGGTTAAGAAAACAACTGAAACTAAATGATCAGTGACTTAAACCTTATTAACGATTTATTGGAACAAACAGTTTTAACGAATTAATGCTCTTGTCATTACAAACAAAGAACACAAATTTACAGAATTCCGTTAGAAACATTACAACTCAAGCAACTGTATCAGTTCGCAAGCTGCAAATATCCATCCGCCTACAACTCCTAAACAGCACACAGGTCCGTAGACTAGGCATCGAATTAATAGTATTCCACCATAAAAAGAATTCGTTACAACAGTTTTCTTAAATTCATAAATAATGATTATCCATAAAAGTTTTTCTTTATCGACCTTTACCTCTCTGAAAAACAACTCTTTACTACAATTATAATAAAATCTTCTTCAAAATACCTGTACGTCATTAAAGCATATTACAAGATTGTCTTTAGTTATAATATTTAAATGTGAATTTTAATAGTTTAAAGGTTATCTAAATCATTTTACTGCATTTTTTACCTGTGCTGCAATTACTGAGCAAATATTATAGCTTTTGAAACGTTTGAATCCTAATGCATGAATGTGGAGAAAAATATTTTCCATAACAAAATTAAAATGATCGTTTTAATATTTGGAGCAACAAGCCACTTGAACACTTAATACCTAAAATACCTATACAATGGCTTTACTGTAATCGACCTGCATGGAATAAATATTAATAATAACAGAATCTTACTATATATATATATACAGTATATCTATGCATTACCGAAATATTTGAAGGAATTTGTGCAACAATTACCAGTTAAGTAAAAAGAAATTCAGCCTCTTATAAAAAAAAAATCGTGATATAGTAATGATATGCATACACATTTTCGATAATTGAAGTTGAATCCATCTTATTACAGATATATACGTGGCATAATTTTTTTACAATCAGTTATTACGGCACATTTTAAAACTTGCGTCATCATATCCTGCACTATATTGAAGTTGATGCAAGGCAATTCCAAGTGAATATCTTCGCTAACTCCTCATATATTAGAGAAGTCTCCCCTATATCTTAGAGTAGTGTCCAAAGCACTTTTCATTCACCACTGATGAGAGTCCCATGGATATAGAAAACAATCCTTTATGCTATTCCCCACTTTTTTGGGAGGGGAAAAAGAAGGGGTGGTAAATGTTCTAGAGTGTGTTTACACAACTTGTTGTGATGGTCAAAATATTGTAATTGGATACTGGAACAGTCGTTTTAACACCTGCATAAATTGAGAAACGCAACAAAGGACGTGGTTCAAGCAGTTGGAAAATAGGTAGAAATTAAGAGAAAATTGGCAGTAACTACCACAATATTAATAAAATAGTTTAATACAATTAAATATCATTCGTTCAATCACAAAGGTCCAACCTGGCAGTACAGGTATATCACGGATGTATCTCGACGATATGTCCAATATTTAACAAAAATGTATTTTACTGCGAAAGACAAATGATATGCTCCTGCATTCTTTTCATGTCTTCATACTGAATATACATTTGTATCATCGATATTGCTTCTTAGTATCCAAAGAAAGTTTCATGCATCCGGTCACATTAAGCTTAATTTCAGCAGTTTAGCCGTTTAAAACCATAATAATCGAATTTTCAAAGAGCACCATAATAAGTAAAATGACAGCGCTTTTGTTGGATATGATTTTTCAAAAAAACAAATATGTATATATTTTAAATAAATGTCAAATCTATTACATTTGTTGGTTAACTGATTATAAATGAGGAGAACTTGGGAGTTAGGATGATACTTAATCCAAATCGTTTTGGACAGAAAATTTTGATAAACGTTAAAGAAATGTGGTTATCTAGTAATCGATTTTGAGTCCACACGTAAAGAATGTTTTATGTATCATAATTTGCTACAAAAGAGGAGTGGATTTAAATTGAAGAGTTTGTCATTTCTTTTTTCAAATAATTTTCTGTTGCTATGTAGGATGAAATTTATATTAACTGAGTTAAAGTTAGAAATACAAATTCGGATAAACCAAGAAAGCCTTCTAACAAAATTTAACGAACAATTGAAAGAATAGCTAATCATCTCTGGTGATAATAAGTTGCTTGTTTTCAAAGAAAATAAAGTTTTTTGGGTTTCCAATTTTTCCCCATCTGATTCTGGAAATAAAAATTAATGGATGATTTATAAAAAAAAAAAATTGCAATAATGTACTGGTACAAACAAAACACAAAATAGAAATCATTCTCTCATATATCTCTTAAAACGAAAATCTTTTACTTTCCCATCCCTTCGAAGTTAAGGAGAAGAAATGAAAATAAAATTTTGATCATCACATTCCATCAACTAAATTCTAAATCTCTCTCATGATATATTATTTGAAACATTCGTTTTAAATTTTTTTATTTTTCACATTTAAAGAATCGAGTCGTGACTTCGATCCAAGATCGTTAGGACTTGTTATCTAAATATTATATGAATTATTAATTAGAAAATTATTTATATAAATTATTTTTCATTTAAATCATGTATTTTTTAGTTTTTTCGTATCGAAAATAATTGTTGAAGTATAATTGCCCAAACGCAATTACGTATATATTATAATATGATATAGCATAGATATGAATTAAAAGAAATTTTAAAATTCGTGAAATATTTATAGTGATCCCTGTTTCAAACATTATATAACAGTTATTAAACACATTTTTCGGAATACTAACATTTTAAATTCAATATTTCATAAGTTATCCTTGTGTTTAAATAAATGTTTTATGTGATTGTGGCATGGAATGTACTAATTTAAGTTCGTCTGTAATAAAACATCATTAAGAAGTAACAGGAAAGCCTTAATTAACTCGCGTATTTGGACGTCTCTGCTCGGAAATTTCTTTACCTATTCTGCAATACAAGCTCTGTATAGTCTTAAAGTGTGGAGACTGTCCAGTCGATTCCATTTTTTCAGTCTTGCTATCTGCTAACCACTTCTGAAGAACCTTTTCACACCGACAAAGTGCATTTCGTCCAGTTAATTAAAACATTATTAAGATCTACGTTCATCCCAAAATAAGATCAAAGACCCATGGTAATAATTTTGTTTCCAGTATTTTGATGTAGTCCTTAGTTTTCGCTATTCCTTTTACAATATGTAGCTTTCCAACATCCTGACAGAACATGGAACACCATACAATGACTTTCGTTGAATGTTCACAATAACAGTAACAGACCAAGTGCTGAATGCCTTATGAGATCGTTTTCGTAATGTGGACACTGATATACAGTAAAGAAAAGCTTATTTCCATCACTAAAACTTTCATTTGGACCAAAATATTAACAGTAAGAAATATTACAATCTAATTTCAAGGAATTTTCCTCTTACAGTTATTGAGCACACATTAATGCCTGCTGCCAAAATTCATCCTTTCAGTACGTGTGTTGATTTCAACTTCTTACAGTAATAACCAGCTTTACGACGTTTCGCTTTATGACGATCCGCTCATAAGACGATTTTCAATTATGAAGAGGACGCATTTGCTCATACGACGACTTTAACGTCATGACTTGCACTGATCAACCAAAGCTTCTGGAAGTGGACAAAATAGAAGTAAAGAAGTCTGCAGAGGCTTCACAATCTTTAATGGCATCCACAATATCATAGGAATCATGGAATGAAGTAAAAGATTTTAAAGGTGTCTTCTATGAAATATGTATCGAAAGATGTTTGAATGATAAAATTGATTACCATTCAAACACTGAACAGTTGTGTCCTCAATTTATTGATGATTTCGAAGCATTTGAAAATTTTTGAGGAAGTTAATACAAATATTGTAGACATGGAGAAGCAGAACTAGAAGTAGAACCTAAGATCTTACTGAGCTGATTGAATCTCCTTCCCAGACGATAAACTAGCGAAGATGTTCTTGAACTTGAACAGCATTAGGAAAAAAATAAAATGAATTAGCTTAGATTTCTACTACATAGTGGGAAACTATTTCTATTCTCTTTAATCCGATGTTGAATACAACGAATTTTTTCTCAAATGTATTCCTACTGACTGATATAATTCTAAATTACACGAACGCAATGCAGTATTTGTATGTATTCTCTGCAATCCATTTTTCGGTAAATGATTTACATCTATCCCCTTTAATCCGACAACGCACTACGGCGGATATTTTATGAAGTCTGTTCTTTCTAAACGTAGTAAAATGAAGATGAAAGAAATGCACTACTACAAAACAAAGTTTCATAGGCTAATCTGCTTTCCCAAAATACGACACTCAATAAAACGAAATTTTCTGAAAGAACCAATCAGAAAACAATCAAATGCATTAGAGAATATCAAAACAACTCATATTGAGGATTTTGTCGCTAATGCGACTTTCGATACAGCGGATTATGATATTTCTATTCTATTCTTTCCGTTCTAAGTGAAGCAATCTCAAATAAAGAGAACGACTACAGGAAACGAAAATGCGTAAGACTACCATTATTCTGAATAATCTGACACTCAATACAATGAATGTTTAAAAGATACTTTTCTTATAAAGGAAACAATTGGATCAGTCGAAGTATTACTGGAAATCATAACAAATGAGATTGAGAATTATTCTCGCCAATCCGACTTTCCATACAACGGACTTTTACATTTCTGTTCCATCCTGTTCGTTACAAATAAAACGATCTGGAGTAAAAATAACGTACCCTATAAACCCAAACTTCGTAAAACAATTACTATTCATATTTTGAAGGTTCTTTTCTTCTTACAGATACAGGCGTAAATCGAAAAACATATAAAAACAAATGCTAACATCCACCAATATTATTATTCTCGCTAATCAGGCTTTGCTCGAAACGGATTTTCAGGAATCAATTTCATTAGGTTTCTTCTAAACGGAACAGTCTTAAGTCAAAGGAAAGGAGCTGCAGGAACGTCATCAGAATAATAATTTTGTATTCTCACAAATCCTACATTGAATAAAACGAAAAATCCTTTCCTTTCTTAACTAACCAATCGAATATCACAGGAATGCCTTCGGGAAACTTAACCAACCGTCATTTAAAAGTATTTTAGCTAATCCATGAGTAATGATGCATTTGTCTCTATAATACGACAATGATTAAAATATATTAATTGATTATTTGTAATCGAAGGATCCCAGGAAAGAAATTGCAAAGAACAACATTTATTCTTCCATCTGGTCTTTTACTCATTAAAGCATTCACATCTACTCTCTCTAATCTGATATTCCAATATATCGAATTGTTTGAAAACTCTTTTCAATGAATCTATCTAAAACTATATTTTACCCATTTCACTACATGAACGATAATTTTCACTTTCTTTAAACTGAATTTGATTGAAACGAATTTTATTTTCCACAGCCAATTTTCTGAACAAAAAATAATAGGGATATCAAAAGATGGCACCAGAGACAACTAAAGAGACTAGAACTGTAAATACTCTCACTAATACGACATTCAATAAAAGGATTTTTTTCCCTTTATAATGAAACAATTAGAAATGTAAAGGGAATTTTAAACATCCTGTATAACACCTATTTTTTCTTACTGGACTTGAATCAATTCTTTCTGATCCGATATATCAAAGCAATCGATATTTTTAAAGCATATTTTATGAATCGAACATTCAGAAATCGAACGAAAACATTACAAGATGCGGAGCAGCCGATGCTTAACAATTGTTTAACTCTGACAAAACTGGTTTGGACGACATTTTTCTATTTTCTTCTCCTTTTAAACGAAACATCACACTACTGACGAGCAGAAGTCTTGAATAGCTGCCTAGATCACGTGGCGATGCACGTGATCACGTATTTTACATATACGCTGCGCGAGTGACGTTTACTTACATCTGCATAAAGGTTTTTAATTCAGTGGACGGTGTGTATATATTGGCTGTTTCAATTTCCTGCCTGACATCCCATGATTTCCGTTTCTTTTTTTTTGAGAAAAAAAATTATGTTTAGGAAGGTTTCAATGAAAGATTCAATGAAGGAAGGAGATTCATTGGAAGTAAAGTAACAGGAAACTAAATGCTTTTGATTCTAGATGCTTACGCAGTATCATGGGCATTAGGTGGTTCAACTTACTAACTAATGATGAGGTTAGGCAAAGGAGTCGGAAACCTCCTTTAAGCAGCATATTGTGCAGAGAGAGACTCCGTTCTCTGCAGAATATGTTGCTTAAAGAATATTATACAGAGTATTCCGTAGGAATAAGCATATTGTGCAGAGTTCCCGTATGAATAATTATAGATTGGCGAATAGGGTTATGAACAGTGTGCCTAAAGCTCGGAGAAAGAGGGGGAGACCTAGGATGCGGTGGGCAGACAATGTCAAACAGGACCTTGTTAGAATTGGTGTGCAGTGGCCAGATGCAGTAGATGTAGCTCAGGACAGATATGCTTGGAGAACTAAATTGTACTGTCTGGTTGGAACTCCGTAAACACCGTAAAAATGGCTGCTTGAGGATGGTGATGATGATCAAAAATCGTTCCATTAAAGGTCGCGTTTAATGAGCATGCTGACATTTTTTCTTCTGTTTGATTTTTTTGTACTGCGTTATTTGGTTTCACTTTGCTTCATTTAGTTGCAGGAAAGAATAAAAAAGTACGTTATAACTAATAAGCGAGAATAATTCTCAATAACGCCTGTTTCGATTTTCTGTAATACATTTCATAAATTTCCAATTGTTTCTATTAGAAGTAAAGGATCTTTAAAATATTTATTTTATTGACTAAACGGAATACTAGTAGTCTTATGCATCGTCGTGTCCATTAGTCGATCCTTTTATTTGAGATTGTTTCACTTAAAACAAGAGAATTGAACAAAAATTTAAGAATCCGTTTAAATGAAAATCGCATTAGCCAGAAAAATTCTCGATATCCGCCGTTTGGATATCCTATGATACGTTCAACTGTTTCCAAATGTTTCTTTTGTAATTTTTTTTTTGAAAATTTCGTTTTAATGAGGGTTGTATTAGAGAGAAAAGTAGATTATCCTATGAAGTTTTGTTTTGCAGGACGGCATTTCTTTCATTTTCCGTTTACTACGTTTAGAAGGAACAGACTTCGTAAAAATTCTGCCATACTGTAGTGTCGGATTAAAGAGAATCCCTGCAAAACCTATATAAAAAAAAAGGATTAAGGAGAATAGACACAAAAACTGCAGCGCGCTCTTGTAATTTAGAATTATTTCGGTCAGAACGCTTAAGAGTGAGTTACCTTCTCATTAACATCTAAATCATTGGCAACAATTGGAAAATAAGTTGCCTCTAATGAAGTATAGATGGCGCCAGGTGCGCCCCATTTCAGTGAAAGATTTATGTCTTTTCCTGGAAGAGTATTTTCGTCTAAAGCGTGGTTTTTATGGTAAAGCGCTCTCGTTTGTATCTAGAGAGTTGCGGGTTCGATTCCCGCCATGTCAGTAATAATTTTTCACATGGATAATTGTTATTTCTCATAATTTGCTTATTTGAACCCAATTGTCATATCCTCCTAATTGTTTTCCACCCAATTATCTCTCCAATTGTCGTATCTTCCCGGTTGTCTGTAATGCGACAATACGGTGTATCCACCGTATTGTCGCATTTCCATTTGTTATCAACCTAGTTGACTTCCACCCAATTGTCGCACTCCAGCGTAAAATTAATAGAATAAAATATATTTTAAAGGATTAAATTTTAAAACCTTTATCTTAAAAAGGAAATGACGAATTGTTTTTATTGCAGATGGAGTTGGGAGATAATTATGTGATGGATGATGCTGGATATGTAGCTAGAGATTCTTCAATTCTCTTTCATCTTCGCTATCATCCTCCGCTTATACAGGGCTAAAGGAGCAAGTACAACTCCAGAGGTTACGTTCGAGACTCATCCGTGAACAATTTTGTTACGTCGTTTTTATGGAAAAACATCAACAGTTGCTGCTCTCCTGTTGTATTTTCCCTCTTGCTGATATTCATATTGATGAACGGCCTTTCGATATGTTTAGACTCGATCGGTGACTCCCCCAATCGGTCTCAAAATTTTTTCTTTACTACTGCTTAAACTACCGCTTTTATTTCAAATCTGTTATTTACAAAGATGAAATGTTTCGTTTTATCCACAGGTGGCTCCCGATTGTCATGGGAACCTGATACGCATCCATAGGAAGCATTATAAGAAGTCCAGAATTGAAGCATTCATTTGAAAGATATTTTTTAACCGTTCGATAATTTATTCAATCTCACATATCCTATCGAGTTACACATAGTGTAACATGGGATGCAATATAAGACGTCACAATAATAGTGACCGGGCCGGGATCAACAAAACATCGAAGGGGAAGGAGGGGGTCAACAACATCATCTAGCCGGAAAAATGCAAGGGGCGCGCGCAAAAGACCAGATTAATGTAGTACAGCACATCCTCCCTCTCCGTTTTACGGGTCTTTCAAATTTGCTTAATATGTTAAATATTTTTAGACACTCTCTTACCCTTACTAGTATTGTGAAAGGGTGTGCGTGCTGGTCCCTTAAGCCTCGAATAAATATTTATATTACCACGGACAGTAGATAACATCTCTTGAAACGTGTGCAAACATTACTGCATTATTGATAGATGACCTAAGGGGAAAATGACTTTCGATAATGAGAAAAAGCTAATTTGAAAATTCAATGATGATATTTTACAGAGAAAAAATGTACTTGAATAAAGTCACAAATTAAAAGAAAAATTTATTTTATGAAAATGAAACGATCTTTCTGCTGACAGAGCAAAAAAGTTGAAAACATTACAGCTGTTGCGTAATAAACTTGAAATAAATGTGTGAAATTTCAGTCGTGCAAATCACGAAGTCTACAGAGTGAAATGGAAAGGAGAGATGTTGGTTAATAAAGTGAATAGACTTTCGATAATAACGTAAAATTATATTTAAAGAAAAAATAGGAAAATGCAGATTTTAGATGGATTAGTAGTAACATATTAAATATTGTCATTTGATTTTCCTCACTCTTCCAGTAGTTTGAAATGCTAAATTCTAGCTCCCTACACAAACCCTTCCACACACACACACACACATATTTCTGCTATGTTCCGTGAGGATTGGAAGTAAAGGCGATGGGATGTTCTTGTCCCTCGGCTTTAATCTGGGAGAAACATCCGCGACCGCAAGGGCACTGCATTTCAATGCAGAACGTAAAGTCACGTAAAATCACGCATATTGCATTATCCTGCCTCGCAGAGCCCTCCCCCCCCCCTCATTGCCTCGAATGCCTTGTCTGCTTGTATGCACCATTTCAACTGTGCTGATGCCTGCTTCAGAGTAACGTATTATAACGTATTTATTTATAACTGTAATTATATGGTATTGTCTTGCCCCTGACCGTAGTTAGTGGGGAATATGGCATTTCCCTATACTGGTAGTGCTTCAGGCGGAACTGGTGGGTCTTGTCTCATATATATATTTACCTGTGCAGGTGCCTGCTTCAGAGTCACGTCTGTGAGTGACTTTGCAATCCTGCATACTGATCTAGGTTTTGTCGGTAATATCCGAAGAGTCCTAATATGCTCTTCTGTTCCTTCTTCATTCCAGGAGCTTTCATCTTTCTGATGACCTCTAGTTTTGCCTGACCGAACCAAAAATGTGACCAAAATATTTGGTCTCTCTACTTCTCCAAGTATACTTTACTAGGTTCATTGTGAAATATTTGACATTGATATCCCTAAGATCCACTCCAAGATGTTCAGATGATCCTCCCATCTGTTCGAAAGAGAAAGCTATATCATCTAGATATGCGCAGCAATAATCAACATGGGGGGTAATTATTGTATACACAATTTTCTGGAAAAATGCTCCAGAGTTCTTGAGCACGAAGACAAGCACTTCCCACTGGTACAGCCCTCGGTGGGTCACGATTGCTGTATGACCTTTACTACAGGGGATAATTGGTATTTGCCAATATCCCTTTTGCATATCCAGAGTTGTTATATAGCTCGTCCGTTCCACCTCTTACAGCAACTCTATTTGGTTTGCCACCCAGTGATGGCATTGAGGCTGTGAAAGATGATGCATAACCCCACTGTACAGTCTCTTTTCGGCACACACACAACTGGGTGCGTAAACTCACTGCTGAAGG
Organism: Ryuthela nishihirai; assembly: GCA_038380435.1. Lineage (NCBI taxonomy): Eukaryota > Metazoa > Arthropoda > Arachnida > Araneae > Heptathelidae > Ryuthela > Ryuthela nishihirai. Next base: position 4,064,735 of record JAWZYU010000041.1, read on the forward strand.
GCATAATCAATCCCTTCAGTCTCCCACCTGATGGGCAACCTCATGGCATAGTACAATGTGAACCATATAATGATGTGCTTACTTGACCACTGATGGAACGCTGAGCTTAAAGAACACCATGAATGGCATTGAAGGGAGGCTACCATCTGTCTTGTAGCATTATCCAGTGGTTTCCCCCTTCAGGGTCGTTGTGACCTGACCACTTAGCAAATTGTGTATAAAAAGGTGCTACTCATAGGTAAAAGAACCCGACTCAACTTATATTCCCATTCACATGTAACAGATCAAAAAGGATTTCGAGAAAACGGTGCTTTCAGGTTGTTTTTAAGTTTTAATTTATGGAAACCATGGTAAAATACGTACAATCGAAAAAACTTTGCTTAGCATTCAGTTATTGTAACATTTTATGGCAAAATATTTAATTTCACTTACCTTTTATGATAACCTGTATTCGTAGTTATACATTACACTACTATATATTCATCTGTTTCAACTTTCTACTAGTAACCGACAGGGAATTCCTCTTTCTGTGAAGAAGAATTGAAATGAGAAAAGGAACAAATTTTTATTGAAAACCTCTCGTGCGCCTTGTTTCGTCAAAGATGATTCAATCGATAAATTTATTGTCAAATATGTAATATTCTTTAGTGAAATAATTAGTGTTTACGTAATTAAGAAGTGTCTTTTATGATTCACTTATTGATGCTATAACTGAAAAAATTAATTTATTGAAATATATTGCATAAAATGATAATTTCAGATTTTCCATCCATTAGCGATTTACAAAGAGAAATCGAATCTTTCTCTTCAGAAATTAACATAAAAGATTACGATATGATCATCAAACTGTAGACTTTAAATTCATTTCCAGTGAAATATGCAGGTCTTTTCCAAAAATCTTTTCATCGTAAGGTAACTTATTATGTATTGGAATCTCCGTAAAATTGCAATTCCAAAGGGTACGTAAACAGAAAATAATGGGAAGTTGTCAATATAATTTATCGAACTTTTTAACAATTACTTATTATGAAATGGTGACTCTGGATGTGCTGAATATGTAACTGGAGCTCTACGGTTTAGTTTATTGTGCACAAGAACAACAGAGAAGATCATTTTCCAAACATTCAGGAAAATAATTATATAAACCCAAATGCAGAGGAATATTGATGAATTAAATCTTCAGCGTTAGCAATAGGTCTTTCACTTTACATTGTTTCTGCACTATCAATTCGTCAGTTGAATGTTATTAACATGATATTTATTTTGGCATTACACATTCTCATCTACAGAATTCACCTAAACATGCATTTCGTTAAACAAGCCACCGACCAAGTACACTACGACATTAAAATTATGTATTTATTTTTGCGATTAGTCTTTTTAGCGTTTTCCGATTAAAAAAATCGTGTTTTTTTTATGTAATATCCCTTGTAATTAAATACGAGTACGTGTTAATACTCACTTGGTATGTTGACATTCATACGAAAGGGAAGATTCCTACACAAAATACGCTAGTAAAATGAAGAGGCGGTCCTGTATGTACAGCGGGTGGTATGAAGTGTTAAATCCTTCTGATACGTTATATATATCATAAACGACCTATTGTAAAATAACAGGTCGTACACTATTATTGTTAATTTTTAGCGACTTACGTTCGAAGTCACTTAACTGGAATCCATTTTATCCCTGCAAACGGATGTCTGATTAAACGACCACACAAAACTACACTAAATGATATTATAATATATATTGGTAGCTGTTTTCACCCTACTTTAATTACTTTTATCAAACATATAACATACGATAAAAAAGGGGATTTAAGGTTTCGTTGAAAAAAATATGCATTTTTACACTGAGTGCTTTCAGAATGAAATCAAGTTTTCTACCTTTTCTAAACCATGCATCTTAAACTTTATGTAAGAGGTTACCCAAATTAAACTGACAATATTTAAGTAAATATGTAGAGAGAACTCAGTGGATTTAAGCAATATTTTAAATTTCCACATTTCAGATCATTACTAAAGCAATATATAAAACAGTAGGCATCATGATATACAAATGGAAGAGGTGTAATTTTAAATTTTACAGAAGATATAAAATATCCTGTAAACACGAAATTCATCGCAATTAGCTCAGCAGCTAACAGCTGAGCTAATTGCGATGAATTGTTTTGTCGACCGTCATCTTCAATTTGTTTTAAGGCAACTTTCAATGACTGATTGCATGGTATAATCAGTGCCTACGTAATGGGATTGCGTGTCGATTTCCGCAAATCTCCGTGTTAGCGAGCGCGCATTGGAAGCTTCAGACTTGCCACATAAGGGCAGCACCGTTCCGCGGTCACCTAACCTAAGCTATAATATAAATATAAATATCCCCTCAAGCAACTGCTTGCCACAGAGGTCTGACAGGAGTCTGTCAGTTTATATCCCAGAGTAGAAGGTCTGACAGGAGTCTGTCAGTTTATATCCCAGAGTAGAAGGTCTGAGAGGATGGCAGGACCTCAGCAGAAAAACGACACATACATCCATGCCTTACCCGGGGCACGAACCCAATGGTAAGTATATAGCGATCTCTCCGAAGACATATGGTAAAGAAACAGACAGATGGTTAATCAAATGCAATAAACTAGAATCTTTTTCAGAGATACAACGGGAATAATGAAAATTATTTTTAAAAATAATCGTGTTACATTTCAAAATTATGATTCATTAGAATCCGAAATTTTCAAGTGTTTACCCAATAACATTATTTAACGGTAATTCTTTAAAGAACAAAATTTAAATTGTTTCGAAAGCAATTCTTTATGTAATTTAATAATTTTAATTACTATTGCAATAGAGCTTATTTATTGTTAAGGGAAATTCATAAGCAATAGATTTTGGCAAGATTATTTTGATATTAATACTCGATTTTTTAAATTAAGCATGAAATGGTAAATTTGCTAAAAAATTAAAGATTAAAAGTAATAATTTTTTAAATGCAATAGGCGCAAAATTTATGTTGCAGTACAGAATTGCCTCTTTATATGCTGGTCTTTTTATTTCATTACTTCTCCCGACCTACAGGGCCCCTCCCGTTTTGTTTTTGCTTGTTTTAAAGTAATGTTATTTATTGTTATCACGTCAATCGACGATTTTACATAAGTAGTACAATTTATTTCATTTTTCAGTTTAGAAGGATAAAAGGGCTCCATTTAGAATATTGCTCTAAGGCTCTTATTTAGAACTTTGTTCCAGGGCACCCATTTGGAACCTGGCTCTAGAACTCCAAATTGCTTAATGCGCCCTGGTTCATACACATATTTGTGCAGTTCAGACAGCTCACAAAAAGTGTTTTAAACTTCAACGTTCCATTAGTCATATATATGTACAAGACTGGTTTCAGAAGAGATGGAGGGGGGGGGGACAGGATGTCCGAGTCGAAGAAAATGATCGACATTTTTATTACTATACCTATCACTATTTTTTTAAAGTAACACAGTATTTGAATTAGTGAAATATTTTAAATTGGTAGTAATAATATTATGCTCAAAGAAAGCTATAGCATTATCTTTCCGTGTTATTTCAAAGGGAATCTAACTATGAAGCTCTATAGCAGGGAGGACCAAATTTTTAGACTCTGCGATCGATTATTAAGTTGGGTTGTTTTACCTCTGAGCGGCACTTTTCTTCACACCATGGGCTAAATGGCCAGGTCACATGGACCCCGAAGGTTCAGAGAAGGTTGAGGGAGGGGACCCACTGGAACAGCTGTTGGCAGACATATGGTAGCCTCCCGTCAAGGCCATCCAGCGTGTTCTTTAACGTTGGGTTGTTTTACCTCTGAGCGGCACTTTTCTGCACACCATGCGCTAAATGGCCAGGTCACATGGACCCCGAAGGATCAGAGAAGGTTGGGGGAGGGGACCCACTGGAACAGCTGTTGGGAGACAGATGGTAGCCTCCCGTCAAGGCCATCCAGCGTGTTCTTTAACGTTGGGTTGTTTTACCTATGAGCGGCACTTTTCTGCACAACATGGGCTAAATGGCCATGTCACATGGACCCCGAAGGTTCAGAGAAGGTTGGGGGAGGGGACCCACTGGAACAGCTGTTGGCAGACAGATGGTAGCCTCCCGTCAAGGCCATCCAGCGTGTTCTTAAACGTGCACAGGGTATGGCTCTCACACACACGGGACCACGGCTTAACGTCCCATCCGACGGACGGCGGCCTTTCCAATCCCATCGGTGTCCCCTACTGACCGTGGGCAGGGCGGGGAATTTTTGCGGAGATAAATCTCAACGCTGACCCAGCTGGGACTCGAATCTGGGAACTACAGATTACGAGCCTGGCGCGCTACCGACTGAGCCTCCCCGAATATTAAGACAGAAAATCCTTCGCTATCGACCATAGTACATAAGTCATAATAATGATTTAACACTGCTTGACCAACTAAGTATAAAATAACAATTTAGCATCAAACATACTAACGTGACATTGTTACATTATTTAAAATATTTTCCATCTAAAACTGGCAGCTACTCTTTTCACCGTTTGGTCGTCTCTGCCTACTAAACATCTAAAATGTGCATTTCATAGAGAAATGTGATGAGGATAAAGATTGTAGATTGGTAATTGTAGACCCGTCAGGGCTAGATACTTTTCGAGTCACTCGTCTCTGCAGAAGGATAGTTGACTCCACTTTGTCAGGATGTTACGCTGTCTAGGTTGCCGATTAACACCAAACTCAGATTTTATATATACGCATTTGATGCATTTAATGAAAAACTGTGACTGAAGTTAAATCGAATTTATTGAAATTCTCGATTTATTATCAATATTCGTTCAGTAATTAAAGAGTTATGGACGCTGGAAAATTTAATAATAAATTATATTGTTTCAGAAAAATCATTCATAATTATCTAACATCGAAATAATCGTTATGAAACTTTTAAAATTTAAATTTATTAAATGATTTGAAAAAATATTTATTAAGTTTTAATTAATATCTGAAATAAAAACTTATGACCCATTACTGTTGTGAAATATTCTGGCTTCCATAATTCCTTAAATACTTGACGAATACTGTTGAAAATCGAGATTTAAATGGATAAGATTATGATCTCGAATATAATTTTAGTTATATTTTTTCATTGAATGAATATGTTAGAAGTTACAGATCTTGCAAGTAAGACTCCAATTCACATAGCAGATAAATTCTCTAATATTTTGCGGGGCGGGGGTGGCTCAGTCGGTAGCGCGCCATGCTCGTAATCTCTAGTTCCCAGGTTCGAGTCCCAGCTGGGTCAGCGTTGAGATTTATCTCCGGAAAATTCCCCGCCCTGCCCAAGGTCAGTAGGGGACACCGATGGGCTTGGAAATCCCGCCGTCCCTCGGACGGGACTTTAAGCCGTGACCCCGTGTGCGGGAGAGCCATACCCTCTGCACGTTAAAGAACACGCTGGATGGCCTTGACGGGAGGCTACCATCTGTCTCCCAACAGCTGTTCCCATGGGTCCCCTCCCACAACCTTCTCTGAGCCTTCGGGGTCCATGTGACATGGCCATTTAGCCCATGGCGTGCAGAAAAGTGCCGCTCAGAGGTAAAACAACCCAACCCAACTCTAATATTTTGTTACATCAGTGTAACTGAATTCCGTATAATGTAAAGATTTCTGCGATTCCCAAAATATTATTTAGTCAAAAGTGATCTCAGAATTTTTTTCTAATTTGATGTCAACGTTACTTTGCCGACATATTGCTGCAGCCACCTGTCTTGCAGATCTATTTGAAAGAGATTCGATAGAAACTGAGTTTTGTTTCATAAGTTTCGCTTCTGCAGAACGTCACACAATGCTGCATCATCGTTCAGATGTCTACTTAAAGACAGCAGAAACTAGACAGAACAGTAAATAAATCACATATGAACAAATCCGTATCAGAATCCAATTTTGAATCATGCGGTAAACAGTGTAATAACCTATACTGCAACGAACCAAGTAGCAAGCAAAACACCGGATCGCCAGCGCCATAGCGGACGAAAATATAACTAGCGCTGCTTTCGCTTCACGTCTTGAAATCAGCAGTCATTCCCATTACGTAGGCACCGGTACAACAGAATGGTTTCGTCCATTAGGCCACCTGGGGCACTGCCCCAGTAAATATAATCACAGAAATTTTGAATTTGACGTGTTACGCAGATAATCACAGAAATTACTTTCGAATCAAGGCTACGTCTTGATTCGTCGGCTGCTTTTTCATTGCCAATACCAAACGTATCACGGGGGCGAGGGTGGCCATGAGGGCGGGGGTGGCTCAGTCGGTAGCACGCCAGGCTCGTAAACTATAGTTCCCAGGTTCGAGTCCCAGCTGGGTCAGCGTTGAGATTTATCTCTGCAAAATTCAGCGCCATGCCCACTGTCACCAGGGGACACCGATGGGCTTGGAAAGGTCGCTGTCCATCGGATGGGACGTTAAGCCGTGGCACCGTGTACGGGAGAACCATGCCTTGTGCACGTTAAAGAACACACTGGATGGCCTTGATGGGAGACTACCATCTGTCTTCCAATAGCTGTTTCAGTGGGTCCCCTCCCCCAACCTTCCCTGAGCCTTCGGGGTCCATGTGACCGAGGCTACCGTCTGTCTCCCAATATCTGTTTCAGTGGCTCCCCTCCCTCAACCTTCCCTGAGCCTTCGGGCTCCATGTGACCGAGGCTACCATCTGTCTCCCAATAGCTGTTTCAGTGGCTCCCCTCCCTCAACCTTCCCAGAGCCTTCGGGGTCCATGTGACTGAGGCTACCATCTGTCTCCCAATAGCTGTTTCAGTGGCTCCCCTCCCTCAACCTTCCCTGAGCCTTCGGGGTCCATGTGACCTAGCCATTTTAGCCCATGGAGTGCAAAAAAAGTCCCGCTCAGAGGTGAAACGACCCAATGTTAAAGAACAGGCTGGATGGCACATTCAAGACATGATTACAGGCACGTACAAGTTACAAAAATAAGAATTAAAATTCATTATATATTTATTTTCTGTAAAAACAAACCGGTAAGTTTCAATTTGAAAAATAAAAAATTAGTTCTTATGCTGAAAACCTTCCTTAAGTATTTCCATAATAGTTAATATCAAAAATTATCAGTTAACTCATGGTTGACCTATGCAAGAAATAAAAGCCCCCCCACAAAAAAAAAGTATATTTCTTATTCTACATGCGGCTCAGTTTATGTTAAATATCAGGAACGTGAGGACCGAACGGAACAAGTTCCATGTCACATGAAAACTCTTTAAGTAGGTTATGCTGCTGTCCATAAAACTAACAAACTTCGTTTTCTTTCCCGTCAAAATAGAAGAAATTTACTAGTTACTGCATGTTCGGACAGCAAAGAATTACGAATTTCCTTTGAAATGGAAGCTCTTATGAGGATTCGTGTGTGGGAGACAGTGTGGAGTCTGTAAACACCTTTTTTTCTCATCCTCATCGGCATTCTCAGTGGGGGCATAACAGTAGATAAGATTGAAGTCCTTAACGCTTGTCTGTAATTTTGCTGTAAACAACCTTTCATTAATGCACTCTTATCCTGGAAGAGCATCACTAGCGTGTCTGCTGAGAAGCAGACCCACGCCTTGGTGATGTTTATTGTCTTTCCTCCCGGAAAAGAGATATTTAAGATACTCACGATGAATCCGAAAAACTTTTGAAAGGGGTACTAGATTAAAAGAAATGCGTCTTTTTTCTACTCCTTAATTTTTAGTAAATTTGGCATAGAAGGTATCGAAAAACGTAAGTGCGGAAGAGTAAACAAACTCCTCTGTTGGGAATACGAAACAATGGAAATGTCACTTCCTTGCGATTCTGCAAACAATGCATTCTCAATCGTCACTGTCAGATGTCATTCGCCTATTATTGAAATCGTCCGACGCTTTTCTCGCTGTTCCATTTGCCGCGTTAGCGATTAAAATATGGCGAAGAAGTCATCCCTTTTTGAGGGTTTGTAATTATCAGAGCTTTGCCTCTCGCGAACAGATTCGAGTATAATAAGCAGCCATAGGCAAGGCCCTTGAGGTCGATAAATAACGTCGGCCTGTCCTTCTGTAACTTACAACTCTGCTGCTCGAAAAGTATCAGCTAAATCAAGTTAAATAATATTCGTGAAGTGTTTGTGGTTCTTTTAAATTTTCCTTCAGGTAAGTAACTTTGTAGTGAATAATTAGTTTAGAGTAGAGGTAATCTAATTCTACACTTTTTAGCCTAAGAGCTATCAAATTTCGGTCGGTTTCGAACCGACAAATATTATGCAGCACATTATTCTGATTATGGGATATAAAATTGATAGTTAACCGCTATTTGTCGGTCACTTTATTTTGACTTTATTTTGGCTCCTAATACGGACATTATTCATTTCCTATGCTTTTCAGGTACCCTACCGAACGGCTACAGAATTTCCTTGTTATGCCAGTGAGAAACCTTACTTGGAAGCTCTAAAATATGCATTTAATGGAAAAATGTCACTGATGATAAATTAAAGATCATAATCAAATATTTTTTTAAATATCGGTTTTCAAAAATATTGTTTTAGTATTTAAATGGTTGCGGAAGCTGGAATGGTTAACAACAATCTTCAGTGGTATGCCAGTGAGAAACTGGAATTATTATTTCAGCAGGTAAATTAGAATTACAAATCATATCGCGTAAAAACGGATGTGACGTCATCTCTGGTATGTCCAAGTGTTGCCACCATAATTTCTATAATATCTTTCAAAACCAAAGTGTATAATTCAAAACACTTCCAATCCTAAAATATTAACTGGTAGTCATTTCTTTTTTTTTTAATTTTGGTAAATATTTTTATAATATTCTGAAATATTTAAATAAAATCTTAATAAATAAATTATTTTGAATATTATTAAAATAAATTAAATTAACTTTAACTTATCTTGAACCAATGAAAGGAATTGCTTGTTTAGGCATATTTATTTTCGCTCTTTTTGTTGAATGCTATCCAGACAGGCGGGATCTAGGTCGCTTTCACAGTACGCGTTTCCCTGTGGTGTCAACGAGAAATTCCTAGATCGAGGCTAGGTGTGAATCTCTTACGTATGTCATAGGCAACTTTGTCCTTAGGGGTAAAGAACGATTTTTCCTGTGTTCCCAAAGGACAACCCTGTGGTTTAATCTAAGGCTTCTATTACACATTTCGCTGTACTGTACATTACCTTCTTCTTAGCTCTGAACAATGCGTTTCCGTGTAGTAGGTAAATTATATTTTTATCGCCAAGTTGACATTTCTTGGTTGACATTTCAAAAATATCACAGCGGAAGATTTTCCCTCCACAGAAGCCCACCAGTGCAGCAAAATCGGGATCCATAATCAAGCTCACAGCCATATATCTGTCCAATCCAGTGGGTTTATATGGTCAGCACCAGGACACTGTGTGGTTGACCACTCATCAGCAGGATAGCAAAAAAGAAAAGTAACCATAGTTGTCCAGATCAGTAGGCCACACTAATCTGGCAGCCCTCCCCTTCCGTTCACTTCCACAAGAGAGTATCTCTTTTGAAAGGTACTAACGGTCTGCACCACGAGAAGGCGGGGTCGGACATTAGGTGCTGGCCTGGCCGGTTCTATGCGTTGCTATTTTAGGTATATTTTTATATTATGTTTCGATCATCTCAGGTACGTAAGATGCATTTTTATTTTTCTACAGAGAAGAAAAATGGTTATATAAAGTTTCGGAGAAGTATAGACGAAACATTGTGAAGCCGTAGTAAAAGTTGAAAGTTGCATACTTTGAGTTTCGCATTGGAAGCTTTTTTGAGTTGTTCCACTGGATTTTTTTTCTCACTCTCGTACGATCCACAGAGGAAGTAACCATTCTTTGGTTTCATATATTTTGGGTGAGATTTTAGTGATGTACTGAGATGTGGAAGGGCTTTACGTAGGCAGCAACCATTTATACGTTTACGAACCGTTAAAGCTTTGGAAATTCCGGTTTTTGAAAAGTCGTTTTCGGTAAAAACTTAGGTTTTTGCGAGTAATCTCAAGATTAATATTATTGTTTTGGCCCAGAAATGAAAATTAACAGTTATGGGCACGTCGTGGTGTAATAAGATTATTACACCAACGTCGTAGTGTAATAAGATAGAAAAACCTTTGCCGAACGCTTGCAGTGTTTAAAAATTATGTTTATGGGTGAATAAATATTTCGATTTAGAGTGAAAAGAAAAAGTGGTAAAACTTTTTTATTGACAGGTGGGTGGGGTAAAACTTATTTATTGACAGACGAAATAAACACTTGCAATTATCTTTCTATAAATAGGAATTGAGTACGAAATAATAAATATCCCCTAACCTTCTCTGAGCCTTCGGGGTCAATGTGACCTGGCCATTTAGCCCATGGTGTGCCAAAAAACGTGCCGCTCAGAGCTAAAACAATCCAATCCAATCTCCGAGCCTTTGGGGTCCATGTGAATTGACCATTTAGTCTATGGTGTGCAAAAAAATGCCGCTCTGAGGTAAATCAATCCAAAGTTAAAGAACACCGCCTCGTTTTGGGTCGCGCATGTGCGAGTAATTAACTAAGGTCCGATGTTTTAAATTTACTGCACGGTCGTGACCCTAAGAGACTTTCTCCATAGGAGATTTCTCCATCGACTTTTGCTCTCTGCTGCCTTTCGATCCCGCACAGGGAAGGAACAAAGGGCGCCCTCTATCGAGCTGACCCGATTTTTGTTTCTTCGCTGATTAGATGCATTGGTCTCTTTCGTTTGAATGCTTACGTTACTTTCTGAGTTATTTATATGTTTTCTCTTTTGTTTTGGGTGAATGAGTTTAGGACTTTCCTATCTTTTCTCCCTTTCCTTTTCAATCTTCCTTACTTCTGTAATGTGTTGAGTTGAAGTTTATTTGTATAGTATGAAATAACCGTGGAGAGACGTATCGCTCTGACGAAACGGTTCAAGTTTAGAGAATGCAAACGCAGTGTCCAGATGAGCGATTCTGGGGGTCCCCACTTTCGGAATCGCGAAGCAGAGGGTACATGCTGATGGAACTACTGGAGGAATGCCGTTCTTATTATAGACTGTCATTACTCTGGATTTTTAATTTCCAAACAAGTACTTTCGTGTACAGTCGCTCAAAAAAGTATCCGAACACTAGGGTTGATTACAGAACTCAGAAAAAATATATGGCAACGATTTTTTATTTAAAGAAATTAGTGATCTGGCAACCTTCGTGTACAGTCGCTGAAATAAATATCCGAACACTGTGGTTAATTACAGAATTCAGAAAAAAATATCTGGAACCACTTTTTTTTAGAAATAAGTGATCTGGGAACCTTCGTGTCACGTGACACGAAGGTTCCAGAAATAGGTCGAAAAGTTTCAGAAAACGGGCAACCGTTTTCGACACTATTCCACCGCTAGGGGGCGCTGTTCCATCGGGAATTTCGTAGAATTTGGGAGTTCTCAGACCGTTTTCCGCCTAATTTTTTAGTGTTTTTTTACGCCTCTGTTGCCTCTCCAATGGCTTGCTGGACTTTGCTTTTTTTTTTACCTGTGCAAAAGGTCTCTTTGTCGCAGTTAAATCGCTACTCAATGGGCGGGAAGGTGCTTCATACAGATCTCTCTTTGCTCTCTGGGGCTTGTGGGGTGTTTCTCTTACACTACTCTACCGTCCGAACGCACTGCTTCGACCCAATGCAATTAGCGGCCTGTTTTGGGGCTCTATGGACACATTTTGGCAGCTTTTTGTTTCTGGCTTCTCCTGGGGGGATTTCTAGGGCGTTTTTTCGCACGATTCAGACACCGTGGGCGGTATTGAGCAGGTGCAGAGTGTTTTTTGGGGCACGGGGATGATTTTTGGGGCTCGGGGGGCTTTTTTGGGGTGGATTTTGGCGCTTTGCGGGGGCTTTTTGCGTCACTTCCGGGTCATTTAGGGCCTTTTCCGGCGTGTCATGATACTGTGGACCCGAGGGGGCTGTCGGAGCAGTGGGGTTTTTTTGAGGGGGATTTTCCGGGTCACTTCCGGTTGTTTTCCGACAATTAGGGGGGCGTTTTTGGGCGTGGTCTTCGGGTACTTTTTGAGATCACTTCCGGTTTGCTGTGGGGGTCATTTCCGGGTCAGTTTGGGAGTTTTCGGGGCTTTTTTTTTTAAATGTAATGGGCTAAATGTCCAGGTCACAATTAATCCGAAGGCTCAGAGAAGGTTTGGGGAGGGGACCCACTGGAACAGCTATTGGGAGACAGATGGTAGCCTGCCGTCAAAGCCATCCAGCGTGTTCTTTAATGTTGGATTGTTTTACCTCTGAGCGGCATTTTTTGCACACCATGGGATAAATGGCCAGGTCACAATGTCACCGAAGGCTCAGAGAAATTTTGTTGGGACAGCTGTTGGGAGACAGATGCAATCCTCCCGTCCAGTTGTGTTGTTTTACCACTGAGAGATTTTTTTGCACACAATGGGCTAAATGGCCAGGTCAGAAGCACCTGAAGACTAGATTGTGGGGGACCCACGGGAATGGCTGTTGGGAGACAGATGGTAGCCACCCATCTAGGCCATCCAGTGTGTTCTTTAATGTGTACACGGGGTCACAGCTTAACGTCCCATCCCATGAATGGTGGCGCTCCCAAGCCCATCGCTGTACCCTACTGAAAAACAACATCAGAAAAAGACAAAAAAAAATGAACTTTTCTAGAGTTCAAAGTAGAGTCACGTGACCTGAAGAAGTAACCTGAAAGAAAGTAGAGTCACGTGACCACTTGACAGATTCGTTCTCACTTGGCTTTCGCTCATTAAGGGCGTTTTTAATAATGCGGCAGGCGGTGTATTGTATATCGAGATACATCAAGAATACCTTAAAAAGGAGGAATTCGGAAAAAAACGAAAAAGTACAATGTACCGGCTATTACAATTCCGTAATAGCCGATACGCCATGCCTTTCCTAAGGGCCACACTTCGATCCAGCGCCCGCCAGTGTTGCCTGCGCTCGATCCCAGGCTGCCATAATGCCCAGAGACCTGCGCAGGCACCACTGGTGACTTCGGGGGCTAGCTCAATATGGTGTGTGGCCGTAGCATACGTGATCGACGATTCCCCCCCAAACACGACGAAATCCTTCTGTTTCCGCCTTGGGGCAGAGAACAAAACGAACCGTGGGAAAGGTTTACAAATCACCTAAACAGTCAATTTGCTTATATGGTAGGTAATCAGACTGCTTATTAATTAGCGGTAGGTAATATTTTCAAAGTTTCGTCACGAATATTAAGGAATCTGGCAACGAGAAAAATCTGACCAGGGGTCATCCGGTAGAGGTCATCGTGATCTAAAGATTTATAACATTTCATAAAGATGGGTGGATTAGTTCTTTTTTTTAAAAGGCATTCAAAATTCCCTTAGAAATAACGTTAAGGGAACCACCTCAAAATTTTTTAGAAACCAAAACCGAGGGAGAACAACCTTTCAAAGTGAAACATGAAACCTGTTAAATGACGTTAGCCGACGAATAAGGTTCGTCACACTTTGAATTATGGGTAAAGCGTTATAAAAGTGGCCTTGAGCAAATGAGATTTCTTCGTCACGTTAAAGAATAGGGAAAAGCTAATGTTATCCTATGGACATTAGGCCTAGAAGAAAATCGTTATAACGCTCGAACCGTTGGAGATAGCGGGTTCGGACCACGTGATTCGGGATCTACGTCAAATTACTTTACTCCCATATCCAGCACGAGGCTCTGAACTCAATATTTAAAAAGTTTAAAGTGAATTTTAAAACGTTAAAATCTCGAAAACGACAAGTCCTGGGTCGAAACCGGGTTCGGAATCGGATGCGTCTCGACGAGACCTTTCGGAAAAGGGGTCATATTATAGGGCTACTTCTAATATTTAAGAAGTTAGCATCAGCCAATCAGGATTCAGCATTTCAAAATTCTGGAATCCGATTGGTTCTACGTGATAGAGGTAGATTTAAAATGCGCGGCCTTTTTTCAATGTAAAGGAATTCCTATGATAAGAACGCACTTATAATTTTCATCCAGTGAGAATAACTTGACTGATTCGTTCTCACTTGGTTTTAAAAAAAGAGGGACGTGTCATGATAATTCGGACAACTCATTCCTGTCTCACTAGAAATATGCACCGTTTCAAGTATTTAAATAGATTTAAAACTTTAAACATTTAAACTAATACATATTCTAGGTAGATAGATAAATATTTATTTTTTAACCAATCAGATTTAAACGCTAAGATGCCAACGAATTTCATTGGATGCTTATTTTCACCTCGGAACTGCTCTATTCTGCACTCTCTGGCATACGAAGTACATTGCACATCAGATCTACGCATATCTGTGACGTTATACACTACTTGCCATATAAAGACAGATCGATGACGTCATATATAAATAACCAATCACATGAAAGCTTAAGAATGACATCATTCTATACGTATTCTAATTTATATCCATCAAAGTACCACAGCGCATTCCATCTGAGCATACCGATGACGTCACCCATAACTACTGCGCATTCAATCTGCACATACAGATCACATCTACACAATATGCCATATAGGGACAGCCTTATCACGTGACTAAGAATTAGCCAATAACAGGACAGCTTTATCACGTGACTCTAATCAACCAATCATTTCAAACTTTAATCATGACATCACTGTATACTAATCTTAATACATACTCCATAAGGTTAACATGGCTAATGCTTTTCTATACGGACCTTACAATTTTTTATGAACCCCTGCGATGGCACCCTGTTTTCTCTATGGAACTCATGAATTGAATTCGACCCATGTTATCCTAGACGCAATCTGGGTCAAACAGTCACTCAGCCTAGCCATGAAATTAAAGAATTTATTTATTTATTTATCACTCTGTCATTCTGCAGATATAGGGATATGGTATTCTTCATATCACGAACAAGATGGAGGCCTACAGGTACACAGGGACTAGAGTAGACTTCTTTTCATCAATTTTAGGGCGTTTTTTATTATTCCTTTTTTATCTAACACTCCGCAAACACTTTATGTACTTTTTAAATACATTGATTTAGAAGAAACGACTTTCTTAGCATAGCTTCATTTCACTAAGCCTATAATAATACAATTAACATAGGGCATCATTCCAATAGCTTCTAATCACTCTTTTCACACGAGGTAAACACCGATCTTCAGTGTTCGGATACTTTTTCGATAGCTAGTTCTTAAGAAAGACCGGAATATCTGAAAGTGGCTCAAAAAAGTATCCGAACACTACGGTTGATTACGGAATTCAGAAAAAAATATCTCGCAACGATTTTTTTTTTAAGAAATTAGTCATCTGGCAACCTTCGTGTACAGTCGCTGAAACAAATATTCGAACACTATAGTTGAATTCAGAAAAAGTATCTGGCAAAGACGTTTTTAGAAATTAGTGATCTGGCAACCTTCGTGTACAATACATGTACAATCGCTCAATAAAATATCCGAACACTATGGTTGATTACAGAATTCAGATAAAATATCTGGCAACGATTTTCTTTTTTGCAAATTGGTGATCTGGCAACCTTCGTGTACAATAATACGTGTACAGTTGCTCAAAAAATATCCGAACACTATGGTTGATTAGAGAATTCAGAAAAAAATATCTGGCAACGATTTTTTAGAAATTGGCGATCTGGCAATCTTCTTGTACTGTACACGAAGGTCGCCAGATCACTAATTTCTAAAAAAATCTTTGCCCGATATTTTTTCTCTATTCTGTAATCAGCCATAGTGTTCGGATATTTTTTGAGTGACTGTACACATTAAACAACACGCTGGATGGTTTTGATAAGAGACTACCATCTGTCTCCCAACAGTTGTCCAGTGGGTCCCTTTTCCCCAAACTTCTTTGAGCCCTCGGGGTGCTTGTGACCTGGCCATTCTTCAGAATATTCTTAATAGAAAAGCTTTTTCAAACTCTTGTAAATAAAAAAAAAAAAATTGTTTTAAAGCCCCTTTAAAACTTTCAAGCTCTGGGCAATCACTGAATCCATCAGTATTTTGAACTATAATGACAATTATTTTCAAATGATCAGACGAAAGAACGGCTTTTGGAATAAAATAAATGAATTTTCATCTGCGTAGTTTGTTGGCGAGATCTGGCAACGAAAACAGACTGTTCTAAACGATGTACAGGTAGTTCAGCTTCCATAGAGTGTTAATGTAAAATCAAGTCATTGGTGTACAGGTGGAAATTAGTTTTAAATCCTTCTGTAATTACTTATTATTATTCAATTATATTAATATTATAATTTATATTCTGTTAGAATTAGCTATTAATGGTTTTCATCATAAATTGGTATCTAAACATTTATTGAAAAAAAAGTCGTGAAACGGTTTATTTATTAATAATTTGTATTTAATGATTTTAAAAATTTGTAATATTTACTCTTTGGCCCATTTTAAGTGTTTTTTTCAGCTTGTTTTACTTATAGAAGTTGATTCAAGTAAAATAATTTCAAACGATCAAGTATTAAAATCGTGCTATCATTCTTCCAATGTGAAATTCAATTTAATTTTTTTCTTGAAATATCAATTTCTCTTCTCTAGCCTCGTGTACAGGAGTTATACCTGTCCCCTAGGGTTAAATTATTATCTTAGCCCTAGGGGCCCTTGTAACCTGGCCATTTATCCCATTCTCTGCAATAAAATACCGATCGCACGAAAGTAGAACAGTTTTCTAATAAAATTAATGAATTATCGTCTGCATAATATGTTAGCGAGATCTGGCAACGAAAACAGAGTTTGCTAAATAATGTAGAAGTAGCATATTAACTTGTAATGTCAATTCAAACGTACTTTTCAAAATTTTGCCTCGAAATACGTAAAATGGAAAGGTTTTAAATGTTATTTGGGAAGAATAACTCATAATTAACCTTTTGCAATAAATTCCAGAGATTTTAAAAGTAGAACTGCATGGAATATTTTTCCATCTACCTGTCTCGTTCTCTAGAAGTATTCAAACGCCTTCGTGTATTCAATCCTTTAATGCATAATGCAAACAAAGTAACTTAAACTTACTCTGTTCTTTAAAATATTTCACTGGGACTGAAAGCAAAATTCCTTTCGATTGCAACCCATGAAATGAAAGAAAAGAATTCGGAAAGCAATCAGTAAAACATCCCCCTAAAGCAGCTCCTTGTCGCAGAGGTCTGACAGGAGCCTGTCAGTTTATATGTCATAAGACAAGGTCCTGAGAAGATGGTAGGACCTCAGCAGAAAAACATGGGGGCTCGAACCCAGGTAGCTTTGGGGTCGTTTCACACAGCGTTTTTTGGGGCATTGGTGCGTTTTCTGCCACTAAGGGCCTGTTTATGGGTGTTTGGAACCAATTTTGGGGCGGGGGCTTTTTCTGCCGATACTGGGAGTATTTCAGGATCAGTAACCAACCATTGATCAATGCCTTACCCAGGGCTCTAACTCAGGTCCCTTAGATCAATAGCCAAGCGCGCTAACCACTCGGCCACGGGACGGGGAACTTGCCTTTATTCTCAGCACCACGAACAGACGTGTGTTCTTTACGTTTTCTTCATTGTCTCATTTCCCACCGAAAATAATATTCTTTAATATACTTTCACAGCCAAAAGGCAGGAAAAATATTTTTTTACCTTCCCCTCCCACGAGCGTACAGTCGCTCAAAAAAATATCCGAACACTGTGGTTGATTACAGAATTCGGAAAATAATATCTGGCAACAATTTTTTTTAGAAATAAGTGATCTGGGAATCTTCGTGTCACGTGCCACGAAGGTTGCCAGATCACTAATTTCTAAAAAAATCGTCACCAGATATTTTCTTTGAATTCTGTAATCAACCATAGTGTTCGGATAATTTTTCGAGCGAATGTACTCGAAACCTCGGATTCCTATTATAGTAAGGCTCCGTAATCCGACCTGCAGAACCGGTGACATTTCTCCCTCGGGCAGTAGGGGGACACCGATGGGCTTGCAAATTCCGTCGGATGGGACGTTAAAGAACGCGGTGGATGGTCGCGACTAGAGCTATGTGTTTTCCCTCCCCGAACCTTTTCTGATATTCCTTGTGGCCTGACTATTTAGCCCATTGTGTGCATAAAAAGTGCGAGTGTAAAAGCCTCATCTTCTCACGTATACCAATAATACATTTTTATATATGGTGAATGTTTGATTAACACATGAATTGCGGTGTCCATCGAAGTCATAAGCCTTTTGACTCTGTGGCAGACATGGAGCATTCCATTCCTTTTTTTTAGGATCTTAATATAGATAGATACCAAAAAAACTTAATATTTAAAATCGGCGAAGAAATGGAATCTCGTAAATGGATACCCGCGATTACGGAAATGTGTAGATGTTGGGTAAAAGTCACAAAAGAAAGACGGTACAAAGAATCAAAAGTCGCAAAAATTCACTCTGTTGCAGAATCCATAAGAAAGCTAGGGGGGCTTTTTTTGGAGTGGAGACGCACTTTCAACATTTATTATAATTGTACGGGTGCGAATGCCTCATTCCTTATCGGGTGCATAGCGACTTTTTCATCACCCTGTATAATGCCGTTTTTTGGTTTTCGACTCTTTCTGAAGCCTTTTTTTTATGTGACTTTAATATCTATATATCTTCGTACTCAGGAGACTTGGTACTTCAATGTATTGAATGGCTTTGTTGCCAGATTCGGTGTCAATCTTTTTCCCCCGGCGGAATGCATATTTTAGAATTTCGGAACAAAACAATTTTTGAACAACCCAACGTTAAAGAACACAGTGGATGCCCTTGACGGGAGGCTATCATCTGTCTCCCAACAGCTGTTCCACTGGGTCCCCAACCTTCTCCGAGACTTCGGGGTACTTGTGACCTGGCCATTTAGCCCATTGTGTGCAAAAAAGTGCCGCTCAGTGTTAAAACAATCCAAATGCACTTACGATTGGTTTACTGAGTACTACTCCTTAACAGAGATTCAGAAGATGTTTATGTGGGTGTTGTAATGAAAAGATTAAATGCAGTGTTGCCAACCTCGAAAGATGAAATGATGCCTAAGCTTCAGAATATGACGACAATGGATTTGGCAGCGATTTTTGTTTCAACGTAGGATTGGTTCGTTGTTTTACCTCTGAGCGGCAGTTTTTTGCACACCACGGGCTAAATGGCCAGGTCACATGAACCCCGAAGACTCAGAGAAGTTTGAGGGAGGGGACCCACTGGAACAGCATTTGGGAATGAGATGGTAACCTCCCGTCAAGGCCATCCAGTGTGTTCTTTAATGTTGGGTTGTTTTACCTCTGAGCGGCACATTCTTGCACACAATGGGCTAAATGGCCGGGTCACATGGACCGCTAAGGCTCAGAGAAGGTTAGGGGACCCACTGGAACAGCTGTTGGGAATCAGATGGTAGCCTGCAGTCAAGGCCATCCAGTTTATTCTTTAACGTTGGGTTGTTTTACCTCCTAGCGGCACTTTTTTGCACACCATGGGCTAAATGACCAGGTCACATGGACCCCTAAGGCTGAGATAAGGTTACGGGACCCACTGGAACAGTTGTTGGGAATCAGATGGTAGCCTCCGGTCGAGGCCATCCAGTTTGTTCTTTAACGTTGGGTTGTTTTACCTCTGAGCGGCACTATTTTGCACACCATGGGCTAAATGGCCAGGTCACATGGACCCCTAAGGTTCAGAGAAGGTTAGGGGACCCACTGGAAAAGCTGTTGGGAGACAGATGCTAACCTCCCGTCCAGTTGGGTTGTTTTACCACTGAGAGATTTTTTTGCACACAATGGGCTAAATGGCCAGGTCAGAAGCACCTGAAGACTTGATTGGGGAGGACCCAGTGGAATGGCTGTTGGGAGACAGATGGTAGCCATCCAGCGTGTTCTTTAATGTGTGCACGTGGTCACAGCTTAACGTTCCATCCCATGAACGGTGGCGCTCCCAAGGCCATCGGTATACCCTACTGAAAAAAAAAACGGATTTAAAAAAAAAAACATCAGAAAAAGACATTTTACTCAGAAAAGTAAAAATAAAATGACCCTTTCTACTGTCCAAGGTAGAGTCACGTGACCTAAAGATTCATACTCAAGAGATTCATCACTTGGCCTCCGCTCATCAGGGGCGTGTCATGATAATTCGGAGCACCGAGTTACGTGATCCGAAGATTCACACTCCAGAGATGCATCATTTGACGGATTCGTTCGCTCATTAAGGGCGTTTTAAATAATGCGGCAGGCGGTGTATTGTATATCGAGATACATTAAGAATACTCGAAAAAGGCGATTCGGAAAAAGCACAATTTACCGGCTATTACAATTCCGTAATAGCCGATACACCATACCTTTCCTAAGGGCAACATCTTCATACCAGCGCCCGCCAGTGTTGCCTACGCTGAATCCCAGGCTGCCAAATGCCCAGGCCCTGCGCAGGCACCACTGGTTACTTCGGGGGCTAGCTCATCACGGCGTGTCGACGGGACCGTGATGATCGCGCGTCCTCCCTACCCCCCCCCCCCAAACACGAGTTGCTCTGCTGTTTTCCACCAGACTACGGCGTCGTGGTTTCGAACAAAACGGCTCGTGGAGGAGAGTCTTCGAAATGGGCTCCACAGCCAATTTGCTTATATAGTAGGTCTTCAGGGAAATCATAAGGCATTCAGGGCATTTATTAATTAGCGGTAGGTAATATTTTGAAAGTTGCGTCATAAAAAATGAGGAATCTGGTAACGCAAAAAAATCTGACCAAGGGTCATCGGTTAGAGGTCACCGAGATCTAATTATGGAGGAAATTTCATAAAGACTGGTCATGTAGGTTTTTATTAAAAGGCATTCAAAATTCCCATAGAAATAACATGAAGGAAACCACCTGAAATTTTTTTACAAACCAAAACCGAGGGAGAACAACATTTCAAAGTGAAGCATGAAACCTGTTAAATGACGTTCGCCAACGAATGAGGTTCGTCACCCTTTGAATTATGGGTAAAGGGTTATAAAGATGGCCTCGAGCAAATGAGATTTCTTGGTAATGTTAAAGTATAGGAAAAGCTGGATCGAAAACCTAATGTTATCCTATGGACATTAGTCCTAGCGAGAAATCTTTATAACGCTCGAACCGTTCGAGATAGCCGGTTCCGACTACGTGATTCGGGATCTACGTCAAATTACTTCACTCCCGTATCCAGCACGAGGCTTTAAACTCAATGTTTAAAAAGTTTAAAATGAATTTTAAACTGTTAAAATCTCGAAAACCGCACGTCCCGAGTCGAATCCGGGTTCGGAATCGGATGCGTCTCGACGAGACGTTTCAGAAAAGGGGTCACACAATTGGGCTACCTCTAATATTTAAGAAGTTAGTATCAGCCAATCAGCATTCAGCATTTGAAAATTCTGGAATCCCATTCGTTCTTGGTTGTAGAGGTAGACTTAAAATGCGCGCCTTTTTTCAATGTAAAGGATTTCCTATGATAAGAACGCACTTATAATATTCAACCAATGAGGTTAACTGGACGGATTCGTTCTCACTGGGCTTAAAGAAATGAGGAGCCTTTCATGATAATTCGGATCACGGATTCTTTTCTTACTAGGAGGACTGAAGGGATAGAGATTTTATCCCTAGCGAGATAGATAAATATATATTTTTAACCAATCACAGCTCAGGAAGCTGATTAAGTAAGGGTTAAATTGGCTCCTAACTGTCAGTGACTTACTACTAGTATTTCCTATGCCTCAGAATAGGGAATCATGGGAGTCACCAAATGGACTAATTAAAGTATTTAAATATATTTTTAACTTTAAATCTTCCATATTTAAAAAAGATAGTTGAATAATTATTTTTAACCAATCACATTTAAACCTTCAGATGCCAACGGATTCTATTGGATACTTCATTTCAGCTCGGAACTACTCTATTCTGCAGTCTGCAACATACGAAGTACATTGCACATGAGATCTGCGCATACCTAGGACCTTTACACATGAATTGTCATATAAGGACATATCTATGACGTCACATATATAAATAACCAATCATTTCAAACCTTAACGATGACATCAGGATATAGTTATCCCAATATATATCCTATGATAATACATAGGCGCACTCAATCTGAGCATTTCAATCTCCTTATACTTATACATGGACAGCCTTATGACGTCACAATTTATTAGCCAATCAGCTTTGTCACATGATTTCAATTAACAAATCAATTTAAACCTTAATCATTGTATATTTATCCTAATGCTTTGGTATACGAACAGTCAAAATTCACCCACCCGTGCGATGGCACCATGCTTTCTCTTCGGAGCTCCTCAATTGAACTCCTCAAATGTTATCCTATGGGTAATCTGGGTCAAACAGTCACTAAGTCTAGCCACTAAATTAATGAATGAATTAATTATTTATTTCTCTACTACTGTTATTCTGCAGTATAGGGATATGGCATTCTTCATGTCTTTAAAAACATGGATGCTTAGAGGTAGACAGGGATGTAAATAAATGAGACTTCTTTTAACCAATTCTGGGGCGTTTTTTATAATAATTTCACTCTTTTCTCTTTTATCCCATACTCCGCAAAGGATCGATACACTTTCTAATACTTTCAATTGAGTGAAAGGACTTTTTTATTACATTTTAATTTCACTAAGCCTAATCTCATACTATTAACATACGATTGAGCAATATCTCAACTTCTAGTCACTCTTTTCACCTTTCTTCATAGTTTTCAATCTTCTTTCATTCTATACATAGAGCAAGCTTCAAAACCCTCCACAGAGTGAAGCCACAAGGCCCGTGCAAAATAGTCCCCAACTCACAAGGGGAAAACTTGCCGCAAAGCCGCTTGCAACGGGAAACCGCAGGGCCCACATATAAAAAGCCCCCAGCCCGCGAGAGACGCACGCCCCGAAAAGCCCAGAACCCGCACTATATTAGACTTAATCATCGGAGGGAGGGGGGGGGGGGCGCTCAGTCGGTAGCGCGCCACGCTCGTAATCTGCATTTTCCAGGTTCGAGTACAGTCGCCTTCATGTACAGTCGCTCAAAAAAGTATCCGAACACTAAGGTTGATTACAGAATTCAGAAAAAATATCTGGCAATAATTTTTTTAACAAATTAGTGTTCTGGCAACCTTCATGTACAATACATGTACACTTGCTCAAAAAATATCCGAACGATATGGTTGATTACAGAATTCAGAAAAAATATCTGGCAACGATTTTTTTTACAAATTAGTGATCTGGCAACCTTCGTGTACAATACATGTACAGTTGCTCAAAAAATATTCCAACACTACGGTTCATTACACAATTCAGAATATATATCTAGCAAAGATTTTTTTTGTACACATTAGCGATCTGGCAACCTTCGTGTACAGTCGCTCAATAAAATATCCGAACACTATGGTTGATTACAGAATTCAGAAGAAATATCTGGCAACGATTCTTTTTTTTAGAAATTAGCGATCCGACAACCTTCGTGTACAGTCGCTGGAAAAAGTATCCGAACGCTACGGTTGATTACAGAATTCAGAAAAAATATCTGGCGACGATTTTTTTAGAAATTAGTGATCTGGAACCTTCGTGTCACGTGACACGAAAGTTCCCAGATCACTTATTTCTAAAAAAAATTGTTGCCAGATATTTTTTTCCGAATTCTGTAATCAACCACAGTGTTCGGATATTTTTTTGAGCGACTGTACGCTCGTGGGAGGGGAAGGTAAAAAAAAATATTTTTCCTGCCTTTTGGCTGTGAAAGTGTATTAAAGAATATTATTTTCGGTGGGAAATGAGACAATGAAGAAAACGTAAAAAACACCCGTCTGTTCGTGGTGCTGAGAATAAAGGCAAGTTCCCCGTCCCGTGGCCGAGTGGTTAGCGCGCTTGGCTATTGATCTAAGGGACCTGAGTTAGAGCCCTGGGTAAGGCATTGATCAATGGTTGGTTACTGATCCTGAAATACTCCCAGTATCGGCAGAAAAAGCCCCCGCCCCAAAATTGGTTCCAAACACCCATAAACAGGCCCTTAGTGGCAGAAAACGCACCAATGCCCCAAAAAACGCTGTGTGAAACGACCCCAAAGCTACCTGGGTTCGAGCCCCCATGTTTTTCTGCTGAGGTCCTACCATCTTCTCAGGACCTTGTCTTATGACATATAAACTGACAGGCTCCTGTAAGACCTCTGCGACAAGCAGTTGTATGAGGGGGATGTTTTACTGATTGCTTTCCGAATTTTTTTCTTCCATTTCATGGGTAGCAATCGAAAGGAATTTTGCTTTCAGTCCCAGTGAAATATTTTAAAGAACAGAGTAAGTTTAAGTAACTTTGTTTGCATTATGCATTAAAGGAAATAAAAAATAGCAACCGAAGCTAACGAGCTGCGATTTTCTGCAGTTACTTCTTTCAAAATGATTGAAACATTTACATAATCTACGGTTTTATAGAAATACATTTTCGCAATAAGAACCAGTTATTCATTTGGGTTTGTCAGGTTTAGAGATTAAGTAGATAAATAAAAAAAAAAGTTTTATTGATAAATGAAAAGCCAGCAGCGTTTTTCTCGCAATCTCACATTTTAGTCACCTTATAGTTAGTACTTAGCTTAGAGTGTTTTTAAAATCCATTATTATTCAGTGCATTAATTCATTTCAATTTCTAAATGCAAATGTTTATTGTAGGAACGAAAGCGTTTGAATACTTCTAGAGAACGAGACAGGTAGAGGGAAAAATATTCCATGCAGTTCTACTCTTAAAATCTCTGGAATTTATTGCAAAAGGTTAATTCTGAGTTATTCTTCCCAAATAACAATTAAAACTTTTCCATTTTATCTATTTGGAGGCAAAATTTTGAAAAAGTACCTTTGAATTGACATTTGACCTTAATTTGCTACTTCTACTATATTTAGCAAACTCTGTTTTCGTTGCCAGATCTCGCTAACATATTATGCAGACGATAATTCATTAACTTTAATTAGAAAAGATTCGTCTGATCGGTATTTTATTGCAGAGAGTGGGATAAATGGCCAGGTTACAAGGGCCCCTACAGCTAAGATAATAACTAAACCCTAGGGGACAGGTATAACTCCTGTACACAAAGCTAGAGAAATTGATATTTCAAGAAAAAAATTAAATTGAATTTCACATTTGAAGAATTATAGCACGATTTTAATACTCGATCATTTCCTCCATTTGAAATTATTTTTGTTGAATCAACTTCTATAAGTAAAAAAGCAGAAAAAACACTTAAAATAGGCCAAAGTTAAATATTAGAAATTTTTAAAATCATTAAATACTAAATTATTAATAAATAAACCGTTTCACGACTTTTTTTTTCAATAAATGATTAGATACCAATTTATGATGAAAACCATTAATAGCTAATTCTAACAGAATATAAATTATAATATTAATATAATACAATAATAATACGTAACTACAGAGGGATTTAAAACTAATTTCCATCTGTACACCAATGACTTGATTTTACATTGACTATATGGAAGCTCAACTACCTGTACATCGTTTAGAAAAGTCTGTTTTCGTTGCCAGATCTCGCCAACACACTATGCAGATTCATTTATTTTATTCCAGAAGCCGTTCTTTCGTCTGATCGTTTGAAAATAATTGCCCTTAGAGTTCAAAATACTGATGAATTCAGTGATTGTCCACAGCTTGAAAGTTTCAAAGGGGGGATTTAAAACAATTTTTTTTTTATTTACAAGAATTTAAAAAAGTTTTTCTATTAAGAATATTCTGAAGATCTGCGTCATATCATAGAGAGCAATCGTTTGGATTATTTTAGTAATTAAGAGGTAAAAAAATCCTTAACTAGAAAAATAATTTATATTTATAGAGATTAAAAATGAATAATAGTTAAACAAACAAAGGGAGTTGGGTTGTTTTACCCGTGAGGACATGTTTTGTGCACAATGGGCTAAATGGCCAGGTCACAAGCACCGGGAGAGCTTAAAGAAGTTTGGGGAAAAGGGACCCACTAGACAACAGTTGGGAGACAGATGGTAGTCACTTATCAAAACCATCCAGAGTGTTGTTTAATGTGTACAGTCACACAAAAAAATATCCGAACACTATGGTTGATTACAGAATATAGAAAAATACCCGGCAACGATTTTTTTAGAAATTAGTGACCTGACAACCTTGGTGTACAGAACACGAAGGTTGCCAGAACGCCAATTTCTAAAAAAAATCGTTGCCAGATATTTTTTCTGAATTCTCTAATCAACCATAGTGTTGTAATATTTGTTTGAGCGACTGCACACGAAGATTACCAGATCCCTAATTTCTAAAAAAAAGTCGTTGCCAGATACTTTTTCTCAAATCAACTATAGTGTTCGAATATTTGTTGAGCGACTGTACACGAAGCTTGCCAGATCCCTGATTTCTAAAAACGTCGTTGCCAGATACTCTTTCTCAAATCAACTATAGTGTTCGAATATTTGTTTGAGAGACTGTACACGAAGGTTGCCAGATCCTTATTTTCTAAAAACGTCGTTGCCAGATACTTTTTCTCAAATCAACTATAGTGTTCGAATATTTGTTTGAGCGACTGTACACGAAAGTTGCCAGATCCCTGATTTCTTAAAACGTCGTTGCCAGAATACTCTTTCTCAAATCAACTATAGTGTTCCAATATTTGTTTGGGCGACTCTACACGAAGGTTGCCAGATGCCTAATTTCTAAAAACGTCGTTGCCAGATACTCTTTCTGAAATCAAATATAGTGTTCCAATATTTGTTTGAGCGACTATACACGGAGGTTGACATCTCCCTAATTTCTAAAAACGTCGTTGCCAGATATTCTTTTTGAAATATAATGTTCGAATATTCGTTTGAGCGACTGTACACGAAGTTTGCCAGATCCCTTGTTTCTAAAAACGTCGTTGCCAGATCCTTTTTCCGAAATTTTGTCCATGGTATGCAAAAAAGTCAGCTCAGAGGTAAAACAACCCAACGTTAAAGAACACACTGGATGGCCTTGACGGGAGGCTACCATCTGTCTCCCAACAGGTTTTCCAGTGGGTCCCCTAGCCTTCTCTGAGCACTTAGGGGTCCATGTGACCTGGACATTTAGCCCATGGTGTGCAAAAATGTGCCGCTCAGAATTTAAACAACGAAGCAATCCTACGTTGAAACAAAAATCGCTGTCAAATCCATTTCCGTCATATTCTGAAGCTTAGGCATAATTTCATCTTTCGAGGTTGGCAACAGTGCATTGAATCGTTTCATTACAACACCCACATAAACATCTTCTGAATCTCTGTTAAGGAGTAGTACTCAGTAAATCAATCGTAAGTGCATTTGGATTGTTTTAACACTGAGCGGCACTTTTTTGCACACCATGGGTTATGTGGGCCAGGTCACAAGTACCCCGTAGGCTCGGAGAAGGTTGGGGAACCACTGGAACAGCTGTTGGGAGACAAATGATAGCCTACCGTCAAGGCCATCCAGCGTGTTCTCTAACGTGCACACGGTATGGCTCTCCCTCACGCGGCTTAACGTCCCAACCGACGGACGGCGGCCTTTCCAAGCCCCATGGGAGTTTAGAATGTACCAAATGTAATTGCAGGTATGGAAACCCCGAATGCGAATGATGCAACCTCTGTAGGTGGTTGGTTAAGGAACCAATCGCAGCATAGGCGACCGAAAGTTACCCCATATTCATTTAATGGGGGGTATGTTTTGTAACAAACAACAAGAACCTCCTTGGCAGTTCAATACCTTTGGTTTTTCCTACAGTAAAGAGTCCGCATTTATGGAAGAATCGTTTTGACCGTTGTTTGTTCTGTTGTTTGCAGAATTGTAAGTGAACATGCCCGATGACGGAAAGAGATGTGAATTTGCATTGGGTACATCCGGGGATCGTTTTTCGAAGCCAACCGATAACAATGGAGGAACAACAGTTGTTTTTTCGAATTCCAATTGTGGCATAGCGAAAACAGTATACGATACGAAAGTCTTCAGAAAGCACTGTTGCCTCACATATAGGTATTGGAGTTGTCCTTTGTTGTCAGGTTGACAATTTTCCGTTTCGGTTCATTCGTCCTCTTTCGGCCATCGGTCCGTCCGATCTGATGTACGTTTCCGAGACTAAAATGCTTTTTAACCCAATTGTTCAATTGTATAGTTGATTGCGATAGGGCTGAGACGCATCTTTTCTGATTCAATCAATCCTTAGATGTAAAAAAAAATTCATTTCCGACGTAGGGGGATTCGAACCGCCTTAAGAAACTTCAGCAAAACTGAAGAATAGTGAAAGAATTCTTTACACAAAGTTCTAAAATACAAACTTATTTTATTAAACACTTTGATACAATAATACTTGTTACTAAGATTCATCTGAAGTCAATTTTTCTGGTTGGCATTCTTATCGCTAAATATTCAAATAACTCATTAAATAATGAACGAATATTGTTAAAAATCGAGATATTGATTTAATTGAGATCTTTATCTGCAATCGCATTTTTCAAAACAAAAAAAAAACTTATTTTAGCAGTTATAGAGCTTCGACGTTAGCTTTCCATTTGACCTAACATAGGGATTTCCTTCATGGAAAATAGTGGAGTTGTTTCTAACAATCTCTACTGGGTTGATTTATTTCTGAGCGGCAATTTTTTGCACAAAATGGGCTAAATGGCAAGATCACAAGAACCCCAAATGTTCACAGAAGGCTGGGGGAGCTGACCCACTGGCAACCTAAAAAACCATCCCAGAAAAATGCCCTTAGAAATAAAAGAGGCCAGATTACCAAAAGGGCAAGTCACACGTACAGTCGCTGAAAAAAAACATCCAATATGGTTGATTAGAGAATTCAGAAAAAATATCTGGCAACGATTTTTTTTCAGAAATTAGTGATGTGGCAACTTTCGTGTCGCGTGACCCCAAGGTTGTGAACAGCGCCCCCTTGTGGTGAAAAAGGGTTGCCCCAAAGTGACTATAAAATCTGAAAAACCTAGGTCCCATAGAAGGAGAGCAAAGGTAAAAAAACCTGATTGTCAAAATGGACGGAAAGCAAGAGAGAAAAAGCCATTTTACCCAGAAAGGTAAAAAAAGGACTCTTTACTAATGTCCAAAGTAGAGTCACGTGACCTAAAGATTCATCACTTGACGGATTCATTCTCACTTGGCCTCATCCGGGGCGTTTCCTGATCATTCGGATCACCCGGAGATTCACACTCCAGAGATTCATTACTTGAGAGATTCGTTCTCACTTGGCTTTCGCTCTACCCCCAAACAAAACGAATCTGGCAACGTAAAAAATCTGACCAGCGGTCATTCGGGAGAGATCGTCGAGATCTAATTAAATGGCAAGTTTCGTGACCATAGGTCAAGTAGTTTTTTTTTAAAGGCGTGCGAATGCCCCATAGGAATAACATGGAGGAAACCGTCCGAACACTTGGAAATCCTAGGTCGAGCAACCGGTTTAATGACGTCATGCAACCATGTTCGCAGAAGTTCGCACTATTCCCAGAATGCATTTCGCAGAGGTTGGGACTATTCCCAGAATGCACCGTACCTGATTGTCAAAATGGACGGAAAGCAAGAGAGAAAAAGTCATTTTACCCAGAAAGGTAAAAAAAGGACTCTTTACTAATGTCCAAAGTAGAGTCACGTGACCTAAAGATTCATCACTTGACGGATTCGTTCTCACTTGGCCTCATCCGGGGCGTTTCCTGATCATTCGGATCACCCGGAGATTCACACTCCAGAGATTCATTACTTGACAGATTCGTTCTCACTTGGCTTTCGCTCACCTCACAAACACGACGAATTCCGCCTGTTTCCGCCTTGGGCCAGAGAACAAAACGTGCGTCGTGGTAAAGGTTTACAAATCCACCTAACAGGCAATTAGCTTATATAGCAGATAATTGGAGCCTTCATAAATTTGCGGTAGCTAATATTTTCAAAGTTTCGTCGCCAATATTAAGGGATCTGGCAACGTAAAAAATCTGACCAGGGGTCGTCCGTTATAGGTCACCGAGATGGAAACGCATTTAAATCTTAAGATGTCAACGGATTCGATTGGATGCTTAATTTCACCTCTATTCTACACTCTCTGGCATACGAAGTACATTGCACATCAGATCTGCGCATACCTAGGACGTCTACACATGAATTGCCATATAAGGACAGATCGATGACGTCATACATAAGTAGCCAATCAGTTCGAACTTTAAGGGTATAGTTATCCTAATTTATACTCCGTTAGAATATTACAGCGCATTCAATCTGCGCATACCTATGACGTCACACATAACTACTGCACATACATTTGACATGTTCACCAATATGCCATATAAGAACAGCCTTATCACGTGACACAGAATCAGCCAATCAGAAGACAGACCTCATTATCAAAATTTATGACAGCCAATCATTTCAAACTACAGGGATCATATGACTCCACACTTACAATTTTTTTTTTTTAATGTCCAGCCACCCACCCCGCCGATGGCACCATGCTTTCTCTATGGAGCTCCTCACTTGAACTCTTCACATGTTAACCTATGGGTAATCTGGGTCAAACAGTCACCAAGTCTAGCCATGAAATAAATCAATTAATTATTTATTTTTCGACTACGGTTATTCTGCAGATAGAGGAATATGACATTCTTCATGTTTTTACAAAGATGGATGCCTACAGGGCAGAGCAATGTAAGGGTTTTCACATCCCTTTTAAACAATTCTAGAGCCTTTCTCATGAGAATTTCACTCTTTTCTTTTTTATATAACACTCCGCAAAGGATTGATATACTTTTTAAATACTTTCCGAATATTTTTGTTCAATTTCATGCTTAGTATAGTTTTACGGTTTTATAGAAATACAGTTTCGCAATAAGAACCAGATATTGATTTCGGTTTCTCAGCTTTAGAGGTGAGGTAGAAAGTTTTATTGATAAATAGCAGCGTTTTTCTCGCAATCTCACATTTGAGTCATCTTATAGTTAGAGTGTTTTTCAAATCCATTATTTTTATTCAGTGCATTAATTCATTTCAATTTCTAAATGCAAATGTTTACTGTAGGAACGAAGAAGACGTTTGAATACTTCTAGACAGGTAGAGGGATACTCTTAAAATCTACGCAATTTATTGCAAAAGGTTAATTCTTAGCAAATAACATTTAAAACTTTTCCATTTTACCTATTTCGAGGCAAAATTTTGAAAGGTACGTTCGAATTGACATTACAAGTTAATTCTCTACTTCTACATTATTTAGCAAACTCTGTTTTCGTTGCCAGATCTCGCTAACATGTTATGCAGACGATAATTCATTAATTTTATTAGAAAAGCTTCGTCTGATCGGTATTTTATTGCAGAAAATGGGATAAATGGCCCTAGGGCTAAGATAATAACTTATAGGGTTAACTTATAGGCTAGCTCACTATGCTGTGTGGCCGTAGCATAGTGAATTTTGTATTCATAGCATAGTGAATATTGCATTGCTGTGTGGCCGTAGCATACTGATTATGAAAGAATACATTATTACAAATTTTTAAAACCATTAAATACTAAATTATTAATAAATAAACCGTTTCACGACTTTTTCTTCAATAAATGATTAGATGTCAATTTATGATGAAAACCATTAATAGCTAATTGTAACAGAATATAAATTATAATATTAATATAATTGAATAATAATAAGTAATTACAGAAGGATTTAAAACTAATTTCCATCTGTACACCAATGACTTGATTTTACATTAAGACTCCGTGGAAGCTCAACTACCTGTACATCGTTTAGAAAAGTCTGTTTTCGTTGCCAAATCTTGCCAACAAACTATGCAGATGAAAATTCATTTATTTTATTCCAGAAGCGGTTTTTTCGTCTGATCATTTGAAAATAATTGCCCTTAGAGTTCAAAATACTGATGGATTCAGTGATTGCCCACAACTTGAAAGTTTTAAAGGGGGGCTTTAAAACAATTTTTTTTTTATTTACAAGAGTTTAAAAAAGCTTATCTATTAAGAATATTCTGAAGATCTGCGTCATATCATAGAGAGCAAAGATACCTCGTTTGGATTATTTTACTAAATAGAGGTAAAAAATCCTTAACTAGAAAAATAATTTATATTTATAAAATAGATATTAAAAATGAATAATATTTAAACAAACAAAGGGAGTTAGGTTGTTTTAGCTGTGAGGACATGTTTTGTACACAATGGGCTAAATGGCCAGGTCACAAGCACCCCGAGAGCTTAAAGAAGTTTGGGGAAAAGGGACCTACTGGACAACTGTTGGGAGACAGATGGTAGTCTCTTATCAAATCCATCCAGCGTGTTGTTCAATGTGTATAATCACTCAAAAAATATCCGAACCCTATGGTTGATTACAGAATAGAGAAAAAATATCCGGCAACGATTTTTTTTAGAAATTAGTGATCTGGCAACCTTCGTGTACAGTACACGAAGATTGCCAAATCGCCAATTTCTAAAAAAATCGTTGCCAGAAATTTTTTCTGTATTCTGTAATCAACGATAATGTTCGGATATTTTTTTGAGCAACTCTACATGTATTGTACACGAAGGTTTCCAGATCACTAATTTGTAAAAAAAAATAGTTGCCAGATATATCTTCTGAATTCTGTAATCAACCATAGTGTTCGGATATTTTTTTGTGCCACTGTAAATGTATTGTACACGAAGGTTTCCAGATCACTAATTTGTTAAAAAAAAATGTTGCCAGATATTTTTTTTGAATTCTGTAATCAACCATAATGTTGAGATTTTTTTTGAGCAACTACACATGTATTGTACACGAAGATTGCCAGATCACTAATTTGTAAAAAAAAATCGTTGCCAAATATTTCTTCTGAATTCTGTAATCAACTATAGTGTTCGGGTATTTTCTTGAGCGACTGTACACGAAGGTTGCCAGATCGCTAATTTAAAAAAAAATCGTTGCCACATATTTTTTCTGAATTCTTTAATGAACCGTAGTGTTCGGATATTTTATTGAGTGACTGTATACTAAGGTTGCCAGATCGCTAATTTGTAAAAAAAAATCGTTGCCACATTTTTTCTGAATTCTGTAATCAACCGTAGTGTTCGGATACATTTTTGAGCGACTGTACATGAAGGTTTCGGAGGTAAAATCTCAGCGCTGTCCCAGCTGCGACTCGAACCTGGGAAATGCAGATTACGAGCCTGGCGCGCTACCGACTGAGTCCTCCCCGCCCCGATGAGCAAATCTAATATAGTGCGGGTTCTAGCCTTTTCGGGGCGTGCGTCTCTCGCGGATTGGGTTTTTTTTATATGTGAGCCCTGCGGTTTCCCGTTGCAAGGGGCTTTGCGGCAAGTCTTCCCCTTGTGAGTTGGGGACTATTTTGCACGGGCCCAGTCAACACCACCTAGAAGAGAAGGCCCTACCACTCGGTGACGCGATTCTGATGACGTCATTTTTAGTCGACCCGTAGCTAGTAGCGTCGCTTCCATCTTGTTTTTGTTAGTGAATAACTAGTTTTGCTGCGTGTGTGTGTTGTGTGTGAACATATTTTGTTGTTACGTTCATTGATTTTTTTAGCGAAATGCCATCGTGCTGCTGCGTTCCTCAGTCCAGGAGATATTACGAGTTCTCAGTTTTCAGTTTTTAAATTTCCAGAAGATATCGATTTGCGACAGAAATGGATTCGTTCAATACCAAGGCAAAACTTCTGTCCAACGAAAGCATCCAAGGTAAGAAGAACTTTATTCTGTATTAATATCTGTTGTCATATTTATGAGCTTCTAAAGTAAAAATTATCGTTTTAACTAGTGTATGTTACGTTTCTATAATATACATATATAATATCATTGATCCGTATGGAATAATTTGACGTTATTTTTATTAAGTAAGAAACCTAATATGCTGGAATAAAAAATATCGAATGTACATATGTTAAAATGCTTAAATAGAAAAGAATATTTCACACTGACCAGACTTTTTATTTAATAGATTACAGTAGTAAGTTAAAAAATTGGTACATTTTTTGGGATAGTTTCAGGGTATAATGTTATATCACTATATTTATATATCCATAGAGTTCAAATATATCTCGTGTAAGTTAATATGATAATACTGTTAAACTTGAAATACATATATGAGCCAAAGGCAAGATCATGGGAAAACCTACTTTTAAATACAAAATCTCTGCATAAGTATTAGAAATTATTTTGGTGTTATTACTAGTATACTTGGATACAAATTGGACCCAGGTTCAACGCCTAGAGATGGCTTTGTGAATATGTATTATTTTCCTGCTAAAGTTTTGCCTACCTCACACATAGCTATTTTTTAATAAAAGCAGGACAGGTAATGGTAAAAGTTCATTGTAGAAACTGTCGACAACAGTAAACTTCCTGACCAATCAATTCCTAATAACTTTCAGCATTAAATTAATCTGCATAATTATATCTCTGAAATCAGGTCAAGTTATAGTGGATATTAAAGAATGGGTGGGCTACATCTAGCGTACATATGGATTAATAAATGAAAGGATATTTTGAAAAAGGATTTAATAGTAAAGTTAAAGAATTTTTTTACTTTCAAAGGAGTAATTAAAAGTGCATATATTTCCAATCACTCTCATTGTAAAATGAGATAAGTCAGGTATATTATAATAAAGGTATAACAGTCTACTGTGATATCTTTATTGCATGTGATTGCAGATTTTGTTTTAATTTTGTTACAAATGTATTCTGTAATCATATTAGAGAATATTTGAGGGGATATCTGTCATTTCATCTATTATGTGAATATAAATATGTTAAACACCACAAATGCATACAATATTGTTTTCGAGTTAACGTCAAAGTTTATCCACTGTACTGACCACTGGTTTGGATTTTACAAATGAAGAAATCCAAAAATTATCACAAAAATTTGAGGTATTTTGATTTTACTGATATGTAATGGTAAAAGTTTATTGTAGAAACTGTCGACAACAGTAAACTTCCTGACCAATCAATTCCTAATATCTTTCAGCATTAATATAATACCAGGTGCTGTCTATATAAACAAATTTATGCCTAATAAACTGAAAATTACAGTAAGAGGAAATTGGCTGAAACAATAAACTTATTACTGGAGTTGTTTTCAGGCTCAATTCCTGGACTGGAATATTTCAAACCTTTAAACGTTCGTTCATAAGAGTGTTGTTTTTAATGATTTTCAGCTCAGTATGATTTTTCGCATTTTATTTTACATTATCTTCTGTTATACATGCACTTAATGAGGGTTTGAAATTTATAATTTTCTGTAGGAACATATACCACCAGTTTCTGGATGAAATGATCAACTGGAACGCATTAAACTGCAAATAGAATTTTCTGAATATTATTTTTCCTTCATTACTTTAAATTGAGAACATTATAAGCAGAAAACTTGAGTGTCAATCTTTGGTTTTTGTAAAAGCCATGGGAGATTTTAGGAAGTTAATTTATTCTTTGATTTTCTTTAATATATATGCATATCTTTTGGCTTCTTCTGCCTTGCAAATGTAGGATTTTTTAAATTTCTAATAGTGATTGCCAATGGGTGTTTGATATGCCTATGAACTAGCCTGGTCAACAGATCAATAAGGTTTTCTGTATCATTGGGGGATGTCAGTTTCTGCTTGGAGGGAGATGATTGACTATGTTATTAGAAACCTTGTACTGGTTCTGATACACATTTTCTTCTTCCAAGTTCTTTGTTAATAATTGGTTTTACACTGATAGTGAGTTAAAGTAATATTAAAATTTTAATGTAAGAATATCTGTTTATAAAGGGAAAATACCCTGTTGCTCTTAGCATTGGAAAGTATCTTCACCAGATATGGCAG
Source organism: Ryuthela nishihirai (assembly GCA_038380435.1). Lineage (NCBI taxonomy): Eukaryota > Metazoa > Arthropoda > Arachnida > Araneae > Heptathelidae > Ryuthela > Ryuthela nishihirai. The sequence continues at coordinate 4,100,507 of JAWZYU010000041.1, forward strand.
TTATGATATGCATAATAGTTAATGACTTAAGGTTTAAAAAACTCTGCAGAAGGTCAAGATTAGAATAATGTTTTTATTTAATGTTTCCAGGCATGTTAAGTATATGCTCTTTACAAAATAGGAAAACATTTTTTTCTGTTCTGTATATTTTTGACACCATACAAATTTAAAGTTATTTTATCGGCTTGCCTTTGGGAAGGAATCCTATTAAGAACCTATTGGTGTAGTTTATTTTTGCCACTTCATCAACCTTTATGTAAATGACATCTAGATATTTTTTTAATTCTTCAATTTGATTTGCACATTTGGAGTATACTGAATCATTTGAAACAGCTTGACCTCTCTATAAAAATATAAGAAAATTTTAGATGCTAATTCTATCTATTCAATATTAGTAAAATGTTCAATAGTTGATATATATTGCTTGTAGTACTTTATTTTTACTTAATTCAAGTTTTGCAATGTCATTAAATCTGAGTTGCTGATGATGCTACAATTCTACTAATTATATATATAGCTGCAAATTTTACAAGTTAAATCGTTTCTTATTACATGTATGTACAAATGTATTATCATAAATATTTTCAATTCTGTGTTATAAAAGTCTGTGTTTGCTGCCATGAAACTACCCCATATACACTCTGTTAATTATGACCACCCAATCCCATGTTATGTCAATGGAAAGATTATTTCAAAGCTCTGTAATTTCTAAAATAAACATTTCATGGGAAAATATGACTGAATATATATAAGTTAAAAATCTATCTTAATTTTCTATATTCCAATAATATTCATTTAGTATTTAAAGAGGCTTCGCTTGGTTACTAACCTGTGTTCGAGCCCTAGGTAAGGCACGGTTGTTCGTGGTGTTTCTCTGCCGGGTTTCCGCCATCCTCAGACTTACTATGGCATATAAACTTACAGGCTCATGTCAGACCTCTGTTGTAAGCAGCTGTTTGAAGGGGTATTTTATTATATATCAGCATCTTAAACAGTAATGCGCATTCTGCAAAGTTGGTGAAAATTTAAATAATTGTTACATTTTCTGCTAAAACTATGCTAATAAAATTTAATATGGGATACTGTTTTGAGATTAACTTATTTCAACTACTTCCCAGATCAATATTTTAAAACAGCCATTGTTCATATTAAATATCCCAGTTTTCATAATTCTTTGATTTTTAATGAACATAGGTTTAGAAATTTGATTGAGATCTTTAATTGATCTTCATTTCATTTTTTTTCATAAAAGCTCATTTTAAACGTTACAAAGGTTTGAAATTAGCTTTCCATTGACATAACATGGAATTAGGTTTCATAATTACTAGGTGTATATGGATATTTCAATGTGACTTTTACATTGTATAATACTCATTGCATTTTATATTTCTGTTGTATTTTGAATCTGTTCAAACCTTTTGACCACATGTATTTAGATGTTGCTTTCATGTTTCTTCAGAATTTTTTTTCTGTTATTAAAGTTTATTATGATAGGAATAAGGATAAAAAATTCTATCTTATGTGAAGAAATTAGTTTTAATATGCATTAGGGTGAAAAAGTTTGGGAAAGCAATTTTTCTTTTCTTTTTATTTAAAAGTCATAGTTGTCCTAGAAACAGTTTTTATTAATGTGATGCATATTAAAAACAGCTTTCATTATTAAATTATTTAAAAAAAAGAGAGTTCAACTGGGATGAATGGAATATCATAAAATTTTCCTTTGCAATTTAAATAGTATTGCACAATATTAAGTTCCTTCATATTGCTTAAAAATTTTCCCATATGATTGGCGAATTTTCCTGTTTTAATTGCACAATTTTCTTAAAAATAAAGTAAACAATGAAATATTTGTTTCATTGTAATGTGTATCCTATATATATTTGTTTTCTCATATTGTAAATAAAAGTATTTTTTAATGTGGAATTTGTTGGTTGTTTTTCTTAACATATGCAATATTGAAACACACTGTTTTCATTAAATAATGTTTTAGACCTCATATATATATATACATACATATTTGTGAAAAAAATAGATATCTGTGGTATTTTCTAACAAGTAGTTTTTTTCTAAATATATTTCGCACTTCTAGAATCCTTTAAGAGTGAAAATTTAGTACTTGTTCAATACATTAATCGATCGTTTGCAAAATTCGTTAAAAGTTTTTAAATTTCCGAACATTCAAAGATTGTTATTATCTAAATAATAATTTAAAGCTATCTGTATAATCGGAAATGGTAATTAATGGTTTATCAATACTAATCAAAGCAAAAAAAAAAGGTTATCTCTAAAAAAAAAATTAGAAAAAAGTGGGATTTTTTTTAATTATATGAAAACAAATTTTTTTAATGATTTATTAGTGAATATTCAAAATCTAAATGGGAAGTTGTATGAACAAGGATAAGATATCTCTCAATCTATTCTGCCGGCAGTCCAGTCCAGTAATGCTGACGTCACAAATGAGTGGTACGGCCTTCTCCTCTAGGTGGTGTTGGCCTGGCGCGCTACCGACCGAACACCCCCGCCCCCCGTTAAAATGGAAGATATTGAAAAATTACTACACCTTCGAACGCAAGACTAAAATTTTGCGAGTTTAGGTGTGAAAAGGAAGATCGTATGAAAAGCATCGATATATCTCCCCCACCTCCAAATCTCCGCCCTCCATATACACCGCCGATAGGAATTGTCACCGGGGTCGACCATAAAGATTTATATTTGAAAATAAAACCTCGCGCTATATCGTGTGCTACCTTAAAACATGAGTTAAGTGAATAAATGGGGCAAGGTTTTCTAATTCGTTAGCGCTCTAGACTCGTAATCTGAACTTCCTAGTCCCAGCTGGGAAGTGTAAAGATGAAAGCTGCACACCAGCAGTGTTATAGGGTTCACTGGTGAGCTCAGAAAGTCCACCGTGAAAAGTTAAGCCGCGGTTACGTGTGCTGCACAGCCATATCCTGCGCACGTTAAATAAAACGCTGGATGGACTTGGCAGGAAGCTACGAGTTACGTTTGGGGCGGGGGTGGCTCAGTCGGTAGCGCGCCAGGCTCGTAATCTGTAGTTCCCATTTTCGAGTCCAGCTATCTCCGCAAAATTCCCCGCCCTGCCCACGGTCAGTAGGGGACACCGATGGGCTTGGAAAGGTCGCCGTCCGTCGGATGGGACGTTAAGCCGTGGCCCCGTGTGCGGGAGAGCCATACCCTGTGCACGTTAAAGAACACGCTGGATGACCTTGAAGGGAGGCTACCATCTGTCTCCCAACAGCTGTTTCAGTGGGTTCCCTCCCCCAACCTTCTCTGAGCCTTCGGGGTCCATGTGACCTGGCCATTTAGCCCATGGTGTGCAAAAAAGAGCCGCTCAGAGGTAAAACAACCCAACCTCGGTAGCGCGCCACGCTCGTAATCTGCATTTTCCAGGTTCGAGTACAGTCGCCTTCATGTACAGTCGCTCAAAAAAGTATCCGAACACTAAGGTTGATTACAGAATTCAGAAAAAATATCTGGCAATAATTTTTTTAACAAATTAGTGTTCTGGCAACCTTCATGTACAATACATGTACACTTGCTCAAAAAATATCCGAACGATATGGTTGATTACAGAATTCAGAAAAAATATCTGGCAACGATTTTTTTTACAAATTAGTGATCTGGCAACCTTCGTGTACAATACATGTACAGTTGCTCAAAAAATATTCCAACACTACGGTTCATTACACAATTCAGAATATATATCTAGCAAAGATTTTTTTTGTACACATTAGCGATCTGGCAACCTTCGTGTACAGTCGCTCAATAAAATATCCGAACACTATGGTTGATTACAGAATTCAGAAGAAATATCTGGCAACGATTCTTTTTTTTAGAAATTAGCGATCCGACAACCTTCGTGTACAGTCGCTGGAAAAAGTATCCGAACGCTACGGTTGATTACAGAATTCAGAAAAAATATCTGGCGACGATTTTTTTAGAAATTAGTGATCTGGAACCTTCGTGTCACGTGACACGAAAGTTCCCAGATCACTTATTTCTAAAAAAAATTGTTGCCAGATATTTTTTTCCGAATTCTGTAATCAACCACAGTGTTCGGATATTTTTTTGAGCGACTGTACGCTCGTGGGAGGGGAAGGTAAAAAAAAATATTTTTCCTGCCTTTTGGCTGTGAAAGTGTATTAAAGAATATTATTTTCGGTGGGAAATGAGACAATGAAGAAAACGTAAAAAACACCCGTCTGTTCGTGGTGCTGAGAATAAAGGCAAGTTCCCCGTCCCGTGGCCGAGTGGTTAGCGCGCTTGGCTATTGATCTAAGGGACCTGAGTTAGAGCCCTGGGTAAGGCATTGATCAATGGTTGGTTACTGATCCTGAAATACTCCCAGTATCGGCAGAAAAAGCCCCCGCCCCAAAATTGGTTCCAAACACCCATAAACAGGCCCTTAGTGGCAGAAAACGCACCAATGCCCCAAAAAACGCTGTGTGAAACGACCCCAAAGCTACCTGGGTTCGAGCCCCCATGTTTTTCTGCTGAGGTCCTACCATCTTCTCAGGACCTTGTCTTATGACATATAAACTGACAGGCTCCTGTAAGACCTCTGCGACAAGCAGTTGTATGAGGGGGATGTTTTACTGATTGCTTTCCGAATTTTTTTCTTCCATTTCATGGGTAGCAATCGAAAGGAATTTTGCTTTCAGTCCCAGTGAAATATTTTAAAGAACAGAGTAAGTTTAAGTAACTTTGTTTGCATTATGCATTAAAGGAAATAAAAAATAGCAACCGAAGCTAACGAGCTGCGATTTTCTGCAGTTACTTCTTTCAAAATGATTGAAACATTTACATAATCTACGGTTTTATAGAAATACATTTTCGCAATAAGAACCAGTTATTCATTTGGGTTTGTCAGGTTTAGAGATTAAGTAGATAAATAAAAAAAAAAGTTTTATTGATAAATGAAAAGCCAGCAGCGTTTTTCTCGCAATCTCACATTTTAGTCACCTTATAGTTAGTACTTAGCTTAGAGTGTTTTTAAAATCCATTATTATTCAGTGCATTAATTCATTTCAATTTCTAAATGCAAATGTTTATTGTAGGAACGAAAGCGTTTGAATACTTCTAGAGAACGAGACAGGTAGAGGGAAAAATATTCCATGCAGTTCTACTCTTAAAATCTCTGGAATTTATTGCAAAAGGTTAATTCTGAGTTATTCTTCCCAAATAACAATTAAAACTTTTCCATTTTATCTATTTGGAGGCAAAATTTTGAAAAAGTACCTTTGAATTGACATTTGACCTTAATTTGCTACTTCTACTATATTTAGCAAACTCTGTTTTCGTTGCCAGATCTCGCTAACATATTATGCAGACGATAATTCATTAACTTTAATTAGAAAAGATTCGTCTGATCGGTATTTTATTGCAGAGAGTGGGATAAATGGCCAGGTTACAAGGGCCCCTACAGCTAAGATAATAACTAAACCCTAGGGGACAGGTATAACTCCTGTACACAAAGCTAGAGAAATTGATATTTCAAGAAAAAAATTAAATTGAATTTCACATTTGAAGAATTATAGCACGATTTTAATACTCGATCATTTCCTCCATTTGAAATTATTTTTGTTGAATCAACTTCTATAAGTAAAAAAGCAGAAAAAACACTTAAAATAGGCCAAAGTTAAATATTAGAAATTTTTAAAATCATTAAATACTAAATTATTAATAAATAAACCGTTTCACGACTTTTTTTTTCAATAAATGATTAGATACCAATTTATGATGAAAACCATTAATAGCTAATTCTAACAGAATATAAATTATAATATTAATATAATACAATAATAATACGTAACTACAGAGGGATTTAAAACTAATTTCCATCTGTACACCAATGACTTGATTTTACATTGACTATATGGAAGCTCAACTACCTGTACATCGTTTAGAAAAGTCTGTTTTCGTTGCCAGATCTCGCCAACACACTATGCAGATTCATTTATTTTATTCCAGAAGCCGTTCTTTCGTCTGATCGTTTGAAAATAATTGCCCTTAGAGTTCAAAATACTGATGAATTCAGTGATTGTCCACAGCTTGAAAGTTTCAAAGGGGGGATTTAAAACAATTTTTTTTTTATTTACAAGAATTTAAAAAAGTTTTTCTATTAAGAATATTCTGAAGATCTGCGTCATATCATAGAGAGCAATCGTTTGGATTATTTTAGTAATTAAGAGGTAAAAAAATCCTTAACTAGAAAAATAATTTATATTTATAGAGATTAAAAATGAATAATAGTTAAACAAACAAAGGGAGTTGGGTTGTTTTACCCGTGAGGACATGTTTTGTGCACAATGGGCTAAATGGCCAGGTCACAAGCACCGGGAGAGCTTAAAGAAGTTTGGGGAAAAGGGACCCACTAGACAACAGTTGGGAGACAGATGGTAGTCACTTATCAAAACCATCCAGAGTGTTGTTTAATGTGTACAGTCACACAAAAAAATATCCGAACACTATGGTTGATTACAGAATATAGAAAAATACCCGGCAACGATTTTTTTAGAAATTAGTGACCTGACAACCTTGGTGTACAGAACACGAAGGTTGCCAGAACGCCAATTTCTAAAAAAAATCGTTGCCAGATATTTTTTCTGAATTCTCTAATCAACCATAGTGTTGTAATATTTGTTTGAGCGACTGCACACGAAGATTACCAGATCCCTAATTTCTAAAAAAAAGTCGTTGCCAGATACTTTTTCTCAAATCAACTATAGTGTTCGAATATTTGTTGAGCGACTGTACACGAAGCTTGCCAGATCCCTGATTTCTAAAAACGTCGTTGCCAGATACTCTTTCTCAAATCAACTATAGTGTTCGAATATTTGTTTGAGAGACTGTACACGAAGGTTGCCAGATCCTTATTTTCTAAAAACGTCGTTGCCAGATACTTTTTCTCAAATCAACTATAGTGTTCGAATATTTGTTTGAGCGACTGTACACGAAAGTTGCCAGATCCCTGATTTCTTAAAACGTCGTTGCCAGAATACTCTTTCTCAAATCAACTATAGTGTTCCAATATTTGTTTGGGCGACTCTACACGAAGGTTGCCAGATGCCTAATTTCTAAAAACGTCGTTGCCAGATACTCTTTCTGAAATCAAATATAGTGTTCCAATATTTGTTTGAGCGACTATACACGGAGGTTGACATCTCCCTAATTTCTAAAAACGTCGTTGCCAGATATTCTTTTTGAAATATAATGTTCGAATATTCGTTTGAGCGACTGTACACGAAGTTTGCCAGATCCCTTGTTTCTAAAAACGTCGTTGCCAGATCCTTTTTCCGAAATTTTGTCCATGGTATGCAAAAAAGTCAGCTCAGAGGTAAAACAACCCAACGTTAAAGAACACACTGGATGGCCTTGACGGGAGGCTACCATCTGTCTCCCAACAGGTTTTCCAGTGGGTCCCCTAGCCTTCTCTGAGCACTTAGGGGTCCATGTGACCTGGACATTTAGCCCATGGTGTGCAAAAATGTGCCGCTCAGAATTTAAACAACGAAGCAATCCTACGTTGAAACAAAAATCGCTGTCAAATCCATTTCCGTCATATTCTGAAGCTTAGGCATAATTTCATCTTTCGAGGTTGGCAACAGTGCATTGAATCGTTTCATTACAACACCCACATAAACATCTTCTGAATCTCTGTTAAGGAGTAGTACTCAGTAAATCAATCGTAAGTGCATTTGGATTGTTTTAACACTGAGCGGCACTTTTTTGCACACCATGGGTTATGTGGGCCAGGTCACAAGTACCCCGTAGGCTCGGAGAAGGTTGGGGAACCACTGGAACAGCTGTTGGGAGACAAATGATAGCCTACCGTCAAGGCCATCCAGCGTGTTCTCTAACGTGCACACGGTATGGCTCTCCCTCACGCGGCTTAACGTCCCAACCGACGGACGGCGGCCTTTCCAAGCCCCATGGGAGTTTAGAATGTACCAAATGTAATTGCAGGTATGGAAACCCCGAATGCGAATGATGCAACCTCTGTAGGTGGTTGGTTAAGGAACCAATCGCAGCATAGGCGACCGAAAGTTACCCCATATTCATTTAATGGGGGGTATGTTTTGTAACAAACAACAAGAACCTCCTTGGCAGTTCAATACCTTTGGTTTTTCCTACAGTAAAGAGTCCGCATTTATGGAAGAATCGTTTTGACCGTTGTTTGTTCTGTTGTTTGCAGAATTGTAAGTGAACATGCCCGATGACGGAAAGAGATGTGAATTTGCATTGGGTACATCCGGGGATCGTTTTTCGAAGCCAACCGATAACAATGGAGGAACAACAGTTGTTTTTTCGAATTCCAATTGTGGCATAGCGAAAACAGTATACGATACGAAAGTCTTCAGAAAGCACTGTTGCCTCACATATAGGTATTGGAGTTGTCCTTTGTTGTCAGGTTGACAATTTTCCGTTTCGGTTCATTCGTCCTCTTTCGGCCATCGGTCCGTCCGATCTGATGTACGTTTCCGAGACTAAAATGCTTTTTAACCCAATTGTTCAATTGTATAGTTGATTGCGATAGGGCTGAGACGCATCTTTTCTGATTCAATCAATCCTTAGATGTAAAAAAAAATTCATTTCCGACGTAGGGGGATTCGAACCGCCTTAAGAAACTTCAGCAAAACTGAAGAATAGTGAAAGAATTCTTTACACAAAGTTCTAAAATACAAACTTATTTTATTAAACACTTTGATACAATAATACTTGTTACTAAGATTCATCTGAAGTCAATTTTTCTGGTTGGCATTCTTATCGCTAAATATTCAAATAACTCATTAAATAATGAACGAATATTGTTAAAAATCGAGATATTGATTTAATTGAGATCTTTATCTGCAATCGCATTTTTCAAAACAAAAAAAAAACTTATTTTAGCAGTTATAGAGCTTCGACGTTAGCTTTCCATTTGACCTAACATAGGGATTTCCTTCATGGAAAATAGTGGAGTTGTTTCTAACAATCTCTACTGGGTTGATTTATTTCTGAGCGGCAATTTTTTGCACAAAATGGGCTAAATGGCAAGATCACAAGAACCCCAAATGTTCACAGAAGGCTGGGGGAGCTGACCCACTGGCAACCTAAAAAACCATCCCAGAAAAATGCCCTTAGAAATAAAAGAGGCCAGATTACCAAAAGGGCAAGTCACACGTACAGTCGCTGAAAAAAAACATCCAATATGGTTGATTAGAGAATTCAGAAAAAATATCTGGCAACGATTTTTTTTCAGAAATTAGTGATGTGGCAACTTTCGTGTCGCGTGACCCCAAGGTTGTGAACAGCGCCCCCTTGTGGTGAAAAAGGGTTGCCCCAAAGTGACTATAAAATCTGAAAAACCTAGGTCCCATAGAAGGAGAGCAAAGGTAAAAAAACCTGATTGTCAAAATGGACGGAAAGCAAGAGAGAAAAAGCCATTTTACCCAGAAAGGTAAAAAAAGGACTCTTTACTAATGTCCAAAGTAGAGTCACGTGACCTAAAGATTCATCACTTGACGGATTCATTCTCACTTGGCCTCATCCGGGGCGTTTCCTGATCATTCGGATCACCCGGAGATTCACACTCCAGAGATTCATTACTTGAGAGATTCGTTCTCACTTGGCTTTCGCTCTACCCCCAAACAAAACGAATCTGGCAACGTAAAAAATCTGACCAGCGGTCATTCGGGAGAGATCGTCGAGATCTAATTAAATGGCAAGTTTCGTGACCATAGGTCAAGTAGTTTTTTTTTAAAGGCGTGCGAATGCCCCATAGGAATAACATGGAGGAAACCGTCCGAACACTTGGAAATCCTAGGTCGAGCAACCGGTTTAATGACGTCATGCAACCATGTTCGCAGAAGTTCGCACTATTCCCAGAATGCATTTCGCAGAGGTTGGGACTATTCCCAGAATGCACCGTACCTGATTGTCAAAATGGACGGAAAGCAAGAGAGAAAAAGTCATTTTACCCAGAAAGGTAAAAAAAGGACTCTTTACTAATGTCCAAAGTAGAGTCACGTGACCTAAAGATTCATCACTTGACGGATTCGTTCTCACTTGGCCTCATCCGGGGCGTTTCCTGATCATTCGGATCACCCGGAGATTCACACTCCAGAGATTCATTACTTGACAGATTCGTTCTCACTTGGCTTTCGCTCACCTCACAAACACGACGAATTCCGCCTGTTTCCGCCTTGGGCCAGAGAACAAAACGTGCGTCGTGGTAAAGGTTTACAAATCCACCTAACAGGCAATTAGCTTATATAGCAGATAATTGGAGCCTTCATAAATTTGCGGTAGCTAATATTTTCAAAGTTTCGTCGCCAATATTAAGGGATCTGGCAACGTAAAAAATCTGACCAGGGGTCGTCCGTTATAGGTCACCGAGATGGAAACGCATTTAAATCTTAAGATGTCAACGGATTCGATTGGATGCTTAATTTCACCTCTATTCTACACTCTCTGGCATACGAAGTACATTGCACATCAGATCTGCGCATACCTAGGACGTCTACACATGAATTGCCATATAAGGACAGATCGATGACGTCATACATAAGTAGCCAATCAGTTCGAACTTTAAGGGTATAGTTATCCTAATTTATACTCCGTTAGAATATTACAGCGCATTCAATCTGCGCATACCTATGACGTCACACATAACTACTGCACATACATTTGACATGTTCACCAATATGCCATATAAGAACAGCCTTATCACGTGACACAGAATCAGCCAATCAGAAGACAGACCTCATTATCAAAATTTATGACAGCCAATCATTTCAAACTACAGGGATCATATGACTCCACACTTACAATTTTTTTTTTTTAATGTCCAGCCACCCACCCCGCCGATGGCACCATGCTTTCTCTATGGAGCTCCTCACTTGAACTCTTCACATGTTAACCTATGGGTAATCTGGGTCAAACAGTCACCAAGTCTAGCCATGAAATAAATCAATTAATTATTTATTTTTCGACTACGGTTATTCTGCAGATAGAGGAATATGACATTCTTCATGTTTTTACAAAGATGGATGCCTACAGGGCAGAGCAATGTAAGGGTTTTCACATCCCTTTTAAACAATTCTAGAGCCTTTCTCATGAGAATTTCACTCTTTTCTTTTTTATATAACACTCCGCAAAGGATTGATATACTTTTTAAATACTTTCCGAATATTTTTGTTCAATTTCATGCTTAGTATAGTTTTACGGTTTTATAGAAATACAGTTTCGCAATAAGAACCAGATATTGATTTCGGTTTCTCAGCTTTAGAGGTGAGGTAGAAAGTTTTATTGATAAATAGCAGCGTTTTTCTCGCAATCTCACATTTGAGTCATCTTATAGTTAGAGTGTTTTTCAAATCCATTATTTTTATTCAGTGCATTAATTCATTTCAATTTCTAAATGCAAATGTTTACTGTAGGAACGAAGAAGACGTTTGAATACTTCTAGACAGGTAGAGGGATACTCTTAAAATCTACGCAATTTATTGCAAAAGGTTAATTCTTAGCAAATAACATTTAAAACTTTTCCATTTTACCTATTTCGAGGCAAAATTTTGAAAGGTACGTTCGAATTGACATTACAAGTTAATTCTCTACTTCTACATTATTTAGCAAACTCTGTTTTCGTTGCCAGATCTCGCTAACATGTTATGCAGACGATAATTCATTAATTTTATTAGAAAAGCTTCGTCTGATCGGTATTTTATTGCAGAAAATGGGATAAATGGCCCTAGGGCTAAGATAATAACTTATAGGGTTAACTTATAGGCTAGCTCACTATGCTGTGTGGCCGTAGCATAGTGAATTTTGTATTCATAGCATAGTGAATATTGCATTGCTGTGTGGCCGTAGCATACTGATTATGAAAGAATACATTATTACAAATTTTTAAAACCATTAAATACTAAATTATTAATAAATAAACCGTTTCACGACTTTTTCTTCAATAAATGATTAGATGTCAATTTATGATGAAAACCATTAATAGCTAATTGTAACAGAATATAAATTATAATATTAATATAATTGAATAATAATAAGTAATTACAGAAGGATTTAAAACTAATTTCCATCTGTACACCAATGACTTGATTTTACATTAAGACTCCGTGGAAGCTCAACTACCTGTACATCGTTTAGAAAAGTCTGTTTTCGTTGCCAAATCTTGCCAACAAACTATGCAGATGAAAATTCATTTATTTTATTCCAGAAGCGGTTTTTTCGTCTGATCATTTGAAAATAATTGCCCTTAGAGTTCAAAATACTGATGGATTCAGTGATTGCCCACAACTTGAAAGTTTTAAAGGGGGGCTTTAAAACAATTTTTTTTTTATTTACAAGAGTTTAAAAAAGCTTATCTATTAAGAATATTCTGAAGATCTGCGTCATATCATAGAGAGCAAAGATACCTCGTTTGGATTATTTTACTAAATAGAGGTAAAAAATCCTTAACTAGAAAAATAATTTATATTTATAAAATAGATATTAAAAATGAATAATATTTAAACAAACAAAGGGAGTTAGGTTGTTTTAGCTGTGAGGACATGTTTTGTACACAATGGGCTAAATGGCCAGGTCACAAGCACCCCGAGAGCTTAAAGAAGTTTGGGGAAAAGGGACCTACTGGACAACTGTTGGGAGACAGATGGTAGTCTCTTATCAAATCCATCCAGCGTGTTGTTCAATGTGTATAATCACTCAAAAAATATCCGAACCCTATGGTTGATTACAGAATAGAGAAAAAATATCCGGCAACGATTTTTTTTAGAAATTAGTGATCTGGCAACCTTCGTGTACAGTACACGAAGATTGCCAAATCGCCAATTTCTAAAAAAATCGTTGCCAGAAATTTTTTCTGTATTCTGTAATCAACGATAATGTTCGGATATTTTTTTGAGCAACTCTACATGTATTGTACACGAAGGTTTCCAGATCACTAATTTGTAAAAAAAAATAGTTGCCAGATATATCTTCTGAATTCTGTAATCAACCATAGTGTTCGGATATTTTTTTGTGCCACTGTAAATGTATTGTACACGAAGGTTTCCAGATCACTAATTTGTTAAAAAAAAATGTTGCCAGATATTTTTTTTGAATTCTGTAATCAACCATAATGTTGAGATTTTTTTTGAGCAACTACACATGTATTGTACACGAAGATTGCCAGATCACTAATTTGTAAAAAAAAATCGTTGCCAAATATTTCTTCTGAATTCTGTAATCAACTATAGTGTTCGGGTATTTTCTTGAGCGACTGTACACGAAGGTTGCCAGATCGCTAATTTAAAAAAAAATCGTTGCCACATATTTTTTCTGAATTCTTTAATGAACCGTAGTGTTCGGATATTTTATTGAGTGACTGTATACTAAGGTTGCCAGATCGCTAATTTGTAAAAAAAAATCGTTGCCACATTTTTTCTGAATTCTGTAATCAACCGTAGTGTTCGGATACATTTTTGAGCGACTGTACATGAAGGTTTCGGAGGTAAAATCTCAGCGCTGTCCCAGCTGCGACTCGAACCTGGGAAATGCAGATTACGAGCCTGGCGCGCTACCGACTGAGTCCTCCCCGCCCCGATGAGCAAATCTAATATAGTGCGGGTTCTAGCCTTTTCGGGGCGTGCGTCTCTCGCGGATTGGGTTTTTTTTATATGTGAGCCCTGCGGTTTCCCGTTGCAAGGGGCTTTGCGGCAAGTCTTCCCCTTGTGAGTTGGGGACTATTTTGCACGGGCCCAGTCAACACCACCTAGAAGAGAAGGCCCTACCACTCGGTGACGCGATTCTGATGACGTCATTTTTAGTCGACCCGTAGCTAGTAGCGTCGCTTCCATCTTGTTTTTGTTAGTGAATAACTAGTTTTGCTGCGTGTGTGTGTTGTGTGTGAACATATTTTGTTGTTACGTTCATTGATTTTTTTAGCGAAATGCCATCGTGCTGCTGCGTTCCTCAGTCCAGGAGATATTACGAGTTCTCAGTTTTCAGTTTTTAAATTTCCAGAAGATATCGATTTGCGACAGAAATGGATTCGTTCAATACCAAGGCAAAACTTCTGTCCAACGAAAGCATCCAAGGTAAGAAGAACTTTATTCTGTATTAATATCTGTTGTCATATTTATGAGCTTCTAAAGTAAAAATTATCGTTTTAACTAGTGTATGTTACGTTTCTATAATATACATATATAATATCATTGATCCGTATGGAATAATTTGACGTTATTTTTATTAAGTAAGAAACCTAATATGCTGGAATAAAAAATATCGAATGTACATATGTTAAAATGCTTAAATAGAAAAGAATATTTCACACTGACCAGACTTTTTATTTAATAGATTACAGTAGTAAGTTAAAAAATTGGTACATTTTTTGGGATAGTTTCAGGGTATAATGTTATATCACTATATTTATATATCCATAGAGTTCAAATATATCTCGTGTAAGTTAATATGATAATACTGTTAAACTTGAAATACATATATGAGCCAAAGGCAAGATCATGGGAAAACCTACTTTTAAATACAAAATCTCTGCATAAGTATTAGAAATTATTTTGGTGTTATTACTAGTATACTTGGATACAAATTGGACCCAGGTTCAACGCCTAGAGATGGCTTTGTGAATATGTATTATTTTCCTGCTAAAGTTTTGCCTACCTCACACATAGCTATTTTTTAATAAAAGCAGGACAGGTAATGGTAAAAGTTCATTGTAGAAACTGTCGACAACAGTAAACTTCCTGACCAATCAATTCCTAATAACTTTCAGCATTAAATTAATCTGCATAATTATATCTCTGAAATCAGGTCAAGTTATAGTGGATATTAAAGAATGGGTGGGCTACATCTAGCGTACATATGGATTAATAAATGAAAGGATATTTTGAAAAAGGATTTAATAGTAAAGTTAAAGAATTTTTTTACTTTCAAAGGAGTAATTAAAAGTGCATATATTTCCAATCACTCTCATTGTAAAATGAGATAAGTCAGGTATATTATAATAAAGGTATAACAGTCTACTGTGATATCTTTATTGCATGTGATTGCAGATTTTGTTTTAATTTTGTTACAAATGTATTCTGTAATCATATTAGAGAATATTTGAGGGGATATCTGTCATTTCATCTATTATGTGAATATAAATATGTTAAACACCACAAATGCATACAATATTGTTTTCGAGTTAACGTCAAAGTTTATCCACTGTACTGACCACTGGTTTGGATTTTACAAATGAAGAAATCCAAAAATTATCACAAAAATTTGAGGTATTTTGATTTTACTGATATGTAATGGTAAAAGTTTATTGTAGAAACTGTCGACAACAGTAAACTTCCTGACCAATCAATTCCTAATATCTTTCAGCATTAATATAATACCAGGTGCTGTCTATATAAACAAATTTATGCCTAATAAACTGAAAATTACAGTAAGAGGAAATTGGCTGAAACAATAAACTTATTACTGGAGTTGTTTTCAGGCTCAATTCCTGGACTGGAATATTTCAAACCTTTAAACGTTCGTTCATAAGAGTGTTGTTTTTAATGATTTTCAGCTCAGTATGATTTTTCGCATTTTATTTTACATTATCTTCTGTTATACATGCACTTAATGAGGGTTTGAAATTTATAATTTTCTGTAGGAACATATACCACCAGTTTCTGGATGAAATGATCAACTGGAACGCATTAAACTGCAAATAGAATTTTCTGAATATTATTTTTCCTTCATTACTTTAAATTGAGAACATTATAAGCAGAAAACTTGAGTGTCAATCTTTGGTTTTTGTAAAAGCCATGGGAGATTTTAGGAAGTTAATTTATTCTTTGATTTTCTTTAATATATATGCATATCTTTTGGCTTCTTCTGCCTTGCAAATGTAGGATTTTTTAAATTTCTAATAGTGATTGCCAATGGGTGTTTGATATGCCTATGAACTAGCCTGGTCAACAGATCAATAAGGTTTTCTGTATCATTGGGGGATGTCAGTTTCTGCTTGGAGGGAGATGATTGACTATGTTATTAGAAACCTTGTACTGGTTCTGATACACATTTTCTTCTTCCAAGTTCTTTGTTAATAATTGGTTTTACACTGATAGTGAGTTAAAGTAATATTAAAATTTTAATGTAAGAATATCTGTTTATAAAGGGAAAATACCCTGTTGCTCTTAGCATTGGAAAGTATCTTCACCAGATATGGCAGTTATGATATGCATAATAGTTAATGACTTAAGGTTTAAAAAACTCTGCAGAAGGTCAAGATTAGAATAATGTTTTTATTTAATGTTTCCAGGCATGTTAAGTATATGCTCTTTACAAAATAGGAAAACATTTTTTTCTGTTCTGTATATTTTTGACACCATACAAATTTAAAGTTATTTTATCGGCTTGCCTTTGGGAAGGAATCCTATTAAGAACCTATTGGTGTAGTTTATTTTTGCCACTTCATCAACCTTTATGTAAATGACATCTAGATATTTTTTTAATTCTTCAATTTGATTTGCACATTTGGAGTATACTGAATCATTTGAAACAGCTTGACCTCTCTATAAAAATATAAGAAAATTTTAGATGCTAATTCTATCTATTCAATATTAGTAAAATGTTCAATAGTTGATATATATTGCTTGTAGTACTTTATTTTTACTTAATTCAAGTTTTGCAATGTCATTAAATCTGAGTTGCTGATGATGCTACAATTCTACTAATTATATATATAGCTGCAAATTTTACAAGTTAAATCGTTTCTTATTACATGTATGTACAAATGTATTATCATAAATATTTTCAATTCTGTGTTATAAAAGTCTGTGTTTGCTGCCATGAAACTACCCCATATACACTCTGTTAATTATGACCACCCAATCCCATGTTATGTCAATGGAAAGATTATTTCAAAGCTCTGTAATTTCTAAAATAAACATTTCATGGGAAAATATGACTGAATATATATAAGTTAAAAATCTATCTTAATTTTCTATATTCCAATAATATTCATTTAGTATTTAAAGAGGCTTCGCTTGGTTACTAACCTGTGTTCGAGCCCTAGGTAAGGCACGGTTGTTCGTGGTGTTTCTCTGCCGGGTTTCCGCCATCCTCAGACTTACTATGGCATATAAACTTACAGGCTCATGTCAGACCTCTGTTGTAAGCAGCTGTTTGAAGGGGTATTTTATTATATATCAGCATCTTAAACAGTAATGCGCATTCTGCAAAGTTGGTGAAAATTTAAATAATTGTTACATTTTCTGCTAAAACTATGCTAATAAAATTTAATATGGGATACTGTTTTGAGATTAACTTATTTCAACTACTTCCCAGATCAATATTTTAAAACAGCCATTGTTCATATTAAATATCCCAGTTTTCATAATTCTTTGATTTTTAATGAACATAGGTTTAGAAATTTGATTGAGATCTTTAATTGATCTTCATTTCATTTTTTTTCATAAAAGCTCATTTTAAACGTTACAAAGGTTTGAAATTAGCTTTCCATTGACATAACATGGAATTAGGTTTCATAATTACTAGGTGTATATGGATATTTCAATGTGACTTTTACATTGTATAATACTCATTGCATTTTATATTTCTGTTGTATTTTGAATCTGTTCAAACCTTTTGACCACATGTATTTAGATGTTGCTTTCATGTTTCTTCAGAATTTTTTTTCTGTTATTAAAGTTTATTATGATAGGAATAAGGATAAAAAATTCTATCTTATGTGAAGAAATTAGTTTTAATATGCATTAGGGTGAAAAAGTTTGGGAAAGCAATTTTTCTTTTCTTTTTATTTAAAAGTCATAGTTGTCCTAGAAACAGTTTTTATTAATGTGATGCATATTAAAAACAGCTTTCATTATTAAATTATTTAAAAAAAAGAGAGTTCAACTGGGATGAATGGAATATCATAAAATTTTCCTTTGCAATTTAAATAGTATTGCACAATATTAAGTTCCTTCATATTGCTTAAAAATTTTCCCATATGATTGGCGAATTTTCCTGTTTTAATTGCACAATTTTCTTAAAAATAAAGTAAACAATGAAATATTTGTTTCATTGTAATGTGTATCCTATATATATTTGTTTTCTCATATTGTAAATAAAAGTATTTTTTAATGTGGAATTTGTTGGTTGTTTTTCTTAACATATGCAATATTGAAACACACTGTTTTCATTAAATAATGTTTTAGACCTCATATATATATATACATACATATTTGTGAAAAAAATAGATATCTGTGGTATTTTCTAACAAGTAGTTTTTTTCTAAATATATTTCGCACTTCTAGAATCCTTTAAGAGTGAAAATTTAGTACTTGTTCAATACATTAATCGATCGTTTGCAAAATTCGTTAAAAGTTTTTAAATTTCCGAACATTCAAAGATTGTTATTATCTAAATAATAATTTAAAGCTATCTGTATAATCGGAAATGGTAATTAATGGTTTATCAATACTAATCAAAGCAAAAAAAAAAGGTTATCTCTAAAAAAAAAATTAGAAAAAAGTGGGATTTTTTTTAATTATATGAAAACAAATTTTTTTAATGATTTATTAGTGAATATTCAAAATCTAAATGGGAAGTTGTATGAACAAGGATAAGATATCTCTCAATCTATTCTGCCGGCAGTCCAGTCCAGTAATGCTGACGTCACAAATGAGTGGTACGGCCTTCTCCTCTAGGTGGTGTTGGCCTGGCGCGCTACCGACCGAACACCCCCGCCCCCCGTTAAAATGGAAGATATTGAAAAATTACTACACCTTCGAACGCAAGACTAAAATTTTGCGAGTTTAGGTGTGAAAAGGAAGATCGTATGAAAAGCATCGATATATCTCCCCCACCTCCAAATCTCCGCCCTCCATATACACCGCCGATAGGAATTGTCACCGGGGTCGACCATAAAGATTTATATTTGAAAATAAAACCTCGCGCTATATCGTGTGCTACCTTAAAACATGAGTTAAGTGAATAAATGGGGCAAGGTTTTCTAATTCGTTAGCGCTCTAGACTCGTAATCTGAACTTCCTAGTCCCAGCTGGGAAGTGTAAAGATGAAAGCTGCACACCAGCAGTGTTATAGGGTTCACTGGTGAGCTCAGAAAGTCCACCGTGAAAAGTTAAGCCGCGGTTACGTGTGCTGCACAGCCATATCCTGCGCACGTTAAATAAAACGCTGGATGGACTTGGCAGGAAGCTACGAGTTACGTTTGGGGCGGGGGTGGCTCAGTCGGTAGCGCGCCAGGCTCGTAATCTGTAGTTCCCATTTTCGAGTCCAGCTATCTCCGCAAAATTCCCCGCCCTGCCCACGGTCAGTAGGGGACACCGATGGGCTTGGAAAGGTCGCCGTCCGTCGGATGGGACGTTAAGCCGTGGCCCCGTGTGCGGGAGAGCCATACCCTGTGCACGTTAAAGAACACGCTGGATGACCTTGAAGGGAGGCTACCATCTGTCTCCCAACAGCTGTTTCAGTGGGTTCCCTCCCCCAACCTTCTCTGAGCCTTCGGGGTCCATGTGACCTGGCCATTTAGCCCATGGTGTGCAAAAAAGAGCCGCTCAGAGGTAAAACAACCCAACCTCATTGATGTAAAGTGAGGATTATTAATTATAGGTATAATTATTAAATATCCTGAAGAAATAATACTCACCCTGAATCCGATGTTTAAAGAAATGCGTCTTATTTGTCTTCCACAATTCATAGTAATTTTCGTAAACAAGATATTGGAAAATACAACTGCGGAAGAGTAAACAAACACGTCTGTTCGCAATACGAAACACTGTAAGAGTCACTTCCTATGAGTGAGCAAACAGTGCATTCTTCAACGTCACTCTTGTCAGACGTCATTACCCTATTATTGCAAGGAAAAAAAATTATAATGTCAGTTTATGAGTTTATATCAAACGGCTATGTAGCTGCTACGTTTGCCGCGTTAGCATATGGATATGGCGAAGAATTGATATAATTTGAGGGTTTTTTGAGGTTTTCAGAGCTTTGCGTACCGCGAACAGATTTCAGTGTAATAAGCAACCATTGGCAAGGTCTATGCGATTAAAAAATACACACGACCTGTATTCCCTATGTCCTTCTCTAAACCACCATTCTGCTGCTCGAAAAAATATCAGGTGAATCAAGTTAAATAATATTCATAAAGTGCTTGTGGTTCGTTTATAAATTCTTTCAGGTAAGTAACTTTGTAGTGAATAATTAATTTACAGTAGAGGTAATTTAATATTCCCCTTTTTAGCATGAGAGCTATGAAATTTCGATCGGCTTTTAACCAACAGCTACTATACAGCACATTATTCTGATTATGAGTTATAAATTTTATAGTTAAACGCTATTTGTCGCTGTCGACCACCGCAAAAATTTCCCGCCCTACCCACGGTCAGTAGGGAACACCGATGGGCTTGGAAAGGCAGCCGTCCGTCGGATGGGGCGTTAAGCCGTGTGCGGGAGAGCCATACCGTGTGCAAGTTAAAGAACACACTGGATGACCTTGACAGGAGGCTACCATCTGTCTCCCAACAGCTGTTGCAGTGGGTCCCCCCAACCTTCTCTGAGCCTTCGGGGTTCAGGTGACCTGGCCATTTAGCCCATGGTGTGCAAAAAAGTGCCTCTCAGAGGTAAAACAATCCAATCCGTAACAAATATTTTTCTAGAGAGAATTGAAAATGCTTATGTAAGGTTCGTAGAGATACAGACGAAACATTGCGAAGCAGCGTAGTAAAAGTTGGAAGTTTCGTATTGCAAGCGATTTTTGCTGTAAGATGAGAAATCCACAGGATGATTTGTCTTACACTACTATCATCCATAGGGGAAGGGGGGGATAGAGGATAAAAACATTTTTTTATTAAATACATTTCGGGTGAGATTCTAGTGATGGACTGCGATATTGCAGGGCTTTTAAGTTGGCAGCAGTCATTCATATGATTACCCATCGTTAAAGCTTTGAAAATTCCGGTATTTGGAAAGTCATTTTCGCTAAAAACTCTTTTATTTTTTTCGAATAATAATATCAAAAATAATATTTTTGTTATGGCTGACAAACCAAAATTAAAACTTATGTGCACGTCATGGTATAATAAGATAGAAAATTAGGAATGGAATTGCATGGCACCATAAACGTTTTCCTCAACGTTTCAAGTGTTTAAAAAGACAAAAAATGCTTTTTATGGTAAAGGTAGACTATGCCAATAAATATTACCAATTAGAGTGATTGGTGGAGTAATTTTAACGAGATTTATAATCGAGATTAGAGATATCTTGTGTAGGTGTTGCAGATGTCTAATGCAAATGATATTGTATACGTTCCTGAGGTGGGTCTGTTATTTTGCTACTGAGGTATTACGGAAATGTTTCCGATTTTTTGATCATTGACCTACGTGTTGTCATTAACCTCAGGAGGAAAAATATATTGAGATGAATATTGAAATATGATTGTTTCTTTCGATATATATTTTTATTTTATGGCGTTCATGACACATTAGAAATGCTTTTTCGACACATGCATACTATAGGAATTCTTAATTTAACCTTCGTGTCACGTGACACGAAGGTTGCCATATCACTAATTTCTAAAAAAATCGTTGCCAGATATTTTTTTTGAATTCTGTAATCAACCATAGCGTTCGAATACTTTTCTGAGCGACTGTACTTAACTGGAACTGAACTGTTAATGAGAGACAATCGCAACGTAACTGATTGAAGAAACGACTGTGCCATCCTAGGATTCTGACTCGGACATCGGCAGAAGCAATGTGACTGCAAGCGAACGCGATACAACTGTGCAAAGAGACGGCGATATACATAGTGTTGGTTGAGTTAGTAATACTGCTAAGGATAGTCGTTACAGATGATCAATGTAAATTTAGATTGGTCGTCTGTAATGACTTGAAGAACATTTATTCATTGCTATAGTTTATTCCAGGAAATCGTTAATTAAATATAAATATTAAATTAGTCTCGGTATTTCATTTTTAGTACTGAACGGAGCTGTCTTGAGACAACATCATTACAGAATAATCCAGTCAGAGAGAACTACTTCAAACGATGGAAATTCTTCAACGAGACACTTACCCCGGTTAAGAAAACGAGTGAAACTAAATGATCAGTGACATAAACCTTATTAACGATTTATTGGAACAAACAGTTTTAACGAATTAATGCTCTTGTCATTACAAACAAAGAACACAAATTTATAGAATTCCGTTAGAAACGTTACAACTCAAGCAACTGTATCAGTTCGCAAGCTGCAAATATCCATCCGCCTACAACTCCTAAACAGCACACAGGTCCGTAGACTAGGCATCGAATTAATAGTATTTCACCATAAAAAGAATTCGTTACAACAGTTTTCTTAAATTCATAAATAATGATTACCCATAAAAGTTTTTCTTTATCGACCTTTACCTCTCTGAAAAACAACACTTTTCTACAATTATAATAAAATCTTCTTCAAAATATCTGTATGTTATTAAAGCATATTACAAGATTGTCTTTAGTTATAATATTTAAATGGAATTTTAATAGTTTAAAGGTTATTTAAATCATTTTACTGCATTTTTTACCTGTGCTGTAATATTTACTGAGCAAATATTATAGCTTTTGACACGTTTGAATCCTAATGCATGAATGAGAAAAATATTTTCCATAACAAAATTAAAATGATCGATTTAATATTTGGAGCAACAAGCCACTTGAACACTTAATACCTAAAATACCTGTACAATGGCTTTACTGTAATCGACCTGCATGGAATAAATATTAATAATAACAGAATCTTACTATATATATATATACAGTATATCTATGCATTACCGAAATATTCGAAGGAATTTGTGCAACAATTACCAGTTAAGTAAAAAGAAATTCAGCCTCTTATAAAAAGAAAAATCGCGATATAGTAATGACATGCATACACATTTTCGACAATTGAAGTTGGATCCACTTATTACAGATATATACGTGGCCTAAATGTTTACAATCAGTTATTACGGCACATTTTAAAACTTGCCTCATAATATCCTGCACTATATTTAAGTTGATGCAAGGCAATTCCAAGTGAATATCTTCGCTAACTCCTCATATATTAGAGAAGTCTCCCCTATATATTAGAGTAGTGTCGAAAGCACTTTTCATTCACTACTGATGAGAATCCCATGGATATAGAAAACAATCGTTTATGCTATTCCCCACTTTTTGGGAGGGGAAAAAGAAGGGGTGGTAAATGTTCTAGAGTATGTTTAAACAACTTGTTGTGATGGGTCAAAATGTTGTAAATATATACTGGAACAGTCGTTTTAACACGCACATAAATTGAGAAACGCAACAAAGGACGTGGGAAAAGCAATTGGAAAACAGGTTAAAATTAATAGAAAATTGGCAGTAACTCCCACTATATTAATAAAATAGTTTAATACAATTCAATATCATTCGTTCAATCAGTGGTCCAATTTATGGTACGAAAGGTATATCACGGATGTATCTCAACGATATGTTCAATATTTAAGAAAATTATTTTACTGCGAAAGGCAAATGATATGCTCTTGCATCCTTTGCATGTCTTGATACTGAATATAGAATTGTATCATCGATATTGCTTCTTAGTATGCAAAGCAATTTTCATGCATCCGGTTACGTTAAGTTTAATTTCAACAGTTTAGCCGTTAAAAACCATAATAATCGAATTTTCGAAGAGCACAATAATAAAAATGAAAGCAATAACTGTTCTTTCATACATTCAGTCCCAGATATTAAATTTTTACTTAAAAAGTAAAAATGCTTAACATTCCTGAAACGATATGGCAATATTTTTAATTTGGGTTCTGATTTATGCTTTTACAACTTGTACTTGTAGCATAAGCGAGCTTTATAAAAATATTTCTACATATTCGGAAATCTGTCAAATCTGTCAATTCGACAATTGAAGTTGGATCCATCTTATTACAGATATATACGTGGCCTAAATGTTTACAATCAGATATTACGGCACATTTTAAAACTTGCCTCATGCGTATGTTCTGTAACGTATATATAAATAAATACCCTTAAGCAGCTACTTATCACAGAGGTCTGACAGGAGCCTGTCAGTTTAATATGCCATATTAGGAGATCAGTGAGGATGGTGGAACCTCAGAAGAAATACAGCATACATCCATGTCTTAAACGGGGCTCGAACCTAGGTCCCTTTGATTAGTAGCCTAGAACGCTAACCACTTGTAATCACTTTATATTGTGCATTTACACGTTTTTCAAATCTGGTAACCTCAGCCTGTAATTTAGCACACGAAGTACTCTGTTCAGATTTGAGTTGGGATGCTTTTCCTCTGAGCGACACTTTTTTGCACACCATGGGCTAAATGGCCAGGTCACATCAACCCCTTTGGCTCAGAGAAGGTTGGGAGAGGGAACCCACTGGAACGCTGTTGGAAGACAGATGGTAGCCTCCCGTCAAAGCCATCCAGTATGTTCTGTAAAGTGCACAGGGTATGGCTCTCCCGTACAAGGGGCCACGGCTTAACGTCCCATCCGACGGACGGCGGCCTTCCCAAGCCCATTGTTGTTCCCTACTGACTGTGGGCAGAACGGGGAGCTTTGTGGAGATAAACCTCAACGCTGACCCAGCTGGTAGTCGAACCTCCCCTCAATAGGGGACCACCTTGTCATGGTGGGGGGGTCTAGGGTTCAGCAACCCTGTCAAAGGCTCTGCCGACCGGCGTGGCTGCACTGGTTGGACACAGCCAAGACCAACGGAGGTTGACGATGCCGCTGACCGGTTGCGTGTTGACCGGTTGGACGGTGACGGTGTCCGAGACTTCACCTATCAGGTGCTCTGGGTGAGCAGTTCGAGGACTCTTCTGAAAAGATTTGTGCCCCAGTAGGTCGAGTCCTCATCAAAGTCTGGGCCTTACTAAGAGTATCCACCTCGGACGCCGAGCGAACTTGGATCTATATATCCTTGTTCATGGCTAACCGGGGAACAGATTAAAGTAAGGTATATTCCGATGGTCAGCTTTCCTTCTATAGGACTGTTGCCATGTGAGGCTGGGGTTGAGGTGTGCCTATAGGGCGTATTCCTTGCCCCCGGCTCTAGATAGCACGGCTCTTCATAACTGGTAGTGTCGTATAGGCGGAATCGGGAATTGCCGTGGTTGCTTAAGATCGCAACACAAGAGATTTGTGGTACTCGAACCTGGGAACTGCAGATTACAAGCCTGACGCACTACCAAATGAGCCACCCCGCCCCTACTCAGTTCAGATGTGTCACCATATGAATCAATTGCCAACAGATCATCAACATTAACTTTATTTTTGACGTAATCTGCGATATTTTCCCCATTACCAATGTTCACAAGTAAAGTTTTATTACATGAAGTAAAATTATAAGTCGTTTCTTCAGCCACCAAAAAGTTTCTTTTACAATAATTATGATCCGGATAAACCCTTACTTCTTCAGGAGCTTCATTTACTTAGTTTCTTCTGGGAGGGCTTTTACGTGCCTTTGATACTGGGCAATATAAAATTACGGTTGGTACTGCTGAATTTTTTAATTTCCTTTGGCTATGAACTCGAAACTTCTCCCATTGAGGTGTATCAAAGTGATCCTGAAAACGAGATATCAAAAGTTAATTAGAACTCTCATGAATACATATTTAAAAATATCTAATTCGTTTGCTTTTCAATGACCATTGCCAATTGCCCATAATCAAATTGTTATTTTATGAGTTGGGTTATTTTACCTCTGAGGGACACTTTTTTGCACACCATAGGCTAAATGGGCAGGTCACAAGGACCCCGATGACTCAGAGAAGGGTTGGGGAAGGGGACCCATTCGAACAGTTGTTGGGAAGCAGATGGTAGCCTCCCGTCAAGGCCATCCAGCGTGTTCTTTAACGTGCACAAGGTAAGACTCACCCGCACACGGGGAAACAGCTTAACGTTCCATCCGACGGACGACGACCTTTCTCAAGCCCAATCAGTGTCCCCTACTGACCGATGGGCAGGGAGTGTCGTGGAGATAAATCTCAACTCCGACCCAGCTGGGACTCGAACCTGGGAACTGCAGATTACAAGCCTAGCGCACTGCCTACTGAGCCACCCCCGCCCCATTATTTTATGGAGATAATGATACTAATGAAATTGTTTGAATATAAACACACTGATATTATTTTAATTATTTGTTTCAGATAAATAACTTGGAATATGTTTGATTACATACAATATTTTACCAAAAGTTTCCCGACATTTACATGTCATGTGAATGGAAAATTACATC
Organism: Ryuthela nishihirai; assembly: GCA_038380435.1. Classification (NCBI taxonomy): domain Eukaryota; kingdom Metazoa; phylum Arthropoda; class Arachnida; order Araneae; family Heptathelidae; genus Ryuthela; species Ryuthela nishihirai. Next base: position 4,126,797 of record JAWZYU010000041.1, read on the forward strand.
CAAATTTCTTAACTGCGAAAGCAAGTTTTTAAAAAATGTCTCTAGAAATGAAGATCTCGCTCAAATTATCGATTTTCAGCAACATTCTTTTAATATTTAGAGTTATTAAGTTAAAAACATTTAGCAACAAACATTGCTGCTTAACAATTTCAAAATTAATTGAATGATTTCACAAATTTCTAACGGAGGATTCATTTTAGTAAGTGAACTTTAAAAATAGATTTGAAATTGAATTTAGCGGAAGTTGATTTTTTTTTCTTCACATATCGTGGGTGCTAATGGACAGGCAGTGTAATAGAGAAGGCGTTTCTTGAAGTTGTATGAGAAGCCTGGAATGGTTTAACAGAGTTTCTATCTCCATCCTTTGTGTTTTGTAAAAGATATTGAATAAAATATATAGCTCATTTGAATGAGAGACGAGAGTTGGCAGCGTGCCAGACTCGTAATCTGCACTTCCCAGGTTCCAGTCCCAATTATTTCAGCGAAGAAACTTATCCCCGGTGAACCCCATCGTTCTGTTGGTGAGAGAGAACATGTGAATGAGTTTGAAAGGTTGTCGTAGATCGGTTAAGCCGTGGGCAGGAGAGCGATACTTTAAAGAATATTCTTGGTAGCTTTAAAGGAAAGCTTCCATCTTCCTCAGAGGAACTGTACAGCGTTTGGCCATTCATTGTAGGTGTCCTGTTCACAGTATAGGCCCATTAATTTCGGAGCAGGAGATGGCTCAGCCAGCAGTGTGCCAGGCTCTTAAACTTCAGTTCCGAAGTTAGGTTTCCAGTTCTGCTTGCTTTGAGATTTGCTCCTCTAACCTTAACCTCCATTCTTCCTCAGTGATAAAAGGGACAACGTTTGGACTTGGAAATACCACCGTACATCGGATGGGACTTAAGATTCCCATACCCTCTGTACAGTCGCTCAAAAAAGTATCCGAACAGTATGGTTGATTACAGAATTCAGAAAAAATATCTGACAACGATTTTTTTAGAAATTAGACACCCAGTCGTGTACGTACACTAAGGTTGCCAGATCACTAATTTCTAAAAAATCGTTGCCAGGTATTTTTCCTGAATTCTGTAATCAACCGTAGTGTTCGGATACTTTTTGAGCGACTGTACATTACAGAGCATCTCTCTCCTATCAGCTGTCAAGTGGATCCGCTTCCCCAATCTTCTCTGAGACTTTGAAGTCATTGTGAGTGAAAAAAGTGCTGCTCAGTGGTAAAGTAATTTAACACAATGGAATATTAACGGAATGCATGTTTAGGTGAATTTTGTAGATGAGAATGTGTAATGCAAAAACAAGTCTCAAGTTAATAACGTTCAACTGACGAATTAATAGTGCACAAACGCGCTAAAGTGAAAGACCTATTGATAGGTATCGCTGAAGATGAAATTCATCAGTATTCCTTTGCATTTGGGGTTTATATATTTTATGGGTTGGGTTGTTTTACCTCTGAGCGGCACTTTTTTGCACACCATGGGCTAAATGGCCAGGTCACATGGACCCCGAAGGCTCATAGAATGTTGGGGGAGGGGACCCACTGGAACAGCTGTTGGGAGACAAATGGTAGCCTCCCGTCAAGGCCATCCAGCGTGTTCTTTAACGTTGGGTTGTATTTCCTCTGAGCGGCACTTTTTTGCACACCATGGGCTAAATAGCCAGGTCACATGGACCCCGAAGGCTCAGAGAAGGTTGGGGGAGGGGACCCACTGGAACAGCTGTTGGGAGACAGATGGTAGCCTCCCGTCAAGGCCATCCAGCGTGTTCTTTAACGTTGGGTTGTATTTCCTCTGAGCGGCACTTTTTTGCACACCATGGGCTAAATGGCCAGGTCACATGGACCCAGAAGACTCAGAGAAGGTTGGGAGAGGGGACCCACTGGAACAGCTGTTGGGAGACAGATGGTAGCCTCCCGTCAAGGCCATCCAGCGTGTTCTTTAACGTTGGGTTGTATTTCCTCTGAGCGGCACTTTTTTTGCACACCATGGGCTAAATGGCCAGGTCACAAGGACCCCGAAGGCTCAGAGAAGGTTGGGGGAGGGGACCCACTGGAACAGCTGTTGGGAGACAGATGGTAGCCTCCCGTCAAGGCCATCCAGCGTGTTCTTTAACGTGCACAGGGTATGGCTCTCCCACACACGGGGCCACGGCTTAACGTCCCATCCGATGACGACGACCTTTCTCAAGCCCATCAGTGTCCCCTACTGACCGATGGGCAGGGAGTTTTGTGGAGATAAATCTGAACACTGACCCAGCTGGGACTCGAACCTGGGAACTACAGATTTCGAGCGTGGCGCGCTACCGACTGAGCCTCCCCCGCCCCCTCCTTCTATGCATCATTGCATCAATGCAGGTCGCTGCTTCAGAGTCACATCTGTGAGTGGATTTGCAATCGCTGCATACTGATCTACGTAGGTCACACTGATCTCAGAAGATCACTTCCGAAACATTCAAAACCTTTCACTTTAGGAAGTGTCGGTAATATCCGAAGAGTCCTAATATGCTCTTCAGTTCCTTCTTCATTCGAGGAGGTTTCATCTTTCTGATGACCTCTAGTTTTGCATGGTGGGGGCGACGCCTTTGCGAACCAACAATGTGACCAAAATCTTGATATTGATATCCCTAAGATCCGCTCCAAGATGTTAAGATGATCCTCCCACCTGTTCGAAAGAAAAAGCTATATCTTCTAGATTTGCACAGCAATAATTAGCATGGGGCGTAATTATGGTATACACAATTTTCTGGAATAATGCCCCAGAGTTCTTCAGCTCTAATGGAAGCACTTCCCACTAGTACAGCCCTCGGTGGGTCATGAATGCTGTGTGACTTTTACTACAGGGGCTGAATGGTATTTGCCAATATCACTTTAGCATATCCAGAGTTGTTATATAGCTCCTCCTTTCCACCTCTTACAGCAACTCTATTTGGTTCGCCACCCAGTGATGGCATTGAGGCTGTGAAAGATGATGCATAACCTCACTGTACAGTCTCTTTTCGCCACACACAAAACTGGGTACGTAAACTCACTATTGAAGGGCATAATCAATCCCTTCAGTCTCCCACCTGATGGTCAATTTCATCGCGTAGTGCAATGGGAACCATATAATGATGTGCTTACTTCACAAATAGTGGAACTCTGAGCTTAAAGAACACCCTGAATGGCATTGAAGGGAAGCTACCGTCCATTTACTAGCAGTTATCCAGTGGTTCCCCCCATCAGGGTCGTTGTGACCTGGCCACTTAGCCCATTGTGTGCAAAAAGGTTCTACTTATAGGTAAAACAACCCAAATTAACTTATATTCCCATTCACATGTAAGAGATCGAAAAGGATTTCAGCAAAAACGGTGTTTTCAGATTGTTTTTGTCTTAATTTATGGAAACCAGGGTAAAATACGTACAATCCAACAACTTTGCTTAGCATTCTGTTTTGTAACTTTTTATGGCAAAATTTCACTTACCTCTTATGATTATCTGTATTCGTAGTTATACCTTACACTATTATATATTCATCTGTTTCAACTTTCTACTAGGAACCGACAGGAAATTCCTCTTTCTGTGAAGAAGAATTGAAACGAGAAAAGGAACAAATTGTTACTGAAAACCTTTCGTGCGCCTTGTTTCATCAAAGATGATTCAATTGATTACATTTATTGTCAAATATGTAATATTCTGTTGCGAAATAATTAATGTTCTACGTAATTAAGAAGTGTCTTTTATGATTCATTTATTGATGCCATGAGTGAAAGAATTAATTTATTGGAATATATTGCATAAATTGACTATTTGAGCTTTTCCATCCGTTAGAGATTTAAAAAGAGAAATCGAATCTTTCTCTTCAGAAATTGACATAAAAGATGATCATCGATATGATCATCAAACTGTAGACTGTAAATTCATTTCCAGTGAAATATGCAAGTCTTTTCCAAAACTCTTTTCATCGTAAGGTAACTTATGATATATTGGAATCTTCGTAAAATCGTAATTACAAAGATTACGTAAACAGGCACTAACGGATTCAATTATGAAATGGAGACTCTGGATGTCCTGAATATGTAACTGGAGCTCTACGGTTGAGCTTATTGTGCACAAGAACAACACAGAAGATCACTTTCCAAACATTCAGGAAAATAAATATATAAACCCCAAATGCAAAGATATACTGATGAATTAAATCTTCAGCGTTATCAATAGGACTTTTACTTTACAGCGTTTGTGCACTATCAATTCGTCAGTTGAACGTTATGAACATGAGACTTATTTTGGCATTTCACATTCTCACCTACAGAATTCACCTAAACATGCATTTAGTTAATATTTCATTGTGCTGAATTACTTTACCACTGATTAGCACTTTTTTTCAGACACAATGACTTCAAAGTCTCAGAAAAGACTGGGGAAGCTGATCCACGCGACAGCTGAGAGGAGAGAGATGCTCTCTATTATACAGAGGTTATGGGTAGCGTAAGTCCAATGCGACGTACGGTACCTACAATGAATAACCAAACGCTGTACAGTTCCTCTGAGTAAGATGGAAGCTTCCCTTTAAAGGTACGAAGAATATTCTTTAAAGTATCGTTCTCCTGCCCACGGCTTAACCGATCTACGACAGCCTTTCAAACTCATTCATTTATTCTCTCTCACCAAGAGAACGATGGGGTTCACCGAGGATAAGTTTCTTCGCTGACATAATTGGGACTGGAACCTGGGAACTGAAGATTACGAGTCTGGCACGCTGCCAACTAAGCCAACTCTCGTCTCTCATTCAAATGAGCTATATATTTCATTCAATATTCTTTTTCAAAACACAAAGGATGGAGATAGAAGCTCTCTTAAGCCATTCCAGGGTTCTCGTGCAACATCAAACACAGCCTTCTCTATAACACTGCCTGTGCATTCGACCTCAAAATATATAAAAAAAAAAATCAACTTCCGCCTAGTTTAAGTATTGGGCACTAGATGGCAGCATCTGCCTGGAAAACATTTCAATATGGTAAATACTGATACTGGATAATTTTCTAATTATTCAGCTAATAATTTTACAGTTATTCAACCAGTATAGAAGTGAATCTGCGTGCCAATGATCCTATTACATCTCAAACATAGGAAAAAAATATATATTCTATCCATTAGCCTAATTGCTAATGGATAGTTTCAGATGCGTGAGTCCTAATTTTCATGACTTTGAACATTGCTCGAATATTTTTAACTCTAAATAAACTTTTGTACCAAAATATTACAGAATTTCCATGTTATATTACAATGGGAATCTAACTTCGAAACTCTATAATTTCTATAAGACGCATTCAAAGAAAAATATCACAAAAGGCAAAAATCTTTCATACATGCGTACAGGTCCAATGAATGTAACATCCAGCATATCTGTGGCTTCACTTATAACCTCAGATGAAGAGAAATTGTTCCGGAATTACCACACCAGTCTACGACAACATCGTTGGCATTTAATTCTTCCACTTCTAGCTGCAAAATAACTTTAAAAAACCTTTTCAGAGAAATTTACGTTGCTGCAGAATTTTTGCCGTGCAACTAAACTGAGAACTGAAATAACATTTCCTTAAGTGATAAATTATGTACATAATTTACGTAAATCGGAGACTACTCTTATAAAAAAAATTAACAAGAGATTATGGTTATTTTCGCTGCACCGTGATTATAAATTATAGTAAGAAAGCAGCCGGGAAGACTTGTAGCCAAACACATGATTATTTGCTATAAAAATATCTGTGAGTTCCTCATTGGAAATTGCTTATTGGAAGTGTCACATTGGAAGCATTTCATGATTCGTCAAGCATTGAAGAATAAATTGAACTGGGAAGGATGTAGGATATCTTTGGATGATCTTCTGTGATGCTTTGTAGATGACATCATAAGACACAGATGGGTTGCGTTCCTAAATTCTATTTAAGTCCTTCAATTTTTCCTTGGGAATCCCTTTCCTGTCTACAGACGGGTAGGAGATTCTGAATTCCAATCGTCATTTCGAACATGAAAATCTCTCCAAGTGATCGTCATAAGCGTGATGATTCATGACACGTGGCGATTGTTAAACGACTCCTTTTGTTCTAGTCATGCAAAGAACTTTTCTATGTCATTTGGTAAAATCCTGCTCTAATCATTATGCACTGTTTCTTTTCAGTGTTTTCATACAATCAATTCAAAGTGACGTAAACATGTTATTATAACCCTCTGATAAGCTTGCTGCGTGGCAGGATTTAGATGTAAATGATTGTGTTTCAAAATTATAACCAACAAATTTTTCTTTCCATTTTCCCTTCGTGATCATCCCTCAGTATAGAAATGAACACTGATGACTATGAAACACCAAATGCCCATTTAATGGGATCTTTAGGAGTGGCTCTATGTGAGGACAGACAAAATACATTCAGTATTATTTACTTCCCAAATACTTGCTAAGAGGATACAGGAATACTTTCTTATAAAGGACTGAGAGGAGAAATCAGCTCACTAGAAATCTATTAGGTTTCATACTGGGGGAGCACCAAGGAGAGAAAATCTAAAGAAATAATCGTTGGCTACAATTTTGAGACACAATCATTTACATCTAAATCCTGCTCCTAGCAGGCTTATCAGAGGATTATAATAACACGTTTACGTTACTTTGAATTGATTGTATGAAAACAGTGCAGAAAAAACAGTGCATAATGATTAGAGAATGTTTTTCCCAAATCACAAGCAAAATTATTTGCATCACTAAAACAAAAGGAATCGTTTAAACAATCACCACGCTTATGACGATCAGTTGGACAGATTTTTATGTTGAAAATGACGATTCGAATTTCGAAGTTTTCTACCATGGCCCTCAGAAGGGGAGGACTGACAGGGCTCTAGCCTGGGGGCCCGGGATTAGGTGGGGGGGGGGGGGGGGGCTGGCCTGGCGAGTCGGCGAGCTAAGTGAGATGAACAGAAGACAAAAAGCGACTTTATAAAATATTGACTTTTGTTTTGTCCATCCAACTAAAATTAATTATTTTATTAGGCATATTACATTATCCTCTTATCATACCGCCTTTTCGTTTCGTCTTTGTGATTTATCGCCATTCATACTCTTATTTATGCCGATGGATTGGATTGAATTGTTTTACCTCTGAGCGGCACATTTTTGCTCACCATAAGCTAAATGGCCAGGTCACATGGACCTCGAAGGCTCAGAGAAGGTTGGGGAAGGGGACCCACTGGAACAGCTGTTGGGAGACAGATGGTAGCCTCCCGTCAAGGCCATCCAGCCTGTTCTTTAACGTGCACAGGGTATGGCTCTCCCACACACGGGGCCATTGCTTAATGTCCCATCCGGCGGACGGCGGCCTTTCCAAGCCCATCGGTGTCCCCTACTGACCGTGGGCAGGGCGGGGAAATTTTGCAGAGAAAAATCTTAACGCTGACCCAACTGGGACTCGAACCTGGGAAGTACAGATTACGAGCCAGGCGCGCTACCGACTGAGCCACCCCCGCCCCAAAATGCCGATGGACAACACGTGCCTGTTTTGATACATTTAAAAAGAAAAGCAATCGCTTTTTGATTTAAAGCTCAAGTTTGCAAACACAACTAAAAACGCGGTACGCGACAGAAAGCGACTGTCGGGTGGACGGTGTCTTTGAACTTTGTCATGACACGTGGAGATTATTTAAACGACTCCTTTTATTTCTAGTGATGTACAGAACCTTGCTTGCCATTTGGGAAAAACCTCTTCTAATCACTATGCACTCTTTCTTTCCATTGTTTTTATACATTAAATTGAAAGTAATGCAAATAACTACCGGGTGGACGGTGTCTTTGAACTTTGAGGCACAGGCTTGCACAGATGGAGAAGCCAAAATGAACTCTCTACACCGGGCACACAATTTATTTAGACTGTGACACAGGTATCTAGCGGCTTCTTTTGAAAACGCATTTCATTGCCACGCTCGAATACATGGAATAGGCTTATTCTACAAGACTTGGGTTGGTTTATTATGATGAGTTAGAGTTCAGTAAAGTGTGTGTGTCTGTGTAACGTATGTAGAAATATGGCACTGATCAGAAATTGATTAGGTACTCTTATTACTCTGTTACGTAATATGATAACTTAATGAATTTCCAACGAATTGCAACTGTAAATAAAAGTTTAATTGACAAAAGATTTTCAGCGTCGCTTAGTGTTATTGATCATTCATCATGAAATGCATGCAAAGAAGTAATAGTTTTATTTTATTTGTAAAAAATAAAGTTTATTTTATTTATAGAGAAGTTTATTACATACTACTATGGATTTTTAATATTTGTTTTGATAATTTGACCGCTTTTCGGATGTTGCTTGCCAACAAAGAAAATTAACCACCTCTTTGATTTTTTCTCAAACATGCAATATAAAAAGACTAACTTATAAGCAAAATCATCATTCTTGCAATGACTGCCCTGCCGGTTAATAATAATTTTAATAAGCTACTACTATGTGTAGGGGGGCCCGCTAAAGATCCTGGCTAGGGGCCCGCTTCAGGATGTGGGGGCCCTGTCTCCTACCCTTCTATGTACGTGGAAGGGATTCCCAAGGAACAATATAAGGACTTAAACGGAATTTATGAACGCAACACATCTGTGTCTTATGATGTCATCTACAAAGCATCACAGATGATCAACCAAAGACTTCGAACATTATTTCCAGCTCAATTTATTCTTAGATGCTTGACGAATCATGAAATACTTTCAATGTGACACTTCCAATACTTTTTTATCCGTTATCGAATTTTTACGGAAAAGTTTTTTTTTTAAATTGATTTACAGCTCCATGTGCAACAATGAAACGCCAACTATGTTGTCATATGGACCGGTGTGATAACTTCCGAACGATTTCTCATCACCTGAGTTATAAGTGAAACAACAGATCTGCTGGTTGGTACGTTCTTTATTCGATGTGCATTAGAGATCACGTGCTTTCTTTGTAATTATGGAAATGTCCACTGCACTATGAAGAGCACGGGAGCGCGATTATTGGGTGGAAGTCAACTGTGTGGATGACAATTGGGAAGGCGACAAATGGGAGGGCGACAATTGGGTGGATACAATAACTTGGAGGATACGACAACTGGGTGGACGACAGTTGGTTGAACGAGACATTTGGGAGGATACCACAATTGGATGGACGACAACTGGGAGACAGACAATTGGCAGGAAATAAGGAAATGATGAGGTGTAATTTTGATTACTACCACTTCTAAAATAGTACAGTAGAAGTATAGTGGAGAGGATCATTGCTGCCGACCACACAGCCCAGACGGAGAAGAGACTGTTCGTTTTTTGAAATTTCTCCGTTGTTTCTTTTTCTGGCATCCCTCGTAGAGCTCACCTCGCTGACCCAGCGTGGACGATGCCCATTGGTCGGGCTGGCCGAGGTGCGATATATGCACCCATATGGTGTTTTCATTTTGTTTGCCCTGGGTCACGTAGCCTATGTTCTGATTTCTGAAGGGACTGACGGATCCGTCGCGAATGTTCTATGCAAGTGGCAAAGGCTTTCGTCATCAGGAGCTGAACGCAGAAAAATGTCACAATATAGAGTTCGGTCGAAAATGTCACTATTAAAATGGAAGGCAGTGGTCGTTGACAGCCCTCCCTTCATAAAGTCTTGTCCACATGATAAACTTATGTGGACATGACATACCTATCCCCCTTAAGGAGGGGGATTGGCAGAGGTCAGATAAGTCCCTTGGCTGGATAGAGAGAAAAGTCCTCGTGCCCCTTTAAGGGCTATCGACCAGGGATCCAGAGGTAGGGCACCACACTCGACACACCAGTAGTAGGGGCCAGTTCGTTCGATAATGGTTCCACCTCGAAGAAGTCATCATCAGCATATCAAACAAAAAGAAATGCGGAGGGATCAAAATATATTTTTTCTACACATCAATAATCTACAAAACACAGTTCATTTCATTACTAGCCATCACGTGTCCCCATATCTACATGGAATTAACAATTATCCTTACTTACTCAGGCCACATACTCATAGGCTCATAATATTACCATACAATATCATGGAGTTTTCAAAATAGATAGATAAAACGTGTACAACTTCAATATCACTCTAAAAACCACCTGTTGGAGTACAATGTTTTCCACTTATATATCCCAGAAGACTTCAGTACTGCCTGAATTAAGCCTGCACAATTTAACACTTCTACCTGCCTCTTCACAGCGAGGCCACTAGCTGGCAAGACATTTGATTTACATCACTCAGTTCTATATAGTCTAATGGCTAATTATTTCACTTAAAATGACTATGTAGTATGATAGTCCAAAAATCTCTTTTCTTTCTCATTCCACGGAAATTAATGGTCTATAAAACATTTAGTGTACTTCACTTAATACTATACGATCTACACTAAACAATCCTTCATTTATGCAACAGATATTTGGCCTACAAGCTATTCAGCACTCTCTAATTAGCTCGATTACAATATAACATATCAAATTTTTCTCCAATCAGAACATTCCAAATCCTTTGCTCACTTAATTGCATTAATACATACATTAATCTCAATCACTTTATCAAATCCTTTGCTCACTTAATTGCATTAATACATAAATTAATTTCAATCATTTTATCATATCCAAAAAGGTACACACTCCTATTTCCGTTGTACCAGATGTCACTATTTTACGTGATATTCAGCCCACTTCCTAAATTCTGAGTCCCCTGAATTTGTGTGTGGTGTCCCCGGGAGAGGGATAAATGTGCGGAAAGACAGACACACATACGCCAGTGGACTCTTGCAGTGCTCGCTTTTGGGAGCGCAGTGACTTCCCATTGTCTGATCCAGTCGGACGCTTAACGACTAGCGACGTGGAATTAGCGACTAGCGACTTAACGACTGCCCCGGTGAGAGTCACTCATTGTAGCTCCGAAAATGCGGAGATGATGTCACTCTGCTCTTTGCTTCCTAGTAGCCCAGAAGCTTGGTTTTGCTGTGGCAGGCATCTCTCACAGGTCGCCATGGCAACACGAAGTAGGCCCTGCCTCGCCTGCATTGCGTTGATTGGTCAGTGCCCTGACTGTGCTGGTGCTTTGCTAGTAGAGGACGCTGGGGTAATGGCAGCTGCTCTCGCCGTAGATTCAAAGAAGGTCTAAGGAGAAGAAGTCGAGCTCTCGCTAAGCGTAAGTGGCGCCGCTAGGCGGATCTTTTCGGAACCAGATCTTGGCAAATTGATGTGTGCACCAAAAAAACTGTAAGGCACTGTTTCCCATGCTGCGCACATGCGCAGTAATTCCAATCTCGATTTCATGTTCCTTGCTAGTTCATTCCATCGAGCCATTTCAACTGCCAATGTATTCTTGTTCAACTGTTTAATTTATCGTTCATTAACTTTTCTAGGTGTTGCAGTCAGTAAGAATTATTGAAATATGAATTTCGATGTCGCTTCAGTTTTCAGGTGAGTGCACTTTATTATATTTTAAATATTTGATTTGAGTACTATTATTGCTGTATGTTTTAGGCTTAGAAACGTGTAGTGAGTTAAAGGTAGTGAATATGGCCACATAATTTCAATTTCATATTAAACCACAAGATGGTGATTATAGGTTAACCTATTTCCATTTTTAATAAAATTCTTTTAAGTTATATCTCGATTAAATTCCCCTAAAGTTTGTATTCAATAATATCTATCTCAAAAACCCGTAAGGGATTTAATCCTGTCCAAACGTTAGCAAGCTATCAAAAAAAAAAAAAAATCCCCTCAAGCAGCTGCTTGTCATAGAGGTCTGTTCATATGATATAATACAAGGTCTGTGAGGTTCAAGGTTATGGCTGAACCTCAGCAGAAAAACAGCACAGACATCCATGCCTTCCCCGGCTCGAACACAGATCCTTTTTATCAGAAACCAAGCACGCTTTGTTGATAATCAAGCCTATCATTGATAGGCCCCCAAAATATTATTAAGTGGCTATCATGAAATTAAGAGGATATTAAATGTTTTGCTCTATGTTTTTCATATACTTAGTACACCATAAGTACTGTCTGTGTTGCTAATAAGAGGCTAATCTTCAACACCAATTCCTTCAAGTGCCATAACTGGCACATGAACCAATCATTTCAAATTATGCAAACTGCTGTTGCTATTTTTTGGCAAATTTCACTTTTTTTAAAAATTAATGAATGAGCATAATTGAATATGAATTGCAAGTGCTCTTTCGTATTAACTATGTAGTGTCACAAACTTTTTTGTTGTTAGAAACAGTACACAAGCAGTGATGTGGGTACACAGATTATTCAGTAGTAGCCTCTTAGATGTAATTGCAGTGAATAAAATAATGTCTAAGCAAATATTCATCTTTTATGGTCTTTTAATATAGTAGTTTGAATTTTAGCATAAACTAAATGTGACCATTGGCAAATCTGATATATTTCAATAAACTAATATTCATAAGTAATATTTCAACAAACTATTATTTGGAATATCAAGTAATGTGTATATAATGCTTCTAGTGTTTAATTTTATGATTTCAAGGATTTCTTTTAATATTTGTGAACTGTTGTTATTTGAAGATTAATGGTTTAATAATTTTTTTTCAGTGTTGAAGCCATGAGACTTGGCATGAAATGTGCCATGTGTGGAGCTACAAAGCAGCAATATCCAGAAACGAAATTTTTCAAATTTCCCATGGATGCATCCAGGTACTATTTTTGTACCTGTTTTCTCACTAATTTTTAATACAAACTAATGTTTCTCAACCAGTATAGTGTTTACCCTTCAGAGTATGCTGAATATTATTTTGAGTAAAGAGACAACACAATTTAAATGTCTTAATATTTATTTTAGGTTTTATAGTGGCTTGGCTGAGTGGTTAGCACGCTTGGCTACTGATCTAAGGGACCTGGGTTCGAGCCCCGGATTAGGCATGGATGTGTGTGTCGTTATTCTGCTGAGGTCCTGCCATCCTCTCAGACCTTCTACTATGGCATATAAACTGATAGGCTCCTGTCAGACCTCTGTGGCAAGCAGCTGCTTGAGGGGGTATTTATTATTATTTTATTATAATTGATATATATTTACACTAATCAACAAGTTAGGATCAAATTGTTTGAATAAAACTACAAAATTGGAGAAAATACGTTTTTGAAAATGTTGTAATTTTTTTTGTTATATATTGCTAAGTTGCTACCCATGGTGAGTCGCGGACACTGATGGGCTTAGAAAGCCGATGTCCATTAGATTGAACGTTAAGGCCGTGTCTCTGTGTTATGGTGAGTCACATCCTGTGCACATTAATGAACACTGGGTGGTCTTGACAGGAGGATACCATTTGTCTCCCAACAACTGTTGAAGGGGGTTCCATACCCCAACCTTCTCTGAGCCCTAAGGGTCCTTGTGACATGGCCATTTAGCCCAATGGGTGCTAAAAGTGCCACTCAGAGTTTGGTTGTTTTGCCTCTGAGCGGCACTTTTTTGCACACCATGAATTAAATGGCCAAATCACATGGATCCCGAAGGCTCAGAGTAGGTTGGGGGAGGGGATCCACTAGAACAGCTGTTGGGAGACAGATGGTAGCCTCCCGTGAAGGCCATCCAGCGTGTTCTTTAACGTACAAAAGGTATGTTTCTCCCGCACGAGGGGCCACGGCTTTACGTCAAATCCGACGGACGGCAGCATTTCCAAATCCATCAGTGTCCCCTACTGACCGTGGCAGGGCCGGGAATTTTGCGGAGATAAATCTCAACGCTGACACAGCTGGGACTCGAACCTGGGAACTATAGATTACGAGCCTGGCACGGTACCGACTGAGCATCCCCGCCCCCCACTCGGAGTTGAAGTAACCCAACCTGATATCATCAGTTTGTTATATATTGCTAAGTTATTATTGCATGTTTGTTGTTTATTTCCACGTTATTGCACATTTGCTATATACTGCTTAGTTGATATTACATGTTTGTTATACATTGCTAAGTTGATATTACATGTTTGCTTTTTTTGTTGACGTAAACATATGCTATAAATAGTGTTCATTCTTTCTTTTAGGATTATGCAGTATGGAGCAACCAAGCTTAAGTGGTATGTCTTCTGCCATCTCAAGGAAGCTCCATCAGGCTGAACAGTGTGATCTGATCCTGTAAAAGTAAATGTTGCTGCTTATGTAGCAGGATATGTTGCAAAACGAACATGTACAATGTTTAATTGTGGGTTCGATTGTTTTATGCGAAAAGCAAACTACATTCGCATATTTTGCTTCTATTCTGAACTTGGAGTAGGAAGGAGTCTTCGATCCTGATTTATTTACAACCCAAAGTGAAGTTCATTTTGGAGAAAAATATCACCTTTTCAGATATGAGTTTATTAGACATTGAAAAGGAAATAAATAGCTACAACGTGAGAGGGATTATCGCTGAATTTCAATTGATCATGTTCTCCACATGCTTGCCTTGTTTGTTCAGTTGGTAAGAAAGATCAGCTTTGGTGACTTTATCTCCCTTTGAAGTCTCGCATGAATTCAGTTAATGAAAATACCATTTACGCATTTTGCCTATATTTTATATTTAAAGGGCGCATATAGTAAGATAGGTACGTTTCAAATGCTTTAAATTTTATTTTATTTTTCCATTTCAATATGCACTTCGTAGGGAATTTTGTTTCCAAAAGTATTCCTCCTTCACCTGCTACGGAGGAATGCAAAGACTCATACGAAAACGGAATCCTTATGCTATTCTGTAATTCTTAAGCTTTCATTCGACATATTTAATCAACAATTTTCCTCCGTCCTATTAGAGGAAGAGAAAGAAAAAGGAGAGCATAATGTTATGTATCTCATGATATTATCGACGTCAAAAGCTGTCACTTGATATATAACTCACTGAGATCCACCTCCCTGAATTCTCCCACCCTTTGTTTCGGAGAAGAATGATGGAGATGGAAAAAAATAAAATAAATTTAATAAATGATCATCTTTTACAAATTTTGTTTTATATTTCGGGGATAGATAGCCCGCAAGAAAACTGTTTATAACACTGAGACACTCCCTACTTTACAAGTGTTAATTTGACACAGTGGCTCACTCAGGATTTAATCTTGGGGGTGGGGGGCGAGGGTCACTCTGGCCCGGCTCGGGCAAAAGAAGAGCGCTCAGTCCGCCCGATTCGTCCGCCTTGTGTTCACAGCGGCCGTGATTCCCGAGAACTATAGGGTATTCCCACCTTATGTGACCCCTAATTCATAAGTAGTATAGAAATAGAAGACACGACACAACATAAATAAATAAAATGAATTTTAATTAGGGAAATATTTTCAGAAAATATTCTAGTGTTTTATTCCCTTTTTTGTGGGGGAGGGTGCCAGGACCCCTTGGCCTTCCTCTGGGTGCACCACTGATTTGTCATATAACTCGTTACTCTCTTATTTCGTGTTTGAAATATGAAGTGGCAATTTTGTTTCACATTCCGTTTTTAGGGGATTTGAAATCATGAGAGGGAATTTTTTTATACCTTAGACACTCTCCACGACACAACAGTTCATTTAATACACAATGCAATCGTTACACAATACAATCATACAATCGTTGCGATTGGTGAAAGGGTTGAGAAGACATAGTGGAACAGAACTTTTGATAAACACAACAAATTATGAGGGAAAGGCAATAGGAAAGTATGTTAAAATGACAAACGAAATTTTACAATTACTACCACCTGTTTTATGAAACAATTTAATATAATTGATTTCAGTTCGTTTAATCCAAGCTGACATCAATGCACGTAAGATAATTATATATCACGGATGTATCTCAACGTTACTTCCATTATTTAAGGAAATCAAATTTTACTGCAAAATGTTTGGAATAGCAGGAAGCTTATGTTTGGAGGGTTTCTAACCTTCCCATCACATTTTACCACATCACACTGCAAAATGCGCAAAAAATATCCTAATTCATTCTTTGGGTATCTCCATACTAATTATAAAATGCTTTATCGTTTTTGCTTTTTAAATTGGTACCAAGGTACTTTTAATTCATTCGGTCATGTTAAGTTTTCTTACAGCAGTTTACTTGTTAAAAGCACATTAATCGATGTTTAAACCTCTATGGTAATACGTCAAATTGCAACATTTTTTTTTTCACTAAAAGAAAGTCTCGGTAAAATACGTTTTGTCAGAAATTTTGACCGAAACAAATATATACATTCGAAATGGGTCTGAGAGCTATTACAATAATTGGTCAGTTGATTATATATTAAGGAAACGTGGCTGTAAGATATCCAATTCATTTTGGTTCAAAAGTTCTTTCAACGTTGAAGTCATGTGCTTATTTTTATTAAACCGTTTTAGAGGAAACAAAAAAAAATTATTTTATATATATTAATTTTCTAGAATTGTTGTTTTACATTGTATTTACTGTAAAAATTATAAAAAAAGGTTGTTTTGAAATGAAGGGTTTGTAATCTGCTTTTGCTATTTGGGTAAAACTTCGATTTACCGATTTAACATCAGAAATTCCAATTCGTATAATAGAAGAGAATCCTCGAACCAGACGTAAGCAACAATTAGAAGAATAGCATATCATCCCTGGTAAATATGGGATGCTCATTTACATAGAGAACGAAATTTCTTAATTTTCGATTTCGCCTCATTTTCAGGGTCAGCAAAGAATGATGCTACATGAATGATGATGATGAACTTGCTACAATGAACGTACTACAATTTAACTATCTTGGGTTAATTGTAACACGTTTTTCTGTCGTAACAATATATAATGAATCAATGTCATAACAATATATATATAATCAATCAATTTAACCATCCTGGGTTAGAGCAATTAAACCAACTTTGGTGGGTCCCCTATGGGGAAAAAAAAGGTGTAGTAAAAAATATTATTATTATTATACATTATAATTTAAAAAGTAGGTGCTTTTAGTGACAAAAAATACAAATAAATGATTTGAAAAAATACCGATCTCCCGATATGGGTCCTAAAAAGTAGAAAATAATAAATAAACACGTCCTCAAGCAGCTGCTTGTCACAGAGGTCTGACAGGAGCCTGTCAGTTTATATGTCATAGTAGAATGTCTGAGAGGATGGCAGGACCTCAGCAGAAAAACGACACATACATCCATGCCTTACCTGGGGCTCGAACCCAGGTTCCTTAGATCAGTAGCGAAGCGCGCTAACCACTTGGCCATGGGACTACCTGAAGCATATCGATGGTGCAATTAGTCACTGAATCCGTATTCACTTCAAAGGAAGATAGGCACCGATTTACCTACTCAACAAGATTTATGGCACATTAGGACAAAATGGCCACGCCACAAGGACTCCATAAACTCGACTAACCGTTCAGGAGAACCGACTGATTTACTGCACACGCTAACAACTTTACCGCGACTTCGCCTAGGGACTTTTGGAATCTTATGCGCGGGCTACCGTCTATGAATTTCTGCTTATTGAAAATATTAATAATTTAAGAGGATTGTTTGGTATCGCTTCTTGGCTTTTTGGCAAAGATCAACGTGTTTTATAGTTTCAGCAATACTGGTAACAAAAAAAAAAATCTGTTCTTCTCAGTTTAATATCTGACACGATTTCCACTTGAAATCAAGATATTAATCTTATTTTTGTTGTTCAACGGAGAGTTTTGAGCTTGCTCAACTCTGTTACGGGTTGGACCGGTATTGCACTACTTTCGGTAGCGGCCCACATATTTAAACAAAAATTAATTCATGAAATATTTAAAGTCCTTTACGAATCGTATCGGTAGCGCGCCAGGCTCGTAATCTGTAGTTCCCAGGTTCGAGTCCCAGCTGGGTCAGCGTTGACATTTATCTCCGCAAAATTCCCCGCCCTGCCCACGGTCAGTAGGGGACACCGATGGGCTTGGAAAGGCCGCCGTCCGTCGGATGGGACGTTAAGCCATGGCCCCGTGTGCGGGAGAGCCATACCCTGTGCACGTTAAAGAACACGCTGGATGACCTTGACGGGAGGCTACCATCTGTCTCCCAACAGCTGTTCCAGTGGGTCCCCTCCCCCAACCTTCTCTGAGCCTTCGGGGTCCTTGTGACCTGGCCATTTAGCCCATGGTGTGCAAAAAAGTGCCGCTCAGAGATAAAACAACACAACAACAACGAATCGTATCAGGTGTACAGCAGAACAGGATGTGTCGTTCAAATATTTTCGACGTATTATTTAAAAATTCCGTCGGATGTATTTTTTTTAAAAGTCCGGCGGATGCCCGGAAACGCGGTCACCTACACCCGCCCATCCTCCCCTCACCTCAATCTCACTTCGTCTTATTCACCCTTCATCACCACCCCACACACCTAGCAAGTATTAACGTGGATGTCTGAGAAACGCACTCGCCCAACAATTCCCACCGCTGGCAACAGAACCCCCACCCACCCACACACACACACACACACACTATAAACGTACCCTAACAGGAGGGCGGGGGGCTCAGTCGGTAGCGCGCCAGGCTCGTAATCTGTAATACCCAGGTTCGAGTATCAGCTGGTTCAGCGTTGAGATTTATCTCCGCAAAATTCCTCGCCCTGCCCACGGTCAGTAGGGGACACCGATGGGCTTGGATAGGCCGCCGTCCGTCGGATGGGACGTTAAGCCCTGGCCCCGTGTGAGGGAGAGACATACCCTGTGCACGTTAAAGAACAGGCTGGATGGCCTTGACGGGAGGCTACCATCTGTCTCCCAACAGCTGTTAAAGTGGGTCCCCTCCCCCAACCTTCTCTGAGCCTTCGGGGTCTTAATAACACAAATAACCGGAAACTGACCTGGCCGTTTAGCCCATTGTGTGCAAAAAAGTGCCGCTCAGAGGTAAAACAACCCAACCCAACGTACCCTAACACCTCGTATACACAAAATAATTAGAAATCACGAACAACTACACCCTTGCCATAGACAACAAAGGAAAAAAAATATACAATATCAATGCTTTATACCTCGAATTACCTTCACCATGGAAATCCTATTATCCCCTTAAGATCCTTTTCTTTACAATAATACTTTTAACAACTTCGAATTCTATTACATTAAAAATTCAGTCACTACTTTCCAAACTCTTTCCATCTCCATCTGTCAATCCCGGTTCTTGTCGAAACAAACCGAGCTATCCAAAAATATTCCATCGCTAATTAGAAATCTTTCATATTTATTAACATACAACTCTACAAGGAATCCTAATGTCATCCGCAGCATTTTCGACGCCTGCAGTCGAAATCAACGAAATTTATGCTTGGCGCTAATGACAAAGGAAAAGTCGGTGCAGAAGGTAGGCAAAAAGAAAAGGCGATGCGGAATGGTAAAAGGCGATGGGTTGGGTTGGGTTGTTTTACTTCTGAGCGGCCCGTTTTTGCACACCACGGGCTAAATGGCCAGGTCACATGGACCCCGAAGGCTCAGAGAAGGTTGGGGGAGGGGACCCACTGAAACAGCTGTTGGGAGACAGATGGTAGCCTCCCGTCAAGGCCATCCAGTGTGTTCTTTAACGTGCACAGGGTATGGCTTTCCCGCACACGGGGTCATGTCTTAACGTCCCATCCGACAGACGGTGGCCTTTCCAAGCCCCTCGGTGTCCCCTACTGACCGTGGGCAGGGCGGGGAATTTTGCGGAGATAAATCTCAACGCTGACCCAGCTGGGACTCGAATCTGGGAATTACTGATTACGATCTTGGCGCGCTCCCGACTGAGCCATCCCCGCCCCTAAAAGGCGATGGGAGAGAGTAGCAGGTGATCCGGAAACGGAACGCATGCAGTGGAAAAGAAGAAAGTGGGTTCACTTTCTTTTTAATGGTTGCCCTAATCGGGCTACTCGTCGTCCCATGGCTGAGTGGTTAGCGCGCTTGGCTACTGATCTAAGGGACCTGGGTTCGAGCCCCGGGTAAGGCATCGCTGTTTGTGTCGTTTTTCTGCTGAAGGACCTCTGTGGCAAGCAGCTGCTTGAGGGGGTATTTATTTTATTTTTTTATTTAATAAGGCTATCAGGTGTGCATACTCAGTCTACAAAAATACCACGACAGAAGTTGCGAACCCGTAGTGCAACATAAATAGCTACCACATACTCTGTCCTCTAGTGTGTTGTTTTTTTCATTATTAATAATACTCCTGTTACTTCCTCTTTTGCCATATCATTTCGGTAACATTTTTATGATCTGTACAGTTGGTTTTTGAGGTTTCATTTGCCAGAAGAGTTACATAGTCCCTGATATAGTCAGCGAGATTTATCTTTGACGGTGATTGTGCCATATATATACAGTATATGCATACTAGTTGGTGTTTTGCCATATGATTACTTATTTTGGTTGCATTTGTTTTTCGAAAGGATATTTCATTATCGGGTCCATAATGTAGTTTTCTGGGTATAATGCAACTTCCTCTGTGTCATTATTTTATTTATTAACTGTTTCCTTTTCTTCCCATAGCTGGAGTGCGATTACTTCTGTGAAAGTGGTTGTTTGCTGGACTGAAGGATCGTTATCATGATTCTTCTTAAATTGTACTGATGGGCATTCATCTGCATTCCGTACAGATTTTCTGCAGAAGTAAAGTTTTTTTCCCTGCATCGTGCCATTTCATTACGATGATTGGAAATGATAGTTTTCTCGAGTTTGCAAATTTGCCAGATGGATCGTAATCCGTAGATTGTGATCAATGCTTCCATTACATCGAAGCAGTCGAATATTTACTGGATATTTATACTGGATGGGGTCCCATATCTCTTCCATCGGAAATAAAATTTTGTAACGGAAACTGAACGAGTATTTTGATTAGCGAACAATATGCGGACCAGTGAAAAAACAAAATTAAAAATCGAAACATTCAAAGCATGCATTTATACCAAATGCAACTTTGATATGAACTGTATACAGTTTTATGAATTTTTGAAACATAAACCTGATTTATTAAGATAAGTTCAGTCTTGTGAAAAATATCAAAATTAAAAAATAAATAAAGCAGTGGTTGTAAACCATTAAGTTCCGTGTGGTGGTGAAGAGTGGACAATACCTAACAAATTTACCTAATGATTTTCGGGTGGCCGAGTGCTTGGTTACACTTGAAGCGGATAAGGATTACATTGGGTTGGGTTGTTTTACCTCTGAGCGGCACTTTTTTGCACACCATGGGCTAATGGCCAGGTCACATGGACCCCGAAGGCTCAGAGAAGGTTGGGGGAGGGGACCCACTGGAACAAGTGGGAGACAGATGGTAGCCTCCCGTCAAGGTCATCTGGTGTGTTCTTTAACGTGCACATGGTATGGCTGTCCCGTACACGGGGCCACGGATTAACGTCCCATCCGACGGACGGCGTCTCTTTCCAACCCCATCGGTGTCCCTACTGACTGCGGGCAGGGCGAGGAATTTTGCGGATATTGCATTAAAGACACGGCACTTGAGCAGATACCTCTGATCACAACTGGCATCGACATTGACATAAAAGAACTTGTACAGTCGCTCAGAAAAGTATCCGAACGCTATGGTTGATTACAAAATTCAGAAAAAATATCTAGCAACGATATTTTTAGAAATTAGTGATCTGGCGTCCTTCGTGCACAGTACACGAAGGATGCCAGATCACTAATTTCTGAAAAAAATGTTGCCAGACATTTTATCTGAATGTTTTAATGAACCATAGAGTTCGGATAATTTTTTGAGCGACTGTACCTTATTAAGTTCATGCTCAGTGTCTCTTTAACTAATTGTTTGCAAGTAATTTTGCTTATTCAAGTATTTTAATATTAGTGTGTAAGTTTCTTATGTAAGCATTTTTTTAATAAAATATTGTTATTAAATAATATTTCTCAGATTATTTATATATAATCTATGTTATATATATCAGTGCCGGATCTAAGAAATGGGGAGGGCACGGAGCCCATGGACCTCCCCCCCCAATTCCAACTTTTCAAAATGTTAATAATGATATACTAAGGCCTGCCCAATTGTTCGAAAACCGTAGCTTTACGCGTACTCTCCTATAATATAAAATTCCGCTAGATGGCGCGCAAACACAGGGCAAAAAAATTCACCTGAGTCGTTTTTATGTTAAAGTGGGGCGGAAAAACTTTAAATAGTATGAATGTGAAGAACCTTGGGAAGGATATTATGTTAGCATTTCTATTTGCAACTTATATCCTGTTAATATGTTCAATTGGAAAGTGATTTTAGGAGCAAAAAATCGTACAGATTCAGATTTAAAATTCATAATACGTTTGGTGATCTCGCCTCCGTGTACCATAATGACAAACTAAAATGCTACGTTTCTATAAATTTCTCTTACATGCTATATATTTATGATAGAAAGTTGAAATTTTGGTGGTGGAATGTAAAGGTTACGAAGTTTTCCATAGAAAGCAATGCTGATCCAATTATTTTTGTTTTAAGAGAAAAATTAAGAATTAATTTGATGTTGATAGTAATTGATGAAATATTACGATTTGCACTTTACGAATTTTACAAAAGCTACAAATGCGACCACTAACGGCGGAAAACTTTGAAAATTCCAAAATAGCAAAAGAATATTGCAAACGATGTAGTTATGCTGGAAATTTTAAATGTTGGTGGTAGAATGTAAAGGTCACGAAGTTTTTTTGTGAGCAATGAGTTGACCCCTTAGACCAGGGGGGGGGGGAAGAAGAAATGCATATTTTTTAATTCATTTTTTTCATTCATTCATTATTTTTGTCATGTTACTCAAACCAATCACAGACAGATATTGCAAAGTAGTCTGTTGCATTATCATCTTGAAATGTTTCGTCTCCATCAGTAAAAAATTAGATATGCTGTTTACATATGCTGTAGTATTTTGTCGATGCTTGAGACATAATAATATACCGAATCCGTGAGATGTGAATCCCTTCAACATCATACAGTGGATGTAGCACATGAGGAGTTCATTGTGTCACGTGGTGACCACCACACCCTAGCTCTGCCATCTATAGAAAATATTAAATTTTATATTTCATCTGACTAGATGACCTCTTTCCCCCAAGTTTTCTAACAATTCACTCATGCCTCTTCCGACAACACTGAAACCTAGCCGATTTTTAGCCAACACTATAAGTCTCTGAATAGGACACCGACTGCCGAATTGCAAAATAGCGGAGTTCCCTGTGGAAGTGTCCGAATATATGAGTCGTATTTTGAAAGCAGTCGTGATTTCATACACAGTTGAAGTCGTATCGCTTTCATGTGGCCTCTACCTTTTCTCTCATAGGGTATCGGAAGAAAGGATTAGTTCACTCGGTAACGACCCTGAATCGTAATCTGTAGTTCCCAGGTTCGTGTCTCAGCTGTTCTAACATTCATTTATAACGGCTAATTCGAACCAATCCCTCGGTGAGGAGAGAACACCTATGGGATTGGAAATGCTGTCGTCAGTGAGATGAAAGCCGAGGCTTGGTAGACAATAAATATGGTAGATGGCGCGCCGAAACTTGGTAAAAGATAATGATGATTAAGCCGAGACTTGGTAGACGATAATGATGATTAAGCCGAGGCTTGGTAGATAATAAATACGGTAGATGACGAGCCGAGAATTGGTAGACAATAATAATGATTAACCGAGGCTTGGTAGATAATAAATACGGTAGATGGCGCGCCGAGACTTGGTAGACGATAATGATGATTAAGCCGAGACTTGGTAGACGTTAAATAACCTTTGGATGGTCTTGATATGAGGCTACAATCTGTCTGCTGTTGACCCATGGGTTCCATTTCCCCAGCTTTCTCTGGGCCCTTTCGGTCCTTCTGGCCTTTAGGTCATGTAGCCCATTGTGTACAAGAAATGTCACTCATAGGTGAAACACCCAGCTAATATAGTATCGTAAGTATGATACAATTACTCCAGCCAGTCCTTGGGACTCATTCCTACTGAGGAGGTTCAAACTGTTTTTGATAAGTGTCTGCAGATTTTCACTCGTTCCATTGAAGTTAATGAGCTACTACTTCTTTGAACGCTTGTGAAAACTTCCTGTTACATGTTAAAACAAAAGCTGCATGCAAAATCGTTTCTAGATATAACAGCTGAGCTACTTGCGATGAAATTTATGTTTACAGGACAATTTTTGATCTTCACTAAAATTGAAAATTACACTACTTCCATTTGTATATCATGATGCCTAGAGTTTTATGTATTACTTCAGTAATGATCTGAAATGTGCAAATTCAAAATATTTGTTATATCCAATGAGTTCTCTCTACAAATTCACTTAAATATTCTCAGTTTAATTTAGGTCACCTCGTATATAAAGATTAAGATGCATGGTTTAGAAAAGATAGAAATCTTTATTTCATTCTGAACGTAGTCAGTGTAATAATGAAGATATTAATTCAACGTAACCTTAAATCATCATTTTTTATCTTATGCTATTTGCTAGATAAAAGCAACTAAAGAAGGGTGAAAACAGCTACCAGTATAAATTTTAGTACCATTTAGTGTAGTTTTGTGTAGTCGTTTAATCACATAAATGTTGAATGGCGGGAATGAATTCCAGTTCAGTGACTTCCTACGTAAGTCGCTAAAAATAGCAATAATAGTGTACGACCTGTTATTTTAGAACAGGTCGTTTATAATATATATAACGTATCAGAGGGATTTAACACTTCACCCCACCCGCTGTACATACAGAACCGCCTCTTCATTTTACTAACGTATTTTCAGTACGAATCTTTATTTTGTACGAGTGTCAACATACCATGTGAGTATTAACTGTAACTAGTATTTAATTACAAGGGATATTATATTTAAAAAAATAATTTTTAAAATCGGAAAACGCTGAAAAGAATAATCGCAAAAATAAATATTACATTTTAATGTCGTAGTGTACTAAGTCGATGGCTTGTTTAATAATAACGTTAATAGTATGTTTTGTGATATCACATTATAACATCCATCCCACCCTCATATCGCTTCGGAATTTACAGATGAGTCCCTACAGAGTACAGTCGCTCAAAAAACGATTTTTTAGAAATTAGTGATCTGGAAACCTTTCCATCTTATTCTACATGACCCCTTCAAATTTCAGCTTTGTGCAACTAACTGTGTTTATCCGCAGAACTACAAAGTAACGTAGTTTCATTTAACCACTCAGTATATATCATCAGTTTGAAACATTTCACTTGAGACGTCCTCCTCCTTTTAGGGGAGACTCAGCCTGTAGCGCGCTAGGCTCGTAATCTGTAGTTCCCAGGTTCGAGTCTCAATTGTGTCAGCGTTGATATTTATCTCCGCAACATTTCCCGCCCTGCTCACGGTCAGTAGGGGACACCTATGGGCTTTGAAAGACCGCCGTCCATCGGATGGGACGTTAAGCCGTTGGTCCGTGTGCGGGAGGGCCATACCCTCTGCACGTTAAAGAACACGCTGGATGGCCTTGACGGGAGGCTACCATCTGTCTCTTCAACAGCTGATCTAGTGGGTCCCCTCCCCCAACCATCTCTGAGCCTTCGGGGTTCTTGTGACCTGGCCATTTAACCCGTGGTGTGCAAAAAAGTGCCGCTCAGTGGTAAAACAACCCAACGTTAAAGAATACGGTGGATAACCTTGTCGGGAGGCTACCATCTGTCTTCCAACAGCTGCTCCAGTGGGTCTCCTCCCCCAACATTCTCTGAGCTTTCGGGGTCCTTGTGACATGGCCATTTAACCCATTATGTGCAAAAAAGTTGCGCTCAGAGGTAAAACATCGCAACGTTAAAGAACACGCTGTATGACCTTGACGAGAGGCTACCATCTGTCTCACAACAGCTGCTCCAGTGGGTCACATCCCCCAACATTCTCTGAGCTTTCGGCGTCCTTGTGACCTGGCCATTTAGCCCATTATATGCACAAAAGTGCTGCTTAGAGGTAAAAAAATCCCAACCTTCTCGTATTATAAATTTCAAGGTTAAATCCTAACCTCGATTAAGATAATAAATAATCATGTACTTTTTTAAACGTTACCTAAAATGTTATTTAGTTTCATAAAGAAATAGAAGTACAAACGTATATTCTGACCATGCGTGAGTGTAAGAGCCTGCAAATACACATGAAAACCCATCACACATAGATTCAGTGGTAGCACGTAAGCATCTAAAGAAGCGAAAGCAATATGTATCGCAAAACTAATATGTAAGATTGGAGGAAAGTTTTTTGGTATTGTTCGAGAGCATTTGGGTTCGGTAGTTTTACCTCTGACAGGTACAGTCGCTCCGAACATAAATAATATCCGAACACTATGATTGAATACAGAATTCAGAAAAAATCTGGCAACGATTTTTTAGATATTAGTGAACTTGCAACCTTCGTGTACAGTCTCTCAGAAAAGTATCCGAACGCTACGGTCGATTAAAGAATTCAGAAAAATATCTGGCAACGATTTCTTTTTAGTAATTAGTGATCTGGCAACCTTCGTGTCACGTGACACGAAGGTTGCCATATCACTAATTTCTAAAAAAATCGTTGCCAGTTATTTTTTCTCAATTCTGTAATCAACCATAGCGTTCGGATACTTTTCTGAGCGACTGTACTTATCTGGAACTGAACTGGTTAATGAGAGACAATCGCAACGTAAATCATTGAACAAACGATAGTGCAGTCCTGGGATTCTGACTCGGACATCGGCAGAAGCAATGTCACTGCAAGCGAACGCGATACAACTGTGCAAAGAGACGGTGATATACATAGTGTTGGTTGAGTTACTAATACTGCTACGGATAGTCGTTACAGATGATCAATGTAAATTTAGATTAGTCGTCTGTAATGACTTGAAGAACATTTATTCATTGCTATAGTTTATTCCAGAAAACGTTAATTAAATCTAAATATTAAATTAGTCTCGGTATTTCATTTTTAGTACTGAACGTAGCTGTCTTGAGACATCATCATTACAGAACAATCCAGTCACAGAGAACTACTTCAAACGATGGAAATTCTTTAACAAGACACTTACCCCGGTTAAGAAAACAACTGAAACTAAATGAACAGTGACTTAAACCTTATTAACGATTTATTTTAACAAACAATTTTAACGAATTAATGCTTTTGTCATTACAGACAAAGAACACAAATTTACAGAATTCCGTTAGAAACATTACAACTCAAGCAACTGTATCAGTTCGCAAGCTGCAAATATCCATCCGCCTAAACAGCACACAGGTCCGTAGACTAGGCATCGAATTAATAGTATTCCACCATAAAAGGAATTCGTTACAACAGTTTCTTAAATTCATAAATAATGATTACCCATAAAAGTTTTTCTTTATCGACCTTTACCTCTCTGAAAAAACAACTCTTTACTACAATTATAATAAAATCTTCTTCAAAATATCTGTACGTTATTAAAACTTATTACAAGATTGTCTTTAGTTATAATATTTAAATGCGAATTTTAATAGTTTAAAGGTTATTTAAATCATTTTACTGCATTTTTACCTGTGCTGCAATTACTGAGCAAATATTATAGCTTTTGACACGTTTGAATCCTAATGCATGAATGTGGGAAAAAATATTTTCCATAAAAAAAAGTAAAATGATCGATTTAATATTTGGAGCAACAAGCCACATGAACACTTAATACCTAAAATACCTGTACAATGGCTTTATTCTAATCGACCTGCATGGAATAAATATTAATAATAACAGAATCTTACTATATATATATATACATTATATCTATGCATTACCGAAATATTCGTAGAAATTTGTGCAACAATTACCAGTTAAGTAAAAAGAAATTCAGCCTCTCATAAAATGAAAAATCGCGATATAGTAATGACATGCATACACATTTTCGACAATTGAAGTTGGATCCATCTTATTACAGATAAATACGTGGCATAATTGTTTACAATCAGTTATTAATTCTGGGCACATTTTAAAACTTGCCTCATAATATCCTGCACTATATTTAAGTTGATGCAAGGCAATTTCAAGTGAATATCTTCGCTAACTCCTCATATATTAGAGAAGTCTCCCCTATATCTTAGAGTAGTGTCCAAAGCACTTTTCATTCACTACTGGTGAGAATCCCATGGATATAGAAAACAATCGTTTATGCTATTCCCCACTTTTTTGGGAGGGGAAAAAGAAGGGGTGGTAAATGTTCTAGAGTATGTTTACACAACTTGTTGTGATGGTCAAAATGTTGTAATTATGTTTATTTACTTTTTTTATTTGCGACATATAGGACAGAGAAGAATCCTAGAAGCTACTCCTAGCTTTTAGAGGCCTTCTCATAAAAGGACATGCCCTACTACGACCGAAGTCATTGCTGACCACTGCCTTAGTTAGAGCTAACACAACACACAAAGTTTGCCTTGCTGGAACAGTCGCTAGCTGTCTAACACATTCGTTTTAACACCTACATAAATTGAGAAACGCAACAAAGGACAGGGTTAAAACAGTTGGAAAACAGGTAGAAATTAATAGAAAATTGGCAGTAACTACCACTATATTAATTAAACAGTTTAATACAATTAAATATCATTCGTTCAATAACCAAGCCCAATGTCATGTCCAACAGGTATATCACGGATGTATCTTCAACGATATGTCCAATATTTAAAAAAATTGTATTTTACTGCGAAAGGTAAATGATATGCTCATGCATTCTTTGCATGTCTTGATACTGAATATACAATTGTATCATCGATATTGCTTCTTAGTCTCCAAAGCAATTTTCATGCATCGGGTCAAGTTAAGTTTAATTTCAGCAGTTTAGCCGTTAAAAACCATAAAAATCGAATTTTCAAAGAGCACGATAATAAGTCAAATGACAGCGCTTTTGTGCAATTAAAATCAAAGTGGTTTAGTCGGATATGATTTTTCAAAAAAACAAATATGTATATATTTGAAATAAGGGTGAAATCTATTACATTTGTTGGTTAACTGATTATAAATTAGGAGAACTTTGGAGTTAGGATGATACTAGGCATGGTGAATCCAAATCGTTTTGCACAGAAAATTTTGATAAACGTTGAAGAAAGGTGGTTATCTAGTAAACGATTTTGAGTCCACACGTAAAGAATATTTTATGTATCATAATTTGCCACAAAAGAAGAGTGGATTTAAATTGAAGAGTTTGTCATTTTGCTTTTTCAATATTTTTCTGTTGCTATGTAGGATGAAATTTCGATTAACTGAGTTAAAGTTAGAAATACAAATTCGAATAAAACAAGAAAGCCTTCTAACAAGATGTAACGAACAATTGAAAGAATAGCTAATCATCTTTGGTGATAATAAGTTGCTTGTTTTCAAAGAAAATGAAGTTTTTTCGGTTTCCAATTTTTCCCCATCTGATACTGGAAATACAAACTAATGGATGATTTATAAAAAAAAAAATTGCAATAATGTACTGGTACAAACAAAACACAAAATAGAAATCATTCTCTCATATATCTCTTAAAACGAAAATCTTTTACTTTCCCATCCCTTTGAAGTTAACGGGAAGAAATTACAATAAATATTTTGATCATCACATTCCATTAACTAAATTCTAAATCTCTCTCATGATATATTATTTCAAACATTCGTCTTTAATTTTTTTATTTTCCACATTTAAAGAACAGAGTCGTGACTTCGATCCTAGATCGTTAGGACTTGTTATTTAAATATTATATAAATCATTAATTAGAAAATTATTTATATAAATTATTTTTCATTTAAATTATGTATTTTTTAGTTTTTCGTATCGAAAATAATTGTTGAAGTGTAATTGCCCAAACGCAATTACGTATATATTATAATATGTTATAGAAATAGATATGACTTAAAAGAAATTTTAAAATTCGTGAAATATTTATATTGATCCCTGTTTTAAACATTATATAAGAGTTGTTAAACACATTTTTCAGAATACTAACATTATAAATTCAATATTTCATAGGTTAGCCCTGTGTTTAAATAAATGCTTTATGTGATTTTGGCATGGAATGCACTAATTTAAGTTCGTCTGTAATAAAATACGATTAAGAAGTAACAGGAAAGCCTTTATTAACTCGCGTATTTGGACGTCTCTGCTCGTAATCTTCAGTTCCCAGTTTCCAGTCCCAATTATGTCAGCGAAGAAACATATCCCCGGTGAACCCCATCGTTCTGTTGGTGAGAGAGAACACATGAATGAGTTTGAAAGGCTGTCGTAGATCGGTTAAGCCTTAGGCAGGAGAGCGATACTTTAAAGAATATTCTTAGTAGCTTTAAAGGGAAGCTTCGATCTTCCTCAGAGGAACTGTACAGCGTTTGGCCATTCATTGTAGGTGTCCTGTTCACAGTAAATAAAAAATAAATACCCCCTCAAGCAGCTGCTTGCCACAGAGGTCTGACAGGAGCCTGTCAGTTTATATGCCACAGTAGAAGGTCTGAGAGGATGGCAGGACCTCAGCAGAAAAACGACACAAACAGCCATGCCTTACCCGGGGCTCGAACCCAGGTCCCGTAGATCAGTAGCCAAGCGCGCTAACCACTCGGCCACGGGACGGCCTGTTCACAGTATATGCCCATTAATTTCGGAGCAGGAGATTGCTCAGCCAGCAGTGTGCCAGGCTCTTAAACTTCAATTCCTAAGTTAGGTTCCCAGTTCTGCTTGCTTTGAGATTTGCTCCTCTAACCTCCATTCTTCCTCAGTGATAAAAGGGACAACGTTTGGACTTGGAAAGACCACCGCACATCGGATGGGACGTAAGATTCCCATACCCTCTGTACAGTCGCTCAAAGAATTATCCGAAGAGTATGGTTGATTACAGAATTCAGAAAAAATATCTGACAACGGTTTTTTTAGAAATTAGACACCCAGTCGTGTACGTACACGAAGGTTGCCAGATCACTAATTTGTAAAATAATCGTTGCCAGATATTTTTCCTGAATTCTGTAATCAACCATAGTGTTCGAATATTTTTTGAGCGACTGTACATTAAAGAGCCTCTCTCTCCTTTGAGCTGTCAAGTGGATCCGCTTCCCCAATCTTCTCTGAGACTTTGAAGTCACTGTGTGTGAAAAAAGTGCTGCTCAGTGGTAAAGTAATTCAACACAATGGAATATTAACGAAATGCATGTTTAGGTGAATTCTATAGATGAGAATGTGTAATGCCAAAATAAGTCTCATGTTGATAACGTTCAACTGACGAATTGATAGTGCACAAACGCTGTAAAGTGAAAGACCTATTGATAGGTATCGCTGAAGATTTAATTCATCAGTATTATCCTTTGCATTTGGGGTTTGTATATTTTATGATAAAGGGCTCTGGCCTGTATCTAGAGAGTCGCGGATTCGATTTCCACCATGTCAGTAATAATTTATCAGACGGATAATGGCTATTTCTCCTAATTTCCTAATTTCAATCCAATGGTCATATCCTTCCAATTGTGCTCCATCCAATTGTCCACCCAATTGTCGCACTTCCGGGGCGGGGGTGGCTCAGTCGGTATCGCTCCAGGCTCATAATCTGTAGTTCCCAGGTTCGAGTCCCACCTGGGTCGGCGTTGAGATTTATTTCCGCAAAAATTCCCCTCCCTGCCCACGGTCAGTAGGGGAACACCGATGGGCTTGGAAAGGCCGCGTCCTTCGGATGGGACGTTAAGCCGTGGCACCGTGTGCGGGAGAGCCGTACCCTGTGCACGTTAAAGAACACGCTGGATGGCTTTGACGGGAGGCTACCATCTGTCTCCCAACAGCTGTTCCAGTGGGTCCCCTCCCCCAACCTTCTCTGAGCCTTCGGGGTCTATGTGACCTGGCCATTTAGCATATGGTGTGCAAAAAAGTGTCGCTCAGAGGTAAAACAACCCAACCCAACCCACCCAATTGTCGCACTTCCAGTTGTTATCCACCCAGATGACTTCCATCCAATTGTCGCGATCCCGTGTAAAATTCATAGAATACAATATGTTTTAAAGGATTCAAATGCAAAACCTTTATCTTAAAAAGGAAATGACGACTTGTTTTCATTGAAGATTGAGTTGGGATTTGGATAATTATGTGATGGATGATGTTAGATATATAGCTTGAGAGTCCTCAATTGTTCTCTCATCATCGCTATCATCCTTCCATTAAACAGGGCTAAAGGAACAAGTTCAAATCCAGAGGTTACGTTTCAGGCTCATCCGTGAACAATAGTGATGACGTCGTTTTTAAGGAAAAACATCAATAGTTGCTGCTTTCCTGCTTATATTTTCCCTCTTTCTGATATTGATTTTGATGAACTGCCTTTTGATGTGTTTAGACTCGATACAGTGACTACACCAATCAGCCCTCAAAGGTTTTTCTTTACTCCTGTACTAACTACCACTAATTTTTCAAAGATCCTAGTTACAAAGACGAAATGTTTCGTCTCATCCAATGCTCTCTATGATTTTCTTCATAAATCCGGAACGCATCCATGCATCATAAGAAGTCAAGAATCGAAGCATTCACTTGAAAGACTTTTTTTTACCGATGGACAATGGATTCAATCTAACGTATCGTGTTACACGTAGAGCAAATTGAACGCATTATATGACGTCATAATAATAGTGACCGGATCCGGATCAAAAAAAGGTCCAAGGGGAGGGAGTGGTGGCAAGAAACACCATCGAACCGTAAAAATGCAAGGGAGGGGTTGCAAAAGACTTGATTAATGTAGTGTAACAACATCCTCCACCGTTTTACTGATTTTTAAAATTTGCTAAATATGTTAATTATTTTAGACACTCTCTTATATTTACTAGTATTCTGAAATGTTGTGCTTGCTGGTCCCTTAAGCCTCGAATAAAATGTTTATATTACCACGGAAAGTAGATAAAATCTGTAAAAACGCGTGCAAACATTACTGCATTATTGATAGATGACCTAAGGGAAAAATGACTTTCTATCATGAGAAAAAGCTAATTTGAAAATGCCATTATGATATTTTAAAAAGAAAAAAAAAACACTTTGATAAAGTCACAAATTAAAGGAAAAATTTATTTTATGAAAATGAAGCGATCTTTCTGCTGACAGAGCAAACAAGTTCAAAATATTTCTCGGCTGTTGCGTAAAAAACTTGAATTAAATGTGTGAAATTTCAGTCGTGCAAATCACGAAGTCTACAGAGTGAAATGGAAAGGAGAGTTGTTGGTTAATAAAGTAAATAGACCTTAAATAATAGCGTATAATTATATTAAAAGAAAAATTAGAAAAATGCAGATTTTTAGATGGATTGGTAGTAACATTTTTAATATTCTCATTTGATTTTCCTGACTCTTCCATTAATTTGAAATGTTAAATTTTATCCCTTATTAATATGAACATTCCTTATTTGCTTACAGGCATTTGCAATTTTTATTTTGAAAATAATTTTAAAAAACTACTCAGAAGATTATTGAGCTGGCATCTAGCATTTGGGGATTTTCCAATTATCCTACGCCTAATGCTACTCATTTTAATTTGAAATAAAGAGTGATAGGAAGTTAAATCACTTTTTTTTCCTTTCCATGGCACATCAGTACATTCAGGTAAAGCGAGCTTGTGTCAGATTCCCTTCCCAAGTACTTTCCTTGTTAATCCGAATTCGAAGGTTCAGTCAGCCTTGATAGGGAGTTTCGTTTCGGTGGGAAGCACCTTTCCTATAATGCACTGTTGCATCCTACTGATTAATGACAAAGGCCAATCTCTGCTATTTGCTGCTCAATGTTGCGATAGATATGAGTACCTTAGCAGGTTAAGGTCTGAAAAAATCTCGACCTGGGATCGATATGACCATGTCAAAATCTTTTCTAGCCCCTCCCCCCCACACTCACAAGCACCACCACATTTATTCTGGGTTCCGTGAGCTTCTGCGAAGCAAAGAGAATGGGATGTTCTTGTCCCTGGTCTCCAATCAGGGAGAGGCATGCGCAGATGCATTTCAATGTAGAATGTAAGGTCACGCAGGACAGAGTATTTCATTCTGCTGCATCACCCCCCCCCCCTCAGTTCTTCGAATGCCTAATCTGATTGTATGCCCCATTTCAACTGTGCAGGTGCCTGCTTCAGAGCCACGTCTGTCAGTGGATTTGCAATCTCTGCATACTGATCCAGATAGTGTCGGTAATATCCGAAGAGTCCTAATATGTTCTTCAGTTCCTTCTTCATTGGATGAGCTTTCATCTTTCTGATGACCTCTAGTTTTGCATGGTGGGGGCGGTGCCTGACGGACCCACAATTTGGTGTGACCAAAATATTTTTCTCTCTACTCCTCCAAGTACACTTTGCTAGGTTGATTGTGAAATATTTGACATTGATATCCCTAAGATCCTCTATAAGATGTTAAGATGATCATCCCAGCTGTTCGTAAAAGAAAGCTCTATCATTTAGATATGCACAGCAATAATCAACATGGGGAGTAATTATGGTATTCATATTTTTCTGGAAAAATATCCCAGAGTTCTTCAGTTTGGAAGAGAAGCACTTCCCACTGTCACAGCCCTCGGTGGGTCACGAATGCTGTGTAACCTTTACTACAGGGGCTAATGCGTACTTTACTATAGGGGCTAATGCGTACTTTACTACAGGGGCTAATGCGTACTTTACTACAGGGGCTAATGCGTACTTTACTACAGGGGCTAATGCGTACTTTACTACAGGGGCTAATGCATTTGTCAATATCCCTTTAGCATATGCAGAGTTGTTGTATAGTTCGTCCGTTCCACCTGGTACAGCAACTCTATTGGGTTTCATTGGGTGTTCAAACGTGTACGTACACGAATGTTACCAAATCGCTAATTTCTTAAAAAAATATCATTGCCAGAAAATTTTTATGAATTCTGTAATCAACCATAGTTATCGGATATTATCTTTGAGCGATTGTACATAAGGTATGGGAAGTTTAAGTCCCATCCAATGTACGGTGGAATTACTGGACAACGGTTGGTTCCAGATCCAACCGTTGTCCCCTTTATCACTGAGGAAGAATGGAGGTTAGAAGAGTAAACCTGAAAGCAGGTACAACTGGGAACCGAACTTCGGAACTGAAGTTTAAGAGCCTGGCACACTGTTGGCTGAGCCATCTCCTGCTCCGAAAGAAATGGGCATATACTGTGAACAGGACACCTACTATGAATGGTCAAACGCTGTACAGTACCTATGAGGAAGATGGAAGCTTCCCTTTAAAGCTACCAAGAATATTCTTTAAAGTATCGCTCTCCTGCCCACGGCTTAACCGATCAACGATAGCCTTTCAAACTCATTCATGTGTTCTCTCTCACCAACAGAACGATGGGGTTCACCGGGGATAAGTTTCTTCGCTGACATAATTGGGACTGGAACCTGGGAACTGCAGATTACGAGTCTGGCACGCTGCCGACTAAGCCAACTGTCGTCTCTCATTCAAATGAGCTATATATTTCATTAAATATTCTTTTACAAAACACAAAGGATGGAGATAGAAGCTCTCTTAACCCATTCCAGGCTTCTCTTACAACATCAAACACCGCCTTTTCTATAACACTGCCTGTCCATTTTCCCTCAAAATATGTAAAAAAAATAATTCAAATTCTGCCTAGTTTAAGCATTGGGCACTAGATGGCAGCATCTGCCTGAAAACATTTCAATATGGGAAATACTGATACTGGATAATTTTCTACATATTCAGCAAATAATATTACAGTTATTAAACCAGTATAGAAATAAATCTGCGTGGCAATGCTCCTATTACAGCTCAAACATAGGAAAAACGTATATATTCTATCCATTAGCCATAATTTCCAATGGATAATTTCAGATGCTTGAGTCTTATAGACTGATAGGAGACTTGGAATTCGAATCGTCATTTCGAACATGAAAATCTCTCCAATTGATCGTCATAAGCAGTGGCTGCTCGTAGCTAAAATTAGTGGGGGTGCTGTTTCAGAAAATTTTTAACCTTTGTTTTAAAATTGTGTAAAAGGAAACAAACATGCATAAAAAGAAAATTTATTCATAAACTTGATAAAATCCTAAAGGAACAAAATCCAACATTTTTTACTTACTTTGACCTAAATTGTTACAGTTCAAGCTTAATCTATTCATTTAAAAATGAAATCCAATCTTCTTGTTTTGATTTGCGCGAAAAAAAAAATGAATCAAATAGAATAGCTGGAAGCAGGATAATAAATAAGTTATGTAATTATCATCTGTGAACAGGACACCTACTATGAATGGCCAAACGCTGTACAGTTCCTGTGATGAAGATTGAAGCTTCCCTTTAAAGTTACTAAGAATATTCTTTAAAGTATCGCTCTCCTGCCCACGGCTTAACCGATCTACGACAGCCTTTCAAACTCATTCATGTCTTCTTTCTCACCAACAGAACGATGGGGTTCACCGGGGATAAGTTTCTTCGCTGACATAATTAGGGCTGGAACCTGGGAATTGCAGATTACGAGTCAGGCACGCTGCCAACTAAGCCAACTCTCGTCTCTCATTCAAATGAGCTATATATTTCATTCAATATTCTTTTACAAAACACAAAGGATGGAGATAGAATCTCTCTTGAGCCATTCCAGGCTTCTCTTACAACATCAAACACTGCCTTCTCTATAACACGGCCTGTCCATTCGCCCTCAAAATATGTAAATAAAACAACCTCCACTTGTTTAAATATTGGGCACTAGATAGCAGCATCTGCCTGGAAAACATTTCAATATGGGAAATATTGATACTGGATAATTTTCTACATAATCAGCTAATAATATTACAGTTAGTCAAACAGTATAGAAATAAATGTGCGTGGCATTGCTTCTCTTACAGCTCAAATATAGGAAAAAAATATATGTATTCTATCCATTAGACTAATTGCTAATGGATAATTTCAGATGCTTGAGTCCTATTTTTCATGACTTTAAATATTGCACGAATATTTTTAACTCTAAATAAACTGCTCTAACAAAATATTACATAATTTCCATGTTATATCAATGGGAATCTAACTTGGAAGCTGTATAATTTCTATAAGACGTAATCAATGGAAAAATATCGATAAAGATAAAAATCATTCATACATGTCCAATGAATGTAACATCCAGCATATCTGTGGCTTCACTTATAACCTCTGGTGAAGAGAAATTGTTCGGGAATTACCACACCAGTCTACGACATCGTTGGCGTTTAATTCTTCCATTTCCAGCTGTAAAATAATTCAAAAGAACTTTTCCGAAAAATTTACGTTACTGCAGAAATTTTCGCTTGCAACGAACCTGAGTAATGAAATAAAATTTCCGTATGTGAGATATTATGTACATAATTTCGTAAATCGGGGACTACTGTGATAAAAATAATAATAAGAGATTATAGTTAGTTTCGCTGCACCGTGATTATAAATTATAGTAAGAAAGCAAAGCCTGTAAATGGTAGCTAGGCGTAAACTGGAAGGAGAGCTGTGTACCAATCCCTAGTGATGATGCACAGAACCGGCCAGGTCTAGCACCTAATGTCCGACCCCGCCTTCTCGTGTGCAGGCCGTTAGTACCTTTCAAAAGAGATATTCTATTTTGGAAGGGAACCGAAGGGGAGGGCTGCCAGTTCAGTATGGCCTACTGATCTGGCCATCTATGGCCCTTTTTTCTTTTTTTTCAACCCTGCTGAGGAGTGGTCAACTTCACAGGGTCCTTCGACCCTGTGAAGTTGACCACTTCTCAGCAGACATTAGATGTATATTTATACATCTAATGGTGCTGACCATTTATACCTACTAGACTGGACTTGTTTACGGATTTGAGAATTGATTTGCTTCTGGGTTGCGAGCCCTAACTGAACAGAGGCATGGGATACCTTATATCAGGTGGTAGATAATCCTAATCAGAGGCCATCGCAGGTACCTGAACCTTACTTAGCTAGTTGGGCATCGTCAAGCCTAAACTGGAATAATGTGTCTCAGGCAGGCCATATGGCTCTTGAAAAAGTCCACTTGAAAAGGTGGTGCCTGAAGTTCCTACCAGCATCGGTGACTTCAGCCTTTAGCGGAGGCGGAACAGGTCTTTCCCCATGCCTGCGATCAGGGGGCCGTTTGATATTGTTGGCCCTACCAATCTCAATAAACCTAATTTCTTTAAAAATCCTACTAATCATTTTCTCTCTGCAGGAACGTGGAACGTGAGGACATTACATAGAGATTATTCTCTTGATGTCCTCATGCAGGAATTCCAGCGCTACAACCTAGATATTCTAGGCTTGCAAGAGACCACATGGACAGGTAAAGGTGAGATACTTAAAAATAACTTTAAATTTCTCTTTACAGGGAGGGAGGATGGAAAGCATCACCAAAGCGTGGGTCTGCTGCTCAGCAGACATGCTAGTGATGCTCTTCTAGGATATGAGTGCATTAATGAAAGGTTTTTTACAGCAAAATTTTACACAAGAAATAAAGACTTGAATGTTATCTGCTGTTATGCCCCCACAGAGGATGCTGATAAGGATGAGAAGGATAGGTTTTATGAACAACATCAGGATATTTTGAATTCTGTCAAGAAAGGAGATATTACCCTTGTTCTAGGTGACTTCAATGCCAAAGTTGGTACTGACTCTGACCTTTGGGGAGGGGTGATAGGCCCTTTTGATATTGGTAGCTGCAATGGCAATGGGCAACGTCTCCTACAGGTAAGTAAACTCAATGGTTTCAGAATAACTAACACATATTACAAACACCGCGACATACATAAATACACATGGGTTTCACCTAATGGGCTGCATAGGAATATGATTGATTATGTATTAATTAACAGCAAATGGGCTAGTTCTGTTAGGAATACCAGGTCATATAGGGGAGCTGAAATTGGATCTGATCATTACCTTGTTAAAAGTGTCTTGCAACTTAAACATAAAAAAGTGTTGTGCTAAATTTAAAACATTTACCTTTAATACTGAAGCTCTGAAAGACCCAGTTATAGCCAAAGCTTACCATGATAGGTTACTTAGTCATTATGACAGTCATGGTTTGCTTAATGCTGAAGTTGAGGAAGAATGGGGCCATTTTAAACAGGCTTTTTTGGAAACTAACAGTACTCTTTTAGGAAAAAAGGAGCAGAGGAGACAAAATTATTTAAGTGATAAGGCACTTGAGCTTATTTCAGAAAGGAGGAACTGCAGGAAGGTCCTTAATCAGTAACCTACTAGTCCTAATAGAAAGGATTACAGAGAGCTTAATAAACGTGTAAAGGATCAGTTAGCTACTTATAAGAATCTTTGGCTTGATGGTTTGGCTGACAAAGCCGAGGAAGCAGTTAGACAGCACAACAGCAGAGAGCTGTACCAGATAGTTAATGTTTTATGTGGTAGAAAACGGACAGGCATACAAGGATTGAAGGATAAACAAGGTAAGGTTATAGAAGGGGGGGATTCTGTCATGGCTAGGTGGGCTGAGCATTTCAGTGATGTTACTAAACAATGTGGTTAGTTCTACTCCCATTGTTTGTAATGATGGTAGACGCATTGGTGGCTTTAATGTTGGTCCTATAATACAATCTGAAATTCTTTTGGCTATTTCTAAACTTAAACTTCATAAATCCCCAGGGGCAGATGAAATTACTACCGAAATGCTCAGAGCTGGGAATGTTTCGGTTACCACTTGGATGACTGAAATTCTGAATAACTTTTATGATAAAGGCATGGTTCCTAAAGATTTTACCAGAGCTATTATTATCCCTATTTTCAAAAAAGATGATCGCAGTTCTTGTGATAACTATAGGGGTATCAGCCTACTCTCTGTTCCAGGTAAAGTTCTTTCCATGATTGTGCTTAATAGAATTAAGAATCTGGTTGACAGTCAATTGCGTGATGAGCAATGTGGATTCAGAAGTGGTAGGGGATGTGTGGATCAGATATTTTCACTTAGGCAGATTCTTGAGAAATGTTTAGAGTTTCAGAAACCTTTGGTTTCTAGCATTGTTGATTTCAAAAAGGCTTTCGATTCTGTTGATCGTCATAATTTGTGGTTGATTGTGTAATCATATGGTATACCAGACAAGTTAGTTAACATAATGAAAGCTCTCTATAATAACACTGAGTCATGTGTGAGAGTTGGTAAGTCTTGTAGCAATTGGTTTAGCATTACTTCTGGTGTTCGACAAGGGTGCATTTTGTCTCCTTTTCTCTTTAGTTTGGTTGTTGATTATGTTATGCGAAATTTACTTCAAGGGAAAGATTTTGGCCTTAAATGGTATGGAGATACGAAAATTTCTGATTTAGATTATGCTGATGATTTAGCCCTTTCGGCAAATGATGTTGATGAGAACGGCAAATGATGTTGATGAGATCTTTCATTCGAGCTGTTGATGAGACTGGTAGTAGAGTAGGTTTGGTTATAAACAGAGAGAAAACTAAAGTGATGTAAATTGGTCAGGCAAATTGAGAGTCAGTTCATCTGAATGGTTGCAGTCTTGAACCGGTGTCACAGTTTAATTACCTTGGGAGCTATGTAACAGATACTGGTGATGTGCGGCATGAGATTAACAGACGAATAGGGATTTCTGCCGGGACTTTTAAGAATCTATGGAGATTGTGGAGAAATAGTCCTATACACCTAAAGACTAAAATTTGACTGTATAATAGTTTGGTTCTTTCTAGGGTTAGTTATGGTAGTGAAACTTGGACGCTGTGTAAACAAGATAACAGGAAACTAGATGCTTTTGATTCTAGATACTTACGTAGTATTTTGGGTATTAGGTGGTTTAACTTTTTAACTAATGATGAGGTTAGGCAAAGGAGTCTGCAACTTTCCTGCAACTAAATTGTGCAGGGAGAGACTCCGCTGGTTTGGCCATGTTGCCTGTATGGATAATTATAGATTGGCAAATAGGGTTATGAACAGTGTGCCGAGAGGCTTCAGAAGGAGGGGGAGACCTAGGAGGTGGTGGGCAGACAATGTCAAACAGGCCCTTGTTAGAATTAGTGTGAAGTGGCCGGATGCAGCAGATGTAGGATATGCAGCAGCTCAGGAGAGATATGTTTGGAGAATTAAACTGCGCAGTCTGGTTGGACCTCCGTAGTCCATGGCTGCTTGAGGATGATGATGATGAAGATATTCAGAGAGAGAAAAAACTTCTAGGGTTGTATACCATCTATAAGAATCAAAGTCGAATATCACCCTTCGCGTCATTACTAAACGTATTGGAACGTATCCCTATGAATTATCGTTATCTCAAGTTTTCGTAAACAATGACCTTTGATAAACTGGATGACTCATCAACGTCATTCTCCATGTCGTAGATAAACGCGTAGCCCCTCAACGTATGAATCATCCACAAACATATAAGTTTTTTCTATAAATACAGTTTTTAAACGTCTTTTTCGCAGGACTTTTCAGATGGTAAATCCATCCGTCAGTAAAACGTGGTCCACATGACTGGGGAAGTACTTATAAATTGATTTCTAAGTGTCATTTACAAGGAATAAAAAAAATAATTCCCAATATGGTTTACAAGGAATAAAAAATTATTTCCCAATGTAGTTTACAAGGAATAAAAAATTAATTCCCAGTGTGATTTACAAGGAATAAAAAAATTAATTCCCAATGTGGTTTACAAGGAATAAAAAAAATAATTCCCAATGTGGTTTACAAGGAATAACAGAATTAATTTCCCAGAGTGGCTTACAAGAAATAGAGAAAAATATATTTCTAATTTAGAAGAAATAAAAATATAATTTATAAGGAATAAAAAAATTCCTAAGTGCGGACTTAAAATTATTTGGGAGCTTTAGAGTTACTTAATTCACGATGGGTTTGGGTGGGAGCAGGTCTTTTTTTAGGGGGGGGGGAGTCAGAATTGAAAATGGCGGACGAATGGTAAAATCGCGGGAGTTTGATGACGTCAGAATCCAAAATGGCGGACGAATGGAAAATTCGCGGGACATTTTGAAAAGGGTCGCGAAATCTGACTGTTACATGACCTTCAAGGTCAAAACAGAGTTCAAGGTCATTTACCCCGAAAGTCGCACCTACTACTCCTGCTTGTATTTTCCCTCTTGCTGATATTCATATTGGTGAACGGCCTTTCCACCTGTTTAGACTCGATACTGACCATACCAATCGGCTCCAAAGGTTTTTCATTACTCCTGTTCTAACTACCACTATTCCTTCAAACGTATTAATTATAAATATGAAATGTTTCGTTAATTAACACTCTCTCAACTTACTCACATTAATATCTGGAACGCATCTATAGGATGCATTATAAGTAATCAAGAATCGAAGCAATCATTTGAAAAAGACGTTCGTTATTGGTGGATAATGGATTGAATCTAACTATCCTATCGTGTTACACATAGAGGGTAACATGGGATGTATTGTAAGACGTAACAATAACAGTGACCAGGCCCGGATCTACAATACATCGAAGGGTAGGGACAAAGAAGGTCTAAGGAGAAGAATTCTAGCTTTGCAGAAGCGCAAGTGGCGCCGTTCTGCGGAATTTTACCGAAGCTGAACGTGGCAAATTGATGTGCAGGCACAAAAGACTGGATTAATGTAGTATAACACATCCCCCCTCCGTTTTACAAGTCTTTGAAATTTGCTAAATATGTTAAATATTTTGAGAGACTCTCTTACCCTTACTAGTATTCTGAAAGGGTGTGCGTGCTGGTTCCTTAAGCCTCGGATAAAATGTTTATATTACCACGGAAAGTAGATAAAATCTGTAGAAACGTGTGCAAATATTACTGCATTATTAATAGATGACCAAAGGGAAAAATGACTTTCGATAATGAGAAAAAGGTAATTTGAAAATTCAATGATGTTATTTTAAAGAGAAAAAAAAATGCACTTGGATAAAGTCACAAATTAAAAGAAAAATTTATTTTATGAAAATGAAGCGATCTTTCTGCTGACAGAGCAAACAAGTCGAAACAATTACTAGGCTGTTGCATAAAAAACTTGAATTAAGTGTGTGAAATTTCAGTCGTGCAAATCACGAAGTCTACAGAGTGAAATGGAAAGGGGAGATGTTGGTTAATAAAGTGAATAGACT
This sequence comes from Ryuthela nishihirai, assembly GCA_038380435.1. Classification (NCBI taxonomy): domain Eukaryota; kingdom Metazoa; phylum Arthropoda; class Arachnida; order Araneae; family Heptathelidae; genus Ryuthela; species Ryuthela nishihirai. The sequence goes on from JAWZYU010000041.1 coordinate 4,169,689, forward strand.
TTGGATAATAGCGCATAATTATATTGAAAGAAAAATTAGGAAAAATGCAGATTTTAGATGGATTTTCCTGACTCTTCGATTAGTTTCAAATGCTAAACTTTATCCCCTATTAATATGAACATCCCTGATTTGTTTACAGGCATTTGATATTTTTATTTTGCAAATAATTTTAAAATCCTACTCAGAAGATTATTGAGCTGGCATCTAGCATTTGGGAAAATTTCAATTACCCTATGCATAAGGGACCTCAACAGTCTGGTCTCCGGAGTCGACGCTGTGTAAAGGCGGCCATATTAACCAAGGTCCATCGGCACCGACGCCTGCAGTTCGCACGGGACTACCATCATTGAACAGTGGGAAAAGTTTGTCTTCTCTGACGAATGGAGGTTTCTACTCCAGATAAGTGACGGGTGATGGCGGATATGACGTCACAAACAAGAACCAACACCCGGACACCCTTGTCAGTCAAGTATAGGATAACGGTGGCAGTGTGCATGTCTGGGAATTAGGAAAATGGGTATTACGACCTGGGACCACTGGATGTACATCTGAATGAAAATGGTTACATGTCCATCCTCTCTGACCACATGCATCCCTTTATGTTGGATGTTTTCCTTGATGGTGATGGTGTCTACAAGAGGACAATGCGCCCTGTCATGTCACAAAGGTGGTGCGTGACTGGTTCTAGGAACACGACAGCGATGTCTCCGTTCTCCCTTGGCCGGCGAAATCGCCCGACCTCAATCCCATAGAGCACTTGAGGGATCATTTGGATCGACAGGTTCGGCTTGCGGACCCACAACCACATGATCTTGGGAACCTCCATGATCTGCTGGACTCCGAATGGGCACGTGTGCCTCTGGCAACCTTCCAGGGCCTCATTGCGTCCATGCCACACCGTCTCGCCGCTGTCATCCGGGCCAAGGGTGGTTATTCCCGTTATTAGGTAGGTGGCCATATTATTCTGATACGACTGTGTATATATACACATTAAATTTTGCATTCATAAATTACATATATCGATAGGCACAAAAAATGATAAACAATTTAACCAATCAACAGTCTTGCCAACTTAGCGACTTTGTTACTAGATCTAGCGACTTTTGAGCTCTCATGGCGTACCCCCAAAAAATTACGGCGTACCCCACATTGAGAACCCCTACCATAGACAAATAACGCAATCTGATCTCTTCATTATTCCCATAGGCAGATGGATATATCATTTTTGTATAATCACATAGTAGGCCATATTCGGGTTTATATTTTTTTAAAACGTTAAAGTGCAACTATAAATCAAGTACTTTCCAGAATCGCAAAAGATCGCTACGGCATAAATATCGTATTCCGTTATATGAAAATGCAATATTCCTACAATGCAACTATGACATGACAAAAAACAATATTTATACTGCTTTAATTCAATGTTCCCTTTCTGAGTTTGCATGCACTTTGTAAGAAGAAAAATCTATTTCCTTTAAAACTAGGGCTGCCAACGTACGGAAATGTGTTCTGTGCATTCTGTGTTATAATTGAGTAGTTTTCAAACGTTTAATAATTCTCTAAACATATACACCCATCACTCGATTTACACGGTAGATACGTTCCACGAAATCACAGTGAAAATCGAAATCAACAACTTACGGGAAAAAAGGGTGATAATTTCCAAAAATATCGTTATTATGAATAAAACACTTGAAAATATTATTTATGCATTTTTATTTCAAATTTCTCCTTCAGCAGTAATAATAAGAATTAATGTAACATTATGTTTTACTTTATTTGCAGAAATTTAGATCAGCTTAAAACAATTTCTCATACATTTCTTTCTGGCCACCAAAAATACTCATCGTTATTGCAGATGAATTCTAGTGAATTTTAAAACGAAATTTGAAAGAATAATGTTAATGAACTGAATATAAACTATAAATAAAGTATTTACGAATCATCTGTATTTAAACTATATAATAGCCTGCAAAGTAAAGACAAAAATCGCAGAAAATCGCTAAAATGCTAAAAAAAATCGCTAAAATGCGCAGAAAATCGCTAAAAATGACAAAAATCGCATATTTTACTACCCTGAAAAATTCTGTCAGAAAAGTCAGATCTTTTTGCCGGTTGAAAACAGACCATTTTAGACGTCGCAAGACAAGGCTGCATTACAATGGCAAGAATATAATTTTAACGTAATAATATAAATATAGCTTTACACAAATGACGATTTTATTAATAAAGAAATTTATTCTTAAAAATAAATATCAATTGAAATCTTTTAGTTGATTTTTACTTTGGGATGGCAATTTAATAATCTCCATTGACGCTACATCACTGTTACTTCACAATATCTATTATAACTGCACACATAAAAAGATCTTGTGATAACTATAGGGGTATCAGCGTACTCTCTGTTCCAGGTAAAGTTCTTTTCATGATTGTGCTTAATAGAATTAAGAATCTGGTTGAGAGTCAATTGCGTGATGAGCAATGTGGATTCAGAAGTGGTAGGGGATGTGTGAATCAGATATTTTCACTTAGGCAGATTCTTGAGAAATGTTTAGAGTTTCAGAAACCTTTGGTTGCTAGCTTTGTTGATTTCAAAAAGGCTTTCGACTCTGTTGATCGTCATAATTTGTGGTTGATTGTGAGATCATATGGTATACCAGACAAGTTAGTGAACGTAATGAAAGCTCTCTATAATAACACTGAGTCGTGTGTGAGAGTTGGTAAGGCTTGTAGCAATTGGTTTAGCATTACTTCTGGTGTTCGACAAGGGTGCATTTTGTCTCCTGTTCTCTTTAATTTGGTTGTTGATTATGTTATGCGAAATTCACTTCAAGGGAAAGATTTTGGCCTTAAATGGATTGGAGATATCAAAATTTCTGATTTAGATTATGTTGATGATTTAGCCCTTTTGTTAATGATGTTGATGAGATGAACTCTTTCATTCCAGCTGTTGATGAAACTGGTAGTAGAGTAGGTTTGGTTATAAACAGAGAAAAAAACTAAAGTGATGAAAATTGGTAAGGCAGGCTGTGATTCAGTTAAACTGAATGGTTGCAATCTTGAGCAAGTGTCCTAGTTTAATTATCTTACTGATACTGGTGATGTGCGGCATGATATTAACAGACGAATAGAAATTGCTGCAAAGACTTTTAAGAATTTATAGAGAGTGTGGAGAAATAGACGTACCATCTATAAACTAAAATTAAATTCTATAATACTTTGGTTCTTTCTAAGGTTTAGTTACGGTAATGATACTTGGACGCTGTGTAAACAAGATAACAGGAAACTAGATGCTTTTGATTACAGATGCTTATGCAGTATCTTGGCATTAGGTGGTTCAACTTTGTAACTAATGATGAGGTCAGGCAAAGGAGTCGGCAACTTCCTTTGTGCAGAGAGAGACTTCATTGGTTTGGCCATGTTGCCCGTATGGATAATTATAGATTAGCGAATAGGGTTATGAACAGTGTGCCTAAAGCTCGGTGAAAGAGGGGGAGACCTAGGATGCGGTGGGCAGACAATGTGAAAAAGGACTTTGTTAGAATTGGTGTGCAGTGGCCAGATGCAGCAGATGTAACTCATGACAGATATGCTTGGAGAACTAAACTGCACGGTCTGGTTGGACCTCTGTAGCCCATGGCTGCTTGAGGATGATGATGATGAGTCTAAATTTTATCAAATTTTGTATTGTACCAAAACATTGTTTAAGACAGATTTGAAAAGGATATAATATCAGTACTTGAGAAATTTAGGATGATACATACTCTTTAACGATTCATGAAAATAATGAAACAACATATTTTGCAAGTATTGCAATATGTGCTAATTAGGTAATTGGGTAAAAAATTTTGATACATCATTTTAACAAAATACCACATTTCGGAATTTAGTAAAATATAACAATGGGAAGAAATAATTTTTGCCATTAGTTACCTTTTATTCTTTTTTCATCCTGGATTTGAGGTCAGAAATGCTGGAGAACGTTTCGTACGAAGCAGATTATGAATGCTTAATGGGTTTTTTTTTCTTGTAGACTACTAAAGTGGTAGTGATAAGCAAGGTTTGATTGTTAAATAATTAAGCATTTTGGAAAAAATAGAAATAATTAAATTTTTGAATTGATATAAACTAAAGAAATGATAAATGTCATATTGCGTTTGGTATGTCTCTAAATAGCCTTACCCTTAAAACGTTAGATTGGCTTTAAATATTAAACATATAACGGTGAAAGATGCTAATATACAGCTGTATTCAGTTCTAATCAGTCCATCTATTGTTTGGAAAATTATATGCAATAATTAAGTTCAGCGCTATTGTAAATTTCCAAAAAAAATTTACAATTGCCGTGTTACGTTCCCGAAACCGAGAGCCTCTTTTTACTACGTCAGATACTATCATTGTCACGTGACATATGGCTGTCTCCATAAGTCATGTATGTGTAGACAGGGCTTTGTATGATGGCACAACCATTTTCAGAAACACCGCAACTGACAAATAACGCAGGAAAAACAGTGAAAAACTAGATAAAAGTGGGACAAAACAATTTCTAATAGCTACCACTTGTTTTATATAAGAGTGAAATTAAAATAAATATCTTTCGTTTAATCACTAATTTCTCAATTGCTACCTGTAAATGTTACATTACGGATGTACTCAATGGTATGGTCCAACATTTAAGAAAAAGATAATTTTTAGCGAAATACACAAACTGTTATCCTTCTGCATCTATTGGATGTCAATACTGAAATGTGCAATTGTATCATCACTACAGTTTCCTATAATATTCCCAGACTAATTTGGTCTTTAAAACGGATATTAATTGGGAGTTTCAACCTGTATACCTATATACATCAAAGGATAGGTAACGTTTAAATAGAATAAAAACTAATTTTGGTGAAAAACATTTGTCCAAATTTCATTTTTGAGCAAACTAATGCATATAGTCGAAATAAGTTATGAATTTCTTGAACCCACAGCGCTTATCTTAGTGTTGTCAACTTTATATTAAAGGAAGGTTGACATTTTGTTTCGGAGAGACTTCTCTATCTCCTTTTTTTTACTTCTCTCTATCAAATGTTTAGGGGAAACGTACGAAAATAAATATGCAAAACTGTTTTACAAATTTTATCAGACTAACACCTTCACTCACACAACCCCTCCCCCCCCCTCAAAAACACCCTTCACTCACAAAATTTGAATCTATCAGCCATGGTTATTAAGCATGGTCTTCTCAACAACTATTGTATCTCACAATCGATTAATGACTTAAAACATAGGTGCTAATACACTACGTGTTCAATATACCATCTTCTAAACAACTAGGAGAGACGTTTTCCGCCTGGGAGTCCCCACAGAGAAGTTAAAGGATGTTTAAAAATAAAATATATATATATATATTCTTTCAAAAATAAAACTTTATTTAATAAAAAATAAAAAATATTTTTTTTCGAAAATATTTAAACCTTTCTTCAAACATGTTTCTTTAACTAATATTTATTTTTTTTCTTTAGAGGATATTAGCAGACCTTTGCAGACACTCATGCAACTGTTCTATATTTTCGTTAAGCACTTCGTTTAGTTTGGTAGCTTTTTATAATTACGCTGATACTTGTAATATCTATGCTGTTTGTTAATTGCAGTACTTGACTCAAGTTTATATATAGTGATATTTTTAACAGATTTAAAACCGTTTAAATAATATAACATATGTAAGCTCTTATGATTTAAACGCCAACTTCTTAACTCACTTCGAAGAAGTAGGTCTAATGATTTCGTTGCGTTTGATGAATAGTTATCACTGCAACGGATTTAAGAAGGAGGACCAAGTACTCTTCACCGTAGGAGCAAGCAGATTGCATCCCTTTCCATTTCATTAGTACTCTTACTGTAAGAGATGAGACTGTATCGCATGAAGTTGTCGAAACTCTCGAGGTCAAAAGGGGGGTGGGGGTGGCTCAGTCATTAGCGCGCCAGGCTCGTAATCTGTAGTTCCCAGGTTCGAGTCCCAGCTGGGTCAGCGTTGAGATTTATCTCCGCAAAATTCCCCGCCCTGCCCACGGTCAGTAGGGGACACCGATGGGCTTGGAAAGGCCGCCGTCCGTCGGATGGGACGTTAAGCCGTGGTGCCGTGTGCGGGAGAGCCACACCCTGTGCACGTTAAAGAACACGCTGGATGACCTTGACGGGAGGCTACCATCTGTCTCCCAACAGCTGTTCCAGTGGGTCCCCTCCCCCAACCTTCCCTGAGCCTTCGGGGTCCATGTGAGCTGGCCATTTAGCCCATGGTGTGCAAAAAAGTGCCGCTCAGAGGTAAAACAACCCAACCCAACTCGAGGTAATAGGCAGTGTTATGTGCTTATTTGTCGACGATCTTTCTTAGAAGCTTCATCTTTATCTTATCTTCCATGCATCTCGCCGGTCTACATGCGATGTATCACCATACCCGCCTGCTTCCAAAATGCGCATCATTTAAATCCGAAGATAGAGAAACCACAAAGTTGTGTCTGGTCGAAGTCATAACATGGACACAGAACATTTCAGTTGGAAACATGGCGGTTGGCAACTCTAGTCATATCCCTGTTGTATTTTGGTGACCATGGCTGAATCCAGTTCGTTGTACCACGGATATTATGCAAGCACGAGGAATGTTTGATAGTAAAATCGACAGGGACACCATATGAAAGATTCATTATGGTGGAGAGCGTTTAACGCTACGTCGGTAGTGGTAGGTTAATGATGTCTAAATGGTGACGTAATGGGATATGGAAACAAGGGATGCATTCCAAAAAACTACACGTGCAACGTTGGATGAAAGAATAACACAAGCAGATGATCATTATCTGGTTCTGAGTGGCAGATGCCATAAGTGAATTAACTGTCCCACATCGAATCATATCTCGTTGGAAGGTTGTAGAAGAGAGGTATGCAAGACTAACCGAGATTTCTATCCGCAACGAATCAATGCAGTAAGGAATGGTTTCAACTGGTGTCGCGAAAATGGAAACTGGAACTCGGAGAAATGTTCAATCTAATATTTACTGATGAGTCCAGATTGAGTCTACGATCTGAATCTCGACGTCTCTTAATCTGGAGATCGACCAGACTGAAGCCGGTTTGATTGTCGTAAAGTACATTTTTCTCTTGTAGCATCCAGTTGGTTCTAGGTTTTATCATTTTTTCTATTATTTTTAGTATGGTCGCGGAGATCGTGATGGATCGATTCGTTCAAAGGTGTTCTGATCTTTGTTCGGTTTGAGAATGGATACGAAAAATGCTTCACACCATTGCTGGGGCAGTTTTTCTGTGGTTCAGTAGTAGTTAATGATGTTAACAAACTGACTGACTGCTTTATTCGGTAGATATTTTAGCATTTTATTTGTTAATTGATCTGAGCCTGCTGATTAACTAGTTTTAGAGAAGCGCATGGCATTTAATAATTCTTCTATTTTAAATTTATCGTTTATTCTGTCTTCATCAATAATGTCTTCTGGTTTGCTATTTTTTTGGTTCCAGTTTTTAATCCTGTCTTGGTTTTCTAGAAATGTTTCAGAGGCGGGATTTTCTCCTATGTTTTGGAATTGTTGAGCAAACTTGTTAGCCGCAGTTTTAGTGTCAGTATTTTGCTTCACAAGTATATTTTTCAATGGAGTTTCTGGTATTACTGGCTTTCCAAATTTTTAAATTAATTTCCATGCTGTGGATGTGGGGGTATATATATTTATTTCGTTGGCTATTTTTTGTCACTCCAACTTTCTCGCGTATTTTAATTCTTTTTATTAACTGCAGTCCGTCTTTTGTGTGCTCTTATTATGTCTTCTTCCATTCTAGTTCTTCTGGCCTTTCTTTCCGCTCTTCTTCGGATAGCGATCCTCTTCATAATGCTAGATAATTAATATAGTTGTGTTTGAATTTCAATAGAGTTAGCTACATGATTGTTCGTAACTTGGTTTAGGAATTTTAGTAACAATTGATCATTTATTTGAGTTTCGGTGTTGATAATGTTGTTTAAATCTAGAGAGAAGTCTTGCAATTAAACTATTTTTCCTCTGTTCGAAGCGTTTTTTTCCGAATAATGGGAATCCCTTAATAATGATAGGTGTATGGTCGCTTGTGAGCATATCCGTTGAAGTGGACCAATTTAAAAAAAATATTCCAGCTCAGGTGATTCAAGGGTCAGATCGATAGCTGATGAATTAAAGTTGTGTCCAAAAAACGTATGTCGTCCGTTGTTAAATAAAGTTAGATTCAATCTGTCAATGATATTCTCGATAACTCTGCTTCATGGGTCAGTAAAGGAATTTCCCCAATTGATGCTGTGGAGGTTGAAATCTCCGCAAATGACCAAAGGAGGGCAGGGGAGAAGCATCTATAAACTCTTCAGTTATAATCTCAGGAATGTCCTCTTCTGGGTTATAGAAGTTATGGGGGAAAATTCCAGATGTTTAATCTCGATATGGACAGCTGTGATTTCTAATCTTGTATCGTTTTCAGGTACCTTGATTAAGCTATGTGGTATGGGGCGATGTACACAGTCGTATCAGGATAATATGATCACCTATTATATTATATCTATGGTAGGTGGTCATATTATTCTTATACATCTGTGTATAAGTAGACCAACCCCTTGATTGCAAATATCTTTTCTAGTGAAAAAGTTTACATATTCTGGTATTTTAAAATGGTCAATATTTTCGGAGCTGTCAATGTCTTGTATGGCCAAAGCAGTGACCGATTTATATTTGAGAAAGTCCAGGAGCACAATTTTTATATTTGAAAGGGATCTAGCATTCCACTGAATAATTTAAGAGAAGAAGGCAATGGCAGGTTAGCAAATGAGATCCCGTAGAATGGAGAAAAAGTTAATATTCAGTTTCAACTATAGCTTCTGGCGATGGGATATGGCTCTCTGATTCTGATTGCCTTGACCTGAGACCTCTCTTTCAGTAATCGCCGATGCAATGACTGACATTAGATCGTTGGAGAATTCTTGCAAGATGTTATTTATATGGGATTGGACTTTTCTCACGAGGAATTGTAATATTTCCTGATCATTTACACTTTCAGAAAGATGAGACCGGTGGCTGGAGGTAGAACTTCTGGCTACTGGACTGCTATTGTAATTTGAAGGTCTGTTTAAGGCAGGAAATTCTTCGGGATGAACTATAATTATGAATAATTATAATATAATATAATATTTCATAATAATATATAATTATGAATTATAATTTCTCCTGTAATGGCGGTTCTAGATTTCTGGAGTGAAGACTCTCTGA